>LR991100.1:26036967-28436967 GCA_905163515.2 Lymantria monacha
TACTAGCTTGGATACTAGGACTAATATTACTTACCATAATGCTAGAGATTTTGTTTTTAATGACTTAATGTATCTGTAGACCGTTTCCAATTGAACACGATGTAAAAAAAAACGCTACGCCATTTTAATTTGTAAATATTCTATCAATATTTTAAACATGAATGTAATATTTAAGTATTAAATATGTATGTTAAAGGTTTTAGGAATAAGGGAAGACCAAATAAAATATATATTAACTGTGTGAAGTATGACAGAGATAGATGGGGACTTGGGAAGTGATCACAGTGATCGTTTGATGGGGTTGTATGGAAGGACATACCGTGGATGCGATGTGATGCAGAATAATAGTTTTTGCGATCCACAAAATTGTTGTTCCGAGTCTGGGTGTAATTTGTGTGCATTAATTACATGTTTATAAATGCCCACTCATTACAAAGATTAATTAAGTGTTGTCTTTTTACATTAAAAAATATACCACGAATATTACTAATAAAAAAATAATTTTGGTGGGAAATATGAAAATATCATGTGGCGCTCTTAAATTTTATTTAGATAATATATTAGTGTTTTATACTGTTATATTGAATAATTATGCTCGTATTTTGTGTCTAGTAATTATATATTACAATAGTTTGTGTGTAGTTTCATGTCCTGCCAAAATGTCCAGATGTATTTGGTTGTCAGCGCCCAATTAGTGGTTAACGGCTTTACTTATTGAAGAACACTGATTATCAATAAGTTTTATAAGTTATGTAAAAAAATATTGTGATGTCTATGTTGCCAAAGTATAAATAAAAAAATTAACGAATAATATCATAAATTTCGAGGATTTGCACGTAAAAAAAACATAACTGAGATAGATAGAAATATATTAGGTTTACTTTGTTAGTAAAAGATTAGGCTGACCTCATATAAATTGAATTACAAGCATAAGAATAATTATTTTCACTAATTTAAGTGGTTACATAGATACCGATTTTAGTTATGTGCTTAGTACAAATATATCGAGGCCAATAGTACATAATGCCCGTATATAAAAGAGAAAATTTCAACAATTCCAAATGTGTTTGCTAATAAATTACATACTAATTTGTCTTCGTTATCTAGTTCTAACATGGCGTATATTGTTTTTTTTTTATTCAGGCTTAGGACCCTACTTAAGATTATATATTTTAAATAAAAATTATATTAGAATTATTTACTATCCGTGTGGTGACACAGTAAGAATACAATTCACCACCCCCTACCTTACCCGTGGGTGATCTTAAGAGACGACTAAGGGATACAAAACGCATATAACATCTTTGCAAGAGAAGGAAAACTCGGCACAATACCCTATACCAACACGTCTGACCAGCGTGGTATATATATAGGTATAGTAGGATAATTTCCCTTCTATTACGGAGGAGGTTCGAGCCCAACAGTGGGACATATATATATATGGGCTGTGATGATATTAGAATTAAAATCATATTATGCATTGCATAAATATATTTCGCATAGAATCATAGGCTCGGTCGGAATTCGATAGGATACTTGGTCTTTTAGCCTTATAACATAATTTTATTTACAAAATTTATTTTAATTTACATATGTATATTATGTGATTTGTATTTGCTATTTTTAATTCTAAATATTTAATTTGTTTACTAACAATTATAGATTAAATATGACCAAAAATAATGAGTTTTAGTTACTTAAATAAATGAGGATTATTATTAAAAAAAAATGTTTGGAAGTAACATATAGAAATGAAAGACCTATCGCCGTTTTTCTATCAATCTGCAGTCAGGTGGACCGCAATAATAAATTAACACTTCTGGTGATATAAATTCTGACATGTATTTAAAAAAAACTACTACAACAAAAATTAAAATACTTCCTAGCGTACTTATACATCTAATAACCTTGAATAATCGGAAAATATATATTAAAAATGCTTATCTTTTAATTTATTAACGTTTCATTTTATTTCCTCAACAAATCCTCTCAGCACAGACTAATGAAATCAATTAAGTAATATCACTCAAAAACCATAAATAACAAAAACCTTTCATTGAGACCGTTCATATTACACTAAAAATATCTTAATTGTTGATAGTGAGTTGTGATTTGAATTCTCAGTATAATACTTACATTAATTTGCTAAAATTCAAATTTTATAAGATAATAGTTAAATTGCTCAATATTGTAATCAGTTAATGCCTAAATTATACTAAAGATATAATCTCAGAATAATAAACTAACAACTGAATACATGGAGCAAATAATGTTGAGATATATCTTCATAGCATTAGGTACCTACAGACTTGCCGTATAGTGACGGAGTAAGAATATAATTCACCACCACCTATCTTACCCTTGAGTGATCGTAAGAGACCACTAAGAGATATAAACGCATATAACATCTATGCAAGACAAGGAAATCTCGAAACAAAACCCTGTACCAACACGTTTCAAAAGCGTGGTTACGGAGGAGTCTCGAGCCCAACAGTGGGATATATGAGCTGAGATGATGATGATAGGTACAGAGTTCGGATCGGCATTGAAAAAAAAAATTTGTATTCTAATTTTTTTTAAAAGGATCCTGCTGTAAGGAAATAATTCTTGTATTGCGTGGGACTTTACAAATATGCAATTAACGCAGACAAATTACACCAATTATGCCGATATAAATATACGTAGTAGTAAGACTCCAGTTGCCGTGACGACCATAGATGTCAAGGAAGCAGTACCTGTGGTCGGTTTAATGGCGTTGGTGAGGGCATAGGTGGGTTATGGGGCCGCACACTACCCATCTGTCGCCCTGGATACCAGGGCGGGTTGTGTCCAGATTATGCCTGCCAAAAACAAAAGGAAAAAGGCTTGTTTAGTGGCTTGCATTTAACAAATATGAGATCTTGAATTCGAAGCTTGAATCAGTTAAAAAATAATTAAGATTGCCTGAAAATAAATTTTCAGTGGTACGTATTATGTAAGAAACTTTGATGAACGGGAAATAAGGCCGTAAAATCATATGTGCAGGACTAAAAATTAAATATTGATTCACGTTTTTATTACTCTTCTAACTTACTCCTTTGCGAATGAAAATGCAAAACTACAAATGAGCAAAAACATACATTTTTGAAATGATAAAGTGCCCACAAGTAAAATAATAAATCATTCCGCTACAGATTGCTAATGTTTTTTCTAACATTTAGGTATATTAATTTAATTTATCTATATTTTCGTGAATTGTCGAAATAAGAATACAATTCACTACCACATCTCAATCATGAGTAGGTACCTATTGTAAAAGACAAATAGGTGATAACACCCATAAAAGGGCAGACAACTCGTAATAAAACACTACGTTGTCTGACCAAAGTGGTATACTAGGTCAATTTCACTCTGATTGTAGTGTAGACTCGAGTTTAGTAGTGGTATATGTTTTGATAATAGACCTAAAGTTAACTCTCATATTAGTTAATACTGTATAAAGCAACAGCTACGAATACTACCAACCCCTATTTTATTTGTGGGTGTCGTACAATACGACTAAGAGCTTTGTATCGACCTGGGTCAACTCCACCTGATACTATTTGGTTAACAATTATATTCCCAAAAAGGATTGACGTCAGGCAGGTGGCCGGTCATAAAACTATTGCCAATAACTTTTGCAATATGTAATATAGAAGAGGAGTAGGTACATATAGCCTCGACCACAAGTAGATAATTGTGTTAAGACTAGGAAAATGGTGGTGATGGCTTTATAATAATTTCGGTTGTATTGTATAAAATCCAGGCTCATTATATATCCTTCGATAAAACAATTACGCTATATATGTATTTCAACGAATTCTGCTATATTTTTTATTTTTATTTTTGAAAGAATCCTAGTAGGTACTAAGGAAATAATTCTCGTATTGTTCGTTGCAATTATTCAATTACACATACATACATACATATCATCACGCCATATCCCTTGCAGGGTAGGTAGAGAGAACAGAGTGCCAGAGAACTCTTTCCTTGCATACTTCACTCGCTGCCTTTTTTCTTTTTTTTTCACCGCAAGGTGGACCATGGATGTAGTCGCGCCCCGACAAATCGTCCGGGGTGACAGAAGAGGCGACACGCAACCCCATGGACCCACCCTGCAAACACCTCTCTCCGCCGTGCGAACGGGCCACTGGTACCCAATCTTTGTCTTCGGTGGCCACTTCACTCACTTCTTCAACATTCATAATTCTCTTCATACACGCACGCCGGTTTCGGAGACTCTTGACTCTTTTTAATTAACGTATAAAGGTTACATCTAGAGACTCAGATTAATCGTTAAATGTATTGTCAAGATATACATATATTGCCTTCTGATTTTTCCGTGTGGTGACGGAGTAAGAATACAATTCATCACCCCCTCTATCTTAGGCGTGGGTGATCGTAAGTGACGGATAAGGGAGATATTATGCATATAACATTTATGTAAGAGAAGGAAAGCTCGAAATAAAACCCTATACCAACACGTCTGACCAGCGTGGTATAGTAGGTCAATTTCCTCCTATTGTGTAGAAGAAGGCTTGAGCCTAGCAGTGGGATATTATATGTGCTGAGATGATATATACCTTCTATGCCAAGTACCGTGGTATCAACTCCCACTATTGTTCTGAGTTTGGTTATAATTTGTCTGCGTTAATTATGTTTGTAAAGTCCCCCGCAATACAAAGATTATTGCCTTACTGCGGGGTGTTATATTTAAAATAAAAGTGTATTATCGTAAAAAATAATTATAATGGATTTTAAAATCTGTAACGCATTAATAAAATGGCGTTTTGTATGAGCAGTAAACTCTTGAATACCGTCAGCAAAACAATTGTTTTCTATCATAATCTTGTAATAAAATTTTCTATAGGTAATATTTAGACAGTTATTGCTCGGAATGAATTATTACAGCGATTATGAACTACGAATTGATTGTGTGTTTGTGTTTTTTATTTATGTGGTTCAATTGCTTATGGTAGCAAACGAGCAAACAGCACACCTGATGGTAAGTGTTTACTGCCGCCCTGCAGTATGACAAAAGTCAATTTTTGTCATACCAAGGGTACAGCTTGGCTCTGCCAACAATGACAGCCTCAAATTCACCCAGAAAATTTGGCATCCGGCTTTTTTGCATGTTGCCAATGCTCAGATGTCGATTTTCTGCGAGAGTGTGGTACTATCCCGGATGGGCTGACACGCGGCTGAAGACAGAAAACTGTCTATAGTGTGATCTTACCACAATGATTGTAAGACTTGGGTTAATGCACTTAGCAAATAGTATACTTATACTTGGCATTCACCCGTTGCCTTTATAAATCAATGTTGGCTCAATTATTTATAATTATCACGGTTGTTGGTTTAATTTAATTATCTAAATATAACGGACATCGTTTTTTTTTGCAAACAGTACATTGGCAAACTAGATATTGTTTCATTAGCTAGAATGTCCGATATTTGTTTTAAAATTTCCGTGTGGTGATGAAGTAAGAATATCATGATCATCATTATCACAGCCCACATATGTCCCACTGTTGGGCTCGGGCCTCCTCCGTAATGGGAGGGAAATTAACCTACTATACCGCACTGGTCAGACGTGTTGGTATAGGGTTTTGTTTCGAGTTTTCCTTCTCTCGCATAGATGATATATGCGTTTTATATCCCTTAGTCGTCTCTTACGATCACCCACGGGTAAGATATGGGGTGGTGAATAGTATTCTTACTCTGTCACTACACGGAAAGTAAGAATATAATTCATCGCTATCTTACACGTGGGTGAACGTGAGGGATGTAAAACGTACATAACATGTATGCAAGAGAAGGTAAACACGAAACAAAACCCTATACCAACACGTCTGACCAGCGCAGTAATAGATTAGTTTCCCTCCTATAGTAGACTCGAGCCCAACAGTAAACGTGTATGAGCTGAGATGATGGTTGATGCATTAGAAGACAATATATTACACTAAGGAAATAATTTAAGGAAATAAAGAAAAATAATTTACAAATTATTATTAAGTTGGTATCCATTCAGCGACAATTGTTTATGTTAAGTCAGTATTTTAAAAGTACTCTTAAGAATTCTTAAGAAGCTTATTAAACTAGCATAAATTGCCAACCATGTGGTAATTGCTTATGGTGTTATTTTTCTTAGGATGTCAGATACGAAAGTAAATACTATTGAAAATTGTATTGTTTAAACATTCTGCAATTAAAATAACCTATTAAATTGAATTTATTATAATAACTTAATTACACAAACTCAAGACGTGTTAAGCCGATGGAGGGAATATTTTGGCGATATGTATGCGGATGCTACGGTTGGCGCCGGTGTCGCATGTGGTTTATTAGACCAACATTCGACAACGGCGTCCTCCGATGGCATCAGTATAGATGAAGTTGAATGGGCGATAAGAAGTTTGAAAAATGGTAAGGCAGCGGGCATTGATATGGTGTCTGCCGAGATGATCAAGCTTGGTGGCTCCTGTGTCCGGGAGGCGTTCCTGTTGCTCCTCAATTTATGTTGGAGCTCAGGAATGGTTCTCGGGGACTGGTATAGTTATGACTGCGCAAATTACAGAGCCGTAAGCTTGACCAGTTTGGCAGCAAAAGTGTACGGTAAAATTATTGAAAGGGGAATGAGGATGATGTCCGATGGTTTACTGTGTGAGACACAAGGAGGTTTCAGGAGTGGAAGGGGATGCATGGATCAAGTGTTCTCTCTGCGCAACATTGTGGAGAAGCATCTGGCTCTAGGTCAGAGGGTTTTCTGCAGTTTTGTGGATCTGGAGAGAGCATTTGACACGGTTGTACGAAAGGAACTTTGGGACATTTTACCGGAGTATGGTATTAACGGTAAACTGCTGCAGGCTGTGCAGTCCAGTTACATGGGCTGTAGAGCCTATGTGCGGCTAGATGATGGAATGTCGCCTTGGTTTGACGTCAATATCGGCGTTAAGCAGGGGTGCGTTCTGTCAGCCGGGCTGTTTATCATATATCTGGATAAATGTCTCCAAAGGTTGAACGATATGAATGTGGGAGTCCAGATGGGTGACTCAGTGGTCTCTGCTCTGCTTTATGCAGGTGATGCAGTCCTGCTGGCACAGTCAGCGACTGACCTGCAGACCCTAGTCGACACAATGACAGAAGATTGTAAGAAAACGGGTCTACGCGTGAATGTGAGTAGAAGAGTATGAAAGTAAAATAATGCGGTCGAAATGCGATCTCTTTGGAAAATCTGTGGAGTTAGGCTGACCGACCGCATTCGTAACGACGACGTAAGAGAGCGAGTAGGTATGAAAGAGAGTATTGGTGTAAAGAGGCGAAAGGGAATGCTCTGATGGTTCGGACATGTGGAAAGAATGCCGAACGAACGTCTGGTTAAGAAGATATACAATGCGAAAGTGGAAGGATGTAGGTACCGAGGGAGACTGAGACTAACCTACCTAGACCAGATCGGTCAGGTACTGAAGGAAGGTTAAGTCAAGAGTCTCCGAAACCGGCAAGCGTGTATCAAGAGAATTATGAATGTTGAGGAAGCGAGTGAAGTATGCAGAGATAGAGTTCTCTGGCACTCTGTTCTCTCTGCCTACCCTGCAAGGGATATGGCGTGATGATATGTATGTATGTATGTGTGTAACTTAATAAAAAGTAAAACAAATTTATCTTTGTAATTAAAAATATTTTTTTTCGACCGTAGGAAAAGACAACTTATTTAAAAAATTAACATGTGAGGATGCTTCAAAATAGTTTGGAGGTTAAAAAATAAAATAAAAAAAAGTATTACCGAGGCAAAGGTGCGTTAATGACTGGCTGTCTATCGATCGCAACAAAACGCATAGTCACCGTATTTGATGGCGAGAATACAAAATGGCCGATATTGATATAGTGCATAAATGTTTTAATGTATCTCTATTGTAAGATATTAAAAATTTAAACTGTTTGCTGCTAAGAATAAGTACATCAACCGTCAAATTACAAATGTACAATTCTAGAATATATTCCTGTTTATTCGTCATCATGAGAGAAGGGGTTGGATAATATTTTTTTTATTACTAAGTAAATAAACTTAAGACTAATATATAGATAGTTAATTTTATTAAAATAAGACAAATTGATATGTAAATTTCTGAAAAATATAAATGTTTTATGTAAAAATATATATCCCATATAAAATTTAAAATAACAAACTATTTCATACAATTAACGGGCATATGATTTTAATTTAACAAAACGTTAAAAAAGAAAAAGCTTAGAACAAAAAATAAAAATTTTAAATATACTAAAATTTAAAAAACAAATATAATTGTTTAAAAAAAATACGCCATTGAGCGTTTTATTATAAAAATATCTAAATTTCAAATTAATAAAAGTACAATTAATAGCCAGTCAAGAAGAAAAAAATTGCATTATTTACCATCTAATTGTTTGTGGCACTAAATTTATTGAAGTACGTAAAATAATGTTCTAATATGATTTATTTAAAATGGTTATGCAATAAAATTAAAACTATACATAAAAAAGAGTGTGTATGCGTTATGTTTATGCATGATGTACCAGCCAGTGGTTATGTTTCAGAGTAATGTCATAAACTGTATTTATTAACAATTATACATACATATCATCACGCCATATCCCTTGCAGGGTAGGCAGAGAGAACAGAGTGCCAGAGAACTCTATCTCTGCATACTTCACTCGCTTCCTCAACATTCATAATTCTCTTCATACACGCTCGCCGGTTTCGGAGACTCTTGACTCCACCTTCCTTCAGTACATGACCGATCTGGTCTAGGTAGGTTAGTCTCGGTCTCCCTCGGTACCTACATCCTTCCACTTTCGCATTGTATATCTTCTTAACCAGGCGTTCGTTCGGCATTCTTTCCACATGTCCGAACCATCGGAGCATTCCCTTTCGCATCTTTACACCAATACTCTCTTTCATACCTACTCGCTCTCTTACGTCGTCGTTACGAATGCGGTCGGTCAGCCTAACTCCACAGATTTTCCGCAGAGATCGCATTTCGACCGCATTAATTTTACTATCATACTCTTTTCTGCATACCCAACTCTCGCTTCCATACAGTAATGTTGGGACAAGCACTGCGTTATGTATTGCTACACGTGCCTTCTGGCTGAGGTGATGGCTGCCGAGAAGTTGCCCCAACGCTCCGTTCACTCTATTTCCCGCATTCACTCTTCGCTCTATATCAGTGGTGTACCTTCCATCTCGGCTAAATCCACATCCAAGATATACAAATTCATCCACTTGCTCTAGTACATCATTACCTATTGTTATTCTTACATCTGTTCTGGTTTTATCTCTTTCAAAGACCATTATTTTGGTTTTGCTCACATTCACGCGTAGACCCCTTTTCTTACAATCTTCTGTCATTGTGTCGACTAGGGTCTGCAGGTCAGTCGCTGACTGTGCCAGCAGGACTGCATCATCTGCATAAAGCAGAGCAGTGACCACTGAGTCGCCCATCTGGACTCCCACATCCATATCGTTCAACCTTTGGAGACATTTATCCAGATATATGATAAACAGCCTGGCTGACAGAACGCAACCCTGCTTAACGCCGATATTGACGTCAAACCAAGGCGACATTCCATCATCTAGCCGCACATAGGCTCTACAGCCCATGTAACTGGACTGCACAGCCTGTAGCAGTTTACCGCTAATACCATACTCCGGTAAAATGTCCCAAAGTTCCTTTCGTACAACCGTGTCAAATGCTCTCTCCAGATCCACAAAACTGCAGAAAACCCTCTGACCTAGGGCCAGATGCTTCTCCACAATGTTGCGCAGAGTTCTCTCTGCGCAACATTGTGGAGACAACACTTGATCCATGCATCCCCTTCCACTCCTGAAACCTCCTTGTGTCTCACACAGTAAACCATCGGACACCATCCATCCATCCAACAATTATATATACTAAATAAACCGTTTAATTCAAATTTGACTGCAAAAGATATAATTTGTGTAATTATTTTCATTAATGTTTAATTGTTGAAGTTATATTTAGCGTTTATTATAATTTCTGTGTTACTTTACCGGACTTGTAAGAAATAATTAGAGAGAATGTTTTCGCGGCTAACGATGCAAATTATTATTATGTTTTAGATACGTGCACCAGTTTAACATTTGAGGAAATTATAATTACGTACCTATATATATATAATTTTACATTTTTAATAGCTTAAGCAAAATTCAATTTATAACTGAATTCTATTTTTATAAAGATTTAAACTTGAGATAAAGATATATATTTTATTCATGAATGTTTGTACCGAAACTTCCTTGATTTCTTGACGAATAAACACCTAATAAAATGAAAACAGAAAATATAATAAGAAAGCAACAGTAATAGTGTCTCAGAATTGCGTCATCAGTGGCGAATATAATAAGGAATTGATGGATAAAAATAGCATATTTGATGTATCGGCCCATAATGCATAGTGACTTAATCGTATTTTTCACGTTTCGTTTGAGTAGTCCGACTACCATGGTCTATGGCACGGTTTTGGCGGCAATATGGATATATCATGTCACGCTCTTGTATTATATTATTTTTTTAGTATTTTGTAGTGTTATATTAAATAATTATTTTACGCCTATTTTCATTTTTTGCCAAAATCATTGATTTGGTTATATCCGTATATTAAATAATATATGAAAAAGATTAAATAGGATTTGGCTGTTTGGATTTTCTTCCCTTTGCTTGTTTGAACGGATGAGCAGAGTAAAAAAAACAAAATGGTATAGAGTTATAGACCTTAGTACCATAAACCTTTGACAGGCAAAGGGTACAAAGCCCATACAGCCAAGCTTTATATAATTTTCTTCACATATTATTTAATACTTCTTTATATTGAGTAGTATTAATAGTCATTGTCGGTCAGTAAGTCAACTTTAAGCTGCAAATTAATGATTTCTTTGGATACTTTGACAAAATATAAAAATACACGTAAACTACTACTATATCACATTCAGGACTTTATCTAATATAGCTATTATATAAAATTCCAGCAAAGTTATTTAATATAACACTATAAAACTCTGAAGAAATTAATAACAATTGAAGAGTGCAATTTCAAATTGCCATACTTCCGCTAAAAACCGCAATCATAGACTATAAGGCTAGTTCGATGTTTACGTTACTGACACTTGTTTAAATATTATTAAAAAAATGAAAAGAGAGAACAAAAATTATTCAATTACAACATATCTTGTCTTTTTCACTACCTCGACTGAATGTTACCAACTTCTTTTTAAAAGGTCTGAGGAGTTTTAACCGCGTACGCCAGTTTTAATATATATATATACATATACTATGTCAGTGGTTGCTAATACTTTTCAAAATTGTTTTGATTACTATAAATACTAAAAAATATACTAAACCTCTCGGAGGTGGGGAGTCTTTTAAAATGTCCTAAAAATAAAATTAGTTAGCTTGTATTTCACGTTAAAGTAAATAAAAAAATCGATGGAAGTGAAAAAATCAATAATTAGGCATCTTTAGTGCACTTTATCATCTCTAGTGCACTTTAAGTTTAACAGAGCTGTTTAAAAAAAATAAAAAAAATAAATAAGAAAAACAAAATTCATTATAATAAAATTGTAATGATGTTGGCTACCTTTTTTTTTTCATATTGTTTAGAAATCTTCTTTAGGTTTGACAATGAAACAAATTAAAAGCGTCTGAGAGAATTAATTTTAATGACATGCACGTAGGTCAATGTTCGCCTTCATTTTAACACAAGAGATGTAATGATTTAGAAATAACATATTATTGAAAGTCTACTTAGGTTATTTGGTTTCAATTAGCAGATAAATATTTCTGCCATTCAGGTGTATAATTTATCTATAAAAGCTCAAACTACGTTTAATAATTTATTTTCAGTTCTAAATATTTCGATTTTGTTGAAATTTGATGTACATTTAGAATAATAGTTTACGCGAAATTAAAATGATTACTACTTTCATAAAGCTAAAACATGTCCATAACGCAATGTATTATAATTTAAAAGTAAAACTCTATGCTCTATGGTATATTCTATTGAAATGCTTATAGAATCAGTCATTAAAAATAGTACACAATAGACTCACGAGAGGGCCTGTCATTTTTAAACTCACTAATCTCCTTAAAAGCAAAGGCACGCATTCTTATATCCATGTGGTGTTTAATTGAGGCTCACCATTGATGTAGATAAACATCGCAATGACTTAAAACATTTTTATGAATATTCAAACCTCTTTTTATATATATTTTTAATACATATATATATTGTTTTTATATTTTTACTTTTTAACTTTTAATTGTTGAGAATGTCTGTAGGAAGTGTTTGGCTTTTAAATGATTTCGGATGAGATAAGAATGGGTTCAAACTTCAAAGGCACGGTCATTATTTTGATGCGTTTTACATGTATTGTTTTGGTTATTATAACTGTTATACAATTAAATTAAACGTGCACACAATATTTATAAATAAAAACACATTAATTTTATTATGTTAATATTTATTTATAATTTAATAAAATGTACCGGACCGTCCCATTTTCTTATGATGTATTTAACTTAAATTTAATGGTAAAACAAAACCGTAGATGGCGGCTAAAAGCATAATTTTTTTTTTCTTAATTTATGCAAATATTTTATCTGTACCATCTTTTTTTTTATACATGTTTTATCTGCTCTGTTTTATCTTATATTATTTTAGCTTTTGTTTTTTTTTCTATTACTTCATAAAGTATCTTTACTTATTATTATTATGTAACTATGTTCATTTACATTCCACTGGTGGGCTCGTATCTTCTCTACAATAAGAGGGAAATAGATCTACTATACCACGCTAGTTAGATTGCTGTGTGGTAGCGGCTACGAATACTATCAACCCTTACTTTGTTCGTGGATGTTGTAAAAGACGACTAAGAGCTTTACATCGACCTGAGCCAGTTCTATCTGATGCCGTTTGTTCAACAATTACATTTACAAGAAGGGTTGACGTCTGACAGGCGGCCAGTAATAAAACTATTGCCAATAACTTCTACAATATGTAAGAGTACCTACATATTGTATCGACCCCAAGCAATTGGGATAAGAGTAGGAGGATGATGATTGGACGTGAGAAACCCTAGTCCTCCCGTGATCATGAACACTGTAAAGTGTTTAAAACATCGGAAAATTTAAAATCAAATACAAACGCGATAAAATCAGTAAAAATAGTTTTATTTTCAAATGTGTACCTAATACTCATAAATATTAGAAATGATTTTTAAAGTTATGTTTAGCAGTTCTTAATTATATATTTTTTATGTGTATTACAGTACGACGAAAGTCTCCACGGAGGAGGCTACATGGAGGGTGGCGCGATGTACCACGATCACAGACTGAGCCACCCGCATCTGCCACCTGTCCACTATCCCCCGCCGGCCGCGCCAGCGCACGCCCTACCTGGCGAGCCGCTCGTTCACAAGAGAGACAAAGATGCCATTTACGGGTGAGTCCCGGTGGTAATGTAATTATATATTTTGCATGCTTATCTTAGCCCATATAGGTCCCACTGTTGGGCTTAAGTCACCTCCAAAATGCAAGTGAAATTAACTGGATATCGTAGTAGTAGTTTGATTTTTCTTTCACTTATTAAAGTGAAACTTCTTTCCGCCCATGAGGGTACAATTTTATAGATGAAACGCGACATTAGTGACACGAAAATGTGGTACGTTTTTGTTCAAGAAGAGGGAGAGAGCGCTTGTGATAGAGTGAGAAAGGCGAACTTAACATGAAGTACATATCCATGGAGCGAGAGTAGGGAACAAGTGAGTGAGAAACATCGAGAGAGAGAGTAACCTAGAGCAAACGTCGCATCACTCATAGTGCCATGGAGCGAAAAGTGGGAGAGAGATAGCGAGAAAGATTGAGAGAGAGTAAGATAGAGCGAACGTCGCATAACGCACATAGCCATGGAGCGAGAGGAGGGAGAGAGCGAGAGAGAAAGGGAGATCGAGAAAAAATACACGCTACTGGTTGATGTACATATTGTAAACGAGATTTAAGAATAAGTTTGCCAAAGAAGTTTCACTTCTGACATGTGTACTTTCTACGCACGCACTTTTATCTTTTTTTTTATATACCTACAGTTTTTTTAACTTTTTGTTTTCTTATTTTTGTATGCTTTTTAATTCCAATATAAAAAGAATTTATTTTATTAGTTTTAAAAATCAGTGCAAGATATATAAGTTACTTAAATATTATGTTTTTTTCGTTATTGTTTTGGAAGTAAAAAAGTATATCTATTGTCTATGGACTGACCAAATTTCTTGTACATCATCAGTATTCAGATGAAAACAAAAATAAAGTTAATAATTGAATAATTGATGGAAAGAAAATGTCTTTTGACGTTTTTATTGCTTGTTAGATCATTTTTTTGTGTCCCCTTATACATGGTAACAGGAATTCTTAATTTATCGTGGGATTCATAAAAGTCAGTTGAGGCATCACCTTGAGAGTGAGTAGCAATCGCCTGAGAACTTCCTTACCCCAATTGCGATCAACAACTTGACAACCAAAGCGTGGCGTTTCAGGCGTTATAAGGAGCTATTTAAAATGGTTTAGAGAGTTAAAATGTATACTGTGGTCCCTCGAGTCATGTGAGGTCCAAAATCCATTTAACTGGTTGCTTTATTTCACGAGTTGACTGTCATATATTCGATTCTCGTGTAGGACATATTTTTGTACGATTATAATTTATTCTGAGTCCTAGTTTCTATTCGCAAAAAATTCTTTCGCAATTATAAAAAAAAAAAAAAAACTTCTAATAAATTTATCTCTAATTCTTCTAAACTAATAAATACAGACCACTTAAGTCGACTATTGCTAACAGTCTTTTGTTAATTAAGATTATTCAAATATCTACAATAATTCCCACCCATCTTGTTTAAAACTGACAAACTCCCACCACTAAACAAAGAGATGTCAGATAGTCGAGGTGCCACATTTGACGCTAAAACAGCATCTTACTTATATCTGATCTAAACTTGAGAGAATTTGGGATGGGGTGCGATTGATAGCGATTGTGAATAATTGATTTTATTATTTAGATGACATTGTTCTTTAGTAAGAAGATAAAGAGATAAACAGAAGATCTTTATTTGTTTTTACATAATGTATAACCAAAATAATAAAATATTTATAATTTCTAAAATAAAAAACGGAAAATAAAATGGTCGTTGATTTTATCTCAAGTCAAGCTTACAAATTAGACACACATAATTAGTTATATACTAACGAATAAATCTTTGAATGGTGTAGGTCTTTGCAAGTATATATTCTATTCTATCCTATACTCTTCTTCAATGCCTATAAGTTCCTATACTGGACATAAACGTCCACCATAATTACATAATTAGAGGGAAATGGTCTGCTATCCGACCGAATTCACTGACCGAATGGCTTGGCATAGAATTTTGTTTCGAGCTTTTTCTTCCCTTGCAGGGATTTTGATATTTATATATTATAGAATTTCATTTATGACATTGAACACAAAGATTCGTTGAATTGTATTCTTACTCCGTTACTACACGGAACATAGTACATATAGTAGCAGAAACATATTGTATCTAAGCTCAGACCCGTTTATGAGCTAAACAAATTTCAATCTGTTAAAGATTATAAGTTTAAATAATTATTTTGCATTATACATACATACAAACCATCACGCCATGTCCTTTGCAGGGTAGGCAGTGAGAACAGAGTGCCAGAGAATTCTATTCTTGCATACTTCACTCGCTTCCTCAACATTCATAATTCTCTTCATACACGCTCGCCGGTTTCGGAGACTCTTGACTCCCCCTTCCTTCAATACATGACCGATCTGATCTAGGTAGGTTAGTCTCGGTCTCCCCCGGTAAAAACAAACATTGTATGTATGTTTTGCATTATGCTACATAATATGCTTCCTTGTCTTTGTACTAGTTATATATATATATATATATATATATATATATATATATATATATATATATATATATATATATATATATATATATATATATATATATATATATATATATATATATATATATATATATATATATATATATATATTGTGTATTAAAATAGCTGGTATAAATGTAACTGTGTGGTTCTTAACCTTTTAAGGTCCGTTACCCTTATGACTAGGGTCACTGATTTTATCCCGCCTCCCAACGATGATCTCAAACAATACGTATTAATACAAATACGAAGATTAAACATAAAAGCAATTGAGCATGAAAAATTGAGATATTTTTACTCTAATTAACATTTATAAGTTAAGTTTAACTCAATGAATATATAATAATTATCATCATCATCTCATCTCAGCCCCTATATGTCCCACTGTTGGGCTGGGGCCTCCTCCATAATGGGAGGGTAATTGACCTACTATACCGCGTTGGTCAGACGTGTTGGTATAGGGGTTTCTTTCGAGTTTTCCTTCTGTCGCATACAACATGTATATGCGTTTTGTATCCCTTAGTCGTCTCGCACGATCACCCACGGGTAAGATAAGGGTGGTGAATTGTATTCTTACTCCGTCACCACAAGGATATATAAGAACTAAAAATAAAATAATTTAAGAATGATTTTACAATCATCAGTTAAAAGTTTAAGGCAAACAGAGAGACAACAATCAGCTTATTGTTACCCCTACGAAATACAAGACTTACGCCCGTGGGGTTAATTTCACCCAAGTTAGGAACCCAGGGTGTAAGTGCTATGTAGCCAAAAAAATAAAAAATGTATCTATTATTTATCCGCTGTCAATGAAACCTTAACTCAGACAGTAGCCCACTTTATAGTACTATAAAACAGATGATATCAAGTCACGTAGAAATCTGATTTGATCTGTGCAAAGGTCGCTTTCAATTGGGCCATAACTTTATTCTTAAAAAGTCATATTACTTATTTTTTTTTATGGTTTGTTTGGTAATTTGTGACTCACAGTATAGACAAAGAACTGAAACAATAAAATAAACTTAAAAAAAGGATATAAATTTTAATTTTACGTTTAATACGTTTAACGTGACTTGAATATATTATTTAATTATTATAATTTAGAAAATATTTATTCTAAAAATAATCTTGTATAACGTTGTTTATTAGTACAAATTTTAAATTAAAATTTTCTGAAACTTATTAATATTTATATTTTAAAATTATTACAAGCTACCATTCTAATCTCAAACAAGGTAATATTATATTTTTAACGTAAAAATATATTAAATATTGTAGTTAATGTAATGAATTTTTGCATTATTTTAATTTTAGAATGGCATTCGTGTATCTATGCCATTCTAAAAATAAAAAAGAGTACACGGTTTGGAAACGCAATTCAAAATTTAATTATTTAAAAAAATTTAAATAAATTAATAAATTTTTGTGTAATTTAAATGAAAGTAAATATTTTAAATGAAACTCTCCATTTAATAAATGTCAAAAATTCACAGGCACCCACTGTTCCCCCTACTGGCCCTGATATTCGAGAAGTGCGAACTAGCAACGTGTACCCCCCGAGATCCTGGCGTGGCGGGGGGCGATGTATGCTCATCAGAATCCTTCAACGAGGACATAGCAGTCTTCAGTAAACAGGTGAGAATCAAATTTATAAAACTAAATAGTCATTATTAATTTGCGGGTTCCAAGACAATTAAAATCATTTCCCGGGACTGCCTGAGGGTCAAACCTCGGTGTCATTTATAGTGACCATTGTGGATCCTGGCTTACAGGAGTTACAATGGTGGGAATGTGTGGTGGGATTAGTCCCAAAAAAAAAAAAAAGAAAGCAAAAAAAAAAAGTCATTATTAAGCTTAGAATTAGGTGTAAAATAATAATTAAAATAAGACCACTCTAGATTTTTGATGTCTTTTTATAATTATTAAAAAACATGTGAATATGAATAATTCGATTCTTCTCTGCTCAATTTATATATGGCCCACTATTGGGGATTAGTATTTGCCACCATACATGCATTTCGAATCGATTTTTGCCGGCCCAAGTAAAGTAAGGAGTAGTGACTATTGTTTTCTTACTAAGTCACCGTTCCAATAATCATTTAGTTAGTAAGATTTATTTACTCTTATTCTCAAGTCAGACTAAACACTCTGCAAAGGTTAAACGTCTTGGCACGATACACCTGCTGCCGTTGCATAAATAAAAAAAAAGTAACCCCAGTGTTGTCCGTTCAAAATACAAAACTTCCTCATTAAATAGTAAAATGATTTATGGTTATCATTTAATTATTGCATTAAGTTATGAATAATATAATAAACTATAAAGATATTATGTTATACAAAGACTCGGAAAAGCTAGTGCTTCAATCAAATGCACAGGCGTGACAATGAACAGTGCTGGGTTTATTCAAAAAGGTTATATATTTAATTAGACGTAAAAATTATATTGTAGTTCTTAATTATTTGTAGTTAACAATTATATGTAGGTATAAATTTTATGGCCTTGTCGGTTGTGCTTAGCCATTAAAATATTTATATACTTGTTTCTCTTTTGTTTAAAACATATTAATTGTGTTGAAATTTATTATGAGTACAATATTTGCTGAATAAATAAAAATGTAAAAAATCTGTGTGGTCAGGAATGAGAAAACTATGAATTACCTTTACGTTCATGGGTGTCGATGAGACGATTGAAGAACGGGAAAACTCGAAAGAGAATGTCAAAACGTCTTAATATTCTCTTCAGACTTAATTTCTCTTCCTTTTAATACGAAGCACATACCCAATAGTGACATATTTATGGTTTCCTCATCATGATCATCACAGCCCATATATGTCCCACTGTTGGGCTTGGGCCTCCTCCATAATGGGAGGGAAATAAACCTACTATACCGCGCTAGTCAGACGTGTTGGTATAGGGTTTTGTTTCGAGTTTTTTCTTCTCTCGCATAGATGTTATATGCGTTTTATATCCCTTAGTCATCTCTTACGATCATCCACGGGTAAGATATGGTGTGGTGAATAATATTCTTACTCCGTCACCACACGGAAATTGTAGTTTATTAAAATGTAAATCTTATTTCAAAGCAGCGTGATGTTTTCAGGCCACAATTAAATAATTCGTTCAACGAAATATTTCTTCAAAGAATTTATTTATAGAATAATGAATTCTATTTTTGTAAAATGACTAATTTAAAGAAACTCTATTTATATAACATGAGCTACAAAGTAATTGAATTAAAACATATTTCTTATCATTGTAATCTTTGAAATTGCATAATTAATTTCGATATTAAAGCGTAATTAACAATGCAACTGTTAATTAAGCTAAAGTTTCTCTACGTTATTGTTTCTTAAAGAACTATTATATTGTAGATTAATTAATCAGTAAATATAAAATAATGCGGGCATCGAATTTAATCGATTATCAATTGTTTACGCGCACGTCTCGCTTTGCTATCGATTCCTATAAATCGAATTTGTACTTGTCAATTAATTTTGAAATGAACATAATTGATTCGATTCGTGTTGTTTGTTTTTTATTTTAAATCACCAGTGTTTTTTAAGTATCATATGACAGTTAAGGACGGTATGTGTTGCTATCCTTAATAATTACAAGAAGTGGTTTATCTATCTGTATTTACCTTTCAAAATCACGCTGTCCTTATTTAAGCTGTAAATATATTATATATCTAAGTTCAATGAGGAGAAAATTATAAAAAGTCAATAATTAAAAAAGTAAAAAGTAAGTCTATTGACAATTTTAATTGAACTATCTCTTAGATGAAATATTAAAAAATAACTATATATTGTAAGTTGTGTGGTAGCCGCTACGAATACTACCAACCCTTACTTTGCTCGTGGGTGTCGTAAAAGACGTACTAAGAGCCTTATAACGACTTGGGCCAACTCCATCTGTTGCCGTTTGGTCAACAATTACATTTCCAAGGAGGATTGACGTCTGGCAGGCGGCTGATCATAAATTTATTACCAATAACTTTTACAATATGTACTATGAAAGAAGAATACATATTGTATCGACCCCAAGTAATTGGGATAAGAGTAAGAGAATGATGATGATATTGTAAAAATATATAAATAATACTCTAGATCTAGAACAATATATATTTTTGTTACACATATTCATGACTGTAGAAATATCTTAGAGTATATAATGTGCTAATTTATAGTTTGACGGATTAAGCTAAAGGAAATAGTATAATGTTATGTTCAAAATGGACCGACCACTAAACTGATAAAGGATCTCAACTAAGACTAAAAAAATAGATAAAGCAATCTTTAAACGACAAGGTTGATTTACGACTCCAACTGTAGAAACAAAAAAAGATCCCTCAACCATAATCCCTTGTCTATGAAAAAAAAACCGCTTGTTTTTACGTCAACTCTGAACGAACTTCCTGGAAGGACAATTTTTTGAAATGGCAACATTATAAAAGAAAGTGTTGCTGCATTTATAAAAATGATATTTCATTACGGACCCTATAATAACATGACGAGGCAGATCGAACCACTAATATATATTATTCGAACGACATAAAAAAGAAAAATGGAGTCATTTTATAACAATTTGAGCCTTCGTAAAACTGGTAATCTCGACAAACCGACAATCAAATACCATGTAATTTAAAACAAAATTATGATACCGCGATATCTTTGTGGGTTTTGAAGTTTTTTTTTAACAATAGGCACAATAGGCGTTGACATGTTGCGGCCGATATGCAATTTAAAAAAAAAATAACTTTGACGTCTAAATGTCTTCACGTTGTTGATACCACCGGATGTGACTTTGTAACGACGTGCAATTTAAATTTCACTTATTTTTTAAAATTTTATTGTTGTTATTATTCGGTGTATATTAGCGCGGTCTCCCACTGCGTGTAAATATGAATATTTATCATTTTGATACCTATTCAGCATTAATTATAATATTGAATTCAACTCTAATTAATGTATATTAATAATAATCAAGCCGCATAGCAGCCTAATACTTTAAAAGAGCGTTATATTTCACCTTCAAAATGCTAATAATGTTTTTTTATACAAAGTTTTGTATACTATATATATTTTTATTAATATTTATAGTAAAGCACGCGCTAGAAGAATGTCTATTCATAAATATTGAATTAATGGATAAACTTATTGCGCTTTTGCTATTTTTTTCGATATAAACTTGAGGTCACCAAAATTCAATCAAATGTCAACTTTATCTAAAATATCTTTGTCCTTCTTTGTCTCTGTAGATATAAGCTGTATCTTTATCATCATAATCTTATACCAATTACTTGTGGCTGATACAATATGTACTCTTCTTTCCTCGTACACATTGCAAAAGTTATTGGCAATAGTTTTATGAGCTGCCGCTTGGTTGACATCAACCATTCTTGGGAATGTAATTGTTGACCAGACGGCATCAGTTGGAGTTAATCCAGATCTATGTAAACCTCTTAATCATATTTTACGATACCCACGAGCTATATGAGGGTTGGCAGTATCTGTAGCAGTTATCACATAGCAACATCTAATTAAAACATCTAAGCAACAACATCTAATATGTATCAACTTATTATTATATTTTAAGATTTATTATTGGATCTAGAAAAATAAGTTAGCTCACTCAATAACAATTGAATACCAACTAGAGATCGCATTTCGACCGCAGTAATTTTTCTTT
Organism: Lymantria monacha; assembly: GCA_905163515.2. Lineage (NCBI taxonomy): Eukaryota > Metazoa > Arthropoda > Insecta > Lepidoptera > Erebidae > Lymantria > Lymantria monacha. The sequence continues at coordinate 26,058,667 of LR991100.1, forward strand.
CATACTCTTTTCTGCATACCCAACTCTCGCTTCGGTCGAAATGCGATCTCTGCTGCAAATCTGTGGAGTTAGGCTGACCGATCGCATTCGTAACGACGACGTAAGAGAGCGAGTAGGTATGAAAGAGAGTATTGGTGTAAAGATGCGAAAGGGAATGCTCCGATGGTTCGGACATGTGGAAAGAATGCCGAACGAACGTCTGGTTAAGAAGATATACAATGCGAAAGTGGAAGGATGTAGGTACCGAGGGAGACCGAGACTAACCTACCTAGACCAGATCGGTCATGTACTGAAGGAAGGTGGAGTCAAGAGTCTCCGAAACCGGCGAGCGTGTATGAAGAGAATTATGAATGTTGAGGAAGCGAGTGAAGTATGCAGAGATAGAGTTCTCTGACACTCTGTTCTCTCTGCCTACCCTGCAAGGGATATGGCGTGATGATATGTATGTATGTATGAATACCAACTACCTATATCATATGACGTCAAAAAATACGTTTAACATGTGAGACTAAAATATCGCCATTCACGTTTTTCATGTTATGATAGCTTGCCAAACTTGTTGTTTTGTTTAGTTGAATCATCCATATGAAGTCAATCATCATGTTGGATATATGAGTTCCCATACGAATGCCATTCAGAATAGTCCTGTACCACATGCTTCTAATGATTCTTTGACATCTTAAAATGGCCTCAGTCTAACTAGAATTAGTGATCCTGGAGAAGCTTGCGATGCTTATGAGATCAGTCATCCTGGAAAAGCATGTGCGCGTAATTTGCTTTTACCTATTAATCTTGCATTTGCATATCAAAATAAAAAGAAGCTATATTAGCGTTCTTTTTTGTGTAAGTTACAGTATAAAAATACAATTCACCACCCCTATCTTACCAGTCGACATCTTCAAAGAAGATTAAGAGATATGATATTGAGATAACATCTATACAAGAAAAGAAAAACGTCAAAATGAATTTTTATGTCAACCAGCCTGACCAGGGTAGTATAGTAGACCAATTTCTCCTATTATGGAGGATATTTCTGCCCAGGAGTGGGACGTATATGACTAATAATGATATTAGTGTACTATCGTATTCATTTGTATCGTTAAATAAATTGTATATAAGTTTATCAGTCAAAGACTTATTGTATTATAATGATTGAAATTAAATTGTATTTATATGTGGAAACAGTGTTGACCCTTGGGGGACCCCGTCGAGATAAATGTATCGGTCTGCCAGTGTCATGGAACTGACCAATATCTATATATTTATTGACGTAGGTTTTGTTGTTATATTTTAATATAATATACTAGCTAAATCTGTGGTATCGTTTGTATCGAATAATTACTTAGATTTTTAATGTTAATCTTTTGCTTAATCTTTTACTTTACTAAAAATAATATAAACAATTAATATTCACAAACACCTTTTTGGTTATCTAAGTAGTTGTTATGACGACGGATTGTGCAGAACATTTGATGCGTTATTGTTAATAAATTTTTCCAGATCTGTTACATTTATAGATATAGGTTCAGCCTTATTTGTCGTAACGTTATCTATTATAGGTTTAACTAAATACTTTACGAAAAAAATATCCTTACTCCTCACTCTATGAAAAAAATGTCCTTACTCTTCACCCTACGAAAAAAATATCCTTACTCCTCACTCTATGAAAAAAATGTCCTTACTCTTCATCCTACGAAAAAAATATCCTTACTCCGTCACCTTAGCAGAAAAAAAATGTTGATTACATTTATCTCGGAGTATCGTGTAGTGAAACTAAGTTCTATTAACAAATTCTAATAACATTTTGATTTATCTTTACAAAGACTTTCATAATTGATATTTTATTATCAATTTATTACTCAGCATATAGAGAGATGTTTTGATTTAATAAAGAAATTATAAAAAGTCTAATTTATATTAAAAATTATATTAAAATTCGCTTTCAATTGATTGTACGGGCAATGGAAGGAAAAATTTAAATATACGAGTATGTACGCTAATTCAAATTTGATAATATAAATTTCGTTTCGTTTTATTTAAGCAGTGTAGACAATAATAAAAGAGTAAGTGCTGATTAGTTGACTAGCTCTGTGGTAGCGGCTACGAATACTACCAACCCTTACTTTGCTCGTGGATGTCGTTAAAGATGACTAAGAGACTTATAACGATCTGGGCCAATTCCATCTGATGCCGTTTGGTCAACAATCACATTCCCAAGGAGGATTGACGTCTGGCATAAAACTATTGACAATAACTTTTACAATATGTACTATGAAAAAAGAGTACATATTGTATCGACCCCAAGTAATTGGGATAAGAGTAGGGGAATGATGAAGTGTTGACTAGTTGACTATCGTTCATGGACCTCTGGAATATTAAGTAGATCCTAAAAACCAAGCTTCGAATTTTGGGTGTGGCACTAATTTACCTCACATATTTATAACAGGCAGAAAACTGACAATACCATGGCCTTAACACAAGCAAAAAAAAAAGACAAGATAAATATTGTTTTAAATAACAATATATTATTTCTATAATGTTATAAACGTTTTACTTGGTCGTTATCTTTTAACATACGTATAGTAAACATTGTAAAATTAAACATTTAACAATTGTTGTGGCCATAACTTGTACGAAATCTAATCGGTTGTTTTAATTACTATAATAAAACGTTTATCGGTAGCCGTGGCACGTGAAATCGCAATAGATAGAGATAAAAAACTATCGCGCCGTCTCATTCTAACGTTTAAATAGCTGACATACATAATTCATACAAAGAAATAAATCATAAACCGTAAAGTGTTTATTTTAAACGTACTTAATATGTTATAAATTTATTTAAGTGGCGTGGCGGTGCGATTGTGGGCCAAATGATTGATATAGTGCCCTCCCCGCGTGGACGATCTGTATAGTTGTGATACTGTCATACTGTCATCGATACTCAGTCACTACCGAGCTGATGCAATAGCCGAGTAGTCGATACTCGAATGCTGACGGACGATGGGTTTAGCTCTTTTTGTTGTCATTAATCGTTCATTGACAGCAAGTCAATTTTTATACATTCAATGGTTCGTTTGTTGTTGTTTGTATCGTTGAGAGATATTTCCTAATGTCAGTTTGAATGTGACAGCTCTATTCGAAAAACTTTATTGTAGATTAATGAAGTAATAATATACAAGTAGTAAATACTCTGCAATTTTCTTAGCTATCATATATCTATACAATTATTTTTAATATCCTATATTGTCTGTATGAATGGATTTAAATTTTAAATGACTTGCATTTTAATCGAGAATGTTGTTATGATATTTTTATACTAAATTAAATGATAAAATTGATAAAGAAAAGATAAAGTTTTGATTAGATTATTTTTTTAATCTATGTGATTTTAAAAAAAAAGAAGCATATAAAAATTAACCATAAGTTTACTGATTCACTTTTAAAACTCTTAGTAAACATTAACGTCTGCAAACAATTGTATAAATCAAGTTATTTTTATTGTAACGGAATGTATAACAAGATGTAATTAAAGATTAATTGCGGGAATTTTAATTGACAATTATTGTCAGGAGACTATCTGTATATGTGGGAAACGACACCGAAATTTTTTTGCTTGCAACATCAACTATAGGGAGGGAAAGTGGTATGTCGATTAAATTAGGTTTTTATTCAAGTTATGTATTGTTACGTCACAATACAACGCTCGATTGATCTGACAGTACGCTTTTAGTTTTGATTAGTTCATTAGTTAGTATATGAAGTTGATTTTATATTTTGTTAACGTAGTTCTTAGTAATAAAATAATCGAAATATACCTATATTATTATTTATTTTTCGTCGTTTGCTATGTAGATTAGTGAGTCTATAGAGAAAGGTTGAATCTGTTTAAGAAAATAACACACCGAATTTTATACGATCTTTATGGTTTTTTATCATTTCTCACTTTATCCTACACGATTTTTGAGTGACCCCTAAATGATATTTAAGAAGCTATTGCTGTCTATCAGGTACAAAAGGACACGTTATCGTCATTTTTGCTACACATAACCTCTATTAAAGAAGAAGGTTATCTAAGAAAGAAGCTCTTCTCTAAGAAAGAATTGTTTGAAAATGTTATTGCCATCTAAATGTATGAAAAATATTTTTAAATCCATGCTAAATAATTCTTAAACAACAGTACCTACTTAAACTATAAGCCTTATATTTCTTTTATGTCTTATCGCAGGTGCGATCGTTGGATGAAATACCATAAAAACCTATACAGTCCATGTTTTGTTTCCAATGGATAATTTTAAGATCTACTTGTGTTTTAATTTTTACATCACGTCATAGTGCTTTTAGAATCTATTTTGGTTTGTTGTATCATTAAAAGAATACTAATGTTAGGAGTTTCATTCGTATCCGAATCCTTTTTTTTTATCATAGTTCTAACAATATATCTACGCCGCTCTCTGATTCAAGTGTTGCCATATTTTTTTTTTAAATTGTCACAAGAAATTAGGCTGACATTTTAGCAAAGGCAATGAAAGTTTAAAAAAGAAATTAATAAGTGTTGTGTAGTGTATAGAAAACTGGTTGTCTGAGAGTGAGTTTCAACAAAGTATATTGGACAGATTTTTATTTGTTTTATATAGCTTAATGATTGATCAATAAAACAATTAATTAGATGATTATAAAATAAACCAGATTTATTTGCCTGTATTACTTAATTTTTTTTTAAATTATTTCATTCAAATTCTATGATGGTTTTAATTTATTTGACAGATATTTTTTTTTAAATTTAATCACACGTTAGTGTTTGATAACATTCCACCTAATAAGGCTAGAATATAAATCAAAATGATGGGTGACAGCCTTATATAAACGAAATGATCTTTATCTCGTCATAAAATGGATAGCAAGAGATTGTCAATAGTCTCAAATCTAATATAGCCCAGATTAAATTTTGTATATTACAAATCAAAATGGAAAGTCTTTTTACTCTATGGATTTTTTATTTTTACGTACTAAACTTTTTAGTCGTATACTTCTGTTGTCCTAGATTAAAATGTTAATAAAGTCCAAAGCTAAGTCTACAAATCACTTATTACAACTTACATGAGCCGGTAATCGTCTGCCATTGAAATAACAAAAAAAAAAGTAAGGAACGACTCAATGCGTTCATTGTTCTCCTGATGTTTGCATGGCGTGTGTCGAAGTTATTACGCTTACAATGTTCTCATTAATATAGTTTTTAGCTCTGTTCACACAAAATGTATTGAGTTCATATTAGTTCACTTTGTTTTTAATTGTGTGTTTTTTTTATTGGTATGTTGCGGTTTAATCGTGTAGAACGGTGCCGGTGCGTCGTGACTGGCGCCTTTGGGGTCACTGAAGATTAGGGGTCCTTGTTTACTAAAATCTCCATATTTATACGCCTAAAAGAAGTATTTATGGTATTATAAAAAAAGACAACACAAGCACTAAGGAAATAATCTTTCTATCGCTGTAGACTTTAAAAACATATATGTTAACGGACACAAAATTACAAACAGACTTAAAGCAATAGTTTTTGAATCACACAAAGTATTATCAAGAATCGAACTGGCGCGGTAAGGTATCTTAATCACTATGCCATTTGTGTACTCCATTTTATTACAATTTTATTTATCGAAATTCTCAATAATAAGTTTGTAGTTTAGAATTATACTTTGAAATAAGTAAAACTATCTTGTAACTGAATTCTTATCATGAGGTTTGTGTCGAGTTTCCTTTCCTACACACCTTTTTATTTGCTTTATTATTTTATTATTAAATAAATTCATAATTATGCTATTTGATTAGTAATATTTTACAAGCCTCAACTTCTGAGTGTCATTCTCATGGGAAGAGCTGCTCAATAGTAGACTTTTACGCACTGATCGACGGCAATTTTTACAATCTTTGAGGAAAAGGAGTGAATTGTGAATTGTAAATTGTATTCTTATTTCACACAAGCTGTATGGTAGCGGCTTCGAATACTACCAACCCTTACTTTGCTCGTGGATGTCGTAAGAGACGACTAAGAGCCTTATAACGACCTAGGCCAACTCCATCTGATGGCGTTTGGTCAACATTCCCAAGGAGGGTTGACGTCTGGCAGGCGGCCGGTCATAAAACTATTGGCAATAACTTCCACAATATGTACTACGAAAGAAGAGTACATATTGTATAGACCCCAAGTAATTGGGATAAGAGTAGGAGAATGATGATTTCACACATAGAAATCTATTTTAATGTAACTCAATCATCATTTTCCTTATCCCTATTAATTGAGGTCGACACAATATGTACTCAGCTTCCATGATACGTATTGCAAAGAGTAATTGGCAATAGTTTTATAACCAGCCGCCTGCCTGACGTCAATCCTCCTTGTGAAAGTAATTGTTGACCAAACGGCGTCAGGTGGGGTTGGTCCAGGTCGATATAAAGCTCTTGGTTGTCTTACGACATCCACGAGCAAAGTAAGGTTAGGTAATATTCTTAACTGCTGCTACACAGTAAATTTTACTGTATTTTAATAGCTTACTGCTTTTTTCATAATATACAGTTATGATTACATTCGTTTTTTTACTTGGCAAGTAATGTTGTAGAAAACAATATATCTATGGTTAGCACGCACGTTTGCCAAACCAACAATCCATAGACAACAAGTGTTAGACAGATTTATGCGTCAATATTGTTTTTGCGTATAATTTTTTCATTGCACACGTTGATCCGTAGATAAGTCTAGAAATGATAATTCTTGATTGTGTTTCATAAACCAAAGGTAAATTATTGAGTTTTACATACATACATACCATCACGCCATGTCCCTTGCAGGGTAGGCAGAGAGAACAGAGTGCCAGAGAACTCTATCCTTGCATACTTCACTCGCTTCCTCAACATTCATATTTCTCTTCATACACGCTCGCCAGTTTCGGAGATTCTTGACTCCACCTTCCTTCAGTACATGACCGATCTGGTCTAGGTAGGTTAGTTTCGGTCTCCTCCGGTACCTACATCCTTTCACTTTGGCATTGTATATCGTCTTAACCAGACGTTTGTTATTAAGTTTTAGTTGAATATATTTTAAAATAGTCTTTCTATGGTTTATTTTTATATAAAAATGTAATTCTTGTATTGTAGGGGACTTTAAAAACCTATAATTAGGTACACGCAGACTCAGAGTATTAATTTTTGGATCGCATAAAGTATTGTCTTGTGTGGGATTGGAATTACTTAGAACGGCAAGTTGATATTTTAATGAATACGCCATATATCCAATCGATGATTTAAAATCAGTCTTTATATGTTAAGTGTTTCCTAAAATTTAATTATTTGTTTTTAATTAACATCAATATTATGCATCCATTATATTATCTTCTTCTTCTTCTTCTTCTTAATGAATGGCCTCTGTGAGTGATTAACCACAACTTCGCCAATGTCAAGTAATATAAGTTTAAAAAATTATAATAGATTTATATTTTAGTCGTCAGTCATGTCGGTTCATTCGCCTTTTTTTTTTTTTGCATCCATTATATTATCTTCGATATTATTTAAAATTTTGCTGTCATTGTTGAATACAGATAAGAAAAGAAGTAACCTTTACTCTTTGACTGTATTTAAAAAAAAAATACATCAAAAGGTGTCAGAGATTTATAATATAACAATAAGGCATTACATGAATATAATATTGGTGTTATAAAAAGGATTTGATACGGAATTTTGAACATACAAGATCAATTGTAGAATAACCGACCCGTGTGACTATCAAAATGGCTGTCACAGGCGTTGTTCACGCGCAGTTCTCCATCAAAAAGAATCAAAAAATATTTGTTTACATCTGTCCGCGTTCCGTTTAACGCTATAATTGACAATTGTCATGGGATTTGGACGCGCAATTTAACTTCTTTGTCATATTGATCCAATTCAACATTTCGCGCTAAAATAAATAATGGAAATTGTGTATAGAGTAGCAGCTGCGCCCGCGCATCGAGCCACGCTGTATTCATTAGCCGAGCGCGCTAGAGTGGAACCGCGATACGATACCTTTTTTGTCATCTCGCTCGCACGCAGCACTTGCATTTTTTTTTATATAACGACAACGCATCGGCGATTTCGTTTTATCGTACCCCATCGAGTGGTTTTTGCCATTTGGAATTCCTTACGCATCTTGTATCGGGTTCGTTTGTTGATAAAAGATTTTAGAGTTTCGGATCCACTCGATCTCGGTTTCGTGGGAAACCATCGTAATCGGAGTAGAATATGTTACATATCTGATATTGGTGCAATAATCTAAGAAATATAACTGAAATAGGAAGGAATATATTGTGTAAAAACTTTCTTTTATCTGGCATATCATATAAGACTGGTAAGGAATATAAGTAAATAGATACTGCATCACTAAAATAGAGGTAAAATTTGAGAGAAAACTGCAATGTGAATCTGTTTAGTATATTATTGTAGATAAAATTGTCCTCCAGTAAATAGAAAACCCGTTATTAATGGTACAGCGTTTATAAGCTGAAGAAATTGATCGAGAGTAGAAAGTAAATAATGGTGGTGGTACGTACAGGCGATTATAAGCCACATACCGGCCTTCTGTCACCTTGGATGCATGCCTAGAGTGGAAATAGCATTCTGTAAACAAAAGATAAGTGAAGCCAGTCTACCTAATATTTAGCCTTAAAGGCGGAAGGTAGGCTTTCATCGACCAGCTGGATAAGATATCCTAAAGCAGCAGAACTTCATTTTAATCGTCTCACCTTTATAAGTACGAATGTTCGATGGATTCAAGCCTCTTCTAAAACGGGTTCTGGTCAGACGTGTTGGTTTTATTTCAAGTTTTCTTTCTCTTTTATAAATGTTATCTGGATTTAGAATTTTAAAGGAGATCTTGAATTATATTTTTACTCCGTCACCGGATTTTTAGATTAATTAAAGTTTAAATGAGCTATTTTGTGATAATTTTTAACCTGTTCAATATTATAGACAGACAAACGACGGGGAGGCTTTTAAATTTTTATGATTTATTTTGCATTCATTATTGGTAACGTTAGAAGCCGTAATATTAATGCGAATTAATAATTTGACAAAACTCATACTCATCAAAAAAATTAAAATTATATAACCGTTTAACTAAGTCGCAATATTCATACATTTATATGTCGATAATAAAGTTTATGGCTGAGACCGTCGTTACAAGGTTACGTCGTTTATTTTCTCTTTTATTGTAGTTGTTCTGTGAAAGTTATCATTAATATTATTGACTAGTTGTCCGTGTGACTTTGCGTTTGAATTTTATTTTGTTTCCTTCTTCAGCTATTTTTTATGTGCTATTTATTATTGGTATTAGGTTTCTTCTATATCATCATCAGCGTTCTTCTGCTCATATCCCAATTACTTAGGGTCAACGCAATAGGTACCCATACATATTAAAAAAGATATTGACAATGGCTGGCCGTCTGCCTGATGTCAATACTCCTTGGAAATGTAATTATTGACCAAACGGCATCAGGTGGAGTTGGCCCAGGTTTATATAAAGCTTTCAGTTGTTTTTTACGATATCCACCAGCAAGGGTTGGTAGTATTCGTAGCCGCTATCACATAGCATGATATGGGTTTCTTTCACAATAGTATAAAAAACATTATCCTAGATATTTTATTTTTTTTTAAACACACACCCTGCACTAAGGAAATAATCCTTGTATTGCGGGGGACTTTACAAACATGCAATTAACGCAGACAAATTACACCCAGACTCAGAACAACACTTTGTGGATCACACAAAGTAATGTCCTGCGTGGGAATCGAACCCACGGCACTGGCACGGAAGGTCGGTATCTTAACCACTACGCCATCTGTGCAGTCGAATATTTAGCTAGGCTGATGGATTGCTATACATAGGTAGATCATAAAATCAAAAGTAAACAACAGATAGTTCAGATGAGACGTGCCTTTAATTTAAAAACATAAAGAGTACCTTGAGTCCTTGACGTGAATTAAACAGGCCTCGAGTCATCCCGTAACCATGAACGTTGTAAAGTGTTCCAAACGTCGGGATATTAAAAATCAAATAAAAACGCAATAGAATCAGTAAAAATTGTTTTATTTCAAATATGAAATGCTCGCATAAATATCAGAAATCATTAAAATTAAAGAGTAGAGAGAGTCGGAAGCCCAACTGGGTTTTGGGTTTGTATTGGTAGGCAGCCATCTAGCTATACCCTTGGTATTGCAACGGTCCATGGGCGGCAGTAACACTGTTGCTTGCTCGATTGCCACCATAAGCTATAAATTAAAAAAATCAAAAAACCCAGCTACGTAAAAAGTGAACCAAATTACGTACACAATAAAAAAAAACTGAAAAGGAAAAAACAAGCACTTTGATGCCCGGTGGTCTAGAATTCTATAATATATTATTGAATGAATACTATTGCAGAAAATAATATATATTTTAATAATGGAACATAACAACTGAACAGTCGGGATCCATTATTCGACAGTAAATCTAATTTTACAATGGATCCCGACTGTTCAGTTGTTATGTTCCATTATTAAAATATATATTATTTTCTGCAATAGTATTCATTCAATAATATATTATAGAATTCTAGACCACCGGGCATCAAAGTGCTTGTTTTTTCCTTTTCAGTTTTTTTTTATTGTGTACGTAATTTGGTTCACTTTTTACGCAGTTGGGTTTTTTGATTGTTTTAATTATTTTTTTTATTTCATACTTTTTAGTTATGAATACCTAGGTGGCTATAGTTATTTCATTTATTAATAAGTAGGTATCTAACTATATATAGTTTGTCGACTGAAGTTGAGTACTTAATCGTTAGAAGTTGAAGATGGGCGACCGCGTCAGACATAAGATACTTTAGGTAGTCCAATATACCTACTAGATACTTTAGTATATGTCCATCTACATTCACACGCACAGTCATACGATTTTTTCGTCTCTTCATCGTAAAGTAAAAAATCGTAAGTACGAAACTTTAAATCAATATATGTAGATCCTAAACGGTCAGACGAATCAAAAAATGTTGAGAGAAAACTAAAAATCATTTTTAAATACCTATTCAACGATACCCCACTTGACATAGTTTGTTGACTTTAATTTTTTTCATTTTCACAATATGGCGTCCAGTAGTCGCCATTTTGAATTTTCACTAACGTCATGTCTTTAGTGGCACTCGCCGGACTAACAGCCGGTTCCTATAACAAACGATTCGTTTTTGTATCAGCCTACCATTCGTTTTCGCGTTACGGATACCGATACAAAACTTGTGTTTCACAACGCACTATCTGCGACGAGACGTTATCGGTACGCCGCCTACGGTTCGTTGAGCTAAGGACCTCTGTGGTCCTCTTCACGTTTAGTTTTTACTATTATGCTGTTTGACAAAATCAAGGCGCTATGTGTAAATATAATTTTTTAAGTCAATTTTTAATTATATTATTTATAGTTTTAACTATTTTATGTAAAATAAATAAAAGGAAACAAACTTTATAAAAAAAAAACTAGAATATGTAACATTTTATTGGATGTTACTGGAATATAATATACGTCACCAGTGCTGCTGTAAACAAAACGCCACCAGTTTAAAAAAACGGACGCTAAATCACGCGCACATTTCTCTTTGTTTCTGCAACTTTCTTCATGATATTTGTCTGTTGTGCCTATTAATTAGTTTTATAAACAAATATTATATAAAATGGACTCTACACCTGTAAGTATCTTTGTAATACATTTTTATTACATAGAATACGTAACTTACAAAAACATTCTTTTTATAAATAATGTATACGTTATTTACAGAAATCTAAAAAGGCTATGACCAAGGATGAAGTGCATTGCCTAGTTGAACTGGTGGAATCGACGCCAGTAATAACTAGTAAAGGGACGAATGCCACCACCAATAAGCTGAAAGAAGAGGCATGGACACAGATAACAGCTGCCTATAATGCCAGAAACGGTTCCATTCCTAGGCAGAAGGAACAATTAAAATTAAAATGGGACAATTTAAAAAAAGCTGCCCGTAAAAGAGCACAATCCATTAGGATGAATAATCTTAAGGTAGGTAACTAAGGTGAATGGTAGCTAAATTGTTATAGGTAAATTAATGATTGTTTATAAAATTATTAACATTTATCCATCTTTTGTTTAGACTGGTGGTGGCAAGCCAGATGTTATCCCACCTGATGACACCCTGGATAAGGTTGCTAGTTTATTAGGATCAACATGCTCAGGGTTTGTAGTGCCTTTTGGTGGTGATGGTGAAGCGTCAGTTTTAACTTTTGGCGAGGAAGATAAATGCCAGTTTGCAGATGTAGTAGATTCAACCGCTATAGAAGATATGAATAGTGTAATTTTAACTCCCACTACAAGAGGTATTGTAACACTTTTTATTCAATATTCCACATTCTAGTGAATATCTTACATTAGGTACCTATGTACAATTATTAGTGATGAATTGTCATATTGCCATTTGTCTAATTTGTTCTTTATGTTTTAGGTAAGAAGCAACCTGCTGAGGAAGCCAGTATGGATGGGAGATTGTTTGGAATGGCAACAATGTCAAATTGTTTAAAAACAAAAGGTATGTGTATAGCATATTAATCAAACCACCACCACATCCAATAATTCTAAAGATTTTGTGAATGATTGTATTTATATATTTCAGGTAAAAGAAAAAGGCCATACGAGCAGAGTCGCCAAGAATTATATGTATCCCTTAAAAAATATTATGATAGGAAAACCTATAAATTAGACCTAGAAATTAAGTTATTAGAGTTACAAATAGCAGATAAGAAAAAGTTAGAGTAGTAATTATGTAAGGTAGTATTAAGTGTATATGTCTTCAGAAATAAAGTATTTTCTTGACTTCTTAAGTTTATTTTAAATATTACCTATCCTTCCAAAATCAGCATTCAATCAATCAATTTTAAGAATAATGGCGCCTACTCATAACCGTGGGATGACAGATTAAAAATACAATTTGTCTCCTCCTCTCTACTGCTCCTTACTTTCTTGTGGGAGTTATAAAACTTATGATATGCAAAGTCTTTGCTTAATCATCTAGGCAACAAAGTGTAAGCCTATGTATATATATATACAATTAGGTTAAAATTATAATGAAAAATGTTCTCAAATTGTTTCAATTTATTTTTTATTTACATTTCACAGTTAAGTATCCATATATCTAACTTATATTATTTGAGGTGACTTCCAGACAATTTATCATATAAAATTGTAACTTTCTTTAGCCTTATTAAATCTCCATAAGTCATGAGAGAAATATCATGTATGTTAAGTATAGGACAACTAGCCCTGAAGACTTGGCCATCCATGGTAGATTATCTTATTGCAAGCTGAAAATAAATATAAACAGTTGTAATAGGTTTATGGACATATTATGAATATTACCTACTATACTTATATATTATACCTTACTATTTAAATTTTAGTCCTGTATTTATATATATATGAAAATGAAACTTAAGATCAATTTTATCTTGGTAAATAATTATTGTTTCTTTAATGTAAGCCACCAATATCATATATAAATCATAATAAAATAAATCAATGAATCATTAAATTGAATACTCACTTATCAAAGTATTCTGTAATCAAGATTTCCCTTGCTGTATTTATTGTTGCCTCATTATAATTACTTATGGGTACTACGTCTGCATCTGGTATTTCAACCTCAGGTGGCACTTCTGACAGGCTCTTAATACAGCATATATTGTGGAGAACTGCTGTTGCAATAATAACAGCGTTAGCTCTCATAAGACTTAACCGCATAACAAGAGCCACTACTGGAAATCGCCTTTTCCAAACTCCAAAGCACCTAAAAAAATAAAATATGCGTGAGATATATTTTTATATATGCTGAATGATTATATTCATAGGGGCCATACCTTTCAATGCAGTTTCTAGTCCGAATGTGAGCTTCATTGTAGAGTTGTTGTCCTCTTGTTTCCGGATTCAACAAAGGAGTAAGGAGATATGTTCTTAAAGGATATGCGCTATCTCCAAGCAAGCATTTGTTGCCAAATACTGCATTTTCACATTGAGCTATAAAAATATGTACATTCATTAACCAAATGCAGATGAATATTAAAACAAGAGCTATAATTACACTGAATTGTAATTTTATTTATGAACCTTTACCTAATCATAATATTTGTTATAAATATTTTTAGTATGACTGTTTGTTTATGTAAGTTTCTGTAATGAATACTCATGAATTACCTCGCAGTTCTGAATTGTTGAATATAGTAGCATCATGTGCTGAGCCTGGCCAGCGAGCTACTACATTCATGAACAGCAAATTCGCATCACACACAGCTTGTGTATTCAAAGAGAAGTAACCTTTTCGGTTTCTAAATTCCTCACCAATCTGAGAACCTAGAATAAAAATTGAGCTATAAATGTGGTCTATCTATACGTATGTTTCAGCAATTCATTAAGTAGGTAAATTAATATTTACATGGTGATTGTATCCTGATGTGTGTGCAATCAAGTACCCCAATAACACGAGGAAAACGGGCTATATTATAAAAGTCTAGATCAGTGTTAGTGCGCATACATATATATTTATTGTATAGCCGTGCTATGGCATAACTAATATCACGCACTATTCGACAAGCTGATGATTTTGAGACACCAATAAAGTCAGCTACTGATAAGAGCATTGTACCCAATGCATAAAACCTTAACGCCAGTAAAAGTTGTTGTAACGGCGATATTCCGTGATTCCTGAAATAAAAATCGTATGTACACTTTAAAACAATATAGTTCTTATATAGCCGAAAGCAAAGATAATAATCGCAAGTATCAAAATAAAACTAACCTTGCTCCTGTGACTTTCAAGTAGGGATGAATTTCAAATAATAACTCTTGCACTGATGCTTTGTCGAGTCTGAATCTTAATTGAAATTCGTAAGAGTCCAGGGTAGTAAGATAATCCATTCTTTGCTTATACACTCTATCACGACAATCATCCTCTGTATCGGTATCACTTAGGGTAGAAATCAAATTTAGCATTTCTGCATCACTATCTGAACTAGACATTTCGTTTTCATCAAAAATCACTTCTAAACAACTATAAAACACAATAACAACCATCCGTTACTCACAATTACCACCGAAATTGACCGGTAGCTATTTCTACGACGCCTAGTTACTTTGACAGCTATCTGACGTTTTGAAAAGTTTATAGGAACAACAAAACAGTCATTTCCATACATTAACGCTTACGGATAGTAGCTGGTAGCCCTCCAATCCGTTAGTAGCGAAGCGTCGGTAAATTGTCTTACGAGGGGTTTTTATAGGAACAGTTTTGACTTACGCCTCGTATAAAATTTAACTGTTCGTAACCAAAACGATTCGTTTTTCGGATATAGGAACCGGCCGTAAGAGGAATGGATTGACGTGTGAATCATAAGAATCGGCCCAGGCGTTTGGTCTATATAGTGCTTCAAAGGAACATACAAACATACATACATACATAGACTGTTAAACACAATACCACTCCTTTGCGTTGCGCAGTCGGGTAAACAAAGGGTACTCTTTGCTTTGCGAATAATATATATTGCGAAATTTTCATCACCTGGAGCTAATACCTACAACGCAATGATTCAAAAATACCATATTTGCTTTTACTGTCTAAAATCATCATCATCTCAGCTCATATATGTCCCACTGTTGGGCTTGACCCTTCTCTATAATGGGAGGGAAAATTAACCTACTATACAACGCTTATCAGGCGTATTGTACTGTTTAAAATACTGAATCTAATACGTGTACATGTAAATGAACTACCAAACGGCGGGTCCGATTTGTGGTATTTTTACATATTCAGATGGATTCAAGAATAGTTAAGTTTAATATATGGACTCGGTAGGTGGCGGTGCAATCGATTACAAGGAATTCAATTCTTTTTTTGCACTTTCACGGACCATAGATGGGTCAGGTAGTACTTAAAAAAAATTATGACGGACTGTGACAAAGTGTGAAAACAATTCACCATCCCTTGATGTACCGTTAGTATTGTAAAATACAACTGAAAGATATAAGGAAATAACTTTAATACAAAAGAAGAAAGGCACAAAACAAAATCCTATGACAACCCATCTGGCTGGCGTGGCATAGTATCCTAATTTCTCTTGTATTATGAAGCAAATTCACACCATATTTGAAATATAGTTCTATGTATTATGAAAAATGAATTCTTTTCAAGATAATTAGCCCCGTTATTTACTTTTTAGATACATATTTTCATAACGTCTAATTTTAATTTATTTATATTTCATCTCAGCTTATATATTTTTGTGTGGTAGCGGCTTCGAATACTACCAACCCTTACTTTGCTCGTAGATGTCGTAAAAGACGACTAAGCCTTTTAACTACCTCGAGGGCTCGAGCAACTCCATATGATGCCGTTTGGTCAACAATTACATTCTCAAGGAGGGTTGACGTCTGGCAGGCAGCTGGTCATAAAACTATTGCCAATAACTTTTACAATATGTACTGTGAAAGAAGAGTACATATTGTATCGACCCCAAGTAATTGGGATAAGAGTAGGAGAATGATGATGATCTCAGCTTATATATGTCCCACTACCAGCCTCCTCCATACTAGGAGGGATATTAACCTGCTACACCACGTGGGTCAGACATGTAGTGATATGTGCTGTATAACGTTTTGTTTCGAGTTTTCCTTCTCTTGCATAGATGTAATATGCATATTTTCTCTCTTAGTCGTCTTTTACGATCACCCACGAGTAAGGGGTGGTGAATTGTATTCTAAGTCCGACACCACATGGAAAATCATTATCGGCATATAATTCAGATAATTTGTCTACGATACTTAGATAATACATTTACACGCTTTATAAGGTGTTTCTTTAAAATTAAGTGCGCAGTATATTGTTTAAACATATTTAAGTTATGGATACGTTATCCTCAATTTTAAAATAATATTCACTTCTAAGTAAAGCTTTACTTAAATAATACAAATAAAAATGTATTCTTATTATAAATAATTTTAATAAACTCGTTCACCTTTCGTACAGATAAACGTTTTTTAATCTAACATTTACATAGATATTCTAATTGACGTCACAAAATCAACATTGCAATAATAATTTAATTAATTTGAGATTTATTTCAATATAATTCTAAACTAATTGATTTACTTACCGATCAAATATCACACTAGTATATTTATTTTATGCTAATATAGTTTGTATATGCGTTTTTGAATGATAATTATTTCAAATAAAATGAAATGAAACGACACATCCGCACGTCCGCACCGCTTCGAGTGTAAACACTGACTGAAAGAAATACCTGCGTTCCATGGTCCGATATTTTGGTAAATTACAAAAGAAGCATGATTTTTATTTCTTCTTCTTTCTTCTTTTTATGTATTGGCAATCAGCTACTTATACGAGCCATTTTTGCCAGTGTCGAGTTATAATTATCTTCACGTTCTTAATCTCTTCAGGTTAGTCATTGTCTGTCAGTCAGTCGAATTTTCGCCATCAACAGTGCTATGGTGACACTGTTAATGGTATGTTGTAGGAATTTTGATGGAAAACGAAAACGTTGTAAAGCACTTTTATATGATATTCACTACATCCCAGCTGTTCTGTCACATCATATTACATAAAATACCATAAAAATTATCTAATATAACACGTTAAAACACTAAGATATCGAATATAATACAAGAGCACCACATGACGTTTTAGATTCCCGCCAAAAGTCCGATTTTTATTTTATACAAATCTAAATACAGATAAATCAAATCACTACTAGACAACCAAACTCTTTACTCGAATAATATGGTTATGTCTTTGCATGCAAAGAGAGACATGAATATCGCGTTAAAGAGTTTGAAGGTAGGAAGTTTATAAGCACAACGATTATTATAAGGCTAATAGTTGCTGAGCGGTAGTGGCTACAGATACAACCAACCCTTACTTTGCTCATGGATGTCGTAAAAGACGACTAAGAGCTTTATATCGAACTGAGCCAACTTCACCTGATGCCGTCTGGTCGACAATTACATCCTCAAGGAGAGTTAAAAAACTGATAATGATCTCGATATTATACATAGCTTTAAATTAATAGTTGGCTGAACTGAGCTAAGCTGTGATTGCAAGAAATTACATTCTGTTTTAAATAAATTTATGGTGTGGCTACAAAAACCTTTGCGCCAAATCTTTACATATCATGAGACCACTTCATTTGAAGTCATTGGCCGTCAGTAAATCACATCTTTGCCTTTAATTCTTCTTCTTATATGTTGGCAATCAGCTACTTATACGAGCTATTGGTTCCAGTGTCATGTTATAAATATTTTCTTTTCACGTTTTTAGTCTTTCAGGTTAGCCATTGTCTAAGTCAAATTGTTACCATCAACAGTGCTATGGCCACACTGTTAATGGTATCTTGTGCGAATTTTGATGGAAAACGAAAACGTTGTAAAGCACTTTTATATGATATTCACTACATCCCAGTAGTTCCGCCGCTTCATATTACATAAAATGCCATCAAAATTATCTAATATAACACGTTAAAATACTAAGATATCGAATATAATATAATACATCACATGACGTTTTCAAATGCCCGTCAAAAGTCCTGCCTCTACTTCATTGCTTGTCTTGTAATTTTATTAATGTCTAACTATGATTTGACGTAAGCTCCTTATTCGCGACCATCGAAATGTTATTTAATATTGTTTCATTCATTTTAACTTTTGGTTTGTACCTTTGCATAAGATTTGTGGCCTGGTTGCAGCATGCGATGGCGTGCGGGACTCAATTAGTGGTCGACACGCTGCGCTGTCAACTTTTTGTCCGTTTAATTCAGCATTAATATGCCCAAGAACCGGACATTATGCTTTTTCGTCATTTAAAATGATGTCACCCAGCAAATATATTTTCAAAAATTAATTAAATAAGAATAAAATATGTTTAAATAATAAATAGGTGTTGCTTGCCGTGTGACTGTCAAAATTGGATATTTATCAAAATCGGGCCGTGTGATTTATAGAACGGAAAGCAGCTGATGTTGTTTACCGTTCCACTATACATTATCTTGCTCTCGAGTGTCATAATTAAAAGACAGAAGAATATAAGGTGCAGAATATAACACATTAGAGGAAATTTGAAAGTTGCGTCAGTGACGGCAAAGTTAAGGAGGGTACGGCTGACATGGTATGGACATGTGATGAGGCGGGATGAAGGTAATGCTTTGAGAAAAGTTTTAAGTATGAATGTTGAAGGCTGAAGGATAAACGAAGACCAAAGAAAAGATGATGGACTGCGTGAGGCATGACATGGACTATCCATGTGCTAAGCTGGGAGTGACTACAGAGATGACGTCTGATAGGTTTGAAATAAAACTACTTTTACGGATTCTATCGCGTTTGTATTTGATTTATAATTTGCCGACGTTTCGAACACTTTACAGTGATCATGGTGACGGGAGGACTGAGGTGTCTTACGTCCAATATGTCATTGTTATTACAGAAATTTATTTATATCTACCCTATAAGATATTAAATTTTGATCCACATTTTTATACAAAATTAATACAAATTCATTGCCAGTACAAAAAGAGAATGATTCTATATATAAAATTTATGTTGTTTATGATTTGTTATTATTAAGGTACCCGATTACGAAACGAAAAATGATGTCACAAGCGGGGTTCGAACCCGCACCTATTGGGAATTTGGATTCCCAATAGGTGCGGGTTCGAACCCCGCTTATGGAATTTGGATTCCCAATAGGCGCGGGTTCGAACCCCGCTTTTGACATCATATAATGTGCATATAGCCTGTATGCAAGAGAAGGAAATCTAGAAATAAGACCCTATATTAACACATCTGATCAACGTGGTATGGTATCCTTTTCCTTCCTATTGAAGAGAAGGCTGGAGTCCAGCAGTGGGACTTATATGAGTTGAGATGAAAAAATGCTAATATTATGTGGCGACGGGACATAAATGCAATTATCCATTGTTACCAAAACTGTGGAAATAATAAAAATCGCCTAAGGGACACAGCTGGGGAGTGATAAGCAGGTCTCTCCTGGGAAACACATAACATCTCACTGCGATCGCCAACTCAAGCTAGCCAAGCGTGACGGTTACAGCATTACCCCCTAGTGGTACTCTATAGTGGAATCTCTGTGGTGATGGTTAAGAATAGATTCTGTCATCACCGTATTTATGACCGTGGCAGTTTAAAAAGTGAAAAAGGCTGCAACCATTCTCCTAAAATGTATACCACCAAAGGTGATCCTTAATTTACCTGCCAAGCGATTATGGCATTATCTTCTTTTATAGAAGTATATGTTCAGTAGATGATGGACTGTGGAATGGATAAGATGTTTGTGTGTTGAAAAGATTTTTGAAAATGGAACGCGAATCAGCATAGAAGGGACGCGTTCTAAATTCAAATTCGGCCAAGGGTTCCAAATTTGAATACGCCAATCGTATCGCACGATCATGTGATTGGTCAAATGGTTTATAGAAGATTTAAAGGGTGTTTTGATTTAAACGTTAGATATTTAATTACAGTATTTAATCTGTATTTAATTAAATAATAAATATAGAGAACTTTTGGTCGGCAGGTGATCATGTGGTGGTCTTGTAATGTATATAGTATTTTAGTGTTTCAAAGTTTTAGATCAATTATTTTTGATACCATTTTATGTAACATAGTGCAGAGAAAGTGCTCATATGATATAAGTGCTCAACATATTTTAATTTTCTATCAAAATACCTAAAAGATATTATTAACAGTATGGCCGAAGCACTATAGCAGTCGTCGATTTAACTTACGGGCAAACTGACTTTGTATATAGTGATTTTTAAAGAGTCATAATCAGCTCACGGCTATCTTAAATTTAACATAGGCTTTTTAAAAACTAATGTCTTTCGTTTTCCCCGTGATTACACCCGGAAAGATGTCACGTTGATACTTCTTCCTTTCTTAATACTTTAATCGACATGAAATAATTTTTATTTATTGTGTACAAGTTATGTCCGCCACTTTACTTAGATTTTCAATAAATTTTCTCTACCTCACAACTTTTAGCCTGGATGAAAACTATTTCAAAGCCAAGTCTTTATGAAAATTTATAGGATCAATACGATATTTTAAGAAGATCGATTAAATTGCTAAAAAGGTAGGAAAGCGCATCAAATAAACTCATATGCATATTTTTTCAAGATAATACCCGGCATGTTGGAACTAATTCTTGTTTTTGGGGGAACTTTACGAACATACGATTAACGGACACAAATTACTTCCAGCATCCTTTTATCTTAATTACCACAGTCTGTGCCATCAAATTTATAATATTAGATAAGACGTTCTTGTCACGAGTAATAAAATAACAATGATTAGCGCGACGATTTGGATGGAAAGCGGTTTTGTGACGGAACCGGTGACCGCCGCCATGTTGTTTTTGCGCCACCGCACAGGACTCGCGGTATAAACGGACTCCAAATGAGTATTAATTCTCAACGCTTAATAATGACATAAATACACTAGATGCGTTCTTTTATACAGGCTGTGTTATTTATGAAGGTTTTATTGTATCTTATTTATGACATAGGTGGCGTAGCAGTTACAATTGAGCAGTTTGTTTGCAGTCGACTTAACGCCACATTCATTCACTCATCAACCTATAGATGTCCAGTGATGGACATAGGATTTTCCATAAGAACGCCACGTATGAACGTCTTGTGCCACCTGCATTTAACGGGGACTTTCAAGATCTCGTCAGTCAGCCTACTGAAAAGCCATCCTACGCTGCGTCACCCGTTTCATGTTCGCCACTCACCTTTCTTCACCAAAAGTTGCTACTGCAAAGTATTAATTCTTAAGGCTATGTCAGTTACACTCGTTTTCTATAAATTTCCGTATTCCGGATTTTATCACGTAGAAAAACACCGAGCATAGCCTTTTTCATAGTACGCTGAGTGACTTTGAGCCTTTTTATTAGGCGAACATATAACACCACATAAATATTAATCATATAGTCTTTAATTATATATTTATATGTCTCACTTCATTGAGTCTTTCGCCTTACACTGCTAGATATATACCTCCATCATAGAATATCACAATTCACGGTCATTCTTTAATGCCATTAGTGCCACAATCGCCACATTTAGGAAGCTTGTTTGCGATCCCAATGAGGTTGTTTATACGTCTTCCAATTGAATGCTGGTACTCATTATCTTGCTGCTTTCAATCAATTCAGTTTGTGGTGGTGATAATTATATTCTTAAATCATTACCACGCGAGGATAATAAAAAGTTTCACTATAAGTGTATTTATTTATGTTATATTAGTGATTTAGTTGATTTCAAGACAATGTAATCACGGTATGTACTTGTAGATCACGCGAGCGGAACATACAGCCAGTAAATAATAAGTTATTATGGTTGTATCCGTTTTAATAATAATAAAAAAATACATTACAAAGTTGAATTCTATCATGCTAGAAGCGGTATTCGATTTTTACTGCTTAATTGAAGATGTTAGTTTTTATACATTTATAATTAAAATAATATCATATTATATATAACGTGGTTTTAAAATATCATTAAAAGACAACGTGATAGAAATAGTATTCAGTTTTTAATGTCAAATAAGGCCATGAAGTTAAAATATATAAATAAATAATTGAAAATAATATCAACCTGTATGTAAAATTGTGTGCAATTACAAGTCTCAGGCGCATTCTGCGACACGTCGGCCGATTTCGTCGACATTCGCCGACATCCGACGACCGTCGGCGATGGCCGACAATTGCCGAACATTTTGATTCCATTTTTAAATTTCATATACCGTACAAATACAGGTTTACGTTCCATGTTTGTTTTAAAAGCGGACTGTTGCAATGTCATTAACCTGGGAATGTTTTGATAAATATTTTCTTAATATTTCTTTAAATATTTACTGGCTGGTTATATTTTTTGAAGATGTTATTTATATTGACCGATTATTTTACTATGATTGTTGGCTGTATGCGATTTGTCCCCTTTGCCTGTCCGAATGATCGAACAGAACCAAAAAATATCTATGATTGTAAAATTTAAAAAATGAAGCCGGTACCTGATTTTGTAAACATTTAAGTTAGGTGTGAAATAGCCATAGTCCATTTCTGTAACGTGTGTGGAAGAACTAAAAATATACACGATTTGAATTCAATAAGATACCTTATCTTAAATATTGATTAAAATGTAAATAAGCAAAGAATTTTGATGTAATTAAAATATATATATATATTATAATACAACCAGTTTTCCTGGGTTGATAATCATTATAATCTTAAAATAATGGTAATTTTACGTCGTGAATACGTGTCCAATATTTTGTATATTCATTTTAAAAGTCGGACAGCCATCGATCGTACCACCAACAAACATAACTCTGAAAAAAAAATAAAAAATAAACAGTCATTATGTATTTGACAGCACGGCTAGGAACCCCTGTTACAACGTCCAGTATAACCTGACACGCCGCCCATCTTCAACGCTCTACAATTCCAACAACACGGTCCGAACTTACAGCGTTTTAAGAGCTCAAATTATACTGGTAGGTGAATTACTGTCCAATGTAATTTGGACTCTTGTTGTGAAGAAAATCCTAATGTTACGAGGTCAATGTGTTTTTTGGTGTAAATAAGGGTAGTCGAGGGGTGTAGGGTAGCGACCAGTCAGACGCAGCTGACGTGGATTAAAGGGAGTTATACCTACAAGGGTAGGTTTTCTGTGTCTATATTTATACCGTCTATGAATACTTTTGTGAATGTACCTACCTAAACATTTTTGTAGGTATATTTTTATATACATATGTATATAAATATATACCTATTATTATTCAAAGCATAAATACATATAGGTATATTTATGCGATAACCGACTTAATGCAATATGTTTCCTACCCCTTGAAAGAGACAATTAATTGATGGCGAGTTTTGGCGGATTACGTAAAGATATCCTGTATTTAAATTATATTAACAAAGTTTAGTGTTTAATGTAGTAGTTAGTAAATTTAGTGTTTTATAAAGAACCCTTTCGTGTTTTTTTCGAAACTGAGTCTAGATTAATTGCGTAGCCAAACCTTAATTCCGCATCGTCATCAGCTTAGCTTATATATGTCCCATTTCTATGCTCGATTCTCCTCTACAATAGGAAGGAAATTGACCTACTATACGACGCTGGTCAGACGTATTGGTATAGGAAACCGTCAATTTAAATAGTGGTAATATTACATCATGATCACGTATGAAAATACTATTGAATAAAAGCCAATGACTTGAATGAATGACTAGGTGTAATTTAAAATTGAGAAATAAATTAAATCGAAAAATTGCTAGCAGCTAAAAATAATGTTTACTTTCTTATTTTTATCTTGAATTCTTTCTATATTAGAAGCTGATTGTCAGAACTAAGATAGAAAAAGAACTAAGAGATGTGAGCAGATAACTTTACTTAAATAGCGTATAACTGAAAATAACACACATACATACATACATACATATCATCACGCCATATCCCTTGCAGGGTAGGCAGAGAGAACAGAGTGCCAGAGAACTCTATCTCTGCATACTTCACTCGCTTCCTCAACATTCATAATTCTCTTCATACACGCTCGCCGGTTTCGGAGACTCTTGACTCCACCTTCCTTCAGTACATGACCGATCTGGTCTAGGTAGGTTAGTCTCGGTCTCCCTCGGTACCTACATCCTTCCACTTTCGCATTGTATATCTTCTTAACCAGGCGTTCGTTCGGCATTCTTTCCACATGTCCGAACCATCGGAGCATTCCCTTTCGCATCTTTACACCAATACTCTCTTTCATACCTACTCGCTCTCTTACGTCGTCGTTACGAATGCGGTCGGTCAGCCTAACTCCACAGATTTTCCGCAGAGATCGCATTTCGACCGCATTAATTTTACTATCATACTCTTTTCTGCATACCCAACTCTCGCTTCCATACAGTAATGTTGGGACAAGCACTGCGTTATGTATTGCTACACGTGCCTTCTGGCTGAGGTGTTGGCTGCCGAGAAGTTGCCCCAACGCTCCGTTCACTCTATTTCCCGCATTCACTCTTCGCTCTATATCAGTGGTGTACCTTCCATCTCGGCTAAATCCACATCCAAGATATACAAATTCATCCACTTGCTCTAGTACATCATTACCTATTGTTACTCTTACATCTGTTCTGGTTTTATCTCTTTCAAAGACCATTATTTTGGTTTTGCTCACATTCACGCGTAGACCCCTTTTCTTACAATCTTCTGTCATTGTGTCGACTAGGGTCTGCAGGTCAATCGCTGACTTTGCGAGCAGGACTGCATCATCTGCATAAAGCAGAGCAGTGACCACTGAGTCGCCCATCTGGACTCCCACATTCATATCGTTCAACCTTTGGAGACATTTATCCAGATATATGATAAACAGCCTGGCTGACAGAATGCACCCCTGCTTAACGCCGATATTGACGTCAAACCAAGGCGACATTCCATCATCCAGCCGCACACAGGCTCTACAGCCCATGTAACTGGACTGCACAGCCTGTAGCAGTTTACCGTTAATACCATACTCCGGTAAAATGTCCCAAAGTTCCTTTCGTACAACCGTGTCAAATGCTCTCTCCAGATCCACAAAACTGCAGAAAACCCTCTGACCTAGAGCCAGATGCTTCTCCACAATGTTGCGCAGAGAGAACACTTGATCCATGCATCCCCTTCCACTCCTGAAACCTCCTTGTGTCTCACACAGTAAACCATCGGACACCATCCTCATTCTCCTTTCAATAATTTTTCCATACACTTTTGCTGCCAAACTGGTCAAGCTTATGGCTCTGTAATTTGCGCAGTCATAACGTGAACCCTTGTTTTTAAACAAAGGCACGATGACTGCGCTATTCCAGTCCCTGGGAACCATTCCCGAGCTCCAACATAAATTGAGGAGCAACAGGAACGCCTCCCAGACACAAGAGCCACCAAGCTTGATCATCTCGGCAGACACCATATCAATGCCCGCTGCCTTACCATTTTTCAAACTTCTTATCGCCCATTCAACTTCATCCATACTGATGCCATCGGAGGACGCCGTTGTCGAATGTTGATCTACTAAACCACATCCAACACCGGCGCCAACCGTAGCATCCGCATACATATCGCCAAAATATTCACTCCATCGGCTTAACACGTCTTGTGTTTGTGTAAGAATGTCTCCACCTTTAGACCTTATTTTATTCATTCTGAAGGCTGACCAACCACCCCGAGACTTCTTCACCTCCCTCCAAAAGAGTTTGGTGTTACCCTCGAAGTTTTTAGTCAGCCTATCTTCTGCACTCATACTTGCTCTATCACGTTTCTCTTTCACTAAGGCCTTGGTGTCATTCTTACATTGCCGATATATTTCTTTTTTCTGTTCAGTCATACTGTCATTCAGATTCAAAGAAGAGACATAGTCCAGCCACGCTTTCTTCTTTTGCTCTACGGAAGCTGCCACTTCCGCATCCCACCATGCATCACCATTTGTTTTTCTATGCTTCTTTGAACTTCCACATACTTCTTTCGCTGTATCTACCATACTCTCTTTCAATACTCTCCAGCATTCTTCAATGTCCGATTGCGGCTGGCTTGCCATCGTCAGCCGTTCTCGGACACCCTCTGCATACTTTTCTCTTGCACACTCTTCTTGCAACCTTTCAACCTTTATTCTTTCAAGCCCTCCGAAGTGGACACGCTCTCGCCAGTGCCTCCACTTTCTGAACAGACCACTAAATCTCGCAATAACGAGATAGTGGTCCGTATCGACTGTGGGGCCCCTGTAGGCTCTTGCGTCCAATATTTTGCTTCGGAGGCGACTGTCTACCAAAATTAAATCTATTATGCTTTTCTGTTCATTCCTTCTCCATGTATACATGTGGATGTCCTTATGTTGGAAAAATGTGTTTGACACAATAAGGTTTCTCTCCATGCATACATCCGCTATGAGCCTACCTGCGTCGTTCACTCTCTTATCACCAAATGGACCAAGTACGTCCTCATAGTCGGGACGCTTGGTCCCCACCCATCCGTTCAAATCTCCGCATACAATCACGCGTTCACTGGTTTCTGCCATATTCAGAACTTCCCTAACATTGTCCCAAAACTTCTCTAGGTCTGATGCCACCGAGGATCCTACGGGAGCATATGCTACAACCATGAATACCTTGGTGACACCTAGTTTTATACGGACCCAGAGAAGTCTGGGATCAGACATTCCGTAATCCTTCACACCTGAGGCCAAGCGAGAGGACAACAGCACTCCTACCCCCATGCTGGCTCGATCGCTCTGTGGTACACCAGACCACAGAGCCATCCCGCCACCAGGAAGATCGCAGGCGTCGCTGCCCCTTCGCTTGGTCTCTGTTACACAGAGCACGTCTAGCTGTTTGTCCGCCATGACGGATATCAGCTCGTGCAACTTACCTTCCACACAACCTCTTACATTCCACGTGCCCACCCGGCACTCCGTTCTCCTCGACTCGCCTAACTGGGCAAGGCGTGATGGGTGGCGGCCCCCATCGCCGCAACTGCCGATGTTCGTACCGACGGGGGCGGGTCGGTACGCGTCGCCTCCGGGGGACGCCCTAACCCGCATTGCGGTACGCATTTCGAGCCGGATTAGCAGTCTAATTAGACTGGCAGGGGACGCGAACGAGCACGCTCCGGACTATGCCCCCCTAAGAAAATAACACCATATCAAAATATCTGACTCTTGAAATTGCAAAAGGACTCCATAATAAATAATTTTATTTTAATTACTCTTCCTGCTAAATTGCATATTAAAATGTATTTTTTTTTAAATATAAGACTAATTTGACATCTAAACATGTCAAAATCCACTGTACTTTTTTTACCATTTTTTATATTTAGAATACACGGTTTATAAGCATGACAGTCGAATCAAATTTTTAAACAAAAATGACAGGAACTATTTCCGTAGTCCACGTCGCAAACTCAAAGCCACCCCCGCCCTATTTTATTGAAATTAATGTTGCAGCGATGATTAGTAGGATTTTTCCCCTTAAGAATAACAAACTTACACTGTAAGTATGTATAGTTTAGAAATATTGAGGAAATGGGAGTAAAATAGACAGTGAAATGGTAAAGAATGAATGAATGATCAGGCGTGAACCTTGCCATATTTCATATTTCGAATGTTACAATTTTGATTTTTGAAGGATTAAAAGTAATATTTGGCGGTCGATTATTGTGACAGCTCAGCCTACTGCTCGTTTTATTTTGAATAAAACCTAATGTACTAATTATCATAAAAATATGTGATTTAAAAATTCTGTCCCTTATTTTTTAAAAAGTAGTTTCAAATACTACTACGTTGAGTTATAAATAGGCCAAATGCATCATCAGATGTTTGTCTACCCTTACGTATTATCCCATTACGGGTAAAGCGCTACTAATACGCACATATTCATGATGGTGGCTCAAAAAATGATTTTTAATCCTCGCCATGAATCATAATGTCTTATTACAACAATATTTATAATCTCTTATGTGAACGGACGAGCAGACTTTGTACCAGAAAAAAAAAATAAACAAACATCTAAAATGGTTCTTATAACAACATTTTAAGTTACAAATTTGTTTACTGCATATCTTGAACGGGGGCTCAACAAACCAATGCATCTGTTTCATATAAAAAATATGCATTTCAACAAAATGTGCAAAAATATTATTAATCTTTCTTTTTCTTTCAAACATTTTTTACTAAAAATCTTTCGTCTTTGTGTTTAAGAATATAAAAAAAGAAACGTTTATTTATTACAAACATTTGGATGTTTTGTAATAAAAATATGAACGCATCGATTTTTGAATTAAGAAACTTCATATGTTTATGAAAAAATGAAATCCACATACCCGTATATTCCTTAGCTGTAATTAATCAATTTTGTTCTTATACAAAACACGGAGTATAATTTAGCTATTACCTAAGTAATTCTAGACAGTTCGAACTGTCTTAAATATTAAGTTTCAATGGAAAATACCAGCATGTACCCCTATACGTGAATATGAAAACACCATGATTTTAAAATAGAATATTTAACTTGTATGCGATCAATTGCCGTTTAAAACGTTTAGGCCTTCCCTGTTATTTCTTAGCCAATTTAAATTTCCCTCGCTTTTGATATCATACAGTACATACGTTGAAACTTGTAATTATTTATAATCAATTCAATTTGTAATTACAGTGTTTTTAAGTTAGGAAAATTGTTTTGTATCGCCATATTGTTTGTCTTTTTCTATGTTGTACGAACTTTTATTCGAACGATAGTGTTCTTATTTTAAATTTTAAATATTAAATGTTTGATTGCATTGAAAATGCAATTTAAATGTAAGATTTAAAAAAGGAACGCGTAATGGCGGCCATTTGTCAGATGACGTTACATTGCAGAATAGAGTGCTAAATGAGGCGTGCAGAGAGTAATTATAGATTCATAAAAACTATGTTATCGACGTGGTAAAAGTGGAATTACAGTATAATAATTAAATAACGGTGCGTTCTTTCAGTTTCCATTACTAGTTTCTTGTGGTATCGAAATATAACTGTAACAGGCGTTAAAATAAATTAAATATTGTATCAAATAATACTGACTACTTATGGTAACGGTCATTTTAGCCATTTTTCCCTTGTATTAATAAGTAACGAGAACTAATCAGTAATTCTCTGGCTTATATTGTGTTAGCAAATTACACGTATGTTTGAAGTTTTTCTAGCCACTTCAGGACTTTATTTCAGTGTTGAATCCTTGACACAGATAGTCGTGAAAGTTACAGGTGTTTCACTATGCATATGAAATATGAGCTATTATTTCGTAAACGTCTTAAAAGGCAAGGATGAACGTCTAAATACTTTAAAAAGTTCTCTGGTGTTATGCCAGTAGTGGATACGAATTAACATCATTTTAAAAACAAACGAAACATTGCATATGGAATCTCATCTCATTGAATGAAATTATTGAAGCTAAGAAAGCTTTGTGACTTGAAATGAATTACCTCGTTTCCTAAGAAAATAAAAAAAAATGAAGGAGTAAGCTTATTTAGGTATATTCTCTCGTAATAGAAGACCAATTTATAATTAATAGGCACAGAAATGGCTCGCCGTTATTGAAAATTAAAAGAAAACAATGCTTTTTTTTCGTTATTAGACCAAGGAAACAGTCATAAGAACATATATCGTAACGAAAAGAGCATCTACATCCCCAACTGGGTCTGGTACAAAGAAAACGAAGGGGGGCCAGAACAGTCACGCGGCGAAACCAACATTATTTGTAGCAGATCAATCAAGATTACGTCCAGTAATGCGTTCAACCCTTCACCGCTCCGGAGCCAGGGGCGCGCGTGATTGTTCCATCAATGTGTCGATGATTAGGGGTTAATGCTATGTTCTATGTTTGTTTCTTACTCTGTAATTTGTTTTGGAAGGGTTATGCTATATTGTTTTTGGTTGCTGAATATAATATTGTTTATCTTAAAGATTTGTGAGTAAGTTATCGTGATCGCCAATAGAGAATCCGTTTTCTCTATTTTTTATAGGTTCGCTAATATTTTGCTGCGCATTGTCAATTTTGCATGCTAATCCTTTAGCTATGTTTGTTATAACAATTCTTTTAAAAACGTTTATGTGGCAGTTTTTGACTTGTAAAGAAAACCTGAGCATAGCTGTCTCATCTCATAACACTTTTGTGGCTTTGAAGCTTATTTATGAGTCCAAAATTCAATCAAATTAAGAAATTTAAGTCCAAAATTAAAAGAACACCTAATTTATGTGCTATAAATAGATAATGACAAACATTTTTAGACTTCTAGTTAGGGTCACTGGAGTATTGGATAAGAGAGCTTCTCCTAAGTTTCTCAAATAACTCAAAGCCTACCCAGTCGAATTTTAAGTTAACTCTAACTAAAATAAGAATAAACTAATATTATGCAAAGTTCGTACGGTGACGGAATAAAAATACAATTTACTACCGTCTTTCTTATTCATGGGTGTCGCAAAATACGACTAAGTAATATAATATGCAAATAGCATTTACACAAGAAAATTCGAAATAATATTCTAAACCAACCAATCTAACCAGCGTAGTGTAATATGTCAATTTTTCTTCTATTCTAGAAGAAGCCAAAGCAGAACAGAATGTGTATAGGCAAAAAAAAATGAGAACAATAGATAATAATAATACGTTTAAAGATAATAACCATAGAGTTGCCCTCTAAAAAGATTTAACTTTTAATATTATATTAACAAAAGGCAAAACACACACCCGCAGATAAGTTATTAAACATTGCACCATTACACTTTAATTTTTACCCCCTACGGGATTCGAAGGGTTGATTATAAAAGCGAACTTAGGGTGTGTTATGCATTCATAGCGGTCGCGTTTATAAGCGTTTATTTTGTGTTTTTTTTTAACGCATTGTTTAAAAATATTTGTTATTTCATTTTGTTTTGAAGTGGCTCTTGAGTTTACAGGAAAAGTGTTTATTTGTGTCGTAGATAATGAATTCGAAGCTTTCGTATTTAAATATTTAGTAATTGATATTTAATCATTTAGAAGTGGTTTTATTGTTATATTGATAATGTTTTGATAGGATATAAGTCAATTGAGTTAAAAAGTATAATTTGCTAGAATTTATTTGTTAGTTTAAATATTTTTTTTACGAATGCTAACGCGTTTCTATTTGATTGTTGATTGCATACGTTTCGTATACTATATAGCTTTTATGGTCACGGGAAGACTAAGATTTCTCACGTCTAACAAATCATTATTATTATAGTGATTTATATCTAACCACTATTATCCTTATTTGTTATTAAATTAAAAGTATAAACGCAATAGAATCCGCAAAAAATAGGTTGATTTCAAACGTGTTATACTCGTGTAAACTTTACAAGTCATTATTTTAGATACGTGAGTTATTTTGATTAACAGAAAAAAAAATTGTTCTAGAAGGACATCATTTTATTGCAACAAAAAAAAACAATAAAATTATAAACTTAAACATAAACTAAAATAAATCTCGATCATATAACAAATAATAAAAGAACCGATGAAAATAGCTCGCTCAATATAAGATGGAACGCATGCAATCAAGCTTTGATTTTCAGCTGTCGTAAGAGACGAATATGGGATATGAAGAAGAACTCGATATAAAATCTTATTCATACCAACCTGCGTAACCAGCGTGATATACCTACCTAATAAATTAGTTTCTCTCTTATTAATCAGCAGTAGGCTTATATGAACTAAGATGAAGATGATATGCTATAACTCGTAAAATTTTAACGAAATTACTACAGCCGTTTCAGCTCAGTGGGTCTAAAAAACGTTTGTAATATTATTATAACGAAACAATAAAATATATATTAAAACCAAATAACGAGGTGAACCAAAAAATAGAAACGATTAAGTAAGATTTACGAGTGTAGTAACAGTCCTGAGGATGGAGGACACCATTTAACCGACTAGCCCGGAGTGGGTAATTATGTACCACCTTTATTACTCCTCCTAATTCCCGTTTCAACCCTCTGATCGCGTTAATGGTCGAAAAACTGACCTTCCGGGTCTAAACGACCGTCGGGGGACCTGTTAAGAAACTAGTGGTAACTATAATATTATACGTTTGAAGAGAATGTCTGATGCCTTCCTTACACGATAACGTTTAATAAAAAAAAAAAAAATTGTCACTAAAAATAATTATTAGTAATTTTATTGCCTATCTACAAATTATATTTTAGAAAAGGTTACATTAGTCTAGAATTTTTAATCTATAGCGATGAATGATGAATTTTTAATCTATAGAGATGAAATTAGTATGATTCTAAATATCATACGCATTATGTTGTTATTATATCTATATGTTTCAAATAGCTTCATAATTTTATTCAATTTATTTAGAGAACGATTTTTTTTTAATATTTATGTCATATTTTCACATATATTTTTAATAAGGATGCCTGTTTTGCTGAAGACACAAAATGGCAGTTAAAATACATGTTTATTACTCTACTCATAAGTAAGAATCTCTATAGGAGGAAGTTACGCTCGAAACACTAAACATTAAGAGCCTAAACTAGTTTCAAAGTACTGAGACATGTTGTAGCTAAGTTATAGATGATTATTTAATATAATGTTAACAATTACAAACTATTATACGCCATGTTAAACCATTTGTTTGCAGAGAAATAAAATAATTTGCACAAATTACCGCAATAAAACTGCAGACTTGAGTTGCAATATTTCAATTATTTAAAACAGAGCACATAAAATATAATAAACACTTTCCCGCTCAAAGATTATACGTAACTGACAACTGTCAAACCGACACACGCCCCCTGACGGACTGCGCGTGAATTAATAAATCAAGGGTTCAGATCCGTAGTGACAAAACTCACATCAGAAATTACAGGTCACAAATCGTCAAACACAACGGCCATAAATCAACCTGGTTTCTTTGTGCGATAAAAAAAGAACTAAGCAAATACCCCGGTCGGGACGTCTTCTACCTGCCCCGTATCTTTTGAATACTTTTCTTGTATTAAAATAAAATTTTTGAACGCATGGATTTCGAGACAAAAAACGCACGAAAAACGCTTCAGTTTGTCTCTATTTCTGTCTGACAGCTCGCTCCGTCTTTGTCTAACAGGGATGACGCTCAGCATCCAAAGGCAAGCGTCGTTTAGAAATTTTTGAGAGCAACAGTTTTATTTCTGAATGATGTGTCGTGCGAAATTATGTATACACTCTTTATGTGACCTTTCAAAACTGTGAACTTTAAGGCTAATGGCACACAAAACTTTTTGACAACACAAAAACAAACCGTAAAAATTTATAAATTCCAGTTAGTTATGAATAATTTCTAGACGATTTACATATACTCTGTGGAAAGGAACACAGCACAAACAAAACGTCGACGGGACCGCGTCTAAGTTCTTTTAATTCCAACACGGAGTCCGAACAAAAGTTAAACAACCAAACCTCATTTTATTGAGCTACGTTTATGACCACAATATTCAGTAGGAGCCATTTTGTTAAGAATATTTATGGCATTTTTTGTGCTCGCCAAGGAGAAATGACTGATATTTTGACGTTTACAAGTGTACCCATAAAGACATTTGTTCATTACGTACATTTATGGGTGGGTAGTAAAGCGGACCAAATAAATATATTCGCACGTCGTTATGTCAAAACAGGTGATTAAATTCAAAGTGATCGTGGTTAAAAACAATCACAGTAACGCAGGCGACATCGCGCGGGCAACAGCCACCGCAAACACGCGCCAACTATAAATAAAAAATTCGTAACAGGAACGTATTAATACACTATAATTTTAAATTCGAACTACTTCAGTAGCGGGATCGAAAGACCGATTCTTAAGTCCAAAAATTAAAAAAGAAGCACCTGCTCACCGTATACGAGTAGGTTATTAAATAGGAGGCGACTTAACTAAATTACAAAACTCGACCTCTGAACATTATAGAATAATTTAACATTGAACGCTACGTTTGGTACGCGCGATTCTATGTCGTAGGTGCAACTTTGACAAGCGTCAGAATGGCTCGAAACGGTTTGATTTATTAAAAAGCCCATCAAGATCGATCGCCAAGCATCTTAGGTAGCGTTTCGGTGCTTTATTTTATCTTATAAATAGATTTTTTATTACAAATTACAGGGTACCGCGTTTGGTAGCGATTTCGGTGCCGCAGTTATTCCTTTACTTATCGCATTAAGTGCCTCTTGTCCATCATTTTATAATGCGCTTTAATTTTTGTCATATAGAGTTTAATATTCATTGGGTCGCGTGCCCACCTCAATTTGGGCTTTACGAATTTAATAATGAGTTCCGTAGTTTTTTCGACGGCCCAGGTACCGAACGATCGAGGTATAAAATCAGTGTTACTCGGTCAGACCGCCCGGTTCCAGTATATTTAAAGAAATATATCATTAATCGATTAATTCGAGTGCTCTTGTTGGTTACATCCACATAAGATATGGCCGTTTCCATTACAAAAGAGCTGCACTAAGGCATTTATTCAATTATACAAACAAAGGTATTTCGCCTGAAAGTGTACAAAGGGTGGCCAACAATAGCCCAGGTAAACGCCATGAATAGAGAAAACGACAATTGTCGTATCACAAAGATATTTGGGACGAGTCAAAAGTTATTTTGTCCACGGCCATGGGACACGCAGATATAAAACGTTTTTGTTCCACTCTTTTTGCGAGTTAAATCGATAGAATACAGTTCGATGCATCGATTAAATGAAAAAATAAAAATGGATACCATAACTCGATTCGAAAGGGAATTTTTATTTTGTATCGACACCTAACAATTGGTGATGGTTTTTTTTTGTAGTCGTGTCAGCTGTAATGGAGGCATTAGGCGTGCCGATGCGAACGGATCGAACCTTGTTGTGCATTCATTATTTTACACACGCTGAGATCTCTAGACGCAAGGTGCAATTGAACTCATTGTGGTAAGTCAATGTAGATCACGATTCTTGAATTGATGCTATTCATTGCAAAGTGAGCAAACATTCTGACAGATGCTGCGGGAACTTTAAGCATCCAAAACTGGGGAAGAAATATCTATATATAATCCAATAGTAAGTAACATAGAAAGATGTGTGAGAAATTCAAAGTAACCAAAGAATTTAATTTAGTTTGAACAAGAGAATTTCAGAAACTACTAGTTAGTTTTCAAAGGTCTTTTCAATGAACCATGCATGATAAGATCCTAAAAAACAACTTGTGAGGTCAAACTCAAAACATTAAATACTTGTATATATGTATACCCTACGAGGGCAATTTCTTATTGTTAATTTAGCATTTTTGTTTATTTTTTTCTAATAATCTATCTATCCCTGAAATAAAACTACTTTTACGAATTCTGTTGCGTTTGTATTTGATTTTTAATTTTCTGACGTTTCGAACACTGTACAGTGAACATGGTCACGGGAGGACTCCTCCCGCTGAATAGTAGTATTCGCGTAAATATTAGAAACCATAATCTATCACTGGATCGGAATTGGCGGCCGCAAGCCGAGGAGCTCCGACAAAAATTCTGTGGGCTGGTCATTTTTTGAATCACTTCTTGCAAGATATATAACGGCAATCCATTATTATTTTAAAATCTCTCTTCCTTCCTCCATTTTTAAAAAGACTTCTTTTAAATATAATTG
The DNA here is from genome assembly GCA_905163515.2 of Lymantria monacha. Taxonomy (NCBI): domain Eukaryota; kingdom Metazoa; phylum Arthropoda; class Insecta; order Lepidoptera; family Erebidae; genus Lymantria; species Lymantria monacha. The sequence goes on from LR991100.1 coordinate 26,094,980, forward strand.
AAAACAACATATATAATAACTTCTGATGTTTACACGAGTATTACACATTTGAAATAAAACAATTTTTTAACGTATTCTTTCGCGTTTGTATTTGATTTTTAATTTCCCGACGTTTCGAACACTTTACAGCGTTCATGGTCACGGGAGTACTGTTTTATTTCAAATACAGAATGTTTATTTAGTCTTAACTCAAATGTGATGGCCCGCGAACCAGGATATGAAGAAATTTCAAAATATAATAACACAGAATTTGACTGTACGAGATCCCGCAAGCTGTGATTCATATAATTAAAATACTAAATATAACTGTTGATAAATGCAACATAATATAGCCACAATGTGTAAATATATAAAGCTATAAATAAATTTTAATTTCGCAACGGTTGTTTTCTTTATAATTAGCTTAAAATTGCCAATTTCATTAAATGTTTTATATTTCTCGAACTGCAACGTCTTCTGACATTTTTATTGTAGGTACTTATTATAAATTGTTTTATATTTTTTTATTAATAGTATCTTATTTAATATTTTTTAGTTTAATAGAAGCACAATTTATCTTAATATCTATATCATTTGATATAATGAATAATTTCAATAAGATTAGGTAACTATTTGAAATAGTAAATTGTCATTTTAATTATGAGAAAACAAGAACTGCAATCGAAGATCTCGAGATTAAAGTTATAAAAATATTTTAAATGTCAACCTAAAAATTTGATTCCTTCATAATTAAAATTTTAAAAATAAACTTGTTTGAATTTAGATTTGATTTAAAATTGGTGTCAATAATATGCCGCTGTGTGGCAGCGGCTACCAATACTACCAACCCTTACTTTGCTCGTGGATGTCATAAAAGACGACTAAGGGATTTTTATAGACCTGGGCCAACTCCACCTGATGCCATTCGGTCAACAATTACATTCCCAAAGAGGGTTGACATTAGGCAGGCGGCCGGTCATAAAATTATTGCCAATAACTTTTGTAGTATGTACTCGTACATATTGCGTCGACCCCAAGTAATTGGGACTAGAGCAGGAGAACGATGATGAATGATGATGATGTCAATAATATGATGATATTAAAACATATGGGCACATTATAATATGCCTTAGATATTTTTAACATAAATCGAAAGAATACTTTTCGTGATTTGATTAGAAACTTAGAAAAGATCTCTCGGAGCATGCAAGAGTTAGCTAATTTCACAGTATTGCCAAACTCAAAAAACATCGCCCATAAAATCTCATACGAGTACGCCGAAAATTGTTGTTTCCCGAGACTTCAGTATCGGCCGATCGCCTTATTAGCATTTAATTTGTGTCCAAAGGGGCTTCGGTGTTCACGGGTCGGTGCCCCCCTAAATGGGAGACTTCCTTGCCGCAGGGCGAGGGAGGGGCTACCTACGTTTGGTGTGTTTCGTTACAATCGCCATTGGTCGAGAGTTTCAGACTATCATTATTACGATACGATCGGAATGCTATTATGTTCAGATTATATTAGCCTCGGTCTGCTATACGAGTAGGTCCGATTATAAGTATTTTTAAGTCCCCAATTTATGTAAAAGTAACTTTAAAATAATTTTTTTGTGACTAGTAAATTTTATATATTGAAATTTAAAAAGAAAAGTGACATCTTGTTATCAATTGTAATTTAATAAAAAAAATTAAACATCTTCAAATTAAACGTCAAAACTCTGTTCTGTCACAAGTGTCACTTTGATATTCTTGTTAAACCGCCATTTTGAGAGTTGCAAAAAAAACTTTAAAAACATGTACTAAAGTAAAACAAATTTAAAAAAAATGGTACGTACATATATACATATCATCACGCCATATCCTTTGCAGGGTAGGCAGAGAGAACAGAGTGCCAGAGAACTTTATCCTTGCATACTTCACTCGCTTCCTCAACATTCATAATTCTCTTCATACACGCTCGCCGGTTTTGGAGACTCTTGACTCCACCTTCCTTCAGTACGTGACCAATCTGGTCTAGGTAGGTTAGTCTCGGTCTCCCCCAGTACCTACATCCTCCCACTTTTGCATTGTATATCTTCTTAACCAGACGTTCGTTCGGTATTCTTTCCAAAAAATTGGATTTGTTGAAAAAAAAAATTCTGCCTATATAGGCAGGCATAGGTTTGAAACACATAATTACATGGTTTCAAAGTCTATAACGGATATCCGTTATAGACTTTGAAGCCATGTAATTATGTGTTTCAAACCGGTTTCATTAGAAAGCTAATAATATAATTTGAAGATAGTTTTGTACCCCTAAAATATTCGGTCTATAATACTATACATTCGATCTATCAAGTCCGTTAGTAGCTAATAAAAGAAGGTAAAATCTCAAAGAATCTATTAGTGATGAATTCCATGTAATTAATAAAATTCTGTATCATTATCCTGCTCTTACCTCAATTGTATGAATTTGACGCAATATGTACTCCTATTTGCAATAGGTACTCATATATTTCTTTCCGTGTGGTGACGGACTAAGAATACTATTCGCCACCCCATATCTTACCCGTGGGTGATCGTACGAGACGACTAAGGGATATAAAACGCATATAACATCTATGCGAGAGAAGGAAAACTCGAAACAAAACCCTATACCAACACGCCTGACCAGCGCGGTATAGTAGGTTAATTTCCGTCCCATTATGGAGGAGTGGGACGTATATGGGTTGTGATGATGATGATGACTCATATATTGTAAATGTTATTGGCCATAGTTTAATGACTGGCGCCTTACCTGATGTCAGCCCTCCTTGGGAATGTAATTGTTGATCAGACTTGCATAGATGTTATATGCGTTTTATATCCCTTAGTCGTCTTATACGATCACCCACGGGTAAGATAGGGGGTAGTGAATTGTAATCTTACCCAGTTACTACACGGAAACGTAAACTTAGATTATGTAATGCAAATTTAATAGTAGAATTTATAATCACCCTTTACTGTGATATATTTCAGTGGAAGAAATAGTCCTTTTTCTTCTTTTTCTTTTTATGTATTGGCAATTAGCTATTTACACGAGTCATCGTTGTCAGTGTCGAGTTATAATTATCTTCAAGTTTTTAGTGTCTTCAGGTTAGTCATTGTCCATCAGTATGTCTAATTGTCGCCATCAACAGTTCTATGTCCACGTTGTTAATGGTATCTTGTGGGAATTTTGATGGAAAACGAAAACATTGTAAAGCACTTTTATATGATATTCACTACATCCCAGCACTTCCGTCACATCACATTATATAAAATACCATCAAAATTATCTAATATAACATGTTAAAACACGAAGATATCGAATATAATACAAGACGTAATCGTAATATTTTTTTTTTATAAATAATACAAGACGTTTTAGATTCCCGCCAAAAGTCCTCGAAGAAGTTAAAGCAAGTGGTAATTAAAAAAATATAGTACACGCAGTGATCTTTCGATTCAAGTTATCTGCCTGGCAATCAGTCTATGGGTTTTTCAGGCTTATTTGCTCTTTTATATTTAAGATTGACTGGTTATATTGAGATACAGGCAAAATAATGTTTTCTTTACAAATACATGAATCATATAACATTGACCCAGAAGATATAAATGCGAAACCCACGCGTTGGCTGTTTAAGAGGTCACACAATCATTTTGTGGTTTAAACATTGTACATTTTTGTTTACTTAAGAAAGGATTCTTGTGATATGTTGAGAATTTCCTGTTAGTCATATACATTTTTTCTACAAATTAAAATAGCTTGTTGAGGAGCAACGACGTTATTCAGATTAAAAAAAGACCTCTTCAGAACACTTTAGAATTTGAGCGTGTTGGAGTTTACTCCTTAAGAATCGATTTTCATATAAGGCGCCCGGTATGAGAAAAATTTGAGGAGTAAAATCTAGTGTTCGAATGACCTCGTTACGTTTTTGGTGCGTAACCTATTCTGCGCACCTTTCACTTTCCGATGTGAGATAATACTTCACTGAATAGTTTTAATAAATGTAAATAAATATATATATATATATTATTTAGTCAAATGAGCTTTTTTTACGCCTGTTTTGATAATCGTACTTAAGGAGTAAAATCCAGTCGTGCGTCGGAGCTGACACACACACTTTTTTTTATTTAATCATATGTACTATGGTGATGGCGTGAGAATACCATTCATCATCATCTATCTTTTTTTTTTAATAAAGACATTCTTCTTTACAAACAAGCAACACAGATAATATACACCCATATTCAGATAAATACTCTGTGGATGGCACAAAGTATTGTGTTATATGAATATGGACGGTCTTTACCACTACGCAATCTGTGCAATCTTGCCTGTGGTTATCGTAAAAGACGAATGAGGATATATGCAGATAAAAACTATGTAAGAGAAAGAGAGAATGTGGTGACGGAGTAAGAATACAATTTACCACCCCCTATCTTACTCGTGGGTGATCGTAAGAGACGTCTAAGGGATGCATATAACATCTATGCAAGAGAAGGAAAACTCGGAATCAAACGCTATACCAACACGTCTGACTAGCGTGGTGTAGTAGGTCAATTTCTCTCCCATTACGGAGGAGGCTTGAGCCCAACAGTGGGACATATATGAGCTGAGATGATGAAGAGACAGAGAATTACGAAATACGAAAATAAGGTGTTTTATTTGCGTATTTCGTAATTCTCTTATATCAGAACATCTGATCAGCATGGCATAGTAGGTCACTTTTTTCCAGTTGTGGAGAAGGCTGGAGCTCAGGAAAGCTGAGATGATGTTGATAACCTTATCATTGGTGCATTCATTTAAAATTACTATGAATTAATTTTCTGTGTGATGACGAGTTAAGAATACCATTCACCACCCTCTTTCTTACCCATCGGCGATCTTAAGAGACGTTTACATACATATATATCATCACGCCATATCCCTTACAGGGTAGGCAGAGAGAACAGAGTGCCAGAGAACTCTATCCTTGCATACTTCACTCGCTTCCTCAACATTCATAATTCTCTTCATACACGCTCGCCGGTTTCGGAGACTCTTGACTCCACCTTCCTTCAGTACATGACCGATCTGGTCTAGGTAGGTAAGTCTCGGTCTCCCCCGGTACCTACATCCTTCCACTTTCGCATTGTATATCTTCTTAACCAGACGTTCGTTCGGCATTCTTTCCACATGTACGAACCATCGGAGCATTCCCTTTCGCATCTTTACACCAATACTCTCTTTCATACTTACTCGCTCTCTTACGTCGTCGTTACAAATGCGGTCGGTCAGCCTAACTCCACAGATTTTCCGTAGAGATCGCATTTCGACCGCATTAATTTTACTTTCATACTCTTTTCTGCATACCCAACTCTCGCTTCCATACAGTAATGTTGGGACAAGCACTGCGTTATGTATTGCTACACATGCCTTCTGGCTGAGTTGATGGCTATCGAGAAGTTATCCCAACGCTCCGGTCACTCTATTTCCCGCATTCACTCTTCGCTCTATATCAGTGGTGCACCTTCCATCTCAGCTAAATCCACATCCAAGATATACAAATTCATCCACTTGCTCTAGTACATCATTACCTATTGTTACTCTTACATCTGTTCTGGCTTCATCTCTTTCAAAAACCATTATTTTGGTTTTGATCACATTCACGCGTAGACCCCGTTTTTTACAATCTTCTGTCATTATGTTGATTAGGGTCTGCAGGTTAGTCGCTGACTGTGCCAGCAGGACTGCATCATCTGCATAGAGCAGAGCAGTGACCACTGAGTCGCCCATCTGGACTCCCACATTCATATCGTTCAACCTTTAGAGACATTTATCCAGATATATGATAAATAGCCTGGCTGACAGAACGCACCCCTGCTTAACGCCGATATTGACGTCAAACCAAGGCGACATTCCATCATCCAGCCGCACACAGGCTCTACAGCCCATGTAACTGTACTGCACAGCCTGTAGCAGTTTACCGTTAATACCATACTCCGGTAAAATGTTCCAAAGTTCCTTTCGTACAACCGTGTCAAATGCTCTCTCCAGATCCACAAAACTGCAGAAAATCCTTTGACCTAGAGCCAGATGCTTCTCCACAATGTTGCGCAGAGAGAACACTTGATCTATGCCTCCCCTGCCACTCTCGAAACCTCCTTGTGTCTCACACAGTAAACCATTGGACACCATCCTCATTCAAGAGCCGTTTAAGGGATATAAAACGTATATAACATCTATGCAAGAAAAGGAAATCCCGTAATAAAACCCTTTAGCAACACTTTTTTTTTTGTTGGACTATGGATGCGTCTCGCCCCGCCAAATCGGTCCGGGGTGACGGAAAGGCGGCGCGTGACCCCGTAGACCCACCGTAAAACTCCTCTCTTCGCCGTGCGAGCGGGCCACCGGTACCCGATCTTTGACTTCGGTGGCCCGCCCGGCGGTTTACACTCGCGGGTTCCTCTCGTCGACGCCCCGAAGATTGTTGGGGCGTCGCCCTCACGCGACCCTATAGCAAACCTTCTGTTCAGCGTAGTATAGTAGGTCAATTTCCCTTCTATTTTGTAGGAGGCTCGAGCCCAACAGTTGCACGTATATGAGCTGTGATGCGAATTTTCATCAAGATCGATTAAGATATTTCGTATTAAAAAAAACATACAGACAGAAAAGGACATATAACTTTCAACTAGTAGAATTTGTTTTAGTAAGGTATAAAACTTAAATACACAGTTCACTAAATTTAACAGAAAAAGAAATTAAAAAACATCTAAAGATAGATTTATATATTAGTACAGATAATTCTTAAAAATTTATAGAAAATAAATAACACTTTGGTCTTCAATAATGATACAAGCTATGGAATGGTAGCAATTATGTCGTAGGCGGGATGGAAGTGGCTACCACAATAGTCACCGGTCATTACTGGAACATGTGATTTGTATTTATGTACATCAGAAGTGGGATGGTATCAGACATTAGACTTAATGATAATAATAACAAGATTTTTTTATTGGACAGAATAGATAAAAAGACTAAATCAATGAACAACTAATGTTGGCTTTAATTTTGGTTTGAACTCAGATATATTGAGGCAATATTTTTTTAAATATCATTTAGTCTATGGAATACGTCATTGTACCTTTTTTTATTTATTTTTTAATGGCAAAACTCTGTATTAAAAAATAATCCTTGTATTGCGGAGGACTCTCACATCATCATCAGATTTTGATTAATAATTTATACAGATGGTGTAAAGGTTAAAATAGTGATGACAGGTTAAAATACAAAGGTCATCACCCCTTCCTGAAGGAGCGGTAAAAATGGAATAAGGAAACACTAGTAGATTAGGCAACAGTACTCTTCCAGGGAATTAATATATGCCAACTGTAAGCGCTAACTTGTCAATTAAGCACTTTTTTGTGGAAGGCTATTGTTTGGATACACCTGTTTGGATTCATCCGGGTTGATGGGTTCCCTTGACCTATCACATCAGCTTCACATTGGCTAACGACTGGCACAGATTCCTTATCACGGAGGCATCTATTAAGATCACAGACTAAAGATTTAATAATGTCAATAGGTATTTAACATAGTCCTAAAAAGACCCTGTTTGGAGTTTCAATAGTTTAAAAAAAAATATCAAACTATGGAAGCAATGATTTAAATTAAGAACTTTAACCTTTAACAAGCCTTTCTAATGTGAAGTTTGAAATTCGAATCGTGTAATTAAATAAAATTGCGTTTCTAAAACCGTAACTGCAACGGTTGTTTTACGATTATATAAAGATTAGATTATGATAAAGAACGAAGTAACAGGTTGAATTAAATATATATATATATAAAAAGAAAACAAGATGACAATAATTAAAAACTAATCAAACGCGGGGACCGTATCAATCATCTTAGTAACAGCGTAAATATGTATAAATTTCATATGACATTTGAGTTCACCGACTTTAATCGTTTCTATACATTTTTAATAGCCAACCGTTAATATTATAATACGAAGTAATAAGAACTTTAACACAAAGTTTTAAGGTTCTATATTTATTGAATTGTAATTAAAAAAAAATAATAGCTTCTTTATATTTTTTTTTTGCAAAACGTCCCGATCAACACAGTTAATTTCGTTTATGGTGTAAATAAATTTTACACTTGTCTTGCTTCATAATTTTAATGTCATATTTTAAATATTATAATTACATTATTTTTTCTCGATTGTTCCACCACTGCTAGCCTTGTTCTTCCTCATAAAAAATAAACCTACTATACCAGACGCTAATTAAATCACATTTATTTCAAGTTTAGCTTCTATTGATTAGATGTTATCTGTATATTATCCCTTAGTATTTTATTACCCACAAGTAAAAAAGTGGTGTGTTGAAACTGTATTTTTACTATGTCGCCAGAAGAATAATATATAATAATTTCTTTAAAATATAGTAATAAATAAAATAAGAAGTATAATATATCTTATTTGTTCATAGATATATGATATAGTCAGCTAGAAAGCAGTAGCAGTGGACTATTATATCTCATCCTAGCTCATATATGTCCCACAGTTGGGCTCAAGTCTCCTCCGTAATAGCAGGGAAATTAACCTACGCTAGTCAGACGTATTGGTATAGGGTTTTGTTTCGAGTTTTCTTTCTCTTCCATATATATATATATATATATGTTATATGCGTTATATATACCTTAGTCGTTTCTTACGATCACCCACGGGTAAGATAGAGGGGTGACGAAATGTGTTCTAGCTCCGTCACCACACGGCAAGGCAACTATTTTATATAAATAAATATATATATAAATAAAGTTAATTGTAAATATTATAATAATTTTGAATCTTAATATTCAAAAAAATATTTAATAAAATCGAGTCAAAGACTAATTTCATCTTTTAAGAAAAAAAAAATCAATTTAAAAATCTAACACTGTAATGACAACCTTCAAATAAATATGACAGTTGAACGAATGCATCCATTTAGAATTAAACTTACGGAAATGCTTAGTGATACAATTTTATGTTAGAACGAAACAAGACGACACGCATGGTTTATAGAGATATTAAAAACAAATTAATATTCTTAAATAATTGGCCATCAAATTAAAGCAATTAGTCTGTAATAAAATTGTGTTTGCATATTTCAAATAAGTTATGTTAACTCATGTAATTTATTAACGTTTTTAATGTTTTTTTTTATATATTTGAAAGGGCGCTGTCGAAACATAGAATGCATTTTTGTGTTACTTTATTATATAAACAATACACAATGAAACGAATGAAGCGTTTTGAATTTATAAGAAAAATTCCAAATCTTTGGAAAAAGCAGTGAACATCATTAAAAAAAAATATACATATATGTTTTTAAATTATCATAGTTTATTCTATGAATTTTTTCGAATATGGAAGCTACAGCTGTCAAAATTTGACAGTTACAATTAACAAAAGCGTTATAAAAAACAGCTACCAGAGTACACAATACCAAGACTGATGGGAAAAAATCATTTTAATTTTAAATTATTATGGTCTTTGAAATGTTCTGTCATGTAGTTTTAATTACTACACTATAATAATAATTAAGTATATATATATATATAAATATATATATATATACGCTTAGCTGGTTGATGGGTAAAAAATCCGGGTCGAACCGTGCATGATAGTATCACATTTCCGGCCAACTTTAGTTTTTAAATGTCGAAAAAAGTATTTCTTTAAGTATGTACATAGATTATTTTTATAGATACGTCGTTTATTTGCCTACGGGATTTAGTTCATTCGGATTAATATCATCAATATTGATTACAAGTTAGTATACAAATATTTTTATTCAAAGCATATTTGTATTACTAATGGACACGGATTTCCTCAAAAATGCGTGGTTTAATCGATCTATTGTACCAAGTTGGTCCGACTTATAGGTAGAGCCTATTATTCCGAGTTCTACTTGTCTTGAGTTTATACGCTTATATTCCCTAATCGTATTTAATGGCACCCACGGAAAGTGTATAGGTAGTAAGCTATATTTTTATATTATACAGAAAATAGTAAATTTTGTGGATATTTAAATCTATTCCAAGACTTATTTGTTTGAAAGAAGATTCGCACTAGCTGTATTCTAGGTTCGAACATTAGTAGTACCTCAGTAACTAAAACAATTATGAATACTATAGTTCATCTAATCTAAGAAGTGCATTTTGACGTTTCGCATTTTTTAATACACAATAACCTTGGTCAAACGTATACACATGATTGCAAACAATAAATCTGAAATTTTAAAGAAATATTAAGTTATTTACATAATTAACGTTGCGGGTGAGTTTCTTGTACAATAATGTAATGTTGAAACTCATAAAACTAATTTAAAATTAAAATAACATTGTAAATAGTAATTATTATGGACGATCTTACAAAAGCACGTCATAACGTTCTAAACAGTAGTGCTTGACAACTTACAATTCACGAATATCTAAATAATCGGTAAAAATATTAGATTAATATATTTAATCGAATATAGATTTTGACAGAGATGTACGTTTCGACAATTTTATTGATAAGGATATAATTATTAATGTTCGCGACGGTGATAATTCAAGTAATACTAATGATTCTGAACAAATAGATATTTTCAAATCCAGTTTTGTTTTTACTTAACCTAATCCTACTAAATATGATGAATAGATTTTACGATGAAATAATTAAATTTGTTTAGTGTTAATTTAGCACTTAATATTTCATCTCCTTTTTGAAAAATAAAAAATAAACCGATTATTAATTACAAAGAATTAATATCGATTTCTCATCAAAATCGGATATTTTCGATAGCGATTATTTGGTTCACATACCTAGACAACTTACTCTGACAGCTGTCAAAGTGCACTTCTTAGATTAGATAGACTATAGTACTATAAAATTAAGAATTACTTTTGTTATAAAAGAAATCTGTTTACATTCGAAGAGAAATTTGCCTACTATATTAGGTAGTGGTAGGACCATACACACAGTTTTCTGTCTACAGCCGCAGGCTGATCCGTCCGGGGTAGTACCACACTCTCGCAGAAGATCGACGTCTGAGCAATAGCAATATGCTTTTGTGCTTCGTTCGGTGAGCGAGAGAGCTAGAAGCCCAGCTGGCTGGGTTTGAGATATGTATTGGTAGACAGCGACCTAGCTATACCCCTGGTTATGCAAAGGTCCATGGGCGGCAGTAACACTTACCATCAGATGTGCTGCTTGCTCGTTTGCCACCAAAAGCAATAAAAAAAAATATATTCCATAATGGCTAGACCAGTTAGCATAGAGTTTAATTACGACGAAAACATTAATTTAATAGAAAAATATCACATGTTTGTTAATGTCGGAATCATCGTGGACTCTATTAGTTGAGTTGTTGGTCTAATAAAACTATTTATTGTACAATAAAATTTCTAAAACTATAATTGAGACACTTCGTTCCTAAGTAATAATAAAAAAAAGTTTCAATTTTAACTACAGATAATTTAAAAGTGAAAAGACGGCACAGAGTATTTATTACACAGATTATAAACTATTTATTGTTACCAACAGAATACTAAAAAAAAAAATGATTGATGTAATTATCTATGACAAATTATAAATAGGTCTAAGTGTTTCTGTGATATGATTAAATATATTGTGATGAATTGACAGTATATTATTATTTATTTAGATTAATTATATTTATAATCCCCATTGCAACACTAAAAATATATTTCAGCGTATGATAACTATAAAAAATTGGTTGATATCAGTACTATATCAATAAAGTTTTATTAATAAATCGAATGATCAATTCGTAATTTTCCTATCATCTTTCTACATTTTATATCACGTAATTTGTTCAGTGATGGCGGCTATAAATACTACCAGCCCTTACATTGCTAGAGGGTATCGTAGAACACTACTAAGAGCTTCGATCTAGCAGTTGGCATCTGATGGAATTTAGTCAATTATTATGATGTTAGCTTAGTTTTAAAATCCTTGCCAAGTTCATTTGCAACATGAACGATGGCAGAAGAGAATATATCGTGTAGACTGCAAGTAATTGGTAGAGCAAGATAATGATATGAGTTCATATATGTATCCTCCTTTGGACTTGAGTCTCCTCCACATTGTGACTGAGTTTAACCCACTATAACCACGCTATTCAAACGAGTTAGTGTGTGATTTTATTTGAAGTTTATTAACTCTTACAGTTATGTTATTTAATAAATCTCTTAGTCGTATTTTATGGCGATTTTACATATGAAAAACAACGAATTGTATTATTATATTCATATATATCACAACGTAAATTAAATAAATATTAAGATTAGTTATTTCAAATAATTTTGACGTAACTTTTTTTTTTAAATATATTGCGTCCCTGACATTAAAATTCGTAACAAAATATTTTGTTGTAATAAAATTATTACACAATATACAACTACCATGTAATAAAATATTGTTATTGCATTATATATAATTTACTACCATACTTATTATATGGTAGAAAATGAAATTGTAAGTCGACTCTATATTTTTGTTGTTTAATCTATGGTACGTATGCGAGCGCAGCCAACCGAGCGAGCATTTTATTAGCCACGTACAAGCATTACAATCCGACTGCGCCTGCCATTAATCCTCTTTACACTAACAGACAACGTTACTTTGAATAAATAATTTCCTTGTTATTACGTTCACCGATCGGTAAACGATATTTAAGTTTGGTGAAATCTGTATATGGATGCGTGACCATTTAATGTTTCTACTCATACATTATGTCTTTTTAAGCAAGGATAATTCGAGTAGGCAGTTAAAGCAGGTGTTATAGGTTTACCAAAACAACATAAAAAAAAAAAAAACATTTTTGACTATTTCTACAAGTAAATAGTGAAAACATACAAGAAAGTTTTCCATTTGGTGACGTAGCAAGAATACAATTCACTAATCCTTATCTCGACCGTGGGTGTCGTTTTTTTTTTATATTACACATGGTGGCAAGCGAGTAAGCAGCTCACCTGATGGTATGTGCTATTACCGCCCATAGGTCTTTACAATACCCAGGAGTACAGCTAGGCCGCTGCCAACCAACCAAAATCCACTCAGAACTTTGAGCTTTCGGCTCTCTCACTCATCGAACGAAGTGAAACAGAACATTGCCATTACTCAGACATCGATATTCTCAAAGATCGGGTATCGGTGGCCCACTCGCACGGCGAAGAAGAGGTGCTTGCAGGGTGGGTCAATGGGGTTGCGCGCCGCCTCTTCCGTCACCCCGGACCGATTTGGCGGTGTACGACGTCCATAGCCCACCGCAAAAAAAAAAAAAAAAAAAAAGATCGATATTCTGCGAGAGTGTGGTACTACCCTGGCCTACCTCTACTAAATTAGAAAGTTACTTTCAAATATAAGGAAATAATAAAACTGGATCTCTAACTACGTACCAGATCTTCTTTTTTAGTCTGTACAGGTATCTACGTCTATTGTTCAGATAAGTTGGTCTATGCTAATAAAATCTTAAAGTTTTACATCAAGTTCTCCTTCTTTTATGCAAATCTCTTATCATTTTTTGCTGATTACTGCAGTAAAAGATGGAGTGGTAAATTATATTTTTACTATGGGCCTTTTCAGCCATAGTCTACTTATAATATCAAACCAATGATTCGGATTAAGTATTAGAAATATACTCATGTTTACGTTTTGTTTTATTACAGATACGCCAAGAGAAACCTTACTACATAGCGGACCCAGAGGTCGACTCATTAGTAAGTATTGTTCAATTTATTACAACACAAGGCAAATAAAACGTGGGACATTTAATACACCATAAAGTACTAACCTAACAGTCACAATAATTTACGATTTGATTAGTTAAAGAGCTGTACAAAATTAACTGGCAGGTAAACGAGAAATATTTCTGAGAATAACAAAAATTGGGAAAATAAGAATTAAAAAGTATAAAAAAAAAGATATTATATTGTCACTCATAAAAAGCTGAATCGCACCGTGCGCCTCCCGCGGCTAGCTTGGACAAAAAGTGAAATAATAAAAATAAGATGGCGGCCACCCACCGCCGCATTTCGACACGGGTACTTAACCGATTTTTAACAAATAAAATCTAAGGCATTACGAATTGCGCCGGTCGGAGGCGACGCTCATGTTATTTAACTTTGTTAGTGGAAATGCGTTTTATCAACTGTTGCCGTTACGCACGAATCAATATTGCTATTACATTGATTTGTCTATTCATTGACTTTGCCCAGTCAGGCCTACAAAACAATATAGACTTCAAAACGAAAGCATTCATTGCTGTCTTATTAAATACTCCACAATTGGCTTCATCTAAATGAGCGCACGATTTTCTGGTATTCTCTGATCATTAAAATGTTTGTTCGATTCAGAAATAAATGTAATACGTCTAAAAGTAGGTACTTTATATCCAGAAAAATGTGTATTTTGCGTGTAAGGATGGGCTAAGAGTAAAATTTACCACCTCTTCATGCCTTGTCAGTATAGTAAAGACGACTAAGGAATATAAGCAGTGGCAAGAGAACAAAATCTCGACGTAAAAGCCTAGCTACACTCTCTGTTCAGGATGGAATGGTAGATTAATAACAAATAAGTCTTTTGCTGGGCATAAAAATACTGAGAAGAATTTTCTTGCAGTCCCAGTTTACGTATTGAGAAAAGAAAAGACTCACTCATATATAACATCACTTTATTATTGCGAAAACTAAATATAGAAATAAATATTGCAAGAACATCTGTATATACATTGCATTTTCTACGCATAATAATCTGTCAATGTGAAGAAGCAAATACTCAAAGAGGCAAGGGACTTTTAGTAGCAAATGGTAATAAATTGAAGATATTTGGATGTTGTTTCCCTTTGCGTTGTTCATAAATCTGTCAAATTTTAAAAACTTAGAACAGTAGCACAGATTATATAGCGGTGGTCATAAACTAAGATGTCATTTTTACCTGCGTTGGCACTGATAAGCGTCATTCATCCTAGCTGTGGATTTTTTAACCGGCTCGGAGATAAGTTGTGTAAACACAGAGCGACATCCGGGCGACAATGTTGCCCGACGAATAGGTGAATTATGTGAATTATCATGTTGGGTTTTTGTCCCCACATGCATTTGGTGCCACCGAGTGACACATATGTTTGTCTAGTGCATATTTTATATTCGAAAGATATTTCTAATGATATAGCATTTCTATTAAAATATATATGTTAAAAAGTATTTTTATTTAATGCATTCATTGTAGATACTTTTTAAAGTTAAGCATTCTTTAAGCATGAATATATCTTATATCATAAATCTCTAAGTCAACAAATTAATTTAAAATTAACCTACGAATAATGACTTAATAAAACAATAAATTCTTTAGTACCTATACATTTTTTTCAATATTAAAAAAGCCTTTGAAGTTTAAAAAGGCAACTCCTTTCTGAAGTTCAAAGGTTTTCTTATAAAATTAAAAATAACATAAGCAAAACCTATTAAATTGTCTCAATATATTAATTAGTTTCCCATTTATTATCTACATAACAATTTAATTTTTTTCCCGCCATTCTGCGGTTTCATTCACTGTATACGACCAACAAAACACTACTTAATACAATTATTTCAAATGTATTGACTCTTAAATAATTGAAAAATTTCATTTGCGTTCATTCTTTTTTACTTTAATTTTATTTAATAATTGTTCATGTTTTTGTTTAAAAAGATACCACATGACAGCTATTTTAATAACGAAGGTATTTCAAAAAGGTATAATTTTCGATGTGGCCAGTATAATTTTGGATCATTGTATACAGTGAAGTTGAAATATATATTCAGGTTTTATTGTAAGCTGATTACTGCGTAATTACATGATGGCTTAAATGAATTAATCGCAATAGCAGTTAAATATTTTTGGTATAAATAAATATTATTTCAAGTCTGGGTATGCTTGTTACTTAATTGTGGAAGATTTTCGAATAGAATAATGCCTTAATGATGTTCATAGTTCTACTAGCGCTACCTAAGTAATAAAAGGCTTTGATGACTATGAATACCCGTGATTTTTTTTTATTTTTTTTTATAATACTATAAGTAGCAGTAGAATGCCACAATACCTGGAATATTTTGCTTCAGAATCTATAAGTTATAACTTAAATGGTATCTAAAGATATCAGAGAACTCTTCATTGAAAATAAATACTTTAATTTATTTTATAAAGTATAAGTATATATGCACGATATTGACATAATGTCTTACAAATATTACCAAGTACTTAAAATTCGCCTGAGGACTTCACCATCTGTCACTATATATTGTTAGTGAGTTATTGTAATTTATAATTACACTTACGTCTGTCGTTTGAAGTCAGATGTCGCCAATTTTGAGCTTTTGCTTTTATATAGGACGCGGCTAATTAAGTGGGTTATAAACATTCAAAAGGCTATAAAATTCATAATTAAAGGAAACATGGTACTTTGTAGGTTTATGAGAATGAAAGTTATGTGATAATAAAATTAAGCTGACAAAAGCCCTGGCTTTAAAATACAAGAAAATTAAAAAGATAAATATCGATCTCATTCACTTATGTGTTCATATTTTGAATATAGACTTCGAGTTATAAAACGAACGTTAGCTGCCTGTAGCATGTCAAAAAAGTTCCAATTTCAAGTATGGAAAAAAGTTAAGCATTTGAAAAAAAGAGCACGTGGGTCATACTCGTACGTTTTTTTATTATTAGTGATGTGCACACACTGTATCGAAACAAAGTACAGTAAACTAATACTATAGTCGACTAAAAAACCAACAGTCGTTCTCTGTTTTATTGACCCATTTGGTTTGAGAGGCGATTGGTTACGGTTAGTGGAGGTTGTTTGCCCACGTCACATCTGTGTTTGGTCTGTCACAGCCTTTTGAGGCTCTAAGCTTCCTCAAACATAGTTGAACTGCAGTAGCGTCGGTAAATATAACCGAATAGTTTTGTGTTTTACGAGTCATTAGTAAGTGATATCGCGCTAACATGTTTTACTATTGCTCTGTTTAAACCTTGTAGTTATTTATATAAATAACCTTCATTTTAGGTTTATTATTGTTATAAATAGTCATTAGAATAGAAATTAATTATTACACAAGACAATGTAAGTAGGAGCTATTTATTAATAGGACAGCGAATTATAACTGTAAAACTTTTGATACTTAAGTACCTAACTACAAAATTAATTAATAAAATTCATAAAAGATTAATATGTCTGCAATTTCTACTCGATTAAATGATAAAAGAGTAAAATGATACAATATCTTGTCATGTTATATTAAGTCGTAAGCTATTTCACCAAATTTAAGTTTTAAAGTGTAAGAAGTTTTCTTTTTTTTTTAGAATAGTTAAAGGACATAAGCCGCGTCTAATACGGGAAGGTTTTAATGTCAACTTTGACTTACTCTGTCTATAGATTTTTTAATATATTTCTTCTCTTGTATTATTAACTTGTTTGCGTTTATTAGTTAACTTATTTGCATTAATTAGGCAACTTCAACTAAAAAATCACCGTTAATATAATCTAAATTATAAAAAAAAATCTGACTCAAAAATTTGCCTTACCATTCCTCTAAGCCTAAGGATTACACCACGGCACTCGTCCGCTCCCCTTTCCAAACAAACCCGTCTCGGTGGCAAGAGTGGTACAAGTCAAACACATTTTTATCTGGTGTCGCCTATGTCAACTGCTCGTCTGAATAAACAAACTAGGGTGGCGCTACTATAGGACTTTAATTGATATTGCAGCCCGAGGACACTACAGATGTTTAGTACTTGCTAGTTATAATGTTATTATAATAATTTATTCAACGATGTTTATAAAATTTGGCTATGAATACCAACCCTTATGGGTCTCCTAAAAGTCTACTAAGATCGGTTTTACATCAAACTGAACCAGCTACATCTAATGACGTCTGATCAACAATTACATTCCTAATAAGAGTTGATGACAGACAGGAGGCTGATCATGAAACTATTGCCACTTTTTTTTTGTGATATTTTTTTTTTTTTTTTGTGTGTCTTAGTTGTTAGCCTCAGATGGCTATGACAACTTTACCCGGACTGTGGGTGAGCGCAGAGGGCTCTCAACCCGTTAAAGTTAAGCGACCGATCCCGAGGGCACCCCCTGTGGGGTACGGACCTCAGCTCGGGGAGTCGCTGGCAAAGTGGGTTCACCCACGTTTATGATTTGAACGCGACACGATTTCCGACCCCAACGGCGGGGACGGAATCGTGGATATTTATTTGTCAGGGCCGCGCGGGCTGTGTATGCCTCCGTCTGGGCGAGCGAGATAGCGTCATCGGGTTCGTCGAGGTTTAGTCGCGGTTGTCGGATCGCGGATATTTTTGATGGGGTATAGCTAGACGCCTTAACCACTATGGGGTTAGGGTGAGTGTTTTTTTGTGATATGTAGGTGTACCCCTAGTAACTAAGACGAGCGCTTAAAAATGGCTTAGAAAATACATGATGAGCAAACAGCAGAGCACTCCTAGCAAATTAATATTTGAGATCGACAACCCATTTTTAATGTTATCCCAACTTCTGTGGTGGCATGTTCCACAAAAGACGTTAATAGGTAAATGCTGATGCATTTTGATGATGATGCATTTTGATGATGATGATTCATCTCAGCTTACATATATTCCATTATTGGGATCGAGCCTCCTCCATAATGGTAGCGAAATTGACCTACTATACCACGCCGGTCAGACTTTTTTGTTTTGAGTTTTCATTCTCTCGCATTGATGTTTTATGCTTTTTATATCCTTTAGTCGTCTCTTACGATCACCCACGGGTAAGATAGGGGTGGGGTAGTAAATTGTATTCTTACTCCGTCACTACACGGAACTTGAAAACGTTTGCCATATTCGCATCTGCCTTTTACATCATCTTGTTTGTAGTATTAGGTACTCTTCAGCTCTTGGTGATCTTAAAATTACTGTAGCTTAACAATTATAATTTGAGATTTATCGAAAGAAAAATTAAATTTATTTATATATTAATTAAGTTAATAATACTTGAACAATAAATATATTTAAATAGTTGCTATTTATAAACATAATGGCATAAAAGTCTTCAGATAAATATACCTCAAGATAAAATAACTATATTTAAGATATGGCAGCCGTTATGAATAATATGAATCCAGTCACGAATACTACCAGTCTAATCACTGGTCAAGTATTTTCAAGGCGACTAACAGCTATGCCACTACTTGAGGTAATGGTATCGTTTAGACAAAGAATATTGTTTTAATGAGTTTTTAAACTATCAGCTATTCAGCCTGATCGTATATAGTACACTATATTTCTTTTATATGTCCATTGGTGTTGCCCAAATGCAAGTATCTTGCAAGTCTCGCAAGAGTCTTGTAACTCTTACTTTTACAATAACACAGAGTCACTTCTTTTGATAGAAATGAGAAATACAACTAAATTAATGAAATTCCATTCATTTAGTGGCAGTAACTGTACAGCTATCAATAATTAGGTACTACACGTAACGGGATTGCGGTTTTAATCACTATCTATCATGAGCCTGTTTAAAATAACATCAAATTATTTACCGTATTAAGAATACAAAATGTTGACAATCCTTTCTTTGCCAATGGAACCGTAAAATGCTGTCTAAGGAAGCACTACGAGACTCTTGCAGTCAGTCTTGGACTTTTGGGCAACACTAATGTCCATAGAGAAAGTAAGCATGCTATACCAATTATAAAAAAATAGTGTGGAATTAGAAAAGTCCTGATTGACAATATTTTATTTCTGTTAATCCGCAAAAGATCCATATGGTTCATTGTACTCAAAAAAACTCCCATGATATAGATCATCATCTATCTCTCTCTCGATCTATCTAATTCTATGATGTACAATAGATTGTCTATGATACTATATAGAATACACAAATATTTAAATTTATAACAATTATGCGGCTTTAAATGTGATTGCGCTGCTATCACATTAGTTTATTTTTATCCACTCGTAATTTAATGTTTTATAATCTAAAAATACTTTATTTTTACAATTAATAAGCAATTACCGGAAATACAACGATCTCAAATTGTAATAACGTATTTATTTTAACAATCGAGAAAAAAAAAAACAAAATCCGAATTCAACGAACCGTTAATATTTAAAATCGTTCGAAATTTAAATTCGAGACGGTGTAAAATCATCAATCAAAAAGCTGAATAAGCTAAGGCGAACTTAGAATTCAAGTCTCGTCCTGGAGTGGCAATCAGAAACAAATCAAGACACTATTAAAACGGCATTAACCGTTTTTTTTTAGATAGGTATCGATACTAAAAAAAGTTGCCGATTAGATCTTCAAACAGATTCGAACAATAGTCGATTGTATCGATTGTATATGATGTATGAAGGCATTCGGTATCGGCACGTGAGTATTGTGTTCGGACTGCTGTTACTTAGTTATGACGTACCTATTCATTGCTATTTAATATCGCATGTCTTATAAAAATTTTGATTTCAAAATAATGATTTGACTAACCTCAAATTAACAGATATGAAAATAGCAGTTTAATTAATAAATAACCTTTTTTAATTGATAAGTAAAGAAACAAATTTTATAACGTTGCGAAGTTTTCGCGCGCTTTTCATATTTTGATTATTCAACTAATTTAATTGCAAATCCATCTGTAAATTAATTACGACACATCATCTTCTATCATACTCTATCCGTATCATCCACAGCTGAGTTTAAACTTTCTCACTAAGATTGAAATCCATTGACACCAAAACTTAATAAATATTATAAATTGAAATAAAATTTTCACGGATTCTATCGCGTTTGTATTTTATTGAAAATTTTAGCTTGATAAATAAAGTATATAGCAAAGTAAGTATACAAATTACCATCCCTTATTTTGCAAGTGTCGTAAAAATTAAAAGTGTATGACAAATATACAAGTAAAGTAAAAATTGGCAATATGGCACAGACTAATCCATTTAGGGAACGCGGTATATAGGTCAATTTTCCTTCTATTGTGGAAATAGGCTTTATCTTAGCCGTAATAATTATAATACCTGCTCTTATCCCAATTACTTGAGGTCTACGCAATATGTAAACGTGTATATTGCAAAAGTTATTGGCAATAGTTTTATGACCAATCGCCTGCGTAAGGTCAACCCTCCGTGAGAATGTAATTGTCGACCAAACAGCATCAGATGTAGTTGGTCCAGGTCGACATAAATCTCTTTGATTCGTTATAAATCGAAGGTCTATATATAGAATCTAAACTCATAAAATTATTCAGCAATAAATAAAACGCTAATTTATTAATGAGTTTTACAAATTATTACGTTATGTAAATAATTTATGATCTAGCTTTTTACACTCTTGTAAGACAATTTGCATTTAGTTAAAAATGCATTATTTTTGCTTCATTAAAAATAATATGACAATTTAAAATCAATAATTTTTAACTTATTTAATATATTTATTGATAAATTTTGTTATTTCAATTAATATTTAATAATAGTAATCAATAATTGAGCGCGAATCTGGTGATTTTTGTGGTCTCAAGTTCAGGGTTTTTTTTTCATTGAATGAGGCTTTGTCAATTTTACAATGTCACCCCGTAACGTAAAATATACGCATTATTTAAGTCCGTGTTCTATTAACTTATGCATATAATAAGTTAATAGGGCGATAAAAAGCTTCTAAATGGTATTCTACTAAAATGTTCAATAGTAATCACTAAGTTTAAAGTTGTGTTTGGTAGATCGCAATTGATACGAGAGAGCCTGTAGCCCAACTTTCTGGGTGGGTTTGGGCTTGCAGGTCAAGCAGTAGCGATGGTATTGCAAAAGGCCATGAGGGGCAGTAATACTTACCATCAGGTGTGCTATTTACTCGTTTACCACCATAAACAATAAAGAAAACCTGTCTGCCTAATGATCTTTTGACGCACCCTTTTTCTTTTTCTAGGACGCATTTACCCTTTCCAACAATTAAGTAGGCCAACGGGATTAATTCCTTAGCTTCGCTGATCAGTGAGGTAACCTTTCGGGTAATTGTCCTATCATCCAAGCCAGAAACTTCCAGAATATCGCCCACAGACGGTCATTCGCACTGAAGATGGTACCTATGAAATTTTGTGTTGGATTTGAAAGCATCTATATTACTGTCAATGTCTTATGATTGCAGTTTTTTTTGTAAATGAAAGGAACTAGTAATGAGCGTTTCAAAATTATCGATAAGAATGATATATCGATATTTATACATCGTGATTAAATTTCGGATCACATCACTAAACGCTGCGGGGTCTCGTTGTTGATAATACATTGTTCAATCTATTGTTGCTCAGTTGGCTTTGTGATATCCTATGGAATTGTGTATGTAGCTATGTCCATACAATGATCCTTCATATATATGGTTTGTATAGTAGATGGATATTGAAAATTCTGTGTGGTGATAGATAAAACTGTAATTCACCATCCTTTATCTTACCCGTGGGTGATCATAAGAGACGACTAAGGTATATAAAATGTATTTATGCAGGAGTAGGTAAACTCGAAACAAAACCATATACCAACACGTCTGACCAGTGTGTTATAGTAGGTCAACTTCCTTCCCATTTTGGAGGGGACTCAAGCCCAACAGTGGGACATATATCAGCTGAGATGATTATGATAAAGATATTAAAATATATCTGGATAAATGTCTCCAAAGGTTGAACGATATGAATGTGGGAGTCCAGATGGGCGACTCAGTGGTCACTGCTCTGCTTTATGCAGATGATGCAGTCCTGCTGGCACAGTCAGCGACTGACCTGCAGACCCTAGTCGACACAATGACAGAAGATTGTAAGAAAAGGGGTCTACGCGTGAATGTGAGCAAAACCAAAATAATGGTCTTTGAAAGAGATAATACCAGAACAGATGTAAGAGTAACAATAGGTAATGATGTACTAGAGCAAGTGGATGAATTTGTATATCTTGGATGTGGATTTAGCCGAGATGGAAGGTACACCACTGATATAGAGCGAAGAGTGAATGCGGGAAATAGAGTGAACGGAGCGTTGGGGCAACTTTTCGGCAGCCACCACCTCAGCCAGAAGGCACGTGTAGCAATACATAACGCAGTGCTTGTCCCAACATTACTGTATGGAAGCGAGAGTTGGGTATGCAGAAAAGAGTATGATAGTAAAATTAATGCGGTCGAAATGCGATCTCTGCGGAAAATCTGTGGAGTTAGGCTGACCGACCGCATTCGTAACGACGACGTAAGAGAGCGAGTAGGTATGAAAGAGAGTATTGGTGTAAAGATGCGAAAGGGAATGCTCCGATGGTTCGGACATGTGGAAAGAATGCCGAACGAACGCCTGGTTAAGAAGATATACAATGCGAAAGTGGAAGGATGTAGGTACCGAGGGAGACCGAGACTAACCTACCTAGACCAGATCGGTCATGTACTGAAGGAAGGTGGAGTCAAGAGTCTCCGAAACCGGCGAGCGTGTATGAAGAGAATTATGAATGTTGAGGAAGCGAGTGAAGTATGCAGAGATAGAGTTCTCTGGCACTCTGTTCTCTCTGCCTACCCTGCAAGGGATATGTCGTGATGATATGTATGTATGTATGTATGTATGTATGTATGTTATCATTCAGTTATCTCGTTGCTTCTTCTCGTCGCAATATGTACTCCTCTTTCATCGTACATATTGCAAAAGATTTGATCTGACGTCAACCCTCTCGGACTCTCTCTCGGATGTAGTTGTTGATCAAACGGCATCAGATGGAGTTGGTCCAGGTCGTTATAAAGCTATTAGTCGTCTTTTACGACATCTACGAGCAAAGTAAGGGTTGGTAGTATTCATAGCCGCTATCAATATTATAATTTAAATCTGAAACTAATTTCATAACTTATGACAGCAGGATAATATTGTGTGTGCTCCATAAATTTATGTTCGGAGTCTGGGTATAATTTGTATCCATAATATAATTGTAAAGTCAAGTATATAGCTTTTAGTGCGAAGTATCTTTAAGAAACTGAGGCAAAAATAATTATTTCTAAAGAGAACTCACAATTACAGAAATCCTAATGGGCGCGGGTTCGAATCCCGCTTGTGACATTATTTTTCGCTTCGTAATTGGGTTTTATAAAGAACTCACATTATTTAATTATAGCACATGATAATAAAACCATTACGCCATGTATCCATTCTCAATATATTCTAATGTCAAAACAAAAAAAAATATAATTGGAATATATTAAAAATAACACGTTATAGGCATTATGTATTACAGACGTTACCTTATAACGTTCGAATACCCACTTTAATAAATAGTGGACCAATATTAACAAGCTATTTCTCTTTACAGATGGTGCAAGCGATACAAGTTCTCCGGTTTCATCTATTAGAATTAGAAAAAGTAAGTATATCTTGTATTGGAATACATTTGGAAACGAAACTCGGACCGGTTTGAAGTGAAAAAAAAAAATAACACCTTTCGATTATCTTTGGGCACGATTTTGAATCGAGATATCGTATCGATGAACACGCAACGTACAGCACGCACTAGTCGTCGTTCTCTGTTTAAATTAATTAAATTCAAATTTCGAAGTTATATAATGAATATTTTACAATTATTACGAAATCACGCAAGTGGATACACACATGTTGTCTGTGTTTTTTTTGTTACATACATAATTATTAAAAAAAATGACTCTCATGCAATTAAAAGCTAAAACATTAAAATCTAATAAATATAAATTTGAATATATAACAAAACGTTCTAGCCAGTATTTGTATAGCTAGGTTTTTTTTTATAAACGAAAATATTCTGAATTTGAAATTAGCACAGGTTGCGTGAACTTGTTCGACGGATGACGGCGGTCTCCGGCGAGTTCGCTAAACTAAAGTGCGAGGTGTCGGCGCAGAGTGAATGGGATCGGCGTTCGCATTTCGAATGTTGTTTGTTTTTCCCTTATCTCCCATTTGGGCGCGTTCCGTTCGGACCGGTTCGGTTTCTTGCGTGTGTCGCATCGCCAATTCTCGCCATTATACTCTCGCAAGTGTAACGGTAACGCGGCGGGACGCGAGCTTTTTGCTATTCACAATCAGATCGAACAATTTGCGCTCGGTCGTATTAATTAGTAGCATAAAATTCAAATCTCCGGTATGTTTTTACTGCGAGCGGTGTCGCTCGGCGAGGAATTAATTTAGCTTGTCAATATTATGGTCACGTTACAACGAAACTAGTTTGACTAACGTCTATATCAGAACGATCTCGAGAAACTAGATACTCGCAGCGACTCTCACGGCGGATTCCATAAAATATCGGGCGCCTTTCGTCTAAGTCTCCGTATGTTCGGGGGTCACGATGAACGAAATCGTACACACTAATACGGGACGGTGTAACGAGATAACGTGTAATGTGATATGGCTGTACGGAACTCTTGTTGGGGGCTGAGATAAAGACCGTTTAAAAAAAAAGAAAATAAACTGCTCTGTTCGAAACTCAAAATAGCAAGGGCCGCACCACAGATTAAAGAAAATTGTTCAACTCAACGAGTCGCATGAACGATTTTAAATTCGCATCGTATCGATGTTGTTTTTTTTTTAAATATATATTATTTTTCTTTTAATGTTTATTACATACAATTTCAAGTATTGTATATATTTATGTTTACGTTAAAAACTTGTAGTTTGCAACTTGAATAATTCGCCCGCCATTTATTAAACCTGATATGATTACTGCTTAAAAGAAAACAGTTTTTGACAAGTGTATAAGAAGTTAAGTGAAATATTAAGCGGAAGCGAGTTAAATGCATAGACATGTTTACCTGTGTCACCGTGCTGTGATCTAAAAAGCTAAATGCATTTTTTTCTTAGCTCATATCCCATACACGTCGGTATCTATCTCGTTCAACGTTTTTGTCGAATAAAATTTATATAAAAAAAAAAGATGCCGTTAGCTCGATCCGTTTCCGCTTCACTACACACCGTTCACAGGTGATGTGGTTTTTTTGAGCTTTTATAATAATTAAAAATAAAAAAGTCCAACGGCCCAACCCGATTACAATGAGATCTCGTTAAGTGCAATGTTTTTTACACTCTTTTACTATAATTGCTCCGTTTTTTTTATTTCATTACATGTACTTGTACTTTACTTAAAAAACAAGTTTTAATAAACATTCCTTGAACGTATTTGAGAATTTTAAATAGATTATCTGTACCTAACCATTACTTTATGTAGCCTTTATCTTATGGGGATGGGCAGTGGTGTAAACACATTTACATTTTATCATTCAAAGAACATAACAAGCAGAATGTTCGCGAGAAATTTCTCGAAAATCGAGAAAGAGTTTGGCTAGAAATCTAGAAGTTGTATAAATAGTTATGATATATAATGAAATTGCAATAGAAAAAAATTAACTTTAAAAATACCGTCACAAAACTAACTCGCAAGTTATATTTACATTGAAAAAAAGAATAACGTATAGCGTTACTGATTTATGTTTTTAATATTTTAAATATGGCCGGCGGCGACATCGTTTCGATGCTGAGTCCTTTTCCGTCGATCGGCCATGGGATTGGTCGTTATTGTAAAACGTTTTTTTAGTCGTGTTGTCTGACAGTGCCCTAATTACATTATGTAGCTCCATAATGTAAGCGTTTTTAAAGTGGTTCTTTTTTTAAAATTTTCGAATATCGAATATGATTACACAGTCATTGGTGTTTGAAATTTCGAACGGCTATTTTGAAAAACGAACGCAAATCAAATCGAATATGATGATGTCAATATGGCAATTCATATTGTCTAAGTCAGTTTTTATGATTGCTCCAAATCAATCAATCTAATTAATTCCATAATAACCGAATAGAGTCTTGAAAAATTTAAATATTTATGTATCGTTTTTGATACATTATCATCATTCTGTTCTTATCCCAATTACTTGTCACCAATTACATATGGAAAACAGTTTTGACAATAGTATTATGAGCGGTCTGCTTGAAGTCACACCATCTTAAAAATGTATTTGTTGCGACGACATTAGATGTAGTTAGGTGCCTTTTATGACATCCCTAAGTAGCGTAAGAGTTGGTAGTATTCGTAGCTTGGATGAAAATAAAGGTTCTAGAGTTACACGCCGTCCCTTCCACCGACGGACTATTTGAGCCGGTTGTGACTGGACCATAGTCCTTCTAAATAAAGAGGTGGGACTTCAGACGAACTATTAATATTAAAACAATATTACTCGTTAACTATCAAACAAAACGGTTGTATAACTTATCCGAAGATCACCGAAAACAACGTTCAATAAAAAAAAGAAACCGATTCATATTTCGTTTGTGTATAATAAAACGTTATCTGTATCGCGCTTAACTGATTTACGACAGGTCAGATTTGTTGGTTTACGCGGACTCGAACGTTGGACTTTACGACCGAACCCACCTTTTACAGCTGTGACTGAATTACTATACGATATACAATCATGTTAGTTTTTTTATTTGATGAAAGATATTTCACACGTTTAATTGGCGTTTTAATTAAAAAAAATCGATGAGATTTCGATATGTTTGTAAATAAAAATATGAATTGGATTTTTATTAACGGCAATTGGTTTAATAACGGCACATTTCAAGTTGTTCGTATCGTCACAGAGTATATGGTAGCTGTTCCAACAAATGCAATATTCTACCTAATTGTAGATTTTTTGCATTCTAAATGCAAGTTATCTATCTGTACAATTCTACCATTTGGTAGATTGTTGTGAATTTGTCTATGGATTTTGGTTTTCAATTTGAGCCTATTAGAATGCCTGAATTACCTATTACAAGAATTCTTTGGAATATTGATAAAAGGTGGACCTTTATATGGCATAATTTTAAAAGCTTTTATTTTTTATCTATATAACCAAGTTAGGAGACATAAGTCATGTTTAATAGCACATGTTAATAGGCTAATAGATTGATAGATCATATATTTGACGTCAAATGTGCATTTGTTTTTAAATTATTTCTTGCCAATTAATAACATAACCGACACGTTGAAATAACGAAACGTACGCGGATATTATAATATACAAAATTGAGGAAAGCGCAGTCAAAATTTGCCGTAAAATAACTAATATGATTATATGAAAAAAAAAAAATACTCGTAAACAGAATATAAAAATAAGAACGACGTTATTAAAAATATATTCGTTAGTGTGACGGTTGAAGAGCGATGGCGATGCGCATTCAGCCTGTCAAAAGCACAGATTAAATAAAAAAAAAATCTCAATTTATTAGTGGCCGACACCCACACGCCGTTAGCGTGAGGAAGTAGTGCATTAGATGTGAGGTAGACGGGATGTTTTTGACCGACTTAGCAAATGGAAGTTTATAAGTGACCAGGGATGTTTCGTTGAAAGCTTTATTATTAAAAATATTGCGATAGAACAATTTCTATGCGAGCTTCGACCGTTATACTCAATTAATAACTAGTTAGTTTCTTCGTATTTTAAATTCAATGCTTTTAAAATATAAATATCTTTTTTTTAAATCATCTTCAACAACGAATTAAATTACTCTGTATTTTAGTTAACGAGAACAAGTCATAATTTTGTTTGAATCATAGGTCTTATCTCAAGTGAGGCTTAAATTAAAATATTAAGTACATAGCATATTAAGTAACTGTTTTATCCGTGCAATTTCTTAAATTCGGTTTTTATCTTTAATAGATACAATTTTCAAATCTTGAACTCATAACTCCTCCCAATCGTTGCTGACAAGCCCACTTGTATGGCCGTGGCCCAGTTCCCACTCCAGCCCACACTTCTGGCAGTCGCCGGTACATTTCAACATTTTATATGACACCTGCGAATGTCAACCTGAGATGTTTCAACGCTAAATAATGTTGAGTAAGAGGATTAAGAGTCGAACTGGTGATTTTCATGTCCTTCATACAATATTAATCTTCAAATATATTGTCGAGATTATTTTCAAATAAATACATTCGTCAACTAAAAGGATCATGAGTTTATTTATTTTTAAAAATTAAAATGATGTAGCGTTCGAATTTTGAATTTCTTCATTTTTCGAATGTCACCGGCTGGTATGTATCGCGTTTCGTTCTAAATTTAAAAGTATCCGTTATGTCGCGCCATACCTTAATCCTGGCATCCAAATTTAAAATTTCTGGAAAGAGTTCGAGTGGATCGTCAGTAATGTTTAGCTTACGTCACGTTATATATAATCAAATGGATTTTATTTGACGGAACACTTGATCCGTTTAAATCTTAACACTTTGAATATTTTTTTTTATATTAAAGCGTAATGTAAATAACTTTATTTTGAGTCTTAAGATTAATAACTGTGCAAATAATACACTTATGTTTATATCTATTGAAATATGGAGACACAGTTCAGCACGCAATTATGGTCAATCTTCTACAGAATATTTGCAATAAGTATGCGTTAACTCACTATCTTCTCTCTACTCATTTAACGATCAATGAGTGAGAAACTAACGATAGAACAGCAGAAGAGAATAACGTATGCATCCAGTGTAACCATATTTTTTATATGAATATGTATAACCCCAATGCGAAAGTGGAAGGATGTAGATACCAGGGTAGACCGAGACTAACCTACCTAGACCAGACTGGTCACGTACTGAAGGAAGGGGGAGTCAAGAGTCTCCGAAACCGGCGAGCGTATATGAAGAGAATTATGAATGTTGAGGAAACGAGTGAAGTATGCAAGGATAGAGTTCTCTGGCACTCTGTTTTCTTTGCCTACCCTACGAGGGATATGGCGTGATGATATGTATTTATGTATGTATAACCCCTTTTTAATATGAAGCCCTAAACCTGTAAAGTAGGCAGCCACCTGGTATTGCACAGTTTCATGAGCAGCAGTTACCACATATCATTAGGTAGGTTGTCTGCTCGTCTACCACCCAAAGGCAATTTCATTTCGAATTTTTTTTATTCAATCTGCTAAAAAATATTTTAAAGAATTTTAAAAATGATATTTAACCAAACATTCAATTGTATCATTATAAATCTAAAGTACACCACAATAGATTTTTACATACCATAGATAATAAATTGAGCGGGAATTTACAAAATAGGATGTTATAACGTAATCTAAATATGTCGTCGCTGACAAGTCATGGAATGTGGCAAAGCTCATTATAAACGAGGGTCAACATTGTATCAATAGGAATGTATCTTTTAGTTATAGGTTTATATCGGCAGATGGCGGTGCACCATAGACAAATATAATTTATATAGAGGTATTATTTATAAACAGAAAAAATATTAAACATTCATCTTTATTCTTATCACCTCATCAGCTATGCGACCTACTGTTTGATTTGAGACTTCTTCACAATGGAAAGGAAATTAACAAGCTGGACTTCTCTAATTAGTCATAATGGTTTTATTTTGAGTTTTCCCTCTTTTAAGACCACCATAGATAGAGTAGGCGTGGTGAAGTTTTGCCCTGGTAGTTAGCTGGGGCGTCGACGGGGGATGGTACCCGAAAGGGTAACCTGCCGGGCTGGTCACGGATGGCAAGAAAGCGGTACCAGTGGCCGGCTCAATGGCGATGGAGAGGGAATACAGTGGGTTATGGGGCCACGCACTGTCCTTCCGTCGCCCCGGATGGAACGTGCGACGTGTGTCCGGCCCATAGCCTACCCAAAAAAAAGGGGTGATGAAGTTTTGCTCCGTCACCACACGGAAAAACGATCATTACCATCCTCATTAGTTTCGTAACAATACAATTCACTGCCCCCTATCGCGCCCATGTCCTAAAAGACGATTAATGAATATAATAAGTATCTACATAATAACGATGAAAGAGTAAAAAAGACGCTCACAATAAAATCCTATCTAACCAGCCTGGTATAGTTATTATCCTACCCTTATCCCAATTACTTGTGGTCGAAGAAATATGTACTTGTCTTCAAGTACCAACTGCCCCTACCTGTCCCCCCTTGGCGACGCCCTTGCTTCTCTTCCTCAATACTTATTGCAAACGTTATTACCAATAGTTTTATTAGCAGCCGTTTGCCTGACGTTTGCTTGTACTTGGGAATGTCTTGGATTGTTGACCAATACGGTATCAGTCGGAGTTGGTCCAGGTCGATATAAAACTCGAACGAACATTGTTAGGATGTATGGTATTCGCAACCGCAGTGACGTAAAATACTACCAATTAGTAAAACACTATTAATTAGTAAAATACTACCGATCGATAAAATACTACCAATAGGTAAATAACTACCAATCAGTAAAATACTACCAATCGGTAAAATACTACCAATCGGTAAAATACTACTAATCAGTAAAACGTTATTATTCAGACAAAAAAGTAAAATACAGTGACAATTGTATTCCCAAATCGCATGGTTACTTTACCAATAATTTCAACAGTATAATTAAACGTTTAAACAAGTTAACATGACAAGTTAAGATACAAGTTAAAATTTCTAATAACTTAAATTCCTGTTTAGTTAAGTGTGTATACATGTTGTTATACTCGTTCTGCCACTACCAATAAAATAGTCGTAAATATAAAAAAAATCAGTTAGATAAAGTATTATGTTAATTATAAACAAACTAATTTTTTATTCAACTTTTATATTAAATTAATTGTTTAATGATATTTAACTGAGATCGGTCACGTACTGAAGGAAGGTGGAGTCAAGAGTCTCCGAAACCGGCGAGCGTGTATGAAGAGAATTATGAATGTTGAGGAAGCGAGTGAAGTATGCAAGGATAGAGTTCTCTGGCACTCTTTTCTCTCTGCCTACCCTGCAAGGCATATGGCGTGATGGTATGTATGTATGTAAGTGTAACTGAGAATAAGCTGTAAGGAACTGAGTGCTTTAACATCTTGATGACGACTAAAATCTTTAGATAAATCTGAGCTAACTTCATTTGATGCCTGATCAACAATTATATATATTTTTTAAGACTATAACCCCGCACTAAGAAAACAATCCTTGTATTGCGGAGGACTTTACAAAAATATAATTAACGCAAACAAATTACACCTAAATTTAGAACCACAGTTTGTAAATAGTACAAAATAATATTCTGCGTAGCAATCGAACGAACGGTATTGGCACTGTGCAATCAAACATTAGCAAGAAGGGATGACATCAGGCAGATGGTCATATTGTATACAGTGAGGGTGTAAGAATATTTATTCCTCACCTTATATCTTTCCTTGCTGTGTGGTAGCGGCTACGAATACTACCAACCCTTACTTTGCTCGTGGATGTTGTAAAATAAGAAGAGCCTTATAATGACCTGGGCCAACTCCATCTGATGCCGTTTGTTCAATAACTACATTGCCAAGGAGGGTGGACGTATGGCTGGCGGCCGGTCATAAAACTATTGCCAATAACTTTTACAATATGTACTATGTGAACAGTACATATTGTATCGACCCCAAGTAATTGGGATAAGAGTAGGAGAATGGTGACCATATTTCTCTACTGTGGGTGATCGTTAAAGGCGAATAAGGGATATACAAAGCACTATTTAAGATAAGGAAAACTCGCAATAAAATCCATCTTATCAGTTTGGTGTTGGTCAATTTTCCGTCTTCTTAACCTTTTAATATCCTAGCAAAAAAAAACAAGATTTCTTTAAGAAATTAACATAAACAGTTCGATTAGAAAATTGGTATCCTAAAATATAATTAACTGTCAACGGCGTACCGTTTCCGTTTCCGCCGCGTACCGTTCTATTTTCAAATCTGCTATCCCTTTGCCAGAATTGATAAAAAAAGGTGTGAATTTTGTTTATGGTTATAACAGCTGACGTATTGTTGACAGATAAAATTATAGTATTTTATAGGTTTGCCATAGAAACACATACTGGTTCATGCTATTATAGTATTAGTAGTATTTTAATAGTAATTTGGTAGAATTATATTTTTTATGGACTCCACTTAAGCTTAGGAATCGAATTCTTATGTCTTATGGAATTTTATGCATATATTTAGGGAATAAAGTACAATAAAATTCTGAAAAAGAGTTTGCAGATAGTTTAAATGCCATCTGAATGTATTAATATTTTGATAACTCAGTTATTCTTTCTGTTAATCGAATTTATAAGCAAGTATTAGATATAATATGATAATATTGACTACATTTCAGCATTTTTTCTGTATTACAGTACAAAAAATATCAGCAAAGTTATTTAATATAACACTATAACAATATAAATATTTAATAAAATCTAAGAGCGCCATATTGTCACATTCCCGCCAAAATTTTTAAATCACTACGAACCAAGACGAACAAGCTTGTTTTGTTTTTTATTAAAAATGAACCATTCATAGACTACGTTATAAGTAACTAACATATTAGAAAAAACAAGTACACCTTCCTTATAAATTTAATTATTTAAAAAGTGTTCATTGTTCTTTAAACACTTTATAATTTAAATTTCAAACTACCCACACCTGCCGATTTATTACCCAACATGTAAACTTTATCTAAAAATTTCGTTACCAACTTTATAACCTTATGTTAATTCCTAAAGTTAATTATAGCCATGAAAATGTATAAGCTCCACACAAAATTAATTTTAGCCCTACGGGGCACCTCCGCAGGGCGAAATGGTAAAAAAAAAACACATTTTTTTCAATGTTTTTACGATTCATTTTAGAATTTCGAACGCGACAGTTGGTGTACGAGTTCAAATTTAAATGTGTTCCTTTTGTTTTTTTTATCTGGCTTTGAATGCTAATATTAGTGTCAAGTTTATGTTTAGGTAAGCGGAACAACGGTTTGGCTTCGCGTCCTTTGAACTTTGAGTTTTTGAAAAGTTTGTTTACTTTATCTGATATCATATTTTGTACGTCACTTCAATAAAAACTAGTTTTCTCTTAAGATTAATGGGCCTATATTTATCGATTCGATATCTTTACGAAAAATATTTGATAATCGTGTTCTGATAACACAATAGAACTTATAATATGACGAAGTTAATCATTATTTCCCTCGAAATGAGTTTCGATTCCAAATACCATTTGTAGATGTAAATTTTAATTATAAAATCTAGATATACGAAGATTTAAGCAACTTATTAACACTTGTTACCGTATGGTGATGGAGAGATGGAGATGGACAAGTGTGTCATCACACATTTCTCTCACGAGGAATTCGTTAAAGAGGACTGAGGAATGCAAGCAAATAATTTTATCTGTCTTATTCGTGGGTATTGTAAACGACGATATGGAACATATATCGTATATGCAGTAGAAGCAACACTCCAAATAAAACCTGATATCAATCCATCAGACCGGAATGGAATAGCAGGTCAATTTCCCTCTCATTAAAACTGAGGTTCAAGCCCTATAGCGGAAACTTTATGAGCTAAGATGAAGTAAAAATGAGTTAAAAAAAAATCACTGAATCAATTCGTGACATAGTCTTGCCCTTTATTTATCCTTTCATCAGTCTCACGTCCACTATTGGCTATCAGTCGGACGGAGACCAAAAAGCGCCACATTTGGCACGCAAATTAGCAATTGCAGTGTTGTGAGTTTCTTAATAGGATGCAGCTGAATACTCGTCTATTACACCCTTACGTGGATTTACAGTCTCCTAAGAATCAAGGAGTGGCGTAATTTCCCTACAGCAGTTTACAAGATCAAATTTGGTCCCTTTCTGGAATATCTTGTTGAACAGGGCAACGAATATACGCATAGAAGAAGATAAAGTTTTGAAGAAATGTTTTAGATTTTGGAGCTACAGTATCTAACGTATTTCTTCTTCATCAGGTACACGAGCTGTGCGACAACTTCTGCCACCGTTACATCAGCTGCCTCAAAGGCAAGATGCCTATTGACCTGGTGATCGACGAGCGGGAATCAGCCCGCCCGCCTGATACAAACGGCGAGCCGCGTTCGGCTCCCGACAGCAGCCACGATGGCGCGTCTACCCCCGACGTGGTGAGTACCCCCTACACGAAGCCCCACCTGATTCAGAGGCGTGATCCCCAGCTTGCACCCAACTCAACCACGAGTTATCTCGTGCACCCCTGCTCTTAGTTTGGCCATTGCAAAAACGAAGTCTAAAAAGGGGGTGCTCGCATATAGTTATTAAAATTCCCGCCTCCCGAGTTTGTTATGTTACTTATTGATGTATTGTGAACTGTTTATTGGAATATATGTTCCATCATACAAGGCCTTTTAAGCCTTTCAGCTCACAATACAACAATAAGCAACACACTTTATCGCCCACCCAGACCATCACTTTAAACCGTGATGGTCTTAGGTGATGGCGTTTCTCTAAGTTCCTTTAGAACAAATCTTCGTTTTTGCAATTGGCCAACCTCTTAACACTGTACGATTCCCATTGAGAGTTTAAAACAATAAATTAAAAATATTTCCAAATTATTTTTTCTATAATGACGTTACAGTGAAGGGGTGAATTTGGGTGCGAATGACACAATATATAATTAATTATCTTCACGCCAATTTGTATATTTAATTATGGTGGATACGTCCGCATGGCAGAGGACTGTTTCTTCCTAGTGTTATGCTAAATGGACATACGCGCCTGTGTCCTAATTACGATTATTTTGCACTGGAATTTATGTATACGATTGAAAAAAAAAACATACGTATAACGTTGATTGTAATATGTGTATACTAATAAATAATTTTAAGTAAAATAAATAAATACATTCATGTTCGAGAGCCATGTTCGCTGAAAGGCAGTTTACGACAAAGCCGAAAAAAAAAACAGAATACAGCATTCGGAGCTTAGATTTTAAACGATAATTAGATTGTATTAAAAAAAACCTATTGGAAAACGAAGTATACGTAAAAATACAACTTTAACTTGCCTAAGTGAGATAATAAGGATTAATTAAGAATT
Organism: Lymantria monacha; assembly: GCA_905163515.2. NCBI lineage: Eukaryota > Metazoa > Arthropoda > Insecta > Lepidoptera > Erebidae > Lymantria > Lymantria monacha. The sequence continues at coordinate 26,130,852 of LR991100.1, forward strand.
TTAAATTATTATTAATTGATTTAAAAGGTGGTAGTTGCTAGTGTGTTATTGTTTTGGCTAGGTAATACAAAAAAAAAGTACGTAAATAGTTAATAAAAAAAATTTACGTTCAATTTGGGATAGCACGAATAATTACAGACTAGTTAGTGAAAAATATAAAAAAAAAATATACGTACACAGTATACGCTAGTTTTAAATGATATCCGTGTGATTTGCTTCTTGTACAATATTATATTTATCTGTAATTTTAGTATATACAGATAAATGAGCAATTCTAATATTCGGATATTATATGTATGTGCGTTAATGAATAGAAACTAGATGCTTATACAAAAAAAAAAAAATTAAATTAAATCGTGGCGTTCATTGTTTTGCTGGATATAACAATTATTAATGTGTATAATAATCTCCTTTTGCCTCTCGATTTTTAATATTAAAAATGAACATTATTAAGTTTTACTGTATTTTTATATAACGCGTAATTTTGTCGCGTTTTTCATTAGACAATCAAGCTGGGTGACATTGTACTAATCTTTGAAATGATTTAATTAAATCAAAATTCTAACAAATTTCGTTGTTTTAAAATCGTGAATTATTTATAATAGATTTTTAAAACAACGCAATTATTTGAGGCTGCTTTAAAAAAATAATATATTTATTTGAAAATATTAAAGCACAGAGTAATTAGATTAGTCAAAGTTACCCGCGATGACCGTATAATCGAACTAATGATTTTTAATCTATGTCATGAGCATCTTGTTTGTTCAATTTGTTTAATATTTTAAGGGATATTTTTGGGCGTTGAGACTGAATTGTTTTGTTTGTGTTATATAATTATTATTTTTCACGATTGTTAACATTGGAAGCCATACTTAACTAATTTAAGAGTGCGGTATTGCCCGCATATTAACTTAGGGGCCGATTAATTCTATCTAAAAGAATATTAGTTATTTTTTTGTCTGTATATGAGTTCTTTTTAACATTTTTTTTTCCTATAGTTGTTTGTATAAGTTAGGTTTTTAGAATACGTTGGGATGTTTCCTATACGATGGAAGCTATATTTTTTTTTCTTAAAGTCTAACTCTTTATATGTACTATAATGCTATTTGGTGTACGTCCATCCTGTATGTCAATGTGATTATAATTATAAAACTATAAAAGTTTTATTTTCTAAACGGATTAAACAATAAAATGTTCTGTTTGAAATTATAATGCAGTTTATTTTCATATTTCTAATCACAATTCAGTAATAAAAAAATTTAAAGCCAATCCAAAAAGGCACAATATTACTTTAAAAAATAATTCTTCCTTTCTATTTCAGAGAAGAATAGTGGTTTAAAGATTATATGGCTTTCTATTAATGGTAGATTTTTTTTAAATAATGTGAGATATAGGTAAACCATTCATCCAAACTTCCAAAGCTTGAAAAAAAATCTTTTTAATATACACTCATTTGCAAAAAAAACGGGCACCTAAGCAATGAACCATTTCAAATGTTAATATTTCTTTGTTTGATAATTATAGGTAGTTTTATCCACACAATTTGGTAAATTAATAAGAAAATAATCGTTTTCATCAGTATTTCATAAAATTTAGATACAATTTATGGGAAATAATGCTAAACCTCGCTAGTAGTGTATATTCGCTAGTAGTGCATATGCTCATGAAGTAAAAATAAAAAAGTTTTTTTGTTTGTTTTTCTTTAATAAAGTAAAAGCAGATAAATGTTTAGTATCGAGTGTGACCCCCTCTAGCTAAAATCACAGCTTGAATTCGTCTGGGCATGCTAGCGAGTATATCCCGGATACTTGCTTGCGGAATACGTTCCCACTCCGCAGTAATCACATTCTTCAGCTCTCTGATGGTCTGCGGAGCCGGGTGTACTGATCTCACACGCCGTTTCAGAACGTCCCAGACATGCTCTATGGGATTGAGGTCGGGACTTCGAGCTGGCCAATCCAAACGACGAATGCCGACCTCTTGCACATACGCATTAACATCGCGGGATCGGTGGGCGCAAGCATTGTCGTCCATAAAAATCGAGTCTTCACCTAGAGCGGCCAATGCGGGTTGTGCATGAGAAATTAGAACTTCCGTTATGTATCGATGCCCAGTCAGTGAGCCGTTTTCAATGAAGACTAACTCTGTACGATCCATTGAATTTATTCCTGCCCAAAACATAACAGAGCCCCCACCATAAGGTGTGATTTCTTCGAAACATGCCTCTGCAAAGCGTTCTCCTTGTCTTCTTAGCACTCGCCGACGTCGATCTTCACCGAACAGAGATATCCTGGCTTCATCAGAGAACAAAACCCTATTCCAATCGTCTTGAGTCCATGATTCACAATTTCTAGCGAACCTAAGCCTGTGAACTCTGTGCTCACGGAGTAATTTGGGGCCGCGGGCCGGGCGGTGACTGCGTATATTGGCAGCGAGAAGCCTCCTCCTGACCGTCCATAGACTAATATGCACATTTCTTACTTCTTGGAGGTTGTTCTTAAGATCCACATACGAAGATTTGCGATTTCTCAATGCGCGACTCACAAGAAAACGATCATCCCGTGGTTGGGTACATGGTTTTCTTCCAGAACCAGGCCTTCTCTCGACGGAACCAGTCTCCTGATATCGCTGCCAGGTCCTTTGGACTGTCGAGCAACTAACATTTAGCCTCCTAGCCACGAAACATTGGCTGCAACCCTCTTCAAGCAGCGCGATAATTTTGGTAGCTTTTACCACTTTATCTACCATTTTTGATACAGCCAAACAGCATTAAATAAAGCTTTGACAGTCAAGGATATGAAATTAATCGATAAAAATTGAATAAAAGTTATGAAAGTCGATGTTAACTTCTGGAACTTCGCGCCAAAAATGTAGGATAAAAAGGGGTTTTCTGTAAAAATGAACATCAAATGAAAAATTGAATTTAGAACGTACTTTTTTAAATACCACAGCATTTTTAAAACCGGCCAGTAACGTGTACAAACGATTGAAACCTTTTTGGTATTGTATCTTTTTAAATATGAATGAAAATCAAAACCGCCCGTTTTTTTTGCAAATGAGTTTATATTTGCTTTGGGCAATTAGATAGTGTGTCTCGACTACCCCTGGGTCTACTGGACTGTCTTTTAAATTGATTTGAACTTACTCGTATGTTTAATTAGACTCATCGCCTGTCAAATACATCGAGCAGTCATCTTTAATATAGCGAAATATTTCACTGAGGGTATTTTTTAAAACGTAAGTAAATTGAAATTACTTCACAATCTAAATTACAAATCAATGCTTTATTTTTATTATACGTAATTATTAAACATCTGAATTAGTTAGTATAACAACTTAAATAGCATTAAAATAAAGTCATTATTACGTTCCCGCCATAAAACTTCAAGAATAAAGTTGCGAGTATTTTTTTTTTAAATTTCGTAAAGAAATTTGTCGAGCAATTTCGCAGTTTTATCATGTGCCAGTATTTCTTTAAGCAGTTCGATCCCCCGGCGCGCGGGAAAAGCCGGAAAATTGTTTCTTTACGACACCCGTTGCTCTAATCTTTATATAGGGGAAAGCCCGCCATTAAAATATACCAAACCATTGGCAATCTGATGTTTTTATTTTATATATTCTTTTTTTTTATTTTGCCTGTCTGGTATTGACAACTGATAGGTAGGGCGGCGTAGGGTACTGTTAATTGAGGGATAATTTCACGAATATTTGGAGGAAAAATTTGTGTTTTGATGTTGATATTATAAATATCAATTTAAATCAGTTAGAATGACCCAATCATTAAAGTATTATATTTAATTAAGATTCGTTAACTTCATAATACATATTTTGCCTTGTAGTTTTCGTAAAAATTAATAAATTTTCGAGAAATATTTTTTTTTTGTTCTCGTATAGTTTCTACTGATGGCAGGGTTTTATCTTATGTTTTACTTCTCTGGTATTATCTGATTATATAATTTAATCGATTTTTTACAATATGTACGTTAAAGGTGGGAATGGTAACTATTGTATTAATAATACGTCATAACAAAACTGGAATAGTAACGTTAGATTAATATCAGAATCTCACATTGAAAACATATTAGGTAATCGTATTGTATTATCTGTTCCTTTGCCTAGTTTTATCCCCTTTAATTTGGGCTGGGTTCACCCTGTCATTTTAGTTTTGGATTGCCGATTATTTTATTTAGGTTTTCTCTAGATCAGGGTTTCTTAAACTTTTTGCAGTCACGGACCACATTCACAATTTAAACAATTCAAGGACCCTATCAAAACATATTTTTGTCTTGAAAAAATAAAACGGCCCTGCGCCTTATCAGGGGTCCGACCCATTGCGGACCCCTGATACACATGCCACGGACCCCTAAGGGGTACGTGGACTCCACTTTAAGAAACCTTGCTCCTCTAGATGATTGTTAACTACCTATCCAAGTTAGGAGAAGTTCACCACGCTTTTTTGGATCAGTATTCATATGGTCCAGTTATATGTTCTTCAAGGTTCTCTTATTGCGAAATCATACCGCCTGCGATGCATTTTGCTCAGTTAAAAATTTAATGGATTTTAAAAACTTTTTGCATTATGGAAGTATAAATTTTAATTTAAAAAGGAATTATTACATCTCGTCTTAAATTAGCGACAACTCAGTTTTTTTAAATTTCAGTTATTCAGGTACCTAAAAACTATTCAACTTATTAATTCTCCTATATCTTCATATAATATTATCTTCTATAATATCTGATAAATAGTATATTAACTTATAATTTAAAATATAAAATAAATTATTGATTAAAACCTCCTAAACACCACAAAATCTTCATTTAACATGGCAAGATGAGTACAAGCAATTACAATTATGAGGAACAAAATTAGCAGCATCTTGTATTCATAGCTGTTATCGAGATATAACAATAATTCGCTATGGTACGATACGTCATGAATTATGTATGGGACATATCAGAAATAGAAATAAGGGGATGGGAGACAAAGGGATTTTGCGCAGCCTACAGGGATATGGGACGATTCGTCACGGACTTGCTAGTCCCCAAATCCGATGCGAATTATTTTGACACGATATGAAAGATTCTCTATGGCTAACATGTTGTTGTTTTTGATGAACTTGTGTTATATAAAAAGTGGATAGTATTATTTGCTATAGTAGGACCTGCTAAAGTAATTATTGACATAGAAGCATATGTTAATTAGATATGAAAGCTAAAATCTTTTAAATTAGGTCAGTAATGTTTCATAAATACATTAGATTGTGGTTTTTAAAAGAATCGAATGTCCAGATTCTAATTACCTTTAGTATCAGACACTACTTTTAAAATATTTCCTAAAAATTCTTTAAATATTTAGAAAAGATTTTCCGTTATTTGAAACGTAATATACATGTTTAAGTATAAATAAGTAACTAGCATTCACAGCTAGCATTTGGTACTGTCATCTAGTACCTTTAGTAGAGTAATTTGCACATAGATTATGTATATCGAACATAGATTAATAAGTTCTGAGAGTAATTTTATTAAATTTAAAGTGAGTATAGATACGGAACGCGCAGAGCAACAGAAAATAGATGCCATTCATTTTTATTTTGACAAATGAGAATATGATCTAAAGGAACTCGTTGATGGGGTAACATGCCGGCTACGTTGTTTGACGAATCGGCAATCATAATAGAGTTGGACTAGTAGAGATGGACTTTTTACGATGCAGTGCAAGACGGCTTCTTACCAGATGACTTAATCTGTCACAAAGAATCAGTGCATTGGTTCATACTACGATTGCATGGAGACCAGGAATATTGAATGAGGAAGGCCTGAATATAACTTACTCTTATAGAGCTTTTTATTTTTTATTAACACTTGGAGAAAGAAGATATTCTACGAGAATCCCAAATAAAAATTCAATGATTTTAGCTTCAAACATACTTTCATATATCACGCGATGAACATTTATGAATAGCAGAAGCAATAGAATATGAAGAGGTAACTAACTTGAATAATAAAATCTAAACATATTTTAAGGACAGTTTGACTTCATTTAATGATTTTTAAATATCCGGACACAGTTAAAATAAATTAAATAACAAAGAAAACAAATTATATTAACAATGGTTAACGTCATATGTATTATGATATTATCCGCAATGGCGCCGGCGCATATTCATTAGACGCTGCAGTTGAAAGCTTCACGGTAAAATGTTGAGCAAATTTTGTATTTAGAGCATTTCTAGATGATTGTCTAGACAGAAATATAATTGTTTCTCTAAATTGCCAACTAACTGATTTAATAATTGAAGTAGAAACTGTGCATAATAAGATGGTAGTTCAGATTTACCTATATAAATATTTATCGTTGGTGTTCTATTATATACTTAGTATGATAAAAGTAAGTGTTTTGGAAATTATTCGAGTATCTCAATTTTTTAATAAAAATCAAGTTCATAAAATAGTAGAGAATATAAAAAAAAATTAAAACAATCCGATCTTGTGAATTGTATCGACTATCAACTGATCGTCATTCAGTAGAGAGATTATTTCTGTGATGTATGACATCACATTTTGCTTCTCCATTAACTTCAGATATCATCTCGAATTGATAGTTACTGCTGATAGATTTAGCACCAATGTAGAGGTCAACAGTATCGTGAAGAAATTGCGTCCAGCTGGCGAAGACAACCAATTAGCTACCAAAATCATTTCCCGACGAGACTAAACTATAACTTGAATTTTAAGACTTGGCTGTCAATTTTGGCGCCAAAACAGCAAAAAGACGCCGCCTGTTAGTCGTAAACCGTCGCTTTCAAATCTGGAACGCGGTTTTATTGGCTAAGATCTGACCAATAGCGCTATCCGAGCAAATTTTACGACACTCTATTGGCCGACTGGCGTTTTCTTATTTACGAGTGTCCTAAGGATCGCTCGCAAAATTTCTATTAATAAATTAGTCGTAAAGTGTTTGAAATTTATTATCATTGCGCTTCAGCGTAATTATTTCCTTTATAAGAATAACATCATTCCTTGGTGTGCAAAGGAAAAGGGGTCGTAAATTTATTTTTTTCGAGTTTGCAAAACTTTTATTTGTTGGTTTTACTGAATTAAGATTGCCTTTGGGCTGATGGTAGTCGTAACTCATCTGGTGTCTTATTTTTATATATCTTAAATAGTATTGCTATCCCGTTTGATTGAAAAGTCAATGACAAATTATTAATATTTTTTAATTTTTTTAGACAACTTAAAAATATGCCAGTTGCTCAGTCTATATAAACTTCTTCTTCTTCCTACTAAACTTCTTAAGTTGCCATGGGACGTTGGTAGAAAATATTTCAGTACACAGCGAATAGATCTTGTTTCAGATACATTGATTACTATAAACTATAGTTATCAACTCCCATCAACAAGACTAACAGTTCAAAATGTGGCGTCAAATACAAGTCAATAAAGTTACAGGTCTTACTCGCACTACCTCAGCAAGTAAACTGCGAGTGACTGTCAATATTAGGCTAGTCTCGTCTTTGATACTATAACAACTTTTAGCGTTATTGGGTATTAAATTTTGAGAGTATGTTGTATGCTACCTAAATATGAAACGTGGTGGTGAGAAGGAAATGATACAGCGAAGAATTTAGTCACTTTATATGTGCTAGGCCTGCAGATGCTACATCGACTACCATCAAAATATTAGTGATACAAATCTGTGAATATATAATTAATAAATTGCAATTGGGATATGATAAAGACGTTAGAACTTGATTTAATGAAGTTAATGATGTTATCGATACATTAAAACAAGTTGTCTAGTTCTCTATGTCTCTTTCTTCCAAAAATATATATTTATTTTATAAAAAGATCGTTTTAGCAAAATTCCTTAATAATAAATGTTCATGCTGTGATAAGATGTTGTGGCGGCAGGGTGCCTACGTCTTTATTTGCTGGTGAAAAATTGATTGCGGACTATGTTAATGGACCTATTGTGAAACTGTTTGGATGAATAGTAGGATTTAGTTAGGAAATTTAGTTATTTGCCGTAGATTTTGTTGTGATAAAACTATTGAGGATAACATTTGATTATGTCATATTTGTAGTTTTAGCTATGATTGATGGCCTAATATAACTGAAATACATTCAGGTACAATTGTCTGAGTAATTTTTTCAGCAAACTTGCAAGTGATTTTATTTAAAATTTCTAAAGGGAATGCCTTATGGACTCCACTGTTTATTTTTATGTTCATGTCACCATCAGGGCGATGTGTTAATGAGAATTTTTATTTGATGAAGCAATCTCTTAGAATAAATTGATGACGTTATGCATAATTATACTCTTGCGTATCCGTTACCATAGATTTATTATAAGGATTTATTAGCGTCAAAATGACAGAAATGTTGCTCTTAGAAACATAAAATTCTGTAAAGCATTCATCATTCACTTTTTTTATTTTCAATCGAATTTGATTTTTTTTTATTTTGAAGCAGAATTCAGAAAAATCTGGATTTGGAAATAGAATATGTTTCATTTATAAAATCTTCTATGTCTATTGTTGGGCATAGAACTACTCAAAAGTGGAAAATATTATAATGGCCACGATATATGTATGAAAAGGGCAGTTGATATTAACTATAACTTTCAAGAAAATTGCTTAAGCCCATCTCTCTGGTGGTACTTAAGATGACGCTCTTACGATTTCCACAAGCAAGTAAATGGTGGTGAGACATTTTATTCTTAAGTCGTCACTATACGGGGGTCACTATATACAATAAATATATTATGACTTTATGACTTCACTGGTGAAAAGTTTTAGTACGATTAAGAATCCGGCATTACCCATTTTAGATAGCGTGATATGAGTGAGTGACGAGTGAGTTCATGAGGATTCTGACTTCTGCCTTGAAAATAAAATCACTATAAAAAATTTAGTCATTTTAAAATATATTAAGCCAAATTTAAGATCAGAAACTGATCCAATCACTAATGTGTGGATCTCTTAACAAGAAGACAAATAACATGATGATTTTTTATCCCAAACGACACCGGACTGTTATCGAACCGTAACCTGTCCCAAAAAGAGGCACATGCCCAAGAAAATGATCCCACAGTTGGCTCTTGCGGGTATATAAATACTAATAGCGCATATTATATACATACTTCTAAACCATCACCACACGGGGAAAAATCCAAAATACAAAGCAAATATGACTCAAGTTAATACTGAGAACTTGAAAGTCAGCATGACACGAATTGAAAATATTTTGTAATGGATTTGTTTTATTTATTTTGGCCTTATTGTGTGCAATAAAATATTAAGTGTATTGCAAAAGAAGCAAACGAAGGCGAAGCCCTATAGGGATGTCGTGGGTGAGGTGAGGTCATACCACCTTTTTCTTTGGAATGATGATAACAGCTGTAAGTGCAACAATTTTATCTATCTCTGTATAATATTGAAATATATTGTTATTGAAATTCAATTAGACAATAATTGTTTATTAACAACTAGTTATACCCGCAGCTTCACTTGCATGAATGTAAGTTTTGAAGATTTGTTAAATTTTCTTTAGATTTTTGGGGCATAGTACTTACTTCCTAGATAGCCTGCATTATTGTACTTATCGACAATTGGGCGGAATACTTGTACGAAATCTTTGTTTTCGGTGGCTGGACATTCTCCTGTGAAACTTCTAACATCAATACTATTTGCAACTCAGATGCCTGTGTTTGCGATTCCTTATCCTCCTATTAAAAAAAAATTAATGTCTATATAAATTTCCAAAATGCTGTAATCTATCATTTTGATCTGATAGAGGTCTATCAGATCATAATAAAAGACTACAGCCATGGAAGTTATGGTGTTAGCTACATTATGGAGGTCCATAATATAGCTAACACCATAACTTCCATGCTAGATAAATAAATTGGCGATTATAGCACCTATATTTTGTCGATCCTTTGCTTTAGTTAAAAGTTGATTTACATTTTATATGTGTATATATTTGTTAATGATCTATGACCCTTACTATCACTTGTGAGCTGCTTCCCTTCAATTACGACTGTTATAAGCAAGGCAGCTTTGCTAGTGAAGGGCGATGTACCAGTTTGATACATACGGCCCTTTACGTTCACTATACAACGACAATTCACCTAATTGTCTTAACTATGCTGTGTCATTCTTTATCAATGAATAAGTTTAACTGTAGAAGGATGATATTTTGTGCAAATCACAAGTTCTTGCTGAGTTTGGATATAATTTGTGTCTGTGAATTGTATGTTTGTAAGATCTTCCTCAATATAAGGATTATTTGCTTAGTTTAGATTGTTAGCCTTATAATTGTTAAAACTGGCTTTTAGAAGGCACCGTTAAATTAGTAGTTGGAGTAGAGACGAAAACTGAACCTCCTTTCATACCTTTATAGAGAGAAATATGTCTAACAGTGGTTGTTATGTTGATGGATTGAATATTAAAATAATTTGAATGCACAGATATCAGTGATAAAGATAGCGAGCGGTCTACTACAGTACCAGAATTTGATTCCCACGCAGGACAATACTTTATACACAAGCTCTTGTTTTGGGTTTGGATATAATTTGTGTTCATTACATATAATATAAAAGTAGTAAATAAAGTGCCCCGCATTACAAAGATTATTTCCTTAGCGCCGTCTTATTAGAAACCAAATCTCTATTTACAGATGATTGATTTTTCTTATTAAATCATTGAAAAATGTAAACGATTTTCGTGACTGTTCTGGACATTACTATTTTTAAGCAAACAATATCTTTTTTCTTTTCAATTTATATCTTTTTAAAATATCATTACCCTTTTAAATCAGATTGCATGCATGTTTTTTTTTTTTTTTTTTTTTTTTTTTATTGCCGGTGGTGGCAAACGAGCCAGCAGCACACCTGATGGTAAGTGACACTGCCGCTCATGGACTCTTGCAATACCAGGGCATAGCTAGGCCGCTGCCTACCGTGAAGAAAGTGCTCTTCTTAAACCTCGTTTAAAAAAGGACATGTCATAGCGCTCGGGAAACACAGCAGCAGGTAGTTCATTCCAGATCTTGCATGTACGTGGGAGAAATGAACGTTGAAAACGTACAGTTGACGTCTGTATCGTTTCCAGGTGGAATGGATGAACCCTGCTGCGGTGTCGAGTGGTACGGTGATAAAATGGTGACGGTGGTACCAAGTCAAACAGTTCCTCAGAGCACTCCCCGTGAAAGAGCTTGTAGAGTACACAGAGAGACCCAAAGTCTCTCCGGCTCTCCAATGACTCCAGTCCTTCCGTGAGGTTGGGATCACCGACGATTCGAACAGCACGTCTTTGCAGGGAGTCAAATGGGTTTAGCTGATATTTGGGCGCGCCTGCCCAGAGATGTGAGCAGTACTCCACATGAGGGCGGACTTGTGCTTTATATAGCACAAGACGTTGTCTCGGTGTGAAGTATCGCCTGGCTCTGTTCAGGATGCCCAGCTTTCTACTTGCCAATTTGGCTTTGTCCTCCAAATGACTCCCAAACTGAACTTTGCTTGATAGTTCGACGCCGAGGATCCCAATACTCTCGGAAATTTGGAGAGTTACTCCTTGGAACTGAGGCGCCATGACGAAGGGGTCCTTTTTTGCAGTGAACGCGCAAACCTGTGTCTTAGTGGGATTGAACTGGACTAAGTTCCGTTCACCCCATTCGGAGGCCCGCCCCAGAGAGCGCTCGACTTCAGACACAAGTTGAGTCCTTCTTTCCTGTAATATACTCCGAGGGATATTCTGATGCTCGGTATACCGCTCGTCACCCGTGCTGTCATCCGTATAGCAATGCATACTCTTTATAGAGAGCATGTCATTGATATGCAGGATAAACAACGTCGGGGAGAGCACCGAGCCCTGTGGTACACCAGCGTTAATGGTCATAGTATCGGAGCAAGAGCCATCGACGACGACTCTTATACTGCGACCATCCAGAAAGCTGGCGATCCATTTACAGAGTCCCTCGGGGATTCCATAAGACGGTAGCTTCGATAGAAGGGCTCCGTGCCAGACCCTATCGAACGCCTTTGCAATATCTAGGCCGAATGCTAGCGCCTCACCCTTGCCCTCCAAAGCCTCTGCCCAACGGTGTGTAAGGTACACAAGAGTAGTACACAAGCATGTCCAAGTATCTTAGTTTTCGCATCACTACTTAATATATACTGGGGGCCGAGACTGGCTGATAGAAGTCTCTGGAAGGCAAGAACGGATTGTGCTGATCCCACTTAGAGTGAGATGAGGACAGGCTAGCCATGAAGTAAACGGACTGTTAAAATTTCTCCTGTGCCGTCACCAAATGATAAGTTATTAGTTACGCTCAATTACTTGATAAATAAACCAGCAAAATTGTAAAATTACAGACAATAACATTTCAAATCGTTTCAATAATCAATAACTATACGAAATGCCGGATATTGTACCTAAATATTCCGTCCAACACAAAAACGCCCTACCTAATATCAAACCTTGTCCATCGCGGCGTAACAGCGCGGGGTAGGTAGGCACCCCGTGGAGCCATTTGTTGGGCAACCGTTTAGGGTTCCGCCTACACCCTTAGCTTAGGGGACGGGACAGGTTCCTGAGCAAGACATAACTATGAATAAACATATAAGATGTTGTTTTTCTCTTTAACGAATTTGAAGTAAAACCTTCATATTGACTATTCTGATTTAATTATTTGACATATTGATTATCTGTGTGGTGACGGAGTAAGAATATAATTCACCACCCCATCCCTATCTTGCTCATGGATGATCGTAAGAGATATAAAACGCATATAACATTTATGCAAGAGAATATAAACTCCAAACAAAACCCCATACCAATACGTCTGACCATCGTGGTGTAGTAGGTCAATTTCTCTCCTAGTGTGGAGAAGGCTCGAGCCTAGCGGTAGAGTATATATGAGCTGAAATGATGATGATCATTTTTTTTTTTAGGAAAAATAACAAATTAAAATTCAATAAATGCTCAAGATATACAATAATATCTCGAATGAAGACGACATTTTTTTTTTGTGTGTGTCTTAGTTGTTAGCCTCAGATGGCTATGGCAACTGTACCCGTACTGTGGGTGAGCGCTAAGGGCTCTCCACCCGAGGAAGACGACTATTTATCTTCGAAGAATTTATTTCATATGGGAAGCAAACCCTTGACAATCAACATCAGAAATCGGCAAGTCCAATATGACAGACCGTTTAAGTAGTTTTAAATCCGTTTACACTCATTGCAATTTAAAAAGAAATTTAAATAACCGGAATTATATTATTATAAGCTTTATAGATGAAAAGTCATAAAAATTTTAAGCCTATAATTACCACAGTCGATTCGATACAAGGATTAGCAATATTTAACACCTTAGATTACGCAAAAAATAATTAAAATAAAAAAAAAAACCTCATGACCCCAATATATTGAGCAATAAACGATATTAATTTCAATTACACCGTGAGAAATATATCTATTGCGAAAAATATCAAATTAATTTTATTGATGGACAATATGTTTCATCAAAATATTATTTATAACTTTATAAATTAGAAAAAAAAAAACTAAAATGACACAGAAGCGTTATTAATTTGTAATATACGAGAGTGTGAGAAACATTACAGGAATGTTAAAACCAATTTTCTATCGGACTCCATTACAGTACCGTTGCTTGACTTATTTTTTAAGAAAAATAAATGTATACACATCAATATCTGTCTATATGATAGTCACCTACACACTGCTAATGTTGAATTACTTGAGAACATTACAACAAGGAAAATAACTTTAATTATCCTATTAGCATAGGTCAGTATAGGTCAAAAACTGGAAACTTTTGAGATTGTATTGAGATTCAAATAAATACCTACGCTACCTGGAGTGATTAATTATATAATAGACGAAGATAGTAAAGTCGTATACCCATTATCAATTATAACGATGGGTGATATTTTAATTAATATATATATAATTTCAATTATTTTGTATTTATCAGATAATTTTGTATTTGTAAAATTAACAGATGCAGAAGTAAGAATATATAACATTAGTTTTGTAATTTGAATTGACTCTTTTTGTTACTTTAAATCTAAATTTCTTGATCGTTGTAATAATAACTAGTTATCAGAAACATAGTTATTGTGATTAGTTTTTTTTTCGCTATGAGTCATCAATCATAAAAAAATTAAGCCGTATTAAGAGATTCCGCGATGGTATATTAGTACGTAACAAAAAAAAAATGATAGCTATAAAAGCCGACACAGTAACACCAGAAGTGGAAATAGCATTCGTGTAATCAAAAATTTCGAAATTTAAAAGTTCAATTATAGAACCACCGATCGGCTTCCGAACACATCCGAGCACATTTCCTAATTAGCGATTGGACACGCGCTCCGCGGCCACTCTTCGGTTGTGATCGGCATCGAATCGGGCTATTTGAATTTGGAACGGTTGCACACAATGCGATACAGTGAACCAAATAAAAAAAAACGGTTATAAACGTGGACAACTGGATTAGTTTTCATTAAAATGTATCGTTAAGCTTAATTGTGAACGATCGCGGTGTGATTAAATGGCGGTCGGATTAGGTAGACGAGCGATCACGAATTAATTTGAATCCCTTTATAGTTCAAGGCACTTTGGGTCGTGTTGTGAGCGCGATTGTCTTCAAACAAATATCATTTACATTCAAACGTCCACATTCTTGCTTAGGTCATCGACGTATCTAAGTATTACCTATATCATTATATCTTCTTTATAGCACGATACGACTCATTGCTGGGTTGGATCCTAGTCTAAAATAACAGGGTAATTCACTTAGTAATATACATGTGTTGATATAGGGTTTGTTTCTAATTGATTTTTTATTTGTTTTTTACTTCCATCTTTAGATTTATTTATATTTAACTATAACTTAGAGAAAGAAAAAGGTGATAAGTCATCACCTCAAGTTACTTTAATTTTTATCCGTGGGATAACGGAATAGAACATAAATATTTTCCTCCTATCCTGTGTGTATTGTAAAAAATCAAGTAGAGTAAGGTAAACATTATACTTTCTTCTCCAATGAAATCACTACTAGATAAAAAAAAATCAAATTAATACGTTATGTCAAATCATCTACCCAGATTAATTACCCTACTGAGTGAAGCCTACATCGCAATAGTCAAATCAACCAACTAAACCATAGCTAGACTTATTGTTATAAGGTCTACCTAATTTCGAGTCTTCTTTCTCTTGCATATATGTTACATGGATATTATTTATCTCAGTCACCTTTTCCTTTACCACACTAAAAGAACAGAAGAAGTTAGAATTAAACTAACGTTAGTGTCATTCGAATTTCTCTAGAATGATATAATTATTTTACTTAAAAGCCATCATACGAATCCAAAAATACTAAATTCACAGCAATATTAAACTCTAATGATATAATAATCAGCTGTGAGTGCCATCTATAAATCACATTTACATATAAATGTCGTTAAGAATATAAATACATCAATCATAACCTATTAAGTTATAATCATAGTACAACAAAACTATCCAACATAACCTTTTAAAGATTGAATATAACGCCTAAGAAAGCAACAAAAAGTTAGCAATACAAGTCACTATTAATGATAATGAGGCAAAAATAAAACAATGTCAATCAAGACATCGTCCAGAAAGGAATTCTAAATCAAACGCTGTTCAACACTTATATGGTCACAACACTAAATAAAGTGATGTCGTCATATCAATTAAAATAATTATACCCCCCTTAATAAGTGTCAATTCTTAACGAATGCGCGTACGTACGATTTTTATTCACACGTTTCTTAGTGCTCGTATTGAATTTGCTGATAACCCATTCCATATTCTACCTTAAACAGCTCATTACAAAGTGTATTTCAGATGAAATCTTATAAATTTTACGACTATTTTTATTGACGGTTAGTCTCGACACTCATATGTAGCGATTTCAAATGAAGAACATCGCACGACTTGTTGATGTCAATCAAAATTGAACCCTACATTGTATGTAATAAATTCATGTTTTATTTATTTGCTTTCAACACATTCGGATACGTACAGGCAGTTAATACGAAGCAACTCCGAAGATGAACGAAGTGGAAGCCATCAAATTTTAATTGTCCGTTAAAATAATAATCAATGAGGCGACTACCGTTAGGGCTTCGCAAATAGAACTAATAACGTGAACGATTCCGAACGCAGATTTTCATTTTCTAGGGTATTCCACTGATACTTTGTAGGAATATTATTAAATATATTTCCGAGACCACATTTATTTAAAATAGGTAAGATATTAATTAACAAGAATGTAGATAAAGTAACTTCTATGTCTTATTATACAAAATGCACCAATTTACTAGCTCATCTCAATTCATTATTCAATATACGGCTCTGGATTAAATATGAAATAATAACATAATCGCCACACTTATCTAGCGTACAACAGAGTGTTTGCCCTTCGGCCCAATGGTGGTGAGGAGGAAACTCGACAGATTACGAGGCTGTATGTCATTCTGGACGGAACAGATACACTATATCCAAACCATAAGTAGCAAAAAAAAAAGAAAAGTGGCGTTGCACTCTCGCATGGTCTTCTCTTAATTTCTATCGATTCCTATAAAAAAGTTAGAAGTGATAATAGAGTATATATTTAGTCCGATACCATATCTATAATTATCTAATCATACGAAATAAAGCTATAATTATAAATTGCACTATTAAAAAGTTAAATATCATTAGAATTTAGCTTCAGAACGGAAATAACTGACATAACGTACTTCACATAATCATTAGAACAAGATTGTAATTACTTGATCAGGTATGAATATATTATACACAACTTGATCTATATCCGTTTGAAAACCGATTAAGTTTCACTATTTCTATTTTTGCTCATGAGTATTGTAAAATATGACTAAGGGATCACCATTCGTCCTGCTCTTACCCCAATTATTTGTGGTCTCCTCCATATCGTGAAAGTTATTAGCAATAGTTTTATGACCAGCCGCATGCCTAAATTCAACTATCCTTGAGATATACTGAAATTTAACATTTAATATCTTTGACGATTACGAAACCCGATTACGAGCGAAAAATGATCTCACAAGAGGGATCCTATTTGTGACATCATTTTTCGTTCGTAATCGGGTTTTTATAAAACACCCTTGAGAATGCAATTATTGACCAGACGATATCAGATGAAGTTGGCTCAGGACGATTTAAAATTCTTAAGTCGTCTCACAATATTTACAAGCAGTGTAAGTGTTGGTAGTATTTGTAGCTACTACCTAACAAAGATGACTAAATAATATGATACGCAAATAACATCAAAGTAAAAGGAGGAAAACTTAATATGAAAATTATGCTAAGCTGTCTGACCCACTTGGTTGAGTAGGTCAATTAACTTTATATTATAAAGAAGCCTGGAACTTGATAGTGAGATTTATGACCTGAGAATAACAGGAAAGAGATTGCAAACAATCTTAAAACCTAGAGAGAACATCGCGCAATGCTTCGCATCAAGTTCCTGTGATCGTGAACGGGTGAACGGATCCCGGCTATAGGCTATAGTACTTATATAGATACGAACCACTGACTACAGTAATTTCAACACTCTGGGAAAGTCTTTACCTATGATCGTGCTTCATTGCCTACCACTTACCATATTACCATTAACATTCAAGTGTTTTCGGTCAAGCAATAGGTTTCATACTTCAAAAGAGATTGAAGTCAAGAAGACTCGAAATCAAAAATGGATCACATCACATATGGGTGGCATCAACAGACCTAAATGGAATTCAAACTCATAACACTCTACAGCGTCGACCAATACTCGAACTACAGCGCCATCTATTCACTCATATAAATAAATAAATCTTCTATATCAAAACAAATATGTGACGTAATTTACGAGACAAAACTTATAAAAACTGTAATGTTATATTGAGAAATCAGACGACCTTAATAACTTTATAACCCCCATATATATCTCAAGTAATTTCTTTCGTCCAACTCCATAGGATCCAGTTCTAATTGAGAATTGTTCATAACAGTAATAACACTTTATGATTGATGTGTGTAGCCGCGGCTCCAGTGGCATTAAGCCGCGAAAATGGCGGCATTAAGAATGTTTTCGGCTTTTTAATTGCACTTAAAATACTATTGATGAGTAATTAACTCATCATAAACACGAAATTGCTGGTTTATCAAAAGTGTTTTGTTTTATAGCCGTATGAAAGCTTACATATGATATAAAATTGGATTTAAGGTTAAATTCGTATACTTTAACACTTGATAAAACGCCAATTGAATATAAACGAAACGCATTTTTGGCAGAATGCAGTAAACACCTTGGCTTAAACCAGAAAATGTTATTTGGCACCGAAGAAGGTCGTAAACGCTTTATAAAAAAGAAAATAACATTAAATCAAAATGATACTTTCGTTTTGAAACTAGTTTCTATGATTAATAACCGAAGATGTACGAGGTACGGATGATGAATAACAAAATAGCGTACTTTATACTAAAACAGAAAAGCATATCGATAGCTAATAGTATTATCTAATAATATATTTTTGCGTGTGTTTTTAATAAGTTGTTATTGACGTGTGTATACGTCATGGTTCCTAGACGTCATCTGCAGATTTTTACGTTCCTTTTGACGCAGTGTTAGTAGAGTTTTCAAGTGACAATTCTGTTTATTTCAGTTTCGTTATAAGCTGCCAGTTCGCTCTCAGGAATGTCCCCGCACGTGCCCGTACTATGATAATAATAAAATGTTGGCGCATTATTTATTTATAGGACGTCTCGCGGCTGTCGCTCGTCCGTCTGTCTTTCTGTACGTTCTGTTATTATATATTTATAAAGTGTTGGCTCAGTGTTGCGAGTTTCTTTGTCTCTAAAGCAGTGATTTTATTAAGCACTTGTTTGAACGAATGTTTGTGTTTATTATTAGATATCTAATCTAATGATCTCCATCATCAAAATATGATAATTCTATATTACACGAGTGATTGTAGTTAATGGCATGTGACGTCACAATAGTAATTATCCCCCACATGCCACTCGAGATTGTTAAAACCGCACAAATCTCTCGGTGCATACTGCTGTATACCATAATATCATACCGGTATTGTTTTGCTCGACGGAGATGGTCGCTATTTGCGGACGTCTTCCCTCCCCCCGCGGACCTGCGCCTCCCCTCACATCTCTGTTCCCGCAGCCGACGGTCCCCGCTCTCCCCTCGCTACGGTACGTCTGAACATGAGCTATATTTTATCCCCGGCTTGGGCCACAACGTAAACTGTCAGAATCATTCCGATGAATCTGTAGGACGTTCAACTTTTAGTTTTGAAATTTTAAGAGGTTAAAATCGTATGGATGGATGGTTTGTTTTCTTTGTTTTTTTTTTTTTGTAATCTCGCACGTTGAGTGCGTACTCTTCTAGACACGTTGAATGCTTATACTTTAAATTATGCATTCTGAATATTTCTTATACAGTGGATGCTCAGTGAAATATTTTCGTAAACATTTTGGCAGTTGCCGTGAAGTTCTTTATATATAAAGTAATCAAGAATTTGTTCTGCGGAATAACAGAACTATCTGGCCCGCGATGTTACCGAGTAGCTAGCCAACTGTGTTTACTTTTGTCCTTCTTCTTGTAATATATTCATCATAGTACGTCCCTCACCATCTGCCAAAATTAAACGTGTATTGCATCTTGTCATTTTATGCAAGTCTTATTTAGTTTACATAAAATATATACATCACAATAAATGATCTGTAAACCAGTATCAATTTTAAACACAATGGAAAAAACAATACTATAAAATAACCAAACAAATGATCTTGAAGACACAAGGGAATGTACCATGAAAATGTCATTTAGCACACTAATAATTAGTTATAAATCATCAGAATCAGTGCGATGAATTGATAAAACGCTTGTATATATCTCAGACCTGGTTTGAAATATGGCCGCCACGTCGCGCCCGACAGCCACTTGGCTCGTTCGGAAACTCTTACTAATACGTACATGATTGATTTTAGAAATAACTGTTTAGGAATACCGTCTTATCCAACTGTGTATTATTACTTATTATTAAAGAACATTTTTTAATTACAGATAGTAAAAAAAAATAAAAATCAAAACCTATATTCGTTAAAGTGGTTTAGTTTTTTTTTTAAATCGCATTTAAGTGTGAATTGGCTTGTTAAAATCGTAAGTGATGATCGTTTGTACAGACGCTATAAATTATTACTCAAATCACATCTGATGCGCATTTCCCTGGCGCCCACAAAAAGCTCATGTATCTCTCTCGATCTTCACGGAACGACAAATGTGTAACAAATAAATTATGAAATCAACGGCCTCAGTTTTTATACTTCACGTGTTATGATCTATCCCTTTTACGCTCGTCGGGTTGACATATGTTCTGTCCCGCTCAGTTGCAAGTTGTCACCGCCCGCACCGCAGTTTATCATCAGCCGTCGCCTAACGATGACGTTTCTATTTATCTGTTAGGATTTAGAACATTTCACGCAAATTGCATTTTGAAGTATGACAGTTCAACGCACTTTTTATTGTTATATTTAATTATTAATTATCGTCAACACGTCACAAAGTAAGAAAATAACAAAATTAAATCTTCATAATTCTTTTTGATTGTCGTCCGGCGCTGGTAACGGGCGATAAAAAGATGAAATATCAGTAGAGGAAGTAATATGTTTGGATTATTATGAAACTCGCGCGGTTTGGACTATCAATCTCGAAGGTTACACAAGGAGGGATATTTAAAAAAAAAATGCGAGTGATATTTATAAGTGAAGATTTAAACCGTCAACTTTGAAATGAGACTGTTGCTAATTATGTATAGTCGTGGTGGTCTCATTTAAGTCTTTAAATATTATTTCCTTTCTGTCAGAATAAGGGGCTGTACATGAGTTACTTTGACAACTATAATTTATGAATTAAAAAATGAAGCAACAGAGTTAATCATGGCAATTAGTAACGTCATTTGTTGAATTTCGGTTATTGTGCAAGTTGCCAAAAGGCTCGTGACTTAAGCACTGCTTATTTAGTTTCTGAAGTATAAAAACGGCTTTTTTATTGCTTTTTGGTGGCAAACGAGCAAGTAACACACCTGATGGTAAGTGTTACTGCCACCCATGGACTTTTGCATAACTAGAGGTATAGCTAGGCTACTGCCTACCAATACATATCCCAAACCCACCCAGTTGGGCTTCCGGCTCTCTCGCTCACCGAACGAAGCACAACAGCATATTGCCATTGCTCAGACGTCGATCTTCTGCGAGAGTGTGGTACTACCCCGGACGGACCAGCCCGCGACTGTAGACAGAAAACTGTCAACAGCATGGTCCTGTCACTAGTATAAATAGATTAACTAAATTAACGTCAGTTATTGAATAGTGGCATAAAAGTAGGGTTCCTCATGAAGTTTAAATAGTTAAAAAAAAGATATTAAGTATTTCTCCACGTTTTCCTGATGAATTCTCAATATCAAGTTCGTAGTTTGAAAATGTGCCAGCAATATCTTCGCAGTATGTCTATTTTGTGGATTTACGTACAATAATATGAATGAAAAAAATGTGGATATTGTAGACATTTACTCCTGCGGGTCTGTATGGTAGCGGCTATGAACGTGCTCGTGGATGTCTTAAAAGACAAGTCAGAGACTTATACCAACCTGAGCCAATATCACCAGATGCCGTTTGGTCAATAATTACATTTCCAAAGAAGATTAACATCAGGTAGGCGGTAGGTCATAAAACTATTGCCAATAAATTATGAAATAAAATATGTCGGAAGAGTAATAGTACATATTGTGTCGACCACAAGTAATTTGGACAAGAGCAAGAGAACGATGATGAATGATGACTCCTACAGGGTAAAGCCCTATAATCATAAAAAAATATCTTTATGGAGGACAAACAATCCATAATTTAGTCTACTAGTAACAGTTTATGTAAAACCATAAACTGCTACTATCTACTAAATACTGATTCCTTAGTATCAGACTGTATTGATTTTATATATTTTATAACTACTTACCGATCAGTAAATACAATAATACATCGAATATATAATAGCATTGAATCAATCCTGATTGAAACACACCTGTTGGATTAAAACTACTGCGTCACCTAAATCAAAAACTCAAAAATTCAAAGACTTGTGCCAAAATAAAAAGACATACGCGACAAGAATCTCCCAATTAATTAGCATGGCGGCTATAATTAGCGCTTGTGTGCGCAGGAGTTGGTAGGTGTAGCTTGACGCTTGACAGATGGGTACATGCTGCTGGCGAATGCAGACGCTAACAAACACTTTGAACCGAGAATGTAAGGAAAACTCAAAGCTAATTAGATTTGAAATTTATATTCGAGGATCTATCTCTTATAGTTAAATAGCATATTCGATAGACCATGTTAAAGCAATTTAGATATTAGATAAATGGAAACTAATTCAAAATTCGTTTAGTTGCATATAATGATTAATGTACTCAGCTCAGCCTCTTTAATACACAGAACTTTGTCATACAAAGTTTCAAGTTCGAAGTGTGACATGTTTGATAGATTTTCACAATCAATTTGTTCATGCTTTTGCATTCTAGATATCAATTGATATATTTCTAAAGTTTAGTAATATACAGTACATTTTTGCTTTCAATAAAGATTGTAGACAGAGAGTATTGGTGTAAAGATGCGAAAGGGAATGCTCCGATGGTTCGGACATATGGAAAGAATGCTGTTCAGCATTCTTTCCATACAAACGTCTGGTTAAGAAGATATACAATGCGAAAGTGGAAGGATGTAGGTACCGGGGGAGAACGAGACTAACCTATCTAGACCAGATTAGTCATGTAGTGAAGGAAGGTGGAGTCAAGAGTTTCCGAAACCGGCGAGCGTGTATGAAGAGAATTATGAATGTTGAGGAAGCGAGTGAAGTATGCAAGGATAGAGTTCTCTGGCACTCTGTTCTCTCTGCCTACCCTGTAAGGGATATGGGGTGATGATATGTATGTATGTGTATGTATAAAGATTGTATTAACAAAGATAAGTTAAATTCCTGGTAAAAATATAGCATTTAACAAAATCAATAGTCAAAATTAGTCATTTCAAAAAAGTGAATTATCTGTCATTATCTATATCAGCTATAGTTAAATAAAATAGACAAAATATGTTTATCAACAGAAAACTATTAAATAGTAAACAGGCAATTATAATCAGCGATACAGGTCCAACGATTTTTGAAGTCATTAAACATATATTTTGCATACATTCCGTTTATCAGCTTTCGATGGATGACCGAGATGAAGCTATAAAAATAATGGTTATTCGTATTCTCGTCGAAACAAATATATAAAAAAAAATACTCAACAATTAACTGACACATGTGAGTGTAATAAAATGTGATCCTCTTTTGAAAAACTATTAAAAACTAAGTCTCAATCCACACGATATAGCGCAATCGTTATCGGCCAATTTACAACCGCTATCATAATAATTGTACTTGAGGTGATTTATGACTTATTCTAAGAGCCATAGAGTCCTGTTTATAACCTTTTAAACTTCATTGAGAGTACGTAATATATTTGTGTCTTAATTATATGCTGGTCTCGTACGTGAAGCTGCGATTTAAACCTGTTTAGTGTCCATTGTTTATTTGTTTGTCCCCAAATATGTCTGTAACATGATTAGTTTAAGATCTTCCAGTGAACTTTTGCTATTGCTTCAATAACTTTTCTTTGTTATAATAATCGAGGGTGAAATTGAAATATCTATATTAGTTATTTGATAAAATATTAAGTTAGTTGACAAAATTGTTTGCAAGATTTATTTTATATTTGCAATAATTGTGTTTGAGTGAGTATTTAATTAAATTACATTAGTAGACAGTTACTGTAAAACACATTCCATGACATCTATTGCTACAAAGTCGTGAAAATATGCAGAAAAATCTAGCGGTTTGACACTTTCATTAGTCAAATATTCAAGAAACGACATGTGAATCGAAGCAGTGCGATTCAAAGTAAAATTTATCCATTATGTATTTAGTATAAGGCGATGTGCGCGCACGCACTGTTCCGGCTAGGGCTGTCACGCTTTTGAAAAGTTTGCCAAATATTTATAATCTCTCTCTTATCCCATCATTTTCTGGCACTCTGTTCTCTCTGCCTACCCTGCAAGGGATATAGCGTGATGATATGTATATATATATATATATATATATGTATGTATCCCAACTACTTGGGGTTGACGCAATATGTCCTCTTTTCCCATACAACCCTATCAGACGTCATCTCTGTAGTCACTCCCTGTTTATACATATCATGCTTCACGCAGTCCAAATATTTATAAAATATGGAACTTATGATTAAGATACATAGACTTAAAAAAGAATGAAAATATTAAATAATAATAACTATAAAATGCAATTAAAATCCATATTCATATCTTTTATTTCCTATTAACTTAAACAATAGCAAAAGAAATGACCCCCTGTAAGTGAATTATTTTGTTGTCTGGCTCGCACGCTCAATCAGGAGACTTATGATTGAGCGTGCTTTTATGATTTTGGTGCGAACGAGCGTTAATGGAGGATCCAAATATTTGTCTTACGTAAATACGATATGATTTCAATGCTAAAATAAGTATTTAATTTTTAAATATTCTTTGATATTCCATCCATCTATCCATCAGCCCGTAAACGTCCACTGTTGGCCATAGGCCTCCCCACGAGAATGCCATTCAACACAGTCCTGTGCCACCTGCATTCAATGGTTTCTTGCGATCTTGGTACCCCCTGCCCCGCCACCAATGGACCCGCTACCAAATTGAGCCCGTGGAACAGCGGCATTGCCGTGACTGGGCGTCGAGACTTTATTTGATTCCATATTTACTTTTGGGGGGGAGGAATAATGCCATAATCGCCACGCTTGACAGGCGGATTGACGATGCGGTAGATAGCCGCTGCCCACTCTCCCGGTGCGACCCTTAGCCGATTTTACGACTCCCACGGGCAAGTAAGGGTTGACGACAATTCTATTCTTTTCCCGTCGCCACACGGTCGTTGACATTATCAACATATAAATGTCTATTAATGATAATTTTGACACAAGGTAAACATTTTTTTCTACGAACAGTATCCACTTTTATTTTTAAACATATTATATAAAGACCCGCCATACAATGAGTTGGTAGGTTTCTTTTTGGTTTTTAAAAATATTATTTTAACGTAATTGCTTCAATTAGTATCAATATTTGAAAAAAAAAACAGTTTATAATTTAATAGTACAATCAAATAAACTAACAGTACCTACAATCGAAATTAGGTCTAAAAATTAAATCTAGTCTTAGTGTAGGCAACCCTAAGGGTGGCATGCTGCGCACGATTCGATCGAAATCTCGCGCGGCAAAGACGCGGCGCGCATGCACAAAGTATCTGTCTAACTAACTTGCACGTGGTACATAAACTTAGTCCGTACGGAACTGGTCGGCTCCGTGTGAATTTTTAGGATGCACACTTAGAAAATTTTGCTGAGACCAGACGGTATTAACATACAAAGTTTGGTCTAGGATATATATTAAAATATTTATTATATTATATCTAACTACAATTTACTTATCAGTTCTTGTTCTGTATCAATGGACATGTTGTTTAATTGTTTAATGCGAATCATAAAACAGTGAGAAAACTAATTTAGCACGATGCTCGAGCAGAATGTTTTATAGTATTACTTTGAAATTAAAAAAAAACATTTGAAAAGATTAAATAGGGTAAAGAGAAATATAAATTTTATTACCTTGGCAGCAGAATTGACGTCGAAATAGATAAAATATAAACATTTGATAAAATAGATGAAAATACTAAATGAAATACATAAACACAAAAACTTGTTGTAAAATATTTTTGTATCATAATTAGGTACTGAAGATATCAAATTCAGCCAAACTTGATACACACATACAATTAGCTTACTAAATTTAAATACTGAATATAAACTTGATTTGAAATTTTGAAGATTTGATCGATATTGACTTTCACATTGTTGTCTCCTATCCTCCAAACATGGTTGAGATGTAATCGCAATTGTGTCCGATTTAAGATCCAGATACTTACTCGTATTTAAAATGTTAATTTTTTGACCTAACTTATTCACCAACCTATCTGAATCTTTTAGTATACGACTGCTATAAACGGATAGAGAATTTGCTAAATTATTAAGTCAAAGATTCTCTCTTCATGGGTCCTTTCTTCATGGATTAAAAAAAACATTTGTCATGATTAGTTAAATGATCAGCGATGTTAAAGTATGCTAAGTATGATGACCAGATTTCATATATCGTACATATTAGTAAGCAAATCTCATTATAAAAGTTTTTTCATGGCCTAAGGTAAGGTGCCAAACATACAAGCGGCATACTTTATCCTAAGTGATACTCCCGCTCATGGATTTGAAGAATATCAGAGGCACAGCCAGACGTTCGTTTTAAGAAGAATTATGTCATAGTGCTCGGGAAACACTGTAAGCAGGTATTTCATTTTAATTAGTTCACCAACTACAGAGGGGCTGATCGTCTTATGGGTTCACATATCGCCCATCCGTCATCTCGAATGGATTCGGGGGTGTGTTCAGATAATAACCTACCTAAAATGACAAAAAAATAATTTAAATTCAAATTTATTCCAAAGTTTGTAAGTACGTTGAAGAATATAAGGATAAGGATGACATCGTTTTTAAGTAAATTGGATGAGATGTGCTGCAGAGTCGAATGACAGGGGTCCCAAGTCAGATAGTTCACTAGAGTATTCCCCCTCAAAGAGCTGATAGAGTGCATAGAATGATCCGAAATCTCTGCGCTGCCTCGGTAACTCCAGTCCGTCCATAAGATTGGAATCACTGAGTTTTTAGTATTCTACGCATGATAGCTATAACTACCGTTCAATTTACAATTTGTTGTACTATTTTGTTATTGGTTGCATTTTTTTTGTTACATTATAAACTCTTTATTGTTGGTACTTATATAATATAATATAATATGTATTTATTTATCTTACTACAGTCTTGTGTGAAAGATATATTTCGATATTAATGGAAACTAAATATGCAAAAATTGAATCTAAACCACAATTTATAGATGTTACAGACTCAAAAATTGAACTCATATAAATGGCTTGTCATTGTCTTGAAATAAACTACAGTAATCTTATATAAAATGTCAAACAACAAGACCACCGTGGCATGTCACGCCTACCCAATAACAACTGGAATGATCAGATGGATGATGATATCTTAGCGCGTGATCATTTTCTTAATGTATCCGCCGCTACACGGAAAGTGATAACTTCACGCCAATATATATTCATCCATTGACAGTGACGCGATTGCTTTATAGCAGCAGAACTTTCAGTAGTTGAATGCTAACTGTTCGTTAAATATTCTTGAATCTGATGAAGTATTTATGCAATGTTTACTGCCAATGGAAAATAGATTGCTCATCAATAAATTTGTCGAAAAGGTCCTAGAACCCATTTCAATGTTAAATGTTAAGTCCTATATTCAAAGCGATACTTCAACGGTGATGTGTGAATTGTGAAGTCTATATTTGTAATAAGACATATTTTAACTTTATATAATCATAAAAACTAAACTAAACATTTACTTAAAAATGAATAGATTAATATTATGAGGACCAAATTTGAAAGTTTTAAAATGAAACCTTTATCCAATCCAATAGCGTTTCTTTCGTAGATTGCAGAGAATAATGAAGATTTCATTCATTATAATCATCAGCGTTTCCTTTACATCCACCATTGGCCATAGATCTCATAGCAGAGATAATGCCCATAAGAGTCATGTTTGGGAGATGATCGAAAATCTTTACAACTTCCATGAGAGGAGTGGCGAAATATTACATTCTTATCATTCACCACACGGGTAATTTAATATGTTATAATTTTCGAAAATGTATTATTTCTATTGAAACTAATAATGTTTTTAGTTTAGCTCGAATTTTAAGACTCCAGCCCCGAGCGCGTAATTCAAAATGCAAATATTGTGCACTTATAATGTATTTTGTATTCAAGAGGCAACGATGCAGCAGGCTGGCCACGTCTCTTGTCGACTTTACTGTAGAATCATGTAAAAATCGGCCATTTTTATTCTGTTCGCGCGTACCTGATTGGCGGTTCCCATGAGGTTAATTTTCGCAGATTTCTTAAAGAGCAATATTTGTCTACGGATGTTGATATGTGTGATGTCCTAAGACTTAGTCATCATTTAATCTAAGTGAGCAATATTGTTCAATATAACTATATAAACTGATTTATTAAAGTAATAGCTTCCATCTCATTGCAGACTCAGAGTTTTAAATCGCATCACTTATTTCTTTATTTTATTTTTATTCTTGTAACATAAATCTTTCTTGAGAGACTACCAAACCAATTTTTCCAAGACACCAAATCCAATTCCGTAATTCGAACCGAAATCAGATACCACATGACGAATTTCCCCATCTATTTCTCTCCCAACGATAATTGAACCGACCAAACGATGCGCGAAACCAAACATCTTTGCCTAAAAAAAGTAAACCAGCTCGTTAGCGGCTTATACGTCATTTGACTACAGTATGTTTACCAGACAGTGGCTCCGCGCTTCTATAAAAAGGTGCTTTACCCCCCCTCATACCGCAGCCCTCTTCAGTTGGCCGTCTAATTTTAACTGGGAGACGAACCAACACACGTGGGCACACTTAGCTCTTGGTAACTTGAATAAAGTTTCCTTTAAGAGTTTCTTTTTAGTTATTTCAGTTTCAAGATAGTTTTGATGGTACTAATTGGTGTTCCAATTTATACGAATGGTAGGCGTTATGTGATCGTGTAGACGGAGAACACTTTAAGAGCCAAATAAAAGTTGTTTTGGAAACGTTTTTTGATATTGATATCAAAGTGTTTACTTCCGTGATTTATACGACGTAATGCTGTATTCTAAATGTCTTAAAGAGTATGTTTAACAAAGAAAATAATGATCATACTCTCAGGCTTTACATTAACCTTAGCTGCACTGATTAAGATTGTTAATTCTTCAAAACTCGACAAAGACTTTTTCTATTTTTTTTTGCTGGCAGATACTTTAAAAACAAATAATTTAGATTTATGACTCCGCTGCGATGTAAGAAACTGCCATAATATTATTACAAAAGCAGTTGCTATGTCTCAGAAAAAATACATTTATAAAATTCAATCCATTAATGTAAACCGAACAGACCACCGCAACATCGAAGTGCCGTTATCCGAATGATAAAATTTCACCAAAAAAGGTGAATCGATAAAAACAATCGATGAATTAATTCGGACACCGAATCCGAAGGTCAGCGCAGATACAAAATTAAAAAGTATAAGCGTTCGGATCGAGTTTATTAAATTTCAAATATTTACCGGTTGATATTACAATTTCAAATTTTCTTTATGCGACGACATACTCGTTTCGGGTCAGTTTTGAAGTTCGTGGGTCAGATTGCAAGTGATAGAATGACAACGAAATTTTATGTAAATGGATTTCTTTTAGCCTCATTTTGTTGTCTCGAACCTACTGCTCACTTTGCTTGCGTTTACATTGCAATATATTCACTTATACATGAAACATTGTCTGTTTATCCAAACAAAAATGAGGTAGGTACTGTATGTTCTGAATATGACTCGGATTGAATATGATTAGAGCCTTACATATGCTAACCAACCATATATCCTACTGCCTACTGATCTTAAGATTTCACTTTTACAAACTTATTTAAATTATATAAGTAATGTTGAGTGCTCAAGTGTCATCTGATCAAATATGATTTTCCCTTAAAAATCTGCTTTATTGTTTATCGGAATGGATTCAAGTGGACGGAAACAAAAATACTGTGTGGTAGCCGCTACGAATACTGCTAACTTTTACTATGCTCGTGGATGTTGTAAAATACTACTAAGAGCTTTACATGGCTCATCTGCACCTGATGCTGTTTGGTCAAGAATTACATTCTCTGGAAGTTTGTTCCTCGTCAGGCTGGTAATAAAACTATTGCTAATAAGTTTTGCAATATGTATATGCTGTGTCGAACACAAGAAATTTGGATAAGAACAAGAGAATGATGATGTTTTTCATACTCCTCCTCTGGTTACAAAGCTTCCAGAGACATAGAACATTATTTCTTTAGAATAGGTAATTAAAATTAATTAACGTAGTTTATTATAAAACTAGCAACCCGCGCAACTTCATCAGCGATTTTTCAATTCATAATTTCAATTTTATTTCTCATAATATTAAACATAATAGGCTTTGCTCCTGATCTAGTGCCGCTTGTGAGATCTGGACCAGCCATAATGTTTTATATTCTTCATCAGCATCATCGCGGCTCATATATGTCCCACTGTTGGGCTCGAGCCTCTTCCATAATGGTAGAGATATTGACCTACTATACCACGATGGTCAAATGTGTTTTTATAGGGTTTTATTTCGAGTTGTCCCGAGCCTCTTCCATAATGGTAGAGATATTGACCTACTATACCACGATGGTCAAATGTGTTTTTATAGGGTTTTATTTCGAGTTGTCCTTCTTTCGCATATATGTTTTATGCATTTTATATCCCTTAGTCATCTCTTACGATCACCCACGGCTAAGACAGGGGGTGGTGAATTGTATTCTTACTCCGTCACTACACGGAAAATTGTACATTATTTCTAATTAAAAAAAAATACATATTATTTATATATTAAAACTTCTCCGAAACACACTGCATCTTATGGTATAAGTATTATTCCCATCGGTGTAGTAGTTTTCGCTGTATAACCGAATAAAACAACTGGCTCTTCGTTGTAGACCAGGCTTTTTACAAGTATTTTCAAATAAATGTCACTCAATGTAGAATAGAACATACCTTATTATTATTAATAAATTTTGGTTCTAATAATATATAGGTGTATATATTTTGAATTTGGAGTTTACAATATTGCACAGATATTATCATAATATGTTCCAAAGCTCCCAAATTATGGTTATATGGATCTCCTCAGACAGAAATATCTATTTTCTTTTTATAAAATATATTTATTATAAGCTGTATTGTTATTATTTTATATGTATCACGAATTTGATTGATATTTTCGCATCAATTCCATTATTTTAGTATGGAGTAGATACGGCCCGGGAGTTATTGCCATTAACAATAAATAGTATTGTATCTATCGTCGACTGTACCGGACCAGTGTTACCACTTATGTTTTCAGGTTGACGCGACGTTTGGTTACTTTCTATTCCGATACAACGGCGACTCAGCACGAATTGTTTCAATTATGAGCTTAGATTTTTATGTATGAGTTACATCACTACATAAGAACTATATCTTTGCATCATCAAAAGACAAAGTTTTTATAGTACACATAGTATCAAAATATAGTGATCTATGAAAGATGGGTTTTTGACAATTAGTTCAAGATACCTATCTTATATGTTATTAGATTTGTTGCTAATGTAGCTGTGTGGTAGCGGCTGCGAATACTACCAACCCTTGCTTTGCTCGTGGATGTTGTAAAAGATGACTAAGAGCCTTATAACCTGATATAAGACCTGGGTCAACTCTATCTGATGCCGTTTGGTCAATAATTACATTCCCAAGCAGGGTTGACGTCTGGCAGGCGGCCGGTCATAAAACTATTGCCAATAACTTTTACAATATGTACTATTAAAGAAGAGTACATATTGTATCGACCCCAAGTAATTGGGATAAGAGTAGGAGAATGATGAGATTTGTTGCTAATGAATTTTATCATTAGGAACTTTGAAACATCTTATTGTTTTATATCGCTAAAACAACAAGGATTTGGCTTAAACTATTTTTTTTTAACAAACTTATATTGTTTCTCATTCCATTCCATCTCACTCCTGAGCCACGTATACAAACTGTTTTCAAGAGTCATTACGAACCGACTCGCGCGCAAGCTAGACGAGTTCCAGCTGCCCGAACAAGCCGGTTTCCGAAAAGGTTATAGTACCATAGACCACATCCACACGCTACGCCAGATTATACAGAAGACCGAGGAGTATTATCGGCCTCTGTGTCTAGCGTTTGTGGACTATGAGAAAACCTTTGATTCTGTCGAAACTTGGGCAGTGCTGCAGTCCCTTCAGAGGTGGCAAATTGACTAACGATATATCGAAGTGTTGAAGTGTTTGTATAAAAACGCTACTATGTCGGTCCGCATCCAGGATAAGAGTACGAAACCGATCCAGCTGCAGAAAGGCGTGAGACAGGGAGACGTTATCTCTCCGAAACTGCGCTGGAAGATGTCTTCAAGCTCTTAGACTGGAGCGGACTCGGCATAAACATCAATGGCGAATACATCACTCACCTTCGATTCGCAGATGATATCGTAGTCATGGCAGAATCCCTGGAGGACCTTGGCACCATGCTCTATGACCTCAGCAAGGCCGCCCAACTAGTAGGGCTGCAAATGAACATGGACAAGACGAAAGTCATGTCTTATGGCCATGTCATTTTTGTACCGGTCCTGGTTGGGAATGCGATTCTCGAAGTTGTCGATCACTATGTTTACCTAGGACAAACAGTCCAATTAGGTAGATCTAATTTCGAGAAAGAGGTCAGCCGACGAATCCAACTTAGCTGGGCAGCGTTCGGGAAACTTAGGAGGATCTTCTCGTCTAATATTTCGCAGTGTCTGAAAACAAAGGTTTATAACCAGTGTGTGTTACCATCGATGACTTACGGCACTGAAACGTGGTCTCTAAATGTTGGACTCATCAAAAGGCTCAAAGTTGCTCAGCGTGCTATGGAAACGGCTATGCTCGGTATTACTCTACGTGATAAAATCCGAAATACGGTAATCCGTATTAGAACGGGTGTAACTGATATAGCCCGAAGAATTAGCACGTTGAAGTGGTAATGGGCAGGCAGGCAGGTTCGACGAACAGACAACCGTTGGGGAAGAAAGGTTGTCGAGTGGAGACCACGAATCGGACGGCGCCGCGTAGGACGACCCCTCACTAGGTGGACTGACGACATTATCGGATCGGGACATTATCGGATCGGGATCGGGTCGCAGGAAACCGCTGGATGTAGGTGACGCGGGACCGTGTTGAATAGCATTCTCGTGGGGAGGCCTATGTCCAACAGTGGACGTTTACGGGCTGATCGATGGATGGATGGATGTATATTGTTTCTTCACAATATGAAGATGGATTAATAACTATCATGAAAGATTATTCTGGCAATTGATTTCCGAAGTAGATTGCACGAGAACCATGTTATAGAGATAATATTAATCGAGAAAAATACCTGAACGTTTAGAAATGCGTTTACATACAACTAGCAGGCTATACTTTAAAATGAAGTAAATTATTATTCGGTATGAGCCTCTAGCGTTCTCAATCATCAAACCAGACTCAATCAAATGCTGCTACTTAAAGGAACCAGGCTATGTATGATCGCAGACTAATCTGTCAACAGCATGACCCTACCAGTAATTAGTCCTATATAACAGAAGACGATCTTCTTGCAGTATAACAAGCTTCATTCCAGACTTGATTCCATCTCTCAGTTTATCTAAATCCATTTTTGTATATAGGCTTCTTTCTAGGCAGAATAATATCATAATAACCACCAATTGCAGTTGGTACATAGGCTTTTTGGGAGAGTGTTATGATGTTCGCCTGGTATTCTCTCAGTTGGATTTCATGACATCTTCTATGCTTACTACGCCATCATACAAAGTGATATGCGTCGGTGATTACTGAATATAACGGTGATTATTCAGTAACTATGTAATTTTAATTTAATAATATGTCCTTCTTCAAACGGAGTTTAAGAAGGGCACTTTCCACAAGGTAAGCAACGATCCTGTGTTGCTAAGGTGTGCTAAGGTCCATGTGCAGCAGTATCACTTACTACCCGGTGTGCTGCTTGCTAGTTTGCTACCATAGGCAAAAATAATTCTAAGACTGTCCGCTAGTTTGCTTAAATTGATTACTTTGATATTTATTATAAATTTTTAGCTTATATGACACCATGCTCGAAATTAAAGATCTAGCAATAATTTAATCAAACCCTTCATCATATAAGTTTTTTTTTTCATATCTATATCATCAGTCTGTTACTATTTTATTAAGTATATCTAAGTAACTTTTGTTAAATGTTTCTTTTGAAATCTCAACTGTTTATAATTTCTATTAATTTTATTTCTGATACATTTCGTATCTCACAACGTAAATATCTCTATGCGTCATCATTAAACAAGATCTCGTTTGGTCACTTTAAGACGAACACTATATAAAACAGCCATATCATTCAAAAGGAAACTCTAAGAGATTTAAGAAAGATCTAATTTACATTGTGTCAAATATATTTATTAAGTCATTTTGTTATATCAGGAGTTAGGAATCTGTAAAAGATAAAAGATTTCCAAAACAAAACGAGTGAAATTGGAATATTTGATATTTTTTGTTTGTCACCAAATAATATGGTGGTTTTAATTGTATCGAGTGCTAATTAACTTGTAGGGTACCGTTATTGATGAATTAAGAAGTTGTCTGAGATAAAATCATTTATTCTTTAAAGCAACTTGTCTGTTTAAAAAATATATATTTCATTTATTTTACTTTCTTTGATAGTAGTTTCATATTCAGATAGTAGTTCCTAATCATCATCGTAGCTTGGACTCATGAACCTTTCACTACTTGGCTGGACCTGTCACCTACCCCCCACACGTTTTTGGGACACCGTTTGACCCAAAATAATGTGCTTAACGCGCTTTTGGGCCCAACGTTTGACCCAAATAAATGCTCTTCAATTAGCAATTGTTTTTAGCAGTTTATTTCACATTTCCTTGTCATATAGCCACAATAATAGTTTACCATAAAATTCACTGAACTTTTTTAATAACCAAAGCGCGGGGCATTTGAGAGCATCGCGAATTCCGACGCGTGAGGAGAGAAAGATTGAAATTGATCTACGCTGGTCAGACGGATTGACAAAGATCGGGTACCGGTGGCCCGCTCGCACGGCGAAGAGAGGTGTTTGCAGGATGGGTGCGCGCCGCCTCTTCTGTCGCCCCGGACCGATTTGGCGGGGCGCGACCACGACCATAGTCCAACGCAAAAAAAAAAAATGGTCAGACGGATTGGTATAGTTTTTATATATATGGTTTTTATTTCGAGTTTTACTTCCACTGCATACATGTTATCTGCATATTGTATCTTTTAGTATAACCATAAGCAAGAAAGGGGTGGTGAATTGTATTCTTACTCCATCACCGCATGATATTTCCTATTCATAATAACCTGATCTTATCCCAATTATTTAAGGTCGATGCAATATGTACTCTTCTTTCATTTTACTTACTGCAAATAGTTTTGGCAATAATTTCATGACCGGGCGCCTGCTTGAGGTAAACCCTCCTTGAAAACCGGTCAACCGGGTCAACTTCTGATGCCTTCTGTTCAACAATAACTGTTAACCAAAAGGCATCAGAAGTTGACCCGGATGATTGTAAAACTCTAATTCGTATTTTACGATATCCACGAGCAATTTAAGGATTGGTAGTATGCGTAGCTACATATCACTAACCTAATGATCTTGAATAATAAACTACTTATTTATAAACTTTAACTATACAGAACCTTTTTAATGAATGAAACTCACCACTCTTGCCTATTATTTTTCAACATTGTAACACCGAAATGGAGTTAGGTGACATTTTATTGCGTGTTCGAAGCACCGTATGGGATGTACAAAAAGTTTAATTTTAAATAATGAAATAAATGTCTTAAGCATTTTTTAGCTAAAGATATCTGAACGATTTTAAGTTTTGAAGTTATTGTCAAATACTATTTTGTCTTTAAAATTTGTTGTTTTTGGATAATGGTTTTCAAATTACTAATATTTATTTTAATATTGAATATTCAGTTTATCCATAGTATTATGGTCAACTTTAGATTTAGGCTTCGAAAACGCCATAATCCTTGCGCTTAGAAAGCAGTTGAGGATGGACCGAGATTTTACCGCTGGCTCTAACCGAAAGAGTAAGCTACCGATGTTAAAAAACCATAAAAAACCGTGAAGGTCAGCCCAAATAGCATTGGTTGCAACCTTGGGTAATGCGGTTATACGCTGTCCTTCCATTCCTCCGAAAGCTTCACAAAAGATGGCCAGACCGCAGATCGTCAAAAAAAAATGTAATAAATTTCCAGAAGAATAGTAACTGCGGAAACTTCAGGTGATAGTTTAGCCGATTTTTGTAATTCATTACCTTACTGTGGTTGATTGATTTTTCAATAAGTTTTATTTTTTTAAGATGTTTTTTACGTAATTAAAATATAAAATCTTTATATTGATGCTATATATTTAAACGAAACATGATGATATCCAAGACTTTCGCTCTACTCAAGCTCATTATGGGAATTACTTGGAAATTTATAGCTAAAATTGTTCTTTATAGAAAATAGATATTTGATTAAAATGAAAATATACTGTCCTGAATGGATGTAGTAAATGACGACTTAGAGCTTTATGACGACCTGGGCTGACTCCACCTGATGTTGTCTGGTTAACAATTACATTCCCGAGTAGGGTTAACGTTAGGCAGGTCGGTAGCAGTACGATGGCAGTAGAGTACATATTGCGTCGATCACAAATAATCGGGATAAGAGCAGGATAAAAATGATGATGTTATAATATTCGAGTAATTATTAAAATGTAAGTATGATGTATTAAAAAATATATTGTAAATAATATTTATTATATTCTTAATATCAACACTAGTTTGGATTCATAAACATCTAAACCGTTAAATAAAACAAAGTTTCGTATCAAAATTGATAGCGTTTTATTAAGAGTAACCGGCGCTCAGCGACCGAGGAGTTTTAATGAACAGATCGGTTACGGCTTCGTGTTACACTCGTTAGCAGATGACGTTAGCTCCTGCCTGCTCATTGTCTCCTGGTGTTCCTTTAAGTCTTGTATCAAGTTCTACTAGTTTGATATAAGCTAAATTTTATTAGAACCTTTTTTCAGGTAGGTATATAAATTTAATATTATAGTTTCAGGCCAACAATTTTGTGTTGTAAGGGTAAATTCATTATATAGTCAAGAAAATCTACGAAACTACTAGGATATGTGTTGTGCAAATATAATTGCGAGGAAAGAAAGAAATGCAATACAACCCTACAGCAAGCCAGATGACTAGAGTGGTAAACTTGAGCCCAGCAGTGGTACGTATTGGAACTGAGATGGTGATGATGATAATTACTATTATTTTTAATTCTCTCTGTGGTAATGGGATACAAATATACCACATCTCACTTTTGCTATGGGAGTCCTAAAATCGACTAAATTAAAACAGGGCTCTTCTAAGTAATTTATATTTATTGACACCAATGACCCCTAAGTTTTAGGTGTCACCTAAGATAATGTAAATGACATATAAAACTGATGTTAAACACATTTTTGATATTAATTGACGTTGTAAAAATTAGATTTGACGATAAAGATATTTGATATGTAGAATTGAATGTATGTGTCATGCGTGCCTTAAGTGTAACTTAAAAATTAGAGGTAATTGATGATATACGACCATTATAATAGGAATTGTGATAACCAACTTAACCTACCAAGCTTGGACATTAATTTATTATGTCTGTTTAGATTGGACTTTGAAAATAATTTGAATTATTTAACACCTGCGTTTTAAAAATATATTTAAATTTTTAGGGTAAATTTAAACAGTCAGTTTGATCTATCATATAGCCCATTAACCATTAACAACCTTCGAAGTTCACCAACACATAACAACTAAGAGTTATTAATAAAGTCCAAATAGAAACAAACGCTCCACACTCGAAACAGTCCCCTGTCTGACGCGATGACTGAATAGACTCCGCTCCTGATCCGGTGTTGACGAACCGTCAATTTGTCAGCCCACCAACATCAAGTCAGTCGACGAGATCTTCCAACCACCCGAAGAATGGCCACCGATGACGGCAAACGAGATATATTAGAGTCCCGACGTCCGACGATTAGGCCCTATGCCAACCCGAATACGCCCGATGATTCACGAACGGGTTGAACGAACGCACCCGAACGCGATTGTGTCAATTGTTTTTTTCTTAAACGGACGAACATTAATTTGAACATGCGGGTTTGAATTTCGAATGTCGCACATTCTATTTGACGGTTAACTGTTTTGGTGATAGTGTTGCCAGCGTTAGATTATTACGTCGTATAAGTGGGACAGTTTGATTAATTAGTTTTGTACTAGTAACTAGCTTGTATCGATCCTTAGTTGTAAATTGCGATGGTAATGTGGTAATTGAACGTTGAAAGCTGACACCGCGATACAATCTTGGCGATGACGTGTTTTATGGTCCCATTTTTACTACTAATCTTTGTTCAAAATCTCATGATATTAAAGCGTATTTTTTGTTTTTAGAAAGCTTATATTTACATATTATCTTAATAAAAGTCTTTATTGTTGAAAAATATAACAACAATTATTGTCTGGTCACTCAAAGAGTAAGAAAACATTAAATTCTGATCATATGTTTTGATTATTCTTACTATATAACTAAGTTTATATACAGTGCTATAAATTAAGTAACTATAATAATATATCATTTAGATTTTCATAATTTAGACTAACTTCAGAACACATTCTCTTGGCATTTAAGTGTAGAATTCTTTTATATATGTTTCAAAATCATGAAAATAAGTATCATAGTTAGAAATATATTTATTTTGTAAATCATCATCTTAGGCCATATACATTCTTTATACTGCTGGACTTAGCTTTCTCCTTACTGGGAAAGAAATTGTATCTACTATACCACACAGCTCAAACAGTTTGATTTGCATTTTATATCTAGTTTTTTTGTTCTAGATGTTATCCCCTTATCCCTAAGTGGTGTAGTACGACATCTAAAAGTAATTAAATAATTCATCAGTCGTAAGAAAATGATTAAAAAATTCATTAGTCCTCTTACTTCGTTGCCGAACGAAATGTTTTTAAATATTGCAACAAAATATAATATGATTAAGTGTAACATATTCATAAGAACAAATAGCATCTTAAATTAGAAATTTATTGCGAAATATCGTATCTGGCAATATTCGAGCAG
Source organism: Lymantria monacha (assembly GCA_905163515.2). Taxonomy (NCBI): domain Eukaryota; kingdom Metazoa; phylum Arthropoda; class Insecta; order Lepidoptera; family Erebidae; genus Lymantria; species Lymantria monacha. Next base: position 26,170,060 of record LR991100.1, read on the forward strand.
CGATGACATCGGGTGTGTCAATTATTTGGCAGGGGCAACACGCATTCTGGGCCATGACGACTCACATCATTCTTTTGTTCGAATATTATGAGCAAGGGAAAACTAATTCTATCTTCTTTCACATAAAGCTGAAATCTTTAAGTAAAATTTACGAAGCACATGATTTGGTGTTGTTGTTGATAAAATTAACATATAGTTTTAATGGTATCGTCTGTTTTTTTTGGACGGAAATAGTTTCTAATATATATTAAAATACATTCCAAATGACTACAAGCTATCTATAGGTATATAAAAATACGTAGGCTGGTAACAAAAAAAAAGTACACACAGATCAATCGATCATTAGCGTTCGAATAAAAATCGATACCTATTGTGATCAAAATACGAAATGGACAACACTAATTCGTATAACCATTTATCATAAATACATTAATGAGATCTGTGTTCGCGGATTGATCATTACAAGAGATTTTGATGCACGGTATTGTGAGACAATGGCCGCCGGGCGTTCGGTTGATTTACGCGCTATCGTTACGAGCACCGTAATGAGCTGCGCCCGCGTCGGTTAACGTACGTCGCTTCGATTATCAATAGTGATGCGCTTGTCGTATACGCAGATATTATTCGGATATTTACTGTATTATTGTTTACTTTTTACACTTGAATAAGTGTACAATCAGTTTCTATTATTTAGGTACTAGATTACTAGTTACTATTTCAAAAAGAGTAGTTCTTAATGTATATTCAATTAGAAATGTAACTACTTTTTCGAATTCTATCGCATTTGTATTTCATTTTTAATTACCTGACGTTTCGAACACTTTACATTGATCATGGTCACGGGAGGACTAAGGTGTCACACGTCCAAAAGTCATCGTATTTACAGAAATTTATATCTACCCGCTACAGTATCAGTTTAAGATACTGTAGCGGGTAGATATAAATTCGTAACGTCGTCGGGATATTAAAAATCAAATACACACACACATACGCGACACAATCCGTAAAATAGTTTTATTTCAAATGTTGTATACTTGCGTAAATATCAGAAACCATTACGTTGAATTAGATGAAAACATACATAATATAAGAGAATAGTTAGAATTAGAATTGTTAGGCCCACTTATAATTTATTACTCTTATATAATATATTTTTTTATATATTTGGGGAGTTAGTTAAATCGATAATTTGCTTAACACTCAGTTATAAAAAATAGTGTATAATGGTTAGGACTAACTTACTAGCACTTGCTCAATAGCTTGAGTAGCTTTTGAATTTTTTTCGGAGAGTTCAAGATTGCTTCTCTCTTATCAACATTAATTTCACACCAATTCGTTTGCTTATAATAAAATTTGAGTAAATATATGATGTACTAGCAAACAGCCCGTTGGTTTCTTTGTAGAAGTTGAAATATCGCAGCGTCGCTTGGTAGTGAGTTACAAAAATGGGAGATAGTATATAAATCTTCTCCTTTAAAAAATACGTATTTATACCAATTTTCATAATGATCGGTCAAATAGTTTCTTAGTTTAGCGATGTCATATATATAAACAACCTCTTTTATATATTACATAAAAACATCTTTTGTCATACAAATGACTAGGATAATATATATTAACTGTATGCCACAGATACGTAGCATACTATTATTAGTATTAAAAATTATGTTATTCAAAATTTGTTGTACATGTAGTTATATAATATTTTACATAATTTTAATGCTTTTCACTATCGCTATATGTCTAAATGTATACGCTAAATTAATAAAAAGAATAAAATATAAGATGATTTATGTTTCTTAGATATTAAATTATTACTATTATAACCGACTTTATTTCATAATAACCTGATTACAAAGATATAATATTATAGGGCATAGTTCCATATTCGTTTATTGAGGAAAACTAGATGCAGCTCTATTTTGTTTGAATTTTTGACGAAATTTCAATCTAATCTATTAATTTTTGAAATTATTGACCTAGGATTAGTTGAACTAGGCGTTTAACTGTGGAAGAAATAGAGAATTTAATAAAAACAAAGTATACCAAAAATGATAATAACGATACGTGAATTATAAAAATATTTATAAATCATATTTGACATACGATCATTGTTACTGATTTCGATTCGGATATTCTTCATAAACTATCAGTTTCGGATATTGTGTGTCACATCACTAATTAGAGTCATATTAAAATTAACAACTCTACATTATTATTGACATAGAACATTTATGTTAATGAACATTATAAATTATTTTTGTTTTTTTTTATTTAAGAATTTTTTAATGTTTTGTTACAGGTAAGTTCGATTTTATGTTTTCTTGTAGCCGAATGGAATAGGTAAGAATGCTATCTATGTATTCTAAAAGTATCATTTACTTAACATGAATTGTTTGATATGAGTTTTCACTCTTAAGTCTACTTCTCTCATTATTGATGATAATAGGTACTTTAACTATAAGTAACTAAAAATATAAGTACATTTAGCTAAGATTATATGAGGCACCCTGAATGGAAATATAGATGCAGTGATAGATAATAAAATTCAACATTCCTTTCCAACAGATGTCGTAAAAAATGAGAACGAGATGTATGCAGATAATATTATAGTAAGAACTCTGTGTGGTGACGAAATGAGAATACGTGCGTGGTATAGTAGACCAATTTCCTTACCATTATGGAGAAGGCTTAAGCACAACAGTGAGACATATATGAGCTGAGATGATGATATTTGCAAACTAGGTATATACCCTATACTCTTGTATTAAACGGTGCTTTATTGATTATCGTTTGCTTTAATAGTGATAGAAAACATGGTTAGAAACCTACATCTCTTGTAAGAGAGAATTATTTTTTTTATCGAGTACCAGATTCTACAATGTTCATATTCAGGACCTCATATTTCAGTATTTACTCCTATCAATGAGATGAAACATATTATGATAACTAAACAAGATATAGTATTTAATAGTTTCTCTGTCTATAGCCATGCTCTGTCGCTCTGTCTATAGGTAGTACCACACTCTCCCAGAAAATCTACTTCTGAGTAATAGCAATGTGCTATTGTGCTTCGTTCGGAGAGCGAGAGGGCCGGAAGCCCAACTGGGATGGGTTTGGGGTTTATATTGGTAGGCAGCGGCCTAGCTATACCGTTGGTATTACAAAGGTCCATGGGTGGCAGTGACACTTACCATCAGGTGTGTTGTTTGCTCGTTTGCTACATTAGCAATAAGAAAAAGAAGAAATTCATTTGTTAGTAATTTGTCTTATGACCTTATTCTTGAATGATGAGCAGAGATGTCGACACACTCATATTTTAAAACACAAGTTTTATTCCTTCTGACTACAAACTGAACACATTTTCTAACTTAGACTTGTTGTTGAGAAAATCCCGAAAACGTAGTAAATATGAAAAATAACCGAGTATTCTAATAACCAATACTTTATTTATCCGAATCAAAATTATAATTAAAAACCGACATTAAATTGTACCATAAGAAACCACAGAATAACGAAGCACTAATGAACATAAATATTAAAAATAGATTGCTTACGAAAATCTAAATCAAATTAAAAACCGAGATGATAATAAATTGCTCTCGAATCATATAAAATGCTTCACGCAGTGTCAAAACAATGGCTCATTGTAAATTAAATAGATGTATACATGCCTGGAGATAATGTAAAATGAATTAGAGCTATTAATTTTTTTTTTGTAATATCTAATAATTGTCTTGTATGCTTGACAGAAAAAAAATCAGCTGCCTTTATCCTTCTTGTCTTCATTCTTAATAATACATAGAAGAAGATTATAAAATATCGCAAGTTTTGCGTTAGTTTTATATCACTTCGGGAAGGTCGTCATTGGCTACCTTCATCTCTACCTTTTTCTCATCTCATCCTATTACTACCATTAAGTATTTTCGCTCGTATTACTATTAAGCTTCCTCCATATAGGAAGGAAAATTGGTCTATTATTTTATGGTTACTTTTATATTTCATTTTTATTGGTACAAAATTGATCAGATCAGGATCTCGATAGGATACGATGTTCAACTTGAATATCACAAATTTATAAGCAGATTAGACTAAGGTAAATTAAACTAAAAATTGCTAATAAGATATTGATCACAGCTAAGAGTGTTTCAATTCTCAAATCAGTATTATGTTGAGAAACAGGCAAAGTCGCGAGCATAACAGCGCACTACACAAATGGAGTCCCACTGGGATCTATTCTTGGCCCCCTTCCTTGAATCTCGAAAATATTTTTTCCTCCGCCTAAGTGTCGTATTTATAGAAATAGAATGTTCGTAGTTTGATTTAGTTTTAACTTTAGTGTAAATATCTTTGATTTTTAGTTTACAACTCGTAAGTTTTGTGAATTTGAGCGATACTACTAACATATTAATGCTAAAACCATTTTAACAAATATTTAGTTCAGAAACTAAATCGGTGTTTAATAACGTCGAAAATTTATGCGATCGTTAAAATTTTAGATTAAAATAAGTGTGAAACTATTTTGTAAAGAAATATATATATATATATAGACTATAACATTATGAAATCTTAAATTCTGTCAAAAAATTGCCGGTTTGATTAACGGTGAGGTGTAATATAGATTATTTCGTCATCTATATCAGTTTAGATAGCGTATGACCAGAGCAAAATTCACACATCTTATTTTTGTGCTTCAAGCAACTCTATAATTAAGATAGAAAATGTTATATTATATATTATGTATTCATCATAAGATATTATAGTCTTATGTACTTATTTGCTGTGTGGTAGCGGCGACGAATACTACCAACCCTTACTTTGCTCATAGATGTCGTAAAATACGACTAAGAGCCTTATAACGACCTGGGCCAACTCCATCTGATGCCGTTTGGTCAACAATTGCATTCCCAAGGAGGGTTGACGTCTGGCAGGCGGCTGGTCATAAAACTATTGCCAATAACTTTTACAATATGTACCATGAAAGAAGAGTACATATTGTATCGACCCCAAATAATTGGGATAAGAGTAGGAGAATGATGAATGATGTTATTATATTTCCTACTAATGACAATGAATTACTCATTCATATAAGTAAAATTACAGCATATAGACACTTACAATTATTATGTTTTTTTTTAAATAACAAATACATCTTCCATAAGTAATGAAATTGCGTAATATATCGTATAAAAGCTTTTAATTCAACACTTAAAATCATAAATAAGATTTATAGTGTGCCTCCATTTGCAATAAAAACAGTCCCATTACCACAACGCATTATTATAACGAAAATTCATTAAGGTACCAACCATTAATTTCATTCCGCATCCGATGCAATGCCATTACTCTCATTCCTTACCAAAACAAACAAATCCTACAATTATTCTAACTCAACAACATTATGTCTGCAACCGTTCTCATCTATTATATCCTTTATTTCACTAAAAATAAGGTGTCCAATAACTGCATCTTCAATTTCATCAGCGAATTCCTCTAGCGTTATATCGGCAGATATATCTTTAATGGTCTCTTCAAATTTCAACTCTATATCTTTACTATTAAAGCTGATGTTATCTGTAATATTGGCTGGTAGAATTTGATCCCTAAGTTCTGTCCCAAAATTCTCAAGATATTGAAAGATTAGCAGTGGGTTGCGCTCTGGATGTCCCCATAAATAATACATCGGCTAGGGGATGTCGTGATGGATCGTGCCTGTCTATCCACTTTCTATTAGTCCCGGGAATTCTAAAAGGGTGGTGGGGTGACTGTTATTATTAACGGCGACCAATGTTAGCTTAGCAAGTGATACGGCGCACTCATTAATTCGGCAGACGATTCCGGGGGCATTACAGTTGTCATGTAAACAGATTCGACATAAATCTTTTGAGAGCTTTTGTTGGACGACAATTGGAACTTTCTTACTAGAAGGGTTATCAAGTTATTGTCGTGTATTTTCTTAAAGATTTTTTTTGTTATTTATGATATGTTGTTGATACGTTACCGGTATTTTCTTTTGGTTAATATTATAATATTCGTTACTTCATAATTATATAGATACGAATTATGTTAATGAAATTATAATGCATCATAAAATGATAAGAGATAATTCCAAATTTCTCATAAATCATATATATATATATATATATATATATATATATATATATATAAATGCTGTCAAAATATATCTTTATCTTCTATAGTTAACACAGTTAAACCAACCGTTTTTATCTCTGAAATATAAATAAATGAGTAAGCTTTATAGAGTAATGTTTATTCATATTTTTTTTATTAATTACATAATTTACTTTATTGTTACTTACTAGCTGTGTGGCAGCGTCTACGAATACTACCAACCCTTACTTTGTTCGTGGATGTCGTAAAAGACGACTAAGAGCCTTATAACGACCTGGGCCAACTCCATCTGATGCCGTTTGGTCAATAATTGCATTCCCAAGGAGGGTTGAAATCTGGCAGGCGGCCGGTCTTATAACTATAGCCAATAACTTTTACAATATATACTATGAAAGAAAAGCACATGTGGAGTCGACCCCAAGTGGTTGGGATAAGAGTAGGAGAATGAAGTTACTTTATTCGACTTCTTTTTAATATTTGTTTCAAGTTTGTGAAGTTTTTACTTCTAATACACTATGCTTAAGATTACAGTTTTAAGATTAAACATTTTTATATTTCTTCTGTGACAGTCAAATTTCTCAAACAATTAATTATTTCATTCTACAAAGAAAATACATTGAATATACAATTAATTGATCATTATACGTAATTGGTTACTATAGCATCGGTTATATTTATAATAAGATTGTGTCGCTAACAAAATAATAACGGTAATTTCATCGTATCAAAATTTAAAGATCTTTTCACACGATACTTGAAATTTAAATTAAATCAGTACAGTTATAAATCAATCGGAATTTCAAATATTTGTCGATAGTTTAAATCTACAGTAACCCGGCGTAACATGGGAACCACTATCTGAGATAACATATCTGTTGATAATTTAAAATTTAGGTGACCGATAAGAAATTTTGACGAAATATTTAAAGCAAATTTACTTTAAAAAGAAATCTTTAATTTCGTTGTCGAAAGTATCAGTAATATTTTTATAGATGAATGAATAAATTTTTGGTGAAATAATGGTTAGGTTTAGTTCTTTATGTGATTTTTAGGCAAGATGTCTTAATTTCGAATTCAATTTATATTTCATGTACTCATCTATTAATAAATAATTCATCTATTTCTATATCCATCTATTGATGTCTAATGTCAATATTCATTTTAATCATCATCATTCTCCTATTTCAAGCATTTGGCATCGATATAACATGTACTCTTCTGTCATAGTACATATTGTAAAAGTTATTGGCAATAGTTTTATGATCAATCGCCTGTCAGATGTCAACTCTCCTTGGGAATGTAATTGTTGACTAAACGGCATCAGATGGAGTTGGCCTAGGTCGTTATAAGGCTCTTAGTCGTCTTTTACGACATCTACGAGCAAAGTAAGGGTTGGTAATATTCTTAGCCGCTACCACACAACTTCATCATTTAAAAATTCATCTTAATATAAAGTTAATAATTATAGTCTTTAATCCCCATCTTATTTTTCAGTTGTATAGTATTCACAAAGTTGACATCTATCCGATAACTTATCTGATCAGTTTGGTCATAAGCTAATTTCTGTCGCACTGTATAGAAATTTCATATCCATAAGTGTCTTACAAAAGCAATGGCACGCTACTATTTAACCATCTAATATAATTATATAATACGTTATTAATAAAATTTAATTTATCTGCCGACCTTATTGATTGAAACATATATTTTACTGGAGTTGGCAGATGTTTCGGGTATCTTCAAATCTTGATCGTTAACCGAAATTTTTCTTAGTAAGGAATTTCCAAAAAAAAAATGTCTTTATGCATTGCATGCATTGTGCCCATTTTAAACAGCATAATTAAAAATAAAATTAACAACAAATTCTCAAAATTTTTAACTAAAAGTTTCTGTCTCATTCTATCTAAAGTCTTTAAAAAATAGAGAGCGTTTTTCAATTTTTGTGTTTATATATGTCTTTATGTATATTCGGTCATAACTGTATAATATATAGACAGTTTGTAAAAAAATCTTATACATAATATTCTCATTTAAATTTCTTAAAAATTTTAAGATAAGTTTCGGGGACAGACAACAGAAACTCAACTTTAAATAATGTCATCAAATCGTCTGCGGTTGCTGGTACAACATATCATAAAATGTTATATTAAAAATATTTTAAAACTTTTCCTTGTTTATTTGACTGCATAGATGGCGTAATGGTTCAGATACTGACCTACCATGCCAGTGCCATAGGTTCGATTCGGACACAGGATATTTTGTGCAATCCTCAAAATGTTATTCTGAGTCTGAGTGTAATTTGTTTGCGTTAATTATATATTCATAATGTTCCCCGCAATACAAGAATTTATTTCCTTTGTGGTCTTAAAAAAAAAGAAAAAGTAAACCTGAAGTCATCAAATGTTAAATTATAATTGCTATCCAAAGGTCTTAAGTAACATTAAGAGCACAATATCAAGCTGCTGTTTTTAGTATTTTTACTCCGTCAATATCCGAAATGGCCTCGTAATATTTATACCTAATAAATTAATTTTGTCCGTGTAGTGACAGAGTAAGAATACAATCCACCATCCCTATCTTACCCGTGGGTGATCGTAAGAGACGACTAAGAGATATAAAATGCATATAGCATCTATGCAAGAGAAGGAAAACTCGAAACAAAACCCTATACCAACACGTCTGACCAGCGCGGTATAGGTAGTAGGTAAATTTCCCAGCCATTATGGAGGAGGCCCGAGCCCACCAGTGGGACATATACGGGCTGTGATGATGACGGTGATGAAAATAATTTATTTTGATTTTGAATTAATAGAAACAAATAAATTGCAACAAAGATCAATTTGTAACAATAACATTCTTCACAAAATACATTGTTACGAAAAAAAAAGTTGGAGATTTTTTTTTCTAAAACTTATACAAACTGTGTCAAACTCCAATCACCTGTTTATTTCTGACGGTCAGCATTTTATTATTCATGATTCGTCCCTTCAATAAAACTTGTAGCCGACGTATCAATCGTATCGATATTTTGTCAACAAGTTTTATACGTCATCGGCTTTTTAAATAAACGAGGAAAATAATATATATTTGACGTTTTTGGCGGGAATTTGAAAGTGTCATGTGGTGTGTTAACGTGTTATATTTGATAATTGGTGTGGTGACGGAGTAAGAATACTATTCTCCACTTCATATCTTACCCATGGGTGATCGTACGAAACGACTAAGGGATATAAAACGCATATAATATTTATGCGAGAGAAGAAAAACTCAAAACAAAACCCTATACCAACACGTCTGACCAGCGCGGTGTAGCAGATTAGTTTCCCTCCCATTATGGAGGAGGCCCGAGCCCAACAGTGGAACAATTATGGACTGTGATGATGATGATGACTGGCAACAATGGCTCGAATAAATAGCTGATTGGCAATACAAAAAAAGAAAAACTGTCACTCCTGGTAGCCAAGAATATAGAATGAATTTCATGGACGATACCAAATTTATCTTCAGGAACTATAAGGATTCTAATTTTGTTGTTAATCATAACAAATTTAATTAGGAAAGATAAATAGGCGATGTTGGAAAATTACCACTTCCCTAGTATGCAATACAGGAGACCAAAACCAAAAATGACTGGACAGCCAGTAAAGAAGCGGATTTACAGCAACGATATTCATTTTTTGTTTATATCATGCAGGGGACATACACGTTTAGGTCTACATCTCATCATCATCATCATCTCAGCTCATATATGTCCCAATGTTGGGCTCGAGCCTCCTTCATAATGAGAGGGAAATTGAACTATTATACCACGCTGGTCAGACGTGTTGGTATAGGGTTTTGTTTCGAGTGTTCTTTCTCTCGCATAGATGTTATACGCGTTTTATATCTCTTAGTCGTCTCGTACGATCACCCACGGGTAAAGTAGGGGGTAGTGAATTGTATTCTTACTCCATCACCACACGGATAAGACGTTTAGGTCTTAGTAAAAGAAATAGACAAAGTACCAACTTTAGTAAAAGAATACATAGATGTGTAAGGCTAAAATATGAATAGAAAAAATCAACAGTATTTCGTAAATTATTAGCATTATTAATGTAACACTGAATATATAATAAAATTGTTATTAGATGCAACAAACTTGAAAACTTTACCCCACCTTATACATATTTTAGAATCTATAAACTCGATAAAAACCATAAAAATAACACCAACAAAGGAAATACCGACCAATATCATGATCAATACTGAACTTCCGAATAATATTCAAAGTAACTTGTACATTTGAATGGCTGTCACACAAGTTAGTGTACGTCCCACGGCGCCGCCCGGGCCTCTCTTATCATAATGCATCCCAAAACATTTTCTAACTCCACTCGAAATTCGCAAAAGTTGAAAAAAGTTTGCCTGTGGTCTATTTGGTGAGAAAATAAATGAAACGAATGTTTCCAAATAAGATTGAAATTTAACTAAATGTACATATTTTTCTTATTATTTATTTGAACCATGCAACCTAATTACCTCGGGACATTAAAGAGAGAGAGCCTAAATAATTACCTCCTAAGGTCATTCAATATAAGAATCTAAAACTTGTAGAGGAAAGGAAGGTAATATGGAATACCATTTTCTTTTTTGAGTATAAAAAAATATTCCCTAGAGTTAAAATTAAAATACACACACTAATTTGTTGGAACATTAATTAGCTTTAATAATAATCATTACAAAAATAATATAACAATATTTTCTTGACAAAAAGCAACCATAAATCAAAAATGTCGTAAAATGACAATCGACCCAAGGTGCAGATAATATGGAATATAGTATTCCATATTATCTGCACCAAAATCGTACACACTTTTAACAGTTATTTTATTAACTCAAACAAAATCCTTTTTATAATAGTAATTTTATTAATCACAGTATTTTGTATGGCAATCTCAGAATTAATAAAATATTCAAAAATCAACATAACTTATATGAATAAGTAAAAATCAAACTAATTATAAATCATATTAGTCGAACGATATAAAAAAAGATCAGAATTTAAAAATGTAAATTATTTGCAATAATCACAAACGTAATAACCAAAGTCATAGCCTGCACAGTCACAATGCACCCGCAATTGGCAAATAGGGCACTCAACCCATTCTTCTCCTTTATAATCTTGGCTATACTTTCTATTGCAGAAAAGGCATTCTGAATTATTTTGAGGCGGTACCTCGCTTATAGTCTCGTCATATAAGAAGAGGTCATAGTCATCTTCGTCATGAACATTACAATTTTCATTTAAACTATTATCTGAATAGTCGCTAACTGAGTAAACTTCCATTGATCTCTTTTTTGACGATTTACCCTTGCCTTTCCCTTTGCTCTGTTTCTGCACTTATTCTTTCCCTTTCACTTGACTTACAGTTATTGTGCTTTTTAAATCTTTTAAAATCTGCAGATTTTTTGAACTGCGACAATTCAAGGCTCATATAATTCATATATCTAATATGGAATGCTATACCATATTATATGCACTAACAGTATTCCATATTAGCAACATGGTGGCATAAGCAAAAAAAATATTTTAGATTTAGGGGTTTTAATATACGATGAAAATCAATACACATCCTTAAACTTTAGTACCTTAAGCATTGTTTGAATTCCAGTTATAAAAAATAAAGTAATTTTAGGTTATGATAACAAAAGATTTAAAACGTACCAAAAAAATTTTGTTGTACAGCCTTCTAGATGATCGTGTCTCAAAAAGAAAAGAACAATATGGCAGTTTACTGTCACTTGCACAGATTAATAGGTTCATTTGACGCTTCAATTCACAACATCGTGGCATAGATGGCATTACTAGTTTTTATAAAATCTCAGTATCCCATATTAACTGCATATGCCATATTACCTTCCTTTCCTCTACAATTCACCACCCCCTATCTTAACCGTGGGTGATCGTAAGAGACGACTAAGGGATATAAAACGTATATAACATCTATGCAAGACAAAGAAAACTCAAAGAAATACCCTATACCAATACGTTTCACCATCGTGATATACTAGGTCAATTTCCCTGCCATTATAGAGAAGGCTCGGTCCCAACAGTGGGACATATACAGGGTGGAAGTGGACCGCTCCCGAAAACAAAGACAGGTGACCCTACTAGTCCTACTTGTAATGATAGACTAGAAAAAAAATCGATTAGTGTGAAAAAATATTTTTTTTTCACCACGCGAGGTCGTTGAACTCTTGAACATATGATTGTGAGTTTTGAACAGATTGCGTCTTTTCTCATCTGAGTAAAGTCACGTATATTTTATGAAATTATCGTTACATAGCACTGTATCGTATTAGGAACGATGAAATGTGAAAAAACTTAAAACTCGTTGTGAAAAAAAAAAATTCTAACCTATCATTACAAGTAGGACTAGTAGGGTCACCTGTCTTTGTTTTCGGGAGCGGTCCACTTCCACTCTGTATGTGCTGAGATGATGATACTTCCAAAGACACAGAAAATAAGACGTCTATGAATTAAATCATTTAAACAGGTTCCAGAAACGCTTACTTTTCTTTTAACGAAAAGGATATCTCCAAAGTCTTGTCGCTTTTTCTCCTAACTTAGACCACATAATATTGAAATCAATATCAACTCTTTTATTATCAGAAGTATTTATATTATTTTACGATGTCCCCTTTTACTTTATATATTTTTTTTTCAGAAACTTCATCGCTTTAATACACTTAGAGGGAGCAACTTTCCTCCATGTTTGTTTCAATCATCTTCTTCACCAGTACCCTCACGTTTTACAAAAGTTTATATGAAACTTTGTCTTTTTATTATCAAACTACAGTATGCTTTTAGAAACATTTTGTATTTCGATGTGAATGTGTCGTGTTATTTTTTTTTACGTGTTCAGCAAAAAGCGAAGTTTTTTTTTACCTCTCAGGTAAATGTGCAGACAATTATTTAAGTAATATAGGAGTTTGGCCCCTTTGAAAACCAATAAAATATAATAAATTATGTATTATATACGTACGCAGACTTCGAAAAGAGGTCGTGAGATAATTTTATCTTTTTGTAAATGAAAAGTTAGTAATAAGAATTAATACTTTAGTATAACTTTTTTATTTAAATTAAGCTAGTCCTTGAATACGTTCTACCTCAGATGATAATATATTAATAAACTTATTATGCTACATAATATACAAAAAAGCAAACTCTTATTGCAAGAATACAATATGACACTTTTTCTCTGTATAGTGTCGTAGTAGGAATACCCATAGCTATCGTAAAAGATGACTAAGGGATTATAGTATCCAGATAATATATGGAAAAGGTGAATTCAGTATATCCGATATCAACCCATTTAATCAGCGTGACCCATTTAATCAGCGTGAGCATCAAATTGACCTATTATATATAGGTCAATTTGATGCTGTGTGGTAGCGGTTACAAATACTACCAACCCTTACTTTGTTCGTCGATGTCGTAAAAGTTAACTAAGAGCCTTATAACGACCTGGGCCAACTCTATCTGATGCCGTTTGGTCAACAATTACATTCCCAAGGAGAGTTGATGTCAAGCAGGCGGCCGGTCATAAAACTATTGCCAATAACTTTTACAATATGTACTATGAAAGAAGAGTACATATTGTATAGATCCCAAGCAATTGGGATAAGAGTAATAGAATGATGATTTCACACATAGAAATCTATTTTAATGTTTAACTCAATCATCATTTTCCTTATCTCAATTAATTGAGGTCGACACAATATGTACTCAGCTTCCATGATACGTATTGCAAAGAGTAATTGGCAATAGTTTTATAACCAGCCGCCTACCTGACGTCAATCCTTCTTGTGAAAGTAATTGTTGACCAAACGGCGTCAGGTGGGGTTGGTCCAGGTCGATATAAAGCTCTTAGTTGTCTTACGACATCCATGAGCAAAGTAAGGGTTGGTAATATTCTATGATATTCGATAATGGTATAATAGGTCAATTTACTTTTCATTTCGGCAGAGTCCCCAATTCAGAAGTGGGATGTATATAAGCTGAAATGAGTTCATCACCACATCAATGATATATTTAATTTTTAAGTCACCCCAAGACTCATTCTTTCAAAAAGAATAATATAACTTTTAATACTCTTGGTGGCAAACGAGCAGGAAGCACATCTAATGATTACTGTAACTGCCACTCAAAAACCTTTACAATACCAGGCGTAGGTACAGCTAGGCCGTTCCTTATCAATCAAAATCCCAAACCCACCTAGAAATTTGGGCTTACGGCTCTTTTGCTCACCGAACGAAGCGCAACTGCACATTGCTACAACACAGACGTTGATTTTCTGCGAGAGTATGGCACTATCTTTGTCAGACCAGCTGTAGACAGAAAACTGTCAACAGCGTGGACCACTAGTATTAATCGGTTCATTAAGAAAATGTCATGTACAAATTCCTCTATATTACCCGTGGGTGATCGTAAGAAACGACTAAGGGATATAAAACGCATATAACATCTAGCAAAGAGAAGGAAACAAAACCCTATACTGACTAGCGCGGTATAGCAGGTCAATTTCCTTGCCGTTATGGAGCAGGCTCGAGCCCAACAGTGGGGCGTATATAATCTGAGATGATTTTTTTTTTATATAAAGACACCATCCTGCACTAAGGAAATAATCCATGTACCGCGGGGAACTTTACAAACATGCAATTAACGCAGGTGGACTATGGATGCGTGTCGCCCCGCCAAATCAGTGCGGGGTGACGGAAAAGACGGCGCGTGTCCCCATAGACCCACCATGCAAACTCCTCTCTTCGCCATGCAAGCGGGCTACCGGTACCCGATCTTTGTATTCGGTGGCCAGACAAATTACACCAAGACACAGAACAACATTTAGTGGATAGCACAAAGTATTGTTCTGCATGGGAATAGAACCTACGGCACTAGCACGGATAGTCGTGACCTTAACCATTAGGCCATCTGCGCAGTTAGTTTAGTAGTTGATTATAAAAATATCACAATATTTGTCGTCACCTGTATATTTGCTTTGAGTAATATTCTCAAAAGGATTATCTCATGTTTATAAGTAAATAATTTTATTTAAGCTATTCCAAATATTTATCAAGTTTGTACACTGCAGTATATTTTGTTGTGAAGTTTTTAGTTCTGTGAACTAGATTATGTGTTATTACCAAAATTTACTTAAGATTATTTAAATGGTATTATTTTTCAAATTACTGAAATTTCCCATTTAATATGCTTAATTATTTATAAAAAAACAGTTACAAGTGGGACTTGAACCCACAGCTATTGGAAATCCGTCCCAATCGTGCTGCCACTTACACGACCGTGAACTATTGTAGGCCATTCAAATCTCGCTTCGTATTATAATAACGTCTTTGAGGAGACGTGTGCCATCTACCCGATAATGTTTACACATTGTATGGACTTAATACTTCAAAGTTTTGCAGTTAGAATTGTATTACATGATGATGACACAACTTTGTTATTCAAATTATTTTCATGCGTCATTTTTCGCTTCGTAATCTTGGTATTATTTTTGTTGAAGCTGCGTGATAGTAACTTCTAATACTATCAACTATTTATTGCTTGTGGATATCGTAAAATACGACTAGATACTAAATATAATAAACTAACTCCAAATGCTGTGTGATCAAGAATAACATTCGCAAGAAGGGTTGATGTTAGGCGGCCGATCATAAAGCTGTTGCCAATAACTTTTACTATACATACGATGAAATAGAAAATATATCATCAATCAGAAGTAATTGGGATAAAAGCAGAAAGATTGTTGACGATTTCATCATTCAGTAAATCAGCATCCAATTTGGGACATATGTAGGTCTCCACCACAAATGAGGAGATACTGACGTAATTGTCACACTTGCTAGGCAAATTGGTGGTTACAGTGAATTTGTTTTACTTTTCTCTGGAGAGAACGCTGCCTACTTGCCTGGTGATCAGCCACTGGTGGCGATAATTATGTTCCTGTAACATCATTATGTGGTTAAAGATTTACAAAATGTAATTTTAAATGATATCGAACCATCAGTCTATATGTCAAGTGTTACATACAGAGTGCAGTGTGCAGTGAGCATATGATGTCACCACTATTTTTTTCACGTATAGCGATCACTACAAGAGAAGCAAAAATCTCGATTTTAAATATACTAAAGCCAATTTCCCTCCCACCGTAAAGGAAACTTCAGCTTAGCAACAGGATTATTTTGTTAAAACTGTAGAGGCTGAACATGTGCTGTCATAAGCCTATACTAGTAAAAATAAATTAGGTACCTACTTGATAAGAACGACCAACAAAAAAGCCAACTATTGAATTTTTAGAAGACCAATTATCCAGATTCATCATCATCATCATTACAGCCCATATATGTCCCACAGTTTGGCTCGGGCCTCCTCCGTAATGGGAGGGAAATTAACCTACTATACCACGGTGGTCAGACGTGTTGGTATAGGGTTTTGTTTCGAGTTTTCCTTCTCTTGCATAGATGTTATATGCGTTTTATATCCCTTAGTCGTCTCGTACGATCACCCACGGGTAAGATAGGGGTGGTGAATTGTATTCTTACTCCATTACTACACGGATTATCCAATTTACGTATCTGAAAAATGTATTTTACCAGGTGTTGCTTTTGAAGTTCAATTTTTAATGTGCCAGGACATGACATGTCGAAAAGATAGTCCATTTATATATGTTGCTGTGCTCTTTTATCCTTATAATGTACAGAGGATATGGCACGCTATAAAAATAAGTAAAAAATCTAAAGTGATAGATAGCTATAGAGTTCTAGTACTACGCAGCGGTTAAAAGCATCTGCTAGTTTCTTTTAAATTAAAAATTCATTACGGGACCAAAATAATCCATATGCTCGCTATAAATTCATTGTTCTGTTCACAATGTGATGTAGAAATAGCGAGGGAGGTAAGACAGAGGGGCTGAAGCCCTGATCTCGGGTTACATGCGAAAATATGAAGAAACATACCGATGATATTAACACAGAACTATTTAAGATTTTTAATGGAAGAGTCTAATATAGTTCATAAAAATATAGCTTTTGGAGGTGAAAATGAATATCGTAAAGAAACTTTAACTATATACATAGAGTTGTAAGCTAAGTAGGCTAAGAGTTCTTTTGAGTCTAACCTTTAAAAAGAGCCAACAATATGCAGTAAATCTCTATTATTTATAAAATATTAAATTAAAGGGGAAACTAACTAACAGACGACATAACTGTAGGCGAAGGAACTCTCGAAACACAACTTATTAACTCTTGTGGTCATGATGAAGTAGACCATTCATCCTCTTATTGTGAACCATATGGGAAATTTACATATATGTGGAGTAAAGCAATCGTTATAGACAATCAAAATTTAGATTAGTCAGGAATAACTTTAATTAAAGTATTCCACAAATAAATGATTAGTAAAAATATTCCCATTCTTATAGTAAATTATAAAAAAAAGTTTTGTTTTTTTTAATCTATTGTACATGGAAAGAAACTCATGAATAATGTAATATAAAAATATATTTAATATTTTTTATTCATGAGTTTCATTTTTTTCATTATCCACTATTATTACGCAGTAATATCTATATCCTTCCAAGCGTTACATATTAACCACAAGAGAACATTTATTGGAAGTGTAAAACAAACCAAAAGGCGCCCCACATCAAATAGTATTCTGACAGGCGACAGCAGTAATCTCGGCTCCATTGTCGAACCCGCTACCCTCGGGCGAGCAAACTACCGAATCAACCCACAATACCACTCCAGTTCCCGTGTTTTCCTTTGTAATCATCCCCTTGCGCTTCACCCCTAATGATTTTTCTCTTATTTGTTTTTGTACTGTAATTGCTGTTTATTTTTCCTGTAAATTGCCCTGCGGTCGTAAATATGCACTAATAAAAATCGTTTTAACAATATGTTCTGTTAGTTTAGTTGTTATATAATTTCCAAGAAATGAAGTTGATTTGCGTCATCCAAATAAGACATTGTCATACAAATTCTATGTATATGACGTGAAAATAAGTGCAAATATTTGTTCTATCTTGATTTTTATTGTAGTACACGTAACTCGTAAGTCTTTAATACATGGATTTAATTGAAAGAAATGGTGTAAAATATATTGTGTAGGTTCTTTTCAAACATAATATTACTACAAATGATTTTTCTTCATATCATAGATACGAGTCTTATCTACAATTGGAGATATCTTGGCTTGCACTGAATGGATCCGACTGGATTGATTAGCATAAAAAAATATTTCGAGAGTTGCTTCTTATGCGAAAATAACCACCGTGAAATATTTTAATATAAAACTCACATTACAGCTAACAAATAAAACCTTTAAGCCGTCCACAAATCCTATTAAAAACCAAACGGCTATTATAAAATCAAAAGAAAAATTTCAATATCAATTGTGGTATGGTCCCAGTGCTGTTCCCTGCGGAACTCCGACACGTGTTGCGAGGCTTAGCTGCACTAACAATTAAGCATTAAGGCCCGGTTAATTAAACTCAGTCACTATTGTCGCCAGAACCCTTTGAGCTTACAATAAGAGAGTTCCGTGAAAAAACTACATAAAACTCAGTACTTTTCATTGATGGACACTGTTGAATGCTTTAATATAGTCATTTCGTTATGAATACATTGGTGGGTGTATTCAATGGGGATTAAGGTTAATATTATTGCTTATTGAATAATATAAAGGTTGTATTTGACTGAATTTCGTTCAGAAATGGCTATTGAATTTTGCGTTTCTAATGGCTGGTGTTCTGTTAAGATTTCAATGATTTTATTAATCTACAAAAAAACAATACTTAATAAGTACTAGTTGACGAAACGTTTAGTATTCTTCTATTTTTTTTTAATTGTCAAATAATATACTAAAGAGTAACTTACACCACAATATTTTTGGGCGCACGTTGCGTTTTTTAGTAAACAGTGGCCTAGCTTTGTCTGGTATAATGAACAAAATAAGATTACTGCGACTTTTAATAACTACATTTTAAAGCTAAATAAATGCAATACAACATTGAACGATAGCCTATTTATTATTAGTTAAGAGCAATTTATAAAATTACCATTACGTCACAATCTGAGAACATTTAAATAATCATTAGAAAATTATTATATTATTATTAATAAGTAACGTCAAATGTAATATATCAACATAATAAATAAATAAGCTAAAGGCGCCGTATAATCAGACACATTAATCACGACATCCTGATCAAATTAAGAATACATATAAAAGTGGCAATTTAAATAGAGACAATTGTTATAATAATATCAATTAGTACAAAACCGGAAGCGGCCATAGGAAGACGCATACTCATTCGCACTACGGCAGCTGAATAATTTATGTCTCCTTCGTTCCGTTACATTGCATGTCTAATAAAGTGTTTCTAGGTATATTTGCTTTTGGTTTTAATATTAATGTGTATGTCTATAAAGTTAGTCTGTCAATCAGTCTGCGACCTGTCTAACTATTATTGTAATAATAAATTCTTTTTAAATAGAATTAATCCTACTTGAATCAGAATTTGTTATCAAGTTTGCCACTAAAAACAAATTCAATTTCATCTATATTTCTTTTGTAAAGCATAAATCGTTTCTTTGAACATTCTAATCTTAAGTCCTAGCACAACATATCAAGGGTTTTTCGCAATCGATATTCTCATTGTAACTGCTGATGATAACAAAAATTGTGCTCGATGTATTGTAAATGTTATTAATATTGATATTTTTATTAAAGCCACGGGATGACGTGGATTAGATTTATTTATAAGCTGTGTGGTAGCGGCTACGAATACTACCAACCCTGACTTTGTTCGTAGATATCGTAAAAGACGACTTAGAGCCTTATAATGACCTGGGCCAACTATATCTGATGCCGTTTGGTCGGCAATTACATTTCCAAGGAGGCTTGATGTCTGGCAGGCGGCCAGTTATAGAACTATTGCCAATAACTTTTATAATATGTACTATGAATGAAGAGTACTTATTGTATCGGCCCCAAGTAATTGGGATAAGAGTAGGAGAATGATGATGGGATGACGTGGATGTTTAAATAAAATATGAACTAGCTATAAAATCCACGCAAGCAAAGCCGCTGGCATAGTTAATAGATAATATAACGATGTTGCGTAGATTTTGAAAAGATCCTCGTATTTCAGCGTGAGATAGTAACGGGTTAGATGAATATACTTCTTTTTTAATTTATTTATCCGACTCACATTGACGTGTTATAGATAAGATTCAGTATCAGATTAGCCTGACGTTTGTTTTCATACTACATCTTGTTTACAATGATTACGTAAACATACTTTAGCCAAGAATAGATTTTGGTTAAGATCTGCTAAAAGATTAAACGTGAATATCAGTTATGATAAGAGTTTAATTTCATTTATTTTATCAAAGATATGAATTATAAAATGTAAAACGCAATTTTTGATAGTTAGTCGGTACAACAACAATTATTTCGTGTTCAGATCTTTAATTATAATGTATAGTAAAAGCCATGTAAAATATCAACTCCAATGCTATCTTTTTAGTCCATACATGTCGCATTGATAGGTTTTGGTCTACTCAGTAGTGGGAGATAAATTCATATAGTTGGCACAGACTTTAATGTCAAAATTTTCTTTTTTGTATCGTTGTTATCTCAAATCGTAGCCCTTAGTTGTCTTTTACGTCACCCTTATAAGAAACAGGTTACTGAATTGCATTCATGCTAATGATACTAGGCTTATAATAGTTATGTTAGATCTAATAGACTTAAATGAAATTATAGATCATTTAAATAAAATATAGCTCGGAAATAAATTCGATCCCACTACAATAAAGCCGCAGTCAACATGTTTTCTTTCACACGTTACCACCAGAAGGGGAGTACGCGCGCTGCGTCTCCGGTTTCAAGCTAAACAATGTACTATAACCCTCCATCGTCATTATTGCAACACAATCGCTACTGATTAGCTGTTGACCCATTTTCAAAATGTTTATTTTCAATATAAATTTAGTTTGGTATATAACGAAGTATTTGTTCAACTAAGGGTTAATTCTATTACTAGGTATTTTAATGCGTTATAGGTTTTTCATTTACAGCATTTCTATATGGTGATGAAGTAAGAAAACGTCAACCATGCGCATCTACTACCAAAGGCAATAAATATACCTACATATTTTTTTCTATATGCTTAAGATATAAATACAAACAGCTTTGAAATATTAGAAAGAGTATCTGGAACAAAATTCTATGTAAACCAATGAAGATTTGTAAATCATTTACTCTTCCTTTATAAAAGTCGTTCCTGTATACTATCAGCGCTTCTCGTGGATGTCGAAAAGGACGACTAAAAACTTTACATCGACCTGGGGAAACTCATCTAATGCTGTCTGGACAAATATTACATTCTCAACGAGGGTTCTCGTCAGGGAGACGGTTGGTCATAAAATATAAGTCAATATGTAGGATGGAAAGAAGCAGTATATATTGCGTCAATCCCAAGGAATTGATATAAGAGCAAGACGATGATCATATGAAAAACATTCCTTCATAGTTGAATTAATATGATTTTTAACCAAAAAGAAAGAAGGGCGTGTAAAAAAAATTATCCAGATTCATTATTAGTTTGCCCTCACCGTACGCTCAGTAGTGTGGAGACAGTACATATGTTCTTATATTCTTTGGACTTATGTCAGTTGTCATATTCACACTCACTACTTTCATACCTATATCTTCATTCACACAATCTATTTCACTTCTTTTTGGTTCTTCCATAATTCTTTGACCATTAATATTATAATCGTACTTATCATATACTTCATATCTCCCCTCATTATATATTTATACCAAGACAGTATCACGCAAATTAATATTAGCAAGAGATATATCCTCAGCTAAATTCGCCGTTACTAAATATTTATGATTATAATATATAAATAATCTTATATCAAACAACTTATGACGCAATACTTGTACTTGTTATATTAAATAGATACTTAAAACCATCCCATTATAAATTCGACATGCTCACACCACGAAAAAAAAAATTGTAAATTAAAAATGAAACGTATTCTTAATTAATAGTTTCTAGGTGTGAAATAACGTTTTCTATATGTTATTATAAAAAAGAAGTTAGAATGATTTAATAGAGTTACGTTGCTTCCGAAACAGATTGACTTAAGGCATTCTTATAGATTAAAAAAAACTGATTGTTCATTGATTTAAAGAAAGAATCAGATCATTTATTATGATTTTATAAATATTAAAGTATTGAGGAATAAATAAAAACGTTTATAATTTTAATAATTGTAATCAAGGAATAAATAATAAATACTTTGTACAATAATCTAATAAAGAATAGTTCGTGATCTCGCAAATTATTTGCTTTTTATGGCAATTAAATTCACCGTTTCTTGCTCGTGAGTTAAAAAAAATAACTAAATGGCATGAAGATAGCTTGTATGCAAGAGAAGGAGCATTCGAAATTAAATTATATACTAATCCGCTTGGCATAGATGGCACAGTAGATGGTATTGTTCCTATTATGGAAGAGCGTCAAGGCCAGCAATGCGATATATATAAGCTGCAATGATGATGATGATGTAGAAAGACTGAAATGATGATGTAGAAAGGCTGCTGGATGAATGAAAATCAAAATTTAAATATTTGATGCTGTAAATAAACTAATTTAAACATTACACGACTCATTTTATTTATTAGGTTTTTTATTAATGTGTAAGCTTTTTAATTAAACTACGGAAACGCAAACACATAACGTAAATTAATTCGTTCTCTGTACGTTGTAGTTTGTTTTTTTATTAGGTTTTAATCTTTGAATCAACATTTAAATATATTTCTTACCAAGATATATATGTATATTTGTCTGAAAGCTATTTTCTGCTTGATTTAAATATACACCTTCCGAACTCAATTTAAATAACTATAAAGTGTCTCCCTCCATTCATTAACTTTTTAATAGACGCCACTAACAAAGCAGACCTAGACCAGTCCGGACAAAATTAATATAGACTCGTTTAGTATGCAAATAGTGTAGCCAAGGCCTTATCTACGTTGTCCGCTGCGTTCAATCAATGTGTCCTTTACCGCGATATCTTGCTGCAATCTCCTTGCGTCTTATACAGACCTGGTATATAGATTTATTGCGCTAAGATATCATTAGCAATAATTTTTATGTGAGAAATTTAAAGAAATTAAAAATTTGCCTAATGTCAACGTATGATTATAGCGTCTGATTTTTGCCATATTCATTTTTTAACAGTTATTGCTCTTTACTAGCAAGATTAGAATCAGTCGATTGAGGTAAAAATTATCAAAATCATGTGACTCTAAAGACTAATTTAATGTCCTAAATAAATAGACCTATGATAAATATTTAGGACAACAAAATATTATCCTTTTTTTGCGTTGCGCAATTGGATAAAAAGAAATAATAAATCATGTATTTGGACTAGTTGTCCAGTCCAAATACTTCTTTCTTGATCATGATGCTTGCAAGAGTGCTGAAAGATCAAAAGCTCATAAATAACAAGATCATCATCGCTATTTTACCTGTATCCCAATTACTTGGGATTGACGTAATATGTACCTTCTATGATACATATTGCAAAAGTTTTGGCAATAGTTTTATAACCGGCCGCCTGTTTATCGTCAATCCTTCTTAGGATTGTAATTATTGAGCAGACAGCATCAGATCAAGTTGGCCTAGCTTAATTTAAAGCTCTTACTCGTATATAAAGATACTCACGAGCAATATAAGGGTTGATATTATTCGTAGCTGCAACCGCACAGGGAGTAATAAAATACAGAGTATAAAATTCTTTAACTATAATTTCGCGGGTATTTTGGTTTTTGTTGTCGAAAAATGTGTATTACTCTGCAATGGTATTACCATCCATCTGATTATCTTTAAGAGCACAGAGTGACTTTTATTACAATAATAACTAAAACAAAATAGGTAATATTAATTCATTCCACTTGGCATACCAAAAAGACGGTTCATAACTCACATTATAAAAAAAAATATATGATAATCATATGTGAAGCCGTCACGTATAGAATTATAGTGTCATGTTCCCATGCGGTCAACGACTTGCGGCCTGTTTTCCTAATAAATAATATTGTTTGTATTGACTTGTTGTGTCTAGTGGCTTCGCTTGCTACCTGGGAATGTTTTATCAAGTATTTGATTGAGCATCTTAATAATATCATTCCAATAGTTTCCATTGCAATAGTTTATTCTATGAGTTTATTCCAATAGTTTATTTCAGTATTTTATTCCAATACTTAGATCCAATAATTTGCATTACAATTTCCTATAGTCCTATCTAGGTATATCCTTTACTTTTTTTGTCGATTTGATTTTGTGTTGATGGAGTAATAATACAATTCAGCATCCACTATCTTACTTGCGATTATCGTAAAAGATAAATAAGCGCTTCAGCTTGCGTTTGTTGCGTAGAAAAGATCTCTCCTTTCCTTACCAATGTGATTGAGGGGATGGCTGTTCTAGTAGTTAACTCGTAAACTAGTGCCGCTTGTAGGATCTGGTCTATCCGTAATCTTTTTTACTATATTTGAAAACTATATTATGTCGTGGTTATCACACTGGAGCTAATACTTATTAAACATGTATTAAATGTTATATAAAAGTTAGTAAAGGATAATAAAAAACACTTTTGCTTTCCAAAATAGGCCCAAACTTTGATGTATATGATCTAAGAAGAAGTATTAGTATAAGCATATGATCGTATTCTAGTCAACATTATAAATATGACATTACTGACGAAATTTCTGATCGATTAGATAGTTCTGATGGTTAAATATATAGACTTGTGATCCTTAGTCCTATGCTTAATCCATTACTTTAAAGACACTACAGAAAAGTTTTATCTAATCATCAGCTCATTAATTAGCCATGTTGTAATCTGATCGCCATTTTTAGGAAGCGATTTACTCAATTTTATTTTATAAGTTTCCTATATATACGTCACAACACATTCTTCTGGTGATTCTCGTTTGATTTTATTCTTAACCAAATCACCACATGAGAAAAATTGCAAAAGAATTCTACTAACAGTAATAGCTGTCTATCATAACAATTATCATCGTTATTTACTCTTTTGCTATCAACTGTAACATGTAGACCTCCCCTATAAATGGAGGTACATTGCCGTAATCATTACTCTTAGCAGGTGAATTGGTTGTTTTTTTTTTGTGTGTGTCTTAGTTGTTAGCCTCAGATGGCTATGACAACTTTATCCGCACTGTGAGTGAGCGCTGAGGGCCCTCAACCCGAAGGTGAATTAGTGATCTGAATGATTATAATAAGTTTTCCAGTATAGAGGTACTATCTACTCTTCTGATGAGACTCTTAATCAATTTTACCACAACTATAGGCCAGTAAATCTTCATCATTCTGCTATTAAACCAATTACTTGTGGTCAATACAATATGTACTCCTTTTCCATATTGGAAAAGTTATTGGCAATAGTTTTATGACCGGCTGACGAACGTCAACCTTCATTGGGAATGTAATTGTTGAAGAAACGGTATCAGATGGAGTTGGCTCTGGTACATACATACATACATATCATCACGCCATATCCCTTGCAGGGTAGGCAGAGAGAACAGAGTGCTAGATAACTCTATCCTTGCATACTTCACTCGCTTCCTCACCATAATTCATTCATAATTCTCTTCATACACGCTCGCCGGTTTCGGAGACTCTTGACTCCACCTTCCTTCAGTACATGACCGATCCGGTCTAGGTAGGTGAGTCTCGGTCTCCCCCGGTACCTACATCCTTCCACTTTCGCATTGCATATCTTCTTAACCAGACGTTCGTTCAGCATTCTTTCCACATGTTCGAACCATCGGAGCATTCCCTTTCGCATCTTTACACCGATACTCTATTTCATACCTACTCGCTCTCTTACGTCGTCGTTACGAATGCGGTCGGTCAGCCTAATCCCACAGATTTTCCGTAGAGATCGCATTTCGACCGCATTAATTTTACTTTCATACTCTTTTCTGCATACCCAACTCTCGCTTCCATACAGTAATGTTGGGACAAGCACTGCGTTATGTATTGCTACACGTGCCTTCTGGCTGAGGTGGTGGCTACCGAGAAGTTGTCCCAACGCTCCGTTCACTCTATTTCCCGCATTCACTCTTCGCTCTATATCAGTGGTGTACCTTCCATTTCGGCTAAATCCACATCCAAGATATAGATCATTTTCAAATGCATCCACTTGCTCTAGTACATCATTACCTATTGTTACTCTTACATCTGTTCTGGCTTCATCTCCTTCAAAGACCATTATTTTGATTTTGCTCACATTCACGCGTAGACCTCTTTTCTTACAATCTTCTATCATTGTGTCGACTAAGGTCTGCAGGTCAGTCACTGACTGTGCCAGTAGGACTGCATCATCTGCATAGAGCAGAGCAGTGACCACTGAGTCGCCCATCTGGACTCCCACATTCATATCGTTCAAACTTTGGAGACATTTATCCAGATATATGATAAACAGCCTGGCTGACAGAACGCACCCCTGCTTAACGCCGATATTGACGTCAAACCAAGGCGACATTCCATCATTTAGCTACACACAGGCTCTACAGTCCATGTAACTGGACTGCACAGCCTGTAGCAGTTTGCCGTTAATACCATACTCCGGTAAAATGTTGGCTCTGGTCTATATAAATATCTTAGTCATCTTTTAAGGTTGGGAGTATCCGTAGCCTACCGCACAATAAAACTCCAGATAAATAAGTATTCAAATTACTGAAATTTAGCATTTAATATGCTTAATTGCGACTGCACAGATGGCGTAGTGGTTAAGATACCGACCTTCCGTGCCAGTGCTAAGGGTTCGATTCCCACGCAGGACATTACTTTGTGTGATCCACAAAGTGTTGTTCTGAGTCTGGGTGTAATTTGTCTGCGTTAATTGCATGTTTGTAAAGTCCCCCGCAATACAAGGTTTATTTCCTTAGTGCAGGGCGGTGTTTTAAAAAAAAAAAAAAATATTTATAAAAACCCGATTACGAAGCGAAAAATGATGTCACAAGCGGGATTCGAACCCGCACCTATTGGGAGTCCGGCCCAATCGTGCTGCCACTTATACCACCGTGAACTATTGTAGGACATTCAAATCTCGCTTCGTATCATATTTACGTCTTTAAGGTGACGTGCGCCATCTACCCGACAATGTTTACACATTTAATGTTCTACAATAGTTCATGGTGGTGTAAGTGTCAGCACGATTTGGCCGGACTACCAATAGGTGCGCGTTCGAATCCCGCTTGTGACATCATTTTTTGTTTCGTAATCGGGTTTTTATAAATAAGTATTGTTGACAATAGTATTCCTATCTCGTCTTTATAAAGACATAAGAATATTTGTGCATAAAAGGAAAGTTAATCATTGGCGCCATTAATAATAATATTATAATCACGTTTTGCTATAAAATGATGACATAACATGAATTGATTATATAGCCATAAATATTGGCCATTGACGTATGTATATACAGAGAGACTTGTGGACAATTTTAATTGTATAATTTAGTGTCAACTACATCGAGACATTTTTGGATTAGAATAGTTTACAATATATGAATACTTAATTATATTTTTGTTTATATTGAATTGGAATATTTAGATAATGTAGGCGTTACATTTAAAGAATTAGATTAGTATGTCGTATTGGCATACATTGACTACGATATATAAGAGTGCACAGATGGCGTAGAGGCTAGTATACTTTGTGTGATTTAGAAATTATTGTTCCAAATCTATAGGCAATTTGTGGCTGTTAATTATATATTTGTAAAGTCCCCCGCAACACAAGGATTATTTCCTTAGTGCTGGGTGGTGTATTTTATCATCATCATTTTTCTACTCTTCTCCCAATTACTTAGAGTCTTCTTCTTCTTATTATTTTTATGTGTTGGCAATCAGCTACTTAAATGAGCCATTGTTGCCAGTGTCGAGTTATAATTATTTTTAAGTTTTTAGTCTTCAGATTAGTCATTGTCTGTCAGTAAGTCAAATTGTCGCCATCAACAGTGCTATGGCCACACTGTTAATGGTATCTTGTGAGAATTTTGATGAAAAACTAAAACGTTGTAAAGCACTTTTATATGATATTCACTACATCTCAGCAGTTCCGTCACATCACATTACATAAAATGCCATCAAAATTATCTAATATAACACGTTAAACCACTAAGATATCGAATATAATACAAAAGCACCACATGACGTATTAGATACCCGCCAAAAAACCCCTACTTAGGGTCAATACAATATGTACTCTTCTTTCAAAGTACATATTGTAAAAGCTATTGGCAATAGTTTTATGACCGGCCGTCTGCCAGACGTCAACACTCTTTGTGAATGTAATTGTTGACCTGATGCCGTTTTAATCAGATGAAGTTGTCCCAGACTCTTAGTCGTCTTTTACGACATCCAGGAGGTTTGCTAAGGGTTGGTAGTATTTGTAGCCGGTCATATAGCACGATATTAAAACTTTTATATTACAGGAAAATAATTTTAATTATTTACCAATCTTTATTATTATGTATAAGCATAGTGTTTTATAAAAAAACTTTATAAAACACATATGGGAATTGAATCCATACCTATTTGATCCGTTCAGATCTTCGTACCAATTCGACAAATGTGAGCTTTCATATGACAATCAAATTGTGGCTCGTATTATTATGTTGTCTTAATGGAAGACATGTGCCATCTACCGGATACCGTGCGAACTATCTCAGAGGCACCAGTTCGCGGCTGTAGACAGAAAAAAGTGTGGCCTTACCACTGCTAAGCTGCGTGGATGCCGATTATACCATTTCTTATTTATTTTATAGAAACACTAGCGGATCCAGCAAACTTCGTTCCGCCTAACAGTCAATGTACAAAAACTAAAAATACCACAACTCGATCGAAGCGCCACCTACCGAGTCTTATTTTGTTTTGAAATCATCCAGGGACCCATTAAAATATACTTAGAAAATTTTATCCTAATCGGTCCAGCCGTTTAATATACCGGCAACGTATTAAATAATTTATTCATAATCACTGTTCGTTAGTAAATCGAGTCATCAGCATTAATTGGGCGCTGACAATTAAATTAACGGACTGAATATGTTAGCAGAACATGAAAATAAACGTAAACCACTGTTACATATTCTATCTACCCTTTAGCATTTTCTCTAAATTACTTACTCTGCATTATTTAAAATAACACACTAAAATATTGAATAAAATTGAAGAGATTATGTAATTTGCCCATTCCCGCCAAAATTTTACAATTATGCCAATGTACTTAATAAATCAATTTTCCTTCCGTCGTGGAGGAATCTTAATTTCCTAATACTTTTTTTTTCAAATACACCAACCTGCTCTAAAGAAATAATCTTTCTATCGCGGGGCGTTACAAATATGCGATTAACGCAGAAAAATAACACCGAGACTCAGAGCAACACTTTGAGGGATCACACAAAGTATTGTACTACGTGGAAGTTGAACCCACGATACTGGTACGGAAGGTCGGCTTAACCAATACGCCATCTGTGCAGTACTAGATAATATACTAAATAAAAAGAAAGTCTTTGTAAGATGTCTCATTCAAAACAAAAAAGTGAAAAAAAAAATAGACAGTCTTTATAAAACCCGCATAATATCCACCAATTCACAAAAATCTCAAATGACTTCATAACATCTGCATAACACATTACAAAGTTGTTTTTTTTTACGGCATCTGTAATATTTTAGCAAAAAAAAAACTTTCTCTTCCATGAATCGTATTCATAACATGAGGAATTTTATTTTGTCTACTGTTAAACCTCCTTGTGTTATACACAGCAGAGTATTCTATGTTTTTATTGCTTATGGTGGCAAATCAGAATTTTCTGTGTGGTTGCGGCAACGAATATTACAAAACCCTGGTCGTGGATGTTGTAAAAGACGACTAAGAGCTTTATAGCGACCTGGACCAACTACAGTTAATACCGTTTCGTCAATAATTATATTTCCGAAGAGAATTGACGTCAGACAGATTGTCATAAAAATATTCCTAATAAATTTTACAATATGTACAATGGAAGAGGAGTACATATTTCGTCGACCTCCAAGTAATTGGGATAATAGCAGGAGAATGGTGGTGAAAAACGAGCAAGCAGCACATCTGATGGTAAATGTTATGATGTTCTCAGTCTGGGTGTAACTTGTGTTAATTAAATTATATGTTTATAAAAAAATGTAATAAACTTTTAAATTGTTACTTTTAAAATTGTATAGGTAAAATATATTTAGTAAATTCTGTCCACGGCTTCGCTCGCATAAAAAGTGACTTTCACAATATAAAATTTTATCACAAAAAAAAAAAGATCTATTTGTAAGCCAATTTTCATTCAAATCTGTTCAATGATTTACGCATAAATGAATAACAAACATTCGAACATCTTCAAATAATGCACAGTCATAATATTAGTAGGAAGTGGGATTGGCTCCAGTGTGATCCACTTCAAACCAAAAATTACTTCTCTTTTTTTCTTAATATAATACTAAAGACAATAGCTGAACCAGATCCTGCAAACGACGTCTGAGAAAATTAACATTCACATTTCTAATACTAGGATAGTCTATAATTTAGTTAATTGGTTTCTATTCGCAATATTACAAATATAATATTAGCGACTCTTGCACACGCCGCGTGCCGGTGTCGAATATCATGGGAACCAAATACCACCCTACTTTGTGACACTCTAGGGACATAAAGTCATGACTCTTAGGGCGGATAGCTGAACAATATTTAGTACTCTAAATCACACAGTGCTGTGCGATAATATAATAGAAATACCAATTACTACCTATTTTTAACCGATTTAAAAATATATATATAAAAAAAATATGTATAAACATCCTCTCTTATAAATATAGACCTGAAATAGAACCTCCTCCGGTTCTATTTCAGGTCTATATTTATAAAAGAGGATGTTTATATATATATATATATATATATATATATATATATGTATAACATCGCTAAACTCAGAAACTATTTGACCGATCATTATGAAAATTCGTACGCATAAGTATTTTTTATGGATGTTTATATTCTCATTGATGTAACTCGCCACCAGGCGGCGCTGCGATATAGCGACTTCTACAAACAAACCAACGAGCTGGGTTCGCTAATCTATAATATAAAAGGCGAATAACAATGTAAGCAGAGAAACAAAACTGCAAGTGAAAAAAAAGCACATAATAACATCCATTTGTCCAAGGTGGTATGGTCACAACCTAAGAATTCCACTCAACTTTCTTTCTTGTCCTTAGGTCGTAAAAGATGATTAAGGAATATATGCAGAGAATTTCATTGCATGAGAAGGAAAGCTTGGAATAAAACTATATGATGTCTGATTAGCGTGGTAGTCCTAGTGGTGGCATTGCCTGATATTGTAAAGGAGGGTCGAGTAGTAGTGTTTTAAAAGCTGAGATATTCATGATTATAAATATTACTTTATAGAATATTTTCGTTTTGAAATATAACTAACTAGCTTCTGCTCGCGGTTTCACCCGCGTAAAAAGTTACTTTCCCAAAGTTTTTCATCCCCTATTTTTATTTTACCCCTTAAGGGTAATTTTTTCACAAAATGTTAATGTCATATTTATTTATATCTAATCAATTGCCTAAAAATAAGTTTTAAGCTTCTGGCTTTAAAAATGACGATACTTCCTTACAACTTTGTATCCCCCTTAACAACCCTCTTTTGCATTAAAAATTAGTCTATTTCCTTTATCAGGCTCTAGATTATCTGTGTATTTGGTCATTTAGATCGGTTTAGTAGTTTTGGCGTGAAAGAGCGACAAACAGACAGACAGAAAGAGTTACTTTCGCATTTATAATATTAGTAACGATTTTACGAGTTCTATCCCGTTATTATTCTTTTTTTTTTGAACACATGACAACCTCTTCATAGTCATAGGAGGACTGTAATGTATTGGAAACGTCGTGAAAAATTCATAATCAAATACAAACGCGATATTTTCCATAAAAATGTATTATTTCAAATGTATAATACTCGTGTAAACATCAGAACTCATTATATTCTTGAATTCTACATACATACATATCATCCCTTGCAGGGTAGGCAGAGAGAACAGAGTGCCAGAGAACTCTATCCTTGCATAGTTCACTCGGTACCTACATCTTTCTGATGAATTCTGTTTTACATATTGCTAAAAAAGGTAAATTCTGTCGCTATCGCCACGCTGGGCCAGCGTGTTGGCGATTGCAGGTAGTGTTATAATTCCCTGGGACTTTTGGCGGGCATGAAAACTCTTCTACGGGTTGAGAGCCCTCAGCGCTCACCTACAGTCCGGGTAAAGTTGTCATAGCCATCTGAGGCTAACAACTAAGACACACAAAAAAAAAAAAAAAAAATGGCGGGCATGTGAAACCGTCTTGTGGTGATTTGGTATTATATTCAATATCTTAATATTATATATTATATCTTAGTATTTTAATGTGTGTGTGTAATTTTAATGGGGTTTTATATAATGTAAAGAGGAGAAAGTGCTGGGATGTAGTGAATATGATATAACAATGCTTTATATATGTTATCTCTTTACACTTCATTGCGCAGGAGATAATATGTATTAGTAGCACCTTTGATGGGTACGATTGGACTTACTGACGTATAAAGACTAATATGAAGAGACTAAAGACGTGAAGAAACTGATAATTCGTGGAGAAAAATTAAACTCAAGACTGACAGCAATGGATTTGTGTTAGTAGCTGATTGTTAATACAAAGAAAGAAGAAAAGGATTGTCTAGTGAAGGTTTACAGCTTTTTCCTCTGGTGATTTTATGACTCCCATTGGAGATTAAGAGGGAGTTTGAAGTAATTGCATTCCCACAAACAATTGTCTAAAGAAACTAAAAACTTGTACTTTGAACACATGTCCACTGATAAAGACGAAGTGCAAATCTTGACGGCGATAACTCCCCTCCGCTCTCGGCACTCCCCCCTCCTCCCAGAGGGGTGGCTGTATCCGACTTTTCCATTACCATTAATCTGGCTAAATGAAACTTTAGTATTGTGTCATCTTGAGTCGCCATATGTCTTAATGTATCTCTTTTGTTTACTTTTTGTTGTCTATGGCCTTAATGGGTAAGTTGGATTAGGTTGGTACGATTGATTGATTCGAAATTTGAAATAGTGTCACTTTATTGATTTGTTATTTGAAATAGTGGTACTTTAGATATAGATAGTTACTAAAAGGAATTTTTCATCCATCGTCTATTATTTTGAATTTCTAGAGAGTTATAGGATAAAGAGGAGAATTCTAAATACTGATAGAATAAGAAAAATAATTACATAAAAATTAGAAGTATTCCGAGATATTCATGTATGTAAAAAAAAATGGTAACCATCCTTCTCTTGATCGTAAAAGATAACTGAGGGATTCAATAGGATGATGTCACTATATCTTGATATAAATTGCTATACTAATAGGTCTGACTAGTGTGGTATAGTTGGTCAATTTCTTTCTCACTATGAAGAAGATTTGAGCCCAGCAATAATAGATGAAATGATGATAATGATTTTTTTAAGACTTATGGCATGGTCTTTAGTTATAAATTTTAGTGATTGTCCATCAGTAAGTCAAATTGTCACCTTAAACAGTGATATAACCACACTTAATAGTATCCTTCAGGGAGTTTAGATGCCAAACGAAAACATTAGTAAAGCACTCTTATATTATATCCACTACACCTTAGCACTTCCTACGGATCACATTAAATAAAGTGCAATCGGCATTATTTAATAAAACACATTAAAACACTAAGATATTGAATATAATACAAAACCACCACAAGACACTTATAACGTTTCCGCTAAAACCTGATGATGATTTCAAAACGGATTACCACAGGGTATAATAAAATACAGAATTAGAATTAAATCACAGAGTACTATAAAAAAAATCGCTTATAATTTACAGATATTCGATTACAATAATCTAAATGTAAAGTACATTATTCAAAAACAATAAGTCGTCGTATCGCGTTACCCGCCTCTTAACCGTTTCCCCATTGACATCCACCCTCACCTGGCTGCGCGTGCGCCGTACTACTTGTACCAAATTCGAACTGGAACTTTTGTGCCAACCCTTCCATTGTTCTTTTTACGAATTGTTTTCGTTTTAATTCATCGCGGGCGTGCGTTTGACGGGTTGATTCAGAGCTCCCTTGTAGGGTTGTCACACATATTCTTTTTAATATATATATATATATATATATATATATATATATATATATATTTGTAATATTGATATAAGAATTGCATAGATAGAACGTCAAATTACAATGTTTTCCTTCATTCTTTGTTATCGTTAGAATATTTACTTGCTTATTCAAATCAGGGCACTTACATATTGACATTTTTTACATTTTAATTTAATTTAATAAACTACCACTGGATCAAAATAAGACCGCTACTGAGAAGATCCGGCAAGAAACTCAGCGGGTTTGTCTATTATATATCTATTATATGACGTTCACAACATTAACCATAGTTATTTTAAAAATTAAAACATATAGTTTACTGCTTACACTAACCAGATAGATTCACACGTTCTCTGAATCTAAAAAAGTTATAATACATTAAATACATACTATTAATTTTAATTTACACAATATAAACATACAAAAAAATAATGACGAATAGGTTCAGTAACTCCTAGGAGTGTTCAGAGAGGGTATGACTAGATCATAATCAGTCAATACAAACTAAGGATCCTTGTATTGTGGTGGTAGACTTTAAAAACATACAAATAAGGCTGGTAAACATCTTTTTTTATTATTTAGGTTAATCAATTTTTTTTATTGCTTATGGTGGCAAACGAGAAAGCAGCGCACCTGATGGTAAGTGTCACTGCCGCCCATGGACCTTTGCAATACCTATGGTATAGCTAGGCCGCTGCTTACCAATAAAAAACCCAAACCCTGGGTGGGTTTGGGGTTTGGCGTTTGTTGCGCTTTTGAACCAATTGACTTACTCGTACATATTTCGATTACAATTATAATATTCACAAAAAATTGCGTTCTTAACTATATTAAATTAGTTAAAGTTACTTTTAGTAAATTTAATTGTATGTATATTTAAATAATTCACGTACAACCCTGATCCATTGTACCGTTTTGTTTTCTTAACCAAAGTTTGTTTCGCAGTGCATGAGTTTATTGATTTATTTGTTAAAAAATAATTGGTGCTTCAACAACTTATTGAGTGCTGGCAATGTTGACAAATATTTTAATAGGGTTTATAATTATATTTTAGTATATGGGGTTAAAGAATTTTAAGATTTTGGTGACGTAATCTAATGATAGTCATTCTGGATATTTATTTGGCTTGTTTTCGAATATTCAAATGGAAATAATTTCTATCACATTAAAAAAGTCTTGCCATATATTTATTCTTATCATTATAATCGTCATCTGTCAGCTTTTATAGTTTATTGCTGAACGTAAAACTCTCCCATAGAACACCATGTGGTATTCCCCATTGTATTGACATTCATTAAAAGACTTAATATTATAATATTTACGCTCTCCACACTCAAAAACATTTGTAAAACACTTTTATATCTAATTCACAATACCACAGCACTTTCTCCGCATAACACATATAATATTAAAATACTAAGATAATAAATGCAAGACAAACCATGCTTATCTCTTGACACCTTTGCATCTCCGTTAAAAGTCCCATAGATTGGTTGTTATTCGCACTTAGTATTTATAAGTATCCCAGTAGAATCTTTATGTCCATTCTTCTAATGATCCTGCCAACCGATTTTTACAACTACACGGGCAAGTAAAGATTGGGGATAATTGTAGTTTTAACAAACTGTTAAATAATAATATATCTTTTTGATATTCTTATCAGTGAAATGGTGAATAGCGGCATATATTGGTCCATTGCCCCTTTAACTGTAATAAAAACAATTCATAAAACCGAAAAATTTATAAAATAAAACAAACGATACACAAAAATCGATTACCAACATGTCACTTAGTCGAGTCGTAACGAAATTCGCTAACGATCTAAAATTGCCCCCTTTGCCGCCATTACCTTGAATAAATATAATTATAACAATAACACTTCACATACACATTATTATTTTAACAAATAACAAAACGTAATGATCCACGGCTTGTTGCCACATGGTGCGAAACAGACGCGTTTCCTGTTGCCAGAATGTGAAAAAAAAAATAAACTGGAAGGTGTTATGTCTTCAATTAGTGAAGATATTTAAACTATACAGATGGTAAAATAGTTTAAATAGGTAATCTTTCGCATTGAATATCGTGGATTTGATTCATAACTAAACATTAAGCGTTTGGGTAATTTGAACCTAATAGTTTTAAATCCCAGTCCCGCAATTTAAATATTATTTCCTTATTATAAAGATTTGCCTCAACAAGGAACTACGAACGAAGAATCAATCGTATATATTATACTTTCAAAATAGGTTATAGTCACCTAAAAATCAGCCAAGTGCAAATCAGCGTATGAATTTACATTTAATCGATAGTCTTGCGTAATGCCGATCTGCCTTTGTGAGGATTATAGAAATATTCTCTCCTATAGACTTGTGACCGCACGCTTAATACAAAAATATGTATAAAGGAAAAAGCAAAGTTGTAGAAGTAAATTTATTAATATTTAGAAACTGTAGACACTGTAGAAATATGCTACAGTAGAGGTATGATGACATTGTCGACAGTTTTTTTCTATAGTTCTGGGCTGGTCCGTCTGCGGTAGTACCACACTCTCGAAGAAAATTGTGGTCTGAGCAATGGCAATAATCTATGCTTTCGCGTTCCGTTTTGAGACCGAGAGAGTCTGAAGTGCAAATTTCTGAGTGGCTTTTGGTTGGTAAGGAGCGGCCTATCTGCATGCATTTGATGTGTCGCTTGCTCGTTTACCACCATAAGTAATAATAATAAAAAAAGTTGCATAGAGCTTCCCTTTCCGTATTATAAAGGAGTATGAATAGAAGTCAACAGCTTCTCTCTTATCTGTGAGTGTCTTAAAATATGACTAAGCGATATGATATGCAGATAATACCGAATCAATAGCAGTAAAACTGGACATAAAACTCTATATACCTTACATACCCTAGATGAAAGACGTTCGAGCCCAACAATGAAGCTGATATGGGCTCAAATGATGATGATAATGAAGTGCATAAAATAAGCTACCGAAACTGCCTATAAGCAAAATAATGTGGTTAAAATGTTGCGTATTTTATTAAAATATATAGTGAATTTTGTTTTTTAAATTAGAAGCTTTATGCAGCGTGAATTATAAATATTTTAGGTGTTATTTTTCTAAAAACTTTAATTAAAACTATTTAGATAGCATTGTTTTATTGTATTTAACTTGCGTCAGTAAAAATTTATGCCAACATTACCAAAGATAGAACTTTAATTTACATTATCAATTTTATTACGTACGTATGAAATTAATTGTTTGAATGTACTTGAATTACTGAATATTATTAACATAATTACAATAATTCTAGTCGATACTGATTAATTAAAAGGTGAAATCATCCTGTTTTATAATCATTGAATTACTAGTAATAAAGAAATACGAGTAATTAATCACAAAACAGATTGGTATGTGGCGGTAGCTACGAATACTACTAAACATTATATTGCTCGTGAGTGTAGTAAAAGACAACTAAAAGCTTTACATCCACCTGGGCGAACTGCCACCTGGGCTACAATTACTTTCTCAAGTAGGGTTGGTGACTGGACATAAAACTATTGAAATAATTTGGCAATATGTACAAAATAAGAAGAGTAAATATCCAAGTAATTGGGAAGAGAGCAGGATGGCGAATATAATGATGATGGTGGTGATGATGATGGTGGTGATGATGATGATGGTGGTGGTGGTGATGACGGTAATGATGATGATGAGAGTATTGATTATGATAATGATGATGGTTATAACCAATTACCTACATTAAAAAACGAATAGAATGATAGCTAACTAACTCAAGTTAATTCAAATGTCAAACGTTCGTAGATTTGTATTAGTTTCAAGGAAGTAGTTCATGAGGTGGAAGTTGTAACTGACGCTCATAGTACTCTACAATACCAGGGGCACAGCCAGGTCATTGCTTGCCCTACGGTGGATTTGGATCGCCAGTTCTCTCGATTACTGACAGATTTATAACTGCAGATGCAAATATTGTAAGCAGCATAACATTACCATATTAAGATGTGATTGTAAATAGATATTTAGTATAATCGGATAATGGCTGATATATTTGAATTTCAAATAAGTTTACAGTTCAAAGAATTTCCTTATAAGATAATATAGGATGAGAAATTTTATACATCTTTTTTTATGGAACATAATAGCAATTTTACATGGGCCTTTCCCCTGAGTTTTAACATTTAAAGTAACTGTCTATTAATAAGTCAAATTGTCACCTTCAACAGAGCTATTGAAATACTGTTAATTGTAACTTCTAAAAATTTTAGTGAAACACAAAAACACATAAAGCACTGTTACATTACATTCGCTACACTTTAGCACTTTCTTTGCTTTATATTACATAAAATGACAACACTACGTGACATTACCATGCTCCCACTAAAACTCATATCAAACAATTTAACCTTGAGTTATCCAAAAGGTTTTATTTAGTTTATCAACATATCTAGTTTATTTGTTTCAGTTTGAATTGCAATTTTAAATTTATCTAAACTAGCTTTTGTTTATTTAATTTTACTGAATAGTATTTGGGCTTAATTTAAGTAAGTAAAACTTTTTCTTTTTATACAAAATTAACTATTGTGTTATACCGCTTTTAGAGTTGAATACCGTGAAATCCATTTTTATTGAATTTCTACGTCTTTGGAATTGTCAAAATTTCATGTTTTTAGCTTTAGTATTATCTTGGCGTTGATGAGTCAGATAACCAGCGTCTTTATATGTATAGAATAGGTAGATAGATAATGTATAAACGTACAAGAATCAACATACTTCTTAACAACATACAAGCACAAATATTTGATCTACGAATCGCACAGCGATATTCAAAATAATTAGAATAAAGCACGCAATTGTTTTTTGCAGAACGATTTTAAGATAAATATTTGTTTTTTAATATTGGTAATACATTTAATTAATAGACCTAAGCTTTGCATTATTTTTTTTGCTCGCTCCATCTGGTATTTTCTGTAGTTGCAATTTATTTACGTCAGCATGGCGAATTATTTTACTGGACAACCATCTAGGAGATGTTTTTTTAATTTCTTGTTTTTTTATGAAAGGTGTCATTTCTTCACAAGTCTTGTACAATCATTTTCTTCATAACTTTTAGAATATATTATATATTCTTGGATGTCGTAAAATACGACTAAGAGCCTTATAACGACCTGGACCAACTCCATCTGATGCCGTTTGGTCAACAGTTACATTCCTAAGAAGGGTTGACGTCTGGCAGGTGGCCGGTCATAAAACTATTGTCAATAACTTTTACAATATGTACTATGAAAGAAGAGTACATATTGTATCGAAAATTATTCAATATAACACTATTAAATACTAAAATATTGATATTTTTATATTCCCGCTAAAACTAAGTGTCATGTCTTTTTCTGTACCACAAAAACATAATGATAATTGACTGAGTAATTGAGTAGACACGACCAGAAAGCTTAAAAAGGGACAAACTTACATTTTTAATATTAGTTCAGTAGATTCCTACATTATTCGATGCAAAAATATTTTAAAATTTTTCCATGGTAATTAGTATAATGGTTGTACTTTAAGATCGTAATTAATGTACAGTTGTTTGTACTAACATATTTAGCATTTTGCAAAATATATGATATTACCTCACGTAATGACTGTACATTTATCTATATTATCATAATTTTCTACATATTTTTTTTTTTTTTTTTTTTATTGCTTATGGCGGCAAACGAGCAGACAGCACACCTGATGGTAAGTGTCACTGCCGCCCATGGACCTTTGCCAATGGTATAACTAGGCCGCTGCCTACCAATACAACCCTGAACCCACCCCAGTTAGGCTTCCGGCTCTCTCGCTCACCGAACGAAGCGCAATAGCACATTGCTATTACTCAGACGTCGATCTTCTGCGAGAATGTGGTACTACCCCGGACGGACCGGCCCGCGGCTGTAGACAGAGAACTGTCCACAGCGTGGTCCTACCACAATAGATACATATGCTTCTACATATACTTTTCTAAATACATATGTAATTTTGGTATGTTTTAAAATGTTGTATGTGATTTTATGAAAATGAAGATGCTAGATTTTTTAAACACACTATTTTAAAGGTCCTTAAATACTGTCAACCTTGCGTATATTTTTATCATCACTTCATCATCATCATCACAGCCCATATATGTCCCACTGTTGGGCTCGGGCCTTCTCCATAATGGAAGGGAAATTAACCTACTATACCACGCTGGTCAGACGTGTTGGTATAGGGTTTTGTTTAGAGTTTTCCTTCTCTTGCATAGATGTTATATGCGTCTTATATCCTTTAGTCGTCTTTTACGATCACCCATGGGCAAGGGTGGTGAATTGTATTCTTACACCGTCGGCACACGGATCTTTTTTTAATTTTCAACTGAATTCTGCTATCATCATCATTTCAGCTCATTTTATTTCGAGATTGCCTTGCCAAGATGTATGTATACATAATGCGTCCTTAAGTTATCTTTTAAGATATGCTACAATAAGTAACTATTTCTTAATTTCTTAGTCCCCCAGTCTTTGGTCTATTTTCTTCCCTCTTCTCCTGGATCCACGAGTGGTAATAATCTTATATTTTGAACATATATAATATGTTGTAATTCTTTATTTCTCGTAGGAGTATTAAAAACTGGTTGCGAGTATCCAAGGGATATGAGCAGTAACTTTTTTAGGTAATTGTACATCAGCACCTTCTTGGAATAGTCGTCATACGAACAGTGTATTGATATATGAAACCTACGCTAAGAAAATAATTTTCATATTACGGAAGATTTTACAAAC
This sequence comes from Lymantria monacha, assembly GCA_905163515.2. Taxonomy (NCBI): domain Eukaryota; kingdom Metazoa; phylum Arthropoda; class Insecta; order Lepidoptera; family Erebidae; genus Lymantria; species Lymantria monacha. The sequence continues at coordinate 26,211,376 of LR991100.1, forward strand.
ATACAATGAACGGACAGAAATTACACTCAGACAGAACAACAGTTTATGGACCGTACAAAGTATTGACCTGAATCAAAACCATACATACTAAAACAATTAACAGTTGTATAAGAATATTTATTCTGCATGAAATCTTATTTTGACAAACACTATGCAAAAATCATAACATGAAGTTCACTGAGTTATATATAATAACCGTTTCAGAGATTCATATATTTATATAGTAAAAGAACAAAATAAATCAAAACAAAATCTATTACGTCTACAATAGAAATAAAATATGTGTGTATAGAATTAAAATAAAATACCGAACGCGAACTTGATCGCGTAAAAGAAATGCGCGCATTATCCGAGCACATCTGCTCCGGTTGCGCGTACGTTTCACGCTAATGATTATTGAATGCTGCCCGTTCTATTTTCGAACTAGGAATTCTAACGTTCGTTTTGTGGAACACTGTTTAAATATGGGGGCCCATTTTGGCGGGCACCAATATTTTATTGGGAGTTAAAATATTGATAAATATAATAATAATAATCATATATTTGCCGTAGTAAATTATTTCCCATTTGATGTTGGAATATATAGAGGCAAACATAAGAGGCTCTTATCGTTCAATATCTGAAAACAAAGAGTGTGTTACGATGAATTATGGATCATGGAATAGAAACGTGGTCTTTAAATGCTCTAAATATTATTCTCAGAACAAATCTCAAAGTCGCTCAGCCTGATATGGACAAGATAATTCTCGATATTTCTCTAAATGATAAAATCCGAAACATGGAAAGCCATAGACGAACGAGTGTATGCGACATAGTCTAAAAAATTACCAAGTAGAAGTGGCAATAGACTGGTGACATTGCTTAGCGAATTGATAACCAGTGTGGAAGAAATATTCTCGAATAGCGACTCTAGCTAGATCTGCTTTTAGTGATTATAGTTAGGCCAGTTTTTATTATCTTTGTTTGTAGATAATCCAGTAGTTCAAATACATAAATATAAGTAGTAACTGCCATTCATAGATTTCAGTACCACTATAGAGACAGTGAAGTCGTTGGCAAACGTAAATTGAGTATTGGGACTCCGGATCTCTCGAGCCTCTCTCTATCTTACCGAATGAAATGCAATATCAAATTGCTATTACACACATGTCAATTTTCTGCGAGATCTGATATTAACCCAGATGAGCCGACATATTTATGATTACAGATAAAAACTATCAGAATCTTGGCCTTATCACTGGATAACATGTTTTAATTCAACTTTTTACCTAAATTTTGGTACTCCTCGTTTTAATTCTACTAATTATTTTAACATTAATATTAAATTCATAATAAAAATTAAAATCAAATCCATTACAATAAAACTAATAAGGAATTAAATCGTATCTTAAAAGCCTGAGAAAGAGTATGATACAAAATTATAAGGTGCTCTTCATACAAAACCAATTACTGAGACCATTAAGTCGAATGCACACAATACATCAGGGTAATACTAACGATCGTCAGTGTTGCCAGCGTAATACATGCGGTAATTAAACATACGTTTTTTCGGTAATTACTAAAAAGAGCCAAATAGACGCTATCAATCACAAGCGTGGTAATGGTATTAGATTATTAGTGTTGATTCCGGTTGTGATTTTAAATGGACATAGAATATTGGTCGATTTACTTGTAAGCAGGTATTTAGAGAAAATTATAATGGATAATGATGATAATGGTTTTCATCTAAACGTAAATACTGTATTTGATGTTAATTGACTGAATTAAGTAATATATAGTGATTTATTACTATTCTCTAATGGTAACTATGAAGAAACACCTAAAACTTCAATTAAATTTGATAGTATAACCTTGTTTAATAAAGATATAAGAAACGCTATAAAATTGAATAGAAAATTTCTCATAATATCAGCTGATATCTATCTGATAGGCTTGACTCTACCGCAATGAAAGGGAAACTACATACATACATACATATCATCACGCCATATACCTTGCAGGGTAGGCAGAGAGAACAGAGTGCCAGAGAACTCTATCTCTGCATACTTCACTCGCTTCCTCAACATTCATAATTCTCTTCATACACGCTCGCCGGTTTCGGAGACTCTTGACTCCACCTTCCTTCAGTACATGACCGATCTGGTCTAGGTAGATTAGTCTCGGTCTCCCTCGGTACCTACATCCATCCACTTTCGCATTGGGAAAGGGAAACTGATTTACTATACAAGGCTAAGTATGTTGTGGGTATAGGGTTTAATTTCTAATTTTCCTTGTTTTGCTTAAATGATCTATGCATATTATATACCTCAGTAGTCTTTTAAGATACCCACGGGTAAGAAAGAGCACTTTCTCACCACACAGATGATAGGAAATTGAGCTTACTCAAACGTACTTGGACGTTTTTACAACTCAAAACAACATTCAGAATGGAATAGCTTGATAAACCATTATACCATTTGCGCAGACCTACAAACTGGCTAGATTTCACTTGGATCCAAGATATTATAATGCTATGATTCCTGTATGCAAAATCTAGAAGCTATTGCTTTAAATGAACGGCAATTTGAATATCTTACTGCAAAACATATAATAATACAAGATTTCCTCGTTTCATAATCTCACCATTATGAATAGCAGGTGTCTAGTGCACTGCGCTAATGGCTTAGTGGCGTGTGCGCCGCGCCGCCTCATTACCGCCCGAACGCTTCCGAAGTGTTGCGACAATAGCCGAAAGGGCAATACTTTCATTTTGATGTTGCTAATTGGAATTTGAGCAATTGTCTCAAATTGTACATAAATTAGTAGGTGTGAAAATAAATTTATTTTTGATTTTTATTCTTTTGGATTTGTCGCGAGATATATCCCAATATATTATTGTAAGCTATGTTGCTGTACTTGTACAGCTATTTCCGTGTGGTAACGGAGTAAGAATACAATTCACCACCCCCTTCTTACCCGTGGGTGATCATACGAGACGACTAAGGGATATAAAACGCATATAACATCTATGCAAGAGAAGGAAAATTCGTAACAAAACCCTATACCAACACGTCTGACCAGCGTGAGTCAATTACCCTTCTATTATGGAGGAGGCCTGAGCCCAACAGTGGGACATATATGAGCTGAGATGATGATGATATTTTGACTAAGAAAGAATGCAATTTATTTCTTTTTCCTTTTCCATAGATAGATAAGAGACTACGAAAGGATCTAAACTGATAATATTTCAAGAAAACAAATAATCAAAATAAAACTCCATAAAAAGCTTTCTGATCATCGTATCGGTGCAGTTGGTACCCAATTTGAGACGTATTTTATTTTAATGGTCAAATCAATTATACATATATTATACAAATTTTTTAAATGGCTATTGTTGTTTTTAAAATATACATTTTTCAAATAATATTTATCAATATAATTTTTAGTGAATCATTAAAATAATCCAAAATAAATAAATGTTTTAAAATTTACCTCTGTTTTGTTCAACAACGGTTGAGTGATCACAAATGCTCGTCTCGGGCTATTGGACCTTGAAAAACTTTCAAAAGGCCAAATTATGTTTAATTAAATAATTGAATTAAAAACATAGCAGTTATCTTGTTAAAGTTTGTCTGCGGTGTTGTATACTCTTCCATATTAAGGGTGTTGAAAAGGGTCATTATTTTAAAGAATACCATGAATTCAACTAAGGGATTACTAGAGGAGTGGCAGCAATTTTCTCACAAAAATTTTGTAACATCTAATTAGATTGTCAACTGTCTGCTCAACTTTCTTTGGCAGAACTTTGTCTAATAGTAAACTTTAAAAGTCTAATGAATAGAAAAAGAAAATTTACAAAATAAAAGATCATGATAGCTGATTTTAAACGGTACTGCTGTTTCTAGTAGCTAACTTATCCTCATCTATCATCTCGGTTCACTGTTCAATTCCGGTTTCCTCCACTGTGGGGAGGAAGTGACCTACTATGCTTCACTGACAAGATGTATTGACATTTTTATTTCGAGTTTTCTTTCTTTTGTAATGATGCTATTTGAATATTGTATCTTTTAGTCGCCTTTTCCGACATCCACAGGCAAGAAAGTACTTACTTCATCACCTCACGAAAAACTTAACTTATATTATTACTCTTTATAATACAGTTTCAATAAGTTATTCTTAACCAAATTATAAGAATTAAAAGAATCGAATACGATGGACTCAATATTCAAGTGTATATGTTACTCTATAATATGTTACTCTAGTGACTTGACAGCATTCAATTCAAAAGTCCCTGATGCACGCCAATTTGTTCACCATGACAAAGTTGGAAGACCTGAAGCAGTATCTATTACTTCTAAAATAAAAAAGAATATAACCATATAAAATCTGTACTTGTAAAAACAAACCACCGGATATAAAAAGCCATTTTAGGTTTCAGCTTCATAAAATACAAAATTTATTATATTAAATGTGCATAGATCGTTATCAGAAGGAAGGTGTTTGTAAATTGTTTTTGCTTGATATGCGTAATATGCATGATTATTATTTTTACATCAAAAAGATTGCACAGATTGTACAGAGTAATTTAAATCACTACCCCCCAAAAATTATAGTGCTGGAGTCTGAACGTTATTTGCAGCTATTAATTGTATCTTTATAAATTCTCCAGTAATACAAAGATTGATTTTTTAGTCTAACTCAGACTCTCAGACTCAGCAGTCAATTTAAAAGTTAATTCAAACGATATAGATGGCAAGACTGCTTCTGATTATGGTAAAAAGGTAGACGAATGAAATAGTTATGATTCTTGCAGAATCCTTTTTTTTTGGTTGGACTAAGGATATTAATATCAGATGGCTGTTACATCATTATGAGGACTAGTGTACAATATATGCGAATACCAATATTTAAATGCATCATCTGGTACACCACTACGACGACGAAAAAATTTAGGTATTTTTAACATTTTGTATTTTGCCCACAGAGACCACCATCATCGTCACTGTCTTATGGTGGCGCGGTGAACGACGACGTGCGCTCACCAGGTTCTGGTGGCACACCTGGTCCACTCAGTCAGCCCCCGTCGCAAACCCTTGACGCGACAGATCCAGGTAAGTTCCTTCTATATCTGTATCACCTGATTTCATAACTTTAAAGAATAGGTATAACAATTTTTTTAATTTTAGTGGTAGACAAACAGTATAAATCTTGCGGTTCTTCTTTTTGTAATTACTCTAGTATGAGCTATCGTATCAAATGCCAATTTAAAATCGAAGACAGAAATCAATTCTATATTATAAATAATAAAGGAAATTGTATAATTAAAACTACATTAAAAAGGATAAAATTAAACATCTATATTCGGTTTCAAAGTTACATACAATTTTAACATTTAAAATATATTAATTATTAAACATAATATTCAAATTTAAAACGTACATAGTTAAAATACGAATAATACTTTTTGCTTGCAATACGAATTATCCTATAACCAAGTAACGCACTAAAAGAGTAGCTGTAGCTATGAAATATTTGTCTATTTTCTTTTTATTAACACCACTGACAGTTATTAATTTTTGGATTTGATCATTAGTATCATGAATAAAGATTTTATGTATGAATTTGTCTTAGTTTTTTAGTTGTACAACTGAACCCGTGCCAAATAATAGATGATAAATTCACTAGAATGTGCGCTTACAGTTATCATCAACGACAAAATGTCTTGTTGAAATTGCTTTATATTATTTTTATGATCTAATACAAATTATGTTTACTGTATTAAATGACATATAATATATCCGAATGCTCTGTATTTCTTATTTGTTCGTATGATGATAATTATGTCTAAAAATACAATGTCGTCCAAATCATATTTGATTGCGTATTCTCCAAGTTGATTAGCTGTTTAGGTTCATAGGTTTAGTAATTGATAGAATGATTAACAGCGTGGCCATAGCACTGTTATGGCGACAATTTGACTTGCTAACGGACTATGACTAACCGAAGAGACTAAAAACGTGGAGATAATTATAACTCGATACTGGCAACAACGGCTCATATAAGTAGCTGATTGCCAATACAGAAAAGGAAGAAGAAGAATTGATAGAATGTTTGAACGAGTTAAGTTTAATGTACTTAGTAAATTGAAACCTCTAAATAATGTCAAATGTGATCAGCATGAATTTAAGTGATACTAAGTTCATGTTTTATCACTTGTGAGTGACTGTTCTATCAGAAATACCATCAAGTGTTGACATATTATAGCTGTGTGGTAGCGGCTAAGAATACTACTAGCCCTTACTTTGCTCGTGGATGTCGTAAAAGACGACTAAGAGGCTTATAACTACCTGGGCCAACTCCATCTGATTCCGTTTGTTCAACAGTTACATTCCCAAGGAGGGTTGACGTCTGTCAGGTGGCCGGTCATAAAACTATTACCAATAACTTTTACAATATGTACTATGAAAGAAGAGTACATATTGTATCGACCCCAAGTAATTGGGATAAGAGTAGGAGAATGATGTTGACATATTACAGAGTAATTAAACTGTTGTTGAAATTCACCACCACAATATTCAAAAAATTGAAATTATTAAAATAGATTAGAAATGTGTGACGTATAAAAAAATCGTTTATTAAAACATTTAACTCTCGAATCTAAATTAAAATACAACATAGAAATATTAAAATTATTTAAAAGCGTGTGATTAAATAGTATCTCATCAGAATATGCAAATGTTAACGATCATAACGTGAATTTCTTGTTGTCCTAGAAAAAAAAAATAGACTTTACGATGTGTAGTATCGCTCCAGTGGGTCTCACATGCCTAATGATGTCTGATGTTGCAACACTGTAACTACTCGCATCCGTTTTAGTAATCGATTCTCATCGGAATATCCGATATGTTCACCGATTATGTTATATGAAATTTCTCAATACATATACATTCAAAACTTGTATTGGTTTTGAAAGTTAATAATATATGTCAAGGGTTTTCCTACGCGTCTATAACAATTAACATGTCCGCACTTCGGATCTAGATCCGACGAGACACGTCAACACCCTTTGAGAACCAATTGAAAACTGACAAGCTCACATCGTCACGTCACTATCGCACGTCAAACTTCTGCTTTAAATATGTAAAAAGAAGTCGGTCCGAGCGCTGCCTTTGCATTTGTCAACGTTCGGATATCCGTCAAGAGTGCGAGAATCACTCGTCACTCACACAAGACATGTTACCTTACGTATCTAGATCGATTGTCATGTATTCATTCTGAAATGACTGATAGGTGTCCGCAGATCGAGCACTTACGACGTTACATTATTGGCGCCAATGCCACAATAGGTATTGAAATGAGACAGGATTGTGATGTAGTATCGCTGATGCATCTCGGTTTATCGCTTTCATATTCCTATGCGTCTTGTAATTTGTATGGGATTACATCGTACCTATTCATATCTACTATTAAAATATTCAAATATGACATTTATGTTTTTTAAATGTAAAAAATAAAGTGATGTCTCTTAAAAAAAAACGTGCCTTTTACCAACAACAAAAGACGCAATCACTAGCACAACATTTGACAGCTGTCAAAAATGGCCGACGCGTTGGCGCGAAAAACTAACAAAGAGTCGGCGAGTATGTATTTTTTTTTTCAACATTTCCACGTAGTTTTCGTGGAAAAATTATGTTTTCGACACGCGTATGTGTAATTGTTTGGTTTGTCACATGGCGTAGCGGCAAAACGATAGCCAAATTGAATTTTGCGTAGCCACGGTGCCGGTACTGATCTGTAACTAGGAATCTCTTGTGTTTTTTTTTTACTTTAGTCTCCTCCATCCATCGAGAATAACTAATAGCGTAATATATCAACACGTTCTGGATTGTAAATCGTTCCGTGTCAGCGAGCGATGTCTCTTAAAAGTGGAAAAAATAAATATGATTGTGTTATGCCTATCTAAGGTTAAGAAGCTAACAGTTATTGTCCTTTTAACGTATTAATGATATCATAAATCACTTGTTATTGGGTCACAGTCGTTAATACTACAATTGTCATTACGTAAGTCTGTATATTTAATATATATATTTTTTTTATATACGAATTTATTTATAAAAAAATTTAAAGCGATATATAGATACTTGTTATTCTTCTGTAGAAATACATCAAGTTATTCTACCGCACACCGCATACCGCAATAAGTAAGTTTCTCTGGCGCACCTTGCGCCAGAGAAACTTACTTATTTGAAAAAATTCCCGCGCAGTGAGTTGGGCGGGTAGAGGGGCAAGAGGGGGCGCATCTGGAGGGGGAAGTTCCCAAGTTTGTTTCTCCCTCCAGTCAGTTGCCATCATGCTCTGGTCTAGAGAGCAGCGGGCCTTCGCTGTTGATTCTTTTCTAACGGTCGCTCACTTGTTGCTACGCAACGTGCCTTCCGCGCTCGCTTTGAAATTCCTCCTCACAGACTCGTTCCTGGCCGTAATTCGATTCTGTCGTGGATTAACTCATTTCGGGAATGTGGAAGTGTCGCTAAACCCAGAAATGGACTTCAACGGACCATCAGAACTCCGGAAAATATCGAAAGAATGAGGCAGTCAGTTGTGCGTTCTCCCCGGCGTTCGGCTCGCAAACACGCAGCTGCTATGGGAATTTCTGATACCACTGTTCGACGAATTCTCCATGAAGACCTTCAATTTCATCCCTATAAATTGGCTGTTGTGCAAGAATTAACTGAACGCGATTTTGTTGCCCGTCAAAATGCATGTGAAATGCTGATTGACAACCTGCCTGAAGACGCGGTCGTTTTTTTCAGTGACGAGGCTCACTTCCACATTTCCGGCTGCGTCAACAAGCAAAACATGCGTTATTGGTGTGATGTAAATCCGCGTGAGCTTCACCAGAAGCCACTTAATTGTGAGCGAGTTACTGTCTGGTGTGCGGTGTCGGTAATGGGAATAATTGGTCCTTATTTTTTTGAAGAAAACGAACGCGCAGTTACCGTGAATGGAGCTCGTTACAGGAACATGATCGAGGAATTTTTTCTTCCAAGACTCGAAGAAATGAACGTTAGGAACGTGTGGTTTCAGCAAGATGGAGCCACAGCACACACAGCACGAGACTCAATGAATTTGTTGCGACAACATTTCCCCGACCGCCTCATCTCTCTCAGAGGCGATCTCCAATGGCCGGCACGCTCTCCAGATTTAACTCCATGCGATTTCTTTTTATGGGGTTATTTGAAATCCCTGGTTTATGTCGATCGACCACGGACCATAGCACACCTCAAGAACAACATTCGCGACGCCATTGCCAACATACCGATTGATATGCTGCGAAGAGTGGATACGAATTTCAAAAATCGACTTCATCAGTGTATGCGCAATGGGGGTCGCCATTTATCCGATGTCATTTTTAAGACTGCATAAAAAAAAATTGGGATATTGTATTCTCAAATAAAAAAAAATTTAAAACAATAACTGAAGTACTTTTTTTTTTATTGACCTTTCAAATAAGTAAGTTTCTCTGGCGCACCCTGTACATACATACCATCACGCTATGTCCCTTACAGGGTAGACAGAGGGAACCAAGTGCCAGAGAACTCTATCCTTGCATACTTCACTCGCTTACTCAATATTCATAATTCTCTTCATACACTCTCACCGGTTTCGGAGACTCTTGACTCCACTTTTCCTCAGTACGTGATCAATCTGGTCTAGATAGATGAGTCTCGGTCTCCCCCGGTATCAACATCCTTCCACTTTAGCAAAAAAAAAAAAGAAAAGAATAAAGGCGATATATAGATACTTGTTATTCTTCTGTAGAAATACATCAAATTATTCTAATTCTTTCTAATCTCTTGGATGGCATACATAAGTTGTATATGTCTCTTGAATATGCAAATAACTGCAAAAAAATATTATTTTAATATAGCTCTTTACTTATCAATATTACCTGCGTAAATTATAGTAATAGGGCTACAGTTTTGGCAGTATTCTTCTATCTGGAGCCATGGGCTGGTGGTGTAGTAACATATTCTCACAGAATATTGAGGTCTGAGTCGTGGCAATGCTGTTGCGTTTCTTTTGGTGACCGAGAGAAATGGAATCTAGACTTTAAGGGTGGGTTTGGATTGGTAGGCAGCGATCTAACTGTACCTCTGGTATTGCAAAGGTCTAAGAGCGCCAGTAACACTTACTAACAGGTTTACTGCTTGCTTGTATGCCACCATAAGTAATAAAATAGTAAGATGGCCACTAATAAGCTTTTGCCCACTAGTGAAACTCGTTTACAAAGAATTCTTGAATTTTTAATAGTATTTACCTATATATGAGAACGTAAAAGAAAATATAACTAATTAATTTAGAATCCTATGACTCATCATTGTCATCATCATCACGGCCCATATGTCCCATTGTTGGGTTCAGGCCTCCTCCGTAATGGGAGGGAAATTAACCTACTATACCACGCTGGTCAGGCGTGTTGGTATAGGGTTTCGTTTAGAGTTTTCCTTCTCTTGTATAGATGTTATATGCGTTTTTATATCTCTTAGTCGTTCTCTTAGATCACCCACGGGTAAGATAGGGGGTGGTGAATTGTATTCTTACTCCGTTACCACACGGAAGGATCCTAGGACTAGGTCTGAAAATTCCTATATTAGATTTTATTCATTTACTATTAATGGCCGATGCTTTTATTAACAATATTGCATCAAAATTTGATTAGATAATAACATCTATAGTCAGTAATAACATTCTCTATTATCTCTCATGCAACAAGAGAAGTAGTTCTTCCTGCATTTAAAATATAATATTTCTTGATCATTATTTCAAGTTTTAATTTTATCTAGCTTTTTCTAAACGTATGTAAAAATAACAAATCCATTAGAATGCACTGAAACTTTTCCAAAAACAATAATCGGGCTAATTATACTAAAAAGTTGGGCCCCATCCGCCATAAAGGGCTAACTTGACTCCCGTGAATTATTCAAAATTCAAAATTTGTCTATAATTCAATCAGTCCATGTCCCCTGTCTCGTGGGAGGGGGAAAGGGGCGATTATTTCAGAATTTAATATTAATTAACTCACGCTCGCGCCGTTCGTAATTGCGTTTTTCAATTATCAAGTGACAATTATGCGATGAAAATTTTGGATCAGACAGGATGATTCCGCTAATTGTCAATCGTTGATACTCGTGACTGTTTTCCCGCCATGTTGTTTTTCTTTTTTTTTAATTTTAAGCTCACGTCTACGTGTAGTTTTTAAATATGGTTTTCAATTAGTGATCTGTCAGAAATTTTAAATTATAAATGAGCTGTGTCAGACTTTTTAAGCCTCATTTTGAATAAATTTGACAAAGTGAAAATAAAATAATTTTCTTATAGAATGTTAAAAAATTTTGCAAAATAACTTGTCATTCATATTATAAAAACTAATAAATTACCATCTCATATTATACATTATCTTTCTCTTAGACTAATACTTTTATAATACATCCCCTTAAATTTTAGAAAATAATTTATTTTTAATCCTTACTAATATTATAAATGCGAAAATAACTCTGTCTGTCTGTCTGTCTGTCGCTCTTTCACGCCAAAACTGTTGAACCGATCTAAATGAAATTTGGTACAAAGGTGGTCTAGAGCCTGATAAATGACATATGCTACTTTTTAATGCAAAAAAGGTTTGTAAAGGGGGATGAAACGTTTTAAGGAATTATCGTCATTTTTAAAGTCAGAAGCTTGAAACTTATTTTTAGGCTATTGATTAGATATAAATAAATATGACATTAAAATTTCGTAAAAAATGTATCCTTAAGGGGTAAAATAAAAATAGGGGATGAAAAACTTTAGGAAAGTAACATTTTATGCGGGCGAAGCCGCGGTCAGAAGCTAGTACTTTATAAATATATAAAATCATAAAAGCTTAACAAAATATTTGAAGTCGCCAAGGCTTTTAAGATATAAATTTTACGAAAAATCTTTAGTGTAAAAATAGAAATAAACTTATAAGAAATATCTTTAATTCACATAAATATATTACTGAAGGTTGAATTATAGAATTATTTACATATAGTTACAGCCATACATGTGTGTTATAAGTATAAGATGACGGCTTTAGAGATTATTATATTATAGAAAGACTGGGGTAAACGAAACGTAGTTACAGGAGCTGTTGCGTTCCATTTTTGTCACATTCATGTACTTTAAGCATTCCGATCACGCGTCAAGTGACCGCTGAGTCGTCAACACGAAATGTGCTTTGAATTTTAGCTGTTCAAAGAGCCCAAACGTAAATCCATCCGGGTGTGAAGCTAGTCATGTCGCGTTTATTTCGCTTACATGTGTACTTGCGTGCTAATAACAGTTTAAAGCAATGTCGTATGCTAATTTAGGTGATTTTTGATGGTGTTTTTTTGTACTTTTGACGTAAGAATGAATTGGTGATGTAGATTTTGAATTGTAATGAGATATGGAAGGTGTATTTTTTTCAAAAAGAATGTTGTTAAGTTAGTTTGATTTTATTTGAACAATTGTTAAATTAGCATTTTATTTACAAAATATATTGTAAGATTTATAATCAACTAATGCCATTTATTCAATACTGTTATCCTATTGATTTTTAACCGACTTCAAAAAGGAGGAGGTTCTATGTTGCATAATATCTATGTATGTAAATAAGTTCGACACTGTTCTCGTTTTCTTCATGCACATTACGTAAGCACCTCAAATATAGCAACGATTTTGACTACAAGATACCTACTTTTTTTTGTTTATGATGGCAAACGAGCAAGCAGCACAATTGATGGTAAGTGTCTCTGCCGCCCATGGACCTTTGCAATACCCAGGGCTAGGCCGTTGCCTACCAATGCAAACTCCAAATCCACCCAGTTGGGCTTCTGGCTCTTTCGCTCACCAAACGAAACGCAGCACATTGTCATTACTCAGACGTCGATCTTCTGCGAGAGTGTGGTAATATTTCGGAGGAACCGGCCCGCACCTGTAGACCGAGAACTGTCAACAGCGTGGTCCTACCACGCTTTGAATAAGTTTAGATAAATTAAATAATTGAATATATTTTCTATCTAAAGCTGATCAAGATGATACATAGCTCTGAATAAGCTTCTGCAACAACTAGAAGTAGTATTAAAAAGTATATTGGCATGAAATTAACTCAAGCGTAACCTACCTGGTGAATCTCTTAGCTTAAATATGTCCCAATGTTCGGCTCGAGCCTTCTCCATGATGGGAGGGAAATTGACTGACCACGCTGGTCGGACGTGTTGGTATAGAGTTTTATTTCAAGGTTTCCTTACTTGACATAGATGTTATATGCATTTTATATCCCTTAGTCGTCTATAACGATCATCCACGGGTAAAATAAGGGGTGGTGAATATAGTATTACTATATCTAAATTCATATATAATAACTGGATAAGGCATTAGCAGAATAATATACGACAGCACCCTTTTGGAAGACTTATAACACTAAGTTTAATTGCTCATCCACTTGCCAAGTGTCCTGTTATTATTGCCTGTGATCCTGTTATTATTTCCTTTTAGGGAAGCATAGGCTTCTCTATGAGCATAGGCTCACAGGGACATTTAAAGGCTGCCGGAATATTAGTGCGCGTGTATTTTCTTATTGAATCCTTAAACATAGGGAAGGACTGATCCATTTTGCAAGCTGGCCAGGTAGATTGATTTAGATTATTATTTTGAGTGTTCCTTCTTCTGCATTCATAAGGGAATGGTTTGATCAAATATTGTATTCTTAGCGAGTCATTGCATGGCTGGTAGATTGATAAAAGTGATGGCTATTTTTTTTAAATTAATTGTTGTATTGACTATTTTTATTAAGTATTCCAAAATTTTAGGTCACCAGTATTTAAAGTAATATAAATGATACATAAAAGTAATGGTACGTGTCAAATACATTGCCTTAGGTCTTACCTAAATATTACCTTTAACGAATATAAAAATAATTAATATTATACTTAGGTATCATTATGTTTCCCTAGTTGTTACTTAAAATTTGGGGGTTGTTAAAAAAAATATAGATTCTGACCTAATATCCTTTAAAGTTTAAAATATAACGTGTACTTTATTACTTAAAATCTTGTGCCTGTATCTTGGGTAAAACTGCAACTTGGCTAAACTAACCCAATTCAGAACTAAACAGGGATTGGGCCTTATCAATATTTCAGTCACAAAATTGAAAATTACCGGAACCCTCGGCTGACTTACATAACTCAAACCTATCGAAACCAATAAAATATTAACTGGCTACGTTTTTCCCGCCATTTTTCACCGGCCATTCGAATTTCGTATCACGTCTCGCCCGCACTTACACTCAATGCTAAATGTAATCATAAAATTGTTGTTAATAATTCATGTTGGAGTGAGATAGAGATACATGGTAGATAGAGAGGTGTATATAGGTGTGGGAGCGGGATTATTAAATTCTGTGAATGCTCACTTTGTATCTAATATCCGAATGTGTTTAATATTAGATTAGTTGAGGGTCGGTGTTGGGCTCCGTTCCCTCAGGGCGTGGTACCGCTTGATAGATTTGCGTTAACTTACATTTTCCCGAATTATGATTGGTTCATAGTATTACCTCATTTGGAAATGGAAAATTCGCCCTTTGAATGTTTTAAGGTTCTTAGGGCGAATGATAATTACGATAATTTGGTAATGGAATTAACGGTATTATATTATGGTTCGAGTCTTATTGGTTGTAATTAAAGTTGTCATATTATTATCATTTTCACATTTCGACAAGTTTATTGAGTAAATTGCAAAGATTTTTTTCTCTTTACTATATTTTAGTTTTATTCCAAGGAGGGTTGACGTCTGGCAGGCGGCCGGTTATAAAACCATTGCCAATAACTTTTGCAATATGCTGATGAAAAACCTGGATGTTAATAGAATTGATGTTGATGCACTTAATAGTATTTTGGCTGAACCTATATCAGAAGCAGCACAGCAAATATACCAGTTGGTTTCAGCGGCTCTATTTCATTCTTCAACATAAGAGTTATTTGAAAATGTTTGTTAGGTTAGGGAACGATGAGGCTGACATGCTCTATGAGCCAAAAGAAAATAAGAATAATAATAAAAAAAACTTTTGCAATAAAAAAAAGAGGAGGTACATATTGTATTAACCCCAAGTAATTGAAATAAGAGTAGGAGAATGGTGACTATATTTTAGTTTTAAATTGTCATACTATTCAGCAAAAGGAATCAAGTGAAGTTGGCCCATTAGCCGTCTTTTACGACATCTACGAACAAAATAAGGGTTGGTAATATTCGTAGCCGCTAATACAGCGATAATTTTAGATTCAAAATATTCTGTTGATTAAGTTAAGAATGTTACATTTTTAATGTGCGCCTCTGTTTAGTATTTCGATGACCGAAATTCTCGTAAGTTGATACTGATATGGCTTCCTTATTTCCCGTGTAAGGAAGATCTGTGGTTTGGCTTTGGAGGGTTCTTATAAAATGTTATAGACATATTTTTATTATATAGATCTTTGATCAAATCATCTCTGATTACTTCATCAGGTAAGCTGATATACATAGAAATTTAAGTTGTTACAATTTTTATTAGGTTCAGCACAATTATTTGCTTCTATTTCTCAAGTTTATATTCCAAAGTTGATTACGAAATTCCACGTTAGGGAAAATTCTTAACAAAGAAATTAGAATAAACTTCGACATAGAATCGGTAGCTAATGGTGTCGAATAGTCAATTATCTTTATATATTTGTAATATTTTTGTACCTATATATGTTACCGAACTCCTAACCCGCTGGACTGATTTTGCTGTTTTCTTTTTGGAGATATTCTGATAGATTGAATAATGATATAGATTTACGAGATAAGTGACAATTGGTACAGTTGATTTTGGAGGAATACTGCGAGGATTGTCTTTGTAATTTACGTAAACCACTATAATATTATATTCACTATACTTTAGCATTTTCTCTGCATTTCACTGTACAAAATTATTCAATTAAAAACATTTAAATGTAGAAAAAAATTTAAGAAAGCCATATGACATTTTTAAATTGCCGCTAAAATTCTTCTAATTAGAACCAATGATGCGGTTGGTAGATAATAATAAACAGGTGACATGAACAATTCGAATCATATTTCAAATAACTGTCAAAAAAATCCAACATGTCCGCCGATGATCACTAAAAATGACACCCCATTTTGTAAATTCGTTCATTACAAGGGTTGATATGAAAGGGTGTGTAACAATATGATCATACACATTTTGATTCTATTGTATGTTTGTGTGTAAGTTTTAATAGTTACAAGAACTATGGGATCCGGATGTGCAGTCTTGCATATATACTATTTAATAAGTAACAATAATATGAATTCTGTCATAGTGTTTTTTTTTTTAATTTATGGCATGGTTATTGAGACCTTTAATACCAAGTTTTTACTTTATGTTATCATTTCATTCAAAATTATTATTTAGTTCGTTAGAAACCGAATTGTCGTCTTCAAGTCGTGATCACACTGTTAATACTATTTTCTAAGAACGGAGGAAAACGAAAATATATTTAAAGCACCGTTATATCATATTCACTGCAACCCAGCACTTCCTCCGCATCATATTACATAAAATATTTAACATTTTTAATTCTTTACATATTGTGATAATATAAGCATACAAAACACTAACTATTTTTAACCATAGATGACGTAAAAGATGGCTAAAAGATTTAAGTAAGCAAATAACATAAAAGGTCAATGAAAACTTGAAATAAAATGCCATTGAAACGCAATGAAAACTCGAAATAAACCATAGGAGTTTATTCTAAGCAAAACTATTTGACTAACGTAGTATAGTAGATTAATTTCCCGCGTATTAGAATGGGCTTCTCTTCTTTTTCGTATTGGCAATCAGCTATTTATACGAGCCATTGTTGCCAGTGTCGATTTACATTTTTCTTATAATTTTATTCTCTTGATATTAGTGATTGTCCGTCAGTAAGTCAAAGTAGTCGCCATCCATAGTGCTATGACCACACTGTCATTAACAGTGTCTTCTTGGCATTTTGGTGAAAAATCAAAACGTGGTAAAGCACTTTTATATCATACTTATTACATCCCAGCAGTTTCATCGCATCACATTACATAAAATGTCGTCAAAATAGTTTAATATAACACGTTAAAACACTAAGATACTGAATATAACACATGACCACTAATTGACATTTTCATATTCCTGCCAAAAGTCATAGAATAGGCTTAAACTCAACAGAAAAACAAACGTGAACCGAGATTAAGTCCTTCAAGTCTGAGATGTTTCTATACACACACATTTATCTATCTATATTAACTTACATAATAAATAACTATCTAACATTTATATTAATTTAATTTAATATAATTAATTCGTTATTAGTTTATTAGCAGCCTTCACAGAGGCCAT
Organism: Lymantria monacha; assembly: GCA_905163515.2. NCBI lineage: Eukaryota > Metazoa > Arthropoda > Insecta > Lepidoptera > Erebidae > Lymantria > Lymantria monacha. The sequence goes on from LR991100.1 coordinate 26,228,804, forward strand.
TTAGAGCAAAACTAGCTTCTGCCCGCGGCTTCGCCCGCGTAGAAGGTTACTATCCCAAAGTTTTTCATCCCCTATTTTTATTTTACCCCTTAAGGGTAATATTTTTACGAAATTTTAATATCATATTTATTTATATCTAATCAATAGCCTAAATATAAGTTTCAAGCTTCTGGCTTTAAAAATAACTATAATTTTTTACAACGTTTCATCCCCTTTACAACCCTTTTTTTGAAGTATATAGTAGCCTATGTCCGTTGTCAGATTCTAGACTATCGGTGTACCAAATTTCATTTAGATCGGTTCAGTAGTTTTGGCGTGAAAGAGCGACATACAGACAAACAGACAGAGTTACTTTCGCATTTATAATATCAGTAAGGATAAAGACAATGATTTTACAACTAACGAAACTTTAAAGTTGTTCAGTAAAATAAAAAATAATAGGTTATTGAAATTATTTTAGCCGAAGAAATATAAAAAATAAAAAGTAACACAACTAGAAATAATAAAGACGATTCGTATTAATATTTTTAATAAACCTAATTAATTAATAAACCTAAGTTGAATCTTGTGTAATTTGTACAATCTAATAAAGTACGTCGCTAAATATACGTCATTTGATTGTAAGAATACAATTTAAAACTCTTTACAGTGTGCATCTTAAAATGACTTAAATAAGCATATATTAACACATATATACATATCATCACGCCATATCCCTTGCAGGGTAGGCAGAAAGAACCGAATGCCAGAGAACTCTATCCTTGCATACTTCATTCGCTTCCTCAACATTCATAATTCTCTTCATACATGCTCGCCGATTTCGGAGACTCTTGACTCCACCTGCCTTCAGTACGTGACCAATCTGGTCTAGGTAGGTAAGTCTTGGTCTTCCCCGGTACCTACATCCTTCCATATATTAACACTATTAGAAAAGGCAAACTCAATTTAAAACTCTATGTTAATGTGCATAAAATAAAAACTTTTTAAGGAAGCCAGTGCCCCATAGTCACACGAATATGGTCAATGGAAGGAGTTTTTCTTTCGTAGCGTTTATGAATAGTAACAACCTTTACATTTCTCATGAGTTTCGTAAAAGCGACTGAGAGCTTAACAGAGAATTGGTTCAATCCTGTGTAATGCCATATATTCAACACCTTACATACCCAAGATTTGATATCTGATAGATGGCCGTCCATAAAACTAATGCTGATACTGAATACTGTCAGCAGTGTGAATAATTACTTGAAATAGAGACTGTTGAAACTCTTGATTTAAAATCTCTTTCATCTACGAAAAAATATTACATATTAAGTCTGTGAATGTCCACTATTGGCCCAAGGCATGCCCCAATTAATGGCGAGAAAAGATAGATAAGAGCAAAAATTGAAAATTAACTTTTTCTTTTTCTTATTGTAACTTTGATGACTTTAAAATGATTAACTTAAAGGACCAAGTATCTAAATGTCATTAAAGTATCTGAGGTCCAATCGCAGAAAGTGCTTCCTCATTAGCTAATCAACGTTCACTATTAGATATGGTCTTGCTTATAAAAAGGATAATGGTATAATCACCACGCTGGGCAGATAGATTGGCGATTGTAACTGGGATTATAGGAGGGATATCTCCTATTGTGGAGGATGCTGGGCCCTATTAGTGGCACTTGTATGAAATGAGATGAGATGAATTCATATTATAAGTTTCCTAAGAGATTGTTGTGGCGACCACGTACCGGACGACGCAGTGTAGGACGCCCCCCCACTAGATGGACAGACAACCTGGTGAAGGTTGCTGGGCGTCGTTAGATACAAGCGGTACAGGATCGCTCTCTGTGGCGTAACATGAGGGAGGCCTACATCCAGCAGTAGACGGCAATAGACTGAAATGATGAATGAAATTATGAAAAGATTGTTATGATTAATAAAAAGTTATAAAAAATAAAAATAATAATTTATTGACAAGAATAAAAAATAATAAAATAGACAATCTTTGGCTCCTAAACTGTCATACTTATGCTGTATTTCAGAGACAAGTATCCGCACTTATATGTTATTTCTCTAACTCCCACGGGAACTTGTCCCCATACGGTGACGTGTTACCATATTAAAAATATTAAAAAAAAGAACTCAGTACCCTTAAATTGCGCGTTATAAACACGACTAGTTTCAAAAGGGTGAGAAGTGACGTCCGCGCTGTCACAATGACAGAATCATTCGTCACACATGACAGCTGCATGAGTGACAAGGACAACACGTATAGTGAGTAAGTACGTGTGCGAATGAGACAAAAGTTAACAAATCGACAATTAGAGATGTACGCTTCACCTTTGTAGTATTGGGATTATATTGTTAATTTTTGACCTGATTTTTTAGAGTTCTGTACGCTTAAATACTGTAAATCCCTAGCTGTCCGTGTAGCGACAGAATAAGAATACAATTGTCGTTTTAAGTGTCCGCAAAAATCAGCTGAAGATGGTATCAGGACAGTGGGCAGCGACTGTGACAGTCTGGGGAATCTATAATATTTTTCACTATGAGCTGTCTCGCTTAGGAAGCGTGGCGATTACGTATCCTCTCAAATGAATGATTTTATTTCGTGTGAGAGGTCTAACTCCAACAATGGAAGTCTGAACGATAATGGTGATGATGAAACCCTAACATTCCAAGTGTTTACTAGACTAAGTTCATTATAAATGGTCGAATAATACCCTAATTTAAAATTGCTAAATTTGAAATAATAAAACTAAAAAGAACCTACATTTTTATTTTTGTTGAATATATACAATTTTATATTTAATAGTAATAATGAATTTCAGTAACTTGAATATGTTTTTTATATACATATTTTAATTACGGAACCCAGTAAATTTACGATCGGTTCGTACTTGACCGGAATTTTTAATTTATTGTATGGAATAAATAGATTCTATGAATATAATCGCTTAGTTTTATTCTGTCACATATTTTTTTTCACAATACAATAGGTACTTTGAGCATAAAATACTATCGTTTTTATCTACAGAATTAGCGTCATATTGGTTCATATATGTCCCACAGCTGGGCTCCAGCCTCCTCCACATTAAGAGGGTAAATGACTGCACTACACTGATCAGACTGATTTAAGATTTTATTTCAAGATTTCCTTCTCTTACATATTATTTGTTACTCTTGATGATAAACAAGCAAGCTTCACACCTGATAGTAAATGTTACTGCCGCCTATTGACCTTTGCTAACTGCCTACCAATAAAAAAACTAGCCAAAAAGTTGGGCTTCCGGCTCTCTCATTCACTGAACGAAGCACAGCAGCACATTGCCATTTTCTTTTTTGGGGGTAGGCTACATCTGCCGCGCTACTCACACCACTCCGTCCGGGGCGACAGAGGCGCGTAAGCACGCACACCTGTAACCCATCCGTGAACCTCTCATTCGTCGTTGGACCGACCACCGGAGCAGCGTGAACTTGACGTCAGTGGCCGGCCCGATGGAATACCCCTTGAGGGGTACCCTCTTTTTGACTGACGTCCCCCAGGGGGATGACGTCGGGCCCTCCTCGCGCAGTCAGGCTCTCGGCGGTTGACGGACTAATTCCCTGGTCCAGTCACCCGCGGCCTCGGCTAGCATATTGCCACTGCTCTAACATCGATTTTCAAGGAGAGTGTGGTACTTCCACGTACCGGCCCGCGGCTGTTGACAGAAAACTGTCAACAGGGTGGTCCTAACTCTATATATTATGTATATCTCTTACATAGATGTAACATACATATCCCTTAGCCTTTAAGATATCTACGAGTAAGATGGTAGTTATTTTATTCTTCATTACATCAGCTAGTGTTGCCCAAATGCAAGACTCTTGCGAGTTCCGCAAGTCTTACAACTCTAGAATAATGAAAAATTTAACTAAATTAATGAAATTCCATTCATCTAGTGTCACTAACTGTACAACTATCAATAATTAGGTACATACCACTTAACGGGAGTGGGGGCTATAATCACACCTATCTATCATGAGACTGATTAAAATAACATCAAATTATTTCGCCGTGTATTAAGAATACAAAATGTTGACAATCATTTCTTTGTCAAAGGAATCGTAAAATGTTGTTTAAGTCTAATTATGACACTTTTGCTGCGAGTCTTGGTCATGCATTTGGCCAACACTAATCTCAGCTCATATATGTCCCAATGTTGGGCTTGAGCCTCCTCTATAATGGTAAGGAAATTGACCTGGTCAGACGTATTGATGTAGAGTTTTTTGTTTCGAGTTTTTTTCTCTTGCATAGATGTTATATGCGTTTTATATTCCTTAGTCGTCTCTTGCGATCACCCGCGGGTAAGATAGGGGGGTGGTGAATTGTATTCTTACTCCGTCAATACACGGACAAATAAGATAGTTAGGTTAACGAAAATATTTAGCAACTATTGTTATAAAAGTTGAAAATGTCATTACATTTGTACTCTTTTATCTCCTAAACTAAGTGTTCTCCCATTATACATGGCTACCGTTTAAATTTCCAATACCATAGACATACCTAGATCCACCAAAATAACAAGACCTCCCCATAAACTCACTTCAACAAACAATTGCTTAAACTTTTATATTTGTTGTTAAATTACAGAGGTCTAACGTAACTGGAGTATGTATTAACATTTATTTGAATAATGAAATATTTATTTAAGTAGCCTATTTGTGTGTTTGTCTGTTAGTTTAAAGGGCACGTAATGGTAGCAATGTATCTTTCGGTATGTCTTTATGGTAATAAAGGCTACGTTTGAACGTTTTAAATGTGTAAGACAGGTTTTTAATAGTTTTGCATGTTTTAAATTTATGAAAGCAACATAGTTCGTATTTTATATCCTAATAGTAAACCCAGCCTGTTGGTTTGTTTGTAGAAGTAGATATATCGCAGCGCCACCTAGTGGCGAGTTATATCAATGGAGATATATACCTTCTTCGTGAAAAAATACATCATTATCATCATCACAGCCCATATATGTTCCACTGTTGGACTCGGGCCTCCTCCGTAATGGGAGGGAAATTAACCTACTATACCACGCTGATCAGTCGTGTTGGTACAGGGTTAACTAAACGCTGTAAAATGTACGAAGCGTCAGAAAATTAAAAAAATAAATACGAACGCGATAGAAAACCGTAAAAATAGTTTTATTTCACTACGTAATATATGTAATTATATATATTTAATTATAAAAGCTTGCAACATTTGCACCATTAGGGCATTCAAGACGTTATAACGCATACTAAAACCTACACTAGGATATGCAAACATTACGAATTGTCCAAATACCAGTCATGTTTGTGAAAATTAGATTTCTTGTATAATGCAGTTGCATTTTACTGAAATTTTGTTGCATTTCAGTTGTATTTTGTTAGATTGGAATTATTTCCATGTTATAAAAAGTATTTTTTTTATATGATGATAGAAAAAAATTCAATCTGAAACCCCTTTTTCTTATCCATAAGTATCGAAATGTGGTGCGGAGTTATCCGTGTGTACTACACTCCCCATCTTACCAGTGGCTGATCGTAAGAGACGACTAAGGGATATAAAACGCATAACATCTTTGCAATAAAAGGTAAAAAACCCCTATACCAACATGTCTAACCAGCGTGGTGTAGTATGTCAAATTCTGAAGTGAATGCTCTTCACAATGATAGATACTATTTGACCAATATTACTGGGTACTAACCCAGTTCCAATACTGGGTTAGCACCCAGTATTGGAACGTATATAAGCTGATAATGATAATGATGATTACATACATACACACATATCATCACGCCATATCCCTTGCAGGGTAGGCAGAGAGAACAGAGTGCCAGAGAACTCTATCCTTGCATACTTCACTCGCTTCCTCAACATTCATAATTCTCTTCATACACGCTCGCCGGTTTCGGAGTCTCTTGACTCCACCTTCCTTCAGTACATGACCGATTTGGTCTAGGTAGGTTAGTCTCGGTCTCCCCCGGTACCTACATCCTTCCACTTTCGCATTGTATATCTTCTTTATTAATATACTTAAAATTATCAAACACAAAGATGTATATCTTTAAAAGAGGGATTTCTTAATTATTATTGCTTCAAATTCTTTGGTTCAGATACAGTAAAACGTTATTGTGAAAGAATTGAACTAAAAATGTGAATTTTTATATCTTATTCAACCCATATCTTAGCTGTGTGGTAGCGGTTACAAACATTACCAACCCTTATTTTGCTCGTGGATGTCGTAAATGACGACTAAGAGCTTTATAACGATCTGGGCCAACTCCATCTGATACATTTTGGTCAACAATTACATTCCCAAGGAGAGTGACGTCTGGCAGGCGGCTGGCATAAAACTATTGCCAATATCTTTTACAATACCTATGTACCTACTATGAAAGAAGTGTACATATTGTATCGACCCCAAGTAATTGGGATAAGAGTAGGAGAATGATGATTCAGCCCATATCTGTTAAATTATTGGGTAAAGAGTTCTCCTATTTCAACTTGCAAATATATTTTTGTTTTTTGAATGCCTGCATGTACATTGAGTAGAATGATCCTATATTATATTCAGTGTTTTAAAAACATTTTTTTAATGACATTTTTTTGTAATTATGCAAAATTCGTATAGTGTAATTCCATCTCAGCTCATATATGTCCCACTGTTGGGCTCGAGCATCCTCCGCACTAGGATGGAAATTGACCTACTATACCACGATGGTCAGACATGTTGGAATAGGGTTTTATTTCAAGATTCTTTTATCGTGGTAGGACCACGCTGTGGACAGTTCTCTGTCTACAGCCGCGGGCCGGTCCGTCCGGGGTAGTACCACACTCTCGCAGAAGATCGACGTCTGAGTAATAGCAATGTGCTATTGCGCTTCGTTCGGTGAGCGAGAGAGCCGGAAGCCTAACTGGGGTGGGTTCAGGGTTGTATTGGTAGGCAGCGGCCTAGCTATACCATTGGCAAAGGTCCATGGGCGGCAGTGACACTAACCATCAGGTGTGCTGTCTGCTCGTTTGCCGCCATAAGCAATAAAAAAAAAAAAAAAAAAAAAAAAAAAAAGATTTCCTTCTCTTGCATAGATGTTATATGCATATTTTATCCCTTAATCGTCTTTTACGATCACCCACGGGTAAGATTGTGATTGTGGGTGTGTTTGTGTGGTTGTGAATTGTATTCTTACTCCGTTACCACACGGAAAAGTGTAATTCATTTAATTATATATATTATTTCTCGAGCCTTTTTGTCTGTCAGCCATAGACATTTTTCTTATTTGCTTGCTTTACGACTGAAAACGGAAAAATTCAATTTTATCACATCCTAAATTACGATAACAACATGGTCTGATCAGCGTGGTGTAGTTAATTTTCTTCCCATTGTGGAGGAGGATCGAGCTCAATAGTGATAGGTATAAGCGCTGAGATGATGACGATGACTAGATTACGAAACTTAATTAATAATACATTACAATACAACTGTCGTTTCATTAATATTAGCAATCATTTTAATTACTTATTAGTTTGATGGCGTGTTAAGTATCATTCGTAAATTGATAATTTATTTAAATTTTCGCAATAACTTATTCATTTGCCATTAAGTTTCACGACAGATTTTCAAGGATCCATGATTTTCTAAAGGCGCTAAATCATTTGTCAGTGTATTGCGTGTCAGTTTATTTGTAATTTAATTAAAAAATATATTTTGATCCACCTCTACGATTCAGTTTCGTAATGTCACTAAATATAATTTAAATAAGAAAATGGCGTGTTAAGTACACGCCATTTTTTTAGACGAAGAAATTAAAAATTCATTATGGCGAAGTGTTTAATATGATTAAAACAATTTTTTTTTGTTCTATATTCATAAAATATAAATCAGCTGTGTGGTAGCGGCTATGAATACTACCAACCCTTACTTTGCTCGTGGATGTCGTAAAAGACGACTAAGAGCTTGATATCAATCTGAGCCAACTCTATCTGATGCCGTTTGGTCAACAATTACATTTCCAAGGAGGGTTGACGTCAGGCAGGCGGCCGGCCACATAACTATTGCCAATAACTTTTTGCAATATGTACGACGGAAGCAGAGTACATATTATTATTATATCGACCTCAAGTAATTGGGATAAGAGCAGGAGAATGATGATGAATGATGATAGAAAGAAGAAAATCTCAAATAAAACCCTGTCTAACCAGCGTGGTATAGTAGCTTAGTTTAAACGGTAGAAAAATATATTTCGAAGTACTTTGATGCTATTTACAACTTGTTTTGAGTCTAGATTTAACTTGTGTCAGTTAATTATATGTCTGTAAAGTCCCTCACAAAACAAGGATATTATGAAGAGATTTATATTTTATGAATTTTATTTATTCTCCTACTCTTGTTCCAATTACTTGGGGTCGATACAATATGTACTCTTCTTTCATAGTATATATTGTAAAAGTTATTGGCAACAGTTTTATGACCGGCCGCCTGCCAAACGTTAACTCTCCTTGGGAATGTAATTGTTGACCAAACGGCATCAGATGGAGTTGGGCCAAGTCGATATCAAGCTCTTAGTCGTACAGAAGGAAGGTGGAGTCAAGAGTCACCGAAACCGGCGAGCGTGTATGACGAGAATTATGAATGTTGAGGAAGCGAGTGAAGTATGCAAGGATAGAGTTCTCTGGCACTCTGTTCTCTCTGCCTACCCTGGAAGGGACATGACGTGATGGTATGTATGTAGTCGTCTTTTACGACATCCACGAGAAGGGCAAGCGTTGGTAGTATTCTTAGCCGCTACCACACTTTTTTCTTCTTTGTATATATCCACATAATATGTAAGTATCTTGGGTGGTAACAGCTAAAAACTAACAATAACTTCACACACGTGTAATTTAGTTAAAATTTCTAAAGACAGACATCCGTATCGAATGAACGCAAATCGTCTTATATTTGACCATTTTAAAGTACGCCTTACTTTAATTATGTGCATATATTTAACGCCATTTAAAAATATATATTATTGTCATATTTTAAATACTTTTGTGTCAATTTTCACACACAATTTTTCATATATTTTGGTCTTTTGTATTTAAAATATTTATGAATTAATTCGTTTTTATTTGTTAATTTCATAAGTTTTAACATGGATACTCTTGTATTTTGTGTTTGTAGGTTATTTGAACGGTTTGTCAATAATTAATTTTGTCTATGAACAAAGAAATGGAGAGTAACTCATATCACTTCAGTTTGGTTAATTTTTTTTTTACTCTATAATATCTAGTCTATGTGTGTGTAATAGTTTAAGCTAGCATTTGCCTATAATACGTAGTTTTGGCGGGCATATGAAAATATGTGCTCTTGAATGATATTGTTTTCTTTAATGTATTATAAGAGTAATGAATAATTTCGCTGGTATTTTATGTAATATAATACAGATAAAATGTTGAAATGTAGTGAAGACCATATAATAGCGTTTAAATGTTTTTTTTATTGCTGATGATGGAACCAGCAAACAGCGCACCTGATGTTTAGTGTTTACTACAAACATATATACATATCATCACGCCATATCCCTTGCAGGGTAGGCAGAGAGAACAGAGTGCCAGAGAACTCTATCCTTGCATACTTCGCTCGCTTCCTCAACATTCATAATTCTCTTCATACACGCTCGCCGGTTTCGGAGACTCTTGACTCCAACTTCCTTCTGTACATGACCAATCTGGTCTAGGTGTGTTAGTCTCGGTCTTAGTGTTTCCTACCTTTGCAATATTAGGCGTACAGCTTGATCGCTGCTTACCATGAAAAAAAGTGCTCCTCTTAAATCTTATTTAAAGAAATATATATCATATTATATTATTATTACTTATTGTTATCAATAAGTATAATTATCATCTTCATGCTCTTATCCCGATTATTTGGATTAGATGCTCTCTGATTAGTTCTCTTTTTCCAAACAGCCCTATCAGACGTCATATCTGTGATCACTCCCTGTCTATTCATGTCATGCTTCACGCAATCCATGCATCTTTTCTTCGGTTTTCATTTACCTCTAAAGTCCAATATTTATATCTTTCTTCACAACATTACTTTCTAGTCTCATCACATGTCCAAAGAATAATATCTAAATTCGTGATAAAATATTTTTAAAAATAACGTCACTTTTTTCATAGTTCAATAGGGGGTTATGGTGATAATGCTAATAATAGCTATATTCTACTCCCATTCTTTCATAGACTAGTTACTAGTGACAGACATACAGACAGATAATATATTCATGTGATAGTCCAACCACGCCTCAACTTGACAGAAACTTGACTTTTATAACAATAGATGAATTAACATACTTGTGTGTAGATGGGCGCGAAAATATTTTGATTAAAAATTTACACCATTTAGGGGCCCGGAATCGAACCCCTATACTGACAGATGTCAATCTGCTGGTGTGTGAGGGATGGGTTTTTGTCAAGGGATCCGGTTTTCAAATGGTGTAATTTTATTTATATTATTGTTTGTTAGTTTAAATAAAAATATATATTATAAAATAACATTTTAATATCAATATATTCGACTTGTGTTAAATGCTAATATTTAAAATAAAAATATAAAAAAAAATATCATCCTCCTGCTCTTATCCCAATTACTAGGTGTGATGCAATTTGTACTCATAAATATTGTAAAAGTTATTGGCAATAGTTTTATGACCGGCCGCCTGCCAGACGTCAACCCTCCTTGGGAATGTAATTGTTGACCAAACTGTATCAGATGGAGTTATTTCAGGTCGATATAGCTCTGACTAAGCCTTTTACAATATCCACAAGCTAAGGTTATAATTGATTGGCAATTCTTTTATCGGTGTGGTGATGAAGTAAGAATACAATTCACCAACCCTTATCCGTTGGTGATCGTAAGAGACATAAAACGCATATAACATCTATGCCAGAGTAGGGAATCTGGAAACAAAACCCTATGCATATACGTTCGATCAGCGTGGTATACGTTATATAAGCTGAAATGATGCTTATGATGATATTAATTACTCTGGTATTTTTTTCTCTAATCTATTGTCTTTTGTATGTTTAAAAATATTCCTTTAGTCGACGAGAGCCGACTTTGTACGAACGAAAGTTACATAACCGAGCGTGATGTCTCATTTTCATTCGTTATCTACAAAATAAAGAGCACAGTGCATAAAAAATATTTAATAATTTATTTGGAACTTTAAAAAAATAATCTGCTATTAGGTATATTTAAAGGACTAAATATCCAGCAAATAATTTAAAAAAATAAATTTCAAACGTTTAAATTTCGAATTCATCATTTGTTTTAATTCAATTGACTATATTTAGGATTCCGTGCATCAAATATATAAAACCTTTTTGAAAGTATTTTTTCCCTAAAATTATAGTAGGTATATGATTTGGTAGACGATTCCGTTGGGAGGGCCTCGAGAGGCATTCCGTGGCCGGCCCTCGAGCCCTCCCAATTCAAAAACCTCTTATTAGCAATAGGCGGCTGTATTGAAGTAGGTATCCATATACACTACCGTCCAAAAGTTTGGAAGCACACCTGTTTTCAAACAAAACAAATAAATGCCGACTAATAGCGGTAAAAATTAGCAATAATCTTAAGTTTTACAACCTTTTACGACTGTCTACACAAACACAAAAGGATTATTATCCTACATTCATCAAGTTTTATGGAATTCCTTAATATTGACGAAACACGTGTTTTATGACTTAATCCGTCGGCTACTTTATCCTATGCAATGGTGTAGTTTTATTGATAATGTTTGCTGGTTTTAACTTTTTTAGACCTTATTCAGTCGCACTTGAGCATTGGCACGTGAAAGTTGTGATATTAACATTGTCTGTATTCGAAAGATATCGGCTACTACTTTGACCGTATTTTTTCTTCTGAAAATGGCAAAACGCAAGCAAATCACGCTTGAACAGCGAAGCGCTATTTGCACTCTACGCGAGGAAGGATACAGTGAACGTCAAATCGCAGAAAGGCTCGGAATTTCTTGTAAAGGTGTCCACTATACCCTTGCTAGAAAACAAGAAACGGGGAAAAATGAAGATAGAAAGAGATCTGGTAGGCCCAAATCCACAACAAATCAAGAGGACAACTTCATTAGAGTTCTTTCTAAACGGAATCGACGCTTAACTGCACCACAGATCACTGCAGCTCTGAATGATACGCGAGAAACACCCATTTCAACAACTACTGTTAAAAGACGCTTACTGTCTGCGGGATTAAGAGGATGTGTTGCTGCTAAAAAACCCAAACTAACAAATCGACATAAGAAAAATAGACTAGAATGGGCAAAAGCGCATAAAAACTGGACTATAGAACAATGGGAAAATGTCCTTTGGAGTGACGAATCAAAATTTCAGATTTTCGGATCCAATAGACGTGTCTTTGTACGCCGGTCAAAAGAAGAGAGGGCTTCAGAGGCATGTACAGTGCCTACCATCAAACATGGTGGTGGTAATGTCATGGTTTGGGGGTGTTTTGGCAACAGTAAACCCGGCAATCTTGTGAGGATAACCGGAAAATTAAACAAGGAAGGCTATTTAAAAATTCTCCAAGATTCTGCCATACCCAGTGGACTAAGTCTCATTGGTTCTGGATTCATTTTTCAACAGGATAATGATCCTAAGCATTCGTCTAAATTGTGCCAGAACTTTTTAAACAAGAAAAAAGCTGAAAACATTTTAAACATCATGCAATGGCCATCTAAATCCCCTGATCTTTCTCCCATTGAACTTGTTTGGGATGAACTTGACAGGAGGGTGAAAAGTCGTTGTCCTACGAGCTCAGAACATTTGTGGCAGCTATTAGAGAACGAATGGAACAAATTAGATAAAGATTATTTTAAAAAATTGATTAATAGAATGCCCAGAATATGTGAGAAGATTATAAAGGAGAAAGGTGGACACTTTGATGAAGCTAAAATTTAATCTAATTTACCATTGTATATTATTTTTTTATTTTGTTTAAGTTAGTTTCTGTTTGTTCTTTATTTTTTTATCAATACATTTAAATTTAAATGACTTAGTTTGGTTTTATTCGATTTTACCTTGCTGCTTCCAAACTTTTGGACGGTAGTGTATACGGCTATGTAAAGTAAATTTAAAAGTAATATCCTATTGGATTGTTTTTCTAGGTGGAATTTTAAATGAGGTAAATTGTAATTTCTAATTAGAGTTGAATTTATCAATGTCATTAATTATTTGATTAACAAAATGTACCGGTAATGGGTTATTTATTGGAAGTTGATAATATTCTTACGTAAATTTAAATTGTACATGGTTAGTCTATGTATATAACTTAAATGACATAGATAAAGTTTGTGTGACTTTATTTTTGTAGCAATTTGAAAATATATTTTTGTACTTTTGACGGGAATCTGAAAACGTTATGTGGTGCTCTTGTATTATATTTGATATCTTAGTGTTTTAACGTGTTGTATTAGATAATTTTGATGGCATTTTGTATAATGTGATGCGACAGAAGTGCTGGGATGTAGCGAATTTCATATAAAAGTGCTTTACAACGTTTTCGTTTTCCATCAAAATTCCCACAAGATACCATTAACAGTGTGGCCATAGCACTGTTGAAGGTGACGAGTTGACTTAGAAAATGACTAACCTGAAAAGACTATTAACGTAAATAATAAAAAATAATTATAACTTGACACTGGCACCAATAGCTCGTATAAGTAACTGATTGCCAATACACAAAGAGAAGAAGGAGAAAATATATTTACAAATACATGTAGGTACATATGTAATATATATATTACTTTAAAAAAAAATAAGGATAGCAAAATATAACTATACGAATACTAGAGACCAAATTTTTCTATTATTGTTTTATATAGTACATATACTAACCCTTACATTGCTCGTGAATGTTATAAAAGAGGACGTAATTTAACCTTAAGAGAAAAAAATAATTCTTATAGTGTAAGTAAGAATACAATTCCAACCCCTATCTTGTCCAGGCTAGTCGTAAAAGGCGATAACATTTATGGAATTGAAGGAAAACTCAAAATAAACATTATTAATTCGTTTGACTAGCGTGATACAGTCAATTTCCTTCCCATGGTGAATAAAGCTGGAGTCAAATAGTAGGGCATATAAGAGTTGAGATTTTGACTAGAAAAAATAACATAAAAATTCCATAAGTTACTACTTAAAAAAGGATACGCGATGTGAGGAGAGCAGGTATGAAAGACGGGTTAGAAAATAATATTTCAGTAGTTTCAATATAAAGAGGCAGAAAAATAGATGAAAAGCTATATGTATTGTGAATCTAATGATAATATCTCAAAAATAACAAGAGATAACGCAAATCTACAACAGCAATTATCTTTGATTTGGAGACTTCACAAAATTACACGCAGATTCATAACAAAATTTGTAGTTCATACATAGTATTGTTCTGTATGGGAATCCATTCGCAACAGCTGACAGGGATCGGTATTCTAACCTCTACGCCTTTTTTTATTGCTAATGATGGCAAACGAGCAGATAGCACACCTAATGTTAAGTGTCACTGCCGCCCATGGACCTCTGTAATACCAAGGGTATCGCTAGGTCGCTGCCTACCAATACAAATCGCAGACCCACCCCAGTTGGACTTCCGGCTCTCTCGCTCACCGAACGAAGCGCAATAGCACATTGCCATTACTCAGACATCGATCTTCTATGAGAGTATGGTACTACCCCGGACGGACCGGCCCGCGGCTATAGACAGAAAACTGTCTATAGCGTGGTTCTACCACTATTAAGTAATCTCACATCATCTCTACAGTTAATTAATAGATGATAGAGAATTGTACATTAAAATTTACAAATGATACGAACAGAGCAAAAGAATGATAGCATTAATACTGCAACCGGATTATAGAAACAATGAATATATATCAGCAAACTTAACACAAAAGTTCTGCTGACTGACCGAAGTAACAAAAAAAAGCTAGATATTTATTTAGCGGAATTCAGCGGCCATTTTGTGAAAAATATATAGAGCAATAGTTCCCCGCCTTTGTGCCCGGGCGGGCAAGCATTCGGCCCTTTCATTAGCCTGCGTGTAATTTATTTGAAAAAATATTTACGAATTTTCTTGTTCGCCATTCTCTATGTTATATACGTTACAGCAATTTCGGGACCGACATCTTTGCATGTTATGTCGTCCTGGTAACTACGTTTTGTTACGTTTTATTTTCACTCAATGTTTTTCTTCTCTTTTTGCAGGTAAGCGAATTGCTATTTGAGAATTTAAAAAAAAACGAGCTGATAAGTAAGGTAAATAATTTTAATAAACAAACATATTTATAGAGAATATTATAAAATAAAAAAAAATAGGTAAGCCCCGCCATTAAAAAAAATAAGGATGGAATAGAGTTCTTTCTTCTAGCTCCAGCCGGCTACTAATTAATTGAGTCGAAATTTGATGGTTGAATGCGGGAAATAGAGTGAACGGAGCGTTGGGATAACTTCTCGGTAGCCACTACCTCAGCCAGAAGGCACGTGTAGCAATACATAACGCAGTGCTTGTCTCAACATTACTATATGGAAGCGAGAGTTGGGTATGCAGAAAAGAGCATGAAAGCAAAATTAATGCGGTCGAAATGCGATCTCTACGGAAAATCTGTGGAGTTAGGCTGATCGACCGCATTTGCAACGACGACGTAAGAGAGCGAGTAGGTATGAAAGAGAGTATAGGTGTAAAGATGCGAAAGGGTGCTCCGATGGTTCGGACATGTGGAATGAATGCCGAACGAACGTCTGGTTAAGAAGATATACAATGCGAAAGTCGAAGGATGTAGGTACCGGGGACCGAGACTCACCTACTTAGACCAGATTGGTCACGTACTGAAGGAAGGTGGAGTCAAAAGTCTCCGAAACTGGCGAGCATGTATGAAGAGAATTATGAATGTTGAGGAAGCGAGTGAAGTATGCAAGGATAGAGTTCTCTGGCACTCTGTTCTCTCTACCTACCCTGCAAGGGATATGGCGTGATGATATGTATGTATGTATGTAAATTTGATGGGTTTACTAATAGACAAACCAAAATTCAATCTCCTTTTGAAGGAAACTTCAACATCAGAGTACCTCAGCGGTATTACATTTATTGCTGTTTCAAGTATTAGGTCACAGATATGTGTAAAAATAAAGTGAATACTTATGCTCTTAAAATCCCTATGGCAGTTGGAGCTGGTCGCCTTTGAATATGTAATTTTTTTTTAATAAATTGTAGTTCAAAACCATCTGCATTATTTGATGTTTCAAACAATAAAAACCATATCATAATCGCTCTATTCCTTTATAAGCTACGATGCCACAGACACAAAGTCACGTCAAACTTATAATATATCTCCTTTTGCGTTGAGGATTAATAAAAATGTACATATTTATAAAGAATCTTAATGCCTATATATATTTTAAATTACGTTGACAGCCATCGATTTAGCAGTGAAAGTAAAAATCCGATTTAAAACGATTATTTTAATTTGTCCGTTTTAAATCCCGACTTTACTTACAGTTCTAAGTTTTGTAATACTTGATTCGTATCACGTGCCGCCGACTGCCGGGCCCCTCGGAGGCCTAGCGACATTTTATTTAATCAAGAACACTTTTTAACATTCTTTGGACGTACTCACAATATTTTCTAAACATGGAACATAGTAATATATATTAAAAAAAAATAGACGACGCTTCTTGCTTTCATTAAAATATACAGAAGGGAAGAGAGCCATACGCTGTACAAATTAAAAATATTTAAAAAAAAAAACGGTCTTATAAAAACTTACAGTTCCGTTGATAGATCTGTATTGACGTCGTAAAAAAAATGAACACAAGCGTTTGACATTCGAAAATTAGTTATTAGAAATATAATTAAAACCATTATTTATAATATTCATTGTGTTAGTCGTAAAAATATGTTAATTAAAATGGATTTTTCCCGAATTATTGCGCCTTCCAGGGTCGCATTCTAACCAGGTTTACGGCGTCGTAAAATAATATGTTTTTTTTTTTTACTCGTGTGTCCTGCGTTTGCGAGCATAAATTTAAGATTTTGTCAGATTTATTAAGTAGGTCTTGTGTGAATTTGTCGTAAATGTCCGATAGTATTTTACTGCCGTAGGATTATTACATTTTTTTAAAATAAAAAAAGAAGCAAGAACACCTTGTCGCGACTCACGGCGTTTTTAATTTCACTTTTTTTTCTACCTTTTCGATCGTTAAATCCGAGTCATAAGAATCTTTTGGGGTCAATTAGACCTATTTCTACAAAGGCCATAAGATTCTTTCATTTACAATTTTTATTGGTCTATAAAAAATTTAATTGTCATAAATATTTCTTGAACACTTTAACGTCTTTACTTTTGATGACGCAAGGACAATAAAATCTAGCACAAAATAAATGAACTATAGAAACGGAATGAATTAAAATTAATACTTTTAATTATATTTCTTTATATAAATCAGATCACTTTAGTCTTAAATTTGACTTATGTGCGATCATCATCATCATCACAGCCCATATATGTCCCACTGTTGGGCTCGGGCCTCCTCCGTAATGGGAGGGAAATTAACCTATTACACCGCGCTGGTCAGACGTGTTGGTATAGGGTTTTGTTTCGAGTTTTCCTTCTCATAAATGTTATATGCGTTTTATATCCCTTAGTCGTCTCTTACGATCACCCACGGGTAAAATATGGGGTGGTGAATAGTATTCTTACTCCGTCACCACACGGAACATGTATGTGCGATGAGTTTCTATTAATCACCGATATAAATAATAGATCAGGGTCTTCTTTTAGATACATACATACATACATACATATCATCACGCCATATCCGTAGGCAGAGAGAAAAGAGTGCCAGAGAACTCTATCTTTGCATACGTCACTCGCTTCCTCAACATTCATAATTCTCTTCATACACGCTCGCCGGTTTCGGAGACTCTTGACTCCACCTTCTTTCAGTACCTGACCGATCTGATCTAGGTAGCTTAGTCTCTGTCTCCCTCGGTACCTACATCCTTCCACTTTCGCATTGTATATCTTCTTAACCAGACGTTCGTTCGGCATTCTTTCCACATGTCCGAACCATCGGAGCATTCCCTTTCGCATCTTTACACCAATACTCTCTTTCATACCTACTCGCTCTCTTACGTCGTCGTTACGAATGCCGTCGGTCAGCCTAACTCCACAGATTTTCCGAAGAGATCGCATTTCGACCGCATTAATTCTACTTTCATACTCTTTTCTGCATACCCAACTCTCGCTTCCATACAGTAATGTTGTGACAAGCACTGCGTTATGTATTGCTACACGTGCCTTCTAGCTGAGGTGGTGGCTGCCGAGAAGTTGCCCCAACGCTCCGTTCACCCCGCATTCACTCTTCTTTTAGATAATTAATAAAAAAAAATATTTCTATGAGAAGTATTTTTTTTTATTAATTATCTATGGCCACTGTTACTCTGACGTTGATTATATTGCTAAATGCAAGATCCTGTTGTCATTCAATATATATATTTTTTTATATTTTTCAACGACGACACCCGGCACTTAGGAATTAATCCTTGTATTGTGGGGACTTTACAAATATTAAATTTAACAGACACAAATTACACCCACACTTAGAATAACAATTTGTGGAGTCCACACATTATTATGATAATAATTAGCGTAAGAATTGGCGACGAAACTGGCATGATAGGTCGATAAACACTACACCATTTGTGCAGTCGTAGTATATTTTCTTGCATTTGTTGATTCATATTGCTACACTGATTTTTATAAAAATGTTAAAAGTACCTATAAGTTTCTTCTATCTTCTAAACTATATAGTCATTATCTCAGCCCACTTGTGTCCCACTGTTGGGCTCGGGCCTCCTCCATAATGAGAAGAGAAATTGATACCACGCTAGTCAGACGCATTGGTATAAGATTTTATTTTGAGTCTGCCTTCTCCCACACAGGTGCCATATGGATATTATACCTCTTAATCGTCTTTTTGATACCCACGGGTAAGAGACTGGGTGTGGTGAAATGTATTATTACTCCATCACCACACGAAATAAAACTATATCCTATATTAAACAAATTATGCCAATATTAAATACGAAGCTTTTATACAATAGGAAAGAAAACTGTGGCTAGATAGATTTCTTGTCTTGTATTTGTATTTGTATTATTACCTGTTTACTATTATGTGTCTCTGACATCATCATCGTCATCATTCTCCTGCTCTTATCCCAATTATTTGTGGTCGATGCAATATGTACGACACTTTCATCATACATAAATATTGCAAAAGTTATTGGCAATAGTTTTATGACCAGCCTGCCTGGTATCACCTCTCATTGAGAATATAACTAACCACAAGTGCATCAGATAGAGTTATATAAGGCTCTTAGTCGCCTTTTACGATATCCACAAGCAAAGTAAGAGTGGGCAGTATTCGTAACCATTTTTCACACAGCATTTTTCTCAATAAACAAACTAAAACTTATTTACAAAGATTTTTTAATTAGAACTGGTAGTTTTAAAATTACGGCTTCCAAATAGAAAAATATGGTCAGGGTTATATATTATTTAATAACCAGAAATAAAGTATTGATATTTATATGAAATATTTAAAAAAAAAAGCATATATTTAAAAAGTTTAAACATGCAATTGTTTGCAAGTTAAAAGTACCTTTTATTTTTCTCAATAAACAAACTAAAACTTATTTATAAAGATTTTTTAATTAGAACCGGTAGTTTTAAAATTAGGGCTTCCAAATAGAAAAATATGGTCAGGGTTATATATTATTTAATAACCAGAAATAAAGTATTGATATTTATATGAAATATTTAAAAAAAAAACATAAATTTAAAAAGTTTAAACATGCAATTGGTTGCAAGTTAAAAGTACCTTTTATTTTCTTATTTCTCGTTCATTCCTTAATGACGCGAAGCATTAGTTATCTTTAAATTACGATAGGTATACTAGAGGGTGGAAACGTAGAAAGCAAAAAAAAACGTAAGAGATTGAAGGGTGAAAGTCCGGGAGGTGGTGATAACGAGGATTCAAATAGGGCTCTTATCTCCCGCTTTTTGTGATAGCCAGAAAAAGTAATTAAGTTTTTCTTTTTTTTTTGTTTTGTCAAAAAAGAAATTGGATTTGAAACGGGCTTCGGGGTTTGAGATAATGTATTTGTGATGTTCTTAATTAGAAGATTGTGCATCTTCGGCGAATGTTTTTGGGGCTTTTTTTGTTTTATTTAATTGCTTCACTATATTTCATTTTGTTATTTATTAGATTTGTAAGATATTGATAAGGATACCTCAGGGATTGAGTATATTTTGTAGTGATGCGAATGACCATAATTTTGAGTGAATGAATGATTTTTTTAAAACTAAACTTCGACTGCGATAGATCTGCAATTAATTATGCTCAATAATGTTGTATGTTTTACGTGAGTATTACACATTTGAAATAAAACTATTTTTACTAATTTTATTAAGTTTCCACTTGGTTTTTACTTACCCGACCTTTTAAAGCATTCATATTTTAGAATTGAAGAAAATAAAATCAAATAGGTACAAACACGATGAAATCTGTGAAAATTGTTTTTTTTTTATTTTACAACTAAAATTAATTATAATTCAAGCTTGTAATTATTTCTGTGTACAATCTCATTTAAAAAAATATATATTAATAATATTTTAAACTTAACGATATTTTCCCGGGTTTAATTGAAGGATAATATATGAACGAACGACTATAGATAAATATGAGTCACATCACTAAAGAATAGGGATGGTAGTAAAAAATTTTAATTATATTTTTATTATTTTCTTAAAAGAAATGTTTTTACTTTTAAATGTTTTATGTACTTCAATATTATGGTGTTGTTATCTAGACCACACGGTTTGTTCAAATATAATTAATGAATTTAAAGGTACTGTAATTCAAGATGGCAGACATAATTAATGGTTTATATGGTTTCTGAATAGATACTCGATGATAAAAACACTTTGCTAATCTGTATAGATTAAAACCTCGTTATGGAATTAAACCTAAAAATTGTAATGATTCATTCATCATCATCATCATCATTTCAGCTCATATATGTCCCACTGTTGGGCTCGAGCCTCCTCCATAATGGAAGGGAAATTTACCTACTATACCACGCTAGTCAGACGTGTTGGTAAGGGTTTTGTTTCGAGTTTTCCTTCTCTCGCATAGATATTATATGCGTTTTATATCCTTTAGTCGTCTTTTAGGATCACCCACGGGTAAGATAGGTGGTAATAAATTGTATTCTTAGTCCGTCACCACTACCACTAGTTTCATGATTGATTGCCTATCTGACGTCATCACTCCTTGGAATTGATCAGATGACATTGGATAGAGATCTACCAGGTCTTTTTTTATTTTATTTTTTATTGGTGGGCTATGGGTGCGTCTCGCCCCGCTGAATCGGTCCGGGGTGACGGAAAGGCGGCGCGTGACCCCATAGACCCACCGTAAAACCTTCTCTCTTCGCCGTGCGAGCGGACCACCGGTACTCGATTTTAACTTCGGTGGCCCGCCCGGCGGTTTACCCTCGCGGGTTCCTCTCGTCGACGCCCCGACAGATTTCGCCGTCGGGGCGTCGCCCTCACGCGGTTGCCTCACGTCGGGTGACCGGACAATTCCCCGGTCCGATCACCCGAGGCCTCGGTTAGGGCGGCATCAGGCGCAGGTATTCGCGCCTGCGCCGCCCCGGCCGCTGACGGCGGCCCGGGTCGCGGGAATCCTCCCGGACTCGTTCCGCCTCCTTCTGCGAGATGACAGCCTCGCAGAAGGCGGCGACCGCGTCCCAGTTCCTGACGCTGTCGACCATCGCTCTCGCGACAACAGCGACGAGGTCACGGCGATGCCGGTCAAAGCCCGGACACGCCTCCAGCGTGTGTTGCGCCGTGTCCTCGTCACTGCTGCAATGGTGGCAGAACGAAGTCCACTCCCTTTGCGCGACCGTGTGCAGGTACAAGCCGAAGCATCCGTGCCCCGACAACACCTGCACCAGTCGAAAGGAGAGGACTCCGTGCCGGCGCTCCATCCACTCCATCAGTACGGGCCGGCGAGCCTCGACGGTGACGACACCGTGTCTAGGCCTCTCCAGCCGCGTAGCCCAACGGGCGATGACGTCTCGGCGGGCGTCCTCGCGCCAGGTGGCTATCTCGCTCAGCGATGGGGAGCCACCTTCGTCGCGCAGTGAGGTCACCCGCCGGTAGAGGTCGGAGAGCATCTCCGCCTCTAGGTCCCACGGGGGTGTCCCGGCCAGTAGGCATGCCGCCTCGGTCGATACCGTGCGGTACCCGCGAATGGCTCTGACCGCCATGACTCTCTGGGGTCTCCACAGAACAGCCTTGAGCTGGGCGTTCATAGCCCTCGCCCTCACGGGTGCGCCGTACATGGCCATAGAACGGATCACCCCCGCATACAGCCGTCGGCCCTCGAAGCTGGGTCCGCCCACGTTCGGCATGAGCCGCGAAAGGGCGGACGCCGCGCCGACCAGCCGGGGAGCAATTCGGCAAAAATGCTCCCGGAACCACCATCGCCCGTCGAGCACCAGACCCAAGTACTTCATATGGGCCTGGATGCTGATGTGGACGGAGTTGACGACTAGCGAGACGCCGATTGGCGGCCTTACGCGTGGCCCATGATACAATAGGGCCTCCGTCTTATTTAGGGCCACCCTGAGCCCCAGCGCCTCGATTCGCCCGACCATCTCCTCGGTGCCGAGAGTGGCCAGGCTCGCCGCCTCTTCGAGTGTCCTGCCCCGGGCTGTGACGAGCGTATCGTCAGCGTAGCATATCACGCTCAGCCCGGGGGGGGAGACTCCCTCTCAACGCCCAGTCGTACCCGATGTCCCACAGAGTCGGCCCCAGAACCGACCCCTGTGGAACGCCGCACGACATGGACGTCCGCACAATGTCCCCTGCGGGACTCGCGCAGAGGACACTGCGCCCCTCCAAATAGTCCGCCACCAGCCGCCTCAGGTACAAGGGCACACTTGACGGGCCTGGCGATCTGATGCCACCCTCCTCGGCAAACAAACCTCGCAGCTTGTCAGCCACGCTGTCGGCCGTCTTGGAGCCCTCGGCCCCGGGGAACTCGAGGATTCGAGCCCCAGATCTACCAGGTCTACGTAAAGCTCTTAATCATCTTTTAAAACACCTACTAGTAATGTAAGGGTGGGTAGTATTCATTACATAGCTAAAACAAAAAAAACCTCAATACAAAGAAATAATTTTAATTAAACAAAATTCATAAACCATAACGAAAAAGACATTCGTTCACGCACCGATCGTCATTAAATAAAGTTAAGTAAAAATTATCAAAAAAAAAAAAGGAAATGTCAAATACGACCCTCTCCGAATTGGTGAGAGACAGATACAATTGAATACAAGTGTAAGAAAAGGATACAACATCAAATAAGGAGGGGGTGCGAAAGGAAAAAAAGCAAGTATTGTTTTAAAGACAATTTTAATTTCCCAAAGGTAATTTATCACGGCTCTGTGTTTTGGAAAGCGGTATGAGTGTCTATACGATCAATGTTTGTAAGAATTTAGGAACCGGTTCGATTTTGCGACGTTTGGAATACTTTATCACGTGTAATTTGTATAAATATTTAAAAACTACATCCAACACACAACTATCTTGCACGTAGGTGTCATAAAAGACGGCTAAAGGATTTATTCCTTTTTTTTATTTTTTATTTGTAACACTACTCAGCATTAAGAAAATAATCCTTATATTGCGGAGGACCTTACAAATATAATTTTGCATGTGGTGACGGAGTAATAATACAATTAACCACCCCCTATCTTACCTGTAGTTGATCGTAAAAGACGACTAAGGGATATAAAACGCATATTTCGTCTATGCAGGTGAAGGAAAACTCAAATTAAAATCCTATACCAACTGGTCTGACCAGCGTTGTGTAGCAGGTAAATTTTCCTCTTATATGAAGAAAACAATAAAACTCTAGTGACTGTGTTTATCGCATACTTCTAAATCCTAAACAACACCTAGTCTACGGGACACTTAACATCAATGAATTATTTATTTCATGTGTCATTGAATATGACACCTAAGACAATTTAAACGAAATTTTAAATTCTCTAAAGATTTTACCCAAAATTTAGATATCATTGGTGGACAATGCTAGGACTAGATCTCTTTAAAAAATAAAAAATATGATTTAAAAGGATGATTAAATATCACCAAGTCTTCATTATAGCCCGCACAAATGGCTTAATCTGTAGGAATCGCCGATATCTATTGATTTGTGTCCATTACTTATACGTTTGTAACGTCCCTTGGAATATTTGAAACGTCCCCCAAAACATTCGTAAATATCGGGTATCGTCTTTATAAAGATAAAATCATTTAAAAGGATATCTATGTAATATTTCACATATTCCGAATAATTTTGACTGGATTTAGGCGAACCCTATCGATGCAGAAAAGGCGGTTTTTTCGAATGGCTATTTCAAGTACCCACATTCAAACAATATTGTCGTTACCAAAGATGGCTAATGCAGTAACATATAAATTACCATATATACATATTCTGTTTGCACATTTTTTGGGTTTTTTATTTGATTTACCCCTAAAATTATTAATACAGAACCCATTTTTACTGAGACATATTCGCTTGGATGGTTTTTTTCCCGCGCGGCGAGGGGGAGCGTTCCCGCGATGAATTTAAATATAGAACGCGACTTATGTTTTCAAAATAAGAATAATATTTTTGAATGCCGAATGTCTTTGCGGGTGATCTGTTTAAATTCAGAATTTTAGATATATTTTTTTTTATTTTTTACCAAAATTATACCACAGTTCTTCTGTGAAGGACGTATTTAATTATTGAACCTTCATTTTTTCTTCAATCCATATATTTTACTATTAGAAGCGGGTCTTTTCCATAATAGAAGAAAAATTTACCTTTTTGGTTGGTAGAATAGATTTTCTTAATTCTCTCTCTTTTTTAAAATTTGTCTGCTCAAATTCCTCAATTGTTTTCCACGACAGATACGAGAATGGAAATAGTATATATTTATTAAGTTATTTTTTGTCTGTTTTATTAAAAGACAAAGAATCCCTGTTTTGTAAGGGACCTTAACAAACATGTACCTACTTCACGGACAAATATTACATCCAGATTCAAAATAACAATCTGGGAATCGCATCAAAATTGTTCGAATTATATCCTTTTACCGTTTATTCGCATAAATATTAGTCTTATAATCGAACGCACTATTTTCAAGGCAGCACCATAATAAGTCACTGTACCATGCGTGTAGTCTTTACAATATAAAGATCTGTAAAAATAAAATAATAATAAACCGTGGGCCGCGATCACCATACAATCGTCACGTCACCACTGTTTGCAAATCAACCCATTGTAGATTAGCCCGTCTTCAATCGTCACCTAAATTCAAAATGATTCGAATTTCGAACGACATTGAACGTTGGTGGTCTATATACTTCTCTGAATTTATGCCGCCCTGGTACTTTTTGTTGTCAAGTAAAAGATTTTAATAGACTTTGATAGATCGGGATGGATGGATAATTAATTAATATGGCTCCCGATAGTAAGTTAGTTCCAATAATCGATCGATATTTATATTAAAATGAAATTGATTAGAGTAATTGGTATAAAGAATTTATTAACATTTTATCTGTTACGCCATTTTGTTAACATCTTTTTTAAAATAATAACTTCCATAGAATTAAAATGAAGAATTTGGTTAAAAAAATATAATACGAGAAAAATACTCATAATTTTTCCACTCTAACGTCCATTTTAATCAACCTACTTTAAAGTTTAGATAAACCCTAGAAATAAAAATGATGTTGTATGTCATCTATATCGCCTTAGGTGCCTAAAATTTAGAAGTTTATGGTAAAATTCACGTTGGCATAAATATTTTAACGGATATCTCTCAACAGACTTAGGTCTGCGCATAGTCGTTATCATGTACCATTAAACTAACCAGGACAGCATAATATTATTGAAAAATCATTTATTAACTTAAAAATGGAGTACCACCCACTTCGGCAACCTCTTCGTTGATTCATAAATTCGTTTTATAAAAAGGCTCTTTATAAAAAACAAAAAATAATTTAAAATAATATATTTTATGTAAATTATTTAAAATAATGAGGCAAATGTATGATATCCCTATATTAAAATATAAACATTATTTATAATATAAATATTGACATAGAAAATTTCACGTTTAAATTAAAATCTGCAAAGTATTATAGAGACTCTATCATCCGTTCTTTCTTAAGTTAATTATTATTAAATTGAAGATGTGGTGATTATTGCCTAACACTAGATGAAATTTACAAATACAGGTATATTACAACACTACATATAAAAGTGTGTCACTAAAAAAATACAAAAATACCAACTCATAGAAATAAAAAATTTAAGGACGTTACTGTACTTCAAAAATATATACACGGTAATATAATTTTCTTATAGTATAGCAAACTGAACATTTAACAGCAAAATTCAAAGATAGGAAGTTTGTTTGCTTTTAAAATTAAGCCGCTTTTCTTGTGCGGCTTAAAATTTGGCAAGCTGTTAAGTCAAAACGACTTAGCGCTGATGCGTGAAACAGGTATTGATGGGGTGATTCGCGGTTACAATTAATATAAAATAAAATGTTTATATATACATATTATATATATATACATAATTATTGTTATTAATAAAATATTAAAAGGAAATTCACCGCAAGGGCACGGTGGCTTAGTGAGCGTAAATATTAATATATTTATAAATAAATTACTTGGTATCTTTATAAGGCATTCATCATTCATCATTATTCTTCTGCTCTTATCCCAATTATTTGTGGTCAACGCATTATGTACTCCACTGCCATCGTTCTTATTATATATCTTATTTTCCTAAATTAACTCAAAGTTTGCGAACTTAAAAACATTCTTTTTTTATGTTTTTTATCATCTCTGACTAATTAATACATTACAAATATACAATCAACAAATAATAACAAAAGCACTCAGTCTTGGAACAATCAAGAATGAAAACTTATTCTATACGGAGTCCAACATACACTATATAACAAAAAGCAATCAAAAATTACAATTTACTTCGTTTTATTCCAAATATCAATTTACCAAGTTTTTATTAACTTTATATTGATGGACAAATAGTTCACTTGATTATAAATGATAATTATTGCCCCTGGATCTCTGCAATTCCATCGCCACAGCCAAGTCCAGGTCATACCGTAAGATTACAATTAGACATCTATAATATCAGAAAATTTTATATACGTACTGTCTCATATTGATGAGAATAATATCTACTTGTGTCTTTAATTGGGCATTTATTTATGGCATTTATTAATTTTATTTCAAATTTTCCTTCTCTTGTCATCTAATATTATCTGCCTATTATATCCCTTAGTCGTTTTACTACATCCACGGGCAAGAAAGGGAGTGGTAAAATGTATTCTTACGCCGTCAGCATGCGGCAAACTTACTCAGGAAAATAAAGGAGTGTGTTATACTCTCACTCTGTCACCATGCAAAAGCTGGACATCCGTTATTTATAACTTTAGTTCTCTCAAAGCAGAGATATTGCCATCACAATCTTCTACCCTACAATATTGTTTTGTAACACGCTTAGTAATAATATTATTTTATAATCGCTTAACAACGTATTAATAACATAGAAAACATTGTGTAAAAAGTATTATAGAAAGTACTAGCGTGATAGCACTCCATTTGATGGCGATGTTAGATTTTTTGTTAATACTATAGTTTCAATCGTGAAACTTGCTTTATGAGCTGTGGATTACGCGCCCAATGCTTTTAAAAAAAAAGTGACAGTTTATTTATAAATTATGAAAGCGTTTGGAATTTAAATTTATAATTGATTCTACAAGTTATCTTTTTTTTAAAAAAAGGTAAATGCTATAACGACGTATATTGACCTCGTCTATGGTCGAGTAAGATGTAAGTGTTGAAACATTGTAATAATATTTGTCTACTTCACTTATTTGAAAGTATTTACTGCTTTTATTAAAATTATAATGTAAACTGTAGCCTTATTTTAAAACCAGAATATATACATATAATTTAATTACGATATTTAAGGTATTCGTTTTTATGAATATTAAGTAATCGTTATTTATCAGTAAATCAAGTTATGGATTTCAATAGTTTATTTATGAAGAATTTGTTAAAATATATATCTAATTAAACGTAAAGCACTGTTATTTCACACGCATAATACTTTAGCACTTTCTCGAAGTTACATTAAGTAAAATCATATTTATTTTGTATTACAATTAAAATGAGTATAATATGCTGTGTGCTAAGTATACTTGCTCTTGTTGAAAAAGAACCAACTTTTCCTGATGTCGTTTGATTAACAATTACATTCTCAAGGAGGATTGATATCAGGCAAGTGGCCAGTTATAAACTATTACCAAAACTATTTGCAATATGTATGAAGGAAGAAAAGTTTATATTTCTTCGCCCTAAATTGATTCGGATAAAAACAGGATAATGATGAGTACAAAATAAATATAAGAACGTCACAAGATATTTTAATTTTACTTCAAAAATACAATAATGTACTTTAATTTGCGAATATTATGATTCTAATTGAAGAAATTATTTCTCTAAGAAACAGGATTAGTACAAATTCATCTTTATAGCATATTCGAATATAAGTACTGGACATTTCTTTTATTTTCTTTCCCTTATGAATAGAAGAAGATATGAGTTTTGAGAACATAAATACTTTAAGTTCAAAGAATATGACATAAATAAATAGCTTTAACTTAAGTTGTTCAAAATTTCTTTATAAATATAGACAATAGATGTCCTCAATGTTAAACTCCAGTAGCCGGTCACAAAACAAAATGTCTTCCCATTTCCCACCTACCGATTGTTTACTAGGCTAACATAAGCGCACAGGTGGTACGACAGGGTTGCCAGCTTTTTAATATAAATAACACCTCATTAAAGGCTATAAGTATTTTTATCGTTTTTGCATAAATAACATAGAAAATGAGTGGGCCTATGTCTAACGATTGAAGTCAGACATTGAATGAATGGATGAGGTAAGTCATCGCAGATTCTAAATTATTTCAGGATTACACAGATACATGTGTCAAATCGCATCCACACGACATAAATATCGTAACTTACATGATCTGATGCATGTTTTTTTAGTTGAAAAACTTTACCATTTGTAATTGGGTTAATCCCACATGCTGACCACTATAACACCTATTAGCCAGGGTATGCTGAATGGTCTTTGCAAATGATACCAAAGTTTAATACTCGGTCTTGGGTTATCCCACTCTCTCATTAGACAATTAGAAAAAAAAAACAAAAGGAATTGGAAAGACTCCACTTTCATTCTAAGTAAAGCAAGAGACATGAAACATAATTGGCTAATTAACCAATAAATACAATTGTATATCTACAGTTAGGATAAAGGCCTTATGGATATGACTGAGTATCAAGTGCCTTAAGATTGAAGACAATAGCAGGTGTGACAGTAATACATGGGTATTCTATCAAGATGGTACAAATTACCATATATCAGTAACATTTTGACCATTATAATTATAAACTTAAAGATATTTAGCGCATATTATTCAAAGATACACGAATATTTTATCATGATCCTCATCTCATATAGCTATGACAGACTGCAGCCTACTTCGTAATTGGAAGAAAATTGACGTACTGTATCAAGCTGGGAAGTTATTATATAAGGTTTTATTTCGAGTTATCTTCACAGTCATTTTATATCTTCTCTAAATGGTGTTTTAAAATCACCTACGAGGAAGGTAATACTAATAATGATAGGCCTTTATATAACTCCGTCATCATATGGAGATGAATACTCAGAAATATTAAAATATCGGCTTACAATTTATGATCTTTGTATTACAGGGGAATATAGAAAGTCGACCGTAGCAGTTATGATAAAATATTACCCCTTAATCAAGTCACAGGCTTTTCGGTCCATCTATATTTATAGATAATTCTCTCATATATGCGGTTAAATGCAATAGGCTTGGCAACCCTGCAAGTTAACCACATTTGCATACGTAATGGATGAAACAAAGGCCGTGCTTCGACCAACCGTGCTCGCTTCTGCTACCCTGGTAGCCATTGTAATAAATGCTAATGAACATTAGGAATGTTTATACAAATAACTTGAAAAATTACTCCTTAAAGTTTATGTGGCTCTGCTATTTTAATGTTATTTCATTTTTTTTGGCTGTTATCATCATCATCTGATGGTCATCATCATTCGCTGACCACTGCTGGAAGTATCCCACCCCTCATAGAACAACACACGGCACGATCGTTTAAGATACTAATGTTTCTTATGATGGCGCTGTCCACCGTTGATATCTCAAACGATTTTAATGACCTCGAGGTGGTTTAAAAACACTAGTATATATTTAATAGACAGGTTAGTGTCAACACTTGAACAGATTCAATCATCTTCACACCTGTAAACCCTTTATAAAACGGTTATTTTGCTTAATAATAAAATTTTAAGGTACTAATTCTAAAAGTAATAGATAATTCTTAACTAATATTTAGTAAGATATAATTCTTAATTAATATGGAATCTCATAATAGAATTTGATGTCATATTAAAGTTCCAAGATCTGCGGCTAAAAAGAATAGAATTTCCTATCGGATTGACATACCTACTGGTTACAGCATAACCTAAAACATTTATTTACCAAATTTAAACTTATTGTTTTTTTTATTGCTTATAGTGGCAAACGAGCATGCAGTATACCTGATGGCAAGTGTTACTGCCGCTCATGGACCTTTGCAATACCAAGGGTATAGCGAGACCCATGCCTACCGAAACAAACGCCAAACCCACACAGTTGGGCTTCCGACTTTCTCTCTCACCGAACGAAGCGCAATAGCACACTGCCATTACTCAGACGTCGATCTTATGCGAGAGTGTGGTACTACCCTGGACGGACCGGCCCGCGGCTGCAGACAGAAAACTGTTAGCAGCGTGGTCCTACTACTAAAAAATGGATATTTATTTTATGATCTTTTTAATAAACAGATTTTTGGAAATTATAGGTAATCTACGTCAAGGATATTAATTAAATATACTTAAATCAAAATGATCAATTTCCGTGTGGCGATGAAATAAGAATACCATTCACCATGCTGGGTGTCGTAAAAGTGATCTAAGGGATATATAATATTGCAAATAACATCTATGCGAGAGAAGGAAACCTCGAAATAAAACCCTTTGACAATCTTTCTCACGAGCGTGGTATATATAATAAGTCAATTTTCTTTTTCTTTTTTAATCTTAAGACCAGCAATGGGACATATATGAGCTGAGATGAAATCAAAATGAAACAAATCAACTAATAAATAAAAATAAATTTAAAATGCATATAAAATTTAAAAGAAGTTTCTAGTTAAGTATGTATGAAAAATAAAAACCACACGCGTCCGAAACTTAATAAGGCGAAGGTATAAAATTATTGAGCCAACTATCGGTATAAATACAAACATCGCATTAACATGTAAATTAGTTACAACCCACAACAATAACGTAATCTAACCGGAGTTAGCAACAAAAAGCTTTAAAAGGATGAAAATGAATACCACAGAAAACGTAGCCATTTTAATTAGAACGGTCTGCGCCTCGGGCGCGACCG
This sequence comes from Lymantria monacha, assembly GCA_905163515.2. Taxonomy (NCBI): domain Eukaryota; kingdom Metazoa; phylum Arthropoda; class Insecta; order Lepidoptera; family Erebidae; genus Lymantria; species Lymantria monacha. Next base: position 26,260,570 of record LR991100.1, read on the forward strand.
CAGCCCGTAAACTGAACTACCGAGCGAACGTTAAAAAATTAACTTCTATTTTTGAATTTCGTCTTTTAATACTGACAATCTTTAATATCCGGCCATTCATGTTCCCCTGGTAATTAAGATCGGTCAACTCTCATTTTAACATCTTAATTTAAAAAAATAAATATTCATTTTGTAATTAAAAAACACAAATTATAAACAAAAAACTTACATTTAATGAGTGTAAAATTTTAATTTTAAATTACTGAAACATAATATATAAAAACATATTGCAAACCTAATTGATTCATTTTAATGGCCTTTTTTTAACTGCTGTAAAGAAATCTTAGTAATAGTAATTAATGTCTAAGGTAGATAGAGCAGGTACTCTGTTTCATACTAACTTCAACCATTTGTGATTATTACACATAACAAATTAGTTTAGTTGCTTATTGTACGAAAAAGAGTTATTATATCTTTATTTCACATAAATTTATTACTCACGTAATTCTACGTAATGACTATATATGACTAATTTTGGTAATTAAACTATAACTCTGTCCCTCTCGTGTTAAACTGTAAGAAAAGGACAAAAGGTTTTAAAAATAAATAACCTATCATTCCTCTTTTTCTTGTAAGCATTTCGTCATAAAACAAACTCTTACATTGTACTATTAAAGTCCAGCTGAGCAACAAGGATATTCTTGTCTTACTCGAATGTTTATGGATAATTATAGCTATTTACAACCTTTTTTGTCAAATAAAAAAGCGGTTACAACATAAATTCTATAAAACATGCATAGATAACGAATGCTGACGCCAAAAAAAAGTACAATAGAACCCGGATATCCGCACACAAACGACAATATTTGACCGTATTAAGATCCGGACGCGTATTTCTTTCCGTTTGCGCGGTATTTTTCGCAGGCGAACCCCATCGGGGCCGCGGCCCGTCCGTATATCATACCCATGCACAGATTTAACCTCAGAAACAAGACCGAAATCTCCATAGGAATTGTTTGCGGTGAATATAGCTGGTTCAATTTTATCATGCGAATGGCTGGACCTAAATAATGCCACCCCTAATAACATATATTTTGGTATACGGTGCCAAGCGGCGACGCGTACCTCACTTCAATGCTTTCCACTCACGATAAAAATCATCATAAGAATCTGATTATTATTAAAACTTCGATTTGCTTTTTACATAATGTAAACTCATTGAATAGAATGAAAGTAAATACTAGAGGGAAGTGGAGGAGTGAAGTCTAAAAACCGCAAGACAATCCTGAAATTCATTACACGAAATAGCGCGGGAACAACGTTGGAATTCACAATATTGAAATCGTTGGGTGCCGTTCCAATGCCCAACGTTTACATATTACAAAACCCCAATGTACATTGCTATTATTACGAAATAACACGAATCGTTAGATCGCTTACTTTACATAAAGGTAAAGAAAATTATTATGTTTGGCTAGACGGGCCGCCATCTTGAACTTTATTATCTATGTTAAGTTTTTGAGGTACATTGAATCGATGTAGGCATAAACATTTTAATCTATATAAAAATATAAATTAAGTATTTTGATAACTAAATTTACGGCGCTGTTAATTTAATTAAAATGTTAATAGTGATAAAAATATTATAAAGAAAACTACTTTTATTCCACTAATCTTGAATAAATAAAACTATTCTAATATGTATTATTTTTTCTAGAATACGTAATAAACTTCTAGAATAATTGCATTTCTTAAGTTAAATAAGGCTTTGAATCATTTCCCCATAATTTATCCCTCCAATTCAACCGAAGAACAACCGAGAAAAATATATATCATAAACAATGAAAACATATCATAAAACAATTTAGCCTGTAATCTCAGCTATAATTTATAACCGGTAATATCTTCGAGAATCTGTGTTAAATCATAAAAAAGAGCACTTAACTGTATATTAGGTAACACGGGCAGCCATTTTAATAACTATTATTAAAACTCTTGACGAAATTCCCTTCAATAATAAAAGCTAAAGAGCGAGCTTCCGATAACTCCTTTATGGATTTTAACACTCCTATGATTTTATGATGCCCTGGTAATGTGCGGACATGTTTGCTCCTGGTAATTTGCTTCTTGTTTTATTTTTAAAATAATTAACAACAATTCCTTTGAGATTATGTATTTACTGGATTATTTCTCTTATTTTTTTTTAAATATTTGTTTGCGATATAGAAATATAATAACAAAAGACAAACATCCAAAAACTAGGCTTTAACTCTAAAAAAACTCTATGAAATTGCACAGATTAAAAAATAGTGCTAAAAAGAATAATTAATAATAATAATGATTGCCACGTTTCACGTTTAGCACTTACAGTTAGTGTGTGTATACACAATGTGAATAGTTAGTGTGTGTATACACAATGTGAATAGTTCAGTGTAATGAATTTTATAGAACAGTGCTGTTATTCCTTTTCCTCTTGAACACTCACCCGGATTTTCTTAAATTGACGTGAGTCAAAGAAGTTGATCTTCTTCTCCTGTTATCATACGGAGTAGCATGATTAACCTATCAGTGCTACTGATACTGCCGTATTTAAATAAGCTGCGATTTTGTTATTCATAGATCATTTAAACATTATGAATGTGGTCTTAATGACGGCGTGATATATAACTGTAATGGCAGATAAAATGTATCATTCCGCTAACATTTTAGTAGCGCGCCAATCGTAAAGAGTGCATCACTTGGAGTCGCGCGCCACCAGGCAAACATGTGTCGTAAAGAGACCTCTTCGGCTAACAATTTCCTGATGGTCTGTAAATAGTAAGTTTATTGTGTTTTTATGAGGTACTCGGACCGTAAAAAGGAAATAAAAGAGCACCGCCGATGGTGATAATAAAAAAAATAATTTTCGACTCATCTTCGTGATTATCTCTTTCGTTTTTACGAGTAAGTAACGGGCTGGAGCGAGACGGGGCTGTTTTTACAGCGTGTCGTACCGATGTGACCCTTTCGACTCGATGGGGGTAAAGGTCGTAAAATGGGAGCATAAGGATAATGTTTTGGGTTTCCTATACTGCGCTTCATTCATGATTTCGTTTTAGTACGCCATCGGTAGACATGTAAATCCGATTGCTTTCACGTCGATACTCACATTGAGATACGTTCACTCCCTATTATTTGGTGTAATACATTCGTAATAGGAATAAAGCACTCGTTGCCTTCATTTACGCAATATAAAAAAGTTTTAAACTTAAATTTGGAACAGTAATGTTATCCGCAAACTTTTTAATCTAAACAGTAACGAGGCACAGATAATAAAGGAAACCGCCAAAATCAGTACACGCAAATTCAAATTTGGAACAACGCGCTAACGGCTGGTTTAATTGCGGATAGGGATGGGACAGTGCAATTTCGCGCGAGTATCCGCACTGGCAGTAAGTTCCGACACTCCATTTGTTCGGCTCGAGTGAGCCTAACGCCCGACAACGGGACGCATCCTAATTCTTAAAGGGCCCATCAGCAGACCTTTATGCGTTAATAAAGTTGCGATATAAAAAGAATGAAGGCGTCCAAGGGTGAAAGACGTAAAGGGTACGAGTTAAGTGCGCGTTTAAGAGAATGTTAGGGGCGTGCGAATTTGTCAAACCATAGACTAGGACGATTCAATTGTACGATGATTAAATAAAGACAAGAGATCTCTTGTTGGTCCATTGTCGTCAAGTTTTCTCTTTTGTTTGCTTTGTGTTGAACGGTTTTGTTTTATGGATGATAACGTTAATTGTTGAAATTTCGGTAATTTAATTCTAATGAATTTATATCCAAATATTTGTATCAATTTCTTAATAAAACCATAAAGTCTACTTATAGTTTTACAAATAAGAACATTGGTATAATTTTGCTGAATAAAATTTGGACAAATGAATACGAAAATAAAATTAGAGTCGAAAGTTTTAATTCAATAGTTTATGAATAATAATTAGTCCTATCTGTTAAATCTCCCGAGAGTAATCTAGCCGTCGCGAAATTCTACCAGATAAAATTTTAGTATGTTATTTTTCTACCAAGCAAAGTTTAAAGCATTTACCAGTTATCATTAACATAGATTATTAGGGATTGAAAATATAAATCGTCACTAACGTCACCCTGAGTGATTTGACGTTTGATGATACATATGACAGACCCTTTAAAAAACATTTAAATTTGATTATTATTATTAATTTGTTCAATTGTTAATTTTGCTAAAGATTTACTTTGAAATAATGACGTGATCATTATCATCTTAGCTCATAAATGTCCCACTGTTGGACTCAAGCCTCCTCTATAATAGGAGGAAAATTTACCTACTATATCACGTTGTTATTCAAATTACTGAAATTTTTAGCATTTAATATGCTTAATTATTTATAAATACCCGATACGAAACGAAAAATGATGTCACAAGCGGGGTTCGAACCCGCACCTATTGGGAATCCGGCCCAACCGTGCTGCCACTTACACCATCGTGAACTATTTTAGGACATGCAAATTTCGAATCATATTATATCTTACGTCTTCAAGGTGACGTATGCCATCTATCGGACAATGTTTACACATTGTATAGACTTAATACTTCAAACATTACAGTTAGAATTGTATTAAACGATGACACAACCTTGTTATTCAAATTACTGAAATTTTTAGCATTTAATATGCTTAATTATTTATAAATACCCGATACGAAACGAAAAATGATGTCACAAGCGGGGTTTGAACCCGCACCATTTTTCGTTTCGTATCGGGTATTTATAAATACTATATCACGTTTATTTTATTTTCTATTGCTTATGGTGGCCAACGAACAAGTAGTACACTATATGATAAGTAGGTATCACTGCCGCCCATGGACCTTTGCAATACCAAGGGTGTAACTACGTCTCTGCCAGTTGGATTTCCAGCTCTCTCGCTCACCGAACGAAGGCGTCGATCTTCTGCGAGAGTGTAATACTACCCCGGACGGACCGGTCCGCGGCTGCAGATGGAGAACTGTACAACGTACCACTGAAAATAAGTTACTGGCATGTTTCGTCCCCTTCGTTCAGTCTAAGTCCAACCGTAGATAAGACAATAGATGGGTGAATGGTAAATAAGCACTATAGATGGGGCTGTAGAGTAATAATTCACCATCTAACCTCATAGCATTAAAAACTGTCCTTTTAATTCTAATAAAAACACGTTATAATTCGTGTACCTAAAGCTCTGCATATCTCTTGAAAGATAAAGACGTGATGACCGTTCTCTTGAGCAACTACATTTTAGGTAACTCCTAAAGTAATGTAAACGACGCATAAAATTTCATTGACATTAATTAATATTGCCTTAGGTGGCACCTAAAATCTAGGTGTCGTTTGTGAAAAAAGACCTGAAACTAAAAACGGCTATAAGTAGGTAGTAATAAGTATGTAGTATACAAAGCTATTATGAGGATCTCCCATGAACATGGACGCTGTAAAGTGTTCGATGTGTCGGGCAATTAAAAATTAAAAACAAATGCGATTGAATCCGTAAAACAAGTTTTATTTTAAAAATTATAAGGATTTTTAATGTTTACGTGAAAATCACACATAATAATTCTCCTGCTCTTATTCCAATTATCTTTTTTTATTGCTTATGGTGGCGAACGAGCAGATAGCACACCTGATGGTAAGTGTCATTACCACCCATGGACCTTTGCAATACCAAGGATATAGCTAGGCCGCTGCCTACCAATACAAACCCCAAACCCACCTCAGTTGGGCTGCCGGCTCTCTCGCTCACCGAACGAAGCGCATTAGCACATTGCTATTACTCAGACATCGATCTCCAGCGAGAGTGTGGTACTACCCCGGACGGACCGGCCCTCGGCTGTAGACAGAGAACTGTCAACAGCGTGGTCCTTCCACTAAATGATTATATGATATTACTTGTGGTTGTTGGCAATAGTTTTATGACCGGCCGTTTACCGGACGTCAAACCTCCTTGAGAATGAAATTTGAAATTGTTGACCAAACGGCATCAGATGGAGTTGGCTCAGATCGATATAAAACTCTTAATCGTCTTTTACGACATCCACGAACAAAGTAAGTGTTGGTAGTATTCGCAGCCGCTATACGCAGCAACATACAAATACTGCGTATTTGAAATAAAACTATTTTTACGCATATCATCGCGTTTATACGGAAGGACTACATCCCGTAACCATGAACACCGAAAAAGTGTTCGAAACTTGAAATTATAAAAATTTAACAAAACAATAAAATCCGCAAAAATGATTTTATTTCAAAAAGGCTATACCAATTGTAATAGTACGCTAGTTGCTCCTTAAACTAAGATGAAGATGCTGTAAACATTGTGGAGTGTTTTATTGGTCGTCCAGGGTTTATTTAACGCACCATACAGATTTTATATACCGCCTGACGGCCGTCATGGGCCGTTACCGGGTATCTGATGGGGTACAATAGGGCTGTGTGTTTTGTACCGGGGTAATATCAAGATTTTATTCGCAATAGAATTGTTTTAAGAGTTTTTATTTTTAATATATAAACAAATTACTTAAATTTCGCATATAATATGCTGCGTCACTTATAAAAAAAGCTGGATAATAAGGTCGTGTCTTCATTTAATAAAAATTTAACTACAAAGTTAGAGTATTAAATCGGTACAGTGTGTAATTATTGTCTGGTAGATGTCGTCTGCCAAAATAATACGAACCATAAATTGATTGTCATACGACATCTCACACTCGCCTAAGTAGTAGAACGATTGGAACGAATTTCCAATAGGCATGTGTTTGAGTCCCACGTGTGACATTCATATTTTGTTTGTAAATAAGTTATTATAAATATGTAAACACTTTTTCTTTTGAGGGTAGGCTTATGATCCGGTGACATTTTATCCAGACTATGGAGCGATGGGCAACCTCATAACCTACCGTATCCCTCTATCCCCGTATAATTGTGAATTAAAAAAAATAATACTCTGAACTAAGGAGTCATCATCTTGGCTCACATACATCCCACTGCTAGGTTTACTGTTGCTATGGGAGACAAATTGATTTACTACACCACGCTGGTTAGACGAGGTGGTATAAGGTTTTATTTCGAGTTTTCCTTCTCTTGAATAGATGTTATATCCCTTAGTCGTCTTTTACAAAACATCGAGCAAGAGAAAGTGGTGGTGAATTGTATTCTTACTTCGTCACCAAATGCAAAATAAATACTACAACGATATTCCTATGATTTTCATAAACTTATAGTTACATTACCATTAATCAGCCTTTTACTGTTCTCTATGGGACCTAGGTCTTTTTAATTCACAAAGCAGAGTTCTGTGCCACTCGTATCCAAGGAGCTCCAGTTACTTCGTAGTTTAAAGCTCTGAAAATATACTTTTACCAACCCTAGTAGTGGTTTAGGGTTCAATGTAAGTATTTGTTTCCGTGTGGTGACGGAGTAAGAATACTATTCACCACCCCATATCTTACCCGTGGGTGATCGTACGAGACGACTAAGGGATATAAAACGCATATAACATCTGTGCGAGAGAAGGAAAACTCGAAACAAAACCCTAAACCAACACGTCTGACCAGCGCGGTATAGTAGGTTAAATTCCCTCCCATTACGGAGAGCCTAATAGTGAGATATTATGGGCTGTGATGATGATGATAAGTATTTGGACTTTTGGCGGGAATATATAAGTGTCATGGTGGTCTTGTATTATATTCAATATCTTATTGTTTTAACGTGTTATATTAAATAATTTTGATGACATTTTATGTAATGTGATGCGATGAAACTGCTGGGATGTAGTGAATATGACACAAAAGTGCTTTACAACGTTTTCGTTTTACAACAAAATTCCCACAAGATACCGTTAACAGTGTGGCCATAGCACTGTTGAAGGTGACGATTTGACTTAGACAATGGCTAACATGAAGAGACTAAAGACGTGAACAAAATTATAACTTGACACTAGCAATAACGGCTTGTATAAGTAGTTAATTGCCAATACAAAAAAAAGGAGAAGAAGAAGATATATATAAATATTTTTTAACCTGCATAAAAAAAATACTTATATTACGGGGGAGTTTACATACATACATACATGTCATCACGCCATATCCCTTGCAGGGTAGGCAGAGAGAACAGAGTGCCAGAGAACTCTATCCTTGCATACTTCACTCGCTTCCTCAACATTCATAATTCTCTTCATACATGCTCGCCGGTTTCGGAGACTTGTGACTCCACCTTCCTTCAGTACATGACCAATCTGGTGTAGGTAGGGTAGTCTCGGTCTCCCCCGGTACCTACATCCTTCCACTTTTAGTTTATAATCATATAATTAATATACACAAATTAGATTCAGACTTAGAATAATAATTAGTGGATCGCCTAAATAATTGTCGTACGTATCTTAAGTCTAGCCCTCTGTGCTACATATGCATTTAAAAAAAAACTTTTTTTAATATATTAAGTATCGATTATACAAAATATAAATAAATATGATTATAAAATATGTGACAACACTCAAAACGATATCAGTTACCGTAAAAACTACGATTCATTTTAAATAAAAAGGCAACAAAAAAGCAAATTTCACGTCACAACGACACTTACGCATTGTAATCCCAGTTAAATCGAATAATCGAGCACTCGAGGAAACCGAGTTAAGTTATTTAGAATCGAGTCCCCCCGGCACTACTCGGTAATCGAATTCGAGACCACTTGGTGACACTTGAGGAGAGTGTTACTTTGTTAGCCGATTTTTGCGGGGCTCGCTGGCCCCTGGGGCACAACCTGATTATGCAAAAGTACCCCGTACGAATCTCTTGTAGACAGCTTTATGGAGACTATGGGTATTTGTCGATTATTTCTTAACTTTTTCTTAATGCAAAATATTTTTATAGCATCATCTTGAGTTAGGGATATTGTTAAAGAAATTTATTAAGCTTAAAATGTTAAAATATTTCAATTTATATAAATACGTATTTACTTACTACAATTTATGAAATGAGAAAGAAAGCTCAAACAAAACTCTATATCAATATGTCTGACCAGCGTGGTATAGTAGGTCAGTTTCCCTCCCGTTCTGGAGAAGACTCAAGCTTAATAGTGGGTAATATATAAGCTGAGATTATGAGACTGGATATGGTCTTGACACCTACCGCCTAAATCGACCGGTTTCTTGATATCGGTGGTCTTACTGACGCGTTATCTTTTCTGATACCATCCTCATAGACTAGAGACGACTCGAGACGTACTTTTATCACAGCAAAGGTTTAAAATCTTTAGAATCAAAGTACAAATACAGACATCTAAGAAAATTGTGTATTTTTTTTTTGTATAAAGATCACTTCATGAACTAATAGTTAAACATTTGTGTAATAATGGATAATATAAAGAACTGTAAGTTCTGTATGGGGATCGAACTTAGGACATGTGAGGTTGTTGAGGAAACTATTTTAACATGTATATAAGTCGTTTTCTTATTTTATTAAATGACTAGACAATATGATCAAAAATATTATTAAAATCCGCATTGAGTTTAGAATAGAAGCCCAACTGGTTGGGTTTGGGGTTTATATTGGTAGGCTGTGGCCTAGTATCCTTGGTATTGTAAAGGTCCATGAGCATCAGTAAAATTTACCATCAGCTGTGCTGCTTGCTCGTTTGTCACCACTAGCAATAAAAAAATATATAAAAAAAGTTTCAACATCTCAGCTTATATACATATGTTCCATTGCTGGGCTGGAGCCTCTTCCATAATAGGAGAGAAAATTATCTACTACACCATGCTGGTCAGACGCGTTGGTATCTATAGGGTTTTATTTCGTGTTTACCTTCTGTTTCATAGATATGCATTTTATACCCTTTAGTCCTCTCTTACGACTACTTACGGCTAAGATAGGTAGTGAATTGTATTCTTACTCCGTCACCACACGAATTTAGACGTAGAAATTAGTTCATTAATATAGAAAAAAAAATGTACCTACAATTTTGTAATAAGTTATTTATAAATTCACATCAAATAAAAAACCAATTACGCCACATGTAACAATTGTAGTGCACATTAAATCAGTTATTTTGCAATTTTCATCATTAAAAATACATCCAACCCTATTAATATTCATAGCATAATTCACAATACGTAATACTATTAAAAAAAAAGCAACCAGCACATAATCCATGTGTCACAGACAATAGAGGACAATCGATTTAGATACAACACTATTAAACGTCACAAATACGACTCGTTTCATTCGTATTCAGATGACGAGACACAATTCTATTTGAATATTTTGACGTGACCGCCGAATACTAATATGGACGGCAGTTTAGCAAATTGTAATCTTATATTGTGTGTTTTATGTTTTATTTATGACGCAAACGATTGTAAATTTAATTTGTGTCGCATCACTAACGATACGTAGTCTGAATTTCGTACGTTCGTAATAGTGATGCGACACAATGATACCAAAAATTGAACGAATGAAATTCATTCTGTTATATGACAATATACGTTGTAAGACGTTAACTCATTTAACTTACACAAACTTCATTTCATTCATACATCTCATTATGTACGTTTCAATTCTATAGTAGACTATGTGCGTCAGTTGAAATTAATTAACAGTCAAGTTGAAACATGGGACACGAGTTTTGGCATCGTCTCCGCGTCGAAAAACTCTTAGTATCGGAAATAGAAACGGATGAATAATGACGTGATATACCTAATGAACGTCGTGTGAAACTGTCATTGGGTTTAATTAATGTTTTTTTATCGCTGTTTCCACGCAGCCTTTTCGAATGAGAGACTCGTATTATGTTCTGTAATAGAATAGACACGGCTAGACATTTGTACTTCATTATTTTTACTATCTCATACCAATGTGAAAATGCTTTGACGGTTGGATTTTTGGAAAAGTAACGTTTTATAAATGGAACGGATTTCGTTTAATATGACGACGGAAATTGTCATATATAATTAAAATATTTATTTATATACCTACGTGTAAACTGATTTTTTTTAATTGAAAATGACTACTTGGTTCTCTGCCTGATAGCAAGCGATACTTCTAAAGGTGTAACATAATTTAAATTAAGCTTCAATTTTTATTGTAATGATTTCTGATGTGTATGCGAGTGTTATACATATAGTATAGTAGTAGTAATAATAGTAGTACAGTAACATACATTTGAAATAAAACTATTTTTACGGATTCTACTGCGTTTGTATTTGATTTTTAATTTCACGACGTTATGAACACTGTACAGCGTTCGTGGTCACAGGAAAACTGTACATTTATTGTTTTTATAATGAAAGAGTGTTATGAAAATGAAGTTATGATATATTATTAACTGTCCCTTACTTTTGGTCGTGCAAATTGGCTGAGAGATTACTAGGAGAATAGTCTCTCTCCTCGGTAAGTTACATCATTAACTGAGATTGCCAATCCATATGGCAATAGTAACGATAGTGATAGTAAAATAAGAGATGGATGAAAAAGCCCAAACTTCTGTGCGCTATAATAAAACTACTATAATAGTATTAGTAAATAATTTCGTGAGAAAAACTAATAACCTGCATTTGTCACATGAATATTTCTTTAAACATACAAGTGTTTAGTGTTTTGGACCTTTCGAGATCTCACCGGATGCTGAGATAAAACACTCCACGTCAAGATTAGATTTTTCTAAATAAATATCAATCTCGAGTGTTATTTACTGAGCGAGCTTGGCAGCACAAGAGGTCCCCTGTTCTCCAGTCAATGATGTTTGTTTAAAACCACTTATAACGTGAATGGGGCTCGACAAATAGGTAAATGCAGTAATCTTTTGTAACAATACTCGACATTGTAAATAATGCAAGTTTACGTCGGCGTATATCGGAAACATACCGTGGGCGATACCTTTATCTATCACTCTTATGATACAGAGTGATTTTAATATTTTATGTGTTACTTCTGATCTAATTTATTTTAATAATTGATAACAAAATCAATTAGGGTGTGAAGACAAGTTTAGAGTTTGAAATGAAAGTAGCTATGGAGCTTCAATTTTGAAAAGAACTTATTATAAATATATCTATGTATTTTAATATTAATGTGTAAATTACTACAACTCGAAGGATTACGACAAAGTTATGATCAGTGCAGAGAGATAGAAGAGGTTATAGAAATGTTCTATATTATACTGTCTTATAAATAAAGTGAGCGAGGTATAATCGTTACATTTGGCAGATGAGTTCATGATAGGAGTGAGATGTTATACATTTACCAGGCAAGACCTGCTGCCCATCCTGGTTAAACCTTTAGTCGATGGTTCACGGCTAAATCAGGGATAACGATAATTATAGTTGTATTCTGTCACCATACGAGGAGTTCTATATTCTATATAAATACATTAGTTACTGTGGCTGTGGCTATTTTACATATCAGCCTGTAGATTTATTTTTTCTTATAATAAAAACATAAAATCATGTGACACGTATGGCGCCGTGGGTGCGTTATCAAATTGTGAAATGTCTACCAAAAGAGCTGTATAGGCATACTTGGTATGAGGACACATTCGATACATAAACCTCTGTGTATCTCGGTGAATATCATCTGTGCCTTCACAAACACTGACCGTAGATTAGATAACGCCGGATGTTGCTTCTGAGATCACAGACGTCGCAACCGAGCGTATAGACAACATTTACACAGCGCTACCTGATAATAAGCGAGAATCTTTCCAACGAAATATAATCAAAAAATAATAATTTCATGAAGCCTTGATTGTATTTTAATTGAATGATACCGTAATAGAGATATATTCTGCTTTTAATTTCATCGTGAGCTTTATCAAGAAATTATAATATTTTTGGTATTAAATATTTCGTGTGGTAATGAAGTAAGAATACAATTTACCACTTTATCTTACTCGTGGGTGATCGTAAGAGCCGACTAAAGGATCTAAAACGCATATAACATCTGTGCAAGAAAAGGAAAACTCGTAATAAAACCCTATACCAAAACGTTGACCAGCATGGCATAGTAGGTCAATTTCCCTTCTGTTTGGAGGAGGCTCAAGCTCAACAGTGGGAGGTATGTAGATTGAGATGATGGTATTAAATAACGAAGTACCTATAGCTAATTTGATTAGTACTATGATATGTTGATGAAACCAAACAGAAATTAATACAGCATAGCTGAAATTTTCTTTATTAGAACGACATATCAGTGATACTACATAAAATTGGTTACAACAATCTGGTACGGATATATTAAAAAAACCGAATTATTCCCATCACTAGTAACAAGCGACATATGGTCAACGTCAAATTATGTTATAATGACATTAAAATAATATATAAAAAAAGGCGCGAACGCATCGATTCCGCATTCATTATTCGAATATAATCGGTAACGCTCCGATAATGTGCTAAATTTATATTACCAGGCGGGCATAACGTAATTGCTGGTCGCACGCGAAGTGTCTATCAAAATTATATTCGTATGGGGTATTTTTTTTTCTTATGCACCCTAGCAACAAGCGTAGGGTGTCGTGGGATCCTCTCTCACCTACGAACGGACACGCAAACCCCGTCAATACGGATAATTGTTTCATTATTCTTCTATTAACTCCACTCATGTGGCAATTTATCTTTGCGGATTACGTGAGGGATAAAATTGTATGGTTTTTAACACACTGTTTAGTTGAATGGCTGGAAACGTAATTTTGGTGGCAACAAAATGTGCAGACTGGTCGTAAAATGCGAAGCAGTAAAGTCTCGAAGCGCGGGCTAAGAGTCTAAGGGGCGTGGAGGCGACGCCCAGCGTTTTAGCCGTGCGGACATGCGATACTTAGCGTCTTTATTAACAGTGTTGTATACATACTCGATGGTTCTGTATTCCTAGTACTTGATAATTTAACATTGCTAAACTAAGTAGCTCAACGGATAATTAAAATTATCGCTTTATCCGGGCTAAATATTGTTTGAGTTCTCCATACATTGTTGCTTCGAAACAGACAGACAGTCTTAACGAACTCTTTAATAAGAACTTATACTAGTAAAGTACTATAGTCGCATAAAATATTAGTTATTTCTGCTTGTTTTATTAAAAAAATGTTGATTTTAAATCAATAATTATGTTTGTTTGTTTGTTAGCGTTTTATATCTAAACAACTGCAATATTTTGGATTGAATTAGAAGTAGAGACTTACTAGTACTGGTCAAACGCTGATAGAATTTCCATTTGTAATATCATACTTTCGCAGATAATCGACGTATACCTACTATCTGCTACTATGTTATTTCGGTCAAAGAGACAGAGTTCTCGAGGTTCCAAACTCATCATGCGGCTGCTCCTTCTTTTGAATGAATTTTTCAATGATTTTACCCGCTTATGTCACTTTGTGGTCCATTTTACGATCACCCCCAGGGAATTAAAGAGGTGGCAATTTTACTTCGTGATTTAGTGTGTGATCTGGTATACTTAAAAAGCTTATATTTAGTCAAATCGAAATTTTAATACCTAAAGTAACCGATCGATGATGACACGACTGCGTTAATATCTCAAATAATTTTGGGGCTGGCCACCCTAGAAGTAAAGTTAGGTAACACTGATTAATTGGTTATTTTGGCGAAACAGGAGCGGTTTGAGGGTGTTGTTAGAAGCAATTATATTAATGCACGCGAACCAACGTCGACAATATTTATAAAGATTTTGCTATGGTTACATTGAGAGTAGCTTTTTGTTTTAAAAGAATTTTATAGCATGTGTACAAAGTCTTTTAGGTTCAACAGTAGGCGTACTTTTAATATTTCATGATCATTTTATCAAAATTAATTATCTGTTAGTAAGTCAAATCGTAACAGTTTATAACGCGATGGCCACACTATTAATAGTTTCTTCTCGGCATTTTATTGGAATATAAAAATATTCGCAAAGCAATAATAGAGCTTTATGAACTTCGCTACAATTAAGCATTTTCGCTTAATTATATTATATAAAGTACCATTAAAATGATTTAATATACATACATACATATCATCACGCCATATCCCTTGCAGGATAGGCAGAGAGAACAGAGTGCCAGAGAACTCTATCTTTGCATACTTCACTCGCTTCCTCAACATTCATAATTCTCTTCATACACGCTCGCCGGTTTCGGAGACTCGTGACTCCACCTTCCTTCAGTACGTGACCGATCTGGTCTAGGTAGGTTAGTCTCGGTCTCCCCCGGTACCTACATCCTTCCACTTTCGCATTGTATATCTTCTTAACCAGACGTTCGTTCGGCATTCTTTCCACATTATTTAATATAATAACCTTAAAACACCATATAACATTAAACATAAGACCGCCATATTAATTGTGCCCGCCAAAATTCCTCAAAGATGTTTTCAATACTGTAATAACAGACTAAAAATGAAAAAGACGATCTTAAGCCTAGTGTAATCATAATCCAAACCCACGATTAAAAAAAATAATTTACATATTTTTTGTTTCATTACAAGTACCTAATTATAAATTTAAAATTAATATTAATAATTTAAATTTTACCATAAAAACATGAGTTTTTTTTTATAGTACACACAAAACACAAACATCGAACTTAATAAAACACTTAATACTCATAAAACGCAAATGGTTAAACGAAGCATGCTTCGAAGCGTGACACGAAACAGAAATACCAGGGCATAATGAGAGCGCAGCAGATATATTAATTGGACAGCAGATCAAAGAGCAACAAATGAGATCTTCGTCAGCTATGGTCGCCTTGTAATTGTAGGGACAGCTCGACCGTTTGATGACTGTGTCTGCACGTACACAGAAATAAATTCCGATCAATGTTTTGATGACTGGTTTTTTTTTATATCATAACATTTCACTACTCACAACTGGCAATATTAATATTTGTACCTAAGTTTATCCCGCGAATTTCATTTTACCTTAATTATAAATAATAAATGTAATGCTGTTTGCAAAAACCGTGGCATTTTCTAACTTTTAAACATTAATAAACTTATTTCTTTTTCTTTTTCTAAATAAAAATTTCGATAAATTAAAAGAGAAATTTAATAGTAATAATCGGTTATAAATATAAAAATATTTAATTGAATAATAATTAACAATAATGATAGGAATTTTAATATTTTTCAACGTGTTTGAATGAAGTCATTAGAATAAAAGTAAGATATTATTTCCTCAACAGTAGATGCTAGACATATAGTTAGTATCTTGGATTTTTTTAGGTAAATATGAGTTTTTAAAAAAATACTTCAATATTTTATATATCATCAATAGAATTCTCAAAACACGCCAAATAATTACTTTTTTAAGCAATTTTTAACACCTCGTGTTACATTATCGCCATTTTTGTAAGAGTGACAATAAAAAAATATTTAATAAAATATAGACCATGTCACCGTGGATTAATGCTTTTTATTAGTGAAAATACATTTAAAATCAGTTAAGTAATTTTTGAGTTTATTGATTACAAACAATCCAATATTTTCGTAATGTAGTAGTGTAGAATGTAATAGATGATAATTGCTGAATATTAATGTGTCATTTTTTAATCACATAATAACTTAATAAGATAATAACTTAATAAATAAGATAATATTCTAATCTTACGAATTTTTATTATGATTTGATCAATTATAATTATTATTGCAATAATAAAAAACAAAATAAAGTCTAAAATTATTTTCATCGATTATTAAGAAAGACTCTCTTAATTAATTACATTTCACACACGGCATATTATAAAAGTATATATACCCATATAATTTAGAACTGGGGACATTCTGTAATCCCACGTTATCTAAATTCTTCTATGCAACATCAAACATTTACGAAATGAACACAACTAGAAGACCGCTATCTTTACAAGTCTGTTACCCGGCTAATCCTTGTGATAATGCCTCGCAAACAATCGCAGATTCCCCTCAGTAATTAAGCAATAAAGTTTTTGATGTACCTCTTAAGCAGTAATGGTTATATTTTAATTGTACTTTATTTAAAAAATAATGTATGATTTCTCAGTGGGTTAAACCTAGTTATTAGAGTTCATGAATTTGAACCCGCATTTGTTTCACAGAATTCTTTGTTGGTAATAAATAAATAAATCTTTTCTGGATTAAGAGCATAAATCTATAAATACCAGGGCATAATGATAGAACAGTAGGTATATTAATTGGACAGCAGATATAAAATCAGATCTTTGTCAGCTATGCTCGCCTATTAAGTTGTGACCACTTGCCCGTTTGAGCATCGCCCTGGTATTTTGTCATGGAGGTCATAAAAAACAGCTGAGAGATCTATCATAAGAATGGGCAGTAATTTCATGATCATCTTCACTGTCTAGTAGAAAGAAAGAACCACGCTGATATTTTTTTACTTGCAGCTAATTGTGAGTCGACTCCTCCGGTTTAGTCTTAAGTGTCTTCCTCTTTTAGAAAATTAATGTCTTAGTATTTGCTAACTACAATTCTTGTGTGCTATGCTCCCCTGGTATTGCAGATGTCTTAAGCGGTATGTTTTACTTACCACTATCATCAGAGAGAAACGACCCGAATTGCTCGTTTGCAACAATATAAAAATAATATTTCATCATAGAAAGTGTTAAAATATTTCAACAATACCAGGGCGACAGAAATAGAAAGGACTAATGTATCAGAATAAAGCAGCAACGGAACTTCTCGGAACGGCCAGCACAGTCGTTCTTTGATATAGCTGTAACAACAAATACACCTCTGTTAGATGCTTCCGCCCTAGTACTACAACTTGCCGTTGTAACAATAGTGTTAGAAAAAATAAATTAAAAACCATCCTCTATTCTGTTTCGTATTTAATATTGGAAATGTTTGGTATTACGGAAACGTTATTTTATGTTTTTAAAGAGATATGCTATTCAGATAATATACACGAGAAAGAAAGTTCTACATAAAATCCTAACCAAACCTAACCAGCGTAGAATAGTAGGTAAATTTCGCTCAGGGAAACGCTATGCACATAACAATGATACAAGACTAGGAAAACTCGCCATAAACTATATACCAATCTGTCTGAATAGCGTGATATATAAGGTCCACATCTCTCATATTATGTAGGAGCCTCAAGCTCACCAGTGGGATATATTTGAGCATTTTGAGCTGAAATAATGATACCATATTATTATAACATGTGGAAAGAATGCCGAACGAACGTCTGGTTAAAAAGATATACAATGCGAAAGTGGAAGGATGTAGGTACCGGGGGAGACCGAGACTCACCTACCTAGACCAGATCGGTCATGTACTGAAGGAAGGTGGAGTCAAGAGTCTCCGAAACCGGCGGGCGTGTATGAAGAGAATTATGAATGTTGAGGAAGCAAGTGAAGTATGCAAAGATAGAGTTCTCTGGCACTCTGTTCTCTCTGCCTACCCTGCAAGGGATATGGCGTGATGATATGTATGTATGTATGTATTATTATAAAATGGAGGAGAGGAGGAGAGACCCACCACTTTCCCATGATTAATCAATATACCGTACACCTCAAGAAAGGAAGGAATACGGGACGGGATCAAGGTGGAATAGGATATAAGGAAATCTTACTTCTGTGATGAGCACCACCTCCAGAACTTCAACTTGCAATTTTCCGCAGAACTTCGAATAAAGATTCGATACGTGTTTCGCCTCTAAACGAGGTATCCTCAGGACGGTTCGGCTTCAAATGCGCTTTTTTATAATAATCAACTCTTTTTATAATAATAATGGATTTCCGCCATGTATCGCCTAATTCAATCAACTATACCATTTTAATTTAATGGACACCCCATTTGTCCAAGCCTGCATTTTTATTTCAAATATATTATTAATTTACGCCCCTAAGTAGTTTTTAAGGCGTATGCTTTGTGGTGGCAACTAGATATACTACAATCCCTTACATTTCTTTTGAGTTTAGTAAAATATTAAGTATTTTACATCAAATCTGGGCCAAATAAATTTGATTTGCGTTGACTACAAGTAATTAGTATAAAAACATTATGATGTAGAGTGGTCTTTAAAAAAAACAAGAAAAATATATTGTTTTAGTTCGTAATTTTAAAACTGCACATATTACATAGTTGTTGAAATTAATTACGAAATAGAATGTAATATCAAGTAATTATTATAATTGAGTTATATGGGTATAAGACAGATAACCGATGTAGGATGTAGGTACCGGGGGAGACCGAGACTAATCTACCTAGACTAGATTGGTCACGTACTGAAGGAAGGTGAAGTCAAGAGTCTCCGAAACCGGCAAGCGTGTATGCAGAGAATTATGAATATTGAAGACGCGAGTAAGGTATGCAAGGATAGAGTTCTCTGGCACTTTGTGCTCTCTACCTACCCTGCAAGGGATATGGCGTGATGATATGTATGTATGTAAGATAGATAACAACTGATTTGGAGTATGCTGGTTTAAAATTATGAGTACAACAGGAGAACTTTTATAAAAAAATTCTGTACTAACACTTTTCATAGAGGCCTTCGTTTAAAATATATAAACTCATTTGCAAAAAAAACGGGCGGTTTTGATTTTCATTCATATTTAAAAAGATACAATACCAAAAAGGTTTCAATCGTTTGTACACGTTACTGGCCGGTTTTAAAAATGCCGTGGTATTTTAAAAAAGTACGTTCTAAATTCAATTTTTCATTTGATGTTCATTTTTACAGAAAACCCCTTTTTATCCTACATTTTTGGCGCGAAGTTCCAGAAGTTAACATCGACTTTCATAACTTTTATTCAATTTTTATCGATTAATTTCATATCCTTGACTGTCAAAGCTTTATTTAATGCTGTTTGGCTGTATCAAAAATGGTAGATAAAGTGGTAAAAGCTACCAAAATTATCGCGCTGCTTGAAGAGGGTTGCAGCCAATGTTTCGTGGCTAGGAGGCTAAATGTTAGTCGCTCGACAGTCCAAAGGACCTGGCAGCGATATCAGGAGACTGGTTCCGTCGAGAGAAGGCCTGGTTCTGGAAGAAAACCATGTACCCAACCACGGGATGATCGTTTTCTTGTGAGTCGCGCATTGAGAAATCGCAAATCTTCGTATGTGGATCTTAAGAACAACCTCCAAGAAGTAAGAAATGTGCATATTAGTCTATGGACGGTCAGGAGGAGGCTTCTCGCTGCCAATATACGCAGTCACCGCCCGGCCCGCGGCCCCAAATTACTCCGTGAGCACAGAGTTCACAGGCTTAGGTTCGCTAGAAATTGTGAATCATGGACTCAAGACGATTGGAATAGGGTTTTGTTCTCTGATGAAGCCAGGATATCTCTGTTCGGTGAAGATCGACGTCGGCGAGTGCTAAGAAGACAAGGAGAACGCTTTGCAGAGGCATGTTTCGAAGAAATCACACCTTATGGTGGGGGCTCTGTTATGTTTTGGGCAGGAATAAATTCAATGGATCGTACAGAGTTAGTCTTCATTGAAAACGGCTCACTGACTGGGCATCGATACATAACGGAAGTTCTAATTTCTCATGCACAACCCGCATTGGCCGCTCTAGGTGAAGACTCGATTTTTATGGACGACAATGCTCGCGCCCACCGATCCCGCGATGTTAATGCGTATGTGCAAAAGGTCGGCATTCGTCGTTTGGATTGGCCAGCTCGAAGTCCCGACCTCAATCCCATAGAGCATGTCTGGGACGTTCTGAAACGGCGTGTGAGATCAGTACACCCGGCTCCGCAGACCATCAGAGAGCTGAAGAATGTGATTACTGCGGAGTGGGAACGTATTCCGCAAGCAAGTATCCGGGATATACTCGCTAGCATGCCCAGACGAATTCAAGCTGTGATTTTAGCTAGAGGGGGTCACACTCGATACTAAACATTTATCTGCTTTTACTTTATTAAAGAAAAACAAACAAAAAAACTTTTTTATTTTTACTTCATGAGCATATGCACTACTAGCGAATATACACTACTAGCGAGGTTTAGCATTATTTCCCATAAATTGTATCTAAATTTTATGAAATACTGAGGAAAACGATTATTTTCTTATTAATTTACCAAATTGTGTGGATAAAACTACCTATAATTATCAAACAAAGAAATATTAACATTTGAAATGGTTCATTGCTTAGGTGCCCGTTTTTTTTTGCAAATGAGTGTATATTTAACTATTTATTTAAAAACTTCTTATAATTTTACAATATTATTTCAAATTCTATAAAAGTTTAAGGCACTATAGATGAGAAAAACTATGGCAGAAAATTGAATTTTCATTACACAAGCCATTTTAGATAATTATTTACGTCGTAACGACGACGTAAGAGAGCGAGTAGGTATGAAAGAGAGTATTGGTGTAAAAATGCGAAAGGGAATGCTCCGATGGTTCGGACATGTGGAAAGAATGCCGAACGAACGTCTGGTTAAGAAGATATACAATGCGAAAGTGGAAGGATGTAGGTACCGGGGGAGACCGAGACTCACCTACCTAGACCAGATCGGTCATGTACTGAAGGAAGGTGGAGTCAAGAGTCTCCAAAACCGGCGAGCGTGTATGATGAGAACTATGAATGTTGAGGAAGCGAGTGAAGTATGCAAGGATAAAGTTCTCTGGCACTCTGTTCTCTCTGCCTACCCTGCAAGGGACATTGCGTGATGGTATGTATGTATGTATGTATTTACATATATTTTGATTTATAGACTGATTAATATAGGAATTCTATTGCAATATAAATTTTAATTACTTAAGCAAAATATTTTAAAATAATTAACCGGATATTTTTCTTTCAAACTACTTGGTATTTTAAATAGATTATTAATTAATATTTACAAATAATAATTCGCTATTGTAGCTGAAATCAAATCAATTTCCGTTAAACATTATCAGGAGAGCAAAACTAGCAGGCGGTGTTTCACATAAAATTAAATAATAATGAACTAATCTCACAACGGTGTCGAACAATGCTCGGTTAATTCGTGCCTTTTGTCCGTCCAATAGAAAATTTCATGTCCCAACGTTCACAATAGCGGCGTTCTCTTCATTAAGTACTAGAATTTTAAATGTAAATCACTCTGCCTTTTATTAAAGAATAATAAATGTCATAGCAGATTAATAAATAAACTATTTAAATTTAATATATACATAAAAACAAGTAAGATGATTGCTAGTTTGAATGATAATAAAGTACAGAGATGTACACTTCGAAAAAATATTAAACATATCAATATATTTATCGCAGCAAGCTTGCATAACGTAATATAAGAAAACAGTAGCCGGGTTTCGTGTTAGACATGACAGAGTAAATTGTTTATTTGGCAGTATAAAATGTTGTGTGCGCGAAACATATTTGTTTTTTTATAATTTAATTTCTAGGAAGCCATTTTGAATAAAAGATATTTTTTTTTCGAAACCGCTTGTCAAGCAACTCGCGACGTTTGACTGACTATTCAAAAAAAGAACAATCATTGAACTCTATTTAACGCGTAAACTCGTTGTTACTAGGAATTAAATATTCGGCTTTCGCTTTGATTCTAACGTTTAGCAGGTTACAGCTATGCTCGGAACCGACTGTTTGTTTGTCCGACTGTAAAACTGTTACGAATCGTAAATGATCGTGTGTGGCCAGCCCTTACAACGAAATCTGAACAGATGGGCCGAGATCAAAAGACCGTGTGGTGATAAAAAAAGTTGATGTGAATTAAAAGTAACAACTTAGTGCGGGGGACTGACGGTTTCGAGTATTTTCTTTGTCGTTACACACGATATATTCTCCCTTAATGTAACTCGTGAGGGAAGGGAAATAACATTCCCATTTTCCAGGTATTTTCCGCACTCCATATTGGTAGGATTTGTTGGAGCCCGCCGGCGCGCAATCATTAGCCTCGCAATCCTCTCGCATGTATGGGCCCCTGGTACCTCTAGGGAAACTATTGGAGAATTTTCCGGGATTTTCTTCTTATTTTATCCCCCTATTACGGTTGTTTTTCTAAGGAAACCGCAAATATCTACGCAAGAGATTTAGTGAACATATTTTTATGTAACAACGAATTATGTACTTGAAACGATTTTATGTTCAAACATTGTTTACAGACAATTAAAACATGGCCGTTATAATATTTAAGATATTACTTCCCCATTATTACCTTCAAACTACGCTGATATTTACTTATTTCCTGGCTGTTGTAGGGATAAATTACACAATCCAGATATGCCATTACACGTAATTTTAATGTCTAATTACATATTTATTTTTATTCCTAAAATCTAAATAGTTTTAATTCCATTTTATCAAATATATTTGTTTAATAGGATAATTATAACATAGAACTAATTCTCGATTGTCTGCCGACAAAGGGGAGGTGTACCGAATAGTGGGGGCGCATGGTGCAGTGAGATCTCACAGGCGTTATTAACCGGGATTACAGGATCCCTGCCCGATCCCCGGATATGGGGATTTGCTCACGGATCGCGTAACAGTGGAAATGATAAAGGATACGGTGGATTTTTGTATGTTTATTGACATTTTGAAATATAGAGATGTAGGATTTATATTATTTTGAAATTGAGGATGTAATATCTATTTAGAGCATTTTTCAAATCACGCAAAATATCTTATAATTAAACTATTTAAGGTTCAAAATTGTTAGCCAGTTGTTTTTTTAACCATTTTTTTTTTCTTTTATCGTATTTATTTTTCAATATGTTTTTGATGTAACGCAGCAATTATTTTAGTTTTACCTTCCAAGAGATTCAACAGTATTCTAATTTTAAACTCCAATATATTCATACTCTCCTAGTTAACTGCAACAAAAGTACTAGGAGATTAGTCAAAAATAACAACGAGCGTAGCACGTGTACCAGGCTAGCATGTCATTTAGGGAGTGTAGGCCGGGCGAATCCCATGCGGTATCAGTACTACAAGCGATCGCACTTAACCGCGTCACTCGTATCATATCGCGTTGCAGCGCTATCAGTCAGCGTCGCCTCCTGCATTAGCCTCGTCGCCGCAGCAATAAATTATACAAGACACCTTCTCGTTGCACTGTCGCCCTGGTCATTCGCTCTCACTCGACTAACATATAAATGTCCATACGTTTGTTTGTCTGTCTATGTTTAGCGTAAAAGCTAAGTGAAATAAATTTACGTTTGGCTGAATCTCAACAATTTCGTTTTCTCGTTTATATTAAGCGAGCTTAATTATTTTGAATTGTGAGATGCTTTATATGAAATGAATAAACTTTTGAAGTATTTTTAATAAGACCAATGTCAAAGTATTTCTATTTCTGTCTTAATATTGCAAAAGTTGTTACCGTATTTTAGGAATTTCAATAAAAGCAGTCAAGTTAGAATCGAAATCGTTCAGGAAAAGCCTACATTTGTGAGCAAAAAAAAATAAAAAAATTACCATAGACAGCATATCATATAAATCCACATTTATTGAAAATACGTTTGCAAAACTTGGTCAATTAAAGTGAAAAAATCAAATAGCAAAGACAAGTTTCTTCTCTGTCATTTATTTTATTATGTTTATTTTTTGTTAAATCAGCAACAGAATCATCATCATCTCAACTCGTATATGTTCCACTGTTGGGCTCGAGCCTCCTCCTTAATGGGAGGAAAATTAATCTACTATACCACGCTAGTAAGAGGTATTGGTATAGGGTTTTTTCGAGATTTCCTTCTCTTGCATAGATGTTATAAGCATTTTATATCCCTTAGTCGTCTCTTACGATCATCCACGTACAAGATAGAGGGTAGCGAATTGTATTCTTACTCCGTCACCACACGGCAAAGCAATAGAATACTCAAATAAAAATTTCAGCTGTCTACCTGCTCGTAAAGTGATAGACTGACGGACAGACTTACATTATAATGAAGCCTATAGGCTTAGGTATTAATTTTCATCTAGCAACCTTTGTATTAAAAAAAATATAAAATATTGCTTTTAAGAAAGCTTCTAATGCTATCTGTTTTTTGTTAAAAAAAAGCACCCTGCCCTAAGGAAATAATCCTTGTATTGCGTGGAACTTTAAACATTACACACAGACTCAAAACTGCATACTGCATCAAGTCAATTGTTTTTTATTACTTATGGTGGACAAACGAGCAAGCAGCACACCTGATTGTAAGTGTTAATGCCGCCCATGGATCTTTACAATACCAAGGGTATAACTAGGCCGCTGGAGGACTTTTGGCGGGAATCTAAAACGTCATGTGGTGCTTTTGTATTATATTCGATATCTTAGTGTTTTAACGTGTTATATTAGATAATTTTAATGGCATTTTATGTAATGTGATGTGACGGAACTACTGGGATGTAGTGAATATCATATAAAAGTGCTTTACAACGTTTTCGTTTGTCATAAAAAATCCCACAAGATACCATTAACAATGTGGCCATAACACTGTTGATGGCGACAATTTGACTTTTTTTTTTTTTTTTGTTGTGGCTCTGTTTATACTTAAGCCAATGTCAAAGTTAAGTTGCAGCTTCTTCTTCTTCTTCTTTTTATGTATTGGCAATCAGCTACTTATACGAGCCATTTTTGCCAGTGTCGAGTTATAATTATCTTCACGTTCTTAATCTCTTCAAGTTAGTCATTGTCTGTCAGTCAGTCGAATTGTCGCCATCAACACTGCTATGGTGACACTGTTAATGGTATGTTGTAGGAATTTTGATGGAAAACGAAAACGTTGTAAAGCACTTTTATATGATATTCACTACATCCCAGCTGTTCTGTCACATCATATTACATAAAACACCATAAAAATTATCTAATATAACACGTTAAAACACTAAGATATCGAATATAATACAAGAGCACCACATGACGTTTTAGATTCCCGCCAAAAACCCTCTCGACAATTTGACTTACTGACAGACAATGACTAACCTGAAGAGATTAAGAACGTGAAGATAATTATAACTCGACACTGACAACAATGGCTCGTATAAGTAGCTGATTGCCAATACATAAAAAGAAGAAGAAGAACTAGGCCGCTGCAATGAAAACTTCTTGCACAGATGTTTATACGTATATATACCCTTTAGTTGGATTTTGATAGCGATTACTACCAACCCTTTGCTCGTGGATGTTATAAAATACGACCAAGAGCTTTATATAGATCTGGGCAATTCCACCGGATGCTGTTTTGGTCAACAATTATATTGCCAAGGAGAATTGACATCAGACAGACGGCCGGTCATAAAACTATTGCCAATAACTTTTACAATACGTACGAGTACATATTAGTTTTTTGGCGGGAATCTAAAACGTCATGTGGTGCTCTTGTATTATATTCGTTATCTTAGTGTTATATTAGATAATTTTGATGACATTTTATGTGATGTGACGGAACTGCTAAGATGTAGTGAATATCCATTGATGTATTAAAAAACCCAAGATACACACTCAGCGACTCAAAACCGTCCGCATAAAATGAGCGCATTATTTAAAATTATGCGCTCTTTTGAAATAGTCTTGCGTCGCTCGCGTCTGTTTGCGCTCGTTAAAAATGCCGAAGTGTTCGATGAGAAATTGTAAAAATATTACGTCAAAACGGTTAAAAAAGGATGGGATATCGTATTTTCGGTGAGTAAAAGAGTTTGTTGATTTGTTTTTGTTGTTTTTATGACTAAATACAGGACGTAATATCTGATTTTGATTTAATTTGTTTAAAAACTTCACTCACGGTCCACATATAATACGACAAATTTCAATGGCCGCTTTTTCAGTGTAAGAACGACTACTACACGGCCTTTTATTTTAGTCGCATAATCCAAACGACCCTGTTCTTATTTAATGGAGTCGATTTTTTTTATTGTATTTAATTTTTTAATTAATAAGTTTATTCACTTTGAACTTTTTTGTATTTAGTTTTTAATGAGTATTTATACGTTAGAAAATATATTAGAATAATTATATTGTTCTTAATAGAATACGGGTGACTATTGAACAAGACTAGTTGTTTTATTTGCATATTTTATTTCTAATTTTTATATTTTAGTTTTCCTCGTGACCCAATACGATGCGGAGAATGGACATCAATCGTTAGTCAACAAAGGCGTGAAGATTTTTTTAAGCCGACTAATTCAAGCGTCGTTTATTCTGAGCATTTTTTGGACGAAGATATGTATGTATATTAAAAATCAAATACAAACGCGATAGAATCCGTAAAAGTAGATTATTTCAAATTTAAATAAATGATTTTACGAGTTAATATTTGTTTCATTGATGTACACATGTCCTTCCTGCCCAAAAACATATTTACGGTCAGGTAAAAGTATAATTATGGGTTTAGAACACAATTTAACTAACTCTTAAAATACTAACTCAATGTCTTATAATAATAAAAATATACAAATATTCGTCTTCACTCCATGTCCTGTCCTGCCGGCTAACTTCGGTCGTAAAAAAATGATAGGTTATTGAACACTGCTTTGTAATAACAACTTTAATAAATGCGCGTAAGATTGAATTTACAAAAAATATGTTTATAGCAAAACTATAACTACGTAGGTATAACCATTGAGTGTTTGGTGACAGTTTGGAGTGCTACTTTTGTTTGAAACTGTGCATCTTGGGTTTTTATATATCAATGTGAATATCATATAAAAATGCTTTACAACGTTTTCGTTCTTCATCAAAATTCTCACAAGATACCATTAACAGTGTGGCCATAGCACTGTTGATGGCGACAATTTGACTTACTGACGGACAATGACTAATCTGAAGACACTAAAAACTTGAAGATAATTATAACTCGATACTGGCAACAATGGCTCATTTAAGTAGCTGATTGCCAATACATAAAAATAAGAAGAAGAAGAAGAGTACATATATTGATTCGACCACAAATAATTGGGATAAGAGCATGCTAATGCTGATGTTGATTGGGCTTGTAAAATCACCACGGAGTAAGAATACAATTCAACACCCCCTATCGTACCCGTGGTTGATCGTAAGAGACGACTAAGGGATATAAAAACGTACATAACATCTATACAATAGATGGGGGACTCAAAACAAAATTCTACACCGACTTTTTTGCTAGTCTCGCAAATCTTGCAACACTCGCTGTTAGAATAACACAGAGTCACTTGTTTTAATAGAAATGAAAAATCTATCTAAATTTATAAAATCGGATTACGAAATGAAAAATGATGTCGCAAGCGGGATCCGAACCCGCGCCTATTGAGATTCCGGCCCAATCGTGCTGCCACTACACCACCGCGACTAATTATAGGATATGCAAATTTCATTTCGTATTGTATTTACGTCTTAAGGTGACGGTATGCTATCTACCCGACAATGTTTACACATTGTTATAGGCTTCTATCTAAATTAATGAAATTCCATTCATCTAGTGTCACTAACTGTACAACTATCAATAATTATGTACATACCACTTAACGGGAGTGGGGGCTATAATCCCACCTATCTATCATGAGATTGTTTAAAATAACTTCAAATTATTGCCACTTGTACTGGTATTAAGAATACAAAATGTTGACAATCCTTTCTTTGCCAAAAGAATCGTAAAATGCTGTCTAGAAGAGCACCGGGAGACTCTTGCAGTGAATCTTGGTCTTGCATTTAAGCCAAACTAATTCTAATACGTATGACCAGCGTGATATAGTATATATATAGTAGATCAATTTCCCTCCCATTATGGAGGAAGCTCGAGCCCAATAGTGGGAGATATGAGCTGAGATGATGATGAGAACACATTAATTTATTATTGTTTAATTTTTGCTTATGTTGCAACACAGTAGCCAATTTCCAAGTGATATTGCCTCAATATAATAGGTACCGAGGGAGACCGAGACTAACCTACCTAGACCAGATCGGTCAGGTACTGAAGGAAGGTGGAATCAAGAGTCTCCGAAACCGGCGAGTGTGTATGAAGAGAATTATGAATGTTGAGGAAGCGAGTGAAGTATGCAGAGATAGAGTTCTCTGACACTCTGTTCTCTCTGCCCTGCAAGGGATATGGCGTGATGATATGTATGTATGTATGTATGTATTGCCTCAATTAATTAAATCTTCTGTATTTCGCCGTCATTCTGCCTATTATATGTGAAAATTGATGAAGATGTTTATCTGTTTGATTGTATAAATGTTTGTTACTCAATCACGCGTAAAATGTTGAACAAATTTGGATGGAAATTGCCACACAAATATAACATTTGCTTGATTAAACAATAGCATAATTTTATTCTGGTAATGTTTGCCATTTTTTTTTTGGCAGGCTATGCTCTGTACACACGCCGTCCATTCCGTCGGGGACGACGAAAGGGCGGCGCGTGGCCCTATAATCCACCGTATTCCCTCCCCGTAGCCATTAGGCTGGCCACTGGTACCGTTTCCTTGACGTCCGTAGCCAGCCCGACGGGAACGTGTCCTCTTGAAGATAATTTCGTGATAAAAATTTATATTGTGAAAATCACTTTTGCATGAACGATCGTAAAGTTTTCGTTAATTTTCGATCAGTATAATTCAATATTAGTTACATTGAACGTCATATTATAATTAATAACACATTTTTCATTGGGTATAGATAAGTGTTATATAAGTTTTTGTATTGCATGAAAATAAGTCATCATTCTCCTACTCTTATCCCAATTGCTTGGGGTCGACACAATATGTACTCTTCTTTCATAGTACATATTGTAAAAGTTATTGACAATAGTTTTATAACCGGCCGCCTGCCAGACGCCAACCCTCCTTGGGAATGTAATTGTTAACCAAACGGCATCAGATGGAGTTGGCCCAGGTCATTATAAGGCTTTTAATCGTCTTTTACGACATCCATGAGTATAGTAAGGGTTGGTAGTATTCGTAGCCCCTACCACACAGCATACTCATTGCATGAAAATAAGTATTATTATGAATCTCTTGTGATTTACAACAATATAATATTTAAATTACTGAAATTTAGCATTTAATATGCTTAATTATTTATAAAAACCCGATTACAAAGAGAAAAATGATGTCACAAGCGGGATTCGAATCCGCGCCTATTGGGATTCCGGCTCAATCGTGCTGCCACTACACCAACGTGAACTATTGTAGGACATTCAAATCTCGCTTCGTATCATATTTACGATTTTATGGTGACGTATGCCATCTACTCGACAATGTTTACACATTGTTATAGGCGTAATACTTCAAACTTTACAGTTAGAATTGTATTAAACGATGACACAACTTTGTTATTCAAATTACTGAAATTTAGCATTTAATATGCTTAATTATTTATAAAAACCCGATTACGAAGCGAAAAATGTCCTACAATAGTTCACGGTGGTGTAGTGGCAGCACGATTGGGCCGGAATCCCAATAGGCGCGGGTTCGAATCCCGTTTGTGACATCATTTTTCGCTTCACAATCGGGTTTTTATAAATATAATATTTCTATGTAGGTATGTATATGTCAAACTTTAACAGTTCGGTTATATAAATAGTAACTGTACGTCAGTGAGCTATTATAGTACATAAGCCGCTTATTAAGACCGACTCCCACTTGGCGTTTGAGGCACGCAACATATTAGAGTTGTCTTACATGACTACAGGACAAAGCCTAAGTTATATTATAAGATTATTATTATTTAGTCTTATATCATCATCTCAGCTCATATATGTCCCACTATTGGGCTCGCCTCTTACATAATGAGAGGAAAATTCACCAACACGTCTGACTAGCGTGGTATAGACCACGCTGGTCAGACGTGTTGGTATAGAATTTTGTTTCGAGTTTCTCTTATAGATGTTATACATACATATCATCACGCCATATCCCTTGTAGAGTAGGTAGAGAACAGAGTGCCAGAGAACTATATACTTGCATACCTTCACTCGCTTCCTCAATATTCATAATTCTCTTCATACACACGCCGGTTTCGGAGACTCTTGACTCCACCTTCCTTCAGTACATGACCGATCTGGTCTAGGTAGGCTAGTCTCGGTCTTCCCCGGTACCTACATCCTTCCAGTTTCGCATTGTATATCTTCTTAACCAGACGTTCGTTCGGCATTCTTTCCACATGTCTGAACCATCGGAGCATTCCCTTTCGCATCTTTACACCAATACTCTCTTTCATACCTACTCGCTCTCTTACATCGTCGTTACGAAGTATAATAATATAATACTCAAAGTATCATACCCTATAATATATTAGGTCAATTTTCCTTCCATTTTGGAGGAGATTCGAGTTCAGCAGTGGCTCCTATACGAGGTGAAATGATAAGTGTTCTGGAATTCCAGTTTCATCGCTTACCAAATGGATTGCAGTAGCAAATTATCACTTTAATAAAAAATGACAGAAATGTACTCATCATTAAAAATCCGACGTCCGCGGCACGTCATCGACGATGACGACGACGATATCACACTCGCTCAATTAAGAGCTTACACGGCCCGCGAGGCCATTACACATAAATATCCGCGGTTTCGTCCTCGCCGTCGAGGTGCGAAATCGCGACGCGCAAAAATCATAAATCCAAACGTGGGGCACGCCCATTTTGCCACCAGTGACGCCCCAAGCCGAGGTCCGTTCCCCAGAGGGGGAGCCCTTGGGCG
The DNA here is from genome assembly GCA_905163515.2 of Lymantria monacha. Lineage (NCBI taxonomy): Eukaryota > Metazoa > Arthropoda > Insecta > Lepidoptera > Erebidae > Lymantria > Lymantria monacha. The sequence continues at coordinate 26,292,122 of LR991100.1, forward strand.
ATGTCGCTTAGCTTACCTCAATCGGGTTGAGAGCCCTCAGCGCTCACCCATGGTCCATGTAAAGCTGTCAAAGCCATCTGCGGCTAACAGCTAAAAACACACAAAAAAAAAGCACTCATCATTATACTCTTATCTCAAGTACTTGTTGCCGATACAATATGTACTCCTCTTCCATCGTAAATATAGCAAAAGTTATTGCCAATAGTTTTAAATGCATCAGGTGGAATTGACGCAGGTCGATAATGGCAGAAATGCACTATAATGCAGTTTATTATCAATAACAAATATGTTGATAACTTATCAAGATAAAACAAATTGAATATATAATTGACTGATAATACGCATTCGTCATAATACTATTGCATAATAAAATAATTTTATAACTGGATTAATTCGGTTCAGATTTGATTAATTAAGGCAATATTAATTATTTTTTATTCATTATTTTATTTATACGTCCTGGCGCTTAAAAACGAGGAGGCTCGACCTCAAATAATGGGACAAGGCAAGGAAGAAGAAGAAGAAGATTATTATCATAATCAATCATTAAAATGAGTTATTTTTATTTTGTCTTTAAAGGCAACCCACTGGGAAATGGTATCTGAGCATGGGCGTACCCAGGTAGGGGCAGGGGGGGACAGCTGCAACTAGAAGATAAAATAAACGTCAATTTTCCTGACAAGTGTTCAATATACCCGACCGACTATCATGACCATCATATGAGCTGCCCCCTCCTATCTGAAATCCTGGGTACGCCCTTGTATCTGAGGGCATTCAGCAATGTCATAGGCACAGCTTATTTGCCTGTCGTGAAAAAGAAAGAATCGGTGATAATGGAGTAAGGACAGAAATTTGAGCAACTAGGCTCTCGCTCACCGAATAAAGGGTAGAAAGACCATTTACAGCTGGATGCAAAAAATCTTAGCAACGCGGCCTATACTATTTTTAAATTTTCAATTAATTGAAAAGAGTCTCTATTTTGTAAATGCAATCTTTAAGGCGTAAAAGAAACTCTCGGAACAAAAAATAAATAAGATTTTCTAGAGCATTCCTCTTGCGTGTGTCATGTAAGCTAACACTATACGAGTAAGTGGAATTGTACGTACATTTCCAAGTACGGACGCGTCAGAACCGGCCGGATTGCACCGACACGTTAGTTTTAAATCGACAGTTAACACAAGAAATTAACGTAAACTTAATACTATTAAGCTTAATAATAAAATAATTTTATAAACAATCGATTAATTGCATCGATAATTTTAATGAAAAATAATTATTATTGGTAAATTTTTGTGTCAACCTTTTATAAGGTTCTTTCATTATTATTATTATCTTATTTTAATTACTTGGGTCAACGCAATTTGTATTTTTTGTTCTCCCATCTTCTTCTTCCGTCGTATATATTGCAAAAGTTTTGATGATAGTTTTATCATCGGCCATCACTCTGACGTTTACCCTCCTTGGGAATGTAATTGTTGACCAAACAGCATCAAATGAAAGTTGGTCGAGATTGATAGACCTTTTTATCTTAGTCTTCTTTTACAAAATCCACGAGCAAAGTAAGAGTTGTTAGGGTGGTATAATAAAGGGTAGTAGCAAATTATTCAATGTATTTATAAATACAAAATTTAGGTTTATTTGTAATAATTAAATGATCAACTTAATCTATGATTTTGAGCTCAATTCAGTTATTTTATTTAGAATTATCAATTTAAAGGTAAAATAGTTGATAATACACCATTTCTCTAAGTATATAATTAATTTTACCTCAAGTGGATATCGAACCCGCAAGACTAGATACGAATAGATTGCACAAATTGAGTGGTTAAGATACTAACCTCTCTGTCTCAGTGTCCCGAGTCTGATTCCCACGCAAGCCTTTGTGCAATCTATAAATTGCTTTTCTGAGTCTGGTTGTAATTTCGGTCCATTAATTATCGTGTAAAGGCCCCAGTAACGTAATAATTAGAAATAAGGGCTTAAGAAAGTCTTATATAAAAACCCTTTGAAACCTGAATGAATATACAACATTGTCATTTGAAGATCACACCTTTTGTTATGCCAGCCGTTAGTGTATCAAATCAACGGTTGGAAATAGGCCTTTCAAAATTGAGAATAATAATAGCAGACGTGTTGACGTGTGCATTTTGTCAGTAATCGTTCACGGTGATAATCTTTCTCTAATAAATACTTAATCTTTAGTTAATGTAACTGTTGATTACTAAACTGATTATTGTACAAGTGTCCACGGCCGGAATGTAAACAGTATACCGGGCGGCCGCGCTCGGCGGGAAAACTGCTTTTTTTTTTAATTAGCCATCGTCTTCGCTTAGTTTCAGACCAGCTGAGTTTCTCCTATATAGTAAGAACGGTTAACTTTGTTTTTATTTTTTTATTTTATTGACAGTAGTAGACCAGCTAACGGATTATCTTATAGGCAATAGAAACCACAGATCTGGGGTTTTACAGATAAACTGTTTTAAAGATTTGGTTTTTTTATGCTGATAAATTAAAATCACAATTTTTCATTTATTCATTTCTGGACTCTTCCACCATAGGACGAAAATTTACCTATTATACTACGCTGTCAGATGTATTGTTATAAATTTTATTTTAATCGTCTTTTGGAACACTCACGAGTAAGATAGAGTATTGTGTATTGTATCCTTACTTAGATAGCCTAGTTTTTTGGCTGGCTATGAACTGGTCTTATCCTACGGTTGATTCAGGACGATGGAAAAGGACAGGATCGCAGTATTACATCTATACGGCTTTGATTCAAATTTCATGTAATCACACATCACCCAATTTACTATCCCCTTTCTTGACTATGTACATCGTAAAAGACATGTAAATAGTATTATATATAGATAATATCTTTATAAGAGAATGAAATCTCAAAATGAAACTGTATATACAATCTGAGTGGCTGTACGAGTACGAGTCTGAGTACTGCTACGAATACTACCAACCCTTACTTTGCTCGTGGATGTCGTAAAAGACGATTAAAAGCTTTATATCGACCTGGGATAACTGCATCTGATGCCGTTTGGTCAAAAATTACATTCACAAAGAGGGTTGATGTCAGACAGGTGACCGGTCATAAAACTATTGCCAATAACTCTTGCAATATGTACAATGGAAAAGGAGTACATTTGACCATAAGTAATTGGGATCAGAACTGAAGAATATGTGATCAAGCAGGTCTGAGTATGATATAGTAAGTCAATTGCCCTTCTATTGTAGAGGAAGCTTCAGGCCAGAGTTGTGATTCACTGGTCTGACTCCTGTTATCAAGAAGTGGGTACCAGTGGACCCGTAGTTGGACGGCGTATGTCCAGCTCATAGCTTGCCAACACAAACCTGCTGAGTTTCTTGCCGGATCTTCTCAGTAGCGGTCTCATTCCGATCCGGTGGTAGTTTTTAGATTAAATTTAAATGTAAAAAAATTACAATATGTAAGTGCCCTCGCAGGGTTTATGCATAATAAATGAATTTGAATTTGAAAACCATTTGGATCTATCGGAGCTGGGATGATGATAAAGTTATTAGAATCATATAACTTCCATCATCGTAACACGGCAATATTTCCTAACAAGCTTAATCTATAAGATAAACTATATCTGGCTCCAAAATCACACTGATAATACTATCATACACGACTCTTATCTCTTATCATTTGACACTTTGACGTTTGACGGCTGACAAATTTTGACATCTTGACAGCTCATCCGTCATTTCAAGGAGTTTATGGTTTTATTTTTATACAATGAAAAAAAAATTGTTATATCGTAAACAATCTACGTTCCGTACTTTTTAATTAAGCAATAGAGTGTTTTTTTTACTTCCTATGATAATTTATGGGACTAATCTTATCAGTAATTGAAAACACGTCATTCTAAGCCTTCTGTAAGCTACTGGGCTTGACTTGCAAACAGTCCCAAGGTACGCTTTTAATTGTCCTAGGATCGATCTGTTGGCGATGTCCAACGATACCGCCAACAGCACTCCTCTGCCGGTGACAGCCTCCGGGGCCGTCTGCCTTAGGCGTAGCAGGGCCCCGATGGTCGAACGCCCCCTTCGAAAGCCGAATTGAGCGTCCGACAGATCGGGCCCCACCTCTTCTAGGTGTCGGACGATGCGGCCAGCAAGGACACGCTCCAACAGCTTACCCACATCGTCGAGAAGGCCAATGGGCCTGTAGGCCGACGGCGAATCCGGGGGCCATCCCGGCTTTGGCAGGAAAACCAACCTCCCTTCCTTCCTGCACTCAGGGAACTGTCCAGACGTCAGACAGGCGTTGTACAGTCGCCTGAGGCGAGGTTTGAGGTGCTCGAGGAGCAGACTGGTATTCCGTCCGAGCCGGAGGCCGTGGTGACGGAACAAATCTTCGCCACAGCTGCCCCCACTTCTGATTCCGTCACGGGCGGAACACTCTCGTCGGCCTCCCGGTCGTGATCTGGTAAAGCTATGACCGGGGGTGTATGCTCCGACTGCCACGGGAACAGCTCCTCGACCACCCTACGTAGGAGGTTAAGTTGGAGGGTCTATGTAAGGGGGGCCCCTGCGCGCGAAGCGTGTTCAGCGACGCGCGATACGGGCGACCCCAGGGCCCCAGGGGTCTCGGTCGAGACCGTCCAGCATCTCCTGCCAACTCGCGTCCTTGGCGGACCGGATGGCCAGCCGAAAGGCAGTCCGCGCACTGCGATACGCCTCATACAGCTGGCCCTCCCGCTCAGCATCGCGGCAACGCCACCGGCTGTGGGTGTAGGACCTTCGGACACTAATGTACGCCGCACGAAGGTCCGCCAGTCTTGGGGACCACCAGTAGACCCCCTGCCTCGGAGGCAGACGCCGTACCCTGGGCATGGCCGCATCGCATATCTGCGTTAACGCATCGCGAATGCGGCCAGCCTCAGCGTCCACTCCGTCCGCTGGGGGTGGTGAGGACAGCCATATGTTCACGATGGCCGCCTCCGCCAGTAGGTCCCTATCTAGACGCCCACAGCCCACCGCAGAAACGCGGGAGCTCGGTCCGCCCTGTGACCCCTGCTGGGGTCCCGGAGGGGGAAGACCTCCATCCGAATATACCTGTGGTCTGACAGGGTCTCCGCCTCCTCCAGGACACGCCAGTTCCTCACTCGTGGTGCGACAGTGGGGCTAGCGAACGACAAGTCCACTATCGACCCACTCTGCTGTGGCACACACGTGTTCACTGAGCCTCTGTTTAGGACACAGAGGCCCAGTGACGCCGCCCATTCCACGACCACCCGCCCGCGATCGTCCGTCGTATTCAAAGGAACCCCTGGTGAGCTCTAAGCAAGTTAACACACAATATAAGAGGTAGTGACACATTGTATTCTCTCTTCACCACAAGAATAAGTAGTCAGAACCGGTTCGGTGATCACATGGTGATAGAAAGGTACATGTACAGCAAGTTACACGAATGAACGCCGTTTCTTCTGTCACCCTTGACCTTACGAGCGGATATAACCACATCATAATTTATCTCGAAAAAAAAAGGATTGCTAGTCACCAATTAAAGCATAAATAATGTTATAAGTGCTTACTTAAATTTAATATATTTTTTTGTCCAAATAAGTGGGAAAGAATACACTGAACTTTTTACTCAGATTGCTAAGGATATAAATATTTTTGAACTGTCACACGTTTCCCCCCCTTGTATTCTAAAAATAACCACAAATAATCTCACGTAATGAAGTCCATGAGGCGTAATGTATTTTAAAATATTTTTCTTTTTGTTTCAGATGCGATGGGTAAGTGCTGCCAGTTACAGGAAGGTACCATAAATCATATACAGCTAAAAAGACTCGAACACAAATTCCAATCTTCATAAAATTCGAAAAATAATTACCGTTCGCGGGCTTTTTTTTTTCATGAACAATAAGTCAATCGCGCTAACACTAGGAGTCCGCGCGGGATTCGCCTCGCGTCGTAAAATTTGATTAGGTCATTAAAGCCAGTTAATTTATAGGCGTTCGAACTCCGAACAACTCTCATTTGTAATAAACATACAAAAAGCGACCATAAAACTGTGTTATTACATCACATTTCAACTCGACCTGTCGAACGGCATTTACGATGTTCTAAAAGGCAAATTTGGCGCGTCTAATCTAAAATAACCTTTGTAGTAATTAATTGTACGGTGCAAAACTGTTTAGAGGCAAATTTAAAATTGGAATGCGACTTTTTATTCAAATCACGAGTCATGTTGGTGACGTCATATACCTGAGCCAATCAATGAATGAACTTTATCGTTTTAATATTGCTTTAAATTAGAAATAAACTAAGATTCGACTTATATATTTTAGTAATTTTTGTGTTTAGAAATTGTTTATTTCATGTGTGTGGCTCTTATATCCGTAAGACTATATATTAACAAACCACTTACAATGAAACTTTTCTAGTCTATTCCATCCACCAGACCGTAAACGTCCAATGTTGGACATAGGCCTCCCCACGAGAATGCCATTTGCAACGGTCTTGTGTCACCTGCATCCAACGGTTTCCTGCGACCTTGAATATGTCATCAGTCCACCTAGTGGGGGTTCATCAGTCCACCTAGTGGGGGGTTCTAGCCTATTACTAATACATATCCGTGTGGTGACGGAGTAAGACTACTATTCACCGCCCCACATATTACCCGTCGGTGATCGTACGAGACGACTAAGGGATATAAAACACATATAACATTTATGCGAGAGAAGGAAGACTCGAAACAAAACCCCATACCAACACGTCTGACCGGCGCGGTATAGTAGGTTAATTTCCCTCCCATTACGTAGGAGGCCCGAGCCCAAAAGTGGGACATTTATGGGCTGTGATGATAATGATGATGACTAATACATACCTAATCAATTTTAATACAACAAATTTAAAAAAAAGCCGCCAACTGTCTAATGTTTATAACAGAACATCGCTACTTCATATTTAAAAAAAAAGAACATTAAAAGAATAATTTTAAATTAAGAATATAAAAAAAATAAAATGACAATACTATTCCAATGATCATTTTTACACGTTCAGCGGCTCGCGTTCCATTTCCCCGTGTAATCTTTTAATACCATGCGACAACTCTTTATTCATTTAATGCAAAATTTCGGTTGATGCATAAAATAAGTTAAATACTTGAAACAATATCAATCCGACACGGGAACGCACTCGTAAGGCTATTTATCATAAAATACGAACGCTGCACTGAAATTGGTTATCGTTATTTCACTCTCACATACAAAGAGAGAAGGAGAGGTTCAAGTTTTATATTTTCTTTGTTTCTGTTGTCTGTATGTTGATTTGCTCACGCCGGTATCGGCTCACAATATTAATTAATGGTCGAATATGCTTTGTTTCTCTCTACTTGATTAGTATCTTGAAATATACTTGAGGTTCCGCATAGTAAAATGTTATCGAATGATACCAGGTTTTTTATATTGAGACGAGTGAGAAATAAACCACAGGTTAATAATAGTTATATGATAATTGCATCATCTCAGCTTATATATGTCCCACTGGTGAGCTCGAGCCTCATTCATATCCTTAAGTGGTAGGACCACGCTGTTGACAGTTTTCTGTCTACAACCGCGGGCTGGTCCGTCCGGTATAGTACCACACTCTCGCAGAAGGTAATGTTTGTTGCGCTTCATTCGATGAGTGAGAGTTCGGTTAACGAGAGAGCCGAAAGACTAACTGGGTGGGTTTCGGGTTTGTATTGGTAAGCAGCGGCTTAGCTGTACACTTGGTATTACAAAGGTCCATGGGCGGCAGTAACACTTACCATCAAGTGTGCTACTTGCTTTGCCACCATATTAAGCAATAAAAAAACATGATATTGAATCCACACAAGGTGTACCTACCAAAATTTTAAAAATCGCAGTGAACTCTTGAATGCCAGTGGCATTAAACCATTCCGAGAGGATATCTTCTAGACATAGGGTCTAACAGTTGACGTCTACTGGCTGATGGATGGACTATTGAATGTTGATTTTATTTAAGACTCAGAGAGATTAAATGCTGTTAAAATATTTAAAGCGTTCATTTGGAATATTTTCTTTCACTTTAAACTAATTATTCATAATTGTAAAAGACTCTCATGAGTCACAGTCCTCCTGTTGCTATGAACACTAAAAACTATTCAAAACGTCGGCAAACTAAAGATCAAATCATCATCATCACAGACATATATATGTCCCGCAGTCGAGCTCGGGCCTCATCCGTAATGGGAGGGAAATTAACCTACTATACCGCGCTGGTCAGACGTGTTGATATAGGGTTTTGTTTCGAGTTTTCCATCTATTGCATAGATGTTATATGCGCTTTATATCCCTTAGTCGTCTGTTACGATCGCCCACGGGTAAGATGTTTGACGGGGGTGGTGAATTGTATTCTTACTCCGTCACCACACGAATAGTTCAAATACAAATGCGATAAAATCTTTAAAAATAATTTTATTTCATGTGTATAATACAGACGTAAACATGTAAAAGATCGGGTACCGGTGGTCCGCTCGCACGGCGAAGAGAGAGGATTTTACGGTGGGTCTATGGGGTCACGCGCCGCCTTCTCCGTCACCCCGGACCGATTTGGCGGGGCGAGACGCAACCATAGCCCACCAATAAAAATAAAATAAAAAAAAAGACGTAAACATGTAGGATGTCGTGTGTAAAAGAATTACCTTAAGATTCCTAATGAAATTTATCTTTAAAACTAAAACTGGACCCTAAAACGATGACCATTGATTAATGGTTCTGTATCATATACCATGCGGCGCGATAGCGTTGATTCCAATCTATTGTTATACTACTTGTTAATTACAAATATAACCGGTAGATGGTGCTGATATACATATGAGTATATGTATATTAATATCTGTAGGGCTACTCTTGATACTCGATAGAATGAGATCGTATTCGTAGAGTTTGCTACTCTTGAAGGTCTGAAGAAGGAAAGAAATCATTAAAAATGATTTTAGTGACTTTTATCAGTTTTAAAATGTCCATCCATTCTGTGTGATGAAATGATGAATGATGGTGAAAAAATAAGTCACTTCGCAGGTGGTTGGCGATAGCAGTCGGTGTTAAGTTTCTGAAGAGAGCGCTGCTATCCTCTCTTCTGGTGTTACTTACTTAGCTAATTTTGGAATTGCCACAGGAATAAGGGATAGCGAGATTATATTCTTAACACATATACCATATGGTGAAATCAAATGTAACGCATTTTTATTCTACAAACTGGATTTCCCAATAGCATTAGCATTAGCAACTGTAGGCTAAACATAGACTGGTTTAGTAGTGAGACGTAGTTATCAATATATTTATAGCAATAAAATCTACAAAAATATTTACTGATTATCAACATCTAAATGGCGGATGAAAAGAATGCAATAATCACCACCCTCTCTTCCTGTTGGTATCGCCATATGTGACGTGAAAATATGTTAATGTATTCCTCCAGCGTGGAGGAGAAGTAGGCTAAGTTTCCGTCAACAGAAAGAAACCTATTGCCATCAAAGACTGTATATGAGCTGAGAAGTAGAAGAGTTATTAATACAATATTATTTCCTAGATATAGATATCTAATCGACTATAACCTAATATACATACATACATACATAACATCACGCCATATCCCTTGCAGGGTAGGCAGAGAGAATAGAGTGCCAGAGAACTCTATCCTTGCATACTTCACTCGCTTCCTCAACATTCATAATTCTCTTCATATACGCTTGCCGGTTTCGGAGACTCTTGACTCCACCTTCTTTCAGTACATGACCGAATAATAATAATAATCTAATATGAGTAGTATAAAGAGAACTATTCCTGATTAGCGAGAGTTTAGCCCTAAAGCATGGCACATTAATTATCAGCCTGTAACTACTTATCAATACTGACTGAGCTACATAACCAACATTCATAAAAATAAGTTTTCCGTAACACACCTTTATTATCTGTATTAAAAAGAAAAAGAAACAGCTATTTACACTAAATTCTCATTGTAAACATAACCTATACACCTAAATCCCGCCAAAACCGTTTGACAAGTGCATAAACGAACCAATGGTGCGTACACATTCAAATTTCGAACGCAACATTCAAGATGGCGACCTTCGCGAGTCGTATATCAATCGTGATTTACGCAGCACAGCCACGGCCGGTCGACGACCGCCCGAATTTCGTTCAGAAATGCACTCAACGAGTAATTTATTTGTTACCATCTATTATTTTGTAGACTCACAAGGTCCTAAACACAGCTGACATTAATATATCATTTTACGCGACGTCGACGTTGTGTTCCGTCCTTTTCGCTCTGTTGAAGTTGCTATATGAACGAAAGGGACAATCATGGGGGCAGAGTAGTTTGCGTTTTCACTTTTTATAGTAGCAATATATTTGATCAGCTGATCATTGTGACGTTTACTGCCTGAGTGTCAGTGTGGTGTTTTTCATAATTTATATTTTAGTAGAGATTTTTGTCTGGCTTGCTGTAGGTCAGGAATTATTTATAATATTGAATATTCATCTAAATATTTGATATCGACTTCTGTATCGAGCGATGTCATAAATTAAATGGGTGGTCAGTTTTTGGTGTATATTCTTGTATATTTATTACCCATTTTATTATTAAATCATATGGTTTGTTGGTTTTAAATAATGTGTTTCGTTTTATCGGTCAGAGATTTTGTATTTAACTTTGGCGATGTAATATAGATATTTGTTATATATTTACATTTATTAACAGATGTTTTTTTTTCTATATATCACCATCATCATCATTATCATCATCATTTTACTCTTATCCCATTTATTATTGATCGACACAATATGTACTCTTCTGCTGTCGTACATATTGCAAAAATTTTGGCAATAGTTTAATGACCGATCTCCTATCTGAAGTCAGCCTTCTTGGGAATGTAATTGGATGGCATCTGAGCGATTAGGTTCAGGTCTATATAAGGCTATTAATCATCTTCTATATAACCCACTAGCAACATAAGGGTTGGTAGTATTCGTAGCCACTACTATATAGTCCAGAATTCAATAAGGCTCTTAATCATTTTCTATATTACGTATACGTCAGTAGTACTCGTAGCCGTCATCACGCAGCAAATTTATTCTACAAATATTATTCAAACAATATTCCAACTTGCAACTTTTTTCTCATAAGAATAAAAATTCAATGAAACATCGCTTTTCGTGGCATATATTTCATATTTTTAATATCTAAGACTTTATAATCAGGAAACAATTAATAAAAATGTCCAATTAAGATTAAAAGTTGATAAATCATATTTATAGTTTACACTTTTGCATTCTTGGTAATAGATGTTGAAGATCTTATTAAATAAAATAAACATAAATTCTGTATAATATAATTTAAAAGGTACATATTGTATGTACAAAAATCGTTTAATATTCATCAAGATTTTTATACTTATCCAACTCAGATTCAATTTAGGACTTAGCAAAAATAATTTCAGTATGTTTGTAACTAATGATAATTAATTCTATAAAAGTGTATTTCCGTGTAAGAATTGTCGATGTTTTAAGCGTCTTACCGTCTGTCTCTTTGTTATTTCGTTGTTCTCTACAGTACTCTGTAGCGTAAGCATAAGCATCACAATGATTGACTAAAGATTGTCTAAATTAGTTGGTACATTTTATGCTCTTATTATGCTATTCGCACTATTAAATTTTATTATAATTAATACCTTATCTTGAATAATTTGAATTACACAGATTAAATCTAGGCAACACGTATTTAATTAAAGAGCTTCCCCATTTGAGGCGTAAGGATCCTTTAAGTAAAACTTTCTGCAAAATTAGGACATAAGAAGTAAAACACAGGATGCACGTTGAACTGTTTACCTATGCAAAGGCAGCGTTTGATAATATAACATAATTAAGCTAGCTAAACATGTATACAGCGACAGAAATGCACGTGGTCCCAGTAAATATTTTTGGAAGCGATCGATTTCCGAAATCCATTCGGTACCCTCGGCGCCGCGTCGCCGCGTTAGTATCATGTCGTATTAATATGGATAAGCTGTTTAATAATGTGTTTAGAAACGTTAACTGCAATTTTAATGGACATTCGGCATTAGTGGTTTAAAGCAGAACGGGGATTTACGGGATCAATAATTTAATTTAGGAAATAGATTGGAATGTGTAGCTTTATTTATGAGTGCATGCTCTCTGTCTGTAGTATATACACAAAGAGCTTCATAAAGACATATATCTCTAAATATATGCTCAATTTTTATCAATTTAAAGCTTTAACAAATAAAATGATTTGTTATTATTCTCCATCCTATATTGTAAACACTTTAATTTTAATATATTCTATACTTGTAATATTTACTCTTTTATGTTTATTCCAGTAAATAAATGGATTGTAATAAATCAATATTAAAAACATAATCTTCATTCGCAAATGCTACTTAAGGTCTATAAAATTGATTAAACACGAGCCTTCTATGAGTCAACGTCAATAACAACTGATTGTACCATACAAATTTAATTACAAATCCGTTATTATTTGTACTTTACTTAACTAAGCATTGCTAAACATATATTGTTCTATACAGTAAAGATTTAAATTCTATAAAACATATACATAAATAAAATTATTGGTCATAAAACAACTGTAAAATATACTGGGTTACCTAAAGGTGTCATACTCGGACCATAAAAATTTAATGACAATACATAAAGAATGGCGAATGCACAGAAATTCATCATCACAGAATTAGTTAAATAATAATTTATGTACATATTATATTTAAATAAAATGTAGAAATAATAATGATTTAAGTAGTTATATATTTGCCGCTTATCGTAGCATAGATATATGATGAGACGGGATGAAAATAATTTTGAGGAAAGTTTTAAGTATGAATGATGTAGATTTTAAGGGCAAGAAAAACCCGAAGAAATGCGTGCAGCATGATATGGTTACAAAGGAAGTGAATGCGATGATAACCTCTGATAGGGTTATGTGGAAGAAGTTTATATATTGCGTCGAACTCAAGTAATTGATATAAGAGCAGGTTTATGTGTATGGTATTTTTGACCCTTTTCAGCCACTGCCACGCCGGCAACTACCACACTATCTGTGCAATTCATCAGCTTGTCGATATCTATAATTGGGAATAATGGCACAATAATAGCATAATATACTTTGTATAAGGTTGGCAATCTTACGTGGTTTTATAAGTTTACTAGAATCATCATCGTTTTAGCCCATACTATACTGTTGGGCTGGATCCCCCTCCACAATAAGAGATCGATATGATACGGCGCTGGTCAGACCTTTGATGTAGGGTTTTATGTCAACTTTTCCTTCTCTTGCATCGATGTTATCTGAATATCACATCATTTATCGTCTTTTACGATACCTGTGGCCAAGAGAAGAGTTGGCGAATTGTATTCTTACTTCGTCACCAGAAGGAAATTTAGACTGATGCTATTAAATCTCTTGGTACCTCAGCCGGTTTTTATGACTTTTTAATTAACTTCGTATCATCTATATTTACTTACAATTTATTTGCCTATTTATCTTTTTCTTAGAAACGCACTACGTTATTTTGTTAAATAATTTGAAATAATAGCTTTATTTATTATTCTACTTAGAGATAGATAAAGGTCTTCCGTGAAGGATAAATATTGTATTAAAAGAAATCCATCCTAGAAACGTAGCGAGTTTTATTATTTCTATTTTAGTGTGTTTGGAGGGTATTCTCTATTTTTATTCGTCCAACACAAATGCATTTGCATTGGGTGTTTAAAAAGACGATTCAATAAGTAAGAAATGCTTCAAGTACAGTCATATCCACACAAATCGCGAGACATTACCGCGTATCGCACCGCCTGGCATCATTAATCTACGTGACAGTTCAAAATTTAGTTACAGAGGGATACCCCTCCCGCTACCCCTCGGAACAACCCCCCTGGCCGCGGTGCCTCACCCGCCCGCACGTACCCTCGACCTCGACGCAAGTTTTTGAGCGATGCCTGGCAGTCTACCCGGGTAGACGAGGCTCCATCTGCTTGATATAAGCATCGGAGTTTGATTTGTTCATACAACTACGTTTTACATAACAGTCTTGCTATATCTTTTAATATATTTATATTATAATATAACGTATTTAATTCAAATTAAATTTATATGATCAATTATTGAATCTATGTATTTGGCTTTCAGAAGTACTTTAAAAGATTATTTGATAGAGTTATGTCAAGTATTACGCTTTCATTTACTGCTGGATTCTATAATGTGGTCTGCTATCAGCATATTTTGGTGCTATAATATACTTTACATTACAAAGAGATAAATAATATTTGCTATTTAATAGTTCTTTCTTAAACAAAGACAAATTTTGTATCAAAAAGTAAACTATTGAAAATTATTAACTAGCATTTAGATTTAAATGAATAACCCAGTAACTCAGTACCTAACAATAAGGCAATAAATGATCAGGTTATCGCAATCACAAATAATGACTTGACTTCGAAAATAAGCCATAACAATACTTCTAATTCTCCATTACCCTTCCTTAGATAGTCATCTTCAAATGTCAATGTAATAAAATCACGTAAAAATAGTAACAGGTCGCTGTAACCGTTATTTACATAGTAAGCGTATAAGAAATAAGGTTACTTACGTGATACTCGACAATAACAGGAAATCGAACCAACAATAAACTGTCAATAGTATCATTAAAATCTGAATTGAAATTACTGGGCTCGCATGAACACACAGGAGAACTTCACTTGAAACTAATTAGTGTAGTCTATACAACGCTTTTCATTCGTGTTCTGTTAGTGGCAGGCGCCGTGGGGCGTCTTCGCTTCCGCGTGCGATACATTGTGGTAACTCCCCGCCTGTCCTGCTAGCCTGGTAAATTGGGATCGATATTGAGGCGCGCCTGTGTACCTTTCTGCATAGCGTGATGGTATGGCTAATAAGGGTAGGGACTAATTGTTGTCTAATTCTGACGAATTTGGTAAAGAAAATAACAATTCAATCAGTTAGACTGTTAAGTCTGCTGATAATAGACCACTGACACCAAGTAAGATATTTTGCTAGTATTCCTTCAAACATCAAAACAAATAATAAACTAGTTGAATAGGAATTAGTTATAATATTTCGGCACGCAATCCGACATTGGCTAAAGTTGCCACCAATAGGAGATATAAAAACGTTCATATAAAAAGCAAATTTCTATATCGTACCTATATCTCATAGGGTTCTTTAGCTGCTTGGGTTACTCTTTCATGCTGAATCAATTTACGCCAGTTTATTGCTGAAATAGACAAGAACACAGAAAAATATTATATATTTTTAGGTTAGGTTAGTGAAGGATAGAAAACGCTAAATTGAACCAGTACTAAATAACCATGAGATCAATTTTGCTCCAATCATAGAACAGATCTGTCCTTAAGAACATGCTTCTAGAAGAAGGATACCGTTTATTTTATCGTTATTACACTGTATATGTTTGATGAATGTTCGTATGGTGACGGTAAGAATGCAATTTACCATCTGCTCTTTCAGCTCCTTTTGGCTCAATTTACCATCTGCTCTTTCAGCTCCTTTTGGCTCAATTTACCATCTGCTCTTTCAGCTCCTTTTGGCTCAATTTACCATCTGCTTTTTTGATATCATAAAAGACGACTAAATTGTATGATAAGCTGATAACATCTGTGAAAGATGAATGGTAGATAGGTATAAAACAATTGGGTAGTCATTTTCTGACTAAAACTTTCTCACAATTATCAAGATTATTTAGCTGTAAATTATTATTATCCTCATAATACTATCCTAGTTTATCAACACAAAATGTCTTCTACCGCTAATATAACTAAGCAAAGTAAGCCACATATTCCAGAAAGTTTTAGATGTGTTTTACGACCAACCACTTGGTTTGGATATGTAGAAAGAATAAGTGGTATTGACGATACAAATATACAAAGCAAGTGTGTTGAAATGATTATAGGGACCATAGGTTTGCAGATCTAATTGTAGACGTACACTCAAAAGATCATATTAAAAGTACCCCTAACCATAGAGCATGTATGAAGATTGTGATGAGAGTGAATTAAGTAATAGAGTTGAGTGTGCCAGTTTACAATCCGCAGTTTCTATCTACCTCTTTGGAAAACAGGCGTGAGTTTATGTATAAAAGTATTTTGTATTTGTGGATATTGAGTTTTATAAAGATTGACACGATTGAAATGAATATAGAAAATTTTTAAATTAAGTTTGATATTAATTTAGAAACCACTGTCAGTTTTAGTAGATAGTTCGCCCTGACCTCTGCTGATCCTAAAAATGCCAAAAGCATACACAAACAACTAATCAGAGCCGAGCAACCAAGCATAAGGCACGGAAAGGCCCCAAGCCTTGAACTGCGTGTAATTTTTCTCCAAGTCGCCATGAATAATCAAATTTTTCTATACATGCCGTTTATTCGAAGCGACCCAAAGGAGGACGGTCGTAAAATACAAATGTAAATATACCAAATCAGACCTTAATATGTGGATCGTAAAGTTTGTATTTAAGTGCTCGGGACTTAGGGTTGTGAAATTTATGAAAATGACGGCCTGTCCGACCCCCGTGACTAGCACAATTTTGTATCCAAGTGTATTTTTACTTTTTTTTATTACATTCTAGTGGTATTACTAGATTTTTAATATTGTGCCATGAATGATACTTGGGTAAAATATAATATTTCAGGTGATGGGTTAAATGCAATAGATATGTTCCCTTACATTCCTGTAGGAGTTGTGACAACCAGTTAAGGCATGTTGATACTCAAGATATTGCCCTAAAACGGAGGATAATGTAATAACCACTTTGCTTGACAAACGGGAATCCCAATCTCACGGACAAACGGAAGTCGCCGGAGCAGCCGATAGATTTTCAGTCACTTTGTGGACTCTACCAACTCTTTCACTGGGAGTGCTCTGACAAACTGTTTGACTTAATAACACCATCATATTTTTACCACGTCAACTGAGTTTATTGATCCTCTACTGTACATTTTAGCAAGCAAGTTTTCCTACCACGTACATATAGAATCTTGGAAGAACCTGTGTGCGGCGTTTCTCGAGCTCTATGATATGTCATTTTCTAAATGAAGTTTAAGAGAGCACTTTCGTAACGGTAGTCAGCGGCTTTGCTGTGCTTTTGCTATTGCTACTCGTAAGGTTTATAAGTGGCAGTATCATGTACCTTCAGGCATATTGCTTGCTTATATGCCAGCATAGGCAATAAAGAAAACTGGTTGTCACTTACAGGTTTAGGAGTGCCGCTATCCAATGACAACTAACAGCTCAATATTAATCTGGGCCATCTCCTCCTGGTGCCGTTTTGTTAACAATTGCATTCCCAATAAAATTGACATAAGAGTAATTGGTCTAACAGCAGAAGAATGGAGATGCATAGAATACCTGAGCCCAACAGTGGGACTTATATGAGCTAAAATGATGATGCTAATATATCTGTATGTAATTTATTCGTTCCCCACAAAACAAAGGAATAGAACTGAATTTAACTCCATTAATTTATAGAAGCACATAATGAAATTTATCGTCAAATATAATTTTTCTTCTTTTATTATCACCAAATATTGTATCAATTGGAGTCATTTCATCAATTAATCAAAAAAAATAATAAAAATTTAAGGATTTTTACAACCAAAGTTGTAGTATGTTTATTTTTGCGGCGGGCTATGATGCGGTCACATCCCACCAGATCCGTCCGGGGCGATAGAATAGGTGGCACGCGATCTCTCTTCGCCAAGCGAACGGGCCACGGGAACCTGATCTTTGTTAGGTTAGTTCGTTCGTTCGTTCGTTCGTTACGTCTAAGAGCTATATATCAATCGGAGCTTACCCCACCTGATGCCGTTTGATCAACAATTACATTGCTAAGACGAATAGACGAATCACGAGACTGGTTACAAAATTATTGCCAATAACTATTGCAATATGTACGATGGAAAAGGAGTACATATTGCGTCGACCACAAGTAATCGGGATAAGAACAAAAGAATGATGATGAGTTCTCTCATGGATAAAAGATTGAAATCATTATCAAACCGCTTAGCCTTTTCGATTACAAAGTAAAGTTACTTCAGTCAACGCTAAATTTCATTGTCTAACTGAAATAATAATGCTGTAGGAGATGGGTAGTATCTTGAAGCGCCTCTAGTACTGTTCAACAGACCATGACGTCCCGACAGGTAACCGACCCGCGTACACGTCACCGACTCACGCATCGGCGCGCAACAATACCTTTAAAACCCACGGGGGGTCCTAAGCGAAACCTTTACCAACATATTTGGCTAACAACCTATATAAACCAAGGAGTTATCCTTTGGAAGGTAATTTACGTTAAATTGCAAGGAAAAAAACATATTTAACCACAAAATAAAAAATCCTAAATCAATTACCCGTGTGGTGACGGAGTAAGAATACAATACACCACCCTCTATCTTACCCATGGGTGATCGTAAGAGACGACTAAGGGATATAAAATGTATACAACATCTATGCAAGAGAATGAAAACTCGAAAAAAAACCGTACTACCAATACGTCTGACCAGCGTGATATAGTGGGTTAATATGACTCCCGTTTAGAGGAGGCTCGACCCCAATAGTATGAACTAAGATGATAAGATGAAGAAATAAATAATCACTATTTTCTTTTATCATCTTAGTCTGTACACGTCCTCTCATATTCGAGTCTACTCCATAAGAAAAAAAATGACCTAACACGCTGGTCAGTTATTTTGGTATAGGTTTTATTTGTAATTATCATTCTCTTGCTTAGATGTTATATGTATTAGCACTTCTTTTACGACAGCCACAGGTAAGATAGGGTGGTTGCCGGGCGGGCCACCGAAGTCAAAGATCGGGTACCGGTGGTCCGCTCGCACGGCGAAGAGAGGAGTTTTACGGTGGGTCTATGGGGTCACGCGCCGCCTTTCCGTCACCCCGGACCGATTTGGCGGGGTGAGACGCATCCATAGTCCACCAAAAAAAAAAAAAGAGGTAAGATAGGGTGGTGATATTTTTACTATGTCACTATAATATAAAGTAGTTATTATGCGTAAATATTATTATCTTCTCAGCTCATATATTTCCTATCGCTGGGCTTGAGGCTCCTCCAAAACGAGAGAGAATTTGACCTACTATACCACGCTGGTCAACCGTTTTGGTATAGGGTTCATTTTCGAGTTTTCTTTCTCTTGCGTAGATGTTATATGCGTTTTATATCCCTTAGTCGTCTCTTACAATCACTCACAGGTAGGGAATTGTATTTTTACTCCGTCGCCACACGGAAAAATATATAATTAAAAACGAATTGTGTTGTATTTCTATTCACATGTATCACGATGTATTTTATTTAATTTAAAAGCGTTAATTACTTAAACGTATAAATATTCGCACATTGAAAATAAAATAGTTTATAATTGCTTTATAAACGAAATATTCAGTTTTTACGCTCGATAAAATTAATTAAGAATTTATATTTATTTTAATGAACTAATTATTACTAATTAATGGCTGTTATTTCTTATAGGTATATAATAAAATTTTTATTTTAAAATTATATCTTAATTTGAATTAAATTGTATCCTCGATTTCGAAATTAAGTAAAATTTAATTATTGTATTATATTATATTGTACAAATTAAATTGTAGATATTCAACAAATTAGTTTTAATTTTTATATATAGTAGTAATTATTCTATTTTTTATTTGAAGTGAAAACTTGTTAGTTGCGTTGTGCACTTTTTTGGGATGGGTAAAAAATGTTAAACTTGCGTCAGGACACGTGACCTGATCGAAAATTCTTAAGACGGACGGAGAATAGACCGTAGGAGACGAAGTATTAATATAATATGTGTATAATATAATATATTATGTATATTTATAGCATTGTAACACCCATAAAACTCCCTGGGCATGTTTTTTTTTTTTATTTGTTTTTTTTTTTCATAGGTTTAAGTTTTCTCTTCTGTTCTCAAGGAGGGTTGACGTCAGGCAGGCGGCCGGTCATAAAACTATTGCCAATAACTTTTACAATACGTACTATGAAAGAAGAGTACATATTGTATCGACCCCAAGTATCTAATTGGGATAAGAGTATGAGAATGATGATGAAGTTTTCACTTCTGTTGGCAGTCCTCGTGACTGCGTTATGTTTTTTTTTTTAATATTATGACGGCATTGGCTGAGTGCGCTCTTTTTTTTTACATTTTTCAAGCAACATACGATCACGCTGGAACCAAAAGGTATTCTTGTGATGCATGATGATTATTTTATTACAAAATATATTCCACTGTTGGGCAAGAATCTCTAAATAATGACGATTAACCTATAAAACGCTCTTTCATCTTTGTAATTGTTTTAATCTTTATAATAAAACAAATTTATTGGCGTACATATGGTTATAATTTATCAGACTGATTAGCAAAGTCAAACTGGAAGGTTGAATATGGTCCGCCCAAATGGCTGTACAGATATGGTACGGTGGATTATGAGGTTGCACACCGTCTCTATCCTGTATTATGAGGTTGCACACCGTCTCTATCCTGTATTATGAGGTTGCACACCGTCTCTATCCTGTATTGTTTGAATGGTGTGATCCCAAAAATTAAAACCGACTATAATCTCTGACTTTATGCTAGTATTAAAAAAATCATATCTCGAAAAAGCCAACCCAGGTTTCCTTCCATCGTACATAACTAGACATAGCCCTTCTAGATTAATGCCGTAATCGCCACTCGGCTTGGCGTTCGCAATAAGATGTTTATACATTTTACAATAAAGAGCTATTGTTCACTCTCCTCTCTCCATGAGCTAGTAAAGGGTAATGACAATTGTTTCTTTATCCCGTCACCTTATCAGAATTTTACAAATATAGAACTTATAGTATAAATCTATACTGGATAGATATAGTTCACTGTCTCACATATATTAAAAGGCAACACTGCTGTCAAAACTGTCATAAAATATATTGGTGGGAACGAGCGAGACCTGCTCGATGTATAAAATTTGATTCAGTAAGCTAATTATTCAATTAAATACATTAAAATATTCTAAACTAGTAAAATTAAGATTTAATACAGTTAAAAAGTGGCAACCCTATAAGTACAGTCAGCTAAAAATTTCGCCTTCTCATCGCATCGCATTACACGTGTAACGTTGAGACTGTACCCGCCCAGTGCACTGCGCGTCACTATCAAAGTGCCATTAGTGATATACACACCCTCTTTAGTTTATTTTTTTTTGTTTTATATTCATTTGTGAGGGTAGCTGTAGATTTAGGAGGTTATTCACGCCCACGTTGAATTTGCTACACCTGTTTTATTTGGTCTTTGAATTGAGACGAAAGTGAATGACTGCAAAGATTCGAAATTCAAAATCAAATGATTGCATAGATTTAGAATTAAAAATTATGTGACTACATAGATTCGAAATTCAAAATCAAATGATTGCATAGATTTAAAATTCAAAATTTATTTACTGAATATTATAATACATAGTACACCAAACAAATGACATAGATATACACTTAAACCTTTATAACTACATATAACTTATTAACAGACTTTCTGCCACAGATTAGATATCGCAACAGAATCCCGTCTACGCGTCTGTAACCGCTATATATACCCGTTTTCGCCACAAAACCACTCAACCGTAACGCTAATGTTGCCAGAGTACACTCTTGCAATCGCCACCTTTCGATGGGAAATAACAATAGATTCGAAATCCAAAAAATTAAATAACTGCATAGATTCAAAACTCAAAAACAAATAACTGCACAGACTTCAAATTTATAATTCGGGAATTCAAAATTTGCAAAATACATACATACATATCATCACGCCATATCCCTTGCAGGGTAGGCAGAGAGAACAGAGGGCCAGAGAACTCTATCTCTGCATACTTCACTCGCTTCCTCAACATTCATAATTCTCTTCATACACGCTCGCCGGTTTCGGAGACTCTTGACTCCACCTTCCTTTAGTACATGACCATGCAAAATGGCAACAATAAAAAAATAGTTCCAGAAAGAGAAGGGAATTTATTTCTATTCCATCACCACGTAGAAAGAAAATTAGATAATTTAATGTATTGTTGTAATGTCCACTATAAACATTCTATCCTGCACAAGTTACATTATCCTATCAGTTTGTGAGGACCATGAATATTGAGATAATATGTTAGTCTTCTGCTCATAATTTGAACGGATATTGTAAATACTCGTAGATTACAAAATACTTATTGGTATTTACGGCAAGTGGTATGTAGTACCTAACATTTACTCTATGGTTATGAAGTAAGAATGCAATTTATCGCCTTCCATCCTGACCGTGGATGTCGTAAAAGACGACTAAAAGATATAATATGTGTACAACATCTATTCAAGATAAGGAAAACTAGAATCTAAATAATTTTATCAGACCAGCGTGGTATAGTAAGTCAATTCCTTCTTATTGTGTAGACTTGAGCGTAGCAGTGGAATGTATATGAGCTCAGATGATGACAAACACAACCAAATAAAATTTTGAATGAACTACTTGTTTCTCTGTATTGAACGAATCCACGTACTTCGTTCATTGTTCATTCATATCAAACCGTTGAGAGAGTTAAAATAATGTATAGGAAACTACACTCGTACTTTAAACTTTTAACATCTTAAAAGCTCTCGTATTAGACACCCATTTCATTACAGATAGATAGATGATAAACAAATAGCTTTATTATAATAATTTACTTTCTTAACGACGACGTAAGAGAGCGAGTAGGTATGAAAGACAGTATTGGTGTAAAGATGCGAAAGGGAATGCTCCGATGGTTCGGACATGTGGAAAGAATGCCGAACGAACGTCTGGTTAAGAAGATATACAATGCGAAAGTGGAAGGATGTAGGTACCAAGGGAGACCGAGACTAACCTACCTAGACCAGATCGGTCAGGTACTGAAGGAAGGTGGAGTCAAGAGTCTCCGAAACCGGCGAGCGTGTATGAAGAGAATTATGAATGTTGAGTAAGCGAGTGAAGTATGCAGAGATAGAGTTCTCTGGCACTCTGTTCTCTCTGCCTACCCTGCAAGGGATATGGCGTGATGATATGTATGTATGTATGTAGGTATGTTTACTTTCTTATAACATTTTCTTTTTCTTTAAAGACAACTTTTTTCTTATTTTTGCGGCGGGCTATGGTCTGGTTACACTCCGCTAAATCCGTCCGGGGTGACAGATAAAGCGGCGAGCGACCCACAAAGCCGCCCTACAATGTACCTCTCCACGCCGTGTTATTGATCCACCGGAACCCGGTTATTAAAGACACTACACTGAACTAAGGAGTAAACCTTGTATTACGGGTAATTTACAAACATACAATTAACGCAGACAAATTACACCCAGACTCTGAACAACACTTTGTGAATCGCCACAAAGTATTATCCTACGTGGGAATCAATTCCATGGCACTGGACACGGAAGGTCGGTACCTTAACCACTACGCCATCTATGCAATCAAATTGGCTTTATAATATTTTATTTATTTTCTTAAATATTGAAGCAATCATAAATAATCGATAACAAAAAATAATGGAACCTCGTAAATATATAGAGTAGGCCCCTCGCAGTTCAACGACCCGCCAGCCACAGCCTATCCATTACGAGTGACAGCATTTTTCAGGCTGACTGCTGTTGACAGCTGTCAAACTTGACCTTGACAGTGGCGGTAATCCATCATAGAGTTAGATAGGTCACCGAGTCAGTATCATATATATATGTGTTTTAATAATATTAATGTTCTAATTATATTTTATATTGTTGTTTTATCTTTACGCTGATAGTTCTAAAGGATTTTTTTTTTAATTACGTAAACTAAAATTATTTTTACGGATTTTATTGCGTTTATATTTGATTTTAATTTTCTAGACGTACTTTGAACACTATTTCAAATACAGTAGCGATAAAATCCGTGAAAATAGTTTTTTTTCATATCCGTAATATTCACGTTAAAGATCAGAAATTTTAATGAATTCTGATGTTTACGCGATTATTATACATTTGAAATTAAATTATTTCTATATTTATATAAAAAAATAGTTTTAATTCAAGAGAAGGAGGTTTGGATGTTTGTTATTTTTTTATGTCTTTTCTCTATGACGATGGGATAAGAATGCAATTGTCGTTATTGCTTGTCTGTGGACGTCGTAAAAATAAACTAACGGTCTTTTTCACTTAATTTGTAACAATTTCTTTTAATCGAATAGATATTCTTTGAACTATTCAGAAATGTATGTCGCCTCTTTGCTTCAATAATGTGATTTCTTCAAAAATCAAATTTTAGAAGTGTTTTTCAAGTTTATAAATAATTGATATATAAATCTATGATTTTAATTATTTCATTAATCTATAATTAAATCATCTATGATTTAAATCAGATTTACTATAAAAAATATTCGTTGCGAAACAATTATTTTTTGAAATTTAAAAAATACTCTTCTAAAATTTTTTTTTTCATGATATCACATTATTGAAGCAAAGGCGATATTTACTATTTATTTAACGTGAATTTAGAGGGATTTTAGTCTATAAAAGTTATTCTTAATTAGATTTATAAATTCTCATGGCTTCTACGCCCATAAATAAATGAAAAATCATCATTAAGATAAGAGTAGGAGAATCCTACTCTTATCCCAATTACATGGGGTCGATACAATATATATTCTTCTTTTATAGTACATATTGTAAAAGTTATTGGCAATATTTTTATGACCGGCCGCCTGGCAGACGTCAACCTTCCTTGGAAATGTAATCGTTGACCAAACGGCATCAGATGGAGTTAGCCCAGATTATTATAAAGCTCTTAGTCGTCTTTTACGACATCCACGAGCAAAGCAAGGGTTGGTAGTATTCGAAACCGCTACCACACAGATCAAAATAAATGAAAAATACCCTGCATATGTTCTTTTTAGTACATAATTTCTATAATCTATATAATATCTTACTGGTTTTGGAAATATTTTCACTGAAGGTAAGAGCCCATGTATGATATCATTCTATCACAGAAATATATGATACCAAAATAAAATACTCAGAGCCAAACAAGCCAAAAGCCAATTCATTACTAAGAAGAAGAATATTTGACATAAAAATGGAACTCCCAAAAACTGTGCAAAAGCCAACAAACATTAGAAATAGGTAAGTTATTGATCTGGTAGTCTGTACCTACGGATGAGTTACAAGTCAAATCCAAAGACCATCCCCCCCAAGGCAACGACCCTTAACTCTCCCATATGATTTACAACCCTCATGTACCAACAATACGGCACATTTTGAAATGATCACTTGAATCTATCTTACGACATTTCTAAGTCTACGTATCGACGTATCAAGTTTAGTAAGACAGTAAAGACATTTCAATGCAAGCAATATTAGTACTTATTGTTTTAAACATAGAGCTGGGCGGTTGGGCGGCCCGCCCTAGTTTGGGCGGGTGCAATTAGATATGGTTTTAAGCGAAAAATGTGCTTTTTTTTTGTAAAAAGCACATATTTTCACAGTATTCGCTGTAACGTGAAATTTCTTGTGGTTTTTCTCTTAAAAACATCTTCTATTCTATCAAAGATAAATAGAGATGTTATATTGATAATGAATGCATTAGAAATAAAATCAAAAGTCTCATGCTAATGCCTAATGACAATAGTCTTAAGTCTCTAAGTTGTTTCAGGAGTACTTGAGGGGAGGTGAGATTATCATGTCCTATCTTATATTATCCTTACTAATATTATAAATGCGAAAGTAACTCTGTCTGTTTGTCGCTCTTTCACGCCAAAACTACTGAACCGATCTAAATGAAATTTGGTACACAGATAGTCTAGAGCCTGATAAAGAACATAGGCTACTTTTTAATGCAAAAAAGAGTTGTAAATGGGGATGAAAAGTTGTAAGGAAGTATCGTCATTTTTAAAGCTAGAAGCTTGAAACTTATTTTTAGGCTATTGATTAGGTATAAATAAATATAACATTAACCTTTTGTATAAAAATTTACCCTTAAGGGGTAAAATAAAAATAGGGGAACAAAACTTTAGGAAAGTAACTTTTTATGCGGGCGAAGCCGCGGACAAAAGCTAGTATTTAATATGTTAATAGTAATTTTACGTAAATTAATGTTATGAATAAGATATAACAGTACTTATATATATTTTTGTGTTTCAACAAAAGTCGCTGATTAAATATCATACAATATAACAAACTAGTCATTACACTAAGGTGACGATTTGACTTAGGTACTAATGTACAATAAAGAGATTATAAATAAATAAATACTTAGCTTTGGGCCTTCATATTAATACAATAAAATCCAAAAATAAATAATTTCAGTGCCTATATAAACCAAACACAAATATTCAGCCTAAATTCTGTATTTCTCAGACAATTATTACATAATTTGAAGATCGCGCAAAGTATTATCCTGCGTGGGAATCGAACTCGAAACATTTAGCACGGTAAATTATTATCGTAATCATTAAGTTATTTGTAAAATTGATACTAATTTGACATGCTAGATTAATTAAGAACCTCATGAGGATGGCAACTCTGTAGTTTAAACCATGCAGGTCACTAATGGCAAAGGCTAATACCGGTAGTCCACACACCACAAGGTAATCGAGGATACGTCAGATTTAAGAGTTGCACGTCGTGCCTACACCATAGCCTGTCTCCTTCAAAAGGAAAGCTATTTATAAAAACTTATTTGCAATCAAAAATAGATTACATAATAGTATTTCAACCCTCGTTTATTCATAATCCCTTTTAAAGGCATTATCAATTAGGCCAGTGTGGGTAAATATGTATAACAATTAAATAGTTACTCGCATTATTGTCTCTACGGTAGACGTTTACTTTATACATACATACATATCATCACGTCATATCCCTTGCAGGGTAGGCAGAGAGAACAGAGTGCCAAAGAACTCTATCCTTGCATACTTCACTCGCTACCTCAACATTCATAATTCTATTCATACACGTTCGCCGGTTTCGGAGACTCTTGACTCCACCTTCCTTCAGTACGTGACCAATCTGGTCTAGGTACGTTAGTCTCGGTCTCCCCCGGTACCTACATCCTTCCACTTTCGCATTGTATATCTTAAATAGTTATTTTGAATATTCACTTCAAAGTAATACTTACGAAATAAAGCACTCACCTAACCCATGAGGATATATTTCTTAGTGCCGTATACCAAATCACAATGAGAGGCAATTGTCGAAGCTTCAAAGTCTACATACAGAGCTATCGATGCAACCATTAAGGAAATTGCTTTATGTCTGAGTATTGCTTCGTGAGAATACACTATACGATTTAAAATACAACCAAACACATTGAAATAGATATTATATATATATATATACTTTCTGTATAGTGACGGAGTAGGAATACAATTTACACCCTATCTTACCCGTGATTGATCGTAAGAGACGACTAAGGGATATAAAACTCATTAATATCTATGTGAGAGAAGGAAAACTCGAAACAAAACCCTATAGAGTCTATAACAACACGTCCGACTAGCGTGGTATAGGTCAATTTCCCTCCCATTATGGAGGACGCTCGAGCCCCAACAGTGGGACATATATGAGCTGAGATGATGATGATGATATACTTATACCATGTGGTGACGGAGTAAGAATACAATTCTCCACTCCCTATCTCCCGTGGGTGATCGTACGAGACGACTAAGGGATATAAAATGCATATAACATCTATGCAAGAGGAGGAAAACTCGAAACAAAACCCTATACCAATACGTCTGATCAGCGTGATATAGTAGGTTAATTTCCCTTCCATTATGGAGGAGGCTCGAGCCCAACAGTGGGACATATATGAGCTGAGATGATAAGATGATTATATACTTTGTAGAGGTAGGTTCGTACTTGACAATTTTCTATCTACAGCCGCGGACCGGTCCGTCCGGGGTAGTACCACACTCTCGCAGGAGATCGACGTCTGAGTAATGGCAATGTACTGTGTTTAGTTCGGCGAGTAAGAGAGTCGGAAATCCAACTTGGGTGGGTTACACTTGATATAGAAAAGGTCCATAGACAACAGTAAAATTTAACATCAGGAGCGCTGATTGCTCGTTTGCCACCATAAGCAATAAGAAAAATAAAGAAGAGCAAAAATTAACGTACTATAACCGAAATCCTACCCGAGAGGGGGACGTCGGTCGAGGAGAGGGTACTCTTCCGGGGTATTCTGTCGGGCCGACCACTGACGTCAAGTCACTCTGCTCCGGTGGTAGGCCCAACGACGAGGGTGACGTCGGCGGGTGGGTTACGGGTTTGCGTGCTTACGCCCCTCTGTCACCCCGGATGTGGTGCGAGGAGTGCGTCGATCATAGCCCACGCCCAAAAAAAAAAATGTCCCATATTTCTTCGTTTCTAGCAGTTATCGTTAAATAATACTAAAGGATCAAGACATACATACATACATACCATCACACCATGTCCCTTGCAGGGTAGGCAGAGAGAACAGAGTGCCAGAGAACTCTATCTCTGCATACTTCACTCGCTTCCTCAACATTCATAATTCTCTTCATACACGCTCGCCGGTTTCGGAGACTCTTGACTCCACCTTCCTTCAGTACATGACCGATCTGGTCTAGGTAGGTTAGTCTCGGTCTCCTCCGGTACCTAAATCCTTTCACTTTCACATTGTATATCTTCTTAACCAGACGTTCGTTCGGCATTCTTTCCACATGTCCGAACCATCGGAGCATTCCCTTTCGCATCTTTACACCAATACTCTCTTTCATACCTACTCGCTCTCTTACGTCGTCGTTACGAATGCGATCGGTCAACCTAACTCCACAGATTTTCCGTAGAGATCGCATTTCGATCGCATTAATTTTACTTTCATACTCTTTTCTGCATACCCAACTTTCGCTTCCACACAGTAATATTGGGACAAGCACTGCGTTATGTATTGCTACACGTGCCTTCTGGCTGAGGTGGTGGCTACCGAAAAGTTGCCCCAACGCTCCGTTCACTCTATTTCCCGCATTCACTCTTCGCTCTATATCAGTGGTGTACCATCCATCTCGGCTAAATCCACATCCAAGATATACAAATTTATCCACTTGCTCTAGTACATCATTACCTATTGTTACTCCTACATTTGTTCTGGCTTCATCTCTTTCAAAAACCATTATTTTGGTTTTGCTCACATTCACGTGGTCTACGTGTGAATGTGAGCAAAACCCAAATAATAGTTTTTGAAAGAGTAGTACCTTTTCTTACAATCTTCTGTCACTGTGTCGACTAGGGTCTGCAGGTCAGTCGCTGACTGTGCCAGCAGTACTGCATCATCTGCATAGAGCAGAGCAGTGACTACTGAGTCGCCCATCTGGACTCCCACATTCATATCGGTCAAACTTTGGAGACATTTATCCAGATATATTATAAACAGCCTGGCTGACAGAACGCACCCCTGCTTAACGCCGATATTGACGTCAGACCAAGGCGACATTCCATCATCCAGCCGCACACAGGCTCTACAGCCCATGTAACTGGACTACATAGCCTGTAACAGTTTACCGTTAATACCATACTCCGGTAAAATGTCCCAAAGTTCCTTTCGTACAACCGTGTCAAATGCTCTCTCCAGATCTACAAAACTGCAGAAAACCCTCTGACCTAGAGCCAGATGCTTCTCCACAATGTTCCGCAGAGAGAACACGTGATCCATGCATCCCCTTCCACTCCTGAAACCTCCTTGTGTCTCACACAGCAAACCATCGGACACCATCCTCATTCTCCTTTCAATAATTTTACCGTACACTGTTGCTGCCAAACTGGTCAAGCTTACAGAGCCATAGCTCTGTAATTCGCGCAGTCATAACGTCAACCCTTGTTTTTAAACAAGGGCACGATGACTGCGCTATTCTAGTCCCTGGGAACCATTCCCGAGCTCCAACATAAATTGAGGAGCAACAGGAACGCCTCCCAGACACAGGAGCCCCCAAGCTTGATCATCTCGGCAGACACCATATCAATACCCGCTGCCTTACCATTTTTCAAAGTTCTTATCGCCCATTCAACTTCATCCATACTGATGCCAACGGAGGACGCCGGTGCTGAATGTTGATCTACTAAACCACATGCGACACCGGCACCAACTCGAGTATCCGCATACTTATCGCCAAAATATTCACTCCATCGGCTTAACACGTCTTGTGTTTGTGTAATAATGTCTCCACCTTTAGACCTTATTTTATGCATTCTGAAGGCTGACCAACCACTCCGAGACTTCTTCACCTCCCTCCAAAAGAGTTTGGTGTTACCCTCGAAGTTTTTAGTCAGCCTATCTTCTGCACTCATATCTGCTCTATCACGTTTCTCTTTCACTAAGGCCTTGGTGTCATTCTTACATTGCCGATATATTTCTTTCTTCTGTTCAGTCATACTGTCATTCAGATTCAAAGAAGAGACATAATCCAGCCACGCTTTCTTCTTTTGCTCTACGGAAGCTGCCACTTCCGCATCCCACCATGCATCACCATTTGTTTTTCTATGCTTCTTTGAGCTTCCACATACTTCTTTCGCTGTATCTACCATACTCTCTTTCAATATTCTCCAACATTCTTCAATGTCCGATTGCGACTGGCTTGCCATCGTCAGCCGTTCTCGGACACCCTCTACATACTTTTCTCTTACGCACTCTTCTTGCAACCTTTCAACCTTTATTCTCTCAAGCCCTCCGAAGTGGACACGCTCTCGCCAGTGTCTCCACTTTCTAAACAGACCACTAAATCTCGCAATAACGAGATAGTGGTCCGTATCGACTGTGGGGCCCCTGTAGGCTCTTGCGTCCAATATCTTGCGTCGGAGGCGACTGTCTACCAAAATTAAATCTTTTATACTTTTCTGGTCATTCCTTCTCCATGTATACATATGGATGTCCTTATGTTGGAAAAATGTGTTTGACACAATAAGGTTTCTTTCCATGCATACATCCGCTATGAGCCAACCTGCGTCATTCACTCTCTTATCACCAAATGGATCAAGTACGTCCTCATAGTCGGGACGCTTGGTCCCCACCCATCCGTTCAAATCTCCGCATACAATCACGCGTTCACTGGTTTCTGCCATATCCAAAATTTCCCTAACATTATCCCAAAACTACTCTAGGTCTGATGCCACCGAGGATCCTACGGGAGCTTATGCTACAACCATGAATACCTTGATGACACCTAGTTTTATACGGACCCAAAGAAGTCTGGGATCATACATTCCGTAATCCTTCACACCTTAGGCCAAGCGAGAGGACAACAGCAGTCCTACCCCCATGCTGTCTCGATCGCTCTGTGGTACACCAGACCACAGAGCCATCCCGCCACCAGGAAGATCGCAGGCGTCGCTGCCCCTTCGCTTGGCCTCTCTTACACAGAGCACGTCTAGCTGTTTGTCTGCCATCACGGTTATCAGCTCGTGCAACTTACCTTCCACACATCCTCTTATATTCCACGTGTCCACCCGGCACTCTGCTCTACTCGACTCGCCTGACTGGGCAAGGTGTGATGGGTGGCGGCCCCCATCGCTGCATCTGCCAATGTTCGTGCCTCCGGGGGACGCCCTAACCCACACTGCTGTACGCATTTTTCGAGCCGGAGTAGCAGTCTAACTAGACTGGCAGGTTCTAGATAAATAACGATAAACCAACCTGTCTGACTGGGGAGTCAGATGGGTTGGTTGATAGGGGGGTTGATAAGGGGGTTGATAGGGGTATCACAGAGATAAATCGATAAACCAACCCGTATGACTTCATTTACGATTGTTCTCTATGATAGATGATCATAGAGAAAAATCCTTACTAATATTATAAATGCGAAAGTGACTCTGTCTGTCTGTCTGTCGCTCTTTCACGCCAAAACTACTGAACCGATCTAAATGAAATTTGGTACACAGATAGTCTAGAGCCTGGTAAATCACATAGGCTACTTTTTAATACAAAAAAGGATATAATACTTGGGGAAAGGGGGATGAAAAGTTGTAAGGATTATCGCCATTTTTAAAGCCAGCAGCTTGAAACTTATTTTAGGCTATGGATTATATATGAATAAAAATGACATTAACATTTCGTAAAAAGTTTATCCTTAAGGGGTTAAATAAAAATAGGGGATGAAAACTTTAGGAAAGTAACCTTTTACACGGGCGAAGCCGCGGGCAGAAGCTAGTTGTAAATAAATTATTTATTTATAATAATTTATGTTGGTGACTGTACTTTTAATTTCCAGTATTTAAATAAAAAACAATAAAAACGCTAAATTTAGTGATTTATAGCCGACATATATCCACTAATTACATATAATATTAAAATTATAATAACTTTAATTTTGCTAATTATATAGGTATGTATTTAAAATTACTTTACTTACATGCAATTAAATTAAATATTATTGTAAAGAAATTGCATAAAATCTTACGTCTTAATTATATAGTACCTATAAAAATGTGGCTAGCAACCGCGAGACAGCTAGTTCAAATTCTGATTCTACCAAAAACTGTTAAATAGGATATTCCTAAGATTATTTCGATGTTTGATGATATTCCCGTGAAATCTTCAGTAACAACCTTGTCATTTTTCCGTGTGTTGACTAAATAAGAATACAATTCACCACCCCATATCTTACCCATGGGTGATTGTACGAGACGACTAAGGGATATAAAACGCATATAACATCTATCTATAGCGAGAGTAGGTAAACTCGAAACAAAACCCTATACCAACACGTCTGACCAGCCCAGCAGTGGGACATATATGGTCTGAGATGATGATGATGAATTACAAACAAATTACAAACCTTGGTCTAAAATAACACATGGGCCTTCTTACCTTAATTAATTACCTTCTTTCTTTTGGTTTTCTTCTACACGTCCTACTGTTGATTACAGAACTACTGTAGAAGAAAAATTAAAATCACTCTTCTTTAAATCATGGACATAAAGGTTTTTGAGTTTTCCACCTGCAATAATAATGACTATTAATCGATTCTTTTCCTAAAAGGATGGAATGGTAATATTACCAAGATCTTTAGTCCTTTATCCGATGATATTATTTCAAATCTGTTATTTTATTTTTTAATATCGCTCCAATTCTTTGCCTATAGAATACCACAGTAGTAAAAAGACCTTCCTAAAGTGCAGATAATATTTGCCAGGCGGGAGTTTACCAAAAAATTACGTGTCTATTGTACTGGTTACTACAGCAATTTTTTTGAAGTGAAAACTTCTTTAGGCGCGTTGAGCGTTTTTGAAGGGGAAAAACTTATAGGTTCGCGTCACCGACATGCTAATGCTAATAGTATATCTATAGCTATGTGAAAACTTCTTTAGGCGCGTTGAGCGTTTTTGGAGGGGAAAAACTTATAAGTTTCTATTTTTATTATTATTTCAATTAGTCTTAAGTTAATAGTTTTCACTTCTATAGGCAGTCCCCATGACTGCCTGTTGTTTTTTTTTATCACCAGCATGGCAAATTAGGCGCAAAGATTACATTCTCAACCATTTACCACTTAGGTAAAGGTATATATTAGTATCAAAACCCTGTTTTATCCTTCCAGAGTAAAACACAGACTTATTATATTTACAATAATTATCATCATTCTCCTACTCTTATCCCAATTGCTTGAGGTCGATACAATATGTACTCTTCTTTCATAATACATATTGTAAAAGTTATTGGCAATAGTTTTATGACCGGCCGCCTACCAGACGTCAACCCTCATTGGGAATGTAATTGTTGACCAAAACGGCATCAGATGGAGTTGGCCCAGATCGTTATAAGGCTCTTAGTCGTCTTTTACGACATCCACTAGCAAAGTAAGGGTTGGTAGTATTCGTAGCCGCACCACACCGCTTATATTTACAATAATATAATAAATAAAATACAATTTTTGGTTTTATTTACTCAAAGACATTTTAGACTAAATAAACATTACGAAAGTGTCTAAGTTCGATTCCCATATACATTCGGTATCTTGTTAAAACTTGTATTTAAATTTTTTAAATATTTCCAGTAGGAAAATTAATAAATATCCTGCCCCAATACTTAAAAAAAAACAAGAAAAAGAAATGTCAGCTGGTATTGCGTACCAGGATAACATAAAACGCGAGAAGTTGGGGAACAAACGTGATTTATTGTGTGAAACGACATCCTCTACACCTTTGTAGCCATGGTAACTTAACAGCTGGAGTATAAAGACAGTTTCAAAATAAAAGCATATTATATAAAATTATGAAATCGAAATAAATACTCCTGTATTTATTTACTTAAAAAATGCCAAATTTTTGTAAACGTAAGAAAATTAATTCATAAATAACTGAAAAAAAAAATTAAGTAAATAACATTCGAAATAAAGCCCCGGCCCCAAGCTGCTATGCTATTAGTAGATCACTTTGCCTTTCGTAATGTGAGAGACTTCCTGTCCAATAGTGGGACCACCGAAGACAAATAGCAGGTACCGGTGGCCCGCTTGCACGGCGAAGAGATGACTTTTGCATGGTGGGTCTATGGGGTCGCGTGTTGCCTCTTCCGTCACCCCGGAC
Organism: Lymantria monacha; assembly: GCA_905163515.2. Classification (NCBI taxonomy): domain Eukaryota; kingdom Metazoa; phylum Arthropoda; class Insecta; order Lepidoptera; family Erebidae; genus Lymantria; species Lymantria monacha. The sequence goes on from LR991100.1 coordinate 26,326,784, forward strand.
CGATCTGGCGGGGCGAGACCACATCCATAGTCCACCGCAAAAAAAAAATCCTATAAGTGTAAGAATGAGCCTAAATTCCTAAACGAGACAAAAATTTTTTTGTAAATTTTATACCTAAAAGTATAAGTACATTAAAATATTCAGACTGGTAACGTTACGAATCAAGGCAAGTTATAATTAATTTTACTATAAACAAAATGCATTTTGTATAAATCCGTTTTACACAACTGTAAACCAATAATTAAAATCCAATTAAAAAAATAATATATAAGAGCGTGGAACAATTGCGATGGTTTCGCGCCAAAACACGCCAATTAACAATCATATTTCTCGTTTTTTATCGAATTAAAACAATTGGTTCCTCAGAAAACTGTTTTGATTTCTATCATTCAAGCACAGCGGTGTTCAAAGTTTATATAGATGGATTACATACAGATGGATTAAGAATCAATTTCGAGTAAAGGCATATATTTAATACTTTCTGTACTTTAATATATTTAAATATTAATAATAATATTAATAATCTTTATTGAAAACAGATACATTTGACACTTATACATGGGTATCCCTGCCTCTTGAATTAGGTACTACCTGTGTCTCAAGAGACAGTTCCTTCCCGAATTACATAAATCGTAGACATAAAATTAATTTGCTGTGACATAATTATATCTAAGGTTATATATGTGGTAATAAAAAAAGAAAGCTAATAATAATAATGAAAAAAAAAATCCTTAGAATATGAATTAAGAATAAATAAATACAATGTTTCACTAACCTCTTATTTTCACTTGGGAGTCGTAAAAACCGACTGAAAGACAGTAGCACATTTTTGAGATACTTATAACACCAAATTTGATCACCAACACATCTGTGGCGATTATGGAATTCTGTATCCTTCGAGGGAGATCTATATCCAATATATTTCACGTTTTTTGAAATTAATGGATGGATAAAATATTATTGGCATTTAAATATTTTTAAGGATTGTATTATTAAAAAAAAAGTATTACACTTATTTGAAATATGTAAATATTTAGAATAGACAACAGCTTTTATAAGATTGTGCTTGTTTGTTCTCACTTCATATAAAATATATAAAATTTATAATATTTGATACCAGTTGCATAATTTTAACGATTTCAAAGCATTCTACGAAACGTATAAGGCATTTGAACTACCATTTTATCACCAGTTGATTTCATATTAATAGTTAAAAATACAAATGATTTATAAGATAAAAAATATCTTGATGCATGTTGTAAAAAAAAACATTAAAATGTATTTTTTTCATTCATTCTTCATTCTCAATTCAAAAACGTATAAAGCTTGAGAAACTGTAGCAATTCGCGCGCATTTTAATAACAGTGATTGAACGAATCAAATGTTACAATCTTCAAAGGCATAATTTATTCTGGGCTACAATTAATTTCACCCAATAACATCGACAACTATTCATTAATGTTTTCTAACTATATACGGGGTTTTTGAACGTGAACTTTTATTTTAATTGTTATTTTTGTTTCATTGTTGAACGGACCAGATTCATTTTAATTGTAGACTTGCTTTAGTTAATTTGACCGTATTTTGAAAAAAAATTCTAATGTATTTTTCTTTTGTTAATATATGTAATTGTGAGTTTTTTGTTGCATAAATAAGGAATTATACTTTATATTCATTATCTCGTATGTCCAGTAAAATAATTATACCTTTATTGTTTAAATCTTGGATCAACAAGCTGAATACCTAGTAATATTGAAATCTGGAATCATTCTCGTTAAATGGGTTTAAGCGTTACTAATAGATATGATAAATATGAAGAAATTTTAATAGATGTCTTTGCCTATTCATAAGATAAGCATTGAATAGGTACATAATAAGTATTGTTGTTGATTTTACTTAGTGCAGCTGGTAACGCCATCTAGTATTGAATTGACATACTAACAATTCATAATTTAATATAACATTAAAAATTATAACACATAACTGTCTAAATATTTAAATGAATGTTAAATAAGATATTTAATAAAATATAAAAACCGGTTAACCATAACAATAACCTTCAAATTGCCAACAATTCATCTAATATTTTAATATTTATAAATAAATTGCTTGCACTTAGCTCCATTCACTATTAAAGTGATACAAATTAGTATAACAATCTGAGACTAGTATGGTTACATCGTACGCGTGCTTACTTGTAAATTACTCACGATCAAATAATATAACAGTCATATTTACGAGCGTATACACGCTTAAAACAATTTTACACTATAAAAACTTACTTTAATATCAACGTATGTCGTTAAATTTACGCTTTCCTACTCCGAGTATCCGGTACGAGCTGTATTTTTTATTTTTTTATTCTGGTCACACATGAGCCGGCTCGTAACGGGCATATTTAGACAATTTCCTTAACAAATCCCCCGTCTTCGCCCTCCATATATTTATAAGGAAGCCTCCTTTGCCCTATCCCTGATATTCGCCAGGTTATTACAATTTTTCGCATTATGAATATCGTCGCAGGCACCCCGCTAATGCCCTCCGCGTCGAGGGACCCACACCTCAGCAATTTTACTTTAATTCTTATTTAGAGTGCCGCCTTATTTCGGTTACAAGATTTTTAGTATTTGTTTATAGCGGTTAACTTGCACGATGGGGTAATTTTCGCTTTTTTTATCCGATGTAATTTTCATTCTTTTTCTTACTTTCCGAGTAAATTGAAGAAGGCAAATTAACTATGAAGTACTAGGATAACAAAACAATAGAGGATGTTCTATTTTAGAACGGAGGTCAAGGGTTTTTATTTGTTCGGAAGTGTAGGTGTGTGCGTCGGGCGCGTCACCGCGCCGCTATCAATCATGCATGCACCATTGCGCCGCGCGAGCTTTTGTTCGAATTACGAATTTCGAAAAAGGAACATAAAGCGGGAGAAAATTATGTTGGACGTTCTTTCTAAACATGGCGCCCCCCTGCCGCTTTGCAATCGTATGCACCATATTATTTTTCAATTAAAACGGCAAAATGAACATTGTATGCCATTTTTATAAAATACTAGCCGTTGATTACATGTTCGATGCTCGACAATGGCAGTCCCGCCGCATTACTGAACACAATAATATACAGTGTGACACCGTTAAAAAAAGTAGCGAAATTGCTAATGGTGTATGATATTGCCACCCTTATTTTTAGGGTAAGAAAAGACTAGGGGCGGCAACACCTTCATTCTCCCAGGAGGTGTTTTTTTGGAGTTGAAGAGTATTTTTCCTTTTTTTTGTATGTTTTTGCGTAATGATGGCGGGGTCCTGTGAGAGTTGGACGAATCCATTAGATAGCGGGAAGAGCTTAATGTAACAAAGTTTTTTTCCTTTAGAAATCGAAATCGTTTCAAAACGTGTTGTCACATGTGTTTGATGACATTAAAACGTAGATCTAATTATAATAACTTAGGCGAGGGACCCTCTATGTAAACTAAATATTAGTTACAAATTGTGCTTAAGCTATAATTAAATTATTATATCTATAAAAACAAGGTGTTTTAATTAAAATACTTAAATAATTATTTATATATAAATTATAATTATATAAACTGTTTTTTAATTGTACAGTTCCGTTTATCAAATAATGCATACATGGAAATACCATAACGCATTAATTTCGATGTTAATTTTTTTTTTCTTAATTATAAGTAGGTACACGAATTTTTTGTGTTAAAATTTTTACAGCGTGTTATTATTATTCATAAAATTTATTTAGTCATTGACTCTAAGCATCAAACTTTATGAATTTCGCTACAAAAAAAAAAAGAAGTTAATTAGCGGTTCTAGAAGTTTAACTTGAAAAAAAAAATACATCAGCGGCGAGTCAATACATAGGTACCTACTGTAACTGACACTAATTAAAACTAAACGATTCGTTTTTTAAAATTATAATTTGAAATAGAATTTGAAATTGTAATTTAATAAAACCTTAAAACTCGTAATAAATTTACGAACCATATAAATTCTAAATTCAAAAAAAATATATGACCGCTCTAAATGAAAAATAAGATTTTAAATTAATTACTTTAGGTACTAATTACGTATAGCTACACAGGTAATATAAAGTTTTTAAATATGTTACCTAAGCCTTTAAGAAAAAAAGAAGGATCCAGTAATAAATATTGAATGTAGCAAATTAAAAAAAAATCGTCATCATCTCAGCTCACATATGTCTCACTTTTGGGCTAGAGCCTCCTCTGTAATGGGAGGGATATTGACCTATACTATACCGCACTGGTCAGGTGTATTGGTATAGGGTTTTGTTGCCGGGTTTGCCTTCTCTTGCATAAACTTTATATGTGTTTTATATCCCTTAGTCGTCTTTTACGATCACCCATGGGTAAGATAGGAGGTAGTGAATTGTATTCTTACTCTGTCACCACACGGAAAATATTAAAAAAAAAATTACAAACGTTTTTTCTTAAGGATACCTCGTGCAAAGGGATTAATATTTAAATCGCAGCGAACTTTTCAAATGTAAAACTAATGGAAATAATAACATCTAGAATTTTTGAGTCTAATAATTTATGGATGAAACAGATGATTGTCCTGACATTCGATATCGTTGCTATTTTAAGATTAGGAAAATAAATTTTAATGTTTATATATTTCGATACAATTACAGATTTTCTTGTAATGACGGAGAAAGAATACAATTCATCCCCTTATCCACGTACATTTGAAATAATATTACAAAATTTTAATTTGATATGATATAAAACGATTATTACGTAATTTTAACGATATATGAATTTTACTTACCAGACATTTCGAATACTTTTTAACATACCCAAGATGTCCTCCAGTGGATCAACTATGAACGTTATAAAATGGTTAATAATAGTTTTTATATATTCGCGGCAACATCACATATCATTTATTTATTAATTCGATTTTTGATTAATTTATAATGCTTTTAAAATATTATTATAAGTATTTTAAAATTATTATATAAAATTTTAATTTTGCTCACAGCAGGCACACCGTCGTATATTTAATTTTGAGTATAATGAACTTTAAAATTCGAATTGTGTGAATATACAAAAAATATTTTTATGGCCAGTTATTAGATAAGGTAAATGCGTTTTACGTTTCGAATACATTTTTATTTTATTCTTTTCAGGCAAATGGTGTCCGTCGCGTCGTGAATGGTCATCGCCACCCGACGTAGCGCGGCGGGTGTACTCCTCGGTGTTCCTGGGCAGTCCGGGTGAGTACCCAGGTATGGCAGAACTGGTTAAGCTCCACGGCAGTAATAGCCAAGGGCCTTACTAGTATTTCTTTATATTATTTTTAAGCGAAACTAGTGCACAATAATCATGGGGAATAGGATCATAGTTATATTTAAACATTGACAGTAAAATAGTTTATAGATGAAAAAAAAAAAATACTCTCACAGAGGAAAGAGACAGTATTTATTTTGACAAACATATTTTAAAAGTAATTTTATGTTCAAAGTCCGCATAAGTTGATAGGTGTCCTACCTATAGAAATAAAAATATAATCTTCATTCAAAGCAGAAGGAAACGATTAAAAAAATAAAGTACCAATGTATCGTGTGAAGCATCTATTTATTTAAAAAAATATATATAAATTAAACAAAATAAATGTCAATCATTCTTTTTTAAGAGTTCCATTTTCAAAATTTCAATTATTCTAGGTCATTAATAACGTATGTATGTGTAAAGGAAACGCACAATGTAAATATTACTCTGTATTTTAAAAAATACAATATAATTATATATTTTATCTTCGTGTAATGTCTCGGTTTTAGTATCTAATTCGAATTTTAAATTGCTTTAAATACTTATGATGCTAAATTTCAGAACGAGTACATTAAGGCTTTATAATTACTCTTTATTTTGTTTTTATTTTTTAATGGCATAAACGTTTGAGTGCAGTTTGTTTTTAAAAAAAAAACAATTAAATTATATTTTGTATCATTAAGTATTATAGATTGCAATATCTGTTTAGATGCATTAACTGCCAATTATGAAGATATGAATTCGATCAAAGTGGTAGATAATAATTCTGCCTATAGTACCGTCTTGGAGGACCACAAAGGCTCATACTTTATATATTTTATTTAAAAACAATACCCAGCACTAAGAAAATAATCCTTCTATTGCGTGGGACTTTACAAATATACAATTAATTAACACAAATTACACCTAGACTCGGAATAACAATTTGTGAATCATACAAATTAAAATTCTACATAGGAATCAAACTCACAACACTAGTACGCGAGGTCGATATCTTAACCACCTAACCATCTGTACATTCGATTATACAGTAATAAGCTTACTATCATCTTAAAGTATCATTCACATCTGCCTACTCCTTCATGATAAAAGCGTGTTAATATAAACTTAAATTTAATTATATCTCATCTCAAAACTAACAAACGCAACGATGACAGTTCAAATCGATTACCCATAATGAGCTGACGAAAAATTTAATGACAGTGACATCTGTCAAATCGATATTTATATTCGAATAAAGAAATATAGACTCTATGGTCCATTCCTAGAATTTTTGACAGCTGATGAACGAAGTTGTTGCGGGGACTTTTGCCGGGAATCTAAAACGTCATGTAGTGCTCTTATATTATATTCGATATCTTAGTGTTTTAACGTGTTATATTAGATAATATTGATGGCATTTTATGTAATGTGATGCGACGTTAGTGCTGAGATGTAGTGAATATCATATAAAAGTGCTTTAAAACGTTTTCGTATTCCATCAAAATTCTTAAAGATACCATTAACAATGTGGCCATAGAATTGTTGATGGTGACAATTTGACTTTCTGACGGACAGTGACAATCTGAAGTAAGATAACTCGACACTGGCAAAAATGGCTCGTATAAGTAGCTAATTGCCAATACATAAAAAGAAGAAGAAATTGTTGCGTTTTCTGAAAAAAAAATATTGTTATGCAAAATTATGATATTTTCTACGTATACTATTAATCTTTAAGGCTTGTAGTTCACGTAAAAGATGATTAAGAGCTTTATATAGACCTGAGCCAACTGCATCTGATGCTTGATCAACAATTACATTCTCAAGAAGGATTATCATCATGTTGACGGCCAATAGAACTATTATTAAAACTTTTGCAATAGTAGTAGGTATTATGTATAAGTAAGAGTATAAAAATGATGATATTATGGTGTTATCTTGCCATAGTTATTTTATAAATGAGTTGCCTAGATGTAATAAAAAGGCCGTTTAATTTCCTAGTTAAATATGATCCAGTAGCTTATAAAAATCTTCCAGTAATTTTTCTTTGCTTTCTATGCATCGAAGAGTGCAGAAAGCTATTGGCACATACTACTGCCTGATTACTCTACGCTCATATTAAATTACAATATAAACAATAATTAGGTACAGTAGTAATAATAAATCTTAAAATATTCACATTATTCACTTAATATCGTAACAATTCTTATCGTCATTCTCTTACTGAGAAATAAATATATGCCACTTCAAAATCATCATCATACCCCTAGTGCCTTCAACATTCATACTTAAAACCTTCTTCACAACATTACCTACTTTCATCCCATCTCATGTCTATACCAGGCCAAACGTTCACTCCTTAATTTATCCGTCACTGGTGCTACTTTCAAACATTCTCTTATAGGATATCAATATGGCGATTTTTATGTTTTATATCTTCGTTTTAGTTTTAACAATTAGTTACTAGTAATAGCTATTGTTCCATTGTTAATTGTGTCTGCCTTTTAGATCATTTTTTTTTAATGTTAATTAAAAGATATATGTGCTATACTTAAATCAAGAGCAAGATGCGTAACTAGTTTGCTATCAAAGATTTTATATAGAACTTTCGATAATATATGAAAACAAACATCTAAAACACTGTTAATATATTATAATTGCCTTTTAGTACTTCCTCAGTATTACATTACGTGTATAAATGCTATCAATATAGAATCATCACCATCATAGGTCATATATATTCCACTGCTCGGCTCTATCCTCCTCTACAATGAAAGGCAATTGACTTACTATACCACGCTAGTGAGCCTGGGTGGTTTATGGTTTTATTTCAAGTTTACCATCTCTTGTAGTGATGTTAGCAACATATCATATATCTTAATCATCATTTACGTACCCGCAGGCAGAGAGACGGTGATGAATTGTATTCTTACTCAGTCAAACAATACTAAAATACATAATGGATATCATTAAAAAGACATACATTATATTTTCCCGCTAAATCTTCTGTCAAATATTTTTTTTAAACCACACTTAGCACCAAGGAAAATAGTCTTGTATCACGTATGACTTTACAAACTTATAATTAATTGATACTAAATAATACTCAGACTTGAAACACACATTGGATTGTTCAAAATATTATCCTGCGCTGGAAAAATATCTTACTATAGACCACTACACTATCTGTGCAGTCAAATATATGTTATAAGGTATCAGAAATAGTGTTTGTCGAGTATCGATACTCGTGTCCGATAGTATCGAGTACCTTGCCGGTATCGAATGTTGGCGCGCACGCACACCTGACAGTGCATCGGTCATCCAGCTTATCTACAATACGATCTCCGTGTCATCTCTGTGCAAGGTCGCATTCAATATCGCAAAGCGGTACCTCTTAAGCGGAGGTCTCTTAAACCTCGTGGTGTTCATCAACCGTGCACAAAATTGATTCTTATTTCTTTTCTTTGCGATTAAAAAACTTCTGTAAAGATATATTCTTAAAGAAATACACAGATCTAATATTTGATTCTTATTTTTTTTTCTTTTTAATTTCAATGACTTCTCATGTTTATGCGAGTATTAAATATTGAATGATTTGAATCGTTGTTAATAATAGCGATGACTTGTTGGACGTGACACATCTTAGTTCTTCCGTGACCATCATTCTCCTACTCTTATCCCAATTACTTGGGGTCGATACAATATGTACTTTTCTTTCATAGTACATATTGTAAAAGTTATTGACAATAGTTTTATGACCGGCCGTCTGCCAGACGTCAACCCTCCTTGGGAATGTAATTGTTGACCAAACGGCATCAGATGGAGTTGGCTCAGGTCGTTATAACGCTCTTAGTCGTCTTTTACTACATCCACGGCCAAAGTAAGGGTTGGTAGTATTCGTAGCCGCTACCACAAAGCTAAGTTCTTCCGTGACTATGAATGCTGTAAAGTGAAAAAAATAAAAATCAAATAGGTAGGCCTACAAATAGATTTATTTATTAATTTTATATATGTAAAAAATCTCTGTAATGAAAAAAATAAGAAAGCAATTTAAATATATTTGTGAGTCATATTTATTTTTATGTTTTAATTTTTCCTTTTAATAAAAAAATATATTCCATTGTTAGGCAGATTGTAGTCTTCTAAGGAAGGGGAATTAGTTCACTGTACGCTAAAATAGGTTTATATCTCAAATTTCTTTCTCTTCCAGTAATGTCCTCTGCTTAAATGCCATATACGAATCTTATTAATGGGTTATAACACTGTATTCTATTTGTTCAGTTCTAAAATGATATTTATAAAAATTATGTTTAATAAACCCCATAATAAAAATTCTGAAATGTTATTAAATGTATATCAACGCCATCTATTGCTTAGTGGCTAATGCTATATATAGTATCACATTCTAAATTAAACTTTACAAAACTGTTATAAAGTTACAATTACCGTAACAATATTATTACACATCCATCGTTATAGTATCCGTGTAATTTGATAGCCATCTCGCTTATTCGTGTACAATGTTGTACACCTATCTCTTTCTTGTTTTTTACGTCAGCGTCATTGCCCGTTTCCATTACACTATATCAATTACCGTATTGCACGCTTTCGGTCGTCATTCTTAAAACAAGTCAGAGTATTTCTCGTTAAAGTATATGAATTTAGAAGAGAAAAGCAAAGTTATTAGATATCGAAAGATGTCGCTTCATATATTCTTCATTTGCTCTTACTATTTATTACTAAACGAACTGTACCGATGACGGACCAACAGTGGCAACGATTCAAACAAAAAGTGCGCCAGAAAGAGAAATATCAAGTGTATCGATTCCGTCTCTAGCAAGAAAGGATTCGGCCCGCGAGCGAGACGGATCGACCCCGTCTTTATGACGTGCGAAAGAGATAAAACAATTCCTTAAGTCCCTATTCTTAAGTCGTTCGCGCGTTCCGAATGGCACTTTACAATGTGACGTTAAGGTCGCAATTTCATTGTTGTAATTAGGTATCGATGATTGTAAAGTGCCGTAAAAGAAGGTTATAACTTCATTTAGGTGTGTTGGTGATTAGAATTCTGTTACGTAAAAAATAAGGTTGTTATTTGTTTGTATTGTGGGCGGTGGTTAGATGGGTGATGCGTTACGTCGGTTACTATGACAACCGGTGGCGTTGGAATGCCTCAGCAGGGTTGCCCGCACCAACGATGTTTTTACCTAAATTACTAACAAAAACAAAGCACTAATAATGACGCAATGGACGCGGCGAGGTATCGTCAACTGTTTGTTTTATTTTAAGTAACGTTATTGAATACAACGGTTATACTATAGCTATTTATGATTTACTATAAACATATTAAAATATACGTAGATATTTAATGTATAGCGGATGTTTTCGTCATAATGAATACCTATATTTTTTTTTTCGATACTTAATTAACAAAAAACGCTTATCAAGATCCTCTTGTAGCTCGTAATATCTCATTAAACGTTCCACAGTTTTTGTGCGTCCTGTATTGATTTGTCTCCAACGGCGGTCTTCGAACTCATTTGTCAAGCGGAGCGCGCACGTAATTACACGGCGGGCCGACCTAAACATGAACCAACTAATTTTTAATATTCTCATTTAGGATGCACGTTGAGGCATCGAGAGAGATGGGTGCGCAATGATACGTAAGCGCGAGCAGGAAAGCACTAAATTGCTCAATTTGTGCTTCAGCTCATAATGTTCGCTGTTCCTTTTTCAAAAATCCAATGAGATCGATCGCTCGCCATGTCCGCAAATTAGAGCGGGAATCGTTGTTCGTTAGCGATCGTCTCGACGAAGAACGATGTAACCACCACGGAACCAAGACGCTGAAGTAACTCTTAGCTGGAAAGGTTCTGGCATCATATTCTTTTGAGTATTTTAATCTCAATCTACGTTTGAAGAAGCTCAAAGCCCGCCGCCCGAGAGCGCAGAAATGCATTTTAGTATTACTAGCGGTCTTGGGGCGCTCATTTTACTTGAACCTTTTAAAGGCTGGAGTCGGAGCGTTGTCTACGGTGCGATCACTCGCCGAGGTCATGCTCGCGCGAAAATTGCACACTTGGCTTCATTACGTCCAGTACAATGACCAAGCGTATATATACTTTATTATGTTCGCAAATGGCGCTATTAACTCAAGTATATCTATTCACTAGCTAACATGGCGATCGTAAGAGATACGAGAGATGAGATTGCGCGCAAATTTCACTTGGAAACCTGTTTTTATCAAGTTAAATTACTCTTGGTTCTTAAGCAATTTAAATAACTGCCTGCGATTCGTTGTGGCGTCTAAACGAGCGTTAAAACGTTACTTTGTAATGAGTATCGATAGTGATTCGATACGGGGAGGTGATTCTATTTAACTACCGGGTTATTTTTTTTTTATAGGAAAGACAATATGTATCCTGTGAGGCATAAATCTTGAATCACGAGGAGATTTATAAACATGCGTTTAACAGAAAATGTCTATCAAGTTTCAAATAAACTTTTTAGGGTTAATATAAAGAATTATCCTTTTTTACTGCTTTTGGTGGCAAACGAGCTGTCCTTACACCTAATGATAAGTGTTACTGCGGCCCATGGACCTTTAGGGCCGCTGCCTATCAATACAAACCCCAAACCCACCCAATTAGGCTGCGAGCTCTCTCACTCACCGATACACAATAGCACATGGCCATTACTCAGACGTCAATCTTCTGCGAGAGTGTGGTACTACCCCGAACGGACCGGCCCGCGGGTGTAGACAGAGAACTGTCAACAGCGTGGTCCTACCACTATTAAACCTTCCTTCTATGAAAGGTAAATCTACAACCCGGCATGCACTATCTATGCAGTCAGATTCATTCTTCTTTTTTAGCCCAATAACCCCAAAAATAAGCATGTGCTTCTATCGCACTTTAAGTGAATACTATAACTGGCTAAGCGATTGTTATATGATTTTATTTCGAATTTTCCTTCATGTTATCAATATGCCTTTTATTGTCCTTTAATCACGTAAAACCAGAATTAAAATCTTACTCCATCATAAAAAAGCAAGTCATGCTGATTGTCATTTTATTTTCTTAAATTCTAACAGTTTTTGTTTACAAAAGTAAAGTTTTTGTTTCCATATCTGTAGTTAATAAAATATTAATTTAGAAATAACAGGTCAAATTTTATTGGCATGCGTTCGTTGATTTTAAACTATTCATTTCCATGTAGTCGTAAAAGCTGTGACGCTGGCACACAGTATTGTAACTTAATAAACGCTAAGTTTACGGAAGTAAGTGAGAGAACATGGTGTGCTCGTAAAAACGTCGTAAAAAGAGCAATATTAATAATGACTATCCCATTTAGTCGATATATTCTTATGTAGCATGAGAAATGGTATAGCGTTTGTAATGTGACGGCTCTTGAGGCGATTAATCGCTTGAATTTGTGGGTTTATCTTAATTGCTTTGCGACTTGTCGCGTCTCTTATGTCCTCGTTGGTGGTCTGATGTATGAGAATGCAATTTGTAAGTGCGAGTGCTGACCCCACGACCTTCGACCTCAACCTCTGCCGCGATTATATGCTAATACAACATAAACACTCCTTTATTGGACGCAGACTTTCCTTTTGCCGGACTTGTTTGGTATTACGTAACAACTACTATTTTATTTCTCTATGACTTTAGCATATTGAAAAGTTGAGTATAACATACTGATATTCTGCTGTAATTTCTTTGGTAGTTAGTGTAATACGTTAATACCACGCTTAATAAACAAGACAGCTGTGATAAACAATGGGAAAGTAATTTGATGAGTTGGTATACTAATGGTGTCATTTCGAATTTTCTCTTATCTCTTATAGCCTCTTACAATAATCACGGATAGAACACCTTTGGTGACTAGGTATTATATGACCATATTTCATTACAAAGAGTCACAGTTAATAAGTTTTGGTCAGTAATGAGTGTAATACAGACGGAACCAATAGCTACATTAGGTAGCCTTGGACTTTAAAGCGCAATTCAGTAAAACCAAGCACACCCACGTCTTCATTAAAACCGATGGCTTATCGTTAAAATCGATCTCGTTACGAACAATGAAACGCGTCGAAACAAAAACTGGCTGAGCGGTAAACGAATACGAGAAACGTAATCGGCCCGAGCGTCGCGCCAAATAAAATAAAACCTCAATCAAAAATCTAAAGGCATTCGGTATCATAACCGGAGCGGTGCGTCGACCCGGCCGCCATATGAAAACACGGACCGTGTGGGTTACACGCCCGCGACCAAAAAAAAAACAAAAGTATAATAATGTAACGCACTAAGTATCCGTCTTAAAAATACGCCTCGAACTGTGTTGCGCGCGTCGCGGCATTAACGCATCGGGAGGGAGTTGTGCGAAATAGGACCTTAATGTGTAGCCTTTAGGAGGGATAGTGAGTCGTTGTGTGCGGAGGGCCGGAGGGTGGCGGAGCGGGCGGTGGCGGTGATGGATGGCCCAATCAGGCGGCGTGGCGGTACCGGCCGCGCTAATCGAGCAGTGCGCCCCGAGAGCCGGACGCACACACGCGCGATTACCACACAACACATGCCGACGCACCGTGAGATGAGGCCTCCTCGATATCAACTATTGCACATAAAAGCTTATCCACAACCTTACCCCGATAATACATAACACTAATAAGCGTACCGCATCGACGGTATACCTTACAGTCCGATGAAAATCGATGAAAAACAGCCGAGACGACAAAATCGGGGGTGGTGTGCAAACAAAACGGGCCTTCACTCGATGAATAACGCCGTATTTACGTCTATATCCGGGCGTCGGATCGATAGCCACCAACTGTTGTAAACAACTGTATGAGAGCCGGAAAAAAAAACGGCGAATACTCACCCTCGACCGTAGGGCTATTAGTGGCCACGTGACTAATTTCGGGAGCTGTCACGAGCAGTGCTCTGAGCACGTGGACTCACCCGTACGACCCTCAGCCCACTCGATGTGATGCTGAACCAAAACATTCACACGACACCCATTCTATAATAGAACATCCCCAATTTCCACACGAAGCACCTGCTAATACTGTTACAGAAAAAAAACATGGCAATAGATCACAGCGAACAATTAATTATGTCCCATCGCCCGAAAGAGAGGATCTTTATAAATCAACGGACATCGCATTTTATCCTTAAGAGACCTTTCTCCGACTAATCCCGACAGAATTGAAACGAATCTAATGAAACGGGGATACGTTGAGAAATAAAAAAAACAACACCACATCGAGATGCCCTACAATCATTTTAACTTTTTTCCGACGTTCGCTCTTGGGGCTTATGTATTTTTTTATTATTTTTAATTCTGTCTCTGGACTCGTGTTTTTTTTTATACTTTTTTGTTGCCTTTTCATAAATATTTTAAAATCGGATTCAGTCGGGGACAAGCGAGGCGAATGGATTAGGATTTAGATATTTTCGGGCCGCGTAATTTATGCCCCTCTTTGTTGAGATATGAATAATGAGATATATTGTATAAATCTATGCGCTATCGGCGACTTGTGGACCGAACCGTTCCGCCATACCAGACGTAGGGCAGAGACCGACGCTGCACCTAATAGTTTCCGCTTTATATCTACTACTATCTTGATTTAATTATGTTTGTTTTCCTTCGAGTTGGAACGATTGATGTGCACTCATTAGCCCGCATTGTTGTTGGACTACAATACAGTTTATTTTAGTCAAGTTTTATTGTCCGCTTTGATTCCTTAAGCGCTGTCCAGATGTTCGGATAGTTAAAATAATTCACAAGGCATCTCTCGATTTTCATTGTAATCCAATTTTAAAGCGATCCCATTTAAATTCCTATACAAATGATCTCGACCATAAAGTACCAGCAGCTATTCCAAATATGCAGCCCGTTTAAAAAGCCCTTAACGAAATTATTAAAGTAGGTAACAAAAAAGGGTCAAGCCGATGATTTACCGACGTCAATTCTGACAGCTCGTAGTTTTGTTTGTCCAAAATTATAGTAATTTGATAAAAATACCCATCTACTTAAAATAAACGTTCCGTCAAAAAAGTTTATGATGTAAAACAGGCGTTTTATAATAGATACACTATGCAAGGAATGCCGCTTATATCCCTGAATGATTGAGAGCATTTTTTTTTTCATCTCCAGTAGCCATTTTTATCTATACTAGCCAGTTAACTGATCTTTAATTCTGTCGAGACGGTACAAAGATAATGTGATTGTTTTTATTGCAGTTTTATCGTGTGACAGACACCGCGACGCAGTATTTTGCTTATTATATGATTTTATATCGCCAATAAAGGGCAATGGGCGCACGCCGGCTCCGACGGACGACATACGGACCACAGACTCTCGCCGATAACTTTTTGTCGGTTAACAATATTTTTGCATCAAAATAAAGTCAACTTTTTATTCATAAGCGGTCGTTTCGAATGTTCAAAAATAATAATGAGGTGGATATAAAAATCGCGAATTTATACGAGGTCCCCAACCCTCGCGGGGCGCGGCCGTCTTTAATATGATTTCTTATAGCGAGAAGTCCTTATTAAATAAACTTTGAAAACGAATATTATGTCCACCGTACGCGGACCGCCCGATCACAATAAAAACTCGGATTTGACAAGATTAAAATTGTAATTCAAGTTATTTCTGACGTGCGTCTTATTGCTTTTTCGCTACGGTCATGTTTATTACTTTTTTGTAAAAGTCGAAACCCGTAACTCCGCTTGAGACGTAATCCGTATAAAGTGTCGGATAAATAAAAATAATATGAATATAATTTAAAGGTGTATGCCAAACTGGTAATCAAGAACACAATTCTTGTGTAAGAAGATACTTTAATAAAAATAAACAGTTTATAATTGCTTACTCTGAGTAATTCGAGTATGCTGATTTAAACAAAAATAAATAAATAATAAAATATTGACATTCGCATAAAGCGCACTTCGCAGTCCTTACTTTAAATTAAAAAAAAAGAAAAAAGTGTCAGGAACGGCCGCCTTCGCGCTTTCCCGCCTCGCTGTCAATATCCATTCTGTTCGCGCACACAAATGGGATAAAATACTAAAGGGTTTTTAAGTAAATAATTGTTTAATGCGTGAATAATGTAATTTACTCGTGGGAAATCGGTGTTCATCCGATTCGTGTCGCTGTCATTTTTAAATATTATGCATATTTATAATTCAAAATGCAGTAATATTTTCTTTTATATCTTTAGTTTCTGTTTTCCCTGTTAATCGATGGAATTCTGGCGGCTGGCAGCACTGGAACGCCATTACAAGAGATTATGGCTAATGTAATGTGTTGGTGATTTGAAATAATCACGCAGATTACATGTACGGGAGTATTATGCAGATATTAAATCAATATCTAACGTAGAGCTTGTATTGACGTACACGTACTCAATATATATATGTACAATTATTGGTTATAACTAACCAATAATTGTACATATATATACTGAGTTATTTATAACCTAATTTTATTCCTACTATTGAATATAAAGAGTTTCTTAATCATCAGGGCATATTATCCTACCGTTAGGGATGATGCTTCTTCATAATAATAGGATAATTGGTCCATTAAAAGCTTTCACTGTACCTTTACTCCATCACGATGCTTGAAATGTCTAAAGAAAATTTTACACGGAAAAGTGATTTTCAGAAAAATAATAAGTGCGAGTTATCGTATAAAAATAAATTTGTAGCTCGTATTATTATGTCGTCTGTATAGTAGAGACGTGTGCCATCTACCGGAGAATGATTACACATTGTACCGATTTAATATTCTATCTAAACGACACGACCCTATTATGACTAAATAACTGAAATCTAGCATTTAACCTGGTAGTTTCTATATAAAAGGTGGTTTACGAACGAAAAATTAAAACTAATACCTACCTATATATATTCTTTAATAAATTATTGCGATCACGTAAAAAGAATTTTACTATTACTCCGCAAGCACACGGGTAAAACACTTATTATCTTATTCACTGTTATTGTAAATGTGAAAAGGATTGTAGGATATTTATTAATGATTTAC
Organism: Lymantria monacha; assembly: GCA_905163515.2. Classification (NCBI taxonomy): domain Eukaryota; kingdom Metazoa; phylum Arthropoda; class Insecta; order Lepidoptera; family Erebidae; genus Lymantria; species Lymantria monacha. Next base: position 26,344,119 of record LR991100.1, read on the forward strand.
GACAAAATAGCTGAATGGATATCAATGAAATTTAGGCTACCACTTAGGCTACTTTTTACCAGCAAAGTATACAAGTACTTCTATTAATATCTAGATATAAATAGTATTTAATATATTTTAAATTTACCTTTTTCATTATAAGTATCAAGTTAACTAAGGAACGTAAAGGAATTAAAATCATACCTACTAATTATTACAAGTAGGTATGATTAAAGATAATTGACGAATAGAAAGGAATTAAATTATCCGTGTGCTGACAGAGTAAGAATATAATACACCACCCCCTATCATACACGTGGGTGATCGTACGAGACGACTAAGGGATATAAGACGCATATAACATCTATGCGAGAGAAGGAAAACTCGAAACAAAACACTATACACATCTGACCAGCGATATAGTAATTCAATTTCCCTCTCATTATGGAGGAGGCTCGAGCCCGACAGTGGGACATATATGAGCTGAAATGATGATGAAAGGAATTAAAACTAATCCCTATTGTCTATATAATAGTACAATTTCCATTTCATTTCATAAGAGACTCGTGCTTGATAATACGACTTGAAGAAAAATAGAAAGTTTTTTTTACGAAGGCGTTGGATGTAGACGGCATAAAACTTTGCTATGAGGACTATGTAAGCTGATTGCATCGTTGACTGTACAGATAACGTAGTGGTTAAGATATTGACCTTCCGTGCCAGCGGGTTCGATTCCTATGCAGGAAAATACTTTGTGCGAATCACAAATTGTTTTGAGTCTGGGTGTAATTTGTCTGCGTTAATTATATTTTTGTAAAGTCCCCCGCAATACAAGGTTTATTTCCTTAGTGCGGGGTGGTGTACCTATTTTAAAAAACGTGTGGGTCTCGGGAGACCCCACAGATGTGACAACTTAAACTAATCTAAGTTGAACTATTTAATAATGAAATTGTTTTACTTGAGAAAAGCTTGGGTTATTACTTAAATATTATATATATATATCTAATATTAATATGGAAAGGTTATTTATTAATAAAATCTTTTAACATCACATCTTAATACGGCTATCGCAGTGGGTTAGAGTGAAAGAAGAGGAGATTGCCTACCCCTGCCGTATGAGGGAGAGAAAAGGAAGCCAGACAAACTGGCGCCGTTACGCGTTACGTAACGAAGCGGTTTACCATCCCATAAAATGTTATCACTTCATATAAACAAGCAATGAAGTTTAAATAATTGATAATATAACAACTTACTTATCCATCCCTTATATTCATCCATCCTGTTATACACTAAATGTGGTCACAAACCGCGAACATAAACTGTGTCTAGTTAGTATAATTTATTATATATTCGTAGTTTTTATTTTACAATTTTTAACACTCACTTTTAACTAGTAAAGGCCTGCGGTTGCGGTTACATTTAGATTATCGTTCGCAGTTGTAAAAATGACAAATAGTTCGAGGTGTAAATAAGAAAGAACGTTTTTTTTTTCTGTGTAGCTAATTAAATATAGGTATGTGGTTAGGTATTAGATTTTTGATACAAATAACAATTCTCTTTAATAATATTTTGGTAAAAAACTTGATTAAGAGCGAAAAATTATGTTGAACGACAATCATTTTTCGCTCGTAATCAAGTTTTTATAAATAATCAAAACATGTTAAATGATTTTATCCGTGAAGTGACGGAGTGAGAATTCATCACCCCCTATCTTACCCGTGAGTGATCGTAAGAGACGACTAAGGGATATAAAACGCGTATAACATCTTTGTTAGAGAAAGAAAACTCGAAACTAAACCCTAGGGACCAATAATACGTCTGATCAGCGCGGTATAGTAGGTTAATTTCCCTCCCATTACGGAGTAGGGCCGAGTCCAACAGTGGGAAATGTATGGGATGTGATGATGATGTAAAATGCTAAATTTCATGATTGGATGGTGATTGTGTGAGTATTTAATAAAGAATAAGATGTTTCACGTCTAATAAGTATCTACTAGTATTATTTTATTATTATTATATTTTTTTTATTGCCGATGGTGGCAAACGAGTCAGCAGTACACTTGATGGTAAGTGACACTGCCGCTCATGGACTCTTGCAATACCAGGGCATAGCTAGGCCGCTGCCTACCGTGAAGAAAGTGCTCTTCTTAAACCTCGTTTAAAAAAGGACATGTTCTGTGTATTATAACTGAAAGTTTGTGAAAATGTTTGTGGATGTTTATTACTCAAACACGTGTACACCGTTGAACAGGCTTGGATGAAAAGTGGCATACGGATAGGCCATCTCCTGATATGGACCATTCATAAGATTGGTACCTACTTTTAATTCCGGTGGTGTGTTTGGATAATTAAATGATAAAATTTAATATTGCGTGTCAATGTTTGCGCAAACGATATTGGGGAGAAGCTTGTTAGTGATAATTACTTTTCTAATTTAATCTAAATTTTCGAGAAATTTAAAATGAAATACAAACTCGATAACGTTTGTTAAAAATAATTATATTTCAAATACCTACCCAGACATCAGTAAAAATGAAAAAAAAAAATGTATCATCATAATAATATCATAGCCACTTCAAGAAAAATTGAATTATATAACTTCAACTTCAACATAATGACTAAAATATACAAAATAAAAAAAAGCACGGACAAAAATCTGTGGATCAAAAATTTATCTAATAAAAAAAAACCCCTGATATCAGAAATCATTAAATTAAACAATAACCTTTTTTTATTACTTATGGTAGCAAAGGAGCAAGCAGCACACCTGATGGTAAGTGTCACTGCCGCCCATGGACCTTTACAATACCAAGGGTATAGGCTAGGCCACTGCCTACCAATAGAAACTCCAAACCCACACAGTTGGCCTTCCGGCTCTCTCGCTCACCGAACGAACCGCAATAGTACATTACCATTAGATACTCAGACGTCAATTTTCTGCGAGAGGGTGGTACCTACTACCCAGGACGGACCGGTCCGCGGTCGTACACAGAAAGCTGTCAACAGCGTGGTCCTAATATATAATCCATTCAATTCTTCAATTATAATTAACTTTCATAATTAGTGAAATAAGAAAAAAATCAAATATCCATGCCTTCATCATCATCTCAGCTCATAAACCAAAGTCACAGTTGGACTCGAGCCTTCTCCATAATAGCAGTAAAGTTGACCTACTATATCGCGCTGTTGAGACGAAAATAACATTTTACTTTTCCTTCTTTTGTGTACCTAGTAATTATTTGCATTTTGTAGTTATCCCTTAGTCATCTTTCACGACATCCATGGGTAAGATAAGAACTAGTGAACACAATTCTTAAATACTCCGTTAATATATGGGAAAATGAAAAAAATATACGTGGTATTAAGTCCAAGAACAAAATTATCGTACTTCTCAATTTCATATAGGTACTTATTTTATTTCCAAGATAATAAGTAATTATTGATTTATCTAAGTTTACTGCTACTCTCCAAGAGGTGTCGCTGTTATTAAAATATTGCAAAAGAGAATTATAGCTTATTACCCGGCGAAATGAAAGCAATATTGTAGACAGGCTATCTCATTTCGATTTACGACTGCTTGGTAGTTAGAAAGGTTAATTAGACATTATTTTATTGGATTTCCATTAAATGAAGATTTTAATTACTTTCTACACGTAAATTTAAAATTATATATTTTTAATCTGTGATAATAATTACAATAGATTATACCTGGAAGGCTCCAAACAGTGTTAAAACTGTAACATTAACGAACAAAATGTATTTCAAACGTAATATTTACTTATATGTCTTATAATTTTATGTTTAAAATAAAAACACAACGCGCTTCAAACAATTAAACAGCAATGCCATCTATTAACAGATAGGGAAAAAGCGATTATTTTAAAGTGGTAATCGACAGCTCATCATCATCATCATCCCAGCTCATAATATGTTCCACTGTTGGGCCTCCTCCGTGATGGGAGGGAATTTTTTTTCAATGGGAGGGAAATTGACCTACTATATCACGCTGGTCAGGCGTGTTGGTATAGGGTTTTATTTCGAGTTTTCCTTCTCTTGCATAGATATGTTATATGCCTTTTGTATCCCTTAGTCGTCTCTTACGATCACCCACGGGTAAGATAAGGGGTGGTGATTTGTACTCTTACTCCGTCACCACACTAATAAGTCAACAGCTCAGCAACTACATATAGTAAAAAAAAAAGGATTAGTCTACCAGCTTTACACGGCTGACTGCATGAGGAAACAGTTTATATGACTTGTCAACCTATTTGTCAAGAGTGGCAATTAAAGTACCTACTATGCACTCTTGAAGAGGCTTGTCCCCAGCAAAAACCATAGGTTAGATATAACGAAAATGAACAGTGACTAGTTCAGGTTGAGAGCCCTCAGCGCTCATCCACAGTCTGGGTAAAGTTGTCATAGCCATCTATGACAACTTTACACAACTAAGACACACACAAAAAAAAAAACAAAAAAGCAGTGACTAAATTCTAACTCATACATACATACATACATACCATCACGCCATGTCCTTTGCAGGGTAGGCAGAAAGAACAGAGTGCCAGAGAACTCTATCCTTGCATACTTCACTCGCTTCCTCAACATTCATAATTCTCTTCATATACGCTCGCCGGTTTCGGAGACTCTTGACTCCACCTTACTTCAGTACATGACCGATCTGGTCTAGGTAGGTTAGTCTCGGTCTCCCCCGGTACCTACATCCTTCCACTTTCACATTGTATATCTTCTTAACCAGACGTTCGTTCGGCATTCTTTCCACATGTCCGAACCATCGGAGCATTCCCTTTCGCATCAACTCATACAATATACCTGAATATAAAATAAAGTCATCAAAATCAGTCCAGACTTTCGGATGAACTTTAATCACATACACATTTTAAGTAATACAGAATAATTATACGTAGGTATAGATAAAGATAATTAAATTATATTTTAAGATTAATTCTGTCATTCTTCGTCTATATCTATAAAATATATTTGTATGTATGACATCGCTAATCTCAGAAACTATTGGACTGATCACTATGAAAAAAGGTTTTAAGTATATGTACTTTTTCACGGAGAAGATTTATATGCTATTCTCTTTGATATAACTCGCCACCAGGCGGCGCTGTAATATATCTTCTACAAACAAATCAACGGGCTGGGTTCGCTAGTTATTTATAAAGAATTTACACGTACTTATAAAAATTAACCATTTATACACAAGTCAATTAAAACAATTCATATAGGCCAATTATAATTGACATGACGCCATTATACTCGGTGGTCTGACGTAGGTATATAAATAGCATGTCATTTTTCATTTACTTTCACAAATTTAATTCACTGGTCACACACTCACACTAACAATTATTGTCAATGACCAAAAAGTCTTGGTTGTTGTCACGAAAAAATATAATATTAAATACGTTGATTTATTAATGTTGTGTTAATTTTTATAGCGTAAAATATTTTCCCACGCAAATTCTTGAAGCGCATTGGCTAATGAAATCTAACTGTCAAAAATGGCGCCGATTTATACGTTGATGATTTTTTTTTAAAAGCACATCCGATGCTAAGGAAATAATCCTTGTAATGCCTGAGATATATTATCAAATAAAAATGACACCCAGACTCGAAACAACAATTTGCGGATCAAACAAAGTATTATATTACGTAGGAATGGAACCCATGATATTGGTACAGCAACTCGATATTTACCTACTTCGCCATATGTGCAGTCATTTGATTAATACTGCAATTTATCCAAGCCATAGAGGTGGAAAAAGACAACAGAACTTAATCCATAGAGTAACCCGTCGGGCAGACCTCCGAAACCAACTAACTAGTCCTCTTTACTTGTAGTCAGTCCAAATGGCAAATGAATAGAGCATTCACTTTATAAGGCTACACATCTTTCCCTTCACTACCCGAATGGTTCATTAGTTAAAAAAGTGCTAAGTCCATTCACAATCCATCTTTTATCTCTTAATGAAAACACCAATAGTGCCAGAATATATAACATTCTTAGGCAGTTACCATAATCCAAAATACACTTTATTAAAACTAGATTAGTAGTTAAAAAACAAATAAAAGTTACAGTCATTTTATTAAGCATTACCTCGACTCTTAAATGTCCCACTGCTAGGCGAGTCTCGTCCCCGGGCGGGCCACCGAAGATAAAAATCGGGTCCCGGTGGCCCGCTCGCACGGCGAAGAGAGAGGATTTTTACGGTGGGTCTATGGGGTCACGCGCCGCCTTTCCGTCACCCCGGACCGATCTGACGGGGCGAGACGCATCCATAGTCCACCAAAAAAAAAAAGGCGAGTCTCGTCCACAACGGAAGAAAAATTGACCTACTATAACCACGGTGCGGTGGTCAGACGTGTTGGTATAGGGTTTAATTGCGAGTTTTCCGTCTTTTGAGAGGTTATCTGCCGTATTCCTTAGTCGCTTTTACGACATCCACGGCTAAGATAAAGGGGGACGAATCGTATTCTTACTCCGTCACCACACGGAAGAGGGTATACAAAAAAAATAAGTAGGTATTTCTTAACCTAAAATCCGATCCTATAATGTTGTAAAAAAATATAGTTTTCTAACACGTGTAGTGGATATACCAGTGGTCATTCAATAGGCAAAGAATGGGTATTCGGTATGTCATCCATCAACACCCCGCCTTTTAAGCAAGTTGTGATCGATCCTTATAAGAATCTGGTAGCAAATAAAAGCTACTAATACTATTAATAACTTCATCTCAACCTGGAAAGTAATCGCTTGACACCCGGAGAACATAAGAATAAAATGGTTATAATGTATCCCTGTATTATTCTGGGAATGTAATTAAATATAATATGCTAGTGACATATATCCTTGACATACATGTACACCTAGTACTTTTTTCATAAATAAATTTATTTATTTTATTATTATACTATTCTCCATTTCAAAATAGACATTTTCGTTACATCCTTTTTTTTTTTTTTTATGGTGGGCTATGGGTGCGTCTCGCCCCGCCAAATCGGTCCGGGGTGACGGAGAAGGCGGCGCGTGATCCCATAGACCCACCGTAAAATCCTCTCTCTTCGCCGTGCGAGCGGACCACCGGTACCCGATCTTTGTCTTCGGTGGTATTTTCGTTACATCCTACGCTTTGTTATACGAGATTTTACTCGAAAATTTCACATATATTAAAATATTTCAGACAAGAAGCTTGTTATACAAATAATAATACTCTAGTGTCAACCTAACACCGTACATGGAAAATAATAGCTTAACTTTATTACAAAATTAACTTTCTAGCCTAATATTTTTAGGTAACAAAATTTCTACGAAGATAAATGTTTTTAGGTGATAAAATTTCTAACATATCTCGCGATTATGGTTTAAGATTATCTCAAAATGTCATTTTGTAAGCAAAACATTGTGAGAACAGACCATTTAAAAGAAAAGTGACCACCATTAAAGAGTTTGCATAAATAAAAACTATTAACAATAAATCTATATATAAAAGAGACAGCACAAGCAATGTTGCACCTAATAAAATTAGAACATAGTCACGAACGATGAGACAAGCATCACTATATAACTAAAATACTATCAGAACAACCAATCGTACAAAATTAAATAAATTAAAATACGTATCGTTATTTGTCGACAATAAAACTAAACGACTAGATACGATATATGATATGTTTTGATGCACCTTTCAGTCAATCACGATAATTAAGTTTGTAAATTACATTTTGATATTAACCACTTCATACTTCCAATTCCATGTTTCCGTCATTAATTCAATATATGTTTGACATATCAATTTAGAATCTTTATTACTGTTCTAATATCTTATAGCACCTAATTATTAATGAAAGAAATTAATTATTCCAATATTATCATTAGATATAACATTAACAAGTTTCAAATGTATTTTTCGTTTAATGTCTGGATGAAATTTTGCACTTAAAATTCTAGTTTAAATTTTAAATTTGAAAAAATATCTATCGTGTTATTTTCGTAACCCCTTAAAATATTTCAACTGATTTAGATCTAGAAACGGGAATGTCAATATGTTCTAAATGGCTTTTTGTATTTTGTTTATTTTTAATCTACACTTTAATCTATTAGACGTAAATATTTTCAAATGTTGAGTATTAATCTAAATTTTAGAATATAGTATTACATACTTTAACAGAAGTATTGATAGAATTTAGTGGATTGCTTTGCTTTGGGGAGACGATCTTGTTATGAGTGTCATTCCTCTAGAATAGATACACATTGAGACAAGCCGCCGGCGAATCACTGAAGACAGTGAAACCATAGTCCAGTCTTTTAAGTTAGAGGGAGATTTAGGGTAGGTTGTCGCATAGACAAGGACCCCATAAGGTATTATCTTATAATGTATCCCTGTATTACTGTAATGTTACATGTGGTAACATGACGTGGAAAATTGGATTTATCACTCTTTTCTTACCACAGTTCCTTCTGAAGTTAGAAGACACTTTAAAATAAATAATAGTATTTCAGCATATAAATAATTATACTTTTTTACACGTAAATAGTTAAATTGCAAAAGAAAATTCCTGTAAAATAATCTTGTATTCGTTAAAATAACGAATGATTATAGAGGAGTAATAGTTAATTGATATATCAAAACTTTACACCAACATTCGAATAAAGGAAAAACTGTATAACAAATTAATCTCCAAAGCTTAACGCAAACCACATAAAAAAGACAAAATCTCATAATACACAAGAGCAAAGCTTATTGGCCGGGCGCAACGGTAACTATAAATAATTGAGAGACTTAATTAAGTCCAGTAAACATACTCGCTGAGCCCACAGCAATTACTATTTGGCCAACGTCACCGGCCTTATTACAGTAAATATATAAGTTTATTTACGTCCAAAAGACGCGACCAAAAACGCCGACATCAATCGCGAGTTAATCCGTGAGATTATTTGCGAAAACTGCAGCGCTGTTTTTAGCTGTGAATAAATGTTGGAAGCACTTTATGATGTTTGTCGTCTGACAGTAATCTAAGTTGTGCAGCTGATTTATTCGGCGCGTACAAATACGTTGCAGTAAAACTGGCGGTTTATGACACGCGTCTTGGTCTCGTATGCATTTCTCAGTCTTAGGCTCATGAATAGGTTACGATTTGATGGGTTATGATGTGACAGTCATTGCGTTAGCTGCAAAATTGTTAGTCATTGCTTTAGGTATATATATTGTATCTAGATTTTTGCGTCCATAATTCATGAAACACATGTTGAACAACTACATTTTAGACGCTTTCTGTAAACTCGTAAAATGATTAGTTTGAATTTAACTATCTCAGCTATTTTCAATATTAGACAATAATTAACGTTTGTATAAATCTCCATTGTATTATAATGATCGCTATATTAGCTAGTTTTCAGCTATTTATTTATTATTTTACTACTCTTTATGCAGCTCGTATCCACGTTCCACTATTAAGTGCAATCCTTCTCCACAATAAGAGGAAGCCTTATCTACTATGCCATGTTGAACACTGGCATTAATATTGTTTCGACTTTAACGTTTCTTGCATTTTCATGTCTTTTACTACTACAGACTTGATGTTGATATATAGAATCCTAATTCTATTAGTATACGGAATATTACCAGAAGGTCTCTTAATCTAAACTACTAAAATCTGAAAAGGTATGTTGCCAAAAATAGGTACGTTAAAATTCGTACGTTTAAAATCCATTCAGTAACAACCAAAAAAAAAACTATAAAATCTATTTAAAACATCATATTAAAAATCCAATCACGGTTGCGTTATTAGAAAGATCGATGGGATCTTCTGGGGACATCATTTGTATTCAGACGACGGTTCTGACCAAAGCGTTCTATAATGTCTATCACGTAGATATTCAAATAACAATTAACTGCGAGTATTTAGAATTCGAATAGGATTTGTGGAGTCGACATTTAGGCCGGTCACACTGAAATAAGGTTAAGCAACAGGAATTTAGAATTTGCAAATTCTTACAGTGTCTTCGCGTCATGCGCGTTATGTGTTTGAATTTAGTTTTGGTACCTATTTATCTTTAGATTTTAAATATATCATAGATTTGTTTTTCAAATTTATTATCTAAAAGTTTTTACTTGTCTAATCAATATTGTAAAATTGTCTGTCAAATTTGAATTAAAGTCAGAATCTGAGAATTAATTTCTAAATAAATATGGATTATTAGATATATCAAAAAATCATGTATCAAACTAACAGACAAGATGATGATTCAGAAATTTTACTTAAGTCACTGTACAATCCGTGCATTTTAAGTTTATTATATCACTGACTTCTTATATCTCATTAACGACCTCCAGCTTCCCATGAACAACCTCATTTAAAATATTAATTACCAAGAATTTAAAAAACTTAACTTTTGATGTTTAAAAATATCACGTTTGCAGGTAGTTTATTTTGCGAAGCGTGTGATGGTATCTGTTGCATGGGCGCATCGCGTTCAGTGATCGGCGCCGGACGATGACACCGCCTGTGTTTTTGATAAATTTTAACTTTTCTTTTTTATTTTAGTTCTTTCGGATATTAATTTACGTTTAGTTACACCAGATTATTTTGCTTTCGATAAGATTGACTGATCTTTTTTTTTAAATAAATAATAATTTCATGAAACAGTAATAATGACTAAGAAATAAGCTCGCTTCGTGAGTACTTTGTGAAACAGATGTACAGATAATTTTTTTTTTAATGCAATTTGTAAGACTTTTAACAAAATTTAGTTAATAGTTATTAATATTAAATAAAAATACTGCGAAGTAAATGATAACTGCCGCTTATAGATCTTTGCAATATTAAGAGCACAGCAGCACGCTATCTGCCGTACGTTGATGATAAGGCTACTAATACTCTCGCTTACTGAATTAAATGCAGAAACAAATCGCTTCTATTCAGTATAAGTATAGTAAGTATAAATACACTGGACAAATCGACAGATTTATAAATTTTGGCAGAAAATTATCAACAGCTTAGCCCTACCACTACAAACATAGATAATATATTAACTAGTAACAAGTTTGAAACCACGGTACATCGAACTCACTGAAGCAAACAACTTGAGCGAGTTCATTGTGCTATGGTTTCAAAATTTACCATGGTGTCAAACTCACACTTAAGCAAATCAATAAGTCAGTTGAAACATCTTCAATTTTGATACAAATAAAAATATCATAAAGTTGGTTCAGATGAGCCTACTACACCACTTTTATCAGACAGTTTGACATAGGATTTTATTTCAAGTTTTCTTTCCCTTGCTTTGACTTTGCTTGCTTGAATACCTTAATGCAAATATTTGATATCCATCGCAAATATAGATTAAGTAACCGTTATATTCTTCTTACCACACAGCATCATCTATATTTTCTTTATTTTTAATTATTTCTGTTTCCTTTCTATTTGTAAGATATTTGATAACGGTTTAATTGATTTTACCTTTTAATAGCACATGTTAGTAAAAGAGGATGTATTTTATCTTTTCTTCTATATGGTCATCTTCAGTCATTAGAAACCTCCTTTTTATTGATGTCAGGTTATAATATATGAAGTTGTACTCCATAAGTGATTTGATATAGAATTGTGACAAATTATAGAGATTCAGTAATTAATATGCTACTAGGTTATTTATAAAAACATGTTTACGAACGAAAAATGATTAACAAAGATAGTAATCAAACCCACACCTGTTGGAAATCCATTCCAAATGTCCCACCACTTAGACAAGTGTGAGCTGTCATATGACAATCAATTTGTGTTCGTATTTTGTCATCTTTATGGGAGATGTGTGCCATGTGTGTGATTATATATTGTAACGACTTAATACTCTAACTTTGCAGTTAGAATTGTGTTAAACGATGACAATATTTTTCTTAGAATTTATACAATAAGAGATGTATAGAAATGCAATATTAATATAACAAAGTATATAAATATATATTTTTAAAGCGTAAATCTTAACAAAACCGCAAGATCTTTTCGACTTCCACTATCCACCATTTTCAATCAAACATCCTTCATATTAATCACTAACACGTCGGTGTAATGTTACCGTTTGTACCAGGCGTTCATGAAGGCATGGTGTTCATAAATATAGCGTATGAACGGCCTCACACAGCGCACCTTCAATATATGCCCTCCTAGTACCCAAGACCGGTCGCGTAGGCGACTTTTGCCTTTTGTTGTGTTTAAAATAACAAGTTTTATCGTATATTCAGTTTATCTTACACGTCTATTAATAATAAAAAGTATGTATATAAAAAGTATTAATAATTTTGCTAAATTGTCAGACTATTTGTGGCGAACATAGCCTGGACGAGCTAAATTTGTCATTTATTTTAAATTAGACAAGATTCTTGAAGTATTTTCTATACAATCTAAAATTTTACTTCTTGTACAAAATATAAAATTATAAGTGAAATTCAACAATATGGAAAAAAGGACTCAATAACTTTCGATAATTACAATATTATTATTTTGTTTTTGGTGTTATAAAAGCCAGTCCTCCCATGACCATGATCACTGTAAAGTGTTCGAAATGTCGGGCAAATAAAAATCAAATAGAAACGTGATAAATAGAATCCATAAAAGTAGTTTTATAAATATTATAAAAAAACAGAAAGTGAATAAAGTAAATTTCGTAGATGGCAAAATAAAACGATATATTACTTTTAATAACTAGATATTATTTTATCTATCTTATCATTAAATAATCTAAGTTTAACGATTAAATTATCTCAAGAATTTACAAACCAATATGGCGATAAATTAAAACAAAAATAAGTTATCATAAACTTGGTGTGAAATTAAGAATATAGAAACAGATATAATATCAGAAAAACCATGTCTAAAGGAACTCTGACTTCACATAAAACAGATAGATACCAAATAAAAACATAATAAAAACACAATAAAAAGTAAATTCACGTTAATCCAACAGCCCTGAAATCGCCAATCAAGGGATACCTACTGAGAAACGTTAGCCCCCCGTAGATGCGTCAGATTTTATTGTCAGTACGGCCGTACCTAACAGATTTACTTCGTCTTGATTTGATTGGAAATTGCTTTAGTTAATGTTCTGTTTAAATAAAGACGTTTTTAATGTAATAAAATTATTTGTTTAATGTATATCAATAACTATAAAATTTGTTGTATTAGCATATTCGATAATTCAAGACTTGTTTTTTTCTATCTAGTTGCAGATGTATATTTTACACTTATTGATTTTAATGTCTGATATATAATTGAACAGGAAGCAATTTACAATTATATTTTTAAATCGATCGTAATTATATTTTTTTTCATTGACACATCTTGATTCTTAAAATAGACACATGTCTTTCTATGTAGTGAGGAAATAAAAATACAATTCACCAGCCTTTTTCTCGCTCATAAGTTATAAAATACAACTAAGGTATATAGTATCTAGATGGATAGATACTATCTATATATGCAAATGATTAAAAACTTAAATAACTAAATTTATAATATACAAAAAAATGTGTATATCACGACGGATCTTGTTCAACATTCGCCAAACAAATCAGGCGCAACTGGAATAATAACCATCTTTACTTTGACCATATCTTCTCTGTGTGGTGATGGAGTAAGAATAAAACTCACCACTCCTTATCCCTGCTCATTGGTGTCATAAAAAACTAACGGATATAATATGCCTATAACATCCATGCAAGAGAAGGAATTTTTTTTTATAGCTTTTGATGGCAAACGAGCAAGCAGCACACCTGATGGTAAGTGTCACTGCCGCACATGGACCTTTGCTATACCCGGAGTATAGTTAGGCCGCTATCTACTAATATAAACCCCAAACCCACCCAATTGGGCTCAGTTCCGGCTCTCTCGCTCACCGAACGAAGCGCAACAGCACATTGCCATTGCTCAGACGTTGATCTTCTGCGAGAGTTTGGTACTACCTCGGACGGACCGGCCCGCAGCTGTCGACAGAAAACTGTCAACAGCGTGGTCCTACCACTATTGTAAAAACTCGAAATAAAATCCTATATAAACCCTGATCAGCGTAGTATAGAAGGTCAATGTCCTTTCTATTGTAGAGAGGAAGGTCGACCTCAGCAGTGGAACGTATACGATGAGAGAGATGAAGATAATAACGTTGATTTTAATAATGATTAAGTTAAGAATATAAATGTACTGAAAGAAAACCAGTCTGATTATTTCTGACTAGTTAAAGTTATTCAGCTATACACAATCGTATTGGTTTTTGATTCTAATGATTTCTTCACTAATCACAAATATATAAAGTATATAACATTCCAAAAATTTTACATTCAGAACTCTATCTGATGTCTGTACGCATATCTTGCGTTCCCACTACTTAGTTTAGTCATACGATCGACTTGAGGAATCCTGCTTGCGTTCCTCAGCTGATGCAAACACAAGATTGTTTTACCTTTAATAACATTGAATTTTATAATATAAAAAGAAAATATCAATAGCTGGATGAGATCGCAATTAGCCTTCCGTTGAAATATTCGTATATCTTTTTTAAGATAAACATCATTTGCAATATGCTCATCTCTCTTGTAATTTGCAAGCGACAATTTGTTTGTTTTGTGTTCGTTTGTGTTTTTTCTTTTTGTATTACCTGCAATTGCTATTATTTTATTATGTTTCTCTGTTTTTATTTTTACTTACTGTGACTGTGGCTGGATCGATCAGGGAATTCAGATTAACGTTCAAATCAGGTTCAGCTGTATCTAAAGTTAATTCTTAGCCACTTCTATTTACAATGATTCAAATTTCAATGGCATTTTCTAACAGTACATATTTAAATGCACAACAAAGTGCAAATTCTAGACGTGTACGTAAGATGGTAATGTGACTAATTAAGCAAGCAATGCAGAAAGAAATGTGAACAGCTGAAAGTTGCTCTGAACCGAAGTTTTATTCAGGTGTTTCTTACGGGTGTATCTATAAAATAACATTAGTTCTCAATGACAGACTTATCTTCTAAGGCTGATAATTAAAAGAATATTGATAGTTAAGTATTAGATTGATCACTTTATGTAAATTTAAAATTTGATATGTTAGTTATAAGAACTTATTGGCAACTATTTTTATTGCTTAGGTAGCAAATGAGCTAGCAGCATATCTGATTCTATACGTTATTACTACCCATGGACCTATGCAATATCAGCGGTACAGCTAGGTGTACTAAAAATACTCCAAAACCAACCCAGAAAATTTGACTTCCAGCTCTCTCGCTCATCGAACGAAGCGCAACAGCACATTACCAATATTCAGACGTCGATTTTCTGCGAGAGTGTGATCCTACCCCGAACGGACCGGTCAGCGGCTGTTGGTGAAAAACTGTCGACAGTGTGGTCGTACCATTTTGAATCCATATACTATTGGAAATCTATTACGAAGTGGTTGAAACGGATTTCCAATGGACGATGTGACTTCAACTGATAAATGTGTTCAAAATTTTTTGTTCGCAAATCAATTAGATATGAATTTCTCTTAGTATCTAATATATCAGCAAATAGTGAAGTGTCTGATCTTATTTCTGTCACACGCTGATTTCTTCGAAGGCTAAATTTTATTTCAATTTTATGGCGTGCTTTGATGTCTCCACTAATGCGTATTGTCCAATGTTCGGTCATTTTTATAGTCTTTATTTAGGAAATAAATCTGTTTTATGCTGATTTGTCGACCCTTTATAGTTTTTTTTTATTTCGTAAGGTACATAACCCTTTCTGTTTAATTATTTGGATGGAATATATAGTAACGATGTTAATAATTATTTTTTTTATGGCACATACATAATATAATATTCTGATTTGTGTAAAACAATATATTAATTACTTTTGAATTGAGCCCGTTAAACAGAGAAGATAATACCAAAAAACGACGGCATACTTCATATTCTCCATACTAATTTGCGTCAGCGCCAAATAAATCATCGTTTAAAAAGAAAGAGATAAAATATACGTTATCTAATAACTTCAATGCTTGTAATTTATTTATATATCTTTTTTTAATATTGACTATATTTTTTAATTATTCATCATCATCATCACAGCCCATAAATGTCCCACTGTTGGGCTCGGGCCTCCTCCATAATGGGACGGAAATTAACTTACTATACCGCGCTGGTCAGACGTGTTGGTATAGGGTTTTGTTTCGAGTTTTCCTTCTCTCACATATATGTTACATGCGTTTTATATCCCTGAGTCGTCTCGTACGATCACCCACGAGCAAGAGATGGGGTGGTGAATAGTATCCTTAATCCGTCACCAAACAGAAAATTTTAATTATTATCTATCTATTATAAAGGATATTAATGATAATTTATTATTTTAGTTGTAGTCTACTATTTGGTAATTTATTAATACTTCTAATTCCGTATATTTTATATCCATTAATTTTATATTTTTTTAAATTATCCTATAATCTCATTATCATTGCTGCTAAAGCTGTTTGGTTAATAATTATAATGCCAAGAAGAGTTGACATCAGTCAGGCGGCCGGTCGTAAAAGTATTGTCAATAACTTTTGCGATATATACGAGTACATAATGCGTCGACCCCAAGTAATTGGGATAAGAACTGGATGGAGAATGATGATGATAAGGAGTTTCCTATAAATGTATTACCATATTAATAAATTCGCATCTCAATATCACATTAAGCCACGTCATATGCTATCAACCCTTACGCATTTAACCCTGTTTAAGCATGTACTGATTTGACTTAAAAAGCCAATGCATATTTTGTCGCCAAATGTTGCGACTTGTCGTCTCACTTGATTAAAACTCACAAGACCGGAAAATTGAGAGTTTATAGCTTTGTTATGGTGATTGCGTTCGATATATTAATTGATGGCAGATTTTTTATTATCTGAATTGGATTATTTTTTTATCTACCTTAATATACAGGGTGGAAGTGGACCGCGCCCGAAAACAAAGACAGGTGACCGTACTAGTCCTACTTGTAATGATAGGCTAGAAAAAAAATCGATTCGGATGAAAAAAAATTTTTTTTTTTCACAACCATTTTTTTTACATTCCATCGTATTAGGACAGTGCCATGTAACGATAATTCGATAAAAAATATGTAACTTTACTCAGATGAGAAAAGACGCAATGTATTCAAAACTCACGATCATATGTTCAAGAGTTCAACGACCTCGTGTGGTAAAACAAAAAATTTTTTTTCATCCGAAACGATTTTTTTTCTAGCCTATCATTACAAGTAGGACTAGTAGAGTCACCTGTCTTTGTTTTCGGGAGCGGTCCCCTTCCATCCTGTATAAAAAAAAATGTTAAAAATATAAATTTAGATCAGAATTCCGTTAATATAACCCGACAACTAAAGAAACTACCAAGATAAGAGTCACTTAGTATAAAATAAATTTAAAAATTTTCTACGTGGTGACGGAGTAAGAATACAATTCACCACCTAGGTGTTGTAAAAGACGGCTAAGGAATTAAATATGCATCTATACAAGAGAAGGAAAACTCGAAATAAAACCCTATACCAAATCGTCTGATCAGCGTAATTTAGCAGATCAATTTCCCACCTATTTTAGAGGAAAATCGTGTCCAGCAGTGGGAGGGAGGAGAGGAGTATGAGCTGAAATGAATTTATATTATAACTTTTGATGGATACTTTGATATATAACTAATAAAAATATATTTTAATATCTCGATAAACTTCGAATGTAGCATAAATATGGCTTCGAAAATCTCAAAAGTACAATCTTTTCGTACAATTTTAAGACGCTAAGAAACGGGCCCCCGACCGTTGGATAAGCAATAAAATACGACACCTATCTCACCCGTATCGGCTTTAATGAAAACCGTCCGGTTATCTCCGCACAAAATCCGGGCCTCTCTTAGTTAATATATGCGATTTTTATCGAAATAACCCACCCGCACAGAGCGTTCGAACAGGGTTAAAAATATGCAAAAATCACCAGCCCCAGGGTGAATATTAAGTAATGTAATTTTGTATAATATTCCGCAATTAAAATTCAAATTGAAATCAATGCGCGAATGAATGACTGGCTACGGTGTAGGGGTGAAAGATACCCCCCTACCACGACTGGATGTACAATATTCACTATTATAATCCTTTCATAAATATGGTTGGGAATTAGTTTATTTGATAATTATAAATTTAACCCGCCATATTTATGAATAAGTTACTTTTTATGGAATTATTGTTTTATTATCATAGGGCTATGAATACTACAATCTCTTATATTGCTGGTGGGTGTCGATACGACTAACAGCTTCGACTAAAAGCTTCAAATACCGTCTGGTCAACGATTACATTTCCAAAGATGGTTAACGTCAGACACACAACCGATCTGATAAAACTATTGCCGATAGAATTGTCAAAGTTTTTGCAATATTGCATAAGCTTTGGCAATTCTATCGGCAATAGACAACAACGACGAATTAATAGTAGATATAGCGTTGTCGCCATGTAATTCTGATGAGGGTAGGATAATGATGAAGTTATGCTTGTCAATACTAAGTGCTACAAACCACTTTTTTCTGGTATAGACGACTAAAAATATACTAGGAGAATAGACAGAAGTAATCTAATGAAAAAATTACAGCACCAGCTGCTATCGCCAAAGATAGCGTTCACTTACCTTAATTATGTTATTTTATCTTTAGAGGAATTCGTAGAGGAAGATCTATCACCTATTCTTTTGCTGATTTACCATCTGATAATGGAGTAAGAATAGCTGCTATTCCTTACTTTCTCGCACGTACTCGAAAAAGAATACGAAAACATACGATCAGAAAGGTTTACTGCAAGAGAAATTCAAAATAAAAGACAATACTAAGTCACTTAAGCAGTGTAACATAATAGCTTCAATTTCTTTCTCAATAGAAGAGAAGAAAAGGCAAAAATATCTAGGAGACAATTTGAAATCGTTGATCATACAAATATTCAGTCTATCTACGATCGATCGAAGTTAACTTTCATCACGATTACCTGAAGTATAAAAACTATTTTTACGCATTTGTATTTAAAATTGATCTGTGGTACCACGTTGATTAGGTGATTTTTTCTGTATATATCCCATAGTCCTTATTTTTCCAGGTGTTGGCAGAATATCAGCGCTATTTTATAAAATAAAATAGCCATAGCTGAGCCAATAGCCTTTTTTGTTTCTCGTTAATGTCATTTTATACCAGAAGTTGTTTTCTTTAGTTCTGTTTATTTTCATTAGTTTTAAACGAGAACAAAATAAATGATTTTCTTTCTTTCTTTATTACAACATGCACATCTTTGTACGGATAAATATTGTTTATCCTAATAACAATTGATTTGGAGATATATATAAACTAGCAATAATATATAAGTTCTCACAAAATTTAAAAAGATAATTATGAATACTAACATTTTGTGTATACAGAATATTCGTGAATCGTCTCCCAAGTTACGGCTCAGTTAATGGTCCATAAAGGCACCCCATAACTTGGCTATCAGGAGGATAATTCCAAGTGTTATTCCCTCTTAATTGGCCGTTCCGGGCGGAATCGTCAATTTGAGATATTAAACTAATTTTCAATGGTGCGTAATCGCGGAGACGTGATCCGTGCTATTGTAAGGGTTTAATATTTATGTCGTAAAAACAATTTTTCGCTCATATTATTACTATGTATGCTTTCAAATGTAATATTTGGACTTTCTGTATCTTTTTTATGATCATTACTGGTCCTCAAAATGCTATATATAAAATCGTTAAACATTAAAATAATATTTTAAACTCAAATTTTATTAATAATTACGTAAATATTAATTTAATAAATGTCCACATATTTGGGTGTTTTACTTCAATGTGAACGAGGGAAAGTTGTTATAAATAATTATATTCTTTGCACTTCACGAAATGAGGTCTTAAAAATATTATATTGACTTTTATACAGCTTTATAATTTTGAAATTTTATGATGTTGGTATACTGTATTGGTAACATCTCCAGCTAGCAACCATGAGGTCTGAGTCTTGATATTTGCTTTGGTATTATTAGTCATTCTATCTACTCTACCTACTTCTCTTATTGACCAATTACTTGGAATCGAAGCAGATATGACATGTCCTTCTTCAAACAACGTTTAAAAAGAGCCCTTTATTTAAAGTAGGTAATGGCGTAGTTGTGCTGCTAGTGTTGCTAAGATCCATATGCAGAAGTAACACTTACCGTTAGGAATGCTGCTTGCTTATTTGCCACTATAGGCAATAAAATAGATATGTACTTTTCTTCCATCGTAAATAATCTGAAATAGTTTTAGGAACAATTACCTTTCTATGGTTAACCATAATTAAGAATATAATTATTGACCAAAGGGTATCCAGGTGAGCTGGGCCTAAGTCCAAAGCTCTTAGTTGTCTATTACTCATCATCATTCTCTTACTTTTATCCCAATTGCTTGGGGTTAATACAATATGTACTCTTCTTTTATAGTACTTGTAGTAAAATTTATTGGCAATAGTTTTATGACCAGCCGCCTGCCAGACGTCAAATCTCCTTGGGAATGTAATCCTGCCACATGTCAAAGTCAGTCGTCTTGGGAATGTAATTATTGACCAAACGGCATCAGATAGAGTTGGCCCAGGTCGTTATAAGGCTTTTAGTCGTCTTTTACGACATCCACGAGCAAAGTAAGGGATGGTAGTATTCGTAACCGCCACCATACAGCTACAATACAAGATTATTTGGTTACAATATTATGGATCGCATGGTGTTTATATTTAAAAAGAAAATAATCTATAATATGCATATATAGTATTAGCAACGTTTCTCACTTTCATTAAACGTTCAACAATCATTATTTCCCCCCCTGAAACACCGACACGTCGCCGTCGCCGTCAGTACAACGCTGACTTAACACAATAAGGCGGTCGCATCACTCCAGAGTCCCGTTTGACTGTCAGCAATTAAGCATACGTTGCATTTTATAACGATCACGCTGGAGTACTCAACAAGCTCTGTATTACATTTTGCTTCAGGGTTGATATTCTTGCTATAATTTTTTTAATAAAAACAACCCGAGAAATAAATCCTTGTGGTAAGGGTGATTTTGTAAATATACACTTAAATACACTTTTTCTACATCTATCCGTATGGTGACGGAGTAACAATACAACTCACCACCCCCTATCTTACCTGTGGGTGATCGTAAGAAACGACTAAAGGATATAAAACGCATACAACATCTGTGCAAGAGATGGAAAACTCGTAACAATACCCTATACCAACACGTCTGACCAGCGCGGTATAGTAGGTTAATTTCCCTCCCATTACGGAGGAGGCCCGAGCCCAACAGTGGGACATTTATGGGCTGTGATGATGATGATGATATTTTTCCGTGAAGTGACGAAGTAAGAATACAATTCACCACCCTTTATTTTGTCTGTAGGTGTTGTAGAAGATGACTAATCGTTATAACATCTCTGCATGAAAGAAAACGCTCTAAATAAAAAAAAACCATCAACCCATCCGACCTCTATTGCTGTGTGGTAGCGGCTACGAATACTACCAACCCTTACTTTGCTCGCGGATGTCGTAAGACAACTAAGAGTTTTATAACGACCTGGGCCAATTTCATCTGATACCGTTTGGCCAAAAATTTCATCCCCAAGGAGGGTTGACGTCAGGCAAGCGGCCAGTCATAAAACTATTAACAATAAATTTTGCAATATGTATTATGAAAGAGAGATATATATTACGGGGACCGGGGGGGTAATTGGGATGAGAGCTGAATGATGATAATCTACCCACCTCATCAACGTGGTAATAGATCAATTTCCCTTCCATCGTGGAGGAGGTTTAAGCCCAGCAGTGGCAATTGTTTGACCTGAAAGAAGGATGAAGGATGTAGGTACTGGGGGAGACCGAGACTAATCTACCTAGACCAGATTGGTTACATACCGAAGGAAGATGGAGTCAAGAGTCTTCGAAACCGGCGAGCGTGTACGAAGAGAATTATGAATGTTGAGGAAGCGAGTGAAGTATGCAAGGATATAGTTCTCTGGCACTCTGTTCTCTCTGCCTACCCTGCAAGGGATATGGCGTGATAATATGTATGTAAATGATGATGATGATAACTAGACTCAAAATAATAATTTGTTTATCGTATTAAAATTTGTCTGCGAGGGAGTTAAACTCGCGACATTTGGTATAGTCCATTTTAACCACTACACCATCTATGCAGACAAGGATAACATGCTAGTTATCAATTTTAGTAAATTTATCTAATAATTTATAGTGTCGTTTGATTCACATTGAATCATTCATTGCTACGCCAAATACGTTTGCTCAAAGGGCTTTAACCCCAACACACAATCAACGCATTAGATACGTCAACGAAAATCTCCAATCAATCTTATTAAGTAAAATTCCATTTCTAATATTGCATTCCCACAGCCATTGCGACACCGACCAATCCTAGATGCAACCTTAATAAGTAAAAATTAATAAAAACAAACGATAGTCAACTCTATTACATTGTAATAAAGTATGTAGAGACCGCATGTTGTAGTACGGGTGTCAATTTTAATTAGCCCCCGGGCGTCCCTCAGCCTGCCCCGTGGAGCTCAGATAAGGGTGTTTGCAAATAGGAGGGACTGCAAAGAAGCCAATCCATCAAATCGCTGAACGTATTACGACACCGCGGTTGTCGCCCTCTAGTGTTGGGCATAGTAGTTATAAGAAGATTTTATCGATTTTTTTTTTTTATATTTGTGCGAATATTACACATAAAATAATACTTTTACAGACGAAGTCTCTGTAATACGATAACTTATGTAACACGTTCGTTCTAATGTTGCGATGTACGCTGGAAAATGTTTTAAACGTCGAAAAAGTAAAAATCAAATAAAAACGCAATAAAATGCATATAAAATAGTTTCATATCATAAATAATTTTACGGTTAAGTATTTGCCATAATGTCACTTGTCTATATATATAAAATTATCAAACCATGTAACTGATGTGCATAACGTTTTTAAACCACTAAGATAATGCATAAAGAGCCGCATAATGCATAAGTGAAGCTGCAAAGGATTTTAAGGATTTTTATTATAATTTATTTTTAATTTAATCAGAACATCGTGTGATGGATCAGCTAGTTTAAATTAAATATAATTTTTGAACACAAATTGAATGAAAAAACTCTTGAAATACATTTATATATGTAAATATATAAGCAGTGCACAGTATTACTGGCACAGCAACAAGAATCCAGTTGCCGCCATCCTTTATTTGTCCTTGGAAGGTGTAAAAGTCGGTTGAAAATCACCTGTGAAACGGATAGCATCGCTATCATGAAAAACGTAGTACACTTTACTGCTATCTCTAATTTGTTGTCAAGAATGGGGATTATAGTAATAACCTTAGAGGGAATGACTGCATGATATGGCGTTTTATGAGAGGCAACGTCAAGCAGTGGACAACGAATAACATAGATCATGGTTTAGTATTTTAACAAAATTACTAAATTTCTTTCCATGTCTTAAAAGGCTATTAATTAAGGCTACTAATTAATTAATACAATATTTTGCTCTGTGGTAGCGGCTACGAATACTACCAACCCTTACTTTGCTCGTGAATGTCGTAAAAGACGACTAAGAGCCTTATAACGACCTGGGCCAACTCTATTTGATGCCGTTTGGTCAACAATTACTTTCCCAAGGAGGATCTGACAGGCGACCGGTCATAAAACTATTACCAATAACTTTTACAATATGAACTATGAAAGAAGAGTACATATTGTATCGACCCTTAAGTAATTGGGATAAGAGTAGGAGAATGATGTCTTATAAGGTTATTATGAGAATGAGCCTAGATAATGTGGTTGCAAGACCAGAAAATGTAAAATGGTGTTGAATTTATGATTTTCTACACGAATTTAATTGGGACACTTATTTATGTGACGTACGGAAATTTGTGACAACTGGAATGTCAGCTTGATTTATTTGACGTTTCACTGCATTAATCATTGCGAAATGGAAAATATTTTATCTTTGAATTATTTTGTTTGAGTTAAAGTGTTTTCAGCATTTATCGTATTTAGTAAACAAATAAGTTTTAATAGCCAAAGCTAAAGTTGTAATAGCTGGAACAAACTCCTAACCGATCTGGCTTAATTTTATTTAGTATTGTGATCAATGATAGCACTCGCAAGATCTTTTATAGCTAAAAGGGCGGGTATCTGTTAAACTTAGGCTAAAATCTATTGAGTATTCTCCGATTTACTATTGCTTATGCTATACGAAAACAGCTCGCTGTAACAACTACTGAAAATGAGAGCAAGGGGAATGATAATGGAAAAAATATTTATTAGCTTTATATTAAAATATTCAAAATAATAACGTTTTTTATAAATCACTTTAAAGTGTAATATTTTGTCACAATAAAGTGTAATAAATTTTTATATAGTAAATATTTCTAATATTTATTAATGTTACTTATTAATATCTACAGGTCTAATTCTAACTTTCGTCTTATCAAACTTACTGCTAATCATTTACTACCTCTTTTCTTAAATTTTCCTAATTTGAAAAACCATCTCTAATCTCATAAGCAGGTGCATAACATTAGAAATCGTGCAAGTTACTTTTAATATAATCGTAAGTTTTCAACTAATTTTACTTGTACTATGAAGAATATACGTAAATATTTATAAATATATTAAACAAAGAAAACTTCTATAGTGGCGACCACGAATTGAATGACGCAGCGTATGGCAATCCCTAACTAAAGAAACTGGCGACATTTTAAATATCGCTGGGAGTTATTGTAATGCAAGTAGAAGAAAATCGTTCTAAATGGCATTCTTAAAGAGAGGGCGTATAAAAAGAAAGATGATTACCAAAAGCTATAAATAAAAACTATCGATATATTTTATTCGCCATCACTATTGAGCGCGTGCTTCCATTTGATTGGCGTAACTCGATAGTCCCTGCACTCATTTGCGCCCTGCACTAATGTCGAGTAACTCGATAAATCTCCGAGGACTGTCACCGACAGATCTCTAGGTCCATAGCTTTTGTCTCTAACGATATTCTAAAACAAAATACATGTTGGTTTTTATTTTTTAGAATATCTAATTTATACAATACTACTAGGTTTAAGTAACATAAGCATGGAACTATCGATTGTAAGGTCACAGATTTGACTCCCGATTGTGACAGAGAAATTGCATTATTGCTACGAAGTTTGGGAATCTGTTGAGTATGACAAAAAGCTTATATTAGCTACAGAACTGACAGATAAAAAATCTACTACGTAAAAAACGAATATAAAAATTGCAAAAACCATCAGAATATGTTTTATCATTAACCAAAACTGTACAGATGGTGGAGTGGTTAAGATCGATCCGACCTAATGTGCTTAGAGTCGCTGGTTTGGTTCCTACAAAGGACAGTATATATATGCGATCTACAAATTGTTTTACTGAGTCTATTTGAATTTTTGTCAGTTAATTATATATTTGTAAAGTCCCACGCAAATAGACGGTGACATTTATGTCGTCTTACAAAAGCAGTTCAGTTAACGTATCCAGTATCTACTCCATCATCCATTCGTACAATTAAAAGGTTAAAAAAAATGTTTACTGGAATATTTTTTACTAAAAATTATTATAAATAATTACTAATTAAAATAGTAAGAGAACAGCATGTAGCGAGCGGTAGGCTCCCTACTCGACATAAACTACGTATTGTGTAGGTACTACCTAGGCGTAGGTACACTTTGGAATAGCAGTCCACGTGTAGCCATGATTGGCTAACGTAATTATCCAATCGTTATCTAGGCTGTTACAAAATATTAACTTTAATTTATTTTATTTTGTTATTTTTTATCACTATCACTATTGAACAATTAAATATGTTAGATATGTTTTTTTTTGTCGGATACTTTTATGGCACTTCTTTTGTAAGACGATATAAATGTCACGGTGTATACAGATTCTATAAAAGTACTGTTTAATTATAAGTACCTATAGATATATTTTGTTTGTTTTTAATTTTAAAACGATGGAGTAAGGATACAATTTATCACCCCTTATCTTCACTGTGGGTATTATAGAAGACGAATAAGGGATATGATATGCACATAACATCTATGCAAGAGAAAGAAAACTCGAAATAAAACTATATACCAACCCGTCTTATGAGCGTGATAGATTAGATCAATTTCCCTCTTGCTGTGGAGAAGGCTTGATCTCAATAGTGGGACAAATATGAGATAAAATGAAGATTAATAAATTTTTAAATAAACATAATTGCTTTTAATAATAAATTGACTGGCGCTTGGAGAATCTTAGCGGATAAGAGACTTGTACTTAATATACGTCAGCCCACGCGTGAACAGATAGTGGGACACCCGTTATTTAACGCTCGCAGGCGATAAAATAAAGATATATTTTTATATGTTGAGTATTATCAATATAAACAGTTTGAATTTTGTAACCAAATCATTGTTATTTCTTCACTGGTATTGTCATTGAATATCGTGGGAGACCCAAAAAAAGATGGATGGATTGTGTAAACGAGGATATGTGTATGAAAGTTGTGAGTGCAGATATGACGGCTGATAGAAGATTGTGGAAGGCAAGAACGTGTTGTGCCGAAGCCCACTTAGCGTGGGATGAGGGCAGGCAAATGATGATGATATTGTCATTGAATATTTATTTATAGCTTACAATTAGTTGTAACTAGCTAACTAGCAATGTATTGCTTAATTTTATTTTATGATACTTTTCCTGACAGTTCGAGCCAATGATCATCATGCGTTTCTCTACTGGGACCTACTATACTATGCTGGTCCGGTTTTCCTTCTCTTGCTGATGTTATCTGTTATATAACATAGCCGTTTTTTACCGAGTAGCAAGATCGGTGGTTATGAATTCTATTCCTAATCTGTCATCACGGGAAAAGGAACAGTAGATATACTCCAAAATAAATAAAATATATCTAAATTTCTCATGTTGATCAAAATTAACCAAAAACATGATAAAATTTTTCTATAGAAATAATAATATCTCAATATTACTTTTAAAATTAATCATATATTAATAATATTATTTTTTTATACCCAAAATAGAAATAAGAAATTATCTACCTACAATTTTTTTTTGTTAAACCTTATTTTTTTTTAATTTTGTTTTAATTTAAAATAATATAATAACACAAAATAATAATTGAAATTATAAAAATAATATTCATTTATTCAAAAAAAAATACCTAAAATCGAAAAATCTAAAAACAATGTTAGTATAAATATACAAGGCGCGTGCCGTAGTGCTGGGGTCGGGGATTCGGTGTCGGGTTACGGCAATCGGCTTACAAACGCCATGGGAGCAAACACCACACCACACAGGATTATCACTAATGAGCAGTCTCGCATGCCAAACCCGATATGGTGACAGAACTTATCTATAAAACTAACAATTTAAATCACTTTTAGTTCAGCGGTAAAACATATCGACTGCTGTACAGAAGTCTCAAGCATTAATCAGTAATTTAATAACATAATAGTTAAGATAACGACTTACCGTACCAATGTCGCGGGTTCGATTCTCATTCAGGACAATACAAATGTACAAATGTGCGATGGTATAATTTGTGTCCATTAATTATCTAAGTCTACTTGTAAAGACTCCTGCAACACAGTGGTTATTTCCTCAGTGCACGGTCTTATTTTTATTTTTAAATACACTTCTATCAAACAAATCTTTATTGTAAGAACTTGATTACGAGCAAAAAATGAATGTCATAAGTGGAACTCGAAACTAAGACTATTGGAAATCCGTTCCATTTGGAATGAATTTCCAATAGAGTTCGAGTCCCACGTGTGACATTCATTATAGTCAACAATTACATTCCCAAGAAGTTTTAACGGCGGACAGTCGGCCGGTCATTAAACTATTGCCAATAACTTTTACAATATGTACTATGAAAGATGAGTATAAATACTGTATCGACCTCAAATAAATGGTATAAAAACTAAATGAAGATCTTGATGAGAAGATCTAAATCCACCAGTGAGACTTATGTAAAGCTAAGAAAACGAAGAAGAAAAGTTCAAAGAAAATATGTTAAGATAATTATAAATGCTCTTAAAAACAACTCGATGAATAAAATAAACAAATTCAAGTTATTACTAACTACTTTGTTTGATGTATTTACAAAACATCAACAATAAATAAGTATTTATAACAAATAAACAGCGTGTCATTATTTTATAATATAAAAATTCAAATTTTTATGGTAATATAAATTGTATAGGAACCGATTTTATGTACAACGAAACGATCGAACTTTATAGACGCGTAATCATATTAAATTTAGTACGCGTTTTTCGATAAGTATTTAAAAGAAATCATAAAAAAAATGATATGGTGTGTTGATTATAAGATTATTTATTGAATTGAAATAATATTTCATCGAAGTTATTATTAATAACCTACCTACACTATGGGAATGAAATGAACCTAATATTTGTAATAAAATTATTTTTACGGATTACATCGCGTTACAGTTTTAATTTCACGGCGTTTCAAATATCCTCTCCTCCCTCTTGTACCTCAAATATATCATCTGTAGCTTTCTTTTTAATTGTAAACTGAGAAACAGATTAAATAATCAGCTCAATAATCGTATCTATTAGCGATTGATTCCTTCTTCTCATCTCCCATTAATTTATCCATCCATCAGGTTCTCTACGTCTACTGCTGGATACAGCCTTACCAAGATATATTGTCATAATCACCCCGTTTGACAGATAAATCGACCATAGTTAGTGCTGTTATATATTTTTTAGAACAGTGCTTCTGCCCATTCGCCCAATAATACCTTAGATGGTTTTCATGACTCCTACTGCGACCTAATAGATGGTAACCCATTCCCATCATCACCACAAGGGGTGGATTTATCGCCTTACTCATTAGTTAATCGAAATAAGCTTCATAAATATATATGTATGATTATTCCAAGTACTAGGATGACATAAATCGCTTGGAGCCATTTGTTTTTATTGATCCGATTCGTCTCAATGTCTTGATTACGCCGAGGCACGCACTGAATTATTTACTTTACTTAGGAATTCAATAATACCTACATAAATATATTTTAATACATATTATATGTAAATCCCTCTTTTTGAAGTCGGTTAAAAAATTGGCTTAACACGTCTGGCAATAAAGTTTTAAAATTCTTATTTATAACTTGGCATCCAAATTGGATAGTACATGTGAATATAGCATTAATAAAAATATTATTTCTAAATAAATATGTATGAAATATTAATTATTCAGTCTTTTTCAATCCAATATTAATTGCAGGCGTCCCTTAAAAATAAAGAGCTAGCACTGTAATCGCCACGCTTGGTAAGCGGGTTGGTCATCGTAACGAGGTGTCTGTTAAATATTTTTCAAAATACTGCCATTCTTCTAATGAAATCATTATTTACCGATTTTTACACATATTCCTTTCATCATCTCAACTCATATATGTTCCACTATTGGGCTCGGGCCTCCTCCATAATGGGAGGGAAATTGACCTACTACGCCACGCTGGTCAGGCGTGTTGGTATAGGGTTTAATTTCGATTTTTCCTTCTCTTGCATAGATGTTATATGCGTTTTATATCCCTTAGTCGTCTCTTACGATCATCTACGCGTAAGATAGGGGGTGGTGAATTGTATTCTTACTCCGTCACCACACGGATTAATTCCTTTCAAATGGTGTGAAATAGAAGATTGTTTTTTTTTACGATATTTAAATATTATATTTTTATATGATATTTAAATAAATTAAGCAGCATATATAAACTTTTGTCTACACAGTGGCGTAGTGGTTAAAACACCGATCTTCCATACCAGTGCTATAGGTTCGATTCCTATGCAGGGCGATACTTTGTGCGATCCACATAGTTTTTTTCTGAGTCTGTGTTGATTATGTGTTTATAAAGTCTCCCGCAATACAAGGATTATTTCCTTAGAGCAAGGTGTAGTGTCTTTTTATATGAAAAAAAAACTGTAAAGGCTTTTAAATGACAGAAATCAATCCCCTAATGGTTTTGTTGATTTGAACTCTTGACTTTTCGCACGCATATCTATTTATATTTGCACTCAACCATTCGGGGATGGTACTCATATATTAGGGGTCCATTGTCCTTGTGTGTGTGTTGCATAAGATGAATTAGGGGATCACATCTGCATCATGGAATTGCACTCTGATTTCATACATTAATAAATATACAGGACGCGTAGAAAATATTTTTTATTCTTTACTGTCAAAAAATTATTTAAATATGTATATCTTATACTAGCAATACCAGATGTCGGGCTGGCCACGGATGTCAAGAAAACGTTACCAGTGGCCGGCCCTATGCCGATAGGGACAGAATACGACGGGTTATGGGGCAATGCGCAACCCTGCCATTGGCGTGGATAGAATGGACGCCGTGTGTCCAGTCCATAGGCAACCAATAAATATGCCCAGCCCGTTGGTTTGTTTGTAGAAGTCGGTATATCGTAACGACACCTAGTGGAGTTATCAATAGGCATATAAACCTTCTGCGTGAAAAAATATATAGACATACTATTTTTTATAATGATCGTTTAAATAGTTTCTTAGTTTATCGATGTCATATATACAAACATAATCTTTTATAGATATAGATTTACCTATATAGTATCCTCATCATCATCTCAGATCATATTCCATCTCTGCTGGGCTTAAGCCTCCTTAGGACCTTTAGAGCCTTAACCTCCATATCAAGATTAACATTATTCTCCTGCTTTTATTCCAACTACTTGTGATCCACACACAAACGGGACAAGGCGACAAAAGCGACGGATGAGAGACGACTGCATGTAGCGGAGATGCGAATGTTGAAATGGATGTGTGGTGTGACGAGATTGGATAAAATAAGAAATGAGCATATAAGAGGAAGTTTGAAAGTTGCGCCAGTGACGGAAAAGTTAAGGAGTGAAAGATTAACATGGTATGGACATGTGATGAGACGGGATGAAAGTAATGTTGGGAGGAAAGTTTTAAATATGAATGTTGAAGGCTTTAGGGGTATAGGAAGACCAAAGAAAAGATGGATGGACTGCGTGAGGATGACATGGATAGACAGGGAGTGACTGCAGAGATGACGTCTGATAGAACTGTATGGAGGAAGATGACATATTGCGTAGACCCCAAGTAATTGGGATAAGAGCAAGATGATGATGATGACTTGTGATCCACACAATATATACTTCTTTTCCATCGTACATATTGTAACTTTGTAAGGGTTATTGGCAATAGTTTTATGACCAACCGCCTGATATCAACTCTCCTGGTGAATGCAATTGTTAACCAAACGGCATCAGGTGTAGCTGGCCTAAGCCGATAAAAAGCTCTTAGTCGTCTTATACGACATCCACGACCAAAGTAAGTTGATCTAACTATGGTAATATCTCGTTGTCATTTTGAACCTGCGAATGGGAGTATAAAATAACCCCATCTAATATATTTAGCTAAATTTTGCTTTAATTTCATCATTAAATAATGTACCAATCCATAGAAATTGAAATAAAGACGAGAAAATGACAGCTAGTTTTGGCGCCTTTACTTACCAGAATTAGTATTAAAAAAAAAATCTCAGTATACACGTATAAAACAATTATACAGACAATAATTTCGATGTTTTTTTTTTTATTCAAATTGTAACGTTTTTATTGTTACTGGTAACATCCTATATCGCGGTGGGGTGTACCGTACCACCGAAGGGCGCCGGGTAATGGTCTAAGAGTAATTTTATTACTTTGCCCCTATTACCATCACAATGTGTAATGCCACCGGTCGAATGTGATACGCGCGAAATACTATACGTTCGCATACTAAATATTTTTAACTATATACGTGAACGTGGTACAACACTACGTCTTTTCTTTTTTTTGGAGTTTACTCCTTAAGAATCGATTTTCATATAAGACGTCCGGTATGAGAAAAATTGAGGAGTAAAATCTAGTGATCGAATGATCTCGTTACGTTTTTGGTGCGCAACCTATTCTGCGCACCTTTCACTTTCTGACGTGAAATAATACTTCACTGAATAGTTTTAATAAATGTAAATAAAAATATGTATATATATTATTTTTAGTCAAATGAGCTTTTTTGCGCCTGTTTTGATAATCGTACTTAAGGAGTAAACTCCAGTCGTGCGTCGGAGCTGACACACACACTTATTTTACTTTTTTTCTTTTTTTGTGGACAAGAAAGTTGCACTAAGGAAATAATCTTTATATATAGGGGCAATTCGTAAATATATAACTAACGCAAATAGTTTTTATCCAGATCAAGAACAACGATTTGTGGATAAAGTATTTTCATCATCTTCTCGGCTAATATACTTCCCACTCCCGGGCTTAAATTTCCTTCACAGTGGGAGGAAAATTGACCTATTATAAAAGTTGGTCAGACGATCGGCTGGTCATGGGGATTTATTTTGAGAAAATAACGATATTGTTGAAGAGAATTGAATCCAGCCGGGACGTATACAAGCTTCTAATATTAATACAATTCAAATATTTTTCGAAAAATATACAAGTGTGCATTACTGTAGCAGCTAGCAAAAGAGGAGTTGATGGACGAACGTGTAAGTCCATCAATGCCTAGCTGTGGCCAAGGCTTGTATAGTACTTTTTCTCAAATAATGCGCGGCAATTAAAACTAAGTAGTACTAAGTAGAACTGTATACATGACGAACAACGAACAACATTTTTCAAGTGCAAAAGGATTAATTTGTTTTCTTTTAATCATTAAACAGGTTTCTTTTCAAGCCAGTTCGAAATTTAAATAAAACTCTGTTAAGTTGTCTATTTGGTTAACCATATTTTGAAGTAACAAATCGTTCCATTTTTAAAATACACCAAAAAAAAGCACTTAAACACTACTAAAAGAGAAAAAACCAACGAATTCACCATTTTATTATTAACGACAAACAAGAAGTCGAAATAAGACGGCTCACTCCTCTACGTACTGATTCGATTTGTTCCTGTTACAATGAATATTTGATACAGGCTCAGTGCACGCTAATTTGTTTATCCTGTTCCCCATTTCTGTTCTCCTGTTACCTGTAGTACAACAACTCCAAAATTATCCGCGTATATTATTTAAAGGGAAAAAAACGGCGTTCTCTATAGCGGCAAACTCCATTGGAAAATGTGTTCTTATACTGTTTTATTTATTTTTTACTTTTTCTTGACGAATCTCTTTCAATATGGCTGCGATTCGATGCATTGGTATCTTATTGGATCTATTAAGTCCAAATTATTATAATAATAATTACCATGATATTTATTAATAACTGATCAAAAACAGTGTAATATTTTATGTAAAATAATTTTCATTTTATACTGGAAATTAATTCGCATCAAAATGTATGTCAACATTTTTCTACAATAAGGATGACTTGTTGGACGTGAAACACTTTAGTTCTCCCTTTACAATGAACGTACTGTAGTGTCCAAAATATTGTGAAATTAAAAAAAATACCACAAAGCAGTCATGAGGACTGCCGACAGAAGTGAAAACTTAAACCTATGATAATAATGTATATTATAAATTAAAATAGAACAACAAGTATGTATTTCAGCTAATTTCACGACACTCACACTGTTTACTTCGCTGCATAGCAAGAATACCACGCGCATGTGCTTGGGATCTACC
The DNA here is from genome assembly GCA_905163515.2 of Lymantria monacha. Lineage (NCBI taxonomy): Eukaryota > Metazoa > Arthropoda > Insecta > Lepidoptera > Erebidae > Lymantria > Lymantria monacha. Next base: position 26,377,879 of record LR991100.1, read on the forward strand.
GACTCAGTCTCTTTCTCTCTCCTACTTTCTACCTTTGTGTATCTTTTTTTTTTCTCACTCCCTCTTGTGTTGGAATATTGGGTGCTACTCGTTGCTAACGCTCGCGCTGGCCTGTAACAGGTATACTACGCACGTGCGTTCTAGTGCCATTGCGTTAAACGTTTAACGCAACTTTGCTGGAAGTCGCATTAGAAGTTTCACTACAAAATAGTTGCTCTCTGGTCAACAATTACATACGCAAGGAAGGTTGACGTCACACAAGTAGCCGGTTATACAACTATTGCCAAACTTTTGCAGTTGTACAGTGGATGAAGAATACATATTACGTCCATCCTATTTAATTAGGATTTAGGATGGTGATGATAATGAGAAATTATTATATATTTAGAAATAGCAATATCATCAGTAATCATTTCATAAATATATAAGAAATACAATCAAAATGAATCAAGTGTAACCAGGGAGATAGGAATCGACGGTGGTATCAGGTGTTTATATAAATACAACTTGGCATTTCTAATTAATATGCCAGACGCAGTTTGATAAGACGCTCTCGTGTTCTTACGGGACATCTCCTGCGTTCGCTAACTGCCTGGTACCTCGATTAACACGTTGTTATAATTATGTGAAATTCGTCTTGTGTACGTGTCTCACTTATTCGCATATTCAAAGAATTACACTTATCGTTATCATTTGTTTATCTATTATCAAGATGTATTAATTTACAAATAATATTGAAAAGCGATATATAAATATATTTTGAAGTTATACTTCTTTTGGCGCGTTAGGGAAAAATGAGAGTAAATTTGTACGATGCGCGCGCGCACCGTCATGTCACGAAAAACCGACACCCTGAAGTTAGCTATAGTCAATATTTTAGTTTTTTAACTAGATAATGCGTTATAATAAAACTTTTTTCTATTGTTAGTGTCATTTTTTCTACAAACGTAGAATAAGGCGAAAGATAGAGAAGAAGGCGAATATTTGAAAAGATTTTTATCTTGTTACGCCAAAGAAGTATAATGTCTGCCTCGTGTACACACACTTTTTTTTATTAAAATATTAAAAAAATGTTTCGTAAAAAATCTATTACCTGCATTTTAGTGATTATAAACGCTGATGAAAAGTATTCAAAATCTAATAAATAAAAATTAAATATTACGTCATGAAATCAAAAACAGTTTTATTTTACATGTGTAATACGGAAGTCAAACTGGGTGGGTTTGGGGATTGTAATGGTAGGCAGCGGCCTAGCTATACCCTTGGTAGATATAGCAAAAGTCTATGGGCAGCAGTGACACTTACCATCAGGTCTACTGCTTGATCGTCTGCCACCAAAAGCAATAAAAAAAAATGTGTAATATTCGCGTAAACAGCAAAGAGTCATATTGAAGCATTATTGTTTATTATAGCGTTGATTATTATTTATTAGAATATAAAATCCCTTTTTATTGTGCACAGTTTCAATATATTTTATATAATTATTACTTAATAATCAATAATAGGCATAACGAAAAAAATAGAATAACTTTCTTTTTGTACCTGCAATCAATTTGCAACAAAATATGGGTCAAAATTTCTCTGCAATTACTGTGACTTGTTGGACGTGAGATACCTTAATCCTACTGTCACGATAAACGCTGTAGTATCTGAAAAGTTGTGAAATTAAGAATCAAATGGGTATCGTAAAAGACGAGTAAAAACTTTAGATATATCTGGAACAATTATATTCTCATGAAGGATTGGCGTCAGGCACCCTGCTGGTCATAAAACTGTTGCCAATAACTTTTGCAATATGTGCGATGTAAGAAGAGTACATTTCCGTGTGGTGACGGAGTAACAATACAATTCATCACCCCCTATCTTACCCGTGTTCGAGACGACTAAGGGATATAAAACGCATATAACATCTATGCGAGAGAGGGAAAACACGAAACAAAACCCTATACCAACACGTCTGACCAGCGTGGTATAGTAGGTCAATTTCCCTTCCATTATGCAAGAGGCCCGAGCCCAGTAGTGGGACATATATGGGCTAAGATGAAGATGAAGAAAAGTACATGTTAATTAGTTATTTAAGTACTTTTTTTTAAATATTATATGTTCCAAGCTTAATCACTATTATTTTATCCTTAGGTGATGCGAGCAACGCGAGTATTGGCTCTGGTGAGGGTACGGGTGAAGAGGATGACGATACCAATGGTAAAAAGAATCAGAAGAAAAGGGGCATCTTTCCCAAAGTTGCCACGAACATACTGCGGGCGTGGCTGTTTCAGCATTTAACGGTGAGTTTAATGTTTTAATCTAGACGAGGTGCTTCAAGTTCTTATAGATAATATTTTCAACATTCCCTTCTTTTTCAACACTATATATCTTTATATACAAACTTATACAAATGTTGTTAAGCTTATAATTATATACATTATACTATAACAACGTTTTACACTATAGATCTGGATGACCGATCTTAGCTCTGTGTTTTCTATTTAGTGTTTTTATGCAAATACATTTAGTTATAAAAAAAATAATTGTTACATTTGAAACGAAAACATAAAAGGGAAAGCTATGAATGGATTCGGAGCTAACTGTATTGGACTGCTCGATTTCTTGACAAAGCTTTATCTATTTTAAATGACAGCGTTCATATTCTAAAAGTATGCAACAAAAAGAAAAAAAAATTTCGTTTGCTGAAAACACTAATAAAATAATATTTTCTATAAACGAAACCTAACTAAATCGATTTATCACCCACGAAACCTCCGGCATACTAAATTTCATAGAAGTTGTTGTTGAAATTCGGCAAATATAGAAACATACAAAAATTCCTCATTTTTTAAATATTATAAGATAGGTTAATGTTTCGTTATTGGCTAAAAGCGTAGTCCCTCTAAAATAATACGTTAATTACTATAGATAAAATTTACAATATTAACAAAATGACGAAAATCAACATCATAATTAGTCGAAAGCTCCGCTGTATACTAAAATTAATCCTTATAATAAGAACTTTATAGACGGTTTTAGTTATTTTGCATTATTTGTTAAACAAATAAAACTGCAAACATAAAAAATTGAAAAATATCTACGAATTGCTGAATTTTAAAATCGCTCTCATGTATTCATTTAATTCTTTTCAAGATCATGTTGTTATTCATTCAATGTAGCTACATACATTTCCCTTCAAAACATTAAACTTATAAATATCAGCCTTGAACGAACAACGAATTCTAATTCAAATTAAATTCAGGACGTTCTTGAAATCCATAAGAATTTCAAATTACGGAATTTCCTTAGCGTTGAAGGCGGATGTTAAGCATTTAAGTGCCAATATGATAACAACTCACTATTTCCCGGGCACAGGTCCAAGGTTTACGAGAATTTTCCAGATGGGAAAACCTCCTGACTGTTTATTATTTAAAATTATTTAAATTAGATACCATATGGGCAAACTGAATGACATGGTAAATTTACTTGCAGTTACTGGAATTCGGAATAATGCTGTCAGTTAAGAAGTTGCCTTTTTTTTAGAGAATTCGTAAATGGAGTTACTATATTTTATTAAAAAAATATTAGAAATACAATAGACTATATTTTGATATATAATTTTAATCTCACGTAATATATGGACTTGCTGTGTGGTGACGGAGTAAGAATACTATTCACCACCCCCTATCTTACCCTCGGTGATCGTACGAGGCAACTAAGGGATATAAAACGCATATGACATCTATGCGAGAGAAGGAAATCTCGAAACATAACCCTATACCAACACGTCTGATCAACGTGGCATAGTAGGTTAATTTCCCTCCCATTACGGAGGAAGCCTGAGCCCAATAGTGGGACGTTTATGGGCTGTGATGATGGATATATGGACTTGTTACAATATAACAGACAAAGCTCCAGACTTATTTTTTTTTTTAATTAGTACCTTTACTTTATTTATTTTTTTTATCTTTCAAATCATACATTGCTCATGGGTGTCGTAAAGGATGACTTAAACCAAGTCCATCTAACGTTGTTTAATAAAAATACATTCTCAATGAAGATTACCGACATGTAGAGGCCAGTCATGAAACTTTTGCAATATGTAAGATTAGTAGAAGAGTTGATATTACCTCAAGCCCAACTGAGTCAAAAGCATATTGATAATATTTGAAAATATCTTTGAAATGTGAGGATTCAGATTTGAATTAGGTTTCCACCTAAAATTTTCGGTAAAACCATGATTTGAAAGCCAATGAAGAACGAATATCAACCAAGCAGTCTATTGAATTCGAAGAGCATTTAGTGTGAACCTAAAATCTTTTTCTTGGAGAACTGTAAAAAGTCTTAGATTGGGAACCCTGAGAGCACGCTGTCCAAGAACTATAAAGCTTTAGTTTAATAATTTTATAGCTACATTTAAATTGCCTACTAACAGTAACTAGTGGAACCTTTGGCTTTCAATGAAAAATTTATTGGCACTGGAAATTTTTAATTGAAAAGCGTCGCGTCCGCAGGCTGGATTGTGGTTCCGTCACGCTCAATGCACCATTGTGATCCGTTTTTAAAAGTTACCCAACAATGCTTGTATATATGTGTACATGTTTTATGGCGGTTTTTTGCGTAAATCGCAATTTCCTGCTAGCGGAATAATTTCTTTTTTTTTATTCGATTGCACTTTTATAAATAGCCATTTCGATTTAGAGGTTGTTTTAAAAGCATTTTTCATTTTAAAGCAATATGAAAAATGAAAATTTAAAATTAAATAATAATAAAAATGCTGTGTGATAACAGCTAAGAATAATACCAACCCTTACTTTGCTCGTGGATGTCGTAGAAGACTATTAAGAGCTTGAGCGATTCTTTTATATCAACCCATTTGATGCCGTTTGTTCAAGAATTACATTCCTAAGGATGATTGACGTCAGGCAGGCGATTGTTCATAAAACTATTGTCAATAAGTTTTGCAATATGTACGAGTATATATTGCATTAACCATAAGTAATTGGGATAAAAGCAGTAGCTTGATGAATGATCAAACTGTAGTAAAATGAAGTAAATTGAAATCCTTCAAATCATTTACAAGAAAGCAAGAACTCGTAATCTGTAGCTTGATGAATAAAATATACGTATGGAATCACGTTTTAAAAGAAATATCAATCAATTCTTAAAACTGAATCGAAGAATCAAATAACTTCAAATAAGGTACTTTAATAGCAAGTGAAATGAGATATTTTTGACACAAGTTGAGTCCATCACTCCAATTTGAATACTGCAACACCCGGTTTACAATTGATTGATGGTAAATTTAACAAAAAGTTAAAACATTAGCATAATACTAGCAGGGCATCAGGGAGACGAGACAATCGTGAGTGCACGATTCAGTGTTGCGTAGTAATTTCTAGAATGGATACAGAGGGGCAAAAGGGGAGCGGTGGCAGGGGGTGAGAGGGTGCAATTTCATTACCGGTCCGGATCCGCGGCCATAAATCACCAGGGCCGAAGAAGGCGCTCGGTGCGCTCAACGTTGTTCAGGTGACGCTCGCAAAGTCGCCTGAGCCCCGGTATTTCTGTTTCATTCGAAGCGAGCCGACTCGAATCCCACTTTCTTTATGACTATGAATTCCGCGAATTTTCGCTCCTGCTGAGTTACACGAGCAAGTTTTAATTACAATCTTCGGTGAGCCTTTCACAATTAGCTCGCTTGCAAAAATATCTGCTTCTCCGATGTTCTTAAATCATTTTCCCACTGCCTGCTGCAGCTCGGATTTTAAAAAGTATCCGTCGACAATCGAATTAGGGAGCTTTTAGCGCGTTACGTTTAGCGCGTTTTTGCGCTTCGCTTGTCCGCGTCCATTACCGCTCTCCAAATTACTTATAATTGCTTCGCTTAGCGCTAAGTGCTTTCATTACGCCCTCCCTATAGAACAGTTCTCATACAGCTCGGTATGCGGTAGCGATACAACTATGAATATTTATATATTTCGCAAATGTCACGTATGACAGAGCCAATGAAATGCTGTCGGATATATACAATACTTGAAATCCGCGCAAAAAGAGCGTCCGACCCATATATCTGGTGTGAAACTGCATAGCTGTCATTTTGACGTTTGTAATATTCATTTGATTACGCGCCGCGGGAAATGGAACGCCGCGCGGTGACAGCCGCCACCTGTGTCGAACTCTGATTGGAGCCGGCCGCATCCCGCGCTTTATAAATGAATGCTTGTCCCACGTTCGAAATTCGAATCCTTGACCACAAAGGTCGTGTGTTCGAATATGGAGCGATTGATATGCGATTACACAGTTACATTGGATCGAATCGAATGAAGCGTTTGAATTAATTCCAGTGCCTCGAGCTACGACCAAAAAGGGATGCGAAATGATCTGGTGGTAACACGAGTCGTGAGTATTGTATGCGAATTTAAATTCAGTGCAGTACATGCGATATTGGTAACAAACCGAATGTCCGTGACTGTGAACGTTTTGAATTTTAAAATTGTCTCCGGTACGTGTAATAACGGTCTTATTTGAATTACATTGATTCTGTACGGGTGGCGTGTAGGTACATTGTTGCCGGATTTTCTGTACAAAAAAATATATTAATGTCTAATTGATTGGCCACTTTTTGGGTAATTTTATCTTAACCATAGTCACTACTTCATTCATTCATCAGCCTGTTAATATGATCGGTACGTTTATTGTATGAATTGGTGATATTATTTGGTCAATGGAGTACTGCTTCCACATGATAGCATTGCTGAGCTGGTTTTTACAACTCCTATGTAGAAGTAATAATACTAATAGTGTTAGGACCACGCTGTTGATATTTTTTTGTGTACAACCGCGGGCCGGTCCGTCCGGGGTAGTACCACACTCTAGCAGAAGATCGACGTCTGAGTAAAGGCAATGTGTTATTGCGCTTCGTTCGTTGAGCGAGAGAGCTGGTACACAACTGGGTGGGTTTGGGGATTTTATTGGTAGGCAGCGACCTAAGCCCTTGGTATTGCAATGTTCCATGGGCGGCAGTGACACTTACCTTCAGGTGTGCTGCTTGCTCGTTTGCCACCATAAGCAATAATAAAAAGTAAGGGGCGGTAAAATGTTATATTTTAACCCATCACAATAGTATCATATCTAATTATTATTACTACAATGCTGGTAATTTTATTTCTCTATAATATAATATCCATCCATCCATCTATCAAAAAATCAATCACCACTGTTGAACACAGGAGGAACATAAAAAAAAAAAATACTTATTCGTTTTACAATTTACTAATTTATAGATCCGTGTGGTGAAGGAGTAAGACTACAATTCACCACCCCCCTATCTTACCCATGGGTGATCGTAAGAGACGACTAAGGGATGTAAATTGCGTATAACATCTATGCTAGAGATGGAAAACTCGAAATAAAACCCTATACCAAGACGTCTGATCAACGTGATATAGTAGGTCAATGTCACTCCCATTATAAAGAAGTCTCGAGCCCAACAGTGGGACATATATGAGCTGAGATGATGAATTTAAAGATATAAAAAGCTAAGACGACTGCAGAGATGGTGTAGTGATTAAAACACTGACATTTCGTGCCAGTACCGTGGATTCAATTTTTATGCAGGAAATACGTTGTGCGATCCACAAACTATTATCCTGAGTCTGGATGTAATTTGTATGCATTAGTTATATGCTTGCCCCTCGAAGCACAAGGATTATTGACTTAGTTCAGGGTGGTGTTTTTTTTTTGCAAACATAATATATATATATATATATATATATATATATATATATATATATATATATATATATATATATATATATATATATATATATAACATACATACCTAACTGATCTTATTTTAAAGAGACAACAAGGACAATCAAATACAAACGTGATAATCCGATCAGTGATTTGTCAACACAAAATAAAATCAAAATCCATAATCCTTGTCAAACTTTTAACTTACGTCATCCGCTAATCGTCAAATCTTCAGACAGACGCTCCAAATCTCACATAATGCCACACCTGGAACGCTCCCGAAAATTTTCCCAAAAGAAAATAATATTGAATAACACCGGTCTTAGTACAAATCCTACTCTGCCGCCTTAAGCCCTTTCGGGGGGCTAAAAATAATTATAAGTCTGTAATAATCCCGCGACAGGGCGCCCGCCGCGCGACATAACTCTATATTGTTTTTGGTTGCGCCCACTTGCTTGCGTTTATGATCTCTTAGTAATTTATTACGTCTTTCGTACTCATAATGACATTGTTTTAATCGTTGTTGAACATTATTTTTAATGTTAATGTTGATTTTATTTTTAATTACCACAAATGTAATTAATTAGATTACAGTATGTTTCTTACATATCACTAACATCGATTTTATATGTAACTTGAAGTGTATTTTATATAAATTAAGTTAAAAATTATGAAGTCGATACAATTTCTTTCATGGATAATCTCCTATTTCAACATTATAAATCGTTACTAATTGCAATAATTGATGAAATATATTAAATGTTTGTGAATATTACAAGTTTTAAATCAATCTAATTTAGAGAGCTCAGGGGATTATACAAGTTAAGTCTTAAAATTGAATGCAATAATGGGTATGACAGAAATGCTTGTATAGACGGAAATTTCCTTAAGATTCTATAAAATCCATATTCCCACTATAAAGGACGCTTGAGCTAATATGTATCTATAAATATGCTATATAAAGGCAGCTATAAATGCTATCAACTCTTACATTACTCGAGGTTGTAGGGGCGGGTGAGATTAACAAAGACCTGAGTCAACTACATCTGATGTTTTAATTACATTCCCAAAAAAAAAAAAAAAATTTTGCTTTTTGTGGCAAAGGAGTAAGCAGCACACCTGATGGTAAGTGTTACTGCCGCCCATGGTCCTTTAGGGCTGCTGCCTACCAATAAAATCCATAAACCCACCCAGTTGGGCTGGGCTCTCTCACTCACCGAACGAAGCGTAATAGCACATTGCACTTACTCAGACGTCGATCTTCTGCGAGAGTGTGGTACTACCCCAGACGGACCGGCCCGCGGCTGTAGATAGAGAAATGCCAACAACGTGGTCCTACCACTATTACGTTGAACGTTATGATGCAGTAGACGTTAGATATGTGACTGGTCATAAAACTACTACCAATAATTTGACCAATATGTACGATGGAAGTGAAGTACATATTGCATCGATCACAAGTAATTGGGGATAAGATTAGAATGATGATATATATTTATATTAATAAATTCAGCATCTGTTATAAATTCTACAAAGTTCTATTCAAGTACAACGCGTCAGATGGTTTTATCTAATAAAATGATCTAAGTCCATTCCACTGCGGTGGTTCGCAAAGGCAACATGACACTTAAGTAACTCTATACATAAAGGATAACCTCTAGGCAATTTATTATCGCCTGGTATTTATAATGTTTGTAGTGTTTGTGTTTTATTGGATGGATGGAAATTTCGTGTGATTGAATGTCATACTCGTATGTGAAAAAATTGTGGTTAAAGATTTCTTAAGCACTTGATTAAATTATTTTAAAATTGCTCTACATATTTTTACATTTATTTATTATTATTATCTCAGATTTACGACTTGGTGATACCTTTTTAGCCTCTACTATCGTGCTGGTTAAGATTTAATAAACCTCGAATGTCTTTTACGTTGCTGACGGAATAAAAATAATTATTTATTCCTTCTCTTGCTCGTGAATAACGTAAATATAGAGTAAAGCTTATGATAAAAAATATAACAAATAGATAAAAAATAAGCCAAGTGCGAGTTGTACTCGCGCGCAAAGGGTTCCGTACCATTATATATATAAAAAACCTCTTTTATTGTATGGGGCTCCCCTTAATTATTTATTTTATTTTAATTAATTATATTTAAAGAGAACATAAAACTAAATATTCTGTGAATAGTTAAAGCGTCTACCTGTCACCGTTATTAGTATCGAGCAAGAAACGGTAAAAAAATCAAGTTTGTTGTATGGGGGCCCCCCTTAAATATTTATTTTATTTTATTTTTAGTATTTGTTTGTTATAGTGGCAATAGAAATACATCATCTGTAAAAATTTCGACTGTCTAGCTATCACCGCTCTTTAGATACAGCCTGGTGACAGACGGACGGACGGACGGACAGCGAAGTCTCAGTAATAGGATCCCGTTTTTACCCTTTGAGTACGGAACCCTAAAACAGAAAATTCAATATGCAAACCTTTTTTTTGCAGTATATGATCTAGACTCTAGACACACCTCCCCAGCCCTACGAGATAATGGAAGTACGCCGTATAGCCCCATAGCTTTTCTTATTCCCTTCCAATCCCCATTGGATTAGCTAGTGGTAACGATTTCTTGAACTTAGTAGTGTTTTTGAAATAAAATTCTATGCCATATATATACTTACTATAATTTTAATTTCTCTCCCAGAATAAGGAAGACTCGAGCTCACCAGTGTATGGAGCTAAATGATGCTACATTTTTTTTGCAAACTAAAAACCCAATGATGTATTTCCACAATCCTATTTTCCTAAAGCACAAGTGACGGTATCCGTGGAAAATATTACTCAATTTTCTTTCTTTTTTTTTCCTCTCGCAACCCCCTTATTTAGAGTCAAAGGCGTCTCGTAAGTTTTACTTTTGGACGCAAGGGCAAATTGCGAGCGAATCCAGGCAATGAGAATTTATTAATATTGGCCCCGGGCCTTGGACACAGAATTAAGTTATAAAAATGTTTATTTTCTTTGGACGATGGTAATTCATTGCGCTATGATTGTACATAAATATAAAAAGTACGAGATTTAGATGGTTTTAGGTTCTTAATTTTTTAGTTTGGATAAATTAAAGATTTAATTTTTTATTAGCACAGATGGCATATTGAGTGCACAGATGGCGTAATGGTTAAGATATCGACCTTCTATCAGGTGCCTTAGGTTCGATTCCCACTCAAGACAACACATTGTGAGATCCACAAAGTGCTGCTCAAAGTCTGGATGTTATTTGTCTGCGTTAATTGCACGTTTGTAAAGCAGTGTATCACAAGGATTATTTCCTTAGTGCAGGCCGGTGTCTTTAAAAAAATATATAAAATGAAATTAAATTATATCACGCTGGTCAGGTCCTTTACTAAAATATGTCTTGTTTTAGTTCTTTAAACAAACAGTTCTTTTAAAACTTTTAATATCCCTTGCCAACAGCATCGCGAAGATACAAATATTTCTAATCTGAACACAATTGTGTCGGCTGTCCACCTAAATCCATCCTTACGCCCCGCATCAGACAGAAATCATTTCCGGCCCTCCGCGGAACAGATTTCCGAAAACTACCCACTTTTTAAGTCACCGACGTTAAATGTCCCTCCCGGAAATAGAGTGAGTAAGAGAGACAGCAGCACACACGTACATTGCACGCCAGAAAAGGATCGAAATACCTGAAATTGCATCCTTGAATATCAATATCTTGTGAAATGCAATTTGCAGCTAATGGAGTTTTGCGAAAATGGCAGGGAATTTGATGTTTATTTGTAAAAGTTTTAACATATAAATACATTACATTTCAGATAAAATTGTGCCATTTTGTTTTAGTTAATGCTAGTTATCGTCATCATTCATCCTTTCACTGTTCATTTCTAGACCTGGTGCCTTCCAAGTGCCATATATTAGAGTCATTCTTGCTAGATTTATAACAAAAACGGTTCAGGCTTGGCGGACAGCTTGACAATCGTGCTCGTAAACTATTAATGTTTAAAATGTTATAAGTAACTTTACCCGTGGGTGATCGTAAGATACGACTAAGGGATATAAAAACGCATATAACATCTATGTAAGAGAAGGAAAACACGAAACAAAACCCTATACCAACACGTTTGAGCAGTGTGGTGTAGTAGGTCATTTTCCCTCCCATTACGGAGGAGGCTCGAACCCAGTAGTAGAATATATATGAGCCGAGATGATGATGATCATGAAGTATTCCTTGAAATTTAAGTGTCATTTGTGAAAACAGGACTCATTCTGAACATTTTTATAGAAGGCCTTTTTTTATTATATTTCTTATTTTTTTTTTCAAATATCAATTCAAATATATGAACATGAGAAATTAACGATAAATAACCATGATTAGTTTGTCCACCTTCTCATTTCAAGCCCTTAAATAATCCAAAGCCTTTCGAGTACCCTAAGCAAACTGCGTTATAAGTCAGATAATCTATTCCTGGAACGAACCCCATACACTCGCAAACAATAACCCTTTCAGATATCGCATTACTAAAAGTATTAGTTATACTTGATATTAAATATCTTCGTAATGGAGGAGTATAGGAATTATTTCTAATAATTTATTTCTTAGATTTGATCATTGAATTTCCGTGTGGTGACATAGTAAGAATACTATTCACCACCCCATATCTTACCCGTGGGTGATCGTACGGGACGACTAAGGGATATAAAACGCATATAACACCTATGCGAGAGAAGGAAAACTCGAAACAAAGTCCTATACCAACACGTCTGACCAGCGCGGTATAGTAGGTTAATTTCCTTCCCATTACAGAGGAGGCCCGAGTCCAACAGTGGGACATTTATGGGCTGTGATGATGATGCTGATCATTGAAAAATATATTGAATACAGTAAACAACTTAAATACATAAATAATCTCAAATTATTGAAATGTAGTATTTAATATGCTTCATTATTTATAAAAACCCAATTACGAGCGAAAAATGATGTCACAAGTGGGATTCGAAGCCACACCTATTGGAAATCCGTCCCAATTATGCTGCCACTTACACCACCGTGAACTATTGTGGGACATTCAAATCTCACTTCATATTATATTTACGTCTTTAAGGTGACGTGCGCCATCTACCCGACAATGTTTACATATTGTGTAGGCTTAATACTTCAAACTTTGCAGTTCAGTTAGAATTGTATTAAACGATGACACAACCCTGTTATACAAATTACTGAAATTAACATTTAATATGCTTAATTATTTATAAAAACCCGATTACGAGTGAAAAATTATGTCACAAGCGGGAGTCGAACCCATACCTATTGTAAATCCGTCCCAATTGTGCTGCCACTTACACCGGATAATTGGGTTTTTATAAATGTATAGATAACATTTCAAAGTTATAATTATTTTCCTAACCAGATTCCTATTTGTACTTCAGCAATTGGCAACCGTCTGATGATGGAGTAAGAATACAACTCACCACCCACTATTTTACCCGTGGGTGATCGTAAAGGACGACTAAGGGATATAAAAACGCATATAACATCTATGCAAGAGAAGGAAAACTCGAAACAAAACCTTTCTACCAACACGTCTGACCAGCGTGGTGTAGTAGGTTATTTTCCCTCCCATTACGGAGGAGGCTCGAGCCCAACAGTGGGACATATATGAGCTGAGATGTAAGGGTAAGATAGGATGTGGCGAATTGTATTCTTACTCCGCCACGAAACGTATAAAAATAAAATAAATATAAACGCGATATAATCGCAAAGTAATTTTATTTCAAATGTGTAATACGCGCGACCCCCATTAAATTACCTTGCGTTTTAGAAGAAGTTTAAATCCAGCAGAGGGCATATGTTACCTAAGGTTCAATAAACAATTATAATTAAAAAAAAGTATAATTTAGTTTTCTATGATTGCTGTTCGTTAGTCTCGCTGAAACTCAAGAACGGCTGGACCGATTTGACTAATTTTGGTCTTGAAATATTTGTGGAAGTCCAGGGAACGTTTATACAGTGAGAAAATATCATAAATTGCAAAAAAAAAAATAATAATAAAAAAAATTAAAAAATATATATATATTTAATCTAGTTTTCAATGACGTAAGAGAGCGAGTACGACGTAAGAGAGCGAGTAGATATGAAAGAGAGTATTGGTGTAAAGATGCGAAAGGGAATGCTCCGATGGTTCGGACATGTGGAAAGAATGCCGAACGAACGTCTGGTTAAGAAGATATACAATGCGAAAGTGGAAGGATGTAGGTACCGGGGGAGACCGAGACTAACCTACCTATACCAGATCGGTCATGTACTGAAGGAAGGTGGCGTCAAGAGTCTCCGAAACCGGCGAGCGTGTATAAAGAGAATTATAAATGTTGACGAAGCGAGTGAAGTATGCCAGGCTAGAGTTCTCTGGCACTCTGTTCTCTCTGCCTACCCTGCAAAGGATATGGCGTGATGATATGTATGTATGTTCAATGTAATTATGCCATCGTGTGTAATAAAATGAAAGTAATAATAAAACTTCATTCATACCGAGCATTTTTTTAATGATTTACGGATTTATTTTGTTTGTTTTAGTTTATTTTATACAAAAGTTTAGGTGTTTTAATTCTATTATTTTTTACTATATTACAAGTATTTATTTGTCCAACGTTTCTATTATTATATGAGGGAAGGAGTTGTACTAAAAAGTTGTTCCACCTAATCACATTACCACTACAATACCCAAAAACTTAAGTAATCAAACAAGTTGACTTACTTATCAGACGATCAGAACAAGAACTGTCGTAAGGAAGGTGGACTTGACCAAAATTGGCCAGCTCATATCTGGCCGGTGTATCAGCGGGGTGGTATAGGGTGTTAGGTGAATGTAAGGGGATGGGGGTCGTTAAGATAACGTGCTATCTACTGGACACGGGCTCTCAGGTTACAGGAAAGGGATGATAGTGAATATTTTGGATGTTGGTTTAATTTTGAATGAGATAATCCGTTATTTCTTTCTTAAAATTGAAACAAAAGGTTTGTTTTTTTTTTCGCCAAGCCAATGGTATAGGATTTTTTACCTTTTTTTTTTAGAAACTAGAGATTTTTTTTATATTCTAAGATAAGTAATGCATATATTATACAATTTAGTAAATAAATGATACCTACTTATGTTTTGTGTTTTTACAATTATAGGCGACAAACTAACGAAATATTTCACTATTTTTTTTTAACAATAAAAAAATATAAAGCAATAAATTTTGTCCGCAGCTCCATATTCATTGTCTATACATTCACTCTTCCCATTAGAATGATAAAAGTTATCAACCTTGATAAAAAGGTAGATAGATAAGAAGCCTATAATATTCTTTTTTTTTTAAACACAACACTATTGACTAAGGAAAATAATTCTTACATCACGAATACGCGCGCAAAACAAGGACTTTTTACTTAGTGCAAGGTGCATAATAAAAATTATAAAATAAATTTAAAATATATACAAATATAACACTTTAAAATACACTTATCATATTTGTATTTTACTTGTATCTATGGGAAATGGTATCAAGGTGGTCACGTAGTGTCCATTACGGTGTAAGTTATGTTACTGGGTCTCTGTGATCGCTAATAACATACGTGCTTATAGAGTGACCCCTTCGAGACGAGAGCGTGTCAGAAACCACTTGAGGTAACATCTTGAGGTATGTAGTAAGTGTAAGGGATTAGATTTGATTATATTTTGCAATGAAAACTATAATTGAACTATGTTTAATAATAACTAACCAAAAATATATTTTTTATATAGAATCATGTTCGTTTTCTGCTGGTTTCTTTTTTTGTTATCAAAACATGGATCAAAATTAGATAACTATAGTCTTTAAAATATAGCTTGATCTCTGTGACAGATAGCTACAAAACCGATGCAGTAATTTTGAATACGCGTCATGTTTATAATTTTATTATGTATTTTTTTTATTGCTTATGGTGGCAAACGAGCAAGCAGCACACCTGATGGTAAGTGTCACTGCCGCCCACGGACCTTTGCAATACCAAGAGTATAGCTTAGGCCGCTGCCTACCAATAAAATCCCCAAACCCACCCAGTTGGGCTTCCCGCTCTCTCGCTCACCGAACAAAGTGCAATAGCACACTGCCATTACTCAGACGTCGATCTTCTGCGAGAGTGTGGTACTACAGACGAATCGGCCCGCGGCTGTAGACAAAGAACTGTCAACAGTGTGATCCTACCACTACGATCGCCTATATTTTTATTCTTTACGTGCCAGTTATATCTCAACTGATTTATGAATATAAAAATATGAACATATACACCCCAATAGTTGTACCTCATATGTTTTAAAATACTTAGTAACCATTTTATAAAAATATGATACTTACGCAAGTACAAGGTCATACTGGACTGAAAATAAGATAGAGATGGGGCAATCGATAAACGTAAATCGATAACATTCTTATTAATTATGTAATAACGATGACTTATTGGACATAAAACATCTTAGCTCTTCCGTGAGTATGAAGGCTGAAAAATATTCTAGACTAGCTGTCCCCCATCAGCTGCTCTCTTTTCCAGATAAGTAATCACCAATATATTATATACTAAAACCTTCTCTTAAACACGCTGCATCTTATGGTATAAGTATTATTGCGATCGATTCAGTAGTTTTTGCAGTAGAAACGAACAAAAAATCCGTCTCTGTATTTATTAGATTGTAAAACTGGATTAAAATAAAGTAATATTAAAAGAAATTTTTTTTAAAACAAGCGTTTTTTGTTTTTAAAGGACACCACCGTGCACTAAGGAAATAAACCTTGTATTGCGGGGAAATTTACAAACATGCAATTAACGCAGACAAATTACACCCAGACTCAGAACAACACTTTGTGGATCGCACAAAGTGTTGTCCTGCGTGGGAATCAAACCCACGGCACTGGCACGGAAGGTCGGTATCTTAACCACTACGCCATCTGTGCAGTCGATCGTTTATTTGTATATTTAAAAAAATCAAAAAATAAGCTTAAATATTTTATTTTTTTACATTTCCATGTATTTCAACACTGAGCAAAGATAATTTCAAAAGTCCTAAGCTTAAAATAATTTGTAAATCAACCTGCAAAGTATGATCTGAATAAAATTGCAATTTAAATAAAAATTTCATTAAAAATATAGAGGGAATAAGACGATAAAATCAATTCGTAAAAATGTCTTTATTATAAAAAGGCATTTACAAACCTTTATTACATTTCCCATGGTGGTGGTCCTCGTTTTAAAAAATCCAAAGATATATCGCGTTGATTATTTTCCACCATAAGTCAGAGATAGAATATCAACGCCATACTTTTCGCCTTTGATTAATGTATTCACTTGTCACAGTAATATTACACGAAAAACCCCCTTATTTTCCTAGGACCCTATATCAGAAGGTGTTATGCCAAATCTAGGGTATATTAAAAAGGGTGGAAGGTGCCTATTTATGTGACAGCGACGCACCTGCTCTGGCCCGAAATCTCCCATGTGCGGCACGCCGGGATAAGAAGATATGCCCGAGATAAAATATTGTTTTTCTCCTTTTATTTCTTTATAATGTATTTTAATGGCATTTATTTTTTATATACTTTGTAGATTTATATAAAATCATTTTCGTAGTGTAATATTTTTTTAATAAAAAGTATTACTATATAATTAAAAGCTTTCTTTTTTTATTTAACGGACTTTGTCGCTTAGCGATCACAGCGTCCTATAAGAATAATAAAATTGAAAGTACATACATACATATCATCACGCCATATTCCTTGCAGGGTAGGCAAGAGAGAACATAGTGCCAGAGAACTCTATCCTTGCATACTTCACTCGATACCTCAACATTCATGATTCTCTTCATACACGCTCGCCGATTTCGGAGACTCTTGACTCCACCTTCCTTTAGTACGTGACCAATCTGGTCTAAGTAGGTGAGTCTCGGTCTCCCCCGGTACCTACATCCTTCCACTTTCGCAATGTATATATTCTTAACCAGACGTTCGTTTGGCATTCTTTCTACATGTCCGAACCATCGGAGCATTCCCTTTCGCATCTTTACACCAATACTCTCTTTCATATCTACTTGTTCTCTTACGTCTAAAGAAAATTTAAATTGAAAGTACATATACAATAAAGCAACTTATCATTATTTTAAGGCTAGCTCTACTAATTTGACTAATACTTTGTATGATTTGCTGATTTGCTGTGTGGTAGCGGCTTAGAATACTACCAACCCTTACTTTGCTTGTGGGTGTCGTAAAAGACGACTAAGAGCCTTATAACGACCTGGTCAATCTGGTGGCACGTAAATGTTCTAAGTATCATGGTTGAAAAGTTTATTAATAAACCAGTATGTAAATATATAGTTAGCTTTTCTGAATAACTTACTTTCCACATAGGACAAATGGATTGAAATAATATTTGCTTAATTCTCTCAGTTATCTATTACAGCACCTGCGGAGAATTAAACTGTATTCTTGACAGCAAACTGTATTCTTTATATATCACCACACAAATATAATACTTATATTTATAATTCATCTCAGCTCGTATATGTCCCACTATTAGGCTCGAGCCTCCTCCATAATGGGAGGGTAATTCACCTACTATACCAGGCTGGTCAGATGTTAAGACATCTATCATCGTATAGGGTTTTGTTTCGAGTTTTCTATCTCTTACATAGATGTTATATGCGTTTTATATCCCTTAGTCGTCTCATACGATCACCTACGGGTAAGGTAGGGGGTGGTGAATTGTATTCTTACTCCGTCACCACACGGAAAGTATTATATTTATAACTATATTTATAATTAATATTTATTATTATCAAAATAATATTAATAATAATCACAAACTCTTTAATGCATTTAGTTTAATTTAAATGCTAATAAAAGTAATTAAAATATGTAAATACATATTAATAGTTAAAAATAAAGGAAAAAAATATACCATGACTAAAACTTGATTCACATTCTAAAAATTCCTATCAATCATAGAAAGTAAGAAAAAAATATTAGTAATTCCGTTGCCCACTGTCATTAGAACGTAAGGAATTAAAAAAAATATATATTACTGTAGACACATGGCAATGACGTTGACGTTTCTATTCAAGTGTTATGAATAACATCTTACTTATTTATGTATGCCTGGTACTCTTAATTAAAAGTTTAATTTTACACATGTTTTCTACAGCTATAGATTATTTTTATTTTTTTATGTTTGTTTATGCACCTTGTGACATAGCTGTGTGTCCATTGTACGATAAGTATAAACATATGTTTATTTCTTTCAAAGCTATGAAAATTTTAATTGAACGAGGATACAGAGTAGTCTAAACATTACGGTCGTTACGATAAAGGTCTACTCTGTATTTATCGTATATTCTGTATCGGCTTTCGATTAGCTGGATATAAGTCACTACACTCGATTTAAATATGACAAAATTACGATTATTTTTATTTGTATCTATAAGTGATGGTAAGACTACACTCTTGATAGTTTTCTGCCAATAGTCGCGGGCCGGTCCGTCCGTGGTAGTACCATAATCTCTCAGGAAATCGACGTCAATCATAGTTTCATCAAAAATTTCAATTATATTCTGCACGACTCTATTTTTTCGGCACGACTCTATTTTATATTTAATAATATTAAATTAGTGTTTTATAAATATAAAAAAATATTAAAAATACATACATATATACCATCACGCCATGTCCCTTGCAGGGTAGGCAGAGAGAACAGAGTGCCAGAGAACTCTATCCTTGCATACTTCACTCGCTTCCTCAACATTCATAATTCTCTTCATACACGCTCGCCGGTTTCGGAGACTCTTTGACTCCACCTTCCTTCAGTACATGACCGATCTGGTCTAGGTAGATTAGTCTCGGTCTCCCCCGGTACCTACATCCTTTCACTTTCACATTAAAAATAATGAATAAAAAACGATTGATATTTGATTTTGAATTTGGTGTACAACATACATAGTAAGAGAAGTGTAAATGAAACGAGTGATTAATGGCAGATAGAGGCTTGCTGTAAACCATAGTCTCTGGCTATCTTTCTGCAAAACAGGCTTGTATGTATACTTATATACATGTAAAAATATATATTGATTACTTTTTAAAAACTACAGCTCTACTAAAGAACTGATCATTGTACTGCATGGGAGTTAAACAGACAATTAAGAACAAAAAATACATCATGACTCAGAAGAATAATTTTTGAATCCTATACTACTATTATTTAGTTAAAGTGTTACTTATATTGCCAAGGAAGACATATTTAAGCAGCTGCTAAGTAAGTGCTATTACGTAGAACGTAACGTGTTAAGTTGGCGTGTAACAAAATGTTAATTAGAATTTTTAATGTTGATTATTTAAAATTGATAGCGTTATTTTTATCTATTTTTTTTTATTTATTATGTACTTAAGAACTTGAATTTATAATTAAAAAAAATAATAATGATCACAAATTGTGCGATATAAATGAACAGATGGCGCAGTGGCTTAAGAATCGAATGTCTGTGACTAATGGTATGGGATAGATTAAAACACAGGATAATTCTGTTGTGTCAGTAATAGACGATCGGATTTTTTTTTATTGTTACATTCCTTTTTCTATTAGCAATTATGTATATCAAAAAGAAGCAAAACATCATATACTATAATTATAAAATCTATATTAACAAATAACATAACTACTATAGAAGGGAAACTAGAAAGAAAATATGGCATACCATCTGCCCAACGTAGTTCCAAGTCTTCTAATGAGTATTAGCATCTCAGTTACATATACCAGTCCCACTGCTGGGCTCCAGCCTCCTATACAATGGGAGCTGGTCAGACTGGTTTAATTTTGAGATATCCTTCTCTTGCATAGACATCATTTGTATATATACTTTAGTTGTTTTTTACGACATGGGTCACTATGAGTGAAATAGTCTTATTTTATTGCTTATATCTTTCAAGTCCCGTAGTTATAAAAAACAAACTATACCTTATTCTAAATTAAAAAATAAATATATGTATAAATTTATTTTTTCAATATGTACAATATAAATTCGAATAGATGTTTTTTTATTTTGTTTTTTATTCAACTCATCCCCAATATTTTGTCGCGGCTTACAATCTAAAAGTGACCATTTTAAAAATGCATCGTTGTTGGTTGGTCCGTCCTTTGGGGCTTCGTAATAGACGGACGGTCAAAGTGTTTTAGCTTATGAATCCTTAATGAACCATCCCGCTAACCCCATCAAGTTATGGTGTATCCAGAGCGCGAGAGACCACGCCGTGCCCTCGACTCTTAAGGGAATCACTTATTTTATGAACTTAACGTTTTGCATATTCGAGAACTACAGATAGAAAACTGAACAACGAATAGATGTTTACATTATTGCGCCTTCTACTCTATATGGAAAGAAATATTTTCTTTTTTAAAGACATTCTGCACTAAGGAAATCCTTGTATTGCGGAGGACTTTAGAAAACATGTAATTAATACAGACAAATTAGACCCAGACTGAGAACAAAACTTTATGAATCATACAAATTATTGTCCTGACTGAGAATCGAACCCACGGCAGTGACACAGAAGATATCTGAACCACTATGCCATCTATGCAGTATTTTAAAATGAAATAAAAATTCTCGTAGATGTGTTGAATTTCTTCAGAAAATATATTAAGCCTTCGATCTTGAAATGTCTGTGATAATTGATAAGGTGCATTGTCGAAATAGGTAGGTTTTATTCAAATATATGTGCCAATATATGAATCAGAGCATATTTTATCAATAAAGTATAATCAAGCTAAATCATACGATGTTTCTTTTTGGTATGCTAGCACATATAAGGTCTAAAAACTATAGCTAACCTTTGCTTATTTACTTATCAAATAAATAACCACATCAGTTGCATTGCCAAGAAGGGTTGACATCCCGTAGATTATTAAACTGCCAATAACTTTTGCAATATGTAGATACGTGTACGATGGAAAAGAAGTACGTATTGCAACAATCCCAAATAATGATGGGACATTATTTAATTTTAAAGTTCCAAAAATACTAGTCGATATAATAATACAGTACTTTTGGAGTATATTAAAAAAAATCACGTACTAAAGGAAGGTGGAATCAAGAGTCTCCGAAACCGGCGAGCGTGTATGAAGAGAATTATGAATGTTGAGGAAGCGGGTGAAGTATGCAAGGATAGAGTTCTCTGGCACTCTGTTCTCTCTGCCTACCCTGCAAGGGATATGGCGTGAAGATATGTATATATTTAAAAAATTACATAGTTTTTACCTGTTTATTCTTTTATTATACTTCTTAGTTTGTTTTTGTTAACTATATGCTTAACCAACATAGCGAGTAGAAGTTCAGCCGTAAATTCAAGTGTAACAGAATGGGTTACATGCGAGAGAATTTTTCCCAAGCCGAAGCAAAACTTACCATTTCCACGGGTAAAAGTCGCTAAAAGTTGCTGCAAGTAATCTAAAGTTAGGTACCAGGGTAGCAGAGGCTATTTAGATGCACATCTTAACTTGCCCATATATCTAGATTGAGAATGAACTTCGCTCCCGGGAATGGTGAGACTGTTTACTGAAAAACTAAGTATTTTTTTTCAACAGTTTAAAAAAAAAGCGAGGATTACAAGTATGGATACCCTACAATTGCATCTAATCAACGTATTATCTAAATGACAGTTTGGAACTTGCAAATTTTCGATAGTATCGATTTAATTAAATAAAGAGCTGTACGGATTTACTCTGAAGCGGTTTAATCCTGAATAGCTGTTGGAATTATGCTAGACTAAGCGGTATCACGACAATGGATATAGCTTTAAATTGTTATCGACAATATTAATTAAATAAACACGTTAGATAACTGAAATAAATCTATTTTTAAGTATTCTATCGTCCTTGTATTTGATTTTTAAATTCTCGTTTCGAAAACTTTACAGCGTTTATGGTCACGAGAAATTAAAATCAAATACAAACGCGATAGAATCCGTAAAAATAGTTTTATTTCAAATGTGTAAATATTCGCGTAAACATGAGAAATCATTAAACACGTTAATTTTCTTAATTTAATAAAAATAGTAATATATTAATGACAGTTTAATTTGAAATAAATAAATATATCATTTACATTTAAAAGATCTGATTTTAATGAATATATTGCCAAGAATTTAATAATTGATTTGCTAATAATTGTTAAATTAAAATGAGCGTAAAATTTCAAATGCATGAAATATTTTTTTGCTTAACTTACAATCAATGTTAATTTACAAATCAATAGAAACACTGTTTTAACCTTGACTGTTATGACACTGGTTGTTATGAACGAATTAAATGTATTATGTGCAGTTTTAGTACAGTTCATATTGAACAGATGGCGTAGTGGTTAAAATATTGACCTTCCGTGCCAGGGTTCCATTCCTAAACAGAATAATACTTTGTGCGATCCAAAAATTGTTCAGAATTTAGCTGTATTTTTTCTACGTTAATTATATGATTATTATCTTAGTACAGATTGGTTTTAAAAAAAAGCATGAAAATATGTTCCTATGTTCATCCACGATGATACAATAGCGGTTATATTTCGATAAGGGAATGATAAGAATACTTTCATTTGAAATCTTCACTATCTCATATATGGCTCACTGGTAGATACCACCCTCCTCCACAATGCAAGACACAAAATCTATGAGGCCACGCTAATCTGAAGGATTGCTATAGAATTTTATTAAGATTTTTTCTATTTTTACAATAGTAATTTACATATCATATCTCGTTGTCCTGTTTTACGACATCTGTTCAGAAGAGCGCTGGTAAATTGTATTCTCACTCACCACATAGAAAGTTCGACCATCATGATACATATTTATTGTTTACGGGATTATAGATTAAAATAAAACTATTTTTACGCATTGCTTTATATTATGTAATAACGATGACTTGTTAGATGTGAGACTCATTAACCCTAAAGTGATCGCTGCAAATTGTTCCAAACGGCTGTAAATTAGCAACCAAATATAACATACATACATATCATCACGCCATATCCCTTGCAGGGTAGGTAGAGAGAACAGAGTGCCAGAGAACTTTATCCATGCATACTTCACTCGCTCGCATATTCATAATTCTCTTCATACACGCTCGCCGGTTTCGGAGACTCTTGACTCTATCTTCTTTCAGTACGTAACCAATCTGGTCTAGGTGGGTGAGTCTCGGTCTCCCCCGGTACCTACATCCTTGCACTTTCGCATTGTATATCTTCTTAACCAGACATTCGTTCGGCATTCTTTCCACATGTCCAAACCATCGGAGCATTCCCTTTCGCATCTTTACACCAATACTCTCTTTCATACCTACTCGCTCTCTTAGGTCATCGTTGTGAATGCGAATAAAAAAATCAAAACTACTCACTGTTATGATATCTTTTGAAATATTTTGACAATGTTTATTTTCTTATGTTTTACAACGACAAACCGTTTTATTGATGTCGATACAATCACCTGCCTTGTAGCCAAGTAACTTGCACATATCGTTACAAACTGAATTACAGTCATGATCTCCTGCCAGATAGATGTCTTCATCGGCTTGAACGTATATTTGAAATAATGAAATGGCTAACAAAAATGTAAAATAAATCAACAACAATATTGGTTGAGAGTTTTTAACCATTTTTATATCTATTCGTTGTTAGTGAGCGTCAGATACTTGATGAATATTTCGAATGTTTTTAATATCGTTTCTTTATATATTTTTATCTAAGCAATTAAGTGGGAAACAATATGCGGGCATAAGATTTAGTTCAGTGTTAGAGATAAGGCAAATCATTTTTTTTTTACATTTATTAATTATAGTGCCCGGATTAATTATAAATTAAAGTTAATTTAGATTTAGTATTTCTCGTTATAGATATATTTTAACATGTTTTCTGATGTTTACGCGAATGTTACACATTTGAAATAAAATTACTTTTACGGATTCTATGGCGTTTGTATTTCATTTTTAATTTTCCGACGTTTCGAACACTTTGCAGTGATCATAGTCACGGGAGTGATTCTATATATAAAATTTTAATTATTTTTTAACAATATAAAATTTTATATATAGAATCATTTTCTTTTTGTATTGGCAATGAATTTGTATAAATTTGTTAATTAAAATGTGAGTCAAAATAATATGTGTTATAGGGTAGATACAAAATCTCTGTAATAACAATGACATATTGGACGTAAGACACTGGTCATCCCGTGACCATGATCACTGCAAAGTGTTCGAAACGTCGGGAAATTAAAAATCAAATACAAACGCCATAGAATCCGTAAAAGTAATTTTATTTCAAATATTTTAAAATGTATTTAAAATTATACGCAAGAACTCTGATTCTAATTACTTGGATTGGATGGAATATGTATTTCTCTTCCATCGTACATATTGCAAAAGTCCTTCTGTGGCTGTGATGAACGCTGTGAAGTTTACGAAACGTTGCGAAATTAAAAATCAATTAGAAACGTGATAGAATCCGTAAAAATTGTTTAACTTTAAATATAATAAATAATACTTGCGTAAATATCTGAAGTCATTACATAATGCAAAGTTATTAATCTTATGACCGAGCCGCCTATCCGACGTTAGCCCTTGAAACAAACAGCATCAGATAGAGTTGATCCAGTTCGACATAAAGCTCTTAGTTGTCTTATACGACATCCACGAGCAACGAAACGATTGGTAGTATTCATAATCACTGGCACACAGCAATGATATTTACCTTCTTAATTACCAATTCTTACTAATATTTAGTTCAATATTTTGTACTGTCGATAGTGAGATTCTAGGTTTGATTTTTTTAGACTAAAAGCTCTCTTTTACCCTAAAAAATTGCTATCGGCTTTTTTGGGAAATTCTAATGAGCGGGCATAAAATTGAAAAAACAAATGAAGTTATATAGCATACATACATACATATCATCACGCCATATCCCTTGCAGGGTAGGCAGAGAGAACAGAGTGCCAGAGAACTCTATCCTTGCATACTTCACTCGCTTCCTCAACATTCATAATTCTCTTCATACACGCTCGCCGGTTTCGGAGACTCTTGACTCCACCTTCCTTCAGTACATGACCGATAGTCAAGTTATATAGCAATAAAATAAAATAAAAAAAAATTTTTTTTCATAAATAAATATTTTCTTTAAGTTATATAGCCTAATTTATATATATAGGAATATCGCAAACTCCGCCCCTAAGCAGTTATTATCTAGTCGCAAAGTCACGTACGCTACGTAAGTACCTAATGGATTAATAGTTTCTAAGATTACCATATGCAAATAAACAAACACGTCAGTTTTATAGATGAGTATAGATTTAATTTTAACAAACAAGCATTCGGATGTGGTAAGCGGTGTGTGACGCCGATAATGTTGTACATTTGCATCTCACGCGGGTATTAATTATCTGTCTGACCTAGGGGTTTGACCGACGATACTGTACTTCCATAATATTATTAACAAAAATAATCTGTTAAAAGATATTCGGACTTTAAATGTCTGACCCACTTTAATTTAATTATATTTGAATGATGGGTTCTGATATTTACGCAAGTATTACATATTTGAATGAAAACTACTTTTATGGATTCAATCGCGTTTGTATTTGATTAAGTTTGTTTAGTATTTTCTTTTTTAGAAATGAAAACCTTTCTGCTCAAACAGTTGTCGGTTTGAAGAGCTATGTGGCCTGCGTACTGCCACTTCAACGTGCTAATACTTCTTGCTACGTCGGTTACAACCGTTCTTTTAGGGATTTCTATATTTCAAGTTTTATCACGTAAATAAATACTAAGTATAGTCCTCTCCATAGCACGCTGAGCGACTTTGGACCTTTTCACGAGGCCGAAATTATATGTAAAAATAAGTACATTAGTTATATCATAATTTATTAATTTAAAATTTAAAAACTCTGTTGTATATTTTTATAATATTTAACTGACAACCCTGTTATATTTTCGGCTATCATCCCCTACCTGGTGTTGTTTGACTTTGCGTTAGCTCGTTATTTATTAGTGGCTTAATGAGTACGAATTTATATACCTACATATTTATTAAAACCGCTGATTCCAAAATAAACTCTATTCAAGCAGAATTTGCTTCGCAAACGGTTTTCAACCTATTTGAATGTCATTATGCAAAATAATGTTGGATTTATCACAAATGTCAGTGTAGAGATGTTGAACATCAAAATAAGAAGGGTCATCACTTTGATCTAACGTGGGTTTTTGATCTAACAGAATTAACACAAATGGAGGTATTGTCCAAAATATGTAGACTTTCTTAAATTGTTATTTTAGTAAACGACGACATTTTAAAAATCATAAAAATCTTTTGCAGACATTCAACACAAAACTATTTCATCTTGCATTCACGCACAAAGGTTTGCGCCCAACACCAAAAGCGTCTTTGGGCTGGTAGATTAATGGAATGAATTTTGCAAAAAAAAAATCATTTCCCAAAATATTTTCTTTTACTTTAATATATTTTATAGAACACTTTTTAGCGCGAAACTAGGACTTTTTAATAGTGGTAAGGCCACACGCCACAAACCGGCCAGTTTGAAGTAACGCCATTCTCGCAGAAAATCGACATCTGAGTAGTGGCTGTGCACTGTTGCGCTTCGTTCGATGAGCGAAAAGCTTAAGTCTTTGCGTGGGTTTGGGTTGGTAAGAGACGGCTCAGCTGTATCGTTAGTATTCCAAAGATCACACTTACCATCAGGTGTTCTGTTCGGTTTATTATCGTAAGTTTCATAAGAGTAGATTTTAAATTCAGACATTAACTATTTACTAAAACTAAGTAATCTTTTAAATTGTCAATTTTATTATTTCATAGTTAACGATTTTCTAGAAATAAGATCCCAACATTTATCACATTTCCTTAAGTTTTTTTAATTATTAATATAATATAAATAGTTAATGTGGAAATAAAAACTTATTCTTATCTATATATGTATGATTATTTATTTATATTTAAAATTTAATCTGTCATAGACAAAACACAATAATAATAAATCATTAAACCCTAAAATTCCATTCAGTGTGGGGTTTTTATCTCGCTATCTCTTTCGGGGTCAGGCAGCAAGTCGTGCCTGCATAATTCCGGGTACCAGGGGGGCAGATAGGCCCGGGAGCTTAACTAATCAGTACCACCGGGCGATTAACTCGGAGCTGGCCGCGAGATAATGCCTTTCGCGCGATTAGTTGCACTGACCGCTTCGGACTTCAGAGCGCCTGGTACCCTCCTACCCTTGAGACTATGATAATACTAGGATATTGTTTGGTCCATTTGTTAGATCATTGATACTTATTGTGTATGCAAATTAGTTGCGGTTATTCGATTGAATGATTTTTATTTATTCCCTTTGAACGAATTTTATTATATCATCATCGTAAATGTTTTAGTTGAATGAATTGTATTAGTAATTGCTTCAACATAACTTCATATTCATTCATTTCATTAATTCTTTTAGTTTACGGCTTTTTTAAATGAAAGATTTTGTATCAGAAACGAATTCAAATATTATTCAATTTTCATGTACCTTACTTTCTTATTTTTCACTTCTCCGTTATTCTTTTCTGTATTAAAGGTTTCTCTATTAAGAATTTTATAAAGGTACTTTTTTTTTAATTTTTTGTGTCACAGTTTTTGTGGACCAGCCTAGAAAGATTAGATATAAAAATTAAATAAAATATATATATTTCTTTGTTACTGTCTTGTCTTTATTATGTATAAAAATATTAACTTTTAATGTCTTCACAAAGTTTTAATATCTTAATTATTTTAAAAATTTCCTCATATTAAGGTTTTTATAAAATTGATTCGTGAGGTCAAAATGAACCAAAGTTACTATGCTAAATGTGACGGGTTCGATTACCACTTACTAATTGTAGTGCTGAGTCCTTACTTCGCTCGTAGATGTCATAAGTGCTTAACCTGGGCCAACTCCATCTGATGCCGTTTGGTCAACAATTACATTCTCAAGGAGGGTAGGCGTCTGGCAGGCGGCCGGTCATACAACTATTGCCAATAACTTTTACAATATGTACGATGGAAGGCAGTACTTATTGTGTCGACCATAAGTAAGTGAGATAAGAGCAGAATGACATATACATATATAACTGTAATTCAATATCTTTATTTTGCTTTTTATTTGTTTCAGGTGAGTCAAAATGTAATAAAACGAGCTACTTGGTGAGTTTAATATTTAATAGATAAATAATTTGACATCATAATATACCCCGTGTTATGACGAGTATGGAATATAAAATTTAAATATACTTAATTTTATCTTATCTTAGCTGTATACCTCTCTAATTATTAGCTGACTAGTCATTTTGTTTTCCTGTCTCCCGCTTTGCCTAGGAGGGAAGTGGAATCACTGTTACCAACTCTCCTCTCTAACCTTTTCTAATTAAATTTGTTGCGGGTCCCAAGACAATTAAAATCATATCCCGGAGCTGCCTGAGGGTCAAGGGAGTTACAATGGTGGGAATGTGTGGTGGGATTAGTCCCAAAAATAATACTTAATTTTATTTATTTAAAATGTTTAAAATGTTGTGTTTATGGCCATTAATGTATTTTTTTTAATGTGGGTAAAAAAATAATAACTAATATTGTAGCGGGTAGATATAAATCTATGTGATTACTTTGACTTGTTCGACGTGCGACACTTTAATTCTCCCGTGAACATGAATGTTGTAAATTGTTCGAAACGTCTATAAATCAAATGCAAATACGATAAAAATTGTGAAAATAATTATCTTTTTCTCCTACAAGCTCAAAATAAACACAATGAAAATCAAGAAAACTTTGCATTTCGAAAACTCATGTCATTCGAAAGTGCTAAGTGCTATTTTATTAAAATCTGAATATCACTTTGAATACAGAAATATTCTTCATAAAAATAACACAATGCAACCCGACGAATCTAAAATGAAAAATGAATATTCAGTAAATAATTTTTGCACAGTTACTAAACTTTTAAGCGCCATTAGTGAAATTGCAAACTCCGAAATGTCAGAGCGGATTTAGCTCGTTCACCCGACGCGAGCCAAGGATATATCGCAACAGGATCCATTTAAAATATGAGCTAGGAGCCAATTCTCATAATATACTCATCGCTAAAGAGCTTTTATAGATTACTCCTATTTTATAATGACAGAGTAATGCATTTTGTTTATTCTAAAAAATTCTATAAGTCTTTGATCGTATGAACTCCAATAAGGATTTAGGCTGACCGATCGCATTCGTAACGTCGACGTAAGAGATCGAGTAGGTATGAAAGAGAGTATTGGTGTAAAGATGCAAAGGGAATGCTCCGATGGTTCGGACATGTAGAAAGAATGCCGAACGAAGGTCCGGTTAAGAAGATATAGAATGCGAAAGTGGAAGGATGTAGGTACCGGGGGAGACTGAGACTAACCTACCTAGACCAGATTGGTCACGTACTGAAGGAAGGTGGAGTCAAGAGTCTCCGAAACCGGCGAGCGTGTATGAAGAGAATTATGAATGTTGAGAAAGCGAGTGAAGTATGCAAGAATAGAGTCCTCTGGCACTCTGTTCTCTCTGCCTACCCTGCAAGGGATATGGCGTGATGAATGTATGTATGTAACTCCGATAAAGGAGCTAATACTTATTTATAAAGATTATTAAAAAGACTGCTATCCTACTGGTCCTATTGGTAAATATATCTCGCTTTGGAAAGACTAGGGATGATTTGTAAGCTGAAATTCATGTTGCTATAAGTTATTAGGTATACTTAGGTACCTAAGTAAAATATTCTTGCTACTATGCGAGTTGTCATTAGTGGTAGGACTACGCTGTTGACAGTTTTTTGTCAACAGCCGCGGGCCGGTCCGTCCGAGGTAGTACCACACTCTCGTAGAAGATCGGCGGCTGAGTAATGGCAATGTACTGTTGTGCTTTGTTCGGTGAGCGAGAGAGCCGGAAGCCCAGTTGGTTAGGTTTGGGGATTGTATTGGTAGGCAGCGGCCTTGCTATACCCTGGTATTGCAAAGGTCCATGGGCGGCAGTAACACTTACCATCAAGTGTGCTGCGTGCTTGTTTGCCACCATAAGCAATAAAAAAAGAAAGTTAAATGTTTTAACGTAGCAGATTCTTTAGTGGAAGATGTTATCTTTAAAAAAAGCTTTCAGACATACATATCATCACGCCATATCCCTTGCAAGGTAGGCAGAGAGAACAGAGTGCCAGAGAACTCTATCCTTGCATACTTCACTCGCTTCCTCAACATTCATAATTCTCTTCATACACGCTCGCCGGTTTCGGCGACTCTTGACTCCATCTTCCTTCAGTACATGACCGATCTGGTCTAGGTAGGTTATTCTCGGTCTCCCTCGGTACCTACTTCCACTTTCGCATTGTATGTTTTCTTAACCAGACGTTCGTTCGGCATTATTTCCAAAAAAGCTTTCAACTTCAATAATATTAACAGAATAGTAGGATAATAAAGATTTTATTTATATTTCACTTAATTAGTTGTCCATATAATGTAAAAATATTTTAATAATATCCATTTTCTTCCAAATTCCTTATAGTTTATGTTACGAAGGAAGAGCGCATTAACGTCATATATTATGACTGCATTAGCCCACCCACCATATTTTAGTCTAGCCTTTAAACTGAAGCACCCAGGCACTTCGCTAGGGAAACTATTTGAGTAACGGCTAAGTGATCCACTTAACGCTTCAGTTAATGATATTTTTAAGTTATAATGTTTTAGTTGCAAGCTAATATGAGGGTTGATTATATTATTTATAACTTGATTGCTGATTTTATTCGCTGACTATATGAAACTATAAAATTTTAGATTCGTAACCTGGATTAATAAAAAAAAAATATGCTTTTCTATGATTTTAATGACTCTTTATTTACAAGAAGATAGTACTTACTAAAACAGTTGCATTTATTCGTGCGGTGATGGAGTAAGAATACAAATCACCACCTTCTTCTTTGTCCATGATAAAAGACGACTAAGAAGTATAATAATGTAATTAACATATATACAAGAGAAGGAAAACTCAAAATACAATTCTATACTAATCCGACTGACTAACGTGGTATAGTAAGTCAGAATCTCTCCTATTGTGTAGGGGGTTCGACCCATCAGTGAGACATATACCTATAATTGGAGATAATAATGAAGAGACCCATTTAAAATTTATAAACTTTTAAATGTGAGTTTCGGATAAATTAACCCTGACTGCAGCTCTCTTGTTCACAATATCTCGAATGTTAAATCAACATGTAAATAATTCTTCTTCTCAAATATATGCATACATACATACATATCATCACGCCACATCCCTTGCAGGGTAGGCAGAGAGAACAGAGTGCCAGAGAACTCTATCTCTGCATACTTCACTCGCTTCCTCAACATTCATAATTCTCTTCATACACGTTCGCCGGTTTCGGAGACTCTTGACTCCAAACATATGGGTACTCAATATTCTCCTGCTCTTATCCCAATTACTTGTGTTCAACTCAATATGTACGTTTTCTTTCATAGTACATATTGTAAAAGTTATTGGCAATAGTTTTATGACCGGCCGCCTGTCTACTCGTAACTTAAACCTTTCTTGGGTACGTAATCGTTGCCAAGACGGCATTAGATGGAGTTAGCCCAGGTCGATATAATGTTCTTAGGTGTCTTTTACCACCACCATCCACGAGTAAATTAAGGTTCGATAGTATTCATAACCACTAACGCACAGCAGAAACTATTTATTACCATATTCCAAAAGTTATAAAAGTGTACGGTAAAATTATTAAAAGGAGAATGAGGATGGTGTCCGATGGTTTACTGTGTGAGACACAAGGAGGTTTCAGGAGTGGAAGGGGATGCATGGATCAAGTGTTTTCTCTGCGCAATATTGTGGAGAAGCATTTCGCTCTAGGTCAGAGGGTTTTCTGCAGTTTTATGGATCTGGAAAGAGCATTTGACACGGTTGTACGAAAGGAACTTTGGGACATTTTACCGGAGTATGGTATTACGGTAAACTGCTACGGGCTGTGCAGTCCAGTTACATGGGCTGTAGAGCCTGTGTGCGGCTGGATGATGGAATGTCGCCTTGGTTTGACGTCAATATCGGCGTTAAGCAGGGGTGCGTTCTGTCAGCCAGGCTGTTTATCATATATCTGGATAAATGTCTCCAAAGGTTGAACGATATGAATGTGGGAGTCCAGATGGGCGACTCAGTGGTCACTGGTCTGCTCTATGCAAAGGATGCAGTCCTGCTGGCACAGTCAGTGACTGACCTGCAGACCCTAGTCGACACAATGACAGAAGATTGTAAGAAAAGGGGTCTACGCGTGAATGTGAGCAAAACCAAAATAATGGTCTTTGAAAGAGATGAAGCCAGAACAGATGTAAGAGTAAAAATAGGTAATGATGTACTAGAGCAAGTGGATGAATTTGTATATCTTGGATGTGGATTTAGCCGATATGGAAGGTACACCACTGATATAGAGCGAAGAGTGAATGCGGGAAATAGAGTGAATGGAGCGTTGGGACAACTTCTCAGTAGCCACCACCTCAGCCAGAAGGCACGTGTAGCAATACATAACGCAATGTTTGTCCCAACATTACTATATGGAAGCGAGAGTTGGGTATGCAGAAAAGAGCATGAATGCAAAATTAATGCGGTCGAAATGCGATCTCTACGGAAAATCTGTGGAGTCAGGCTGACCTTATATCACTGGAGGCATATCACTGGAGCTAACATAAATTAAACATGTAACCAAACTCTTTTGTGAAAAAATATAATAAAAAAAAATGACGAGCCCACTGAGTTTCTTGCCGGATCTTCTCAGTATGTGGCTGCTTTCCGATCCGGTGGTAGATTAATTAAATTTAATTTAAAAAACAATGTGAAATTGACAATATGTAAGTGCCCCTATGGGGCTCATGCAAAATAAATGATTTGATTTGATTTGATTTGACCGACCGCATTCGCAACGACGACGTAAGAGAGCGAGTAGGTATGAAGAAAGTATTGGTGTAAAGATGCGAAAGGGAATGCTCCGATGGTTCGGACATGTGGAAAGAATGCCGAACGAACGAGATTAAGAAGATATATAATGCGAAAGTGGAAGGATGTAGGTACCGGGGGAGACCGAGACTCACCTACCTAGACCATCTGGTCTAGGTAGGTCATCTTGGTCACGTACTGAAAGAAGGTAGAGTCAAGAGTCTCCGAACCCGCCGAGCGTGTATGAAGAGAATTTTGAATGTTGAAGAAGCGAGTGAAGTATGCAAAGATAGAGTTCTCTGGCACTCTATTCTCTCTGCCTACTCTGCAAGGGATATGGCGTGATGATATGTATGTCTGTATGTACCAAAAGTTATTGGCAACAGTTTTATGACCGGCCGCCTGCCTGACATCAACTCTCCTTGGGAATGTAATTATTGACAAAACGGCATCAGATAGGATTGACTCAAGTCTATATAAAACTCTTAATCGTGATAGTATAATTATTTTTTAATTTAAAGTAATGTAATTTCTGCAATATATTAAATTTTTGCTTTATTTTTAAATACAAATAAGTAAATGTCCAATCCAAAAGGAGCTATTGAAGTCGACTTGAGTTTGCGAGACAATTACTTAGTGCTCCTCCCCATTTACCCCCCTCCCACGTTTGGGGGGTGCGCATAGCACCTGAAGCCATTTCCATAATGCACCAACGGCATACTTATTCACATAAACTTAACACTTTAAATAATTGACTAAAGTATATACATATATATATATGTATGTATGTTTTTAAAATAGGACATTGTTTCTATATAAAAGTAAAGACTGTCTGTATATTATCACTATCATCATCATTGAGCTTGTCGCTATCCACTGCTAAAGATACTCCCCCATAAATAAAGGAATATACGAATAGTGGAAGGAAGGGCATACTATTGATACCGTTGGGCTGGCCACCGATGTCAAGACTTCTTAGAAGTGACAATATGTTGTTGTGCTTCGTTCGGTGAGTGAGAGAGCCGACAGTGCAACTGGAGGGGTGGGTTAGGGGTTTTAATTGTGGTAGGCAGCAGCCTAGCTATACTCCTGATATTGCAAAGATCTATAGGCGGCAGTAACACTTAACATCAGGCGTTCTGCTTGCTCTATTGCCACCACAAACAATATAAATAAATATTAACCTAATTGCTACGCTTAACAGTCAGGTTGACGATTCTAGTGAGGTTTTATGTAGTCCCCAGCAGGGAAATGAAGCATATCCCTGGTAAGACTTTACGTCTTCCACGCAGAAGTAAATGGTGACGTTGATTATATTTTTATCGCCGTACCTAAATCAAATAACTGACCCTAAATAACTGCACAGATGGTGTAGTGGTTAAGATACTGACGTTCTGTGCCAGTGCCGTGGGTTCAATTTCTACGCAGGACAATATTTTGTGCGATCCACGTAATAGTGTTTTTGAGTCTGGGTTTAATTTGTCTGCGTTAATTATATATTTATATAATCACCCACAATACAAAGATTATTATTTCTTTAGGCTGACCGACCACATTCGTAACGACGACGTAAGAGAGCGAGTAGGTATGAAAGAGAGTATTGGTGTAAAGATGCGAAAGGGAATGCTCCGATGGTTCGGACATGTGGAAAGAATGCCGAACGAACGTCAGGTTAAGAAGATATACAATGCGAAAGTGGAAGGATTTAGGTACCGGGGGAGACCGAGACTCACCTACCTAGACCAGATCGGTCATGCACTGAAGGAAGGTGGAGTCAAGAGTCTCCGAAACCGCCGAGCGTGTATGAAGAGAATTATGAATGTTGAGGAAGCGAGTGAAGTATGCAAAGATAGAGTTCTCTGGCACTCTGTTATCTCTGCCTACCCTGCAAAGGACATGGCGTGATGGTATGTATGTATGTAATATGAATCATTGAATGATTTAAATAATAGTAAAATACTGAATTGCATGCATTGTTACATTCGCATGTGTACGATACGATCGTGATTAAGCCGTCACTACACACCGCCCTTAAGGTTTTCGTCGCTCCTCGACGCCATGACGAAACCGCCTTTACGGAATTGAGCTGTTCAACCGATTGATGATAGCATTCACGCTTGTGAGAATTTAAACTTTGTGAGATGTTGTTATAAGGTACTAATTTGTATGTAGACGATGTTCTGAATTGCTGGAGTAATGGTTTCCGGATTTGGAAATTGTAATTATAGGTCTTGAATGTTGGAATATTTGCAAAAATATTTTTAATTCTAAAAACAGTAGAGCATGATAATTTTATTTGTGTGTGGTAGCGGCTACGAATACCTACTACCAACCCTTACTTTGCTCGTGTATATCGTAAAAGATCCATAAGAGTTTTATATCGACCTGACCAACTCCACCTGATGCCGTCTGATCAATAATTACATTCCCAAGAAGAGTTGACGTCATACAGGCGCACGATCATAAAACTATTGCCAATAACTTTTGCAATATGTACGATGGAAGTGGAGTACATACTGCGTCAACCACAAGTGACAGGAGGAGAATTATGATGGTAATATATAGTTCTTGTGCTGAAACAAAACTTTTATCATTCTACGCTATTATTACCTACTACCTGATGCCCACGACTTCGTTCGCGTAACATTCTTGAATTGACCTTTCTAGTGACATAAATGGCGATGATTTTTAAAATTGAAATGACTATAACTTTTGTTTTTGACATCAGATTTTTATGAAACAAAGATTAAATGTTGCCCTAATTTGAGCTTGGTTTATATGTGCAAACTGTGGAACAATCTGTTCACTAATTTTTGGGATTAGCTTACACATACATATAGACACACAAACATATAGATAAAAAAATTCAGAAATGATTTTTGTATTCTGTTGAGCTTGTTTTTACTATCGATACTCTTCTTTTTAATAAATTTATCAAATATACAGACACGCGATATCTAATCATTTATTATATGAATAGATTTTTGTTTAAAATATATAAATTTTAAACAATATATATCATCTGGGAAAAATAAGGTACACACGATTGTTTCAAACCACGGTAAAACCATCTGCCAGTCTGATTACAGACTGATTTTCTACTCATTTTGAAGAAATCCATGAGATTTCTTCAAAATAATATAATTGACTAAGAGGACCACCTAATAATAAGCCGTAATGCTCGCTTATAGATCACTACGATACCAAGAGCATAGCTAGGTTGCCCCAAATATTACGATTAGATTATTACATACATTGATACATTAAGATTACTTCTTTAAGTCAACAAGTTGTATTTTTAAAATAAGTGAAATTCTCGTAAACATATGTAATGATAATTAAAGAAATTAACGATAAAACTAAAGTGTAGTTACATACATGAAGACGTTGTCACAGACAATGGCGCGCGGACAATGAGACCCGATAACTGAACCACTCCATCACAGAGCCGACAAGGTTATCGGCAGACAAAGCCCTCGCTCGGGGGGGTTGTATTGTCGAACGATTCAGTTTTC
The DNA here is from genome assembly GCA_905163515.2 of Lymantria monacha. Lineage (NCBI taxonomy): Eukaryota > Metazoa > Arthropoda > Insecta > Lepidoptera > Erebidae > Lymantria > Lymantria monacha. Next base: position 26,415,206 of record LR991100.1, read on the forward strand.
TAACTTGTACTGTCGTCAATGATACTATTTTAATATTTTTCAACAAATAATACGGATGTTTTTATTATATATGTAGATTAGCTATTGTATATCAAATTTCAAATTGTTTAAATGTTTAATTAATATTCCATGTTAGTTGGAATGAAATTTAAACAAAAAGGCTGAATACTATGTTTAATAATTGCGTTGGTATTATTTTTCCTTTTTTGACATTATAAATACAGCATTAATTGTCACGGGCGATCCTCCCGTCAACTACAAACGAGATAAAACACGTAAAAGTGGTTTTATTTGATAATTATGTAATACTCATGTAAAATATCAAAAATTCATTCATTCATATTTCATAATATATACATTTGTTTTAAATTTATAAGACTACTAGCAGACCCGGCCATGCGTTGCTGTGGCTAAGGTAGCCTTAGTAACAAGTGGTGGTTATGCTCATAAATTGTAGCTTATATGAAACGTTTGTACGTTTAACATAGCGTCATCTATTAAATACTTACTCAATTTAGTCAATAGATACCGCCATCTGTTAGAATCGTTTGGAGATAATAGATAACTGTGACTGTCAAATAATAGACAAATAATTTGCAATAAAATAATATTGCGACTATAAATTAAGATGGAATCTATCCTATCTTTTAAGTTGGATCAAACTACACATGCTGTGCAAATTTGATTAAAATCAGTTAACTACTTTAGGAGTCCATCGCGGACAAACAACGTGACGCGTAATTTATATATATTATGATTTTGTAAAATATGACATTTTACGTCAATACATACAGCGTAGTCCTACCACTAATGACAACTCGCATAGTAGCAAGAATATTTTACTTAGGTACCTAAGTATACCTAATAACCTATAGCAACATGAATTTCAGCTTACAAATCATCCCTAGTCTTTCCAAAGCGAGATATATTTACCAATAGGACCAGTAGGATAGCAGTCTTTTTAATAATCTATATAAATAAGTATTAGCTCCTTTATCGGAGTTACATACATACATATCATCACGCCATATCCCTTGCAGGGTAGGCAGAGACAACAGAGTGCCAGAAGTAAATAGAGTTTTTAAATCCTAACTGATCGCATCGTATTAATTTATTATTAATATTGGTGCATAAACATCAACCCTATTTACCGTAGTTATTTTTTTATGACACAATTTATGATTCCCATAATGATTTTTAAGGAATTTAAACGCGAGATAACTAACTAGAAATCGGTTATAAAATTTGACCAAAATTTTTAAAACGCAATTTATTCTTCTTCCCCTTGTAGATAGAAGTATAAGACGTATGGATAATAAAAAAGACTTTAATTGTTTGCATAGCCTATATCATCATCATCTCAGCTTATATTTATATGCCACTGTATGGCTCGAGCCTCCTCCATAATGGGAGGGAAATTGACTTACTATACCACGCTGATCAAACGTAGTGGTATAGGGTTTTGTTCCAAGTTTTCCTTCCAAAGATATAGGGGTGGGGAATTGTATTCTTACTCCATCACCACACAAAAAGTAGCCTATATACTCAAACCTAATTTAAAATATTAATATTATTAACATACTTACATGACCGCTTGTGACTTAGGCCGATCTCAAATTACACTGTTGACCATGAATGCCGTTGGTGCAGACACCGCTTTGTATTTTGTGATTGGGTTTATCATATGCCCTTCTCCTAATATCGATGTCTTCAAACACACAATTACGCTACTTATCTCATTATTAGAAGAGATGTATATTGTCTAACAAATCATAAATTATCCGTGTGGTGACGGAGTAAGAATACAATTCACCACCCCCTTTCTTACCCGTGGGTGATTGTAAGAGACGACTAAGGGATATAAAATACGTGTAATATCTATGCAAGAGAAGGAAAACTCGAAACAAAACCCTATACCAACACGTCTGATCAGCGCTGAATAGTAGGTTGATTTCCCTCCCATTACGGAGGAGGCCAGAGCCCAACAGTGGGACGTATATGGGCTGTGATGATGATGATGATGATAAAATCATAAATCGCCAAATATTATCATTAGAGGCAGTGCAATATATACTATCTAGTTGCTGAATTCATACTTCAATTTACAGAAGACTCCTTAGAAATATTCTTCAGTTACCTGCGGTGATGTATGCTGTAAATTATCCAAAATTACAGCATAGTAAAATAAAATAAGTAAAATTCTAAGCCTTTATGGTCCCTGATTTTATAATAAGTTATAAGTATTACTCACAGGTATTACTACTTAGTCTGTGGTTATAAGGATTGCCTACGATTCGACGTATGCAACTCTAGCTACTCTGTGAACTCTGCAAAAGTGTTGTCTTGAGTTTTAGCAAGTCTTATGTTATATTTTGATAATGAAATTATATTTGACATCTTATTGTTACATGTCAATATGTGTTACATTAATTAAATAATTTTAATAGCTTTTTATATAAGGTAAGGCAGAGAAACTGCTAAAGTCTATTGCATATAACATCACAGTGCTTTAAATATGTTTTTACGTTCCACCATCAAAATTCTTGAAATTAACAGTATGGCAGTGTTGAAGCTAACTTGTCTTAAAATAAAGTAATAAATAGTAAAGATTAAGCATAACTTATATTTATAACTTGTAAATTCCTTAAAAAATTACTTATAGTCATTTTAGTAGCGAAATTGACCTGCTATCTAACAGTATAGGATTTTATTTCGCGGTCTCCATCTTGCATAGATATTATATGCATATTATATCTCTTAGTTGCCTTTGACGACACCCACGAACCAGATAGAGAATTAGGAATGGTATTCTTACTCTGTTACCACATGGAATAAGAAGTTGAGTGCTGTTTAAATAATCATATTAAAAAGAAAGCCCCCAATGCATACAAAAGATAATATGTAGTAGCGAAAATGGTAATATTTAACATTCCTTAGTCATAATCTATTAAGTTATATATTATAAAAATAATATGGAAATATATAAATTCAAATGGAGTCTCTAAAAACGCATTTGTAAATACTAAAAAAAGGAATGAAAAAATAATTTTTCGAACGAATGAAAACAGTTTAAAGTGCTCGCGCGGTTTTATTTGCCACCAGATACCGTCCGGCGCGTAAACATCAAATTTTATTGACATTCGCGCCGCTTGTGACAGTTCTTTTTTTTTTAATCGCGCACTGACATTTCAGTATAACCTCTTTATTTTGGCACGCATTGTTTTTTTTAATATATTGCTCTGTTTTTTATGCAATGGAGGGTGCTATCAGCCAGATAATGCGCAAAAAGGTTTACTTTCCCAAGTTTTTATTTTTATTTGAATGATATTTGTCATGTATTATGTTTTTGTGTATTGACGGAATAAGAATACAATTCATCAACCCCTACTTTATCCATGGGATCGAGAGAAAAGAAAGACGATTAAGAGATTTAATATATAGTTAAAATCCATGTAAAATGAGGAAAACTGAAAATTAAACGACTATGCCCACCGGACTGACCAGCGTGGTATAGTAGGTCAATTTCCCTCTTGTTACGGACGATGTTTGAGCCCAGCAGTGGGACATAGATGAGATGAGAAAATAATTGAATAGTAACCTGAATAATACCAACCTTGGCAATGGTGCTTCTGGTATGGTTATATTTTCTAGTTTAACTTCTCCTGTAGCTATACTTTTTATTCATTATTTGCTAATTCTTAAGCACGTTATTGCTTCTTCAGCAGTCAAATCATCAATCTCTGTAAACAATTTCATTCGCTAATTGTAATTGTTTACTGTAGAATGAAGTATGCTAACAGACGAACCAATACGTAAATATTTATAAATCTCTATTTTTCTCAAATACATGATGCTCGTGTGGATAATGGTATTTACCATCAAACATTATCTGTTAAATACATATATCAACTAAATCAATTTCATTTTGTATTTTGATAAACTGATATTTTGGATAATATACTCGTAATTTTGGGCTTATTCGTTTGATGCCGAAGTAAAGACACAATTCCCCACTTGTATTATATTATTGTGAAGATTGTAAAATACGAATAAGACTCTTAATCAGATAATATCACTGTAAGTGAAATAAATTTCTAAATTACCAATCTGTTTCATCAGCCTATAGTAATATAAGGTTATTCTTTTCCCACTGTGGAGGAAGAGTATTTTCACGTATATATTCTGAATAATATGATCCCTATCCCCTTTCATTGTTGAATTTTATTATGTTTGCAACGCAGGAAAATATTCGACATTATATTTTTTTGTGTTATTTTGGTGTTTATTACCTTAGAAACTCTAATATGTTCAAGAATCATTGAAAGAAGACTCACTGATCCGCTGTTTGACAGCGAGATAGTTTCGTTTTTTATTTTTATCATAGCTCTTTATCAAAATTGACATCTACTATGACCGTCAACGTCACTGTGTCTACGTTGTCAGATCACAAGAGTTACCAGAAGTACAAAAATCGACAAGAGGTAACCATAACGCTTTGATTGCGTTCCAACGTTTCAAACTCAAAGGTTGGTTGTAACAAAGCATTGCTCGAGGCGGTCGCATGTTAAGAACGCGCCTAATCAAACGGCCCAAGTTCTGTTTTCACTTTGTTGCTAGTTTCTTTGATGTTCTTACGTTGATATGATGCCCTGGTAGCTCATGACTTGTTTCTTTGCGTCAAACGATTTCTAAATAAATTTGTTTTTGCAATGTCTGTTTAGAATATTTTCTTGGAAAATATGAATTTAATTTTATAAACAATATGATATGTACATATTTTTTAATGTTTGATTTTATTATTTCTGTATGTTTTTTAATGTGAAATATGTCAAAGGACTATTATTGATGATGTGACTTATTTATAAATAAATATTTTACATACATACATATCATCACGCCATATCCCTTGCAGGGTAGGCAGAGAAAACAGAGTGCCAGAGAACTCTATCCTTGCATACTTCACTCGCTTCTTCAACATTCATAATTCTCTTCATACCTACACGCTCGCCGGTTTCGGCGACTCTTGATTCCACCTTCTTTCAGCACGTGACCGATCTGGTCTAGTTAGGTGAGTCTCGGTCTACCCCAGTACCTACATATTTTACATATTTTATTTTTATTTATTTCTTTCTAAATATTTTACCATCAATTAAAAAGAATTCTTTTTGGCAATTCGAAAGTAGGCGGTGGTGATTCATTGTAATCGTAACTCTCACGAAAAATAAAATTATAATTGAGTGTGACATAGTAAAATATTGAAAATAAAGGAACCAAATACTCACAGATCCTAATGTCTGTATTTTTTTTCCTACAATTAATTTTCTTATTATGAATGTCTCAGATGATAGTTCGATTTCAACCTCATTATTTAAAATCAAGGCTACAACATAACAACACATCTAATTATAATTTCCTGTATTCCAACCTTACAAACTGAATAATGCTTTTATTTTGTCATGTATTCCTGTACTACATTGGTGCTTAAAGCACATTTTTGACCATCGACAAACGATTGACAGCATCCAACCTCTTTTTTGCCTAAGCTTTTGCACAAGCCGGCAAATGAAAAGATCGTTCTCCACTCTTTGCTATTCCATTTTTAACATTAATTCTTTACATGTCTATCAAACTTCAAAGAGCCATACAAAATGCTAATTCTTAGTTCGAAATCGTTTCTTTGACGCGTGAAATTCTTTTCAATGTTACAATTACAGTTTTTTGAAATGCATTGTCTATGAGTTTTTGAACGAACTGCTTTACGTCCACGTGTTTCAATGGATGACTTTGGTTTGAGACATAGATTTTTGCATTGGGTTTTGTATTTAAATTTTTCTTTGTAAAATTTCAGTTGAAATGAGTTTGCTTCAATGATTCATATTGTATGCAGTTCACTGTTGACAACAATAGACACCATTTCGTTAAATTTATCATATAATAAGACATACACTGGTAATATTTAACAATAAAATAACTTATAATTAATGGTGACTAACTTACTTAACTTCTGAAACCCCTATCTTGTCTGAGGGTATCTCGTCTGACCTGTCAGACCAACATGGTATAGTAGGTCCATTTCTCTTCATTCCTGAAGAAAGTTCGGCAGAAGGACATATATGAACTGTGATGATGATGAAAATGATAAACTTAAAAAATATCAATCTTATATATGTTACTTAGATCAATCTTAATGTGGAAGTAGCTGAAAGGTATCATACAAAATAACTTTAAGTGCATATATGCAAAAATCTATATAAGTACATACATACATATCATCACGCAATATCCTTTGCAGGGTAGGCAGAGAGAACAGAGTGCCAAAGAACTCTATCCTTGCATACTTCACTCGCTTCCTCAACATTCATAATTCTCTTCATACACGCTCGCCGGTTTCGGAGACTCTTGACTCCACTTCCTTCAGTACATAACCGATCTGGTCTAGGTAGGTGAGTCTCGGTCTCTCCCGGTACCTACATCCTTCCACTTTCGCATTGTATATCTTTTTAACCAGACGTTCGTTCGGCATTCTTTCCACATGTCCAAACCATCGAAGCATTCCCTTTCGCATCTTTACACCAATACTCTCTTTCATACCTACTCGCTCTCTTACGTCGTCGTTACGAATGGGGTCGGTCAGCCTAACTCCACAGATTTTCCGTAGAGATCGCATTTCGACCGCATTAATTTTACTTTCATACTCTTTTCTGCATACCCAACTCTCGCTTCCATACAGTAATGTTGGGACAAGCACTGCGTTATGTATTGCTACACGTGCCTTCTGGCTGAGGTGGTGGCTACCGAGAAGTTGTCCCTACGCTCTGTTCACTCTATTTCCCGCATTCACTCTTCGCTCTATATCAGTGGTGTACCTTCCATCTCGGCTAAATCCACATCCAAGATATACAAATTCATCCACTTGCTCTAGTACATCATTAACTATTGTTACTCTTACATCTGTTCTGGCTTCATCTCTTTCAAAGACCATTATTTTGGTTTTGCTCACATTCACGCGTAGACCCCTTTTCTTACAATCTTCTGCCATTGTGTCGACTAGGTTCTGCAGGTCAGTCGCTGACTATGCCAGCAGGACTGCATCATCTGCATAGAGCAGACCAGTGACTACTGAGTCGCCCATCTGGACTCCCACATTCATATCGTTCAACCTTTGGAGACATTTATCCAGATATATGATAAACAGCCTGGCTGACAGAACGCACCCCTGCTTAACGCCGATATTGACGTCAAACCAAGGCGACATTTCATCATCCAGCCGCACACAGGCTCTACAGCCCATGTAACTGGACTGCACAGCCTGTAGCAGTTTACCGTTAATACCATACTCTGGTAAAATGTAATCTATATAAATACTCTTGTCATAAAATATGATAAGATAATGACCTTAAATTATATAAGAGATTTGACAATTATAAACTACCTAAATTTGTCTACAAAAAAATATGAACTAAATGATAATGTAAATCCCATTGGAGCGAAGAAGTGGTGCAGCGGTGTATTATATATTGATAAATCAAGTAATATTTAGGAGACTGATTAATTAATTAAAGTTAATAATCAAATTGAAGCAATTAAAGATTAATATCACAAATTGTTTCAACTAACATTTATCACAAGTTCATACTAAATAAAAGATCATATTGAGATCATTGATTGAAACAGAGTAAGCATAATCCATTACAATAGCATACAAAAGGCTGCCAAACAAAGGGAACTGACGCCATAACAACACATAAAAGCCTATATCGCATGACATATTTAACGCTCACAGCAAAAGATATGAGCTCTCACACTAAAAGCCCAAACCATTAGAACAAAATGGTCTATCAAAATTACAATATCAATTACCAATGCATTAACAATTCATATCACAAGTCAGACGTAGCAGAAACAGGAATCTCGTGCACGTAATGTTATTATTGTGCGAGGGAGATAGAACAGGGAAATGTGGGTGTACGAGGGGGATAGTAGACAAGGCAGCCGACGTCGGAGAGCTGTCAAAATGTCAAATTTCAGAACGTAGCCGGGCGCAACTTCAAACGTGCCCCTACCGTTGGCATGCAATGCGCGCTAGCTCTAATATAGTTATAGAGCCCTGGTACCGGTGCCGTGTTAATATTCATGCATCTCATCCCGACTCTTCCTAGGAATAGAGAGCCATTTTCGTGAAAGCTTCGCTCCCCGTCTCCGATATGAATATGAATGAATGATTTTCTGTTCACTTCTTGGATTAAACTTTTTAGACAGCGTCTCGGTATGATTACTCACTCGCATAAAGCGTTTGTACAAAATGTTATTGTTTCAAATAAAATTCTTGACTTTATATTAAAATTGCAACATTTATAACTAAAAAAAGTAAATATCTGAAACAAATATCTTGAAATACATTTAAACGTTCAAAGATGAGCTGTCATTTTGACGTGCCGGAATGTGTGGTCGATTTTGTTTCATATCCGAAATTGCTAACAACGTTCTTTCATTCGACCAATATAACCAACAAAAATGAAATTGAAATTTCCAATTCCCCGTCCATTTCCTTGGTAAAACAGGCGGTTTTCTGTTTCCATCTCTCAAAATCCAACAGTACGTCGGCCAATATTCGGCTGTCTCGCTTATGACGGGACAGTATTGGGGAGCTCATCGAAAATGAGAACTAAAAGAAAACATAGTTTTTGACGATTCAGTATGCACTCATCTCCTCTATCTAACCTAACATTTTAATTAACGGTTCATTGAAGAAAATGTTCAAAATCGTTTTAAACTCGAGTCTAGATTCTCAAAAATTGATATGAACTTAATTAAATTTTAGAAACTGTCAATGATGTTAAAAGCCCTTATAGCTCTTTACAAAGAAAAAGCTTTGTGAATCCCAAACGAAATTTAACAAGCTCGCACTTGACTCGTGGTATTTATGAACGTCAATCATATCTGTCAAATATGACAGTAGTCAAATCCCCTGGCGCGGTAATAACGTCGTAGAACGTCAACGTCGTGGGCACATTCGAAATTTGAAAAACACACGTTTGGGTGTTCCCGCGCGTGCTGGATTCGCCGATTAGTGTTATTTTTGAGAATGGAATCGAAGATCGTGTCGCCTTTGGCTGTTCCCGCCCACAAGATGGCCGCGCTAATCACCCGACGCGTTCGCGGGAAACACAACTGAATGATATACAATTTTATTGATGCGATGTGTTATTACTGACCCTAACCTATAATTACTCTCAGGCTTTACGCGTGGGAAGGTATTAGAAAAAATATGTTTTGAGTCATTTTTTGACTCGTGCTATGTAATTGTTCGGCCATTCATAATTGAACGACTTTGTATGTGATTGTTTTCTAATTTTTGCCTTTGTTTTATTCTCAGTAATGATATGTTTCGTTTGTTGATAGATAATGCTATTGTTATTTAAAGCGCACTTACGATTGTTATCACAAGAACGTTGTAAATTTAATACTTATTACAACTTGGATTAACGTTAGTGAGTGGGTAACATTGGTTGCCATGTTTAAAAAATATGTTTTTTTTTAATATTTGATTTTTTTTTATATTGTCATCATTCTCCTACTCTTATCCCAATTACTTGGGGTCAATACAATATGTACTCTTCTTTCATAGTACATATTGTAAAATTTATTGGCAATAATTATATGACCAGCCGCCTGCCAGACGTCAACCCTCCTTGGGAATGTAATTGTTGACCAAATGGCATCGGATAGAGTTGGCCCAGGTCATTATAAGGCTTTTAGTCGTTTTTTACGACATCTACGAGCAAAGTAAGGGTTGGAAGTATTCGTAGACGCTACCACACACCTTTTTTTTTAATATTGTATAACTAGTTAATTTTATATTGCTACTACTGTTGTAATTTATTTGTTATTATCATTTGCCAATACCAGACCCCAAATATAATAACATCACATTCGACCACTTCTATTAATTAAATAATTACGACAGAACACAAGTTGGTACGTCACCAGGCATTATTTATTGTAGAGCCGGTTTAGAACGATGGCCGGGGAGCGATCCGGCTGATTTATCGGACGTCAGACACGCTTGCTGGCCAACATGTAACTCGTATAGGATACAATGTCTTAGGATAAGATTAAGGCTGGTCGATTTGTGCCGATATGATATCCAACATAATCAATACTATACTTAATAAAACACGTTTTACAGAGTATATTTGTTCTCTCTGTAACTCTGTGTGGTGACGGAGTACGAATACTATTCACCACCCCATATCTTACCCGTGGGTGAGAGACGACTAAGGGATATAAGACGCATACAACATCTATGCGAGAGAAAGAAAACTCGAAAAAGAAACCCTATACCAACACGTTTGGCCAGCGCGGTATAGTAGGTTAATTTCCTTCCCATTACGGAGGAGGCCCGAGCCCAACAGCCCAACATTTATGGGCTGTGATGATGATGATTTGTTGTTCGGTAGTGAATGTAGAATTTTAAATTAATTTTCATATTTTACCACCATACTTGACATGAAAAAAGCAATCTAATTTTTTTTTTTTTTTTTTTGTGACTTAGTTGTTAGCCTCAGATGGCTATGACAACTTTACACGGTCTGTGGGTGAGCGCTGAGGGCTCTCAACCCGTAACAAAATCAAATCATCATTCTCATATATGTCTGACAGCAGGGCTCGAGTCTCCTACATAACGGGAGGGAAATAATTGAGCTACTATTCTACACTAGTCAGACGTATTGGTATAGGGTTTTGTTTCGAGGTTTCCTTCTCTCGTAAAGATGTTATGTGCATTTTATATCCATTAGTCTTCTCTTACGATCACCCACGGGTAAGATAGGGGATGGTGAATTGTATTATTACTTTGTCATCACACAGAAAGATCAAATCAAATCAATTTAAAATTACTTAGAAATTGAGACGATGCTTTTTCGAACAATGGTTGATCCGAATAAAATACAGATAAATCTTCTTCGTATACACATATAGAGTAATAATATAATTCACTTCTTTCTTTACTGTCCATAGTTGTTATAAGAGTCTAAAGTTGATGTTATGTAGATATCATCGATGCAAGAGAAAGATAATTTGTTATAAAGCCGACTAAACAACGAGAATTGTTGGTGAATTTGTCCCCATTATAATGGACGCCCAAGTCGAACGATGGGATATTTATTGACTAAACAGAAGAAGATACTTTTTAAACCATCAGTTAAAACACTAAGTTTTATATTTATACGTTAATATGTTGTTATCTGTGTGGTGACGGAGTAAGAATACAGTTCACCATCCCCTATCTTACCCGTGGGTGATCGTAACAGACAACTAAGGGATATAAAACGCTCATAACATCTTTACGAGAGAAGGAAACCTCGAAACAAAATCCTATACCAATACGTCTGACTAGTGCAGCGCGGTATAGTAGGTTAATTTCCCTCCCATTAGGGAGGAGGCCCGAGCCCAACAGTGGGACATATATGGGCTGTGATGATGCTGATGATAATATGTGAACAAAATTGTGTTGGAATCTTTGTGAAATAAAATAAAACATTTCAACATGACACTTAATTAGTCATCAAGAATCTATTATTTTCCGTAACTACAGAATATTAGTTAGTTAAAAATTTCAGAGATGCCAGAGTAGCCTAAATAACGACTTCTCGTATCAAGTTATAAGTTGGAACTCCATACAAGATAATTCTTTGTGCGATCCATAAATGATTATTCTTATTCTAATTTGTGTTTTTTAATTTAATGTTTGTAAATATCTCCTAGATTATAAGAAATATTAAGAATTGGCAGCTAGCAATGACTTTGAAAAATCATCATTCTCCTTTTCTTATTCCAATTACTTCGGCGCAATACGTACGCTGTGTATTGTACATATAGCTTTGACGATAGTTTTATGATCGACCCTTCAACCACCCACAAGAATGTAATTGTTGATCAGACAGCAGCAGATGGAATTGACCCAGGTTGACGTAAAGTTATTAGTTGTCTTTTACGACACCGACGAGAAATATAAGGATTGATAGCATTCGTAGCCTACCACAAGGCATGTAAAAGTTTAAATATATGTTATACTCATGTAGATATCGGACATTATTAGGATAATAACTGTCCCCCACCTGCTTCCCTCCTTTCTAGATAAGTAATCACCAACATATATTATACTAAAACCTTCTCCTAAACACGCTGCACCTTATGGTTTAAGAATTATTGAAATCGGTTCAGTAGTTTTTGCAGAGTAACCGAACAAATAAACAGGTTCTCCATTTATTAGTACAGATAGATAGATAATAATACCAAACAAATCGTTTTTGACTTTATCAACAGACCAATTACGCTTTTTGTGATCTTGACCCTTAAAGTTCCATGTCTCCAATTTAGGGACATAGTCAGGCCGCGTGTAGGGGCGGGCGCTACGCCCCTTGCTTCGGGCTTCGCTGACGACACATCATTGGCGTGGCTGGTTTATCCAAGGTGCCTCGTGTCGTGTACCCTCACACCTAAAAAGCTGATATTATTAGTGTAGACCAGCCCCCATAGTAGCAAAGGTTTTGTAAAGGTTCTATACAATGAAAATTGGTGTATAAAAATATTTTTACGGATTTAATTGCGTTTAAATTTAGGCTGCTATAATCAGAGTGGCCCAACTGCATTTTTTGCAACTTTAATTAATCTAATTTCAATTTCGTAATCTATAAATGTTAATCTGTAAAACCACGGCGGCCTAAAATTGTTTACAAGCTCTTAACAATAGATGGCAGTACAAGTACATTTTCGGCTTATGATCAATTCGATTAAATTAAATTTTAATTCCCTCCATATTGTAAAACATAATTCTTATAGTTAGGCCGCTCTGGTTATAGCAGCCTCATTTAGTCCTCATGTGACAATAGATACTAAAAACTTATCGAAACGTCCGTCAAAGTAAAAAAATAAAATACAAATGCGTATGAATATTTTTATTTCAAATGTATAATACTTGTGTACACATTAGAGAAATCGCTAAATAATAATTTCATCATTGGATTTCACAGATATTTTGCGCAGTAGCTTAGGGTTCCTATTGCTTTTTTATCTATGAAAAGAGATTACATATGAAAAGGCATCTGTTGCTGGAGAAATGTGGCATATCCACCATTACCAACACGGAATTTCTGACTTTCCTCATCGAAGTCAAATAAATTAAGTTAGGTATATTGAAATAGATCTTATTCCTAAATCATAAAAATAGCATATGGTACGTATAAGTTTAATTACTTAAGTTAAATTTTAATTGGCAGAGGCTCACTAAGCACATAGGGTAATGTTGGAGAGCGGCAGGAAAATTTTCAAACTTAATACTAAATGACAATAAGTATATAGGTAATATTTATACGGTCAAGACATTAACTTAGCTAGTATGCAAGTAGATAAAATAAAAGGATTCTTGCAGTTCTTCATAACTTCCTTCTAAAGAGTTGTCGAGAGTTCTATCTACATTATGCTAGATAACTATTATATTATCTGTGGCTTCATTCGCATTACAGAGTAGTTATATTTTAATGTATGTAATTTTATTTTCATCTTCTGGTAACACTAAACTTTGACAATGGCAAATGTTAATTCGAAGCCATATATAAAAAAAAATACTAAACTATATATGTTTATAATTTTAAATATTAATATAATTCACCAACCAATTTTAATTATTAGCAACCAATAATTCAAAACGCCCATTTTCAAACAACCGCCATGACTACAAGCTACTAGGATATCAGTAAATACAGGAGTTGTATGAACAGCTATGTATCTGGCAAACACAGGGCGTTGGCGGCGTGCAAATATTTGTAGTGCCGCGGGGCACCCTCGTCCTTAGATAGCAATGTTCTACTTGTTATGTCTTATGTAATCCTGGTAGGTGGTATGTTGTGCACGTTGCTTACTCTCCTAGTACAGATCAGATCAGATCTAAGGACTTTCTTGTACCCAAGGTAAAAAGGATTCAGGTATATAGATACTTGAAGGTTTTAATATTAAAAAAGAATTATTTCACTCAAGAGTCCCTTTAAAACAACTGTCATCTAATTTAAGTGTATTTACTTAATGTACTTTAGTTTTTTTATAACATAAACAGTAGATTGTAGAGGTGTTACTTTATTATTCTTTAATTAATTCCACAATGATAAAATTAACTTTCATCATCATCATCATCATAGTCCATATATGTCCCACTGTTGGGCTCGGGCCTTCTCCGTAATAGGAGAGAAATTAACCTACTATACCGCGCTGGTCAAACGTGTTGGTATAGGGTTTTGTTTCGAGTTTTCCTTCTCTTGCATAGATGTTATATGTATTTTATATCCCTTAGTCGTCTCTTACGATCACCCACGGGTAAGATAGGGGGTGGTGAATTGTAATCTTACCGTCACCACACGGAATAAATTAACTTTACTTTTAGAGAATATTTCAATTTGTTCATAGTTTATTCTATTTAGAAATTAAAACTTTCATTCATTTAATAACCATAGACACCATCTTATGGATGCCATCAAAAAGTATTTCAAATGTAAATAGACTAATACTTATTTGTTAAGTAACTAACTTAAAATTGAAGACACAACAACAGAGTAACTTACTATTAGAGATTTAAATATTACATAATGAAATACAGATAATAAATCAGGTAACAACATAAAATTAAGAAAAAAAGCAGATAGTTGTTTATAAATTTGGTTTACGAACGATAATTTAATTTTACGTGATACCGTTATAAGAAACTTTGATGAATAATTGTATACTATAAATTGAACAAATATACAATAGAAACCACTTTAGCTTTTCACTTCATTTTATAAACAGTTCTGAAAATGCAAGTACGCTTACGCCGATTATGCCTCTCTATTGCTTGCTCCACGCTTACACTTGATACTTTTTCATGCGTATAGTTTGCGTTCATCGATTTATAAACCGCTATTAAGTCAAAAAGAAATATATTACGCACAAAAGACATTTAAACGCTATCAATACGCGTAAAATGTATACTCAAACGCATCACACGTCATCCCCTATTGTAAAATAATGTTTGTACCGCAATATAATTCAAGCTAGGCCGGCGACATGGAGTCAGTACGACCGCAGTATGATTTACGTCGCATCTATATCTGGTAGATATGAAATTTGTCAACTGAGTACTAGATATCTGTGCTGTTTATGCGTACCGGTGTATCGACAATATGTGAAATAGTGTTGTCCTTATTTCAATATAGGATTTACAGAGTACTTCACTATATTATGATAGAAATATTGTCTATGTAGAATCGTATATGAAAGGAAAGATTTTCATTTCAAAAATACCTATATCACAAATCAAATCAAATCATTTATTATGCATAAGCCCTAAAAGGGCACTTACATATTGTCAATATTACATATTTTTTTAAATTAATCTACCACCGGATCGGAAAGCCGCCACAAACTGAGAAGATCCGGCAAGAAACTCAGCGGGCTCGTCTTTTTTTTTAAATTTAAATGTTTTCTTAATATTATTGGATACATGTTTAGTCCCCATTAACTCCAATGAGATGTACTTCGAGTAAAGATTTATTTTTTAAAAGTTAAATACAAGATTAACAAAAAAGAAACAAAAAAGAACAGAAATGGTTGGACCAGATTCCACAAGCGGCACCCGATCACGAGTTAACTACTAAAGCAGCCATCACGCCCCTCAACCACATTCGTGGGAAGGGAGAGACACGCTCACGTAGCTACCGCAAGCAGAGACCTTTTTAGTGAGCATGACCACACCAGCAATAGCTTATATTTTACACCATCCATCCATTTATCAGCCGTAAGACGTCCACTATTGGACATAGGCATCTCGTGAAGAGCCAAGAGAATGCCACTCATAACGGTCTGTATCTTGCATCCAACGGTTTCCTACTACCTTCATAATTCGACAGTCCACTTTGTGGGAAGTTGTCCTACGCTGCGTATATAAACTGAGATATGCCTATTATCTCATTTTTTTATCCTCTTAGTCTCTTATTTGACGCAGACAGCTTTGTTCAGGTCAGCTAATCACAATATACAAGAACTTTAATATAATGAACCTCAATATAACGATTTCCTCGATTTAATGAGTTTTTTGATATCCCTTAGAACTACCCGTAAGATTTAATAGACTTTTAAATTACGAATACTTTTATCAGATACCTCTATATAATGAATTTTCTAACATTGTGAAATAATGAAGTAGAATTTATACTCATTTAAAATATTTAGACTATATATATATAACGTATTCCAACGATCAATTATTTACAATAATTCAACAATAATAGCGACATATCATTTCTTGACATGCTTGCATTATTATATGTTTATATTATTAATGAAAAGCGTTATATAAAAATATGTAAAATGAGTAGATAAATACAAAATATTAAAGTTTTCCTACCTTCTTCAAACTAATTTCAGACCAGTCTAACTTCTATATAATATACCTCAATGGAACGAATTACTTGATATAACGCATTTTGAAATAAAACTACCTTTACGGATTCTATTGCGTTTGTATTTGATTTTTAATTTCCCGACGTTTCGAACACTTTACAGTGATCATGGTCACGAGAGGACAGTAGAAGTAGTAGTAGTAGTAGTAGAATCCGTAAAAGTAGTTTTATTACAAATGTGTTATACTCGCGTAAACATTAGAAGTTATTATAACGAATTTTATCATGTGTCTCATTAAGTTTCATTCGAGGTTGCACTGCAAAGAGTATTTATTTATCTTCTAGCAAGCAATCGATTCAGTAAATGCAAGGGTCACTATATTTTCGACACGATTCATTCGATACAAAATAAAATAAAGCCGATTATTATTTATTCGCTTGCGGCACTAATCAATGGACGACACGCTTTTAATTTATGCAACAGATTCGTTACGGTTTAATATGGTTTTTTTTTTTTATTTTTAGTCGATTTTATATTGATAGGCCTTTCAATCAGTGTTTTTAGTTTGTCGTAAATTAAATTCATAATTTGTTTTTGTAAATATTTTTTTCAGTTCCTATACATCTTACTCTAAGGCTCAGACTTCTATCATAATAGGAAGGATTTATGAAAATAATTATCATCATCTATTCAGCTCATATATAACCCACTGTTGAGCTCGAGCCTCTTCCATATTGGGAGGGAAATTGATCTATATATGGTACTAAAATTTGGAAATTGATTGATTTGGAAATTGATCTATATATGGTACTATGCCATGGTCAGACGAGTTGGTAAAGCATTTTGTTTCAAGGTTTTACTTCTCTTGGATAGATGTTATATGCGTTTTATATATCTTAGCCATCTCTTACCGACCACCCACGTATAAAATAAAGGGTGGTAAATTGTATTCTTACTCCGTCACCACACAAATACTGTAAAAATTCTCAAAAATTCTTTAATATATAAGGTTGAGAATTTTTAATTGATTATCTTAAGTTATTGATATGGTGATGGCGTAAGAATACAATTCACCTACATTTTCTTCTTACAATATTGACTACCAGTGTCATAAAAGACGCATATAATATCCATTTGAGAGATGGGCAACTCAAAGTAATGCTCTATACCAACTTCTTTGTCTGACCAGCGGAGTATAAGTAAGTAAGTTAAGTTTCCTTCTATAGTAGAGGCAGCTGAAGCCCAGCTATGGGACATATGTAGGCTGAGATACACGATACACGTATTACAGAAAACATCCTCTTGATACAGTTCACTTACACAGAAAAATAGAATGTGATGATACAGTGCATTTTTAATCCTTCACTTTGGGATTTGGGATACTTCTATATATGGTATTTTTTTATTTTTGAAAAATTTTAATGTATGAATCATAGAATGTTATTTGATTTGAAGTCAAACAAGATGATGATCATCATCATTCTCGTACTCTTATTCCAATTACTTGTAGTTGATACAATGTGTACTCTTCTTTCATAGTACAAATTGTAAAAGTTATTGGCAATAGTTTTATGATCGACCACCTGCCAGACGTCAATCCTCTTTGGGGTTATTGTTGACCACACGGCATCAGATAGAGTTGGCCCAGGTCGTTATAAGACTCTTAGTCATCCTCCATATCCAACCACGAGCAAAGTAAGGGTCAAACAAGATATTAAATTTAATTTATAATCCCATGTATTAGTTTTGTAAACAAAATTGTTTTTTTCTTTTTTTTCTCTCATTATTTATTGAGGACTTTTATTCTTTATGAATATGTAAGCCCCATCGTACCCTAAACATAAATATACAAAAACACTTATTACTAATATAATATACATATGTATGTACATACATACATACATATCATCACGCTACATCCCTTGCAGGGTAGGCAGAGAGAACAGAGTGCCAGAGAACTCTATCCTTGCATACTTCACTCGCTTCCTCAACATTCATAATTCTCTTCATACACGCTCGCCGGTTTCAGAGACTCTTAACGCCACCTTCCTTCAGAACGTGACCAATCTGTTCTAGGTAGGTTAGTCTCGGTCTCCCCCGGTACCTACATCCTACCACTTTCGCATTGTAAATCTTCTTAACCAGACGTTCTTTCGGCATTCTTTCCACATGTCCAAACCATCGGAGCATTCCCTTTCGCATCTTTATACCAATACAGCAATGCTCTCTTTCATATATGTATGTATTACAATTAATTGTCCCGATGAACAGCCAGACCACACAATTGTTTCACAAACTCGGATGCTGGATTCGCCAAAATAGTTTGTACAATGCCAACATCCGAGGTTTCAAGGGAAAAGGCTTTTCTTCAGCTCATCTCTTTTATCATAGTTCTGGACACATCACGAAATTGTTGATCATTAAAAAATTTTCCTATATTACAAAATTTTCCACCGTGTGCACTCACAATATACCTTGTCAAGCTTTTTAATTCTTCCATGGTTTTTTTTTTTCATATATATAAAAAAAATATTTCAAAACCTTATTTATGACAAAATCTAATTAGAAATACTTTATCAACACAGAGATATAAATGTGTTCAAATCCAAAATCAGCACTGCTACTGAATGAGAGAACTCTACAGTAGAGAGTACAAACCCCTCTGGTTGTAAGAGAACGCATACTCTGCAGTGGTATAGTAATTAAATAAAATCTAAGAACAGTAAATTTACGTCAATCTTGGGTTTTGTCGGTATACAATCTAAGCGTGATATCGGTTGTGACGGAGGCACAATGGCCTGCTTCGAGCGCTACTTTTTGCCAGCCCTACTGTTATTTATTGCCACGAGTCGTATGCAAAACAGACTGAATTGACGCTCACTAGGGTTGCCAAACTGGTTGTTGAATTTAACTATAAATAAATTAACCATTCATTTGCCGTTGTTTAAATTTGTATTTTATTAATTTGTTTTGATACAATAAAATTAATTGTACACTTTTTTTTATTTATTTATTCGTAATAATAATTTATGGTTCATTAAAATGTTAATTGATGTAAATAGATTAAATTTATATAAATATTTTTATTATTTTTCAAAGATTTGGTTGGTGTTGGCGTAATTTAATGATGAAAAAGTATTTTTTCACCGTGGCAACCCTCATGGAGATCGTCGCCGGAGCACCTCATGAATATTACTTCTTTTTACATTTACTTCACATTTATTGGCAATCGTTTGAGCTCACCGCCCGCGTCGGTACATGCGCTATTATTTCCTACATTTACATTTTTAACCATATAAATTTAGACCCTATTTCTATTTATTTAAAGTTTTGAATGGTATAAACAACTTCTTAATATTTTTTTTCTTAATTTTTAATGATACGGCTTCTTTTGATGTCCCGATTGATATGAAAAACTCTTTATTGTTTTACATTTAAAGTAAAGCTGTATCCAAATGTAGTATGACTGCAAAAAGAATCAATTATTATGTTAGCATGTATCATTTTATACCAAATAGGATACAATATATAAAAGCTGACTTGTCTTCAGCGATCCTAATCCACCATCTTTGTCAATAACTATTGTATATAGGACAAATTTGAACCCTAAATACAATTATCTCAATTAACATATACCAGGAGAGCATGACTCGATCGGAATTCGCACGTACAACACAATATCCCAATTCCATCAAACGCGACAGGTACCAGGCTAACATAGCACGTTAGGAGTTAGAACGCACCTATCTCATTTCCTAGCCCAGTTGCGGCTTCCGAACGGCCGTCAGCGCGGGCGCTTCCGGCTCCACAGATTAGTATCAATGCCATTTACCGTCTCACTAGAGCATTGTTGCTATTCCACGATTCATGAGAATAATGGTCGCGATGGTAATTCAATTTTCGGTAAACCTAGTTAAAACTAGTTTCATTTTAGATGTCTTCATTAAAGTAATTTTAAAGTTACAAATTTTATAATTCTGTTATATAACTAAACCAAATTTTACAAAGGAAGTGAAAGAAAATTCTAAATAAAACTAGTAGTAACTAGCATGATATAATAATTCAATTTGCTGCCTATTGTTGAGAAGCCTTGATCCTCAGCAATGGAGCGTGGGAGACGATAATGATGATAAGATTTTACAATTTAAAAAAAGAACTATAAGCACTCAAGATCAATATAAGGATCGGTGGTATTTATACCTGACACCACACATCAAGGATTCCTAAATTTAGGCGATTACCAATTACCCAATTATCAATTACCGAATAAATCTTAATTATAATAGAATCTCGCAGTTAGTAGCAGTAGTTTAATAGTTTTTGTTAGATTTTTTAAACTAATACATTGCCACAATATAATTAATATCATAAATGAAATGTTTAATATAACTGATCATAAACAATATAAATAAATTTATACATATAGAATCATTTTCTTTTTGTACTGGCAATAAATTTGTAATAAAATGTTGGTCAAACTTTTAATAACTGATACTGTAGCGGGTAGATATAAATTTCTGTAATAACGATGACTTTTGTACGTAAGACACCTTAGTCCTCCCGTGACCATGATCACTGAAAAGCGTTCGAAGAGTCGGTAAATAAAAATCAAAGACAAACGCGATAGAATCCAAAAAAGTAGTTTTATTTCAAATGTGTAATAAAAAGAAATTCATACTTCTATGCTAATTTCTATCAAAAAATCTATGAATTATTTAAAAAGTCTATATATAAGTAAATTAATGCCAAATCAGATATTTTTATTAAAATCGTTTCAATTTTCATAATATTCGGTATATATAAAAATCTATATGAATTTTTATTCTTAACATAAATAGTTGCTATAAATATAATCTTTCGATTTTTTAATTAAATTACTACCTTTATTTTCACGTTTAGATTCATCTAAAGTATATACCGAGACCAGTAACTTGAGAAGCGCAATAACAGCTTACATTGATAAGCATAAAGATAATAATGGTGTAGCTATTATCATCCAAATAGCAGTAGAAATTACCGTTAATATTTAGTAAATGTACAAATACAGTGTAGCGTCAATAAAATCAAAATTTTACATCTCCCAACATAAAGCGGTCGCAACTTAAACTCTCGTAAAAAGTAATTTATAGTCCCTAACACCAAATACGGTAGTACCAGGGCAACATAAAACATAAGAATGTTACCAATAAAAAAGCTCTCCGGTTGTCGCCAAAAAACTATTTCTGTCTAACCATTCGGCCGGTGACTGTCCATTACACATCTGCATAATTTAGTCCCGATCCTGTCGCGGTAACTCCGAATAGGGCACTTGAATATTTAATGCAGCCATCGAAACAGCTCTCAGTAAAAATGTTACACGTTTGCTTCGACAAAAATTGTCAGCTGTCTCTCAATTAACTTCAACGCATTTCAATACTTTATTATTTCAACACGTTTTAGTTGCATACACGTTTTTTTTTTTTCTACTAAATTAGTAGTTTACTAAACGGTTGTCATGTTGAATATCATGTTGACAGTTAAACATGCAAATTTTTACATTTTAACTTTAAAAAAAGAAGATATTTCACTTTTAATGTTGTAATGTATCGTTTGGTCCTCTTGTTCGCACATAAACAAAACATAAAATAAATAAACAAGGAGACACATCGAGCAGAAAACAGAAGGACTGGGAGGGTTGTGATAGTATCATCCATCACACGGTCACATCTTTCGATAGGGTTAGGGCATCCCCACACCTTTATGTGTCCCTAGTGGGACATAAAAGGCCCGAACTAGGGGTCCATAGTTTTTTGACGTCTATTTGTGGTTACCTTCAGCCCTCTAACGACTTTTGCTTGTAAACTATGACTCAAATAGCTTTAGTGTGTACATTAAATATCAGACAGGCATTTATAATGTAATTGATACATGTAGTTATTAAAACAGATACATTTTTGTATTCGTTATACTAAAATTAATATATATATATATATATATATATATATATATATATATATATATATATAATATATGTACATTTTCTTCTTTGCCTTTTCTAATTCCAGCTATTGCTGGATGTCGTGGATGGATACGATGGAGTCATCATTCGCTTTTAGTAGATACAAGCATTAATTCAGAAAAGAAATAATAAATTTCTTTTGAAAATCTTTTATTTTTAATATCGTTCACAGGATTTTGCCGATAACTCTGTTCAGATTAACAGTTGGAGAAATTAGGCACCTAAATTCCAGAAAGTTAGACGAGTTATATCGAGTTAATATTGAGTTGATCGAAGTCGAATTTTCGTTCATGTTCACTGGTTGGTTTGTCCTTAAAAACATCATAATCTCAGCTTATATATGTCCCACTGTTGGGCTCGAACCTCCTCCATAATGGGAGGGAAATAAACTTACTATACTACGCTGGTCAGACGTGTTGGTTTTGTTTCCAGTTTTCCTTCTCTTGCATAGATGTTATATGCATTTTATGTCCCTTAGTCATCTCTTATGATCACTCACGCGTAAAATAATTGGTAAATTGTATTCTTACTCCGTCACCACAAAGATAAAAACTATTATATGGCTAAAACCATGTGGACAATTTACAGCAATAATATAATTCTATTGCATTGCATTTTGATTTCATCAAAATATTCTTCAACTCTTGTATATATAACTGTCAGGATTGATTTGGAGACTCTGAATAAATACGCGGCAAAGAATTGTCAAATTTGATTCACAACCTATTTTACATAGTCTAAGTGTGCTTCAAAAATCTTGTTCTTTTTGTATCGCGGAAGCGGCTCTTGCATAATTTAAACCTCAATCCGACGATGTCACGTCGTACTGCCGAAAAATTTAATCCATCACATGTTTCACATTCAGTCTTTCACGTTGGTACGTTCTGTGACGGTGACTAAGGAAAACGTAGCGAGCTGAGTTTGAGCATCGAAAATTTGTCCTTTTTTCACTCTGTTTTTCTTTTACATTTTAAACCTGATTTAAGTTGAAAAATGAGTTTTGTACATACATATATATCGTTACGCCATATCCCTTGCAGAGTAGGCAGAGAAAACAGAGTGCCAGAGAACTCTATCCTTGCATACTTCACTCGCTTCCTCAACATTCATAATTCTCTTCATACACGCTCACCGGTTTCGGAGACTCTTGACTCTACCTTCCTTCAGTACATGGCCGATCTGGTCTAGGTAGGTTAGTCTCGGTCTCCCCCGGTACCTACATCCTTCTACTGTCACATATTAGTTTTGTGAAATAGATAATAATTTGATTCAGTTTTATAAGTTTTCAGCGTCCTATGTTTTTATGACATATTTATAATCAAATATCTAAAATATTATTGAAATTTGAAAATATATTAATAACGCTTCGTTCATGAAATAAATGGAACTTGAGTAAAAATGATAATTCAACCACTATTACCTATTGTGTAATTATTAAATGTCGCATGTTTTGGCTAAACAGTAATAACTTCAACTTTTTTTTTATATATAAAACCCGATTACGAAGCGAAAAATGATGTTACAAGCGGAATTCGAACCCGTGCCTATTGGGATTCCGGCCCAATCGTGCTGCCACTACACCACCGTGATTTATTGTAGGACATGCAAACTTCGCTTCGTATCATATTTACGTCTTAAGGTGACGGTATGCCATCTACCCGACAATGTTTACACATTGTAGGCTTAATACTTTTGCAGTTAGAATTGTATTAAACGATGACACAACTTTGTCATTTAAATTACTGAAGGGATATGGCGTGATGATATGTATGTATGTACAATAAATCACAGTGGTGTAGTGGCAGCACGATTGGGCCGGAATCCCAATAGGCGCGGGTTTGAATCCCGCTTGTGACATCATTTTTCGCTTCGTAATCGGATTGTATAAATAATTAAGCATATTAAATGCCAAAATTTCAGTAATTTAAATTTCATCTTACATCTTATCAAATTATACTGTAAGTCATACATCTTCTAATGAGAGTGTTACATTTAGCGTACCTATTTTTATGAGGTTTTCGTAATTAACATTCAACCATATCGCCAGTCCACTTGGTAGGATTTATTATTTAAAAATTATACTTACTGAAATCAGAAACAAGGCTTTTGGCGTCCGAAAGTATATGTTTAAACCTCTATTAAAATAAGTCGTAACTCATCGCGGCTTAAATCGATTTTTCGACCATTTGAAAGTCCATATTTCTTTCTTTCTTAACTGATATCTTCATCTTTACTTCAATAAAGATAAGTGTGAAATTAATCAACCAAAACCCCTATTTCACGGCAGGCCACAAACAGCTCAACGAGAGTATAACTTCACCAATAAACAATATACTGAACTTTTTACACCTCCATCAACGTTCGAAGCTTCAGAAATCCCCTTCAAGATAACCCGGTGCTCTCCTCCGAGACGTTCGCTATGATTTTTATTTTACGACATTTCCGGAAATCACCGGGGCCCGTGAATATATTATTATTGTTATGGTAACACCGAACTCTGGGAAAATTGTAAAATACGCTATACACTTTTCCCTCGCAAAGAATTATGTCTGTAGACGCATAACGTTAGGGAATTTCGGTTTTACTAACGTATCATAAGAATGTTTTAGTAATGTTGGGTTGATTTTGAGAGGACTTTTATTCTATTTGTAAATTATACGAAATCTAATCAATCTGACATGAATGAATTATGCCATCATTTACCATCATCAGCTCTTCTTTTGGATATAGGTATCACAAAGAAAGGATTTTGGACACTCTCACCAAATGGGTTAGCGATTGCAGTTGATGTTATGAGTTTTTCAGAAGGGCGTATCTGTTCATTCCCTTGGTTGCTCCTTTAACTAATTTTTACCGCACTCACGGTAAATTAATTGGATACACATCGTGTTAATTCTTTCACCACACGAAGAGAAATCAGTCAATTGAGTTAATTGTCTTGGAGGAAACCTGTCCAAGTCGAGCTGGTCTAAGTTGTCAGTGATTCAGATGTGATGAGAAGACATTGTTGAAAATTAGCCCAGTGCTGTCATGATGACGTCACATAAGTACTGATCATTGAATCTTTTCTTCTGTCGTAGTATCATACATTTTTTCCTAAAGAGCAAATACTTGATTGCTATATTCAAGTTTTATTGTTTTTACTTTCTATGCGTTTATTATAGTCTAAAATTAATATAATACTTCTTTATCTCTATATAGACGTACTCGCTTCGTAAACGCTATAAATTATTTTATTAAAATCAAGATATAATTTAGTTCATATTCAACAAAAGTCGTTGTTTTCGTCGAGTTTTCGCGTTCGGATCCCACGACGCGTATTTACATATTCTATCCGTTCACCCCCATAGATTTAGGTGCCAACAAATGAATTGTTCTCCATCGTATAGCGAAACAAAATTTATAGTTGCCAACGGATTTTTCTTTTCTAGCCCTTTTTTTACTGAGCGTAGGGTTGGCGTTTAATGGAAAAAGTGTATTTATTTGAAAATTCAACATCAGTAACTTAGTTTCTCTATCTGTCTAAACATGATTCAAAGTTGAACATTGTTTAAAGTTACATAGCACAAAAATTTATTAAAACTAATAAAAATAAAATCCTCTTGTTCTGACAGTATATGAACTCAATTATCGTTACCCCTTACTTGCCAATGAGAGTCTTAAAAATCGACTCAAGGGAGTTACCATGAGAATAGACAAAGCAGTTTCACACCTGATAAATGGATAAAACTTCATTGCTATCAAACTCGCCTGCCAATCGTGGCGATTATTGCTCTATCTTCTCATTTTTGGGAAAAACCTATGTCCAACTGGGAATAGCAAAAATCTGAATGATACAAATTAATAATGAATAAAAATGTATTAAAATAAATATTTAGACTTTTTTTTCTAATGGTGGACAAAGGAGCAAGCAGCACACCTAATGGTAACTGCCTCCCATGGACCTTTGCAATACCAAGGATATAACTAAGCCGCTGCCTATCAATACAAACCCCAAACCCACCCAGTTGGGCTTCCGGCTCTCTCGCTCACCAAACGAAGCGCAATAGCACACTGCCATTACTCAGGCGTCAATCTTCTACGAGAATGTTGTACTATCCTGGATGGACCGCCCCACGGCTGTAGACAGGGAATTGTCAACAGCGTAGTCCTACCACTAATAAATTATTAGGAATAAACCATCCCTTACTATCCTGTAAGAGAATAAATGGTTGGAATATAAAAGCTTTTAGCCATTATCCTATTGATGATTACTGTTGAAGAAACCTAAAAGATAGTCGACGTCATAATTGCCAAGCACGGCAAGTGTCCTGGCATTTGCTATTAGTGTAACAGAATGCCCAGGCAATTATTACTGCCCACTCCATTACTTCTTTCACACATTTTTTCTTCTTGAGCCATCATCACGTTAGTATAAATACTTTTGCCATTTCAAATATATACATAGGTAGCTAAAACCTATTCAAACAGCGGCCCTGCAAGATTTTCTGTCCATTTTCGATTTATAGGCAACTTACGGCCGGAATAATCCCGTTTTTAATGGGCACGCTTGATTTACAGCGGCCGACGGGCGGATGAGAGGAACGGGATTGCTTTTGCGAAATTTGATATCTCTATACGTTTATGACGCCCTGGTGCATAAGTGTTCGGAAAACAATATATTATGACATTTTTGTGATTGTTTTCTTTGAGATTTTTGACTGAATAATCATAGTCAATGGGAGTCACATATGGTGACTGCTAAAGAATATTTTATGTCACCAACCCTTAGCTTGCTGTGGAAGTCGATAAAACCAAGATAGGAGAAGGAGCAGCATTGCTCACCTGAAACTTTAATATTAAGTGCTACCGCCAAATCGTCTAACCAGCGTGATGATTGTACCTCTTTGCCACTTAAGGAGGCTAATGTTTAACAGTAGTCAATAGGCTGGATCGTCATCATCCCCAATTCCTCGACATTTAATTACATAAAACTCCTAAAATTTAAATATGGCATAACAAAATATATAAATATTCAATATAATACAAGATCGCCTGTCATATGAGATTTTTAACTTTTCCGCCAAAAACATTGAGTAATCTCTATGCCTGCATTTTTTTAAATAATACAAGCAAAGACAGTTTAAATTTAAAACTACAAATCACTAGCCGTTAGCCTCGCTTTATCATGTGAGAAATGTACTTACATCTAGACATTTAATTACAGTCTACTTTAGAACTACAGTTTCAAAATAAAATAAGTAACATTCATTCGATGAAATAATCGATTCGTGCGCAGAAAATTACATCGATAATTTGTAATATCGATTAATCGGTCGGCCATCTTGGGTTATAAAGAGTTCCACAGACAAACAAACAAGGCTACAAAGCTAACATCCTGTCAATGCATTAGTAATGCATTAGTGCAATTCGATAATGGCCGAATATATGTTATTGTAATAATAAACTGATTCGGTGCGCAGGAGTCGACCCACCGCGCGTTTATCTTAATAAAGCTTGAGGTATACTGAGAGTAAGATTCGTTTAATGTTTAATTATTTGTATATTTTTATTATTATTTTTCAATTTAGTGATTACAATTACAATCAATGCTACTAAAAATATCCTATAACTCCAAACCAAATAAAGTTAGGAAATGAAGAAAAATGGAGAGGTTTGGCTTAGAGGTGCTTCCGTAAAAGTAATATCACCATCCAAGGCCTTAGCCTTTTACTCACTAAGATCTTAATCTTAGTGAATAAACCTGCAAATGCGTTTGGTCAGTGAGCTGTAGTTAACTAATTGCCCTTATTAGTTGAAGACCAGATTTTATTGGAACGTATATGGGCCTAAAATAATAACAATTCGATTAGAAAATGTATGCTTAGTAAACGCATGCAATTAGATCAATAAGGTTGGGAATGATGAAACGTAATACAAAAATTACGTTCGTGACCTTATGCACGTTTTCATCAACTACACCTAAATTTTAAGCAGCTCTAACAGCAATATAGATGTTTATATAACGTTGACGTTACATTAGCATCAGATGGAGTTGGTTCAGATCATAACAAGAATCTTAGTCGTCTTTAATGACACCCACGAGCAAAGCAAGGGTTGGTAGTATTTGAAACCGCTACCACACAGCTAACAAAAGCTAAACTACGTGTTTACTTAATTTTAATGAAAATTATTTATGCCAAATATGAAAACAGCAGATAAGGTTTTATTGTCTTTTCATGCAATCTCTACAACTGCCCTACCCCGCTGTGCGCTTAAATATCTTAGTGAGTCTTTATGTCACGAAAAAAACTACTGTAATGTATCTAATTAGATATAGATTTGGCATGGTAAAATAAAATTTTATTTATTGTGCGAGTTGTGTACCCAACCTAAACTGTGTATACGGAATTAGTTTACTTTAAACCTAAGGCATTCTTACAACACTCATAAGTCTAAAAATTGAAACGTAAATCTCGTGATTCAACGTTGTTTGAAAATGCTACCAAATTACACGAATAAATTGATTTTTAAATGAATAATTAATTCATAATATTTATTATTATTATTATTGAAAAGGCTTTTTATTTTGTTATTATTATATAAATAAACGGTGACGTGGTAAAAATATAATTTAATCTTTCCTTTGAAATAAAACTATTTTTATGCATTCCATTTTTATTTGATTTTTAATTTCTCGAAGTTTCGAACACTTTACAGCGTTCGTGATCACGGGCGAATGAGAGGAGACTCTTGTTTTCTTGCCCATAGTTGTAAAAGACAATTAAGAGATAACATCTCTGCAATACACGAAAACCTTGAAAGCCTTATACTAACATATCGGGCCGACGTAATACTTTACATAAAACTTTTCCTCTTATTGTCGAGAAGACTTTAGCCCAAGAGTGATGAGCCGAGCTGATGATAAGATAAAGAGTACTAGTAGTAGACTATCCTTTCTGCCTATCCTGCAAGGGATATGGCGTGTTGATATGTTTGTATGTATATATAATCCATTCAAGAGCTAGTAAAACTTATCATAAAAACCCTTTGCCAATCCGCTTGACTAACGCAGTATTTAATTTCCCTCCGATATTGAAGGAAACCTAACAGCGGGATTAATTATGAATTGGAAAAATAGGACAAAGAAGAAATAATATAAATTTATTTCTGATATTTTTAAGGTTACCCAATATTTTTTCAATATATTAATATGTAAAGAATACAATATTATTATTACTTATAGTGAAGTCATTTAAGAAATAACATTATTTGGTTATTTCTTTGACATGTTCAAGCAATCGACTAGGGAGTAAATAGGGCAATATAATGTTTAATAATTTACACAGTTACCCTACCTGCGGTACCAGGGCGAGATAAAATGTGAGAAGGTCTCGCGGGGTGCGGAATAGCACTATACCAAAAACCAATAACATTAGGACAGTACGTGTTGCGTGTTTCTGTCGCTCTGGTAACTCGTGGATATATCTGTTGGGGATACCAGATGCGAATAAATTAAGAATGTTTGATAATTTGTTTGTATTTAATAATAAATAAATTGATTTTACATAAATAATACAACACAAACTTGTATTTTTAATTTAAAAGTTATAAAATTTTACAAATAATGGCGGTAATTGATCCTGGTACGTGAGTTTATTTTCGTTAATATGCGCCATTTTCCGTGTGGTGACGGAGTAAGAATACAATTCACCACCCCCTATCTTACCCGTAGGTGATCGTACGAGACGACTAAGGGATATAAAACGCTTTAATATCTATGTGAGAAAAGCAAAACTCGAAACAAAACCCTATACCAACACGTCCGACCAGCGTGGTATAGTAGGTTAATTACCCTCCCATTATGGAGGAGGCTCCAGCCATATATGAGCTGAGATGAATATGAGACAAAGTCACCATAATTTCAATAAAGAATAGACTCGTTTGAAATAAAATTATTTTTACGGATTTTGTCACTTTTGTATTTGACTTTTGTTTTCCCTACGTTTAACGTAACGTAATACTGTTTTCCGTAAAAATAGTTTTATTTCAAATTATATACTCGATCAATTTAAAATCGCTTTAAACCCACCTTTCGTATTACTTCGGCAATCATAGTTATAATATTGGTTTTAATAATTATGTTTTCTTTGTTACAGCACCCATACCCCTCGGAAGACCAAAAGAAACAATTAGCACAGGATACAGGGTTAACGATACTACAAGTTAATAATTGGTAAGTACATTTTTATAATTAATTAATTCAAATAGTGTCAAACTGAAAATATTAACAAACAGCTCACTATATCCTCTGGGAATATAATCTCTGGCGTAACCAGCGGAACCTTATGTTAGATTTGAGGGATTTGCAAGTCACGTCTAGAGTATATACTACTATACGAACCTTGTGCCAACTCTGCGTCTATTCTCGTCATACCTACAATTACAATCAATCTTAAGGCTCACATATAGGCAGGCCCCTTAAACTGTATCATATCCATGATGTCGTAATCCTGCAGTTTCCATCGTACATATTCTAAAAGTATTAGCGTTGTATAATCATATTTTTGACATCAGCCCTCCTTTGAAACGTAATTGTTGATGGCAAAATATCAAATGAAGTTGGCTCAGACCTATTAAAAGCTTTTAGTCATTTTTATAAAACCCACGACCTCGGTAAGCGTTGAAATATTCGCGCCTACCACACAGCAAGTTTTCTGATCAGCCATCCAAGGTAAAAAAAAACCGAATAGTATATTCCATTTAGGATAAAACCATGTCAAAGTATATATGTTTAAGATTTTATTAGCGTCAACCATACAAGTATATTCAGCCCACGCATATTAATAATAGAATAAAAGTTAAAAATATATAGAAATAAAATCTCATTTGTATTGTAAAAGAAAAAAATTGGTCAAGCTTAGCAAGATATAATTTATAAGTAAAAAGAGTATGAAAATATGAAATTAAACCATTTTTGCGGATTTTTTACGTTTATTGCATTCGTGATCACGTAAGGACCCTGAACGCAGCAATAAAATAGTGTTATTTCTCTTGCCTGATATTCGTGTGTACACTACACTTTTCATGTGGTGACGGAGTAAGAATAATATTCACCATCCCCTATTTTACCCGTGGGTGATTGTAAGAGACGACTAAGGGATAAAAAATGCATATACATTTATTCAAGAGAAGGAAATCTCGTAATAAAACCCTGTATCAACACATCTGACCAGCATATGATAGTAGGTTTTTTTATTTTTTTTTTATTTACACACCACCCTGCACTAAGGAAATAAACCTTGTATTGCGGGGGACTTTACAAACATGCAATTAACGCAGACAAATTACACCCAGACTCTTGAACAACACTTTGTGGATCACACAAAGTATTGTCCTGCGTGGGAATCGAACCCACGGCACTGGCACGGAAGGTCGGTATCTTAACCACTACGCCATCTGTGCAGTCATTAATTTCCCTCTCATTATAAAGGAGGCACGAGTTCAACAGTGGGACATAAATGAGGTGAGATGATGATGATGAAGCACTAAAAATAAATAGTAAAGAGAATTAATAATAAAACACTAGTTTATTAATGTATAGTAATTTAAATAAAAAATAATGCCACTAAAGTTTAAAACAACGTAAGATAATGAAATTTGTTTTTATTAAAAACTGTTGGCAATTCAAAAATGCTAATTAATTTTCTGTCTTTATTTATGGATCTTTTCCGTGTGGTGACGGAGTAAGAATACAATTCACCACCCCATATCTTACCCGTGGGTGATCGTACGAGACGACTAAGGGATATAAAACGCATATAACATCTATGCGAGAGAAGGAAAACTCGAAACGATAGCCCTATACCAAACACGTCTGACCGGCGCGGTATAGTGAGTTGATTTCCTTGTCATTACAGAGGAGGCCCGACCCCAACAGTAGGACGTTTATGGGATGTGATGATGGTGATGATGATTTATAGATTTAAGTTTAGACTTGAAAAAGATGAACAAGAAAATAATGCATGCTACTGAGATGAGCCTATGTATGAGGACATATATGAATATATGGGATAAAAGAATTTGATACAATAAATAATGAGTATATTAATAATGGTAGAACCACGCTGTTGACAGTTTGTCTACAGCCGCGGGCCGGTCCGTCCGAGGTAGTACCACACTCTCGCAGGAGATCGACGTCTGTGTAATGACAATGTGTTATTGCGCTTCGTTCGGTGAGCGAGAGAGCCGGGGGCCCAATTGAGTGGGTTTGGGGATGTTATTGGTAGGCAGTGGCCGAAACTATACCCTTAGTATTGCAAAGGTCCATGGGCGGCAGTGACACTTACCATCAGGTGTACTGCTTGCTTGTTTGCCACCATAAGAAATTAAAAAAAATTAGTTAAAATCTGAAAATGTTACCAGTGATGGCACAATTTAGAAACGCGATTTTCATTATTATAAAGGGGTAATGACTACTATCTAATGACTTTACACCTAACAAAGAACAAAATATCTTATTCTTAGTAAAATTCATTGAATCTATATCTATAAAAGAGAATGTTTGTATATATGACATCGCAAAACTCAGAAACTATTTGACCGATCATTATGACAATTAAATGTATATGTATTTTTTTCACGAAGAAGGTTTATATGCTATTCCCATTGATGTACTCGACCCCAGATGGGGACCCTGATGGGATGGGATGATATATCGACTTTTACAAACAAAACAACGTGCTGGATATACTAGTCGTTTATAAATTCAAAATATATTATTCAATATATTTCAACAATTCTATAAGACCATAAAATGCAAACAAAATCACGAGAATTGACTAGTATACATATTTATACACCTCCGAACGCCATTATCAGTGCAATTTAATACTAGATTCGATTCCCGTGTCGTAAATTCTTATAGTTTAGATCTTAAGGCTAAAATAATCAGACAAAAAGACCATAATAACTTGAGCTGTGCTGAAGTCAAATTGAAATGTTTTTGAATTTAAATACAAATGGTGCAAGGTCTTTGTAAGTGGTTTATACTTGTTGTGGACTTTCTATTAAAGTACTTTATTGTTTTGTATTATATTAAAGATTCAACGATAGTTCAGTGGTAAGAATGAACACTGTATATATCAAGTTCAATTCAAAAGCGTCTTAGTATGTATTATTTTGATTAGCGGGCCGTGACATATCCAAAAAATAAAAAGGAATCTATTATTTTACCATGGACGTCAAAGATCTGGTACCAGTGGCTGAACCAAAGGCGATCGGGAGAGAATACGGTGTGCTATGGGGCCAGATATTGTTGTGTCAGGACCCGTAGCCTGCCAAAAAAAAAACTGTCTATTATTATCTACTCTGTCCTTGTCTTTTATCGAGAATTAAATAATATGTTTTCTTTCTTCTAAATCTAGATAATTATATGTATACTTAGAAAAAAAAAATTAAAACGAAATGAAAAAGACTTTTTTTAATAACATCTTTTTGAAGTACTTAATTCGTATCTCCCATACAATTAGCATAACCACATAACACACAAGGAAACATTTAATGACGAGGTTAAAGGTTCGAAGTGGCTTTGTCCATCAATGTGGCTCTATACCGTTATGCGAGCCTGGTACCGCTATATAATTAAACTAGGCAATTATATTTATATTGCACTGTCATAAGCAAGTGTTACATCCTATTGACGTCTGATTGCCTGGTACATTATAATTTTGATTACTTTTATTCTTTTTACTACTGCACTTATGAGTGAGGTCTGCTAAGTTTTCTTTTATATGCTGTTTCAATAGAATTTTCCCCAGAACACCTCTTATTCATCACGTTTTTCTTTGCATTTTAGCGACGCTTACAGAATTTCGCCAAAAACTCTATTAGGACTCTAAAACTGTAGTATCTTGGCATCGTATCAAATACATTTTTCTGTGCCGTATACTTCTGTGAAAATATTCTACGTCCTTCTTAAGTTTTGCGCCCGTATTTTTACAGTTTTTTTATCTTCTCCGGGTATTACCTTACCTTTTTAGACTTCTAAGTGTATTTCTATTTAAAACTTTTCTTGCAATAACATATATGATTGAATAAAAGTGATGAGAGGTGATAAGATCATGAATTTTATGACCGATGCTAATATTTCAACTTTTTCGTCTACTGCTTGCAGTTACCTTCCATTAACAGCTTAAAGAAAATCATTTTTCTCATTATTTTGATAAAAATTCCTCATAGTCTTTAAAATTGCTTCAGCATATCTGATGGTAAGCGTTACTGCCGCTCATAGACCTTTACAATATCAAGGGAACAGCCAGACCACTGCCTATCAACCATAATTCATCCACAAATTTAGATTTCCGGCTCTCTCGCTCATCGAACGAAGTCATTCATCATCATTCTCCTACTCTTATCCCAATGACTTGGGGTCGATACAATATGTACTCTTCTTTCATAGTACATATTGTAAAAGCTATTGGTAATAGTTTTATGACGGACCGCCTCCCAGACGTCAACCTTCCTTGGGAATGTACCTAGTTGTTGACCAAACGGTATCAGATGGAGTTTGTCCAGGTCGTTATAAGGCTCTTAGTCGTCTTTTACGACATCCACGAGCAAAGTAAGGATTGGTAGTATTCTTAGCCGCTACCACACAGCTCTTATCGAACGAAGTGCAACAGAAAATTGCTATTGCTCAATGTCGACTTTCTGCGAATGTAGTACTATACCGAACGGACCGACCCGTAGCTGTAAACGGAAAACTGTCAACATTGTAGCTCTACCATTACTGAATTTAAAACTAGTCGCCGGCCTATTGGTTTGGTAAGTTTCCTTTAAAAAAAAAGCAAATAAATAAAAGTTAAAAATAAAACATATTTCATAATGCCGCTTTGTAAATTTACGGCAATATCCTGAGGACATAGAATACGGAAAATAAAAATACATGTGTTATCCGGTGCCAAGGGACAGAGACCAAAGTTATACAGCACGGAACAAATATTAAGATGTGATAAGAAATTCAGCATGTTGGAAGTATAACGTTGGTGCTTCGTCGAGAATAATACATGAACAGAGCAGGCGGGCGTCCTTTATATATGCATGCTGGTCCCGCCGGAGACCGGTGGAAATACAGCCACGAAAATGATGCCCGGAATAATAAACGGTAGCGCAAATATTTTTATTCGAAACTGGGTCAAATCTTATAATATAAAGACATAGAAATATATAATTATTATCGTTACATTCAATCATAATAAATTCGTGTCTCTGTCTTTAGTTTTCAATTATTAAAATAACAAAATTATATGTTTTTATTTGAAAATAATTTCAAGTAAATATTGTTATATTAATATAATAAAAAAAGAACATATAAATAGTTATAAATAAGGACAGTAGTGCTCCCTCAGCATAATATACGCTGTGATTCTGTGGCTGCCTGCGTTTTCGTCCGTAAGCAGAGTGCAACTGGCAATAAAAAACATTGTGTCGCAAGATATTTTACAGACATTAAATTAACGGACACAAATTACTTCCAGACTGAGAACAACAATGAAGAATCACACAAAATATTGTTCTGTTTGGCAATCGTATCCCTAAGTTTTGTTCTATTAACCACTACGCCATTATTATACATTATACTAGATATTAACTATAATCATTTCAATTTATTTATAGTAACGAATAGTTTAAATCATTATTTACCCATTCAATGGTGAATATTAACGATAAAACTAAATCTCCTATCACATAATGAAGGCTACAAAACAAAATTTATTCGGATACCTTTATTGAAAATAACGTCGTGAACCACCAGGGGGACATAACATTGATGCAAATGTCCCATAATTACATTAGCTTAACATTACAAGCTTGTATTCAGTAACGTCAAATTGAAACTGCGTGCTTTGGGAGTTGGGAACGGACGAATTAATGTGCGCGGTCCCTAATTGCAATTGTATGAAGATGCAAATTCTTAGAACGGAATTGTCACCGTCCGCCATTGTTGCGCTCCTAGTACTTGTAATTGATAAGGCGTGCGACTTATTTGAATTTTAAATTTCGCACCCGGTATCTCTCTTCTCTTGTTGAGATGAATGGATTCCCTTTCTGTTTTCCATCTCATTATCGGATTTGCGCTTTTTTTAAAACGTTTAGGCGAGACTCTCTTTGGATGTTTAGCATAAAATGTAAAAGGTTTGTTTTTAATAGCTTCCGGAGTTTTTGATAGGTGGCGTTGAAAGGCTTTTTTATTTTGTAAATTAATAATAAGTTTTTCATTATTTAGTTTTTGTTAAGCTAAGCTTTTTATAAAAACTTAATTGTGAATTTAAAGTCTATATTCTAAGACAGAAGCTGACCTAGATGTGCTATTGGAAATAGTTATTGTGAGATTACCTATATTTGGTAATCAATATTTCGTTCAAATTTTAGTTTTTAAAGAGATAACCTTTTTCTTTTATATTTTTAATAAAATCAAGAAAATATCAGATACTTAGATGCCTTTTAAACTCCATATTTATTTCTCAGCTTTAATTTTAATTATATATACATACATACATTTTGAAATTTTACCATAAATTTTGAAATTTTTCATTCGTTAATTTCATCATTGCTAATTACTTTTGGAGTAAAATCTTGTTCCACTATTAGGCACAAATTTCTTCCACTTATTATTCACCTACAATACTGTAATAACTAAATGAGATAGCATAATATTTTCGTTTCGAGTTTTCCTTCTCTTTATCACCACTCTATTTTCTTCCATTAATTGTCTATATTGCGAATAGATTATTTGGAAATGGGTGTACACCATAAATTGAGAGCACACGATCTAATATAATATTTACACTATGGTACTCTTAGGAGGTCTCGTGTGGTGACCACGATTATTTATAATACAGGATATATACTTCATGGCGTATTCCCTTTGTAGTTACGAGATAAGAATACAATTGTCAGCACCCCTTATTTACCCTTGGGGTTCATAAAAATCTGCAAATTATCTTACTAGAGGAGTAGTTTGTATTTTTCTTTTGGAAAATGTAATATAACACTTCACCAAGCATGGCTTTTCTGGCACTATCCCCCCTTTTATGGAAGAGAAACGAGAAAATCTAACTATCAAATAAGGACAATTAGGATATAAAGATAAATTCGGCTGTAATTTTAAATGAATAAATAAATAGTTTTCCGATTGAGGCAGTAGGAATAAAATTCATTTTTCTATTCGTGGGTGTCTTGAAAGACCACCAAGTGTTATAATATCCATGTAAAATATATGCAAGAGAAGGGAAACTCATATAGCAATTCGTCTGATCAGCCTATATAGCAGATCAAGTGCCCTCCTGTTGCAGAAGAGGCTCGTTCCTAGCCCTGGGACATACGAGTATATGAGCCGAAATAGGACGATAAAATAAATAGTTGTCCTACAAAATGCAATTGCCTGGTTACCTCAGTCAACAATAAAGGCGATTGCACACCTGTTCACACAGTGCAACCCTTCCTAATGGGTTTACTGCCTAAACGCTTGTCTTGTTAATATAGCAGTGGCACGTGTATAAATGGGCTTTTTGTTTCTTATACGTCATAAGATTGTAAATAATTATGACGTTATAAATATTCACTTTTTCAATTGTTGCCATGAAATTAAAATTTATTACGTTATATTGTAGATATTGAAGGAAAATGATAATGTTCTTATTGGAACTAAAAAGGTAAAATATTTTTTTTTTTTTTTAAATTCTATCGCCTGTATATTTATATACGCAATACTCAAAAACTATTGCGAGGAATTAAATGCAGTTTTTACCGAAGACGTGTTGCTTGAGGTCTAACTTAAAATATTGTGTCATCTAAAATAAAAAATAACAATAAATCTTAAAATAATATTTAAATTACTTAAGTAATCAAACAGGGAATAAACAGGGGGTGAAATTGGTAATATATAGAAATATTTTCTGGCTATAAGGTCTGGTGGTTAAATATATTCTTATGAATTAATATAATATTTATGTAAGAATTTCTACTATATTTAAAAACTCATCTGTAATAAATTCAACCTATCATTAGCCCCGTGTATAGTCCCAAATATGATATTTACAACTCCCACAGATAATAAGGAATGGCAACAATTATATTCTTATCCCATCGCGACATGGAAAACAAGTCTCAATATTGCACGCCTCATAAGAGAAGCGTTGAGGTCTTGCTCTACTCTCGATATATGAAAATGAAGCACTTTTCAAACCTAAAAATGATTGTATTTTTCTCACATTGCACTTATAGGATAATATTATTACACATATGTCAAGAAAAAACATTCGTCTAAACGTATTTGATATTTTTAAAAAGCAATTATTTTATTTAAAGTAAGAAAATAGTTTATTAAAAAAAATTTCGAGGACGTCAGATATTTTTTTTTTGTATCTGGCAGGATCACGACCGTAAAACTTAATGTATCAAAATATTTATTTATTTAAAAGATTCATAATCGCAACACGCTGTTTCCTTTCAAAAATGGCTTAGTAATTCTTTGTCGTTTAATTGCAATTAATAAAAACTAAACTGCTTAGTCATTAGTGTATGTATACCTTATGAAAATTGAGTTCGTTTACATTTTTTTGTTCGTCCATTCGGACAGGCAAAGGAATCCCATACAGCCTATCGTAAACGAACAGCTATTTTTAGTACTACATCGAGAATGGCACGAAATTTTTCTTTCATTTTCATTTATAGTATTGACTAATAGTAAATGATAAATAAAATAATAATAAATTGTCACATGTCTGTTAACTTCAGTATCATAAAACAAATTATATTTTTTTTTAGTTTCTCTAACTTTTTGAAGTGAAACTTTTTTATCGACGAATGGGAGAAATTTTATATTATAACGTTTTTCTGTTACGCGCCACATTTATTTTGAAGTGTAAAGCCCATGGTTATGGGTTATCCGTGTGGTGACGCAGTAAGAATATAATTCGCCACCTTATCTTACCCATGGGTGATCGTAAGAGACGACTAAGGGATATAAAAGGCATATAACATCTTTGTAAGAGAAGGAAAACTTAAAACAAAACTCCATGAGTGAAGAAAGGGGAGGGAGAGTGAAGAAGGGGGAGGGAGAGTGAAGAAGAAGGGGGGAGTGAAGAAGAAGGGGAGAGAGTGAAGAAGGGGAGGGAGAGGGAGAATGAGAGGGAGCGAGAGAGATCATAAAAACGTATCAATAAAAAAATGTAAAAAGAAACGATAATATTTTAATTAAACATCAATAAATTTTAAATAAATAATTTAATTAAACAATCTTCAGATTAATGCAGGAGAATGATGATGAAATGAAAATGAAAAAAAAAATCTTTTAAAATTTCGTGCCATTCTCAACGTAGTTGTAAACATAGCTGTTCATTTACAATGCTTGCAGCTGATGATGAATGATTGTAAACTCATGGCTCTATAGGATTTGTTTCCTTCATTTATGGCATTGACTAATAATAGTAAATGATAAATAATATAAAAAATATGAGGCGTGTGCTTTTGGATTTTCCAAATTATTTTATCCTGCAAACGAATCGTTCTCAAGTACACTTAGCAATTGAATTCAATACCTAGAGTTTAGGTCTTAGACCACCAATCAACCTCCAATTAACTATCTAGTACAATAATAAAAATGAAAATAGAGTATGTCGTAAAAGCAAGTTTTGTACTACTGAGAAAATTTTTAATTATTTTTAAATCAAATTTTCATAGCATAAATTTATTTATCATTCATTTATTTTCATTATTGAAAACGAGAAGAGTGTATGTCTTAAGTCTTCTTAGATACGCGAAGACAAGGGAGACACGCCCAATTTACCCAACAGTATTCACCCCACCTTTTCCTCAAATAATAACATATTCCTTCTTTCATAAAAATCGTCCTTTCAAAAAGATAAATATGTAAAATAAAAGCCATACACAACATTAAAAAGCACATTCACGTCGAACCATTTAACTGTCTATGGTAAATAGTTATGTTAACAATAGACAATTACCAATTGTTAAGATCATTCGATATGCATGTTTCGATTCCAAATTGAATAACGATTATATTGTTAAAACTATATTATTATACAATTACCATAAATATATTGAACTAGCTTAAAAGGCAAATAGACTTATAAAATTTGCATCGCCATTGTAATTATAATACTTTTTAGACTTTTGGCGGGAATATTAAAGTGCCATGTGGTGGTCTTGTATTATATTCAATATCTTAGTGTTTTAACGTGTTATATTAAATAAGGAAGGCATTTTATATAATGTGATGCAGAGGAAGTGCTGAGTTGTAGTGAATATGATATAAAAGTATAACTTTACAACGCTTTCCATCAAAATTGCCCAGAAGATACCATTAACAGTGTGACCATAGCACTTTTGATGGCTACGATTTGGCTTACTGACTGACAATGACTAACATGAAGAGACTAAAGACGTTTAAAAAACTGTAATTCGACACAGGCAGCAATGGCGCGTATAAGTAACTAAATGCCAATACAAAAAAAAAAGAAGACGAAGAAAATGCTTTTTTTCCTCCTCATATACATCCTATTGTTAGGCTTGCGCCTCCTAAAACATAGGAGGAAAATTGACCTACTATACCACGCTGAACATATTTCTATTTCTTGCGTAGATAGTTGGCGCACATATACCTTAGACGTCTTTTGCGACAACCGACGGCAAAAAAGATTATCAATGAATTCGTTCTGGTTTATAGTTTTCAATATTCGTTTTTGAATTAGGTATAGATTTTTTTTAAGATTAAGGTATTAAAACATTACTGAGTTCGAATCAACTGATAAATTGCACTGAAAATTACCCACTATACCACGCTAGTTAGGCGGTGTAAGTATTCATTCTATATTTCGATTTTACCATCTTTTGTGTAAATGTTCATATTTTATACCTTAATCACCATTTATAACACTAAACGGGTAAGATAAGGGGTGATGAATTATATTTTTATCAATTACCACACGGCAATTCAAAAAAATATATCTACTATCTAATTATATTATTACTCTTCTAAACACAGCAAGTATCTTTAACTTCTCTACTTAATTGTCTCATTAAATTAGCAAGTATGTTATCAAGTGATATTGTATAGAAGACACTCATCTATCCCACTACAATACATGGTCAACTATTCCATACGACGTGCAAACAAAGGGAATCGCCTCTCCAAATTGGACAGTATCCGGACAATGGGCTAACTCCGTTATAACTAGGGCTGTACTGAAATTTGCATACGAAAATATTTTATAAAGTTATTTAAAAAAAAATATAACTTTTTTCTTTTTATCATTCTTTTGCTCTAATCCTAATTATTTGGGGTTATCGTAATATGTACTCCTTCTTCCTCTACCCTCCTTGAGAGTCTAATTCAGACAGCATAAGATGAATATTTAGTTATAAAAATAAGATTTAATTTTTATTTATGGCATCATTCGCATAATATTTAGTTAAGATTGTTTGATTCCTTTAATGATTGGTGAATACTATTTTTTACCATATGACATTCACAGAATTTTACATTCCTTTTTCTGTCATGTAGTTTCGCGGATATTCTTCGACGTCTCTTTAAATAAAAATAATACTGAACTTACATATTTTAACAATGATCGCATAATCTAGAATATCTAAATACTAAATTAATTACATATATGTACAATGTATTCTATAATACTTCATTAAATATACTCAAGATTAAATTTTAATTGGCAACCCTAGCTATAGTCTAGGAGACAGTAGCGGTTATAACTGAGAATTACCCGGATCGAACGGGATTAGTTTGATTAGTAGTCAATAGATGGCGTTGTTACCAATTGTCGCGATAATTATTACTAAGTGGTACATGTATTGCATGGTGGAAGGCTAATTATAGACAGGGTTTCCTTGAAAAGGATGGCGTAAATGTGATTGTTGTTATGATAATTTTATTCTCATATGCATATATTAGAATAATGTATTGTCAGTACTTGTAGCTACTGATGAGAAAATTATTTATTAAATATTTTAATATATTTGATGATTATTTCTCGTTTTAAATAATAATATAACAGAGATTGGTAATCGTTTAAGGAAAAAATAAAATTTCGTTGTTTGATCCAATTTTATGTAAAACAATTTATGCGATTTAAATAAAATTCATCCTGGGTTTAATTGGTGTTCATTAATTTTAATGGTGAAATATCTGACAATACAATAACTTCGAGAACACGAAGAGTAGTTTTTTTATTGAATTTAAATATACATAATAATCATTAAAATTCCGTGTGGTGACGGAGTAAGAATACAACATCCTCTATCTTACCTGTGGGTGATCGAAAAGACGGCTCAGGGATATAAAATGCATATGACATCTAGATGTTGCATAGGCAAGAGAAGGAAAACTCTACAACCAATATCTTTATCTTACTGTTTCCTTATCTTTATTACTTTTACTATTTTTTA
The DNA here is from genome assembly GCA_905163515.2 of Lymantria monacha. Taxonomy (NCBI): domain Eukaryota; kingdom Metazoa; phylum Arthropoda; class Insecta; order Lepidoptera; family Erebidae; genus Lymantria; species Lymantria monacha. Next base: position 26,458,101 of record LR991100.1, read on the forward strand.
CTTTATCTTATTGTATGACGTCATCCACCAAATGTATTCATATATTAAACTGCTTTTAAGCCTTACAAAGCTCCAAGTATATTCAAGTGAATCCTGAAAACAAAGGCTTAACATAAGCCTGCGACATAACACAGAAGCCGTCATACAATTGACGAATCCTCACGACAGAGGGCATTCCTGTAGAAAATAACAATTTGCCACCTTCCCGTAGCTTTAGGTGTCAGTGAAAGCGTAATGATAAGCGGTAGCGGTAAGCGATTTATTAGAAACATTTCTTGTTAAGCATTGCGTAGAAAGACGCTGTTACAGGAAATAATAATTCACTCTAAATTACTTTATAATTTATTTAATAGAAAACATATTTAATTTAGAAATATTTAATAAAATGTTTTCTGATGTTTATGCCAGTTTAAAAAAAAACTATTTATGAATTCTATCGCGTTTGTATGTAATTTTTAATTTCCCAAAGTATCGAACACTTTACAGAGTTCATTGTTATGGGAGAACTCCCATAAGAACTCCTACTCATTTTTACGAATTATATCGCGAAATACAAACGAAATATAATCCGTAATATTAATTATATTTTAAATATTTAACAAATATACATACATACATTCATAACATCACGCTATATCCCATACATACATATCATCACGCCATATCACTTGCAGGGTAGTCAGAAAGAACAGAGTGCCAGAGAACTCTATCCTTGCATACTTCACTCGCTTCCTTAACATTCATAATTCTCTTCATACACGTTCGCCGGTTTCGGAGACTCTAGTCTCCACCTTCCTTCAGTACGTGACCAATCTGGTCTAGGTAGGTTAGTCTAAGTCTCCCCCGGTACCTAACAAATAACTTAAACAAATATATATTTATATACTCGCTAACAGTATGACCAAATACTAAATCCATCAAGTCGTTCACATCTCTCATAACGTTAGAACGGAGTGCACGTTAACTGTGCTACCTCTGTTTATTGCTGCGATGAGGTACGTGGATTCATTCCTGACTCGCTTCATGATACGAAATTAGGGAGGGGCTTGTTCATCTCTTATATAAAGACATATTTGAATATATATTGAAAGTACTTTAATTAAAAATCAACATTCTCCTGCTCTTATCCCAATTACTTGGGATCGATGCAATTTGTACTCCTTTTATAGTGGTAGGACCACGCTGCTGACAGTTCTCTGTCTACAGCCGCGGGCCGGTCCGTCCGGAGTAGTACCACACTCTCGCAGGTTTGGGGTTTGTATTTGTAGGCAGCAGCCTAGTTATACTCTTGGCATTGCAAAGGTCCATGGGCGGCGGTGACACTTACTATCAGTTGTGCTGCTTGCTCGCACGTTTGCCACCATAAGGAATCGAAAAAAAAAATCCCAAGAAATACCAGACGAGTCATTAGCAATCAGTATCCCACTGTTAGGCTCTAGCCTCCTTCATAATAGGAGGGAAATTGTCCTACAACATCAAGTGGTCAGAAGTATTGGTATAGGGTTTTGTTTCGGATTTGCCTTCTCTGGCATAGATGTTATATGCGTTTTATATTCCTTAGTCGTCTCTTACCATCACCGACGTGTAATATAGGGGGTGGTGAATTGTATTCTAACTCCATCACCACACGGAAATCATGTAATCATGAACGCTAAAGTATTATTTATATCCATAAGCTTCTTAATACCGACAATATAAAAAAAAAAACAATTCACATCATATGACACTATATTAGTATAATCTGTACAAAAAATATAATATATTTAATAAAATAACTTATAAAATAAACACGTGTTGAACAATATGGCTGAATGAGTGTTGACCCTTCATAAGTACATCACTATTTACGGCTACAACAGGTCCCGAACACTAAGTGGATGGGCCCTCGACCCTCGATAGTGTTGGACATAAAATGTACGGGATTACTAATATAATAATTTGGATACTAATATTATAAATATAGACCAAGGTAGACACAGAAGGGTGAATATATACTAGCGCGGCACGGGTTTACACTTGCGTTGACTGCAGAACAAGTATTGAGATTTTTAAAAATATATAATAAAAAAAAAAACGAAAGGTATGAAAGAGAGTATTGGTGTAAAGATGCGAAAGGGAATGCTCCGATGGATCGGACATGTGGAAAGAATGCCGAACGAACGTCAGGTTAAGAAGATATACACTGTGAAAGTGGAAGCATGTAGGTACCGGGGGAGACCGAGACTCACCTACCTAGACCAGATTGGTCACGCACTGAAGGAAGGTGCAGTTAAGAGTCTCCGAAACCGGCGAGCATGTATGAAGAGAATTATGAATGTTGAGGAAGCGAGTGACAAGGATTCTCTGGCACTCTGTTCTCTCTGCCTACCCTGCAACAGATATGGCGTGATGATATGTATGTATGTATTAAATCATTAGACGTAAGACTAGATGAAAAATCATATGGTAACATGCCTAAGTATTAAGTAAAGGGGTAAGTTCTCTCACAGTGGAGGAAAACCGAACCCTGTAGTGAATCCTGTAGTAGATAAATATGGGCTGAGACGACGAGTAATAGTTTCTTATTTTAAAATCTTCAAAGCGTTTTTTAAAATGATAAAAATAATGAATAGTTTATAGATAAACTATTCATCATTTTTATTACTGCTTCTTTCGTCTTTTAGTACCACTGCTTGTTGCGTCGTGCGAAAAGAACGAGCTCAAATTTTGCTAGAGAATAGCGTTATACTTATTTTGCGATAAGATAAAACCTCTATATAGTTAGACAAGGGTTACGAGATTACGATTTACCGTCTCTTTTTTACCTGCAAGTATACAGTACTTGTAGGTAAAAAAGAGATAGACAATTACCTAAGTGGTGTCAATAAATAATTAAGTACGAGAGGATGATTCAAAATAAAAGTGCAAACTTCTCAATATAATTAATAATTTAACAAAAAGAAAGGATATAGCAAAGAAAAAGAAATATTTCTGGATACATGATCACCGTAGTTACTACACAAAATTAAAGAAACTATAAAAATAATATTTAAAAAACATATTTCCTTTTATCAGAAATAATAAATTAATATTAATAGTACATGAAGCGTCCATGATACGATAAAACTTCATTATATTTTTATCTTACTTAATCCTCGTTGTCCCAACACTATCCCGGCGTTGCACAACACTATCAACCCTACGTCAGTACGGCACGCAATAAAGCCGGCGTTATTCCGGCAATTACGCGTTTCTCTCACCTGTGACGCGAAATGAAAATACCAGAGCGCTACGTTTCGAAACGATTTCATGCTGCAAGCTCCTTGCTATTTCTGCTCTCCTAGTAGCCGGACATATTATTTTGTATATTTAATCAAATAAATGTTTGATGTTATTATATAGATACTTATTTATTATAGTTTTTATTTATTCATTAATAATACTATTATATTTATTATATATAATAACGGTTCTGGCTTCTTTCTACCATATTACATCCCAGTTGGGCTTAGCTTTTTCTCAAATGAAAAGAAAATAACAAACTTAATATTTTCCTTCTATAATAATAATTTCCTTATATTCATTAGTGTGTTTTATAAAAACACAATAAAAGAAGTGGTAATGACATATTTTGTTCTTAGACACCACATAGCCTTAGAATTATAGTAGCTCAAAATATTATCAAATAAATTATTAGTATTTCTAATCCATTCATTAACGAAAAAACTTTGTGTATTTAACTGGTGGATGGATATACTTTTAGTGTTGATAAAACCTGAAAGATCCATCATCATCCTGCTCTTATCTCAATTGCTTTGGGATCGATGCAATATACTCTTTGTCCATCTTACATATTGCAAGTTTTGGCAATAGATTTATGACTGGCCTGATGTCAATACTCCTTGGGAACGTAATTGTTGAGTAGACGGCATCAGAATTGATCGTCTTTTTTGCCACATAGGAGTATGGGTATTTTGGAACGCTGTAACAAATACTGGAAGTATTTGTTACAGTGTAAACTATAAAAATAAAGGATTTTAACAAAAAACAGATTTACACAATAGTAACAAAACTATTTCAAACACAGCTAAAGCATCGCTTACAGAATCCATCCCTTTTTTAATGTACCAATTATTAATTACGTTGGGATTTCATTACCAACAAACCCTTAACACGACGATAATAAAGTAGTACCAACATGCAATAAAACTGAAAAGACAGCCCATTCCCAGCTTATCCTCAAAAGACAGCCCGTAAAGATATTTAACTGTTCCTTATCTACAAATTCAACGGCATTTCATCCCTTTTATGAGGTCTTCCCGTCTCAAAACTGTAAAACAAATCCGCGGTACTGAAACGGCCGACCTTGATAACGATCCCTAGGGTTTTCGCCGCCCTTATAACCCCCCAAAGTGGTACAAACTCTTAAATTGTCCATCAGGAATCACTGACGGACCGCGCCAACGGTTTACGGTCCCTGAAAAGCCGCATAAAACAGCTGGAGAACGACACTTAGGTTTAATACCCCTGGATTTTTTTTTACCTTCCTTAGCCATTTTGCGTGTTACTTTTTTTAAGAAAGTGATTTTCTTTTTATAATTTTTTATAAGGAGGAAAATTTTTGTTGAGAATTGTTTTACCGCTCGTAAAGTTATAATAGCCTGGTACTTAAAGTTTTGCGGCGGGGTTTAGTACTATTAATCTTTTGTGTTTATTTATTAAAACGTCAACAATTAATAATAAATTAAATTAAGTAATAATATTACTTTATGAAAATAAGTATTATGAAACGAAAAACAAAACTATGCTACTTTAACTTTATGGTGTCTATACTTAATATGATGTTTTTATCTATGGTAATATAGACTTTTTAATGAATCACAGATAATCTCTCTCGCAACAATAGATTAAAAAAAAACATCTAAAAATAAACTAAAGAAGTTACTCCTTTATTTCAAATCACAAACCAAAAATCACCAATTCAATATCATTGCAAACCCATCTTATTCCCATCAGTTGCTTCTTAAAATCTGCATGAGCGAAGGAGCACTATTTCGTTCCTCGCCCCGTTTAGTACACTTATGGGTACGCCAGAATGACTTGCTTCCCTATAGCGTAAAAAACATACGGTTATAAAATTTATACCGGCAACGATACGTTTTGTTAGCTAATTCTTGTAAGTTATAAGTAGAGCTATCTTCGTTTTATTATGCATTTGGTTCTTCATGTCAATACGGCAAATACGCAGACACATTAGTTTTGTCTATGCTTTTCATGTATCATTGACTATGTAAATTAATTAGATCATATGGTATCTACAGTAAATAAAATATATAAATTAAAAGGATTACTAATGAATAAGGAGTTATTTTAATCCCTGACAATAAATATTACTTTTGTTCGCATTAAATTACGTTGAAATTTTTGACCTTAAGCGCTAATTCTATTTTCTATCTTCACGCTTCCTTACTTAACTTTTTTTATAAGTAAATTAGATAGAAAACAAATAATAATTATAGGAAGTAAATACTTAAATAAACAAAGCGATGTTTATAATTTTCAAATATTTTTAATACGTTAACTGAAACGAATGTAAAGACACCTTCATTTGTAATTCAATATGTGACGTACCTACTAAGTATTTTTTTCATATGACATTTTTTTTTTTATCAAAAGCTTACGATTCTTGTGGCAAGTGAGTAAGAAAATAGTTTCTTATTCAGATACACAGTACCTAAGGCAGTCCTTGGCCTTGGTTTATTAAAAAATCAATCACCATAAATATATGGTAAAAATGATGATGATGTTACATATGGTAAAAATGATGATGATGTTGAAAGACGAGTTAATGCTGGCAATAAAGTGAATGGGGCATTGTACGCTTTTATGAAGAGTAGGAATGTGTCTAAAAAGGCACGCCTAGCTGTACATAGGGGAGTATTAGTGCCCACTCTCATGTATGGTAGTGAAAGTTGGATTTGGCAGGGAAGACATGAAAGTAAAATAAATGCTGTAGAGATGAGAGCTCTTCGTAGTATGTATGGTGTAAGTCTGAAAGATAGAATTAGGAATAGTGTTATAAGACAGCGCTGTGGTGTGAATGAAGAAGTAGCGGCAAAGATAAAAAAGGGAATGCTGAGGTGGTTTGGCCACGTGGAAAGAATGAGAGAAGAAAGGTTGACTAAGTAAGTATACAAAGCGAGTGTGAGTGGGACGTTTACAAGGGGAAGACCACGTCGTACCTTTCTGGATCAAATTGAAGATGTATTGGCGAAAGGTCAGGTTAAGAGTACGCGTAACCGTAGAGCATGCATGAAGACTGTGATGAGTGTGAATGAAGCGATGGAGGTATGTCAGGATCGTGGTTTGTGGCAATCCGTAGTCTCTGCCTACCCCTCTGGGAAACAGGCGTGAGGCTATGTATGTATGTATCATCATAAATATTATTAAATTAAAAATCCAACGATTCTATTTATGATTAACAAATAAACAGACCTGGTAAGTCGTGATCATTACTTTTACCACAAGCAAGGCTTTAAAAATAATGTGATTATCTCAACACGCCAAACGCGTGACTCTTGACTAAAACATATTAGTATAAATAACATCTAGCTTACAGCGAATAACGCACGTCTACGCCTAAAATCCCATCCCGTATATTTCTAAGCTGGAAGAGTGCTCGCGCCGTGATAAAACAGCCATTTCCCTCTCGTAATCTGAATTTTTAGTGTCGATACGTATCGCGGCTGCGGGCGGTATAGTCGGCCGTGTGTTGCCGGGGGGGCCCTAGTTGATTCTGACGACGTTTACGATTCCCTTTACTGGTTATAGCCCTGTTCTTGTAAAACATTGAGTTTGTTTACAATATGCGTAAAAATCTGCTTGTTGGGGGGTTGTTTTGTGAAACAATAGAATGATCTTATTTGTATTTTAAAATAGAAAACACTAGGAACTATATATTTTTATGTTAAAAAATTAATGGGAGGATTTAATAGGATTAAAACATTTTTTTTTATTTTAGTTTATAGTCTGATGCCTTTATTCTAAAATAGGCACCTACCATTATTTGGCGAGTCTTTTGGCACGTACTAGATACAGTTGTCTCTCGTGTTTACTATTGATTTTATTTTTATTAGCGTAATCCAAGAAATTCAGCGTCGGTATCCAATTAACTTTGTTCTATAGAAAGCTAAAGAAAAAATTAAGATACCTAGCACTTGAATGCAACGTCACCACCGGATCTAAATATGAATCTAAGCTATCACAGCACCTAGACAGACGTAAAAAAAATTTTTTTTTTTTTTTTTTTTCAAAAATATAATTATATCGGTAACTACGTACTGTCCTCATGGTCATCTCAGCTCATATACGTCCAACTGCTGGGCGCGAACCTACTTCATAATGGAAAGGGTGAGTTTACTGTCATGAGAAGGGCACCACACGGAATTCGCCATATTTCAATCCATTTTTTTTTCACGATATATTTTCTACGTTCATTTATTGCAAACAGAAATTTTCTTCCAACATTTTCTCTTCATTTTAAATCAATAATTAATAAATTTAAAACCTATCAATATATACAAAACAATATCAACACTAATAAACCTTTAGTTTTTATATAATAACCTATAAACACCTATTCATTTATTCAATAAAATTAATTCCAAAAAGTGCCCCTTGAAATACTACCCACCACAAAATAACAATTTAAATAAATGGCAACCTCAAGAATAAAACAACATACAATTAAATGCACACCAATTACAAAGCGCAAGTAATTGTTTTACCGTAATAACCGTACAACCCCATTGGTAAGGTTGCCAGTCGTCAAAATAATTCATTTTAATTTTCTTTATGGTGGAGTAAAGCTTTATTTTATGACGTCAGCCGAGATAAGTCGACCCTGAGGAGATCTTAGGGGTTACGACTGAGGCCCGTACTAAGAAATGAAACCCCTTGAAGGTTATTTCTGAGATAATAGTATTTTTAAGAATGCTTTTCTCTGGTAGTACAAAAAAAGAACAATGTTTCATACAGACTATATTAATTGTTATTTAGTTTACAAATGTTGAGGCTAATAATTTTGCTAGCATTTAATCATCAGCTCAGATTGTATATATCCCATTAATGGGTTTGAGCCTCCTCCATATTTGGAGGAAAATTTAACCTACAGTACCACGCTAGTCAGACAGATTGGTATAAGTTTTTATTTTTTGGTTTACCTTTACATTTTTTGTCATAAAAATAAATGGCAAGGTAGCGAGTGGTGATTTATATTCTTACTCCATCACCACACGGTAGATTCTAAGAATTAAATAGTAAAATTTTTAATTTTACTCTAAAAGTAGCTATAAGCTTGTCTGTATTAGGAATCATATAAGACTTGTCTTGACCTTCGCGAAAAATAAATAAATTTAAAAAATATAAACGGCATATTTGAATTTCGAATCAAAATTATATTAAGATCTTAGTAAGGGGTTTCGCCGTATAGAGATCTCACGGGGCCTTACGATTCTTCCCGCAATTTTTCCAGCTTGTAATATTAATTATAATTAAAAAAAACGCTTTTGTTTAAATAAATAATGGTGTTTACGTTTTCTTTGTAATGTTAATTAAATTTCTCCTTCCTCTTTGTTTTAGGTAAGTGGCTTTTGGTGTTCAGGAATGGAATTAATAACGCGATGGTAAGGTTTTTTTTTATTGACATTTAAAGAATAGACGGGCCACCATTTAATTCTAGTAATGTATTTTAATTTGCTTTTTTTTATTAATTAGCGGTTAGATAATTTATACATTGTCTGGTGTAGTAAATATCGAAGTTGCATGCAATATATTTTGTGTTTCCTACATTAGATTCTCACACAATTACTTTTATGATCAATAAATGATTAATTCTGAGTGTGATAATAAGATTTTTCTCTTAATAATACGTTCATAGAAACAGTCAGAGTAGGTGCATCATTTCTTTTTTTTTGTATGGAGTGTGATCTTAAAAATATACAATACACCACCCCCTATCCTACCCGTGGGTGATCGTAAGAGACGACTAAGGGATATAAAACGCATATAACTATTATAAAATGAAGGAGAGGAAGGAAGACCCACCACTTTCCCACGGTTAATTAATATACCGTATACCTACCTCAAGAAAGGAAGGAATACGGGATGGGATAAAGGTGGAATAGGATATAAGGGAATCTTACTCCTGTGATAAACACCGCCTCCAGAACTTCTACATGCAATTTTCCGCAGAACTTCTTGGAAGTTCTATTCCACCTTAATCCCATCCCGTATTCCTTCTTTTCTTGAGGTGTACGGTATATTGATTAACTGTGGGAAAGTGGTGGGTCTTCCTTCCTCTCCTCCATTTTATAATAATAATGGATTTCATCCATGTATCGCCTAATTCAATCAATTATAACGCACATAACATCTATGCAAGAGAAGGAAAACTCGAAACAAAACCCTATACCAAAGCGTCTGACCGGCGTGGTATAGTAGGTCAATTTCCCCCGATTATGGAAGAGGCTCGAGCCCAACAGTGGGACATATACGAGCTGAGATGATGATGATGATGTGTTCTAAAAATGGACATTTTCTAAAAAAACAACTCTTAATATAAAATATTTCTATATTTGGGAATAACATACGTAAAAATATGTGAAACTTTATGCCCTGTACAATTATTGCCAAATAATTAGAAGAATTAGCAAGTCGATATAGCGATAGGTAAAATATATGGTTCACCGAAGCGACAACTGTTAAGAAAAATAAGTTTTCGAGGACATTAAGCTGATTGATGATATCTTAGTCGCGTGGACTGGTTGAATGCTAGTGGTACTGACCGTTCTGAGCGGTATTCTTGTGGGAAGGCCTATGTCCAATTGTGGACAACAATGAGTCACCTATAAATGTTATAATCCCAGCAAATTTTAACAATGTTCTATATAATATAACCTTTTTTGAATAGACATAGTGAATGGTCCAGAAAAACAAAGCATCACTTAAATAATTATCAATAAAATATTTGTTAAGTATTGCTAAATTAATTATTTCTAAATTATCTTTGGTTATTATTTAGGTATTTAAAAAATATTTAAAATAAATAACATGTTTACCAAACAAATAAGAAGTCTTATTCCTCGAACTAGTTACGACGTAGCTCTAAATTAAAAAAAAAAAAGAAACGCTATGCACCACAAACAAAACAATCTTTAACCATAGATCTTGTGAAAAAGTTAACAAAAAAAAAATGTACAACAGACAGTAATCACCGCGAATCCGCGAAATGAAGAGTATAACTACCATTCCTTTTCCAAACCACCTTTTTAATAAATGTTTATGTAATTAAAAAATACGTTAAAATAACACACTGAAATGTTTTCTTGGTAATTTCTAAGCCATATTATTTTATACTGTTAATACATAAATCTAGCCAATAATAAAAGTCTGTGAAATAAAACATTAGCACATCAAAGCAAATGCAGTGACATGGCCTCGGATTAATTTAAACTAGTGTTTACAGATTAGAAAAAAAATATATAGTAAAAATGGTAGATTTAGATTAATAAAAATAGCAAAGAATCTGTTTATATTATCTGTATTTAATAGCTCAATAATCATGTCAGTATTCTTATATTATGACTATTAATTAAACTTTAAAAGCAAACAATAAATTATTATGTGAAGTAAAACTAAACTCTTTACATGTACGTATATAAATAAACCATAGATTATACATTATTTTTTTTTATGCAAAATATCTAACGGCACCATTTGGAGTATAGAGTAAAGTTGATTATACACTTAGATATTAAAAGTACATACACTTTGATTTAAGCGAATTTAAGTGAACCGTTGCTATATTACAACGATGATGATGGTATAATTCTGGTCATACACGAATTTAATATATGTTCGGGATACCATGTAATTTCCACTAATATTGAATAATTTGCCGGAAAAATAGAACATCATGTTTTGAATTCTGGCTGTTTTACCACCTGTCCATGTACTCTTTTCATCTATCTGTGGCTGGTTGTAGTCCAGACATACAACTTTACTCATCCAGGGTGACAAAAGGCCGATATGCGGCTCCATAACCTATGTCACCTCCCCATTACCATTGGACTATTTATCGATAATGATTCCTTGACTGCGGTGGCGCCAGTCAATTCTCCCTGGAATATGAATTAAATTTGTACCTGTTGATTTTTTTATTTTATTCCATCAATAAATTCGACTTAACCAGATAATATTACTAGTGCGATTTGTCTATTATCACGACAGCGCCTTTAACCCAACAATGGCACTTACAAATACGCTGATTTGAAAAACTAGTAAAGACAATTTTGTTATACATATATAGATATAGATTATATTACTATATTACTATAATACTTATTGTGGTAGGGCCACACTGTTGATAGTTCTCTATCTACAGCCGCAGGCAGGCCCGACCGGGGTGGTACCACACTCTCGCAGAATATCGACGTATGAATGGTGGCTTTTGCCGCTGTGCTTCGTTCGGTCAGCGAGAGAGCCGGAGCCTAACTTTCCGGGTGTGTTTTCGTGTGGTGGGTTCTGGTGATGCTTGAAATTTACGGTGGTAAGGTCTTGGTTGGGGCATTGGGCGTGAGGGGCTGATATGGGGTACAGGGAGACCCGGTGGGAATGGTCACCGCCGGCCACCTGCCGGTCAGCAGGGGACCCGAGCCCAGGACTATCCCCCCTGGGAGGCTGTCCCGCCAACCGGCGAAAATCCCGTTGCGGAGTCGTCGTGCCGGAGTGGGAAACCGGAGTGGAGCCCGACGACTACGGGCGGGGGGGCACCGGGGGCCCTTCCGTGCTTCGTGTCAGCTCCTCACAAAACCCACCCTCCAACCATGTACTATGCCCCGCACCTTTTTTTTTTAGCATCACCGGACCCCATTCCACGAAAGTACACTCCCTTCCTCTTCTTATACAAAACCCATGAAAAAGAAACACAAAAAGAGAAGGTTTTACACGGCGGTCCCTCTATCCACATTTGACGTGGACTTTTGTAACATTAGGGGTTTACACAGCAATCTCGACGCCGTCCACCAACACCTCGAGACGGCGCGGCCTGCCTTGCTCTTTTTAACGGAGACGCAGATAAGTGCCCCGGATGATATTTCGTACCTAAATTATCCAGGCTACGAGTTGGAACACTCCTTCCACCGTAAAGCTGGGGTGTGCGTGTTCATCCGGGATGACATCTGTTGTCGCCGCCTTAGGGCCCTCGAGCATGGTGACCTGTCAATTTTATGGTTACGCGTAGACTATGGAGGGTATACCCGCATCTACGCGTGCCTCTACAGGTCCCATGGCAGTGATTCAGGGTCAACTCAGTTATTCGAGAACGTTCAATGGGGGATTGACAAAATATTGGAGCAGTGTCCATCAGCGGAGGTGGTGGTTCTTGGAGACTTTAATGCTCATCATAAAGAGTGGTTGGGGTCCCGAACCACTAACCTCTTGGGTAGGCATCTCTTTAATATGGTCTCGGCCTATGGTCTCTCACAACTGGTAACACAGCCCACCCGTGTTCCAGACATTGAGAGCCATGAGCCGTCTCTACTGGATCTTCTGCTGACTACACACCAGCACGGATACCGGGTAGTGGTCGAAGCTCCTCTTGGGTCATCTGACCACTGCTTGGTCCGTAGCAAAGCCCCTATTGCGAGGCCTAATCGCTCTAAAGCGACTGGGACTCGCAGAGTCTGGCAATATAAGTCAGCAGATTGGGATAGGCTTCGCGAGTTCTACGCATCCTACCCATGGAAGCAGCTTTGCTTCGCCTCTAGGGACCCTGGCATTTGTGCGGATTGCGTTACCGATACCGTTATTACGGGGATGGAATTATTCATCCCCAACACCAAAATACCGGTCGGTGGCCGCAGCCGGCCTTGGTTTAATAAAACCTGCAGGACGGCTGCACAGCAAAAGCAAACCGCATACCAGGCCTGGAATAGGGCCCAAAACTGTCGGGACCCAAATGTCAGGGAGGAGAAGCGAAAATTTAATGCTGCTTCTAGATCTAGTAAGAAGGCTATTGCCAGAGCCAAGGCGGATCATGTTGCCAGAATCGGCGAGCGATTGGAGAGCTATCCCGCCGGGAGTCGTGCATTCTGGTCGCTCGCCAAAGCTGCCCAAGGCAACTTCTGCCAGTCCAATCTCCCACCACTGCAGAAAAATGATGGCAGTCTAGCCCACAGTGCAAAGGAGAAGGCCGATCTTTTAGGTCAATTCTTTGCCTGTAACTCGACTTTGGACGCTGGAACCGCCACACCACCTATCATCCCGCGGTGTGAAAGCTCTCTGCCTAAAATCCGCATTACGCAGCGAGCGGTGAGGCGGGAGCTGCGGCTAATAGACGTACATAAGTCGAGCGGGCCGGATGGCATCCCTGCAGTGGTCCTGAAAACGTGCGCCCCTGAGTTGACCCCCGTCCTCACGCGCTTATACCGACTTTCCTATGATACTTGTAGGGTTCCATCTTCGTGGAAGATAGCCCATGTCCACCCGATCCCGAAAAAGGGAGACCGGTCGGACCCTTCGAATTACAGGCCGATTGCGATTACATCCTTGCTCTCCAAGATAATGGAGAAAATAATCAACCATCAGCTTCTGCAGTACCTTGAGGATCATCAGCTGATCAGTGACCGCCAATATGGGTTTCGTCATGGCCGGTCGGCTGGTGATCTTCTTGTGTACCTCACACACCGTTGGGCAGAGGCCTTGGAGGGCAAGGGTGAGGCGTTAGCGTTCGGCCTAGATATCGCGAAGGCGTTCGACAGGGTTTGGCACAGAGCCCTTCTATCGAAGCTACCATCATATGGAATCCCCGAGGGACTCTGTAATTGGATCACCAGTTTTTTGGATGGTCGGAGCATAAAAGTAGTCGTCGATGGCTCCTGCTCCGAGACCATGCCCATTAATGCTGGTGTACCACAAGGCTCGGTGCTCTCCCCGACGTTGTTTATTCTGCATATCAATGACATGCTCTCCATAGAGAGTATTCGTTGCTATGCGGATGACAGCACGGGTGACGAGCGATACACCGAGCATCAGAATGTCCCTCGGAGTATGTTACAGGAAAGACGGGCTCAACTTGTGTCTGAAGTCGAGCGCTCTCTAGGGCGGGTCTCAAAATGGGGTGAACGGAATTTAGTCCAGTTCAACCCCACTAAGACACAAGTTTGCGCGTTCACTGCGAAGAAGGACCCTTTTATCATGGCGCCTCAGTTCCAAGGAGTAACTCTCCAAATCTCCGAGAGTATTGGGATCCTCGGCGTCGAGCTATCGAACAAAGTCCAGTTTGGGAGTCATTTGGAGGACAAAGCCAAATTGGCAAGCAAAAAGTTGGGCGTGCTGAGCAGGGCCAGGCGGTACTTCACGCCGAGTCAACGTCTTGTGCTATATAAAGCACAAGTTCGTCCTCACATGGAGTACTGCTCTCATCTCTGGGCAGGCGCGCCTAAATATCAGCTAGACCCACTTGACTCCCTACAAAGGCGGGCAGTTCGAATCGTCGGTGATCCCAATCTCACGGACAGACTAGAGTCGCTGGAGCGGCGGAGAGACTTTGGGTCACTCTGTGTACTCTACCGGCTCTTTCACGGGGAGTGCTCTGAGGAACTGTTTGACTTGGTACCACCGTCACCATTTTACCACCGTACCACTCGACACCGTAGCAGGGTTCATTCATTTCACCTGGAAACGATATGGTCCTCGACCGTACGTTTTCAGCGATCATTTCTCCCACGTACATGCAAGATCTGGAATGAACTACCTGCTGCCGTGTTTCCCGAGCGCTATGACATGTCCTTCTTCAAACGAGGTTTAAGAAGAGCTCTTCCTTCACGGTAGGCAGCGGCCTGGCTGTACCCCTGGTGTTGCTGGGTCCATGTGCAACAGCATTACTTACCATCAGGTGTGCTGTTTGCTCGTTTGTCACCGTAGACAATAAAAAAAAAAAAAAAAAAAAAAAATATTTTTTGTGTGATCAAAGGAATACAATTGACCAACCTTTGTCTTCGTCGTGGGTGTTGTAAGACTACTAAAAGGATATCATGTGCTTGTAACACCTTTGCAATAGAAGGAAATCTAAAAATAAAACCCTATTTCAACACGTCTCAGCAGCAAGTACCACGCTAGTAGGTCAACTTTTCTCCTATTCTGGAGGAAGCTCAAAGTCAGTAGGAGAATATATGGATTGAGAAGAAATGAGAAGCTAGTTTTTATCTATCCTGTATTCTATTGATATTCACCATTAAACATAGCCCATAGCAGTAATGATGCTATAATCGTCACACCTGACAGTGAATCTCAATTGGCGATTAACATTATAATGGTAAGCGCCGCTACCCATTCCCTGAATGTTTCCTGAAGCAATTTTTTATTAAATTCATATTAAAGCTAATTTTAACATTACATGTTAAAATTTTTGTCACCCATACGTTGCTAAAGTTATATTAGATAAAATCAATATCACTGTTTTGCCAGAGCAAAAACTATTCCTTTGTTTTAAAATTGAAATGATTATAGAAACTAAAAGTGTTACATATTACTTTTAAAGTGAAATATATAAAATGATTTTATTGTCATTGGCAGAAAATATTAAAAATTATTTTACACCATGCGATTTATGATATAACTGACATGTGGGGGTTGCCTAACTATAAAATGGCGCTAAAATATAGCTGTCATTATAAGACTAAACTCTAGCAGTGAACTATAGAAAGCAGATAATACAAAGTTGTCAATTGAAAAAAAAATAACCTTAAATAAATATATTAAAGCTGACAAAATAAAAATATAGCGGAGCCAACCGTGACCCAGTGTAAAGCGACCCCTTTCGGGGCGTCTTTCCACGCGGGTGCGTCATCATTTTTCACGGTTCTTCCATTTATTTTATCTGCACACCGCACGCTCTGTCCAACGCGGGGCCGATAGCGCTGTTTCGTATTTCCAACATCACTTGCTGAGACGAAGAGATTTATGAACGCACCCATTCAGCTAGAATCCCCGAATGTTTGAATTTGGAACGTATTTTTTTCTTCGCTTGAAGAATTTACCGTTTTCTGCTAACGTTCGTATTTTCAGGGCGCGTTCCAAATTCAAAATATCAAATGAGCTTTTTTTTAGTTCTCCTTTTATCGGATCTAGCGCGATTATTTAGAAATACGAGGGACTGTACAATTTATATATTGTTGAAAATTTATGATCTTACATTAAATAAAGAGTTATGTTTTTAAATATTTATTAAATAACATTTATTTCTCACTTGTATTATATAAAAAAAAGTTATCTAATTAGATATATTGAAATACAAATGCAAGATTTTCATTCAATGATTCTACTCAATGAGGTTGTTCTTAGCGTATTTATTAGGTGTCGGTCTCTCTTTGTTTTCAAAACATTAATAAATATCTTTTATTTTACTTTATTTATTAGTTCTTGATAATTGTAACAGAGAAGATGAAAACAATGTTGATATATAACCATAAAAAATAAAAAAGTATTAATATTAGATAGACTGTATTTTATTCACTAACCATATGTATAATAATGTTTATTTTATCATACGCGTAAATGGCGACCGTTTAGTTTGTGTTTAAAAGTGAAGCCGTGTCTCTGTTTTAATTAAATGTCAACATTCCAGCGAAAGGGCAACATTTATTAGACTATTTAATTAATTCTATACAAATGGACACTTTAATCATTACTTTAAATGCAATTTTATACATTTAAAACACTATGTATTCTTTCTTTATTTGTATCTATAGTTATTGTTAAATTGAAATAAAAATACTATAATTCTTTTTCTATAAATTATTTTAATTATGGCAACATTAAGGTCAGGAGCGTCAGTTGATTTAAAATAAGTATTAGGTATTACAAACAAAGAACTTCATTGTATTATACCTATTCTAAATTTAAACTAATCTTAAGACTTAGTTGAAAACGTTTTTACTGCCTCGGCAATAAAGCATTTGCTCGGTTCGTTCCCGCGGGGTGCTGGCATCAGCAAAAAGGTCGGGAATTCAGCCACTCTCTACATTTCCCTATCTCATTTTCCATTTGACAAACATCATTACATCTTCCTGTGTCGCCCTCGCGCCAATATTCGGAAGCTTTTCGGGGGCGCTCGGGCGCGCTCGGTGAGTTTCCGGCGGCATTCGACGTAGCTACAATTTTGAATGTTTATTTGAATTTAGAATGACGTTGTAAATGTTTTGTTTTATTCCTTTAAAGCATTTAGTAATGGCTGTTATATTTGAGTATTTCTGAACGTTCATATAATTTTTAGCTTATAAACTTAATACTAACAAGCAAATTTATTAAACAAATTTTAGTTATTTACTGAGCGCTGTATATAAACAAACAAAATTAGATATATTTTTTAATCAAACAAATATAAATCTGGTAGAAATAGAAGTAGTTAATGACAAAAATACCATCGGGTTGTAAGAGTTTCTATCGGTCCCCTCGCTGTTAGACAATTAATCATTTCCCCCTGCGACCCCCACCCCGCATTGTCACAATATACCGAAGCTGTGCCGCTTCCATTGAATTAGATACCAGCAGAAATTGTTGTAATACTTCATATATATATATATATATATATATATGTATAAATACTAGCAAATTGCTGTGATTTTTACCTAAAACTTTTTTCTTATATATCTCATCTTATGTTATAAATCTCGAAGAAGTTCGCAAAAGTGTATTTTTAAAGACCTTGTACTAAAAATAAAATTTTCTGTATCGCGGGCATTAATGGACACAAGAGGCTCAGAAGCTTCACCTAGTTCTACCTAACAGGGAATAGATCTCTGAACCGTTATTTTTTTTCTAATAATGCGCTTGTTATTTAGTATTTCTTGTAAAAGTGCTTGAAAAATTATTACCTACTTTAAAATTACGAAAGCATTTTTTATGCCACGTGAAAAAGAATTCAGATCCTTGAGAACGACAGACAGTTGGGTATGACTTCAGCTCGGCAAGATCGTCAGTGATACAATTAAAAGAGCACGCAAAGCATTTAGATGTTTCTATCATTTTCTAAAAGTATTTTTTAATCAGATTAAGTTACAGCTTCATATTAAAAAAATATTACTTCAGAAAAATATTTCATTTTTCTGAAGTCCCTCCTATCTTCATTCCCATAAACATAAATAGAAAAATGCCGATCGCCTTAGTTTTAAATGATCTAAAGTGAATTGCTTTTTAACCGACTTCAAAAAAAGAGAGGTTCTCAATTCGTCTGTATTGTTTTTTTTTAATGTTTGTTACCTCATAACTTTCGACTGGACAAAGCGATTTTAATGTTTCTTTTTTAACAATTACAATTCACTTAGTATAGCTATAGAAAATTTCTTATGAAAATATGAGAATTAATCAAATAATACTTTTTGTTTGATCTGTATTCAAATCTGAGAATCCACGAATGGCAATACATAACAATCAAAAACGTGGCAGATGAACGACTATACAAAATAATATTATTCAACGAAAATTAATATTTATATATTTTTCAAAATGGCGCTCTAACAAGACTATAATTTCTAATAAAACAAGTGTAACATAATTTTTAAAATGCTTATTCATAATATAAACTCTTAAATGTACCTCAATTAAAATTAAACGCTTCACATTCAATCTACCAACATTTAAATCCTTAATCATCACGGCATAACACAGAGAAATCAAACATTTGTATTCAAATTCACACTGGTCGGCCATCTTGGACATATTCCCGCCACAATAGACCTTGTTACACGGCACTAGGGATGCGCTCACCGCATAAATAACAGTGTAACGTTTAGACACTCAACAAGTGAACATAGGTTGGTTTATGACGTCGTAAAAGTCGTCACTGACATCTCACTAATACGTCATAAAAGTGGGAATCGGCGGGTCTTGGTTGTCACATCCCTTGACGAGATGCTCAGAGCCTTTAGAAGTTAGTTTATGGGATTCGTACACTTTATACGGGTTAATAACCGTAAAAATTATGTTTACTCTCTTTTACTTTATGGAAAACCTGTTGGATTGATGGTATGTGGATGATGTTATGTTTTTAGTTTATCTATTTGACGTTTTGGGATCGTCTCGGTTTTGATAACGTCTTTATAGACTATTCGGTTCAAGTTTAACGATGCATCTAAGTACTTAACAAGAAAAGTAATTATAAAATAACTATATCTATACACTCCATCAACAATAAAGATATCATTTTATAAATCAGATATCTGAAGACAAAAACTTAAGGAAACAGTTCGTGTTCCACAAATTATTTAATTCCTTTGACCTCTCACAATCTATATTAAACTGAATATGAACCTATTACGTAATATCTTATAATAAAACAGTCATATTAAATATATACTAATAGATGGATTTTATATGTGAATTCATCAACATAAATATTCATTGGTATCAACAGTTCATCTATTTAGTATTAACGTCACATTGAAATTAGAGATGGTATGATATTTCACTGGTCTCGGATACGTACGAGTATTGACACCCATTAACCTATGCTCCCCAACATGGCATTGCACTCAGTAATTACCGGGTCCCGTTAAAAGACAAATGGTTAGCAACCGTACAACGGTACCTCATGTAACTTATGCTTGCCGGGTGTCAGCTAATAGCTAATATCGCCGCCTAATGACCGTGCTCGTCTTGTGCTTAATGTGCCACATGGGAGTTTAAGAACGCTTCGCGGTTATGTGCTCCTGGTAGTGTGACATTTTTGGCTATGCATAATAACCTATGGAATAACTTCTTTTAAGGGTGGCAAGCTTAATTAATTAACAGAAAATATACCCAGGCTTTCAGCAAAATTTGTGTTCCTAATATCTGCATCTATATACATCCTGTTTAAAAATGAAAAACCTTCACATCTGACATAGAAACTCAATATTTATGTCACTACATATGTATTATATGTATTTTGTGTTTTAAGTATTCTAATAATTTTGTAAAATTATATCAATCTTGTAAAACGGAAATAATCACGAATATTACTATGATTTTGTTTACCCTTTTTATATAATACAAAGAATAATCTCATTCAGTATTTCATTTATATATTCCATTCTTCTTGAAAAATGAACAACAAAAATGTTGTTTAGCCATAATTTAAATTAGAAAAAAAAACTCGCAAATAAACGTCTTAGACGTCACATCGATGCAATATATCATTCTAAAATTATGACCAAAAGCAACACTGGCGCCCGCGCAGCGACGCACTGCGCATGCGTCACCAAAAAACAGACGTATACTTTAAAACTTGACACTTTTATATCCCTAAATTTAATAGCCTATACTATTACAAAAGGATCATTGTTTTCACAGACCGACTGATTTATCACCAGGGCTATAAGAGAGAGAAAAAAAGACTTATTCTCTATTCCTTTTTTATCTGTCAAGTTGACGTTCCGTTTGACAGGAATCAAGTTGTGAAAATATTTATTAACTACCGTTGTTTAGTGATTTATTAGTTCTATTCCTTTTGATATCGAAGATTTTATAGTATTATAGTAGTTTTTAACTATTTTCCTCGATATTTAAAGTCAATTTATATCATTTTCCTTATAAACTTTAAGTTGAATGGAATGCTTTTGATATTGTAGTAAGCTTTATAAATTGTTTTTATATCTTTTGAACTATAAACACTATTATTAAATTCATTAATGGCGACGAGGTATATTATAGAAAAATTAGAATAGACGAAAAGTTCTTCAAATTATTGCTCATATTAAAAATAATTCAAGAATTACTCAAATTGAAATGAATGTATCGAAAGTAATTTATAAACATATTTTGTTTCAAATCTTATATATTGGATAGTTATTTCTATATAGATATCTGTTATACTTGCATTAATGTTCATAATATCTCCAAGTAGTGTCGGAGTAAGAATACAATTCACCACCCCCTATCTTAACCGTGGATGATGGTAAAAATCGGCTAAGGAATGTAAAACGCATATAACCTCTGTGCAAAAAAAAATTCAACTCGAAACAAAACCCTATACAAACATGTTTGACCAGTTTGGTATAGTAGCTCAATTTCCCTCCCACTATAGAAGAAGCTCGAGCTCAACAGTTGGACATATAGGTGCTGAGATGATAATGATGATGACGATGAATGTTGTTTTAGTTAAAAGTATTACTTTTACCCTCTTATAGGTGAAATCGTCATATAAATCTCTAGATCCTAATAGGAACCTATGACCAAAATCTCAAAGATCCACTCACAGACACTTGCATACTTTAATGTCATTCAAAAAGAAAAATAGTTTTTATATTTGTTTAAATTTTTTAATTAAATATAACGCCTATTTTTATTGTTAATTTAAAAGTATAAAAAAATCATAGACAATTTTTTTATTTGCAAATGTTATTTTGCATATTAAATACAAAATACAAACGTTTAAATCTAAATTTACATAAGATCTGGATGCAAGTGCTTTACTGATCGTAATCATTGCCTTGCACGGTATTGGTACGCGTACCAGTTTTGGTTCTAGGAACAATGTGTTGTCGCAATTTGCAAGGAAGCGGTACTGACCATTTAGGGTACAACACAGCACTGCACTTGTAAACCGTTTACGTTACGGGTATCGTATGAATTTTTAATGGCAATACTGTTTTTTAAGGGTTAGCTTGTCCTCCTAATATTTATTATAATTGATTTGAAATGGTGAAGCATTTTGTATTATTTTCTACCACAATTTAAATAAAACTTTTTTTTTTTATTGCTTATGATGGCAAACGAGCAATCAGCACACCTGATGGTAAGTATCACTGCCACCCATGGACCTTTGCAATACCAAAGGTACAGCTAGCATTACAAACCCCAAAGCCACCCCAGTTGGGCTTCCGGCTCTCTCGCTCACCGAACGAAACGCAATAGCACATTGCCATTACTCAGACGTCGATCTTCTGCTCAGTGTGGTACTACCCCGGACGGACCGGCCCGCGGCTGTAGACAGAGAACTGTCAACAGCGTGGTCCTACCACAATAACCTAATAACTTACTTAATAATGCTTGTTTTTTCTTAATTTTTTATATAGTATAATCATTTATGAAATATCTTGGTGTGTGATGTGACGCCACTTACAGGTCGTAAAAAACGACTAAGAGATTTATAAGGACTTAGACTAACTTCATCTGATGCCGTCTAGATAATAATAACAGCCTAATGACGTCAAATAGGGGGTAGGTCATAAAACTATTACTAAAACTTTTGCAATATTATTATATTCATTAAAAAAAAAACGTTTCATCATCATCATCATTTTATCTCATATATGTCCCTACTCTCGCCTACCAGTCTCGAGCCTCCTTCACATCATCATTCTCCTGCTCTTATCCCAATTACATGTGGTAACCTCAATATGTACTCATCTTCTATCGTACATATTGTAAAAGTTATTGGCATTAATTTTATGACCGGCCGCCTGCCAGACGTCAACCCTCATTAGGAATGTAATTATTTACTAGACGGCATCAGATGGCCCAGGTCTATATAAAGCTCTTAATCTTCTTTTAAGACATCCACGAGCAAAGTAAGGGTTGGTATTCGTAGCTACCACAAAGCAACTAGACACATTTGAGCTTTTTTCAATGGTAGAGGAATAGAACTACTACACCAAGTCTGAAATGTTTGTATAGGATTTTATCTACTGTTTACTTCTCTTATTCATCTTTTGCGATAATGGCGATGGAGAAAGGGGGTGTTGGAATATATTCTTTCTCCATCACAACGTAAAACTATACTTTTTAATGTATTTTATGAAATAAAAATGTATAAAATTGTTAAAACAGAAAGGAAAATAATTGCAAAATCGTTGTTATCGAATTACAAGTGCGTGAACGCACCTCTACTGCAGCTGATCCAGTAATTGTCGTAATCTTTGTAATTCCTGTTATTTGTGTAATTCGTGTAATCGCGAGTTTCATTCGCTTTTTTTTTATACTGACGTTATAATAGCAGTGAATGAGATTCCGTCGTAATGAGAGATTTAAAAAAAGTATCATGTTTTTTTAAAATTTTTAATCTATACCATTTATAGCGGGTCAATTTACCCTCCTAAAATGGAGGAGTCTCGAATCTCCCAATTGAGTGTATGAACTTAAATATTAAAAAAACTATTATGGTATTTGTAATATCTCGTTAACTATATTTTAATAAAATCTAAAAACTCCTTATTTATCATTAATAATTATAATACTCAAAAACTTGCCAACTTTATTTTTATAGTATGTCATCACAGCCCATAAATGTCCCACTACTGGGCTCGGCCCCCCTCCGTAATGGGAGGGAAACTAACCTACTATACCGCGCTGGTCAGACGTGTTGGTATAGTGTTTTGTTTCGAGTTTTCTTTCTCTCGCATAGATGTTATATGCGTTTTATATCCCTTAGTCGTCTCGTACGATCACCCAAGGGTAAGATATGGGGTGGTGAATAGTATTCTTACTCCGTCACCACACGGAAAATGTTTTATTAATGTACTTCTTATTCTTTTTTTTATAAATATCCAGTTATCCATGTCAAATGAGTAACCTCAACGATTATCAATACCTAATCTTTCACAAACGCTTTTTAAAACGCTATGTCTGTCTCTATCTTAAGACTTATCCGCAGAATTTTTTGTTTGCCGTAGTCATCCAAAAAAAAAGACTTTTTTGTTTGTATTTTTACAGCATTCTACTTACCTATCATCCATCGATCTGTCAACGTATTAACATCCAAAGTTGGACATGCATAAGTCTCCCTAAAGGGGATAATTCCATAAGCAAGCAAGCTACAAATTATTTATATTATGTGGAATAGGTAGTCTGCATTATAGACACACTTTTATGATTATCTGTAATTAATACTAAGAGAATTACTCTCATGAGTTTTAATAAACGCCATCCTGCTCTTATACCAATTATTTGTAGTCGACGCAACATACTCTTCTTCTATTGTACATATTGCAAAACCTTTGCCAAAAACTTTATAACCGGTCACCTGAATGATAATACCTAATGCTTCTTGGGAATGCAATTTTTGAAGAGATGGTGTAAGATAGAATTGGTACATATAGATGTAAAGCTCCCAGTCATTTTTTACTACATCCATAAAAATTGGTAGTATTGGTAGCCGATGCTACACAGAAAGACAAAAAACAAATAAAATTTTATAATCACGCATTTTAAATAAACACTACTTATTTTAAACTTACACAGTCATTTTTCCCTGTTTATATTATTTATAACATAGCAATATTTACCCAACGTAGTTACTCAATAAGGAGTCGGGCAACCCCGAGATTATTGTCAAGATACAATACAAAGAATATCACCGATTGATATCCCGAGATGAGGTCCTTGGGGATCTTATAGAGAAAAAAAATAACCGATCCACCCTTAAGGCTATACCCGTACATATTTAATGGTGCGGGGCGTGGCCACAATATCTCGAGTACTAGGCGAACAGAAATTGAGAAGCGTTATCGTATCGAAATCCACCGTATCTGGGCCGGTGGTCTCCGAGGAAATCATTGGGAAGGCATCCGGAAAATTTACCGCGCATTCCGGCTCACGTGGCGTAACACACCTGCTTCTTGGTTATGCGAACCTAGTACGTGATATATTTTGTTGATATTGCTTTTGGAGAAGGCGGTGGAGGGGGGAGCGGACCTTTTTCATTGTCGTTACTACTTATACAACCTACTTATTAGTTTTTTTGTTTTGTGGATATAAACATAGTCACGAGCGAACTATGTGAATGAACTAAACTACTAACTACATTTATTTTAGATCAATTGATGCTTTCTTTGTCATTTGATAAATTTGGATTATTTTAATAAAATGACGCTTACATTTCTTCGATGATACTATACTGATAACCGCAAATAAGCTTGCCATAGTAGCTACTCTGAAAGTGTGAGTTTAGAGTATTAATTTTGGACCAATCTGATTAAAACTAAGCTTAATGTTTGTCGATAGGCCGGAGACTAAGCAGAAATTTAAATTGGGAGAGCTACGCAATTCAAGAATTTTTATACCTGAGATCTTTGAAGAGTGATTGTGAAAAGGAGGCATTTCGGCTAACCCAGACGGTAAAAGCCTTGTCAGACGATTAGGATAATTTAGAAAGTCTGTAACTTTTACCTCAATACCATAATTTAACTTATTCAAACCTTAGTTGCCTCAATTTTCCTATACGCATCTCAATTATGGTCCCTCGATAAATCTCTTGGACTATGCATGACACTCTTCTTCTTCTTCTTATGTATTGGCAATCAGTTACTTATACGAGCATAACATAGCTCGACACTGGCACCAGTTATAAATATCTTCACGTTTTTAGTCTTTCAGGTTAGTCATTGTCTAAGTCAAATTGTCGCCATCAACAGTGCTATCATTTCTATTATATTCTTTCTTCAATCCGCCGAGAGCTTAAAATCTAGCTTTGTGGGTTTCTCTAGTAGCTCTAGTATAGGTAGCTAGCTCTCTAGCTCTAGTTTAGTAACCTCTAGCATGTCATTCGTTTAATGACAGCGTCAGAATACAAATACCCTATCCATTTTCTTACTCATGGATGTCATAAAAGATTACTAAGAGATACGACATGAGAATAAAATCAATGCAGTAGAAGGAAAACTTTACATAAAAAGCGTGGTACAAACCTTATGTCAAATCGTCTGACTAGCGTGGTACAGTTAGGTCAGTATCCCTCCCATTTTGATAAGTCAATTGAAGAAGGATTCCCAATGAAATGTTTATAGATTTTTTTTATAGCTTTTGGTGTTTGGTGGCAAACGAGCAAGCAGCATACCTGGTGGTAAGTGTTACTGCCGCCCATGGACCTTTGCTATACCAGGAGTATAGCTAGGCCAGGAGTATAGCTAGGCCGCTGCCTACCAATATATACCCCAAACTCACCCAGTTGGGCTTCTAGGCTCTCTTGACCACCGAACGAAGCGCAACAGCATATTGCCATTGTTCAGACTTCGATCTTCTGTGAGAGTGTGGTACTACCCCGGACGGACTAGCCCGCAACTGTCGACACAAAACTGTCAACAGCGTGGTCCTACCACTATTATATGTAGATTGAGATGTAAGAAGAATTTTCACTAAAAAAATTTACTTAAATTCATTGTAAATTACTTTAACGGTTAAAATTGATTATAATATACATATTCTGCTATATCGGGTTGATTTTTTTTTGTTATTCTCATAAGTTGTCTCGAATGCTATTACCGAAGTCATCGATTGATATTGAAATTATTCATGAGCAAGGGTAGGTACGTGTGGACGACGCGCCGCGCGCCGCCGGCGGAGCCTAATGGCACCTTACTTAATTATTCAAAATGTCGACACCATAATAGGAACTACATTTATAAATATTCAAAAACCCATCGCTCGGTACCACCATATACTTTTATACAAATAATTCTTCTTTCGTCTAGAAATTATATTTATTATTTAAGCACTAAATATGGCTACATATGACGGCATCCTAGTCTAAATACATTCTAAAGATCTAATACCTGTTTTGAACAACGATCCCTAAATGTTAAGTGACACCTAAGTCAATATAAATGACGTATAACATTGATTTAAATAAAAATTATAATGTTTAATAAGTTAAATAAAATTTAAGTTTTAAATAATGCGACATATTTGAAATCTAACTGAATTTATGTGTAATTTATATTGTGTGTTACTTAAATTTTAAGAAGTTGTTGACGATGTTGAGCAGAACAGTTTCTTTTCTGAGTCATTAAAGTATGCTGGTAAACTTTGATTATAATTTATATCTGTTAATTGTATGTTTCTTCAACCGCGTAAACAGATACTCTGTTAAAATTGAAGTATTTTCACAAGGATATTCCCCTATTATCCGGATAAAATAATGATCTCTAAATGTCCGCCTCATAAAAAGGCTCAAAATCGCTCAGCGTGCTATGGAGAGGGCTATACTCGGTATTTCTCTACGTGATAAAATCCGGAATACGGAAATCTGTAGAAGAACGGGTGTAACCGACATAGCCCGAAGATTTGCACGTTAAAGTGGCAATGGGCACGCCACATCGCTCGACGAACCGACAACCGTTGGGTAAGAAAGGTTCTCGAGTGGCGACCACGAATCGGACGACGCAGCGTAGGACGAACCCCCACTGATAGACTGACGACATTATGAAGGTTGCAGGAAACCGTTGGATGCAGATGGCGCGGGACCGTCTTGCATAGATCTTATATGCGTTTTATATCCCTTAGTCGTCTCTTACCACTCACGGGTAAGATAAGGGGAGGTGTATTGTATTCTTACTCCGTCACCACAAGGAGACTCACTAACCAATTATTAGTCAGTCACCAATATCGATTTCTTTATCGATATATTTCAATATATAATATATATATCTTTATATTATGTTAATAATATTTATACACGTGTACGTTAATTGTTAAATCAGCTGAACACATCACATATAAAACGATTTCAAAAGATATCGCCACACAAACCACACAAAATTGTTATAACATTAACATAATTCAATTGTTATAACAATAACAATTAGAACTGCGTCATTACAATACGAATTATTAACAATGTATCAAATAAACAATCGTATGAATTAACCGTGTTAAATGCGTAATTATTTTTAACTGATTTATAAATAAATATAAATTATTTCGTAGCGCTAAATATGACACGAATATGTCATACGAATCGACTAAGATATTTACATTGATATGAATCGATTTGATCTATTTCATGTAATGTAATGCAAAGAAAGTGTTAAAGTGTAGTTGTTAAGATTAAACTGTGCTTTGTGTGTGTTTTCGTAATAAAAAAAAATGAAGACTTGTCATAACACTCCTTGTAAATATGACATAAAAAATCTTAAAAAAAAATACAATTATAACTGACATTACTATCAATGTTGCCAAAATATAAGCTTTGTTTTATTACCTTTTGAGGCTAATAATACTATCATTGCTTGGCGATTAGTATATTTATATCGACTTGGGCTAAATACGTCTAATGCTAAATATATTCTTAAAGATATATTCTTATGACTTCAGTCAAGAGACCGGTCATTTCAGACTATTACAAAAACTTTTGCAATATGTACGATCATTGCAATAAGAGCAGCCTCTTTTTTTTTCTTTTTTTTTGCGGTTGACTATGGACGTGGTTGCGCCTTGCCAAATCGGTCCGGGGCGCAGCAATAAGAGCAGCCTGACGATGAATTATCCAAAGACAGATAATAACAAAAAAAGAAAAAGGTCATCATTCTCCTACTCTTATCCCAATTGCTTGGGGTCGATACAATATGTACTCTTCTTTCATAGCACATATTGTAAAAGCTATTGGCAATAATTTTATGACCGGCCGCCTGCCAGACGTCAACCCTCCTTGGGAATGTATAATTATTGACCAAATGGCATCAGATGGAGTTGACCCAGGTCGTTATATGGCTCTTAGTCGGCTTTTACGACATCCACGAGCAAAGTAAGGGTTGGTAGTATTCGTAGCCGCTACCACACAGCTAAAAAAAGAAAAAGGTAAGTAATATAAAATAATTGAAGCCAATCAAAAAGGGGGGTTGATTGTCGGTGCAGTTTTGTATGTAGCATGCCGCAAATAGTCCGAAGCGTGCCTCAACAGGGGACCTCAACCGCAAATGTTATTAACGTGACCGTTTTGTAGCCAAATGTCAAGTGCTGACACTTTTTATGTACGCCTAGTTTGCGGCGCACTGATTCCACTGACAATGTGTTCTAATTGCAATGTTCCGGACAGATTTTTTTATGTCCTTCGAGTGCGGTCTACTTGTGGTTTTCTTTTTCCGCACAATTTGTTTAAATTAATGCAAAAATGGATTGTTTTATATATTTATTTAATTGAATGATGTTTCGTTGATTCAATAGTATTATAATAACTTGCATTTTTTGACTTTATATAGTCGAATCCTAGAGCTAACGAAAAATTCAATGAAATATTAACTTTTAACATAATGATTTCCTGATATTTACGCGAGTACATTTGAAATAAAATTATTTTTACGGATTCTATCGCGTTTGTATTTGATTTTTAATTTCCCGATTCAAATACTTACATCGTTCATAATCACGGGAGGACTAAATTGTCTCACGTCTAACAAGTCATCATTATTACAGAAATTTATATCTCGTATTCTTCCTGTCGGATGGAAGGGTCCACCCGTGACAATGGACGCTGTTCAGATATTGAGTTTTCTGAACTAACTCATAACTAAGCTGAAATCACTCAGCGTGGTACGAAAGGAGCTGTGCTTGGGTTCCTATTAATAATAACGTATATGTGTAAAAACTTAATTGCAAGCGAAGAATGTTTTCCATACCTGGAACTTTAGCCTACATCTATTAAAAATCCCTTCCAACCATATTTCCAATTAGGCCAGTGTAAGTAGTTGCGTATGATAACCAAATTGTATCTCGCATTGGCAAAACAACCGTTTTATTATTTACGCAATGAAAATGATATTTTAAGTTTGGTGTCTCTGTATGTTTGTCTGCGACATCATAGCGCCGAATGGTCAGATTTCGATGTCGTTTTATTTTTCAAAAATAGACGTGATCGATATGATTTTTAGCCTATGAATTTCAAGTGTTTCAATCAAATCAATTGAAATTCTGGTAGCGGTTATGAATACTATCAACCCTTAGTTTGCTCGTGGATGTCGTAAATTACGACTAAGAACCTTATACCAACCTGGGCCAACTCCATCTGATACCGTTTGGTCAACACTTACATTCCCAAAGACCCTCCTTCTGACGTCTGACAGGCGGCCGGTCATCAAACTATTGCTATTAACTTTTACAATATGTGCTATTATGAAAGAAGAGTACATATTGTATCGACCCCAAGTAATTGGGATAAGAGTAGGGTAATAATGATTTTCAAGTGTTTCAATGTTATCAGCTCTATGAGTTGCCGTTGAAATTTTAGATGTATTATAGGTATTTATTTACTTTGAAACATATCTATGATTAAATATTTGAAACGACAATATATATATGATGGTATAATTAAGTTACGATGAAGCTAGAAGAGATGATGAGTTATGATGAAGCTCGAAGGCAACAAACGAAATCCCAGACTTTCAATTAATGAACTCAATAAAAAAAAAAGTTTAAGCAAGTATTACACATTTAAAATAAAACTATTTTATAAACATAAAATATATCGCATTTGTATTTGATTTTTTTCGTTCGTGTGGTGACGGAGTAAGAATACAATTCACCACCCCTGTGTTACCACCAATTACCTGTGGGTGATCGTAAGAGACGACTAAGGGATATAAAACGCATATAACATCTATGCAAGGGAAGGATAACTCGAAACAAAACCCTATACCAACACGTCTGACCAGCGTGATATAGTAGGTTAAATTACCTCCTCGGGACATATATGGGCGTGAGGATGATTTGATTTGTAATTTCCTGTTTTTTTAAGTTCATAGTCAAGGGAGGAATCTCGTAAAAAGTTTTATTAAAACTCATTAAGTTATCATTCACTGTATTGCCTTCATATATTTATTTATTTAATGTTTTCTTTCTTTTTTATAAGAGTGAAGTTCTAAATGTCACGTAATAGAAATGTCGTTAGGTTATTTAATTAATTGATAAATTGCAGTGGCCATTGCACGCGATGCGGTCAACATCCTTCTGTTTATGTTGTTCTGGTGTGTTCTACTACTAAAAAAGTTTAGATATTGTTCGTTTACGACAATTTGTGGACTTACTAAGCAAAACCACAAACAATTTTATGATGTATAACGATAATTAGATTTAATAAATTATGAAAAATCAATGAGTCATCATTATTTAGGCTTTCAACACTCACTGTTGGAAGAAGATATATCCTATATGCTGTAGGTGCGGTCATTTCATTGGAGAAATTATTGCCCTAATTGCTACACTTTGCAAGCGGGTTGGTGATCTTAAATTAGAAACGTTTCTCAAGAGAATATTTTTGGTCATTCTGTTAGTGCTGTGGCCCTCAGCTGATAATTATCACACCATCAAGGATGAAGTATTGACAACTATTTATCCCATTGCCACAGTATAATATCGCAATAAGAATCAATATTTCACCACATTAAGTTTTCCGTGAAATGCATAATTGACTACAGTTTGTAAATAAATAAATTCACTCAATAAATAGACTATAAATCATGTGTGATAATTCATTTGATTATTGTATTAAAGTAAGCAAATTTGTCGAGTTTATGGTGGTGGCTTTTGTATAAAAAATCTGTTTTTCTTCTGTTTAGCTGAAGTTATTATTGGAAAAGTAAAAAAAAAGATACAGGCATGAATAAGCGATATAGAATTTCGAAGAGAAGTGTTTTAAAAAGTGTCTTCTCGCACAATTAGTGTTGCCCAAATGCAATACCAAAACTCGCTGCAAGTCTCGCGGTGCTCCTTTAGACAGCATTTTACGATTCCTTTGGTAAAGAAATAATTGTCAATATATTGTATTCTTAATACCAGTACACGGGGAAATAATTTGATGTTATGTTAAACAGTCTCATGATAGATAGGTGTGATTATAGCCCCACTCCCGTTAAGTGGTATGTACCTAATTATTGATAGTTGTACAGTTAGTGCCATTAAATGAATGGAATTTCATTAATTTAGTTGTATTTTCATTTCTGTGGTATTTTTATTTCTATCAAAATTAGTGACTTTATGTTATTCTAACAACGCGAGTTGCAAGACTTGCAAGAGTCTTGCATTTGAGCAACACTGCGCACAATTATCTATAGATTAGGTACTTATTACATTCTTCTCTTTTTGCTTATAATGAAATGAAATTATTTATATTACAATACAGATAAGAAATTATACCGTTTAGGTAATACAGACTATACTTAGAAGAGGGACCACACACGTTTTATTATTCATTACCACTCCCTAAAAGCAGTTTCCCTAATGAGCCTAATACCATTATAAATCGATAAAGCGACATCTATTAACGATGCCCACAAACCTCGTGTACATATATAAACGTGTTTCAATAACATTTGCAGCGACAGCTTCGCATCCCGGTACCCCTTTTAATGCAGGTGTAAAATATAATATTTATGGGGTAAAGAAAGGGCTCGAATGCTTGTTAGCGATAATGAGGTGCGCGCGCAGCCATAAATTCGTTCGGCCGCTCGCCGCCCGGGGGCGCGCCTTATTTGCATCTTTATGTATTTCTGTGTCCAGATCATAATTTTTTTATGT
The DNA here is from genome assembly GCA_905163515.2 of Lymantria monacha. NCBI lineage: Eukaryota > Metazoa > Arthropoda > Insecta > Lepidoptera > Erebidae > Lymantria > Lymantria monacha. The sequence continues at coordinate 26,490,402 of LR991100.1, forward strand.
CGATATTTTTAGTTCTCCTACTTGTTAAGAGATGGCATTGGCGGCGCGGTGCACAAAGCGCCTAGTCACGCTGACGCGACGTCCCTCGTCCTCGGCGCTTGCCTCGTTAGTCTGACACGGCGCCTGTCACGATTTTGACAGTTTTTGACTGAGACATCGATAGTGCGGTTCGTTACAAGCGAGGCGGGGCGCGAGCCACTCTCTTATCGCTTACAACTGTTGGTTTATGTTCTTTTAACTTCATTGTTATGCGATGTCTCGTTTCTTTTTGTGATAATTTGATAATGTCGGTTTAGAGAACTCCACTTGTAAGTATTCAATCTTCATGTTAGACGTGACTTGAATTGGATCATTTGCTCCTAAAAGAGCTTAGGTACCTATAGCGTCCACAGTTAATAGTCCCATGTGTAAATCGATTATTCTCGAAAGCCATAGCAAAGAATATTGGTAGATTTTTGACCGCCATTCGCTTACGTAAACTATCAAACATATCTTTTTTTTTATTAATTTATTATATATACGGCTATGGATACAAGTCCTTTCAGCTGTCAAACATATCAATTAGGTAATGTTATCATTTTCCTTAACTCCCATGTCATGGTAGAAATAGTAATAGTCTGTTTTTACTTGAATTTATTACCCCGGGGATCTCTAAAACGAAAACATAACAACAATATATCATTCCTAAATAAAATATATACGCAACAAACAAACTCCCGAGTACCAGGATATAATGACATCAAGAAAGTCGAAATTTCGAATTCATAAGGAAGCGAGCAGGTGTCGCGAAACATCCCGTATTCATGGGCCGATATATCATAGCAGCGCTACGTTAAAAAAAAAGAGACCAGAGACAAGAAAAGCGCGCCAAATGCCCCCCAGTTTTCCCGCCTTGACGTGCAATTATAAAGATAATAACGTTTTCACCTCCGCGCGCGTTTTTATTTGTTCACATTTTGATTTATAACAGTTTGCCGGGCTCCGACACGTGATATTGGAGTTCTGCTAAACGTGCAAACTTGAAACGTGTAACGTTTATTTTCCGCTTGTTTCAGACAATGAATGTATGAATTGTAATTTGGATGACATTTTGTTTTTCATAACTACCATTTCAACTCGAAATTGTCGAAACAAATTAAATCTTTTTACTTCAATCAACGAACGACGACTTGAACGATTTGAAGTATTTTCGAAAAAAGAATGCCATCCGTTCCCACGATCGAGCAAAACAATCGAATCTAAACTTCTCAGTACGGACGATGCGTAAACTATTTTGATTAGAATGGCATTCCCGCCAAAAATAAGCTCAAAAACTACCGCCGTGACATTTCTCAAGTTGTCAAGCTGCCTGAAGTTTTTGCGAGCGAAACTCGCGCCCGCCTTGAAATCTTAATTCGCGACATTTTGGATTCACGCTACGATTTATAGTCTTATGCTATTGACAATTATTCAATCGTAAACGGCTTCATTACATCCTAACACTATCGAACTATAGGTACGAACTTTTTTAAATTGTTTTTTTTCTTTTTAGAAGTAGGTATAGCAAGCGGAGAAGTTCTACGTCGGTCGAGTTAATCATTAATCACTTGCCCCGCGGCAAACACCGTGGGTAGGTAACGCAACACCGCCGCGTGAGATAACATTATCGTAAATATAGTTTTACAAAACGGCTGTACCTACCGCGCAAAACAAAAAAAAAAGCACGCGTTTCCCACAGCGCGACATTCGAGCCGAAGGAATTCGCGGTCACAATCTGTGTGCATTATCACAATTTACACCAGGTAATAACGTATAACCTAATCCTTAGGTCAGTGCGCGCCTTTTTTTTTCGAAAAAGGAACCTCACTGTGACAGTTGAAGCGGGAAAAACAAAGCATCGATCAAACCCGCTCACTCTCACATAAATCAGTCGGACGGGAAAGGGACAGGTGAACGGACGCCGCGGCGGCCAGTCGATTTTATAAATGGGCGGAGCGCGGAGCGAGACGTCCACATCGCAGAAACAAAAGAGTGAAAAGGAAATAATGGCCCGGTGCAAAGTGCAAGCGGAGAGAGTAGGATAGATTTGTAGACATTTTTTTTTAATGGGAAATACACTAAGGCGGTCGGAAAATCTGAAGAAAAAGGCAATGCGCTGGCACGCTCGTTTCACAGACGTCTAATTAGTTGGAGTAGCTTTTATTATTAATGTAGGTGTTGTGATACTATGGCGTTGGTTTAATTAAATCATAAAGAATACTTTAATACAATATTCATTACTATATCAGAGATACAAAATGAAATAAAATCAAATGAAATATATGTGACGCCATCTTTAAAGTCACGCATTTTTTTTTTACTTTCTTAGGTTGTTTAAATCATTCAAATGTCTTATTTATTTCATAATTCTTATCCTAATTACTTGAAGTTGACGCAATATATATTTCTCTTCCATTGTAAATATTGTAAAGACTCTAGCAATATGAAGTTTTATAATCGGGCGTCTGTCTGACGTCAACTTTCCTTGGGATCTGTTGATCAAACAGCATCAGATGGAGATGACACATGTCGATGTAAAGCTCTTAGTCGTCTTTTACGACATCCACAAACAAAGGCTGGTAGTGATCACACAGGAAATTCCTTACTATCTTAACAAGCAGATAGTAATAGTTATGCATATATATCATATTGGTTAAAACACTGACCTACCGTACTGAGTGTTGGGAGTTCAATGCCCACGCAAGATAATACTTAAAGCGATCCACAAATTGTTGGTCTGAGTCTGGATATAATCCGTATTTCTTAATATTTGTAAAATCCCACGCAATATGAAAATTATTTCCTTAGTTCAGGGTTGCAAAAAGCTCTACGATTGAAGCTATTTCTAGCATATGACAAGAGATAAAAGCCAAAAGAACTGGGTCCTTCCATGACTTTAAACACGATAAAATTCTTAAAAATAATGTGGTGACGTTGTAAGAGTATAAATTCATTGATTGGTAATATTCGTGGGCGTTGCCACAAAGCAGTTTTGTTTATCATTCACTTATTTACATAAAACTATAAAAGAGAAGGTATAAGTAAAAGAAGAAGGTATATCTAATTCTACAAGTTCACAAGAAAAAGACACTTTTCTTATGCGACAAATATTGTATAGCAGTTTATTTAAGCAATTTTCTTCGCAAATTTTTCGTCAACGAAAAAATTGCAGATCAGAATTTCAAATAGCCTTAATTTAAGTACATATACGCTATAATTGCAATGAACATTCCATTTCACGAGAGCAACGTAAACAATATAAAACACAGACAATTTTAGAAATTACACAAATAAGCTTTACAACAATGGGGCCCGGTCACATACATAATACAAATTGAATCTGCTTGAAACGGAACAAATTGGTTAATTAAAGAGTAATTTACGTATCATGGGTCCGTGGGTCGAGTGACGGCACGTCACGCCATTACACGCAATACCAAATAAGTTACGCCATGATTATTTTAAAAACGATGATCTTTTTATAAATTTTTACTCTGTGACTACGCTTCAATAAATCAATTGCTTCATAAAGATACATCCCATGACACGTGCCTTATCTAGTATAAAAGATGAATAATAAAAAGGTTGCAAGAGTAGGAAAACTCGAAATAAAACTCTATACCAAGCTTGCATGGTGTACGATGTTAATTACCTAGAGGGAGGGAGCCTATGCGCAATAAAGAGGTTTAGATATACCTATATTATATACTGTAGTTTTCTATAAAAAATAGTACGAAATATGTAGTAAGAAAAAATATATAATATATAGAAATTATCAATATTTTGATTTCATTCTAACAGCCATTTGCGATTAATAACAATAAATAGCCACATACAATAAAACAAAATGTCATTCTCCACTTATAAGAATAACAAAAAATATCACATTAAAAATACAAAACTACCATTTAAATTATAAATAATATCAAATTACGTAGCTTTTTCACAACAATCATAAATAATAGACAATTTAAAAAATAGCTTCCGTAATAACCATATTAATACGTGCGAACCGGTATTGCAATCACATTAGATATAATTTGTACTATCAACTATAAATTACTATCAAATCATTATTTTGCTTTCATGTCACCACTTATTTTTATAAAAAAAAAATCACTGGTTATTTTATGCGAATCGTGTTGAAAATCGCATGTACGTCTATAATTTTCAAATTGCTAGTTAATTATTGCATTTTAAATTTTAAGGTTAGTCACCCCTCTGGTTCGTGGAACGATGGCGGTTTATGGGGAAGTGGCACTCGTTTTCGGAACGATTCTTCGTATTTGAATTATGTATCTCAGAAGTGTTAGATGATTGTGTTTGTTAATGGCCATAGACAAAGATTTATTTTTAAATATCGTATTTGGAAGTCTTAGGCAAAATTTTATTGTATCGCTTTTTTGTTTTAAAATAATATATCTATTGAGCATTTTCAAATATTAATATTGTTTTAATTGTTTCAGGTAAGCGTTGCTGTTATATTGCAATATATATCATGGCATTTCAGGTATTAGTACTTAGTATAATCTATTCCTATATTAAAAGTATTTTTGGAGATGGACAAGTGAAGCTTACTCTTGTCTGATTTAATGAGTAGGCACGATTGCATTACTCTGTACAATTATGAAATTCAAACGGTGCTTCACATTCTCAGGAAGCTGGACCTGTTAATTTTATAATTAATCCATTCGTTAAAGCACGAGCTTTCAAGTTGCTCATTACAAGCGAGTGGTTTGCTACATTTTCTATCACAGCTATTTCAAAACAATAAAGAACTTCCATATAGAGTTATTTAGTTTTCATTTATTTTTGACTCCATGGCGCTTGTGTAATGCATAGTTTCCGCCGGAATAATATATAACTTTTAGTTGTAATGCAATTTCCTATTTATGAGATAATTATTAAAATCGAATCGCCTAATATCTCTAAATTTTTACACATCCAAAGTTTATTGTGTTAATTATCTTGAATATACAGATACTTCTCAAATACAATAGCTATCAATATGGCGAATTATTAGCAACATTAGGTAATAAAGTAATTAAATATATAAATAATAATTTTCATTATAATACAATAAAGTAAAGGTCGTCGCAGGTAAATTTTCATTAACAACATGTTACGAGTTTCTATCGCCATATAAGCAATGTGATCGCTGTTTGTTACAGAAATGTATTAAAAGAGCAGGTCTCCTAATACTAAAAACACCTAAACGCTCAAATAATAATACCTATAATGGGACTGTTGGCGGGAATCTAAAACGTCATGTGGTGCTCTTGTATTATATTCGATATTTTAGTGTTTTAACGTGTTATATTAGATAATTTATATGTCATTTTATGTAATGTGATACGAAGGAAGTGCTGGCATGTAGTGAATATCACATAAAAGTGCTTTACAACGTTTTCGTTTTCCATCAGAATTTCCACAAGATACCATTAACAGTGTGGCCATAGCACTGTTGATGGCGACAATTTGACTTACTGACGGACAATGACTAACTTGAAAAGACTAAAAACGTGAAGATAACTCGACACTGGCAATAATGGCTCGTATCAGTAGCTGATTGCTAATACATAAAAATAAGAAGAAGAAAAATAACTATAATGAAAAATCTAAAATAAACATAAACAAATATAACAGAGAACGTATTAAATAACTTTGGAAAAAAAACCTAACGTTTTTTTTAATCTATTGTGGTCTGATTAACGTACGGAGGCATCGAGACAATCTCTATATGAACGATAAAATCTCGATATATGAGAACGCATTTGTCTCCAACATCGTACATCGACTTACCCAAACTAATGTTTTTAAAAGAAAATTTACACTTCACTGTTCTTTTTTCGAAATTGTCACTGAACATAGACAATATAGAGTGTATCTTTTTTTTACAAAACATATACGGCACTCTGGACATGCGCCATCTGTAACAGAAGTACTTGACTATATCATGGCTTGAGATATAGTGTCTCGGGTTTTCTTTCTCTTGCTGCGATATTATTGATTTACGTTCCTTAGTCATGTATAGAGACATTCTTACAGTATATTATAGGTTGCACATCATATTCTTTATCCATTCGTCATCAGACGGACGAAATAGGTATAGGAGAATAGAATGATAAATCAATTATTTTATTGAACGTGAATTGGAGTGCTTTTCTTTAAACGTATAAGGTGCAAAACGGTTATTACTAAAAAAAATCAGTCAAAGCTTTTGTTTTGTAATGTATCTATGGTTAAGGATTTTTTTTAATTGAAATGCAGTTATAACAGGGGGGTGTTACATAATTATTTGTTACTTGCTGGTTATTTTAAAAACATACTTGGAACCAAACAATGAATGAATGCAAAATATATTGTTTCTCGGATTTTTAACATATATTTAATATACATATATGTTGACAGACACATATTGACCGTCGTGACAAGGGGAGACGACCTTGATCCCTTTGCTTACTTCTTTAAAATTTCTTACTAATGATTATTTAAAATGTGTTCTAAATATAATTTAATGACATTAATCATATTTTATCTTAATTAAACGCTTAAGAAACACATATTTCAAGTTTAGCATGTAGGTATCCTAAAGATGAATAAACTGACTGGCCGCATGGCACCCCGTTGATAAGCCATTACGGTTGTTAAAAAAAAAAGAAATGTTTTAATTGTCAGTTATTCCGCCTTTTTAGTAATAATACTACGATCGCTATAAATACAAGATATAAAAAAAGAATGAAGATTTTTTGAGATTGATTTGATGAGTAAAAGTTTTAGAGTAATTTTCGATGAGCTATAAGTATATAAGATTTGTCCTTTTAATTAAATTCGCAGCTAGATATATAAGTTGTTTAAATTATATAAACAATAATATTTTTAGCTCATTCTATTGCTCGAATTTTTATAGACCATAAAACACTGCTCATCTATATATTCGTTTAAACTTGGAACGCATACTGGTTTACATTGATCTCATTTTTTTTGTATAACGTACAACTCTTCTAACTAAAAATAATAATTTAAGTTCAAATATCAACCAAAACCATATGATAATATCAGAAACTATTTAAATATAACATAAAACATTTTTATGTGAGACCAACGCTTCAATGACGTTATAAATTGATAATCGTTAAGGTATACATTCGTAAAATGACATTTGATTCCTTTTGATTCGAATTTACGCGGTCGGCCGAGGGGTCAACTTTTTTATTCTTTTTTTTTTAAGACTCGACGATGTTTTTTATCCCGCCCGGTTCTTTAAAGCTTAAATTTCCGATGTGAATCTCTGAGACGATGCATACCAAACATATTTGATGTTTATTTTATTTTTCTTTATTTTTTTTACCTTCGACCAACGATATAAATTTGATTGTTGTATATATAAGTAGTAGTTGGCCGGTTTAAGAATGATTTTAACTGAACACAATTCAACGCAAGTGGTAAGTACGAGATACTTTCGTGAAATGGAATTGTGTAGAATTTTTGTCGTAATGCGTAGTTACGTGCCCATGAATCAGATGTTATGAAGAGGATAGATGTACGTTTGACATAATCCGCGGCGTGTAGCTAGTATCGCGCACGCGTCACGTACGGAGCCTAGGCGACCGCTCGCACAATGCTGGCCTCCCCTGCCTGCGTTATTGTCCAACAATGCGTGAAATGCTCTGACAAACGATGACAGCCGCCCAGCAAGCCTGGTACCGCCGACCTCCTGCGATTTATGATATCCTATTACGAGATTTAATGACACTAAACGTCAGCGCTCTCTGTTTACGTCATCCGTCACAAGGACTCGTCCCGGATACGCTTCCGATGCTCCGAATAAAACTAAATATCTAAAATTTAAAGAGTACAAAACGAAACCGTGAACTGAATACGTTTATAGCAAGAAAGGAGAGACTGAAAAATTACCATATCCCGGTTGTGTAAACAGTTCCCGACAATCTTCCCGTTGTCAGCCGACAGTTCGCGTCCGAACTCGTAGCGCCAAATATTTGCGCGAGCGTCATAAATTCAACGGCGCCCCGCGCGTCCTACCCGGGTAACATACATAATACGCCGCTCCACGGATCGGTAAACATATTGTAATGGAAAACGCCGTCATTGTTTACACTTTATGATGTCCTGGTGTTGTAAACTGATGCGATGCAGATTCGCCGCCCGCCCGACGTACAAACAAACAATAATTCCCACTGAATATGGGATAAGTGATAGCTGGAAATGAAATCTAAAACTTTATCCGGGCTATAGATCATTTGAAACTTATATTAAATCGCTACGCACCTGTTCAAGTATATCAGGGACTAGTTCATATGAAAATTATTATCGTATCTTATTAAAATGTAAGCCGGGCCTACGACGTACGGGGTTTCGCACGTAACTTCCAAGCCTAATCCCAAAGACTTGCTGAAATATTCGAAATTCGTCAAAACCGTAAATCGCACTGCCTTTTGTATGTGGGTTGGGGGGTACGGTATTTACGAGCCGGCGGTGAGTTGCAGATAGCCCGAATTAAACTTGAATTTAAAACCATTTTATATTAGCTAAGCTAGCTTAGATCGCGTTGGTGCGGCACCCGTGAGATAAGAGAATTGGCCTGTCAGACGCCGGATGATATATTTGACCAACATTTCCATACCACCCCGCTGGCTCCCTTTTACCCCTATTTTCATTTTGTACGTGTCTGCTCCGCGGCGTATCTATAATGTATCCTTTCTGTTTAAGAGTTAACATTGAATAAAAAAAAGTGCGAAGGTGAAAAGGGACTGTTTTTATTTAATAAACTACATTCTACGTTGTCAAACGTTGATACTTTGAATGTTTTGAGTTTCGCTTTGATCGTTACGTTTTTATTTTTTATTTGCTTTTTTTTTTTTTTCACGACTTTGTCCCCGTAGAAATGGTGTGTGATTGACATGGAAAGCGTTGCAGATTGTGTTATCCATTCATTCCATAGACTAAATCGCCATTTATGTAACGTTTCTAGTATATTTAAATGGAGAATTTTTAAATCAATAAGAAATCAAATAAGAATGCATAATTTATTTACATGGTTTATACCCTTAAGGGATGAAAATTGACAAATTTTACGTGTTTCTTTAATTTTACTGAAGATAATACGACGATTTAATAAATAGATAAAAATATTTTCTTGGCATACAAACTTTGCTACTGTATTTCATCCCTTTTTGGGGTTAAAATTCTTAAAATCCTTTCATATAGAAAAATTCATACATTAAAAATTTCACATTTTAATTTCAGTATTTTTAGCTCAATGCTGATGAGTCAGTCAACCAGCTTCTTTATACGTATAGATATCTTGTTTATGAATAATTAAAATTTTGGCAAGAGATCGGGGCTCGTGTGAGTGTCTGCAGAGGAGTGGGCTCATCGCCCCGTTTTTACTGCAATGCGCTCGAATATCCCTCGCAATAATTGTTAGTCGAGTCATAGCGTAATGAGGATATTATTTCACACTTCAGTAGCAACTGGCTTCATTTTACACTAAGCTTTATGGATTATTACTCTGTAATCGTTTGGTAATCTTATGGCGCTAAATCTGACTTTTATCCGTGAGGTGACAGAGTAAGAATAAAATTGATTACTAACTTTATCGTAAAACGACTAAAAGATATATTCTGTAAATCATTACAGGATAAAGAAAATTCGAAATGCAAGCCCATACTAGCCAGATCTACTAGCGTGGTATTGCAGGTCAAATTCTCTCCTTCAGAAGGCACGTACCCAGCCATGGGACGTATTATTTGTATAATAAAATATGATAATGATTACTTATTCTGATTGATGATTAACATTTTTAATTTGTATAATAACGCGTTATTCTAGTTATTAAAATTGAATATAAGTAATTTTACTTATAAATTCCTATAATTAATATTTGTTAGTGATTTAATATTATTAGTTTTAAATATCCGATGTGTCTCTTCGTCTTTATGGTCAATTAATCTCTTAAATAGTTTTCAATGCAATATATATTTATTAATATATTACGTTGACATATTACGAGCCAAAGTCGTGATTGCTACAGGGCTATACACACATATTGTGTGAAGTTCTAATGATGTGATATTGCTTTTTTTTTTTTTAAACAATACTCGGCGCTAAAAAAAATGCCATTATATTGCGAGAGATTTTACAAACATAATCAAGACATAAATTAAACACAATATTAGTTTTGTATTATACTATATGTGTTAATTGAATATAATATTTTAATAATTCCAATATAATAATAGTTTATATTGAGACCATAAACAATATTCCTCATCTACACTTCTTCACATAAAATAGTTTATTCATGGACCTCGTCAATCAATCAATCTTTAGTAAGTCAAATCAAAATCAATCGTTAGTAAGTCAAATCTTTACTATTAATTGGGCGCATATCATATTCACTATTATTTGGCATTGTGTCTGTATTACATTACATAAAATAACAGCAAAATTAATCAATATAATAAAACACTAAATATATTAAGTTTAAGGGTGCCACGTGATATTCTGACATTCCCGCCAATATTATAAACGTCTTCTTCTTCTTCTTTTTATGTATTGGCAATCAGCTACTTATACGAGCCATTGTTGCCAGTGTCGAGTTATAATTATCTTCAAGTTTTTAGTGTCTTTAGATTAGTCATTGTCCGTCAGTAAGTCAAATTGTCGCCATCTACAGTGCTATGGCCACACTGTTAATGGTATCTTGTGGGAATTTTGATGGAAAACGAAAACGTTGTAAAGCACTTTTATATGATATTCACTACATCTCAGCAGTTCAGTCACATTACATAAAATACCATAAAAAATATCTAATATAACACGTTAAATACTAAAATATCGAATATAATACAAGAGCACCACATGACGTTTTAGATTCCCGCCAAAAGTCTCACTTTGACAGCTCTTATAAACGTCAACATAGTATTAATTCCATAAAGATAGTTGTTTATTTTTTAATCTGTGATAAATACAATACTAGGTAGGTATAGGTAGATTAAATATCCGTAAAATGACATTAAATTTATTATAATATCTAAATATATTAAAACATACTTATCTATTCACATCGAAGAAAATATAATTTATAACTGAAATTCGATAGGTTCATATAACTTTTTCTCATATTCGATGTTTCTGACTGTGCTGCATACCTACAGTATATTTTACACGTCAACAGCCGTAATTATGACGTCCACAGTTCAACCCCACAAGCGTGAATATTTACAGAGCAGTTTATCTTCTGACAATTCCAACAGCTCTCTTAGCCTAGAGTCCGCTTTATAATATAATCTAGGTGCCTCTTTTGTCTACCAATATTGTTTACACTGATTATACAAGGTGGAGAGCGCCACAAGAACAATGAAAACATTTACTTTTATGGTTTTCGTAGAATTCAAATTAAAATTAAAAAAAAACAAACTAATATTTTTATGGCTTTTCAAATATTTAGATTTATTAATGTTTTTATTTTATTTTAATATGTAGTATAATTTAACTTAAATTGTTTATAGCTATGCTTTGACGAATGCTTCCCTACTTGCGGTTTCAAAATGGTATTTTTTTGCTATTTAGTATTACTTTTAGTGACTGCAACCGATGCTACGATATTATTATTTTAGTCTATGATTATGTAATAACTATTTTGTATAATATTTAAAACTTATCACATGTACATAGCATTTTATATAAATTAAAAACATATCTTCGCAAACCGACCTAGAAAACATACGCCTAAATCAGATAAATATTTTGACATGTCCGAACGAACTACATTCGTTTTCCCGCCTTATCTGACAATCAGTGAGCGCCATATTTGAATAAATTCCAAATTAACATTAAGATTACATTGCGTTATCAAAATGGTCGTAACAGTCGCGTTAAAATGTCGAGGGACCGGGCACAGTGTGTAAACTAGTCCGGAGACTAAATTAATTGGATTAATTTTTTATCTGGCAACTAATTTCTAATGATTGAGTGGAAAATTTTCACCATTAATTTGAAGTAATGTTTAATGAGTATGAGTAAGTCATAAATTTTTAGTAGTCTTTGTGTGGTCGAATTACAATTTCTTAAGAAAAACAGAACGTACAGCAAAAGGTTTTCATCTCAGTATTATGGTCAAAAACTCTAAAATCTATCTTGCTAATTATTGAACAGATAATCAAAGTGAATTGACTCGGATCAACTGAATGAAATTAATGAAAATTGAATCGTGACAGTAAGCTTTCAGTCTCAGTATTATGATTTAAATCCTGTCTGTAACCTACCTTGCTAATTAAAGACGGCGCAGTTTACGAAAAACTGAATATATTTCTCCTGTAAATAATTCAAAGATAGAACTTAAGAAATAAAAGAGTTTTGTCTCGATAAGTCAAGAAATGTGCACAACTAAATAAATTTGAAACTTTTTTTATTTATTGCCTATGCTGGCAAAGGTCACTGTAGTACACCTGATATGATACTGCCGTTCATGGGCCTTAGCAATAGGTATTTGGACTACAGCTAGACCGCCACCTACAATTAAGAAAGTGCTATTCTTAAACCTCATTAAAAGAAAGATCATTCCAAACCCTGTATATAAGAATGACCTCTGAAAACATATAGTTGAGGACCAAAAAGTTTCCAGGTGAAAAGAATGAACTTTGTTACGATATAGAGTAGTAGCAGTGTCGAACCTTTACTTTTGGTTAGCGTTACTAACAAGCCGTTTAAACCGCGCCGCCATTGGCAGCTTTTGTAATGGATGGAAAGCTCCAAATTTATTCCCATTGAAGTTTTCCCGGGGAAAATCCTTTTTACATTGAATCGCCTTATCCGTGCTGCTATAAATCAATGCACTCTATTGTCGTGGATTCGATGCCGGGGTAATGTACACGGTAATACTGCGCCATCTTGTAATGTGAGGGGGGGGGTGGAAATATGTGATATGATTTTTGGCTAAATAATGAAGGTTTGAGAAAAAAATTAGGAGGATATCATTATTTATTTCATTTTGATATTTATTGTTACGTTAGAAATTGAATCTCTCTAACTTTTATAACAAGAGAATTTGATTGCTGACTGTAGAGTCCAGGGTTGAAATTTTGGATGGCCGTGATATTATTCATATTGTATATCTCTTAATCCTTCTTTACCATACCCACGGGCATGAAAGGTCGTGGTGAATTGAATTTTTACACTGAAAACGTATACCTACCACTGTATAAAATGTGACTTTAATTACTTAAAATCTCTGAGTTGATAAAAATAATCAGTAAAATACTTAGAAGAGACCCTTAAGTTTTAGGTGACACCTAACGCAATGTAAATATAATACATAAAAGAAATATATCGTCTAAGATATTATCTAATACTTTAATTTCATTTAACTTCCAACAACATCAAAATTAATGAACAATCAATGTTTATTTATATCATTTATATGTATAATGTTAGGTGTCATCTAAAATTTAGATGTCGTTATTGAAAACAGGCAAAAAATATGTCTATTTATTTACGTACAAACATAATTGCATTCCTTGCTGACATGTTGTGTTTAATGTTCAGAATAAAACTTTTACACAACACAGAACGATATTGGACAATAAAAAAACCATGAGATAAATCACTTTCTAACACATTCTAGCAACACACAAACTGACTAATAGTCTAGTAGTTAAAACGTATGCCTGATCATTGTGCGGGTTTGATAAAATACCTTCATAATCTTCCTATCGTGTGGTCCCCTCATTTTTATCTTATTTTACATGCTCCTATGGGCTTTCTTTAAAATCTGAAAGAAATTGACTATCCATTAGTGCTACTATGGAACTCGAATTAAACTAATATTTTAAGTTTCACTTCTTTGTAATGAAATTACCTTCTGTACATACATACATATTATCACGCCATATCCCTTGCAGAGTAAGCAGAGAGAACAGAGTGCCAGAGAACTCTATCCTTGCATACTTCACTCGCTTCCTCAACATTCATAATTCTCTTCATACACGCTCGCCGGTTTCGGAGACTCTTGACTTCACCTTCCTTCAGTACGTGACCAATCTGGTCTAGGTAGGTGAGTCTCGGTCTCCCCCAGTATCTACATCCTTCCACTTTCACATTGTATATCTTCTTAACCAGACGTTCGTTCGTCATTCTTTCCACGTGTCCGAACCATCGGAGCATTCCCTTCTGTCACCTCTTAATATTCTTTTACGATACTTATAGAAAAAGAAGAGCGCATTGTATTCTCAGGTAGCTACTAGTTCCCCAGACAAAATTATTTGCTTCAACAATAAAAATTCACAAGAACTTTTTTCTTGCCGGATGATGTACAAAATACTCTGTACTTTTTTCATACTAGGATGAACGATTACCAATAAGTGTAATATAATATTTTTAATAGAGGTAGGACTACACTGTGGACAGTTCTCTGTCTACAGCCGCGGGCCGGTCCATCCGGGGTAGTACCATATTCTTGCAGAAGATCGACGTCTGAGTAACGGCAATGTGCTATTGCGCTTCGTTCGGTGAGTGAGAGAGCCGGAAGCCCAACTGAGTGGGTTTGGGGATTGTAATGGTAGGCAGCGGCCTAGCTATACCCTTAATATAGAAAAGGTCCGTGGGCAGCAGTGACACTCACCATCAGGTGTGCTGCTTGCTCATTTGCCGTCAAGCAATAAAAAAGACCAATCCTGATAATCTGATTTTTGTAAATATTTGTTTCAAGTTTTCCTTCTCACTTATTATCTGCTTGTATACCGTACTATATTTATCGCTGAAAATGATTTTTTCATAATAATACATAATTAAGGTTTTGCTTTGTTTGAACTTTTAAATAGCGATAGCTAAATAAGTACTACGAGGCGGTCTTAAGTTCGACTTCTGTGCCACTTATATGTGATTTTGGATTTCTTTATTAAATAACAAATCAGCTACTTCAGTGTGAAATTTTCCCGTCAATCCTCCCGCGACCATGATCACTGTAAAGTGTTCGAAACGTCGGGAAATTATAAATCAAATACAAACGCGATAGAATCCGTAAAAGTAGTTTTATTTCAAATGTGTAATACTCGCGTAAACATTAGAGACTTCTAATTTACTTCAGGATGGTTACAGACTAGGAATACAATTCAACGGCCATTCCTTGATCGTACATGTCTTTCCGTAAGGACATACGGGGCTCGTACCTAAAGCTTGCCTTAACTAAATTTTCGAAAATCCATATATCCATCCATTATTTTTTTTAGATAGTAGTGTTTGCCCAAATGCAAGACCAAGAGTCTCGTAGTGCTCCCTTAGACAGACATTTTACGATTCCTTTGGCAAAGAAAGGATTATCAACATTTTGTATTCTTAATACCAGTACACGGGGAAATAATTTGATGTTATTTTAAACAGTCTCGTGATAGATAGGTGTGATTATAGCCCCACTCCCGTTAAGTGGTATGTACCTAATTACTGATAGTTGTATAGTTAGTGACACTAGATAAATGGAATTTCATTAATTTAGTTGGTATCTATGTGGATTTTTTATTTCTATCAAAACAAATGACTCTTTATTATTCTAACAGCGAGAGTTCAAAACTTGTGAGACTCGCAATCGTCTTGCATTTGGGGAATACTACCTACTTCAATATGGTGAAAAAGTAGTAGGAATACATTTCAGACATATTGGTATAGGGTTTTATTTCAAATTTTCCTTCTCTTGCATATATGTTATATGCATATTTTATTCCTTAGTCGAATCTTAAAATCACCCACAAGATAGGGTGTGGTGAATTGTATTCTTACTCCGTCACCACACGGAAAAGATAATTTAATATTTTATGTAAAGTAAAATTTGTGTTGTTTCTAATCGAACCTATAACACTTACCAGTAGTATTTATACTGTATATATAATACTGTAACTTTAAATTTAGCAAATCCAAAAACACATTTCTCACAATATCGGTACAAGAGACAAACGATTACCGCCTTTAAGTATCAGTAACCGGAACTCATCAAATACAACCATCACACTCTAACACGTTAGATATCAGTCAAGTTGGAGCGAGTGAAATATCGCTATGCAACGCCGCAAATATCAATGGCAGTATTCGGTTTTAACAAACAAAGGAATTAGAACGGTACGCGTGCCACGCGAATTTATCGACGGTCGCGTTGACCAAATTTTCTTCTATTTTTCCCATCTCTTCTACCTCCCTATTCGTGTATTTCGTGAGGGAATAATGGAAAATATGTTGTTCCCTTGTACTTACAGGAACAAGGAAGCTTTGAGTCATATTATGTAATAAAACGTTAGAAATATACGATTCTGTGGTCATATCGATATATTATAAGGATGTTTACTGAACTAACCCTCACAAAAATGTCCGACAAATGTTAATTCATTAGCTTACGAAAGAATTTTTTGATAGAATCCATATACTGTGTCAATATTTACTATATAGAGTCTGAAATTGATTAAGAAGCAAGCTTAGGAAACGAATGTCGTCTGGTACATTCTCGTGTAAAATGATTTTTGTTCCATTTATAAATTTCTTTTCGGTGCTTTGATTTTAAGTATTAAACCGTGCGGTATAGAAGAAGGGATACAATTCACCACTTCTTCCCCACGCTTGTCGTAGGTAAGCTATGTAAGAGAAGGTAATCTCGAAATAAAACCCCCTGCCAACCCGTCTGACCAGCGTGGTATAGTCAACGTTTATGAGTTATGATGATAATGACGGATTGTTTTGAAAAAGTAAAAAAAAAATCTGTTTAGTTTAGTTCGAAAAAGAAAAGGTCATTACATTAAATTCTCTCGTATCCTTCGAAGAGTCTTTGTAGTGCTTATCGGTATACCAAGATACCTAATAGAAGATGGAATAATTATGGAATCATGAATCCATATCAAAAATAAAAAACTTAATTATCACTTAAGATAAGTACAATGTAGTTAAAACTTGGCTTTATAGATATAAAAAACCTGTCGCGAAAAATAATTTTACTTTCGGAGATAATATTAATTACTTACTTTTTATTTTCTTACAGAGTGTTAACTCATCATCGAAATCTTCGATAAATAGCTTGTTCTATTATCTATCTATGGTTCTTTTTTATCTATGGACATTTGTCAAATGGCACTATACATGTATTTCCAATTAATTCGGATACGCGTCGGTAATGTATCGGATTTAAAATTGAATTGAAATATTATTTTGCTAGTTATACGAGAGTAGGCAAATACAGTCGTTTATTTTAATGTATTCTCCAATGATCAGATCAAGCGGAGTCTATTAAAACTTCTTACAAACTTGACACACCTTTAAATTCAAACCGTAAGCCATCTGATGAAGTCGAAAAAAAACGAAAAAGTTAGAGGCAGAGTGACTTTATCTATGCCCCGTTAATACTCCAATTAAATTACAAAAAAAAAATAAAGTGACGTTTCGTTTCTCCAACTGACGTTATCTGTTATTCCACATTTTTATTTTCTTGTTCAGTTTATTGAATTTCTTCTTTCTTGTTTTTAAACTTTGAAAAATTGTGTTTAACGGTATTTCACTTATTATCATTGGTTCGCGCCATCCATTTTGCGTGTATACCTACTGACTGGTCATTGATCTTGATGCCCACGCAACGTTTCGTCATTTTGTGAGACCCTTCTAGCTGTTAATACGATATACACTCAAAATAACTGCAGATTCTTTTCATTTAAAAATGTTATAAGATATTTCTCAAGTTTAGTCTGTAGTTACCTAATTTCCTTATCGATATTTAATATACACATTGATAAGAAGTTTCGACACTTCCTATTCCTGGATAGACCGATACCTACTGCATTTTTGCGGCCAGGAAATTCTTACGATAATATAGAAATATACACATACATACATATCATCACGCCATATCCCTTGCAGGGTAGGCAGAGAGAACAGAGTGCCAGAGAACTCTATCTCTGCATACTTCACTCGCTTCCTCAACATTCATAATTCTCTTCATACACGCTCGCCGGTTTCGGAGACTCTTGACTCCACCTTCCTTCAGTACATGACCGATCTGGTCTAGGTAGGTTAGTCTCGGTCTCCCTCGGTACCTACATCCTTCCACTTTCGCATTGTATATCTTCTTAACCAGACGTTCGTTCGGCATTCTTTCCACATGTCCGAACCATCGGAGCATTCCCTTTCGCATCTTTACACCAATACTCTCTTTCATACCTACTCGCTCTCTTGCGTCGTCGTTGCGAATGCGGTCGGTCAGCCTAACTCCACAGATTTTCCGAAGAGATCGCATTTCGACCGCATTAATTTTACTTTCATACTCTTTTCTGCATACCCAACTCTCGCTTCCATACAGTAATGTTGGCACAAGCACTGCGTTATGTATTGCACACGTGCCTTCTGGCTGAGGTGGTGGCTGCCGAGAAGTTGCCCCAACGCTCCGTTCACTCTATTTCCCGCATTCACTCTTCGCTCTATATCAGTGGTGTACCGTCCATCTCGGCTAAATCCACATCCAAGATATACAAATTCATCCACTTGCTCTAGTACATCATTACCTATTGTTACTCTTACATCTGTTCTGGCTTCATCTCTTTCAAAGACCATTATTTTGGTTTTGCTCACATTCACGCGTAGACCCCTTTTCTTAAAATCTTCTGTCATTGTGTAGACTAGGGTCTGCAGGTCAGTCGCTGACTGTGCCAGCAGGACTGCATCATCTGCATAAAGCAGAGCAGAGACCACTAAGTCACCCATCTGGACTCCCACATTCATATCGTTCAACCTTTGGAGACATTTATCCAGATATATGATAAACAGCCTGGCTGATAGAACGCAGCCCTGCTTAACGCCGATATTGACGTCAAACCAAGGCGAGATTCCACCATCCAGCCGCACACAGGCTCTACAGCCCATGTAACTGGATTGCACAGCCTGCAGCAGTTTACCGTTAATACCATACTCCGGTAAAATGTCCCAAAGTTCCTTTCGTACAACCGTGTTAAATGCTCTCTCCAGATCCACAAAACTGCAGAAAACCCTCTGACCTAGGGCTAGATGCTTCTCCACAATGTTGCGCAGAGAGAACACTTGATTCATGCATCCCCTTCCACTCCTGAAACCTCCTTGTGTCTCACACAGTAAACCATCGGACACCATCCTCATTCTCCTTTCAATAATTTTACCATACACTTTTGCTGCCAAACTGGTCAAGCTTATGGCTCTGTAATTTGCGCAGTCATAACGTGAACCCTTGTTTTTAAACAAAGGCACGATGACTGCGCTATTCCAGTCCCCGGGAACCATTCCTGAGCTCCAACATAAATTGAGGAGCAACAGGAACGCCTCCCGGACACAGGAGCCACCAAGCTTGATCATTTCGGCAGACACCATATCAATGCCCGCTGCCTTACCATTTTTCAAACTTCTTATCGCCCATTCAACTTCATCCATACTGATGCCATCGAAGGACGCCGTCGCCGAATGTTGATCTACTAGACCACATGCGACACCGGCGCCAACCGTAGCATTCGCATACATATTGCTAAAATATTAACTCCATCGGCTTAACACGTCTTGTGTTTGTGTAAGAATGTCTCCACCTTTAGACCTTATTTTATTCATTCTGAAGGCTGACCAACCACCCCGAGACTTCTTCACCTCCCTCCAAAAGAGTTTGGTGTTACCCTCGAAGTTTTTAGTCAGCCTATCTTCTGCACTCATACTTGCTCTATCACGTTTCTCTTTCACTAAGGCCTTGGTGTCATTCTTACATTGCGAAATATATTTCTTTCTTCAGTTCAGTCATACTGTCATTCAGATTCAAAGAAGAGACATAGTCCAGCCATGCTTTCTTCTTTTGCTCTACGGAAGCTGCCACTTCCGCATCCCACCATGCATCACCATTTGTGTTTCTATGCTTCTTTGAACTTCCACATACTTCTTTCGCTGTGTCTACCATACTCTCTTTCAATACTCTCCAGCATTCTTCAATGTCCGATTGCGGCTGGCTTGCCATCGTCAGCCGTTCTCGGACACCCTCTGCATACTTTTCTCTTACACACTCTTCTTGCCACCTTTCAACCTTTATTCTTTCAAGCCCTCCGAAGTGGACACGCTCTCGCCAGTGCCTCCACTTTCTGAATAGACCACTAAACCTCGCAATAACGAGATAGTGGTCTGTATCGACTGTGGGGCCCCTGTAGACTCTTGCGTCCAATATTTTGCTTCGGAGGCGACTGTCTACCAAAATTAAATCTATTATGCTTTTCTGTTCATTCCTTCTCCATGTATACATATGGATGTCCTTATGTTGGAAAAACGTGTTTGACACAATAAGGTTTCTCTCCATGCATACATCCGCTATGAGCCTACCTGCGTCGTTCACTCTCTTATCACTAAATGGACCAAGTACGTCCTCATAGTCGGGACGCTTGGTCCCCACCCATCCGTTCAAATCTTCGCATACAATCACGCGTTCACTGGTTTCTGCCATATCCAGAACTTCCCTAACATTGTCCCAAAACTTCTCTAGGTCTGATGCCACCGAGGATCCTACGGGAGCATATGCTACAACCATGAATACCTTGGTGACACCAAGTTTTATACGGACCCAAAGAAGTCTGGGATCATACATTCCGTAATCCTTCACACCTGAGGCCAAGCGAGAGGATAGCAGTACTCCTACCCCCATGCTGGCTCGATCGCTCTGTGGTACACCAGACCACAGAGCCATCCCGCCACCAGGAAGATCGCAGGCGTCGCTGCCCCTTCGCTTGGTCTCTGTTACACAGAGCACGTCTAGCTGTTTGTCCGCCATGACGGATATCAGCTCGTGCAACTTACCTTCCACACAACCTCTTACATTCCACGTGCCCACCTGGCACTCTGCTCTCCTCGACTCGCCTGACTGGGCAAGGCGTGATGGGTGGCGGCCCCCATCGCCGCAACTGCCGATGTTCGTACCGACGGGGGCGGGTCGGTACGCGTCGCCTCCGGTGGACGCCCTAACCCGCATTGCGGTACGCATTTCGAGCCGGATTAGCAGTCTAATTAGACTGGCAGGGGACGCGAACGAGCACGCTCCGGACTATGCCCCCCTATAGAAATATTGATGCCTATAGAAATATATCTATTTGTATTCTAAATATATTTCCAAAATCTAATTAGAATGGCAGTACACATCCTAACTATTATTATAAATATGAATATGAGTTTATTTATTACGCTTTTACGCCTAAATAACTGAACTCATTATAAAAACTCTTTCACCAATGGACAGTTACATTATTCGAGAGTGTCCATATACTAAACGAGTAAGACCGCGAAAATTTGCTTGTAATGTACAAAATATAGAACCTTGGATATTTGCCTTAGTGGTTAACATTAAAAAGTATCAATTCCCCTTAGGGACTTGCCTATTGGTGTTGTTAACGAACGTTTAGCATTCCTCTGAGAATCTTTAATATCAACTTCGATCGCTAAACCGCCTATTAAACGAGGTAATTATAGCAATAGTCTCCTAATGTAAGCTTATTGACAATAATTATAATATATATACATCGTCACCTCAAGTCATATACATTCCCACTGCTGGGCTCGCGTTCCCTTCACAATAAAAGGAAAATTAACGTACTAGGATACGCTAGTTAGATAGGTTGGGATAAGTTTTCATTTCGAGTTTCCCTCATCTGGCTCAGATGTCACATAGGTACATATTTATATCCCTTAGTCGTCTTTTACGACATTCACTGGTGGTGAATGGTATTCTTACTCTGTCACCACGTGAAAATTAATAAAAATGGTGAGTATATTAATCATATTTAAAATAAAATGATTAGTTTCACGCATAAAGACGTCGACTTAAAAAAAATGCAATGTATTAAAAAAATACTACCAATTTGACAACAATTTATCAGCACAGAAATTCTTTGATTGCTATTCAAGACTACATACGAGTCAAAACAATGGCTGTTAAAAATAACGGTCAAAGTAATGATGACTGTACCGTTTTGTAATCAACATTTTTAACTAATTTTTTCCATCATCCATCATGGCGGACTGACAGCTAGACTGACATGTCGCGATACAAATCCGTTCGGATACTACAAAACACATGATTCTATTTTGACAGACGTCAGATGTATTGGTGCGTTATTATCTACAAGGAGGAAATTAACCTATGAGATCATTGTCTATGATTATTTTCGTAAGTGTGATTGGATTCTGTGAATTTTAATTTAACCCATAGGTTAGAATAGATAACTTCTAATGGTGAAACTTTTAAAATGTTATATTTTTTTAGGCCGATAGATTTCACAAGATTTTTTTTTTGTTTACTTCCAAAGAAGCTTATGTATCTTTGAAGTGACATATGTGTTCATGATCTATGAAATCTTGAGGCTTCCATTTTGAATATGATATAGACATCTCATCATCATCATCTCAGATCAGTAATGTCCCACTGTTGAGCTCAGGCCTCCTTCGTAATGAGAGGGAAATTGACCTATACCACGCAGGTCAGACGTGTTGGTATAGAGTTTTGTTTCGAGTTTGCCTGCTCTTGCATATATCTTATATACGTTTTATATCTCTTAGTCGTCTCTTACGATCACCCGCGGGTAAGATAGGAGGTGTGGATTGTATTCTTACTCCGTCACTACACGGATATGAGATAGTATTTATTAGTTAATAATAATATATGAAAATTTAAGAAATCATACATTTTGTCTAACTTGTATTCATAGCCATATTGTCAGCAGTTATTAACAGCGAATCTCTTAAATATAGTAACTAAGAGACTAAATTGCCTTTTATACTAATGAGACTAGCTTATAATAGGACAAGGGCTAACTTCATGTTGAAATAAAAAAATCAATTTATAAATTTGTTCTTACATAACCAATTGATTCTCTGTAAGGTCCTGAAATTGCAATAAATTGAGGAGAAGCGTCTCTTTTTCTCTTACGGACATGAGTGCTCAAGTTTAAACCTAAAAATTTCAACTCAAAACTAGTATAATTTAATTCTTAGAAACGTATTATTACTATCAGTGTTACAACTATCAAAAATCTACATTTTAGATTAAAAAATATTTCTTATCAACTTTGTTAATTTAAACCTTTTACGTGATACCCAAAATGCGACAATTTCCATAAATATATAATTTATACATGGGCTGCCCCACGAAGGAGGAATAGCTCATAGTTGCCACTCTCTACAAATAGATTGATGATCGCAGATTTTGGATTGCATATTGGATACACATAGGAGCGCTACCTTAACAGTCCTCCTTTAAAGTAAAGATTATTCTAAACCCGTCATCAGAAGAGGAAATCGTATAACTCAGAATACAAATCCGTGTATTAACGAAATAGGAATGCAATTTACGAGACTCACAGGCAATACGGTATTGCTTATGAGTCTCGTTAAAGACCTTAAAACAAAACCCTAAACCTACTCACCTGACCAGCGTCATATACTAAATCAATCTCCTCATCAATATGACACAATTCTAGGATTGAAGCTCAACAATGAGTTGTATAAGAAGTAAGATGATGAAAAGTACAAAGTACAATTTAATCCTTAGATTTTTTGTCATATTTTTTTTACTTGTCAAGAAAGATCCGTTGCGAGTCCAATTGTAAAAGTACGTTAGTATGATTCTACCGTTACGCTATCATTAACGTAATAAGCAGTAACGATAGTTATTACAGCACTAAAATCAGTATTATAGTAAAGCGTGGGCATGTCATTTGTAATAACATGTCAGGTATCTGTCGTTGCGTGACTGGAAGGTCGTACGTGTAATTTTGTATCATCACGCTTTTGTCCAATGGCGACAGACTCAATGCAATTATAACAGTTATCTTTTGTATACATAGTAATTATGTAAACATATGTTATGGATTCGTTGATTTGTTTTTAGATTGTATCAAGTTTTAGAATATTATTTGGGTCTACGGCTTTTTTTTTATTTTATTCTTCGTTTTTATTTTAGTCTTGTGATTTTGTTAATCAATTGTCATTTCTTTTATATTGATAAGCTCTTACATTATTTGATACTTGATGTAGTTTTCTAATTTGATTTCCTTTGATCTCCCAAAAATTTCCTTTTTAATTTCACCAAACAATTGATATTTACACATTTCACGTATAATTTTAAACTAAAACAATAATTACTGTATTCGAAAAATATAACGCAAAAGCAAAATCTTCATTTGCTAAGTTTAAGAGGTTTTATCTCTTTTTTCAATCAAAATATGATAGAGTATCTTGTTTTAATTAGTAACTAATGCATTCGATTTGGTGAAGCTACTGCTTGCTCTAAATATTCGTCAAAAGAATTATAAAGGTAACGACATCATCAGCTATCTTCTTTTCGCTATTGAGTATCACAACACAATACCAAATTTTGTAACCACACCTTAAGTCTTTTCCATGTGGTGATGGAGTAAGAATACCATTCAATCCTTTACCCGTGGGTGATCGTAAGAGACGATTAAGGGATATAAAACACATATAACCTTTGCAAGAGAAGGAAAACACAAACTAAAATACTCTCAGAGACTCTAGCCCAACAGTGGAACATATATGAGTAGAGATGAATGAATAATCTTTAGTCTTGAACTTTTAAGTTATTGTAAAGTGTTCATATATTTTAATATCTATCATGTCCTCTAAATCATATCAATAATTATAGTCTTCACCCCAAAATAATGGTCAATAATGAACTACTGATCATTGCAGTACCTGTGACCGAAATATAATTATATAACGGTAGCTTAGTATATTCATACATACCTACATATCATCACGCCATATCCCTTGCAGGGTAGGCAGAGAGAACAGAGTGCCAGAGAACTCTATCCTTGCATACTTCACTCGCTTCCTCAACATTCATAATTCTCTTCATACACGCTCGCTGGTTTCGGAGACTCTTGATTTCACCTTCCTTCAGTACGTGACCAATCTGGTCTAGGTAGGTTAGTCTCGGTCTCCCCCGGTACCTACATCCTTCCACTTTCGCATTATATATCTTCTTAACCAGACGTTCGTTCGGCATTAGCTAGTTAACGGTAGCTTAGTCACTCATTTAAATAGTCCAAAGTCTTGAATCATTGATCTTATCAACTAAACTTATATCATATAAAATATCAATGAAATTCTCATATGATACAGAAACGTTCAACTAACTGTCCCGTGAAAAAATCTCATTTGTTTGCCGAGAGTTAAAATTTTAAACGAGCTTAAGTCCGTAGGCAATTATAGCCACTTTGAATACGGGAAAAATAAACAGGGGTAACTACCCTCTCTGCTTGTCCCTTATCAAGTAATGACGCGAATTTAAGAGTTGAGGATACCCACCTGAGGCCTGTACCGCTGAGTTTGTTTTGTTGTGGGAAATGATTATATCAAGGGTGTGACTTGAGGACTTATTGTTATACATGCAATTACTGGTATTATAGTAATGGTATTACCATGTGGTGATGAATCTAATCATTCGTTTTCCATGTTAGCACTTACACGTTCCACTGCAGTGTTCGAGGCTGCTCTAAACGGGAAGAAAATTAACCTACTATACCACGCTGGTCAGACGTGTTAGTATAGGGTTTTGTTTAAATTTTTCCGTCTCTTACTTATGTTATATGCGTTTTATATTCTTTATCGTCTCTTACGATCATCTACGTGTAAGATAGGGGTGGTGAATAGTTTTTCCCAAATGTAAGACCAAGACTCGCGGCAAGAGTCTCGCAGTGCTCCCCTAGACAGCATTTTGCGATTCCTTTGGCAAAGAAATGATCGTCAACATTTTGTATTCTTAATACAAGTACACGGGGAAATAATTTGATGTTATTTTAAACAGTCTCATGATAGATAGGTGTGATTATAGCCCCATTCCCGTTAAGTGGTGTGTACCTAATTATTGATAGTTGTACAGTTAGTGCCGTTAGATGAATGGAACTTTATTAATTTTAAATTAGTTGGACTTTTAGTTTCTATCAAAACAAGTGCCTCTTGTTATTTTAACTACGAGAGTTGCAAAACTTGCGAGACGTGCAAGAGTCTTGCATTTGGGCATTACTAGTGGTGAATTGTTTTCTTACTCCGTCACCATATTGAAAAATCATCACCTTTCATCATCATCAATCCATCGTCAACCAAATTATTTCCTATGATATCAACGGGAATGACAAGAAATGTTATCGCGTTTTTAGTCTTTCACCACATTTACTATATTTTTTTTTCTTGTGGACTATGAGGTGATCGCGCCCTGCCAAAACGGTCCGAAGTGACGGAAGAGGCGGTGCGCAACCCCATAGACTCGCCGTGCGAGCAGGCCACCGGTACCCGATCTTTGTCTTCGGTGGCCCGCCCGGCCACATTTACTATCCTAAGCAATGATCAGTCGTAAAGCCAAACATATGAATAAATATAGGTGTCACAATTAAGCCTGTTTTGTAATTGAATCTATTTTCTTATATCGCAATCGGAACACGTATATCGAAAAGGAAATTCTATTAAAACAAAAGAACGTATTACACAACAAGACAGAACAAAGATCCGTTGGTATTAAGAGATGAAAACAATGGCGGACCAGCGAAAAACGAGTGAACAAAGGAGCGAGAAACGTTCCCAACCCGAAATTTACGTTTAAAAACAACGTAAAATACCTAAAGCGGGATCCGTATCTATCCTATTTAGATATTAATCTAAACGAAAAAGCAAAAGCAATTCAAAATAGGCAACAAGCTAACAGAAGGGACGGGGCGGGCGCAGTAATTGGCCATTTATCAAACTGCGAAGGGGTTAGGGAATGCTCCTGCCCGAGTCTGCCGCCCTGGTACGCGGCCGGGAGCGACGATACTAACTGCTTAAACGACAAACATACAGATTTTGTTTGTATGAAAAACATATTAAAATTTTTTGTTTGGTTTACGAATATGTTTTGTTGAATTCTTAAAATCGACCCGCCGATTTGATGACGAAGCTTAATAAATTTTGAAAATATTAGCATATTTATCGTAAACATATACCCATTATATTTGATTATTTATCTTTATAAATTAAATACGCGTTCAAAGCCCTTATTAATTCATACAAAAAAAAAAACAAGATGTTAATTAAAAGTTAGATGTTTTGCTCTTGAAAGGATTACTATAAAAAAAACCTGTTAACGAAAAAAAAATGAATTTTGATTTGACATTAAATTAATTTTGATAAAATTGCTTCATTGGTGTTACAAGTTTTAAAATAATCGTTACCTTTAAACTTATTTTGCGATACGATATATCTAAGCTGAATACGGGCTTTGTCGACAAAACTGAGCCACTAAGAAAGGACGGTAATACCACCATAATTCGGCTGGCTACGCAGAATTAATCTTAAATAACCGATACTAAAGTAATTTTCGCAAAGTAATCCGAACCTAAACACACAGGTACTAGAAGGGTGGATGGGTACTGCTTGATTAAGCCTCGTTTTAAATTCAACATTTTCGGGTTTATAATGAAAGTTTCTTATCAGTAACTCGGGGTTGAGTTATGGGTGCTTGTTTACAATTCCCGGGCCAAAGTAATACTTGTGATATCTAGTTTCAGCTTCGTTATATTATCTTTTTATAATCACTATTAGTTATATAGCTGTATAAAACTAAATTATAATTCAAATGTATTTATAAGCTCCATAGTGCTATATAAAATGTCTGTTAATATAATTATATATATTTTTAATAAACTCCGTGAAAGGAGGTTCTTAATTTTAATGTTTAAATTTTTATGTGTAATCGGATATAATTCCGTCATATATAGAGTTCCTTTAAATTTAATTTTCGAATGAAATCGGTTTTGCTTTTACGTGTAATATTTATTTCTTTGATTTTTTAAACAGCACTTAATTCTAAGGCGTACTTGTGTTATAAGAGACTTTAAAAACCTAATAAATGAAGACAAATTATACATACGTTCTGTATGTATCTACTATTTATAAATTGCACAGAGTATTTATTCTTTCTTTTCTTATATCGTTATTATTATAGGCGATACTCTTTCTGTTTATTTCATAGTTTCTTTTTTAATCTAACCAATGTCATTGGAATAAAATTTTATCCACGCAACAACTGTCAGCTGAATTCCTCAAGTTAGGCTAACGATGTGCTAGAATTGGTGCATATAATTTGAAGTTATTGACTGCTTGTATCAATTGTCATTAATCTTAATTATAATAAATGAAAAAAATGCTTAAAGATCTCTCCGAAGTTAGGGTTCCTTTGTTTGCTAGAATATTTCTCTTTTTATCTTAGGTACCCTTAGATATTTCTTAGAATTTGTGATGTAATGATGTAGTAAAACTACAATGGTCACTATTCCTTCTTTTAACGTGAATGATGGTAAACGACCTCTAGTGATACAAGCTGGTAACATTACTCCAAGAGAAAGGAAACTCGAAATTAAACCCGACACTAACATGTCTGACCAGGCAGCGTAGTGTAATATGTCAATTTTCATTCACTATTTTTTTTTTTTTTTTTTAAATTTTCATCCACTGTGGAGGAGGTTTGAATTCAGCATTGAGACACGTGTGGGATGAGATAATAATGACTCTTAGTTACATAGATTTGTTTACTGAATTTTAACATCACAGTTAAAACCGATTGTTAAAATTTCATTTCATATGCATATTTTTAATAAAATTATAGATAAAAATAGTTTTTATTTTTTATTTAAGTAATACTTAACTCATCATTCACCTACTCTTATCCCAATTACTTGGGGTCTATACAATATGCACTTTTCTTTCATAGTACATATTGTAAAAGTTTTTGGCAATGGTTTTATGACCGGCCGTCTGCCAGACGTCAACCCTCCTTGAGAATGTAATTGTTAACCAAACAGCATTAGATGGAGTTGGCCCAGGTCGTTATAAAGCTATTAGTCGTGGTTTACGACATCCACGAGCAAAGTAAGGGTTGGTAGTATTCGTAGCCGCTACCACACAGCTTAAATAAAACTTAACTCTGTTGTTTTAAATAATTTTCTCACAAACAATTGTGAAATATAAATAAGCTAATAGTATTCATAGGGTATAAAGGCAACCCTCTAATCTATTGTTAATACCATTTAAATAAATGCAAATTCCAATTGGCAGCAGGTGCAATAATATAGACAGCATTAGGGAGGTCTATCGCTCGTCCCGTACTCCCGTCTGTCAAAATGTGCCCTCAGCGTAAGTGCGAGCGGAAACCACCCGTGTGTAACACGCCTATTGTCTCTGCTTCATCGGAAAAACTTTACTTGTTATCTATGGGCCCGCGATTTGGCGCCACGCTCTTTTCGAAATAAGAATAAATGACGTCACCCAAATGATTTACGTTCTCATGATCTGGTTTTTTTTTTCTATCAGATTAAACGTGTACTCTTTACACATAATTCATATATGTTGAATTAATAAAAATGGTATGTCGTAAAGATAGAATGTCGTATTTTTTAATGTGAAGAAATTAAAATTTGTTCCACGTCTTCCAAATGACTGTACTTAAAATGTTGATATTACACAAACTAAGTTTCTGATATAAAAAAAAATCGTTATAGAGTGTTCTAACTAGAACTTAAAACGAGAACGTTCCAATTAAAATTGACTTTTATTATGTAGTGCATCGTTGATTCTGTGTAGGACAAGCTAATAAACGAAAAATTACTACGACTAAAATGATAATTAAGATCGTTTCGACGCATCAAAATGCACACTTGAAGTATTTCCATGTTTTTAATAAAGTACTTTTAGAACCGGTATGACGAGAGATATAATAAAAATATCAAGAAACATCTTACTTAATGGACACGCTATGTTTTCTAAGAAAATAGTGAGAAAAAAAACCAACAAGAATTGCGGTGAAATGTCACCTGCAGTATGCAAATAAGGTTTATTTATAAGGAGAACATTATCTCGCAATCTTTGTTAGATCGTTTATAAACGTTTCTTTCCCAACAATTATGTTAATGTGTACGAAGCGTCCAGTGAGCAGTAATTCACAATTAAAAGCTTGCGCGTGGAACGGAGCGTAATAGGCGCGTTCGGATTGTCAGAGGCCGGGATGTCATAATCTAGCGTTCATATTGTGCACAAATCCCCGGCGCCAGCATTCGGACGCGCTCAACTTCGCTTATAAATTCAGACGCGTCTGTTTGCAACGCAGTCATAGGTAGGTATTAGACGGGACTCAAATTAATACAACGGCCCGCTTGAACACCTGCGTCTCGTTGTTTCTTTCCTACAAAATTAACTCGAAGCTCGCAACAATGGAGCCGGGGGCCGGGCTCGCCCAAGTTTTGCACTGGATATTTTTTTTCTTTCTCTCTCCAGCGTCTGCGGTGGCTATATTTCAAACTGTCATACTTAATCTTTTTATCAAAGTTAGTTAAATGCCATAAGAAGTGCACCCGTCTGCCGTGAGCTCCTCATCTGCCTCTAATTGCGTTTCGAGTTTGTTTGAGAAACTTTTATTATGGAATTAAAGTAGTTTTGATGATGGTTTTAGTTACTTTACAGAATATAAATATTATTATATACTTTTACATCTAGATAATATTCTTTTTCTATGTATTTATATAGTAACTAGATATGAATTTTATGATTTAATAGCCTTGCGTCTGATTTTCAAGTATTTCTTTCCCTGATAACTCTCATATTAATCTCTGCAATGGTCCGCGCAATCGAATAGCGCAAGATATGGGATCCCACATTGCTTTGCTTCAGAAGTTTCGATAGTATCTAATCAGAATTTAACATAAAAAAAAAAATTTGATCTAAAACGGCAATGCCATTTTAAAATGTGTTGAGACGTTGTGTTTTCTAAATTGCTTATTTTGATCGTATGAAGACAGTTTATGAATGCAATATATCCCGACAACTTTCAATCGCATGAGAGTCGTGGCAAATATGAGATCTTACATCCCTTTGAAGAAGTCTACGTATAACGATATCTGATAAGCTAATAGATACATAGACGTCTTAAAAAATGGCTACAGCATATGCAGTTTGCAATACTTGACTCCTTTCAAAAGACGCTCTGTAATTTGCTGTGCAAGTGTTACTACTCTCCACTGTATTTATCTGTAGTGTAGATCTGTAGTCAACATCTTGAATTTTTTCAAAAGGATTAGAGATGTAACTTTGAACAAGTGTTTGGCAACACATCTTCCGTCCCACTTAATAATTGTCATAGCGTCGTTATAATAACAAATATAATTTACAAGAACCGAAAGCCACTAAAACATTAGACAAAATACCAACAAAATCTTTACTAATTAAAACCCAACAGTTGTTTATTCAACATTTCGCAATACCAGGCAAGCAGCGGGGCCTAGGAGGCGAATAATTTATATTTAATTTAAACAAGACGACATTGGTATTCGGTATACGAGTGCGTAATTAAAATTCCCGCGGCGGTGGCGGCGCCCGCTCACCTCCCCCCCGCACCCCTCGCGACAGTTTTCGCGCCAATTTCAACGCGCCCGGAAATTAATTGTGACAGGAAGACGCGGCGGTCACATCCGGCCGCGTTCCGTTATACGCATTGAATTATCGGCCAGTGTGTCCCGTACAATAAAAATATTCAGCCGCATCATAATATTGTACTACAATCCTACTAAGGGATTTAAAGTCAGCATAATGTCACTTTTTATTATCATCATTCTCCTACTCTTATCCCAATTACTTGGTGTCGATACAGTATGTACTCTTGCTTCATAGTACATATTGTAAAAGTTATTGGCAATAGTTTTATGTCCGGCGGCCTGCTAGACATCCACCCTCGTTGGGAATGCAATTGTTGACCAAACGGCATCAGATGGAGTTGGCCCAGGTCATCATAAGGCTTTTAGTCGTCTTTTACGACATCCACGAGCAAAGCAAGGGTTGATAGTATTCGTAGCCGCTACCACGCAGCTAATGTCACTTTTAATATTTAATATAATATATTTTTTTCTAGATGTAAATAACGTAATTATAATCCTAATTTATATAAGTACAACTTTTATATCAAATCTTTCAATTCATTCTTATAAATCACTTCGCAATTATTTGTGTTGATGAGGCACAAGAAAACTGTGGGCGTGACTAAAAAAAACTAGATATTTAAAAACACCGAATTCCGAGTTAACATGATTTATCGATAACGATTATTTAAAATGCCATGACATGTCACAAGAACCGGTCGTTCATCGATGTAATCGTGACCTGACTGATTATTTCCATCGTTATGAAACTTTATAAGCCCGGCGACAATTAATAAGTGTCAGGTTTTAATGTTTAATTAAATATAAATAAGTAAAATCGTAATAATTTGTAGTAACGTATCTATATATTTGCATAAGCCCGCGAATATAATAATATGTTGTATTGATTTCTTTTTTTTTTTGAAAATGGAATGCCAGTCATTTTTTTTATTTAAACGTATTCTTTAATAGCTGATTCCACTGCACATTTAACATTATTATCTATATTAGATGATTTTTCAACAAAAATGTCATTAGTTCATGCATAATGTCATATAGAATTATAAATAATATCTACTATTAAATGCTTAGAATTACAGAGTTGACGTAAATAAATATTTTAAATTAAAGAGTAATTAATGGACATGATAATATCCTTTTGAGACAAAACAATTACGGCTTATTAAAAACCAAACAGCAACGTAAATTAATAATTATTAATGTTTTTAACGAAATTAATTAACATTTAACAGGCAAATGTCAAAGACAATTATTACTGTAAAAAAAATTAAATCGATATTTATCAGCCGTTACGAATTTCACGCGCGTAACAATTGTTCTGGTATCCTGGCATCTGGAAGTCATTCGTTATGAACACTAAGGGTCTGTAATGGTCCGAACTCGAGACCCTTAAAATTTTAACAGTCCTTTTATTTATAGAGGCTGGATATATCGGAGCCACTGATCTAGTCGTTATGATTCGATTTTCCACTTTTATTTTCGTTTTGTTTTCGTGGAAATGTAATCACTTTATTGACAAGCTAGTAGCATATATTATACCATTTTATTTTTGGCTATTCTGTCATAATTTGATTTCATATATCGTTGAATTTATTTCCTTTATTATTAATGATCTAACTTTATATATAATGACATAAATTTGTCTCTGTCACGCCTAAAATTTTGTATAAGAATGAAGCAATTCTTACACAAACTTTTCATTCTTTCGACAGTGATACTCACTTCTTCTTCACTCCAGTAATGTACGTTCTACAATTCAGCAAACGCATCTTTCACAATCAAAAGGAAATTGACTTTCCAGAGCTGATCAGATAAATCGCCATAAGTTTTGATTTCGAGTTTCACTTCATACGGTGATTCTATCTGCCTACGTCCCTTCATTATCTTTTACAACAAGCATTGGTGAGTTATATGCTTACTCTGAAAAATTAAGCATATACTCAACGTTAGATATTTTATCATCATCATCATCTTAACTCATATATGTCCCACTGTTGGTCTCGAGCTTGCTTCGTAAAGAGAGGGAAATTAACCTCCTATACGCCATGCTCGTCAGACGTATTGGTATAGGGTTATTTTCCGAGTTTTTCTTCTCTTGCATAGATGTTATATGCGTTTTATATCCCTTAGTCGTCTCTTTTAAGATCACTCATGGGCTAGACGAACGAACGAAAGGGTAGAACGAACCAAAGGTTAGCAAATTGTATTCTTACTCTGTCACCACACGGTAATTTTGGATTAGTTAGTTAATTTAGGATTCATTTATTTTCCTTTATTTTTGCAATTAAGACTCGGGCAAATATATTCACAAATAGATTTAAAATGCATATAACATTTGCATAAAATATGCAACACCTCCGTTCCAATACTAGTGGCCTATTTAGATAATATGTTAAGTACCTATGAAAGTTTATGCGACATAACTACAAAAAAAAACATTTGGCGTCGACTCAAATTGGATTTTAATGTTATTAAAACAAATATAAATGAATTTTTGAATACTTTAAAAAATAACTTTTGCAATAGGATTTTGGATCAATTAAAGAATTGGATTCATGATAATAGGAGTAGAAGACTTACTTAAACCAACATTCCTTCTGAACAGTTAATAGTTACCAGCAACCCGTTAGTTAGGCGGCATTAATACTTACAATTAGAAGTGCTGCTTGCTCGTTTTCCACCATTAACAAAAAAAATATACGTTAATTTATGTAACTTCAATCTTTAGTTATTTTTTCATCTCATCATCAATATTCATCTTGTCTAAATCTGATAGGAATGTTGTGATATATGACTTTGTATGCTGACGAACTAACAAAAGATAAAATCCACATTATTGAGATTAAGCCAAAGCCATTACAAGATAACGCTATCAAAATAGAACCCTGCGCTAACTTGTTTTATCAAATCTTTATAAGAATATATTAGGATTTTTTTTATACATTCATATATAATGAAATATCTTTGATCGGTTTTATTATAACTGTCATTTGGAATGATAATATTGTTTACACTTATTATATGAGATGACTGGAGATTACACGATGGCTTCTAAGCACAGCATAGGATTAAGAAAATCAGCTATCTCCATAATTTTGCTTATTTGTGTGTATTTAAAAATTCGGCTATATGGTCATTGGAAAAATGGGTAGCTGCGTTCTAAGAAATGTATGTAATTCGTATTGATAGAACCACACTGTTGAAGGTTTTCTGCCTGCAATCGAGATAGTACCATACTTTCACAGAATATCAACGTTTTAGCACTGGCGTTGTACTTTTGCACTCTATTCGGTGAGAGAAAGAGTCGGAAATTCAACTTTCTGGGTAAGTTTTGGTTGGTAGATAGCGGCCTAATTATGTTTAGTATTGCAAAGTATCATAAGCGGCAGTAAAACTTATCATCAGATGTGCTATTTGCTCGTTTGCTACTGTCGGCAATAAAAGAAATACTGTAATCACCAACTCACTTGTCAAGAATGATAATAATAGCAATAACGCTATCAATTAATGATCGCACCATCCAATAGTAGATGATAAACGGCTTAATGATGAAGAAGATGATGATATAACAAGGCTATTTGAGCAAATAAGAGCTTAAATGACCACAGCTGGGGACTGAAAATCTTATCTTTTAAAAAACAACATTTCTATAATATTTGAAAGTTTATACCAGGCGCTCATAAATCTATAGATGATATAAAACAGTTAATTGCCTATTGATTTATATACTGGTGTCTTATCAGCTCATCTATTGTGGACGCCGACATGACGTCGTTAGCACAGGCGAGCTATTCCATCAATGTGGTTCTAATTGCATCAAACTGCATGCTGTGTCTTTGCTGTATATATAATACTGAACACGTTGTTATTTACGACTAGAGATATTAATACCGATTTGAATGTTAGTTAGTATTGATTCTTAGAAAATAATATTATCTCGAACTTGTTTTTTTTTTCTTTTAAACAATATATTCTTGGCATTGGTAATAGTAAGATGAAAAAAACCATATGTTGTGTCATCATTATCAATCTCTTCTTATTTCAATTACTTGGGGTCGATGCAATACTCCTTTTCCATACCTAGTACATACATGCATACATACATATCATCACGCCATATCCCTTGCAGGGTAGGCAGGGAGAACAGAGTGCCAGAGAACTCTATACTTGCATACTTCACTCGCTTCCTCAACATTCATAATTCTTTTCATACACGCTCGCCGGTTTTGGAGACTCTTGACTTCACCTTCCTTCAGTACGTGACCAATCTAGTCTAGTTATGTTAGTCTCGGTCTCCCCCGTTACCTACATCCTTCCATAGTACATATAACAAAAATTAGTAAGGTTAACTAATTTGGACCTTCCTTGGGAATTTTTCTTGACAAGACGGCATCAGGTGGAGTTGGCCCAGGTCGATATAAACCTCTTATTCATCTTCTACGACATCAACAAGCAAAGTAAAAGATGATAGTATTCGTAGCTAGTGTGTATTATAGGTATTTAACGAGGTTATAATAACTACCGCTCATTAAAAAGTTCGAATCTGTTTAGAATATTTCGTAATAAATATAAATGTGTAAAGAAAAATAACATTAAAATTATAATGTGAGCCATTGCAGTGCTTTATGGTTCAAGAGATATACCTTGGTTCAAACGCAATACATAGTGTAGTATCTACATTACAGGTCTAATGAATTAAACACTCCCATACTTCAATGATTAAAAGTACTATAACTGTATCCCTTAATATTTCTTTTTATATATGTATGATAGCGTCAAAACTTGGTCCATTAACACAATAAATAACTGTTAACTGAAACCAAATGTCCAGAGACTTATGACCGTTGGTAGCAACTCTATCGCCACCTCCATTAATATCATCATAATGTATCAAACAAAATACTTTTAAAACATCGGAAACGATACGCTGTGAGAGGCTTTTCGATCAAAATGTTTATCTAGAACATTCTCTGGGATGTAATTTATAGCCAACTATATCCAACAGGGTTGTCAATTGCCACAGATAATGGGCCTTTTTTATGTTTTTGTATCTGTGGTTATTGACGTAGCTTATTTGTTTTATCTGTGGATTTGTATTTTAATCTTTACTAATTAGCAACGTTTTAATATTATAAATGGTATTTAAGTAGTCAAACAACGTGTTCTCTGTTTTAATAATATATTATTAAGTAGTGTCTTTTATCCATTCATATATATTAGCATTGATATGAACCTGCTGATCGTGTGGTCTTGGTTTGGAATCCTATATCTTTACTAAGATTTGAACCAAATTTCCTTTGTTTTCAAGTACTTTTTTACACTTAGTTGATAGTTTAAAACTTAGTATGGTTAATGGTAGTTTGTTCTGTAATACGTGGAACAAAAATAATATGTAACAATATGGGCGTCGCTACTTACTCATTTAAAGATAAACTATAAATTATACCTACATAGAATATTTATAACAATGAGAAACTTAAAATTCTATCAAACATTTCTATGACTCTAGATTTCCAAGTAACAATCTTTATATTAACACAAAAGTACAATTTGCATTAAAACTCCTTCAAACAAAAGCAATTTTATTTTAATCCGTTAACTTGATTAAAGACTGATGCGCTGTAGTGAACTTAAGACAATCGAAGCACTTATCTGTAGTTTAAAAAAAAAAGGTAAAAAAAGCTAAGCCATTGTTAAGGTACGCTTGCGACGGCACGATTAAACAATGTACTCTGCTAATTCGACCGACTCGACACGCAAACGTACAATCACACGCTATACACTAAACATTTTCAAAATAGAGATGTTTTGATTATTTTTAAAAAACAAATATTGATTTTTGCTTAATTATCCGATCGTTATTACTTTACGGTTCAGACATGTGGAAAGAATGCCGAACGAACGTCTGCTTAAGAAGATATATAATGCGAAAGTGGACGGATGTAGGTACCGTGGGAGACCGAGACTCACCTACCTAGGCTAGATTGGTCACGTACTGAAGGAAGGTGGCGTCAACAGTCTCCGAAACCGGCGAGCGTGTATGAAGAGAATTAGGAATGTTGAGGAAGCGAGTAAGTATGCAAGGATAGAGTTCTCTGGCACTCTGTTCTCTCTGCCTACCCTGCAAGGGATATGGCGTGATATAAATAACGTAACTGCAAGGAAAGTTAAAATGGATATAAAAAACTGTACTCATCTAAACATCGTAGTATGATAGATGGATTTCTTTGCTATTATGTACGAATCCCTTATCCAATTTAGTGTGCAGTTATGAGAGCTGATACTTGATAGAAATATACCGCAACTATATTTTGTTATCTAATTATAAATTGTAGCTCGTCTCAGCCTTTATTATATGGGAATAGAAATGGACAGCGGGATTAAGAGATTGCAAAAAAAAATCGCCTATTAGAGGTCGGTCTAAACTCTCTGTGTACCAATGAGAATTTTAACGGTTATTATCATTTTGTGGTAACAACCACGCTGATTTTTTTTATTATATTAAGAATGTAATTGTCACCAACCTTCCTTCACCTGTAGATGCACAAGATACAATTAAGAACGTAAGCAAATGACTTCACAGCAAGAGAAAGAAAATTCACATTAAAACTCTATGCTAACAGCGTGACATATTAAATATATTTTGTGGCTACACGGGGCCAACAGTGAGATTTATTTATGCTGCAATGATATCAATAATATTTGACCCACCAGAATTCAAATGCAGAACCTAGGGTCAATTATATATATTAAGTAAGCAGTAAGCATTAACAAACGTATTACAGTGTATGTATATAATAATTAATCTTTATTAAAACAAAATATCTCTGATATTTAGGAGTTTCTAATGAAAAAGCCTAGGTATAATTTACCTGGGTACTAATTAGGTTTATATATTAACTTACCTGGATAGCAATAAAGCTTAAGTATAATTTACATAGGTACTATAAAAACTTAGGTTTAACTTACCTGGGTACTAAAATAGATTAGGTATAACTTACCCGGGTGATAAAAATTAAAAAAAAATATATTTTATTGTTGTTGTTACAAGCAATTCCAGTTGCAATAAGCATTTTATGATATTTAGTTGTATCCAAAGTTTATTAAAAATTTTAAGTATTCTAATTTCTATATTTACATACTCTAAATATTAATAATAAATAGATAACTGCATATATAAACTTATTTTCAATATCTCTATATATTTTTGACCCACCTACCGTTAGCAATAAAGACATTTTATGTGACGTCATCCTCGCGTCAGGTGGCCGCTTAGAATTCTGATTCGTCCATCATTAATTTGACAAATGGGCTCGCGAGGTGACGCTCGACGCGCGATCACACCTTCAATTTATTTGAATTTCAAATTTTTTATTTTTGTTATTACAACATTTTTTCTGATCGCGTCCAAAATAAAATGCTATATAATTTATGCTTTAGATAGAGCTGTTGCATTCAAGCAACTCTGCCTAACTGCCAACTAAGCCTCTATATGGTTATGTTGCAGACTTACGTACTATAAAGCTAGTGCTGTAACTAGCTTCTTCCGAAAGACCTATAAATAAATATATTCTATCATGATCCTATTACCATCCTTTCAACTACCCAACTACTCATGGCATACTCTCGAGTATCATGTGTACCTAATTATCAAACCAATATCATTAATGCAAGAACTGTGCCCCAAAATATAACGCTGCATATACTGATGGAGAAACCAGATTGTATAGACCAGCATCATGAGTTACTATAACAGTTAAAGTATCCGATCACCCACCCGTTGGTATAATTCTTGTGCACGTAACGCAATTGTGATCAATTCAGGCTGATGAATAGCAGATGTGGAGCGAATACTATGACATTATTGCACGCATAGCTATGTTCAAGGTGGCCTCGACTATCTTAGACCAGATAGGGGGTATAATTATAGAGGTAATAATGTATTAATGGAGCTTCTTTACTCTTATCAAGAGAAAACGCTAGGAACACCATGAGGTCAACCTGCATGACTAATATTAAGATCGATCGTATTCGTCGTTTTATGAATAAATATAAAATCGTACATAAAAGGCTTCTTACATAAAAATAGCGAAACAAAACAGTCTACTAAGCTGTGTTATAGATTAACAAATTTCAAATGCCACTGAGAACATTTTTGGACTACACGTCCATGATCCATTCATGTTTTTATTTCTTTACTGCTATGCCATACTTATATTGCGATTAATATTTTACTTTGCATAACACATTGAAGGAACTCACCCTTAAATAATTTGACAAATATTTACCCGCGTTTATAATAACAATCTATCAAATATTTTTGTCTATGCTATTTTGGCGCTTCGTGCGTCGCATCGTAGAACTTTGACTGTTGACGCAAATGTAAACAGAATTATAAAGCTTTTTGTTATATTTATTGTGATTTCCGTGTAGTAAAATGTATTTTATTTATTATACGAGCCGTGAAATGTGTGATGGCTGAAGCTGGTTGTTTATTTTGAATCAATTTTCTTAGTTTTCATGTGGGCAGTATAAAAATAACTTGTATAGCAAATAGCTGATATTATATTTTCTAAGCGATAAATATTAACGTCGGATCATTTCAATTCTGAAATGAGAGTAGCGTACTAGTAACAATATTGAACACAAGGTCGGGATTGCTACTTTCAATAGTTATTAAGAAAGAAAGCCAATAACTATTGAATACATTCATTATACTTTCTCATTAGATTTTTTTTCCTGTATCTTTGTCATCCATCGGTCTCCTACTCTTATCCCAATTACTTGGGGTCGATACAATATGTAATGTTCACATAGTACATATTGTAAAAGTTATTGGCAATAGTTTTATGACCGGCCGCTTGCCAGACGTCAACCCTCCTTGGGAATGTAATTGTTGACCACACGGCATCAGATGGAGTTGGCCCAGGTCGTTATAAGGCTCTTAGTCGTCATTAACGACATCCACGGGCAAAGTAAGGGTTGGGTAGTATTCGTAGCCGCTACCATACAGTGTATTTTTTTCTATATCTATGTAAGATACTTAATTCATAAGAACAGTAGTTAATATATTTTAAATATTAAGACCACAAACGCGAAAAGCTAGTCGTAGTACTAGATTAATAATGAACTATAAACAATCCATCACTACCCCAAATTAGTTCGCGCGCCAGCCGCAGCAGCCACCCAGCGCCGCTGTCGCGCTCATTAGTGGTTGCCTACGATCTATGCGCTCCTAGCAT
Source organism: Lymantria monacha (assembly GCA_905163515.2). NCBI lineage: Eukaryota > Metazoa > Arthropoda > Insecta > Lepidoptera > Erebidae > Lymantria > Lymantria monacha. The sequence continues at coordinate 26,531,167 of LR991100.1, forward strand.
TTAATTGTCATCGTAAAATGCTTGCAATATTTTAATAAGGGACCATCATTTTGGTATTAAATTAAGTATGAAAATAAAATTCATGAAAGATAACATAGATAATTTAAAATATGTAAGTACATATGAAAATTTTGTTTTTCTGAAATCATTTAATTAATATTTGATTAATCAATCGATTGAATTACGATTTTATAATATTACAGCTGTATCTATATTTAATTCATTTTTTTTTATATTTTTTAGTTAAGATGACGCTTCAGATAATTGTCTGTGTAGATTACCGTCCTTAAGAACAGACTTCGTAGATTCTTATATTCTTCTATAACTTCGTATATTTGTCTATGTGCAGATAACTAATAAATGATAGATAATAGAAAAATATCTGTAAGTATTGTTCCAATTGTTAAAAAATATTTCACAAAATTTTGTATTCTCACGCAAATTCCTTGTGCGTAATTAGTTCCGAATGAGGTGATGTTGAATTGCCAAATTACAGAATAGATAATTCTATCAATTTTGTTTTATTTTTTGAAGTTTAAAATACAGAAATTGCTAAATTTACAAACGATAATAATATTACCAGTTTAGTGAACAAAAACATTTAAAAAAAAGCCTACATGAATTAGTTTTTAAAACCTCATGTAGTCTTTTAGTTGACTAAACTGTATTTAATAAAATACAGCATTAGTAGAAAAATAATAATCTGTGTAATTTTTGTTTTGCAAAAGCGGTTATGCTATATAAAATATGAGTTAATCGTAATTTATTCAGGCGATTGTAGAAATAAATAATAATTAATTATTACCTCGGAACTTGAGACATAAAATCTAATTTATCCCTCTAAACAAATAAGATATTCCAATACCTTAACTTAGGAAAGGCGTATTTCTATTTCGCTTGCCATTTCACCAAAAAGTTAATCTCTAATTTTGTTACAACCAGGTCACACCCTACCTGTTCCAAATTCAAATTCGGCGCCAGATGTTGACCATAAATAACTTTGTTCGCACCTCAACCCTTCGCATTCGAAATACAAAATAAATTCGGCGCACACGTCACCAATCAGCACAATATGGCGCCGGCTCGGCCTATTATCGCTATTGCATGTTATCCGCTACCCTGTCTTTGGATGTGGTTATATATGTACGTAGAATATTCGCTGTATTAATATAATTTTAGCCAAAATTGCTTATTATAAATCGAAGTTTATTCTTATTCAAATAAAATGAAATCTTTGTATAGATACAATGAGCATTGCATTAAAAAAATCAAATATACATATTTTTGAATTTGATTGATTATTCAAACTTCACACATTCGCCAACAGTTAACGTTGACGTGCTGCAGCCATTTCAACAGTTGAAGTACTGACAAGGTTACATTAACAATTTTTCTTGCATTAATTAATACGTCATCAAGAAGTCGCAAAAATCACCAGGGCAATGATAATATGTAATCAATTTGATATTTATTGCTTTAAAGTCTCGTGTTGGGATTTTTTTATTTATTGGATAATATGTTGGAAATATATTTCTATTTTCTAAATTTTCAGGAGTCTGGTTAAGAAAATTACTTCAGTTATTTTTATTTTTAAAATACTATTTATGTTAACACTTCTAACAGTTAATGTCACAAATGAAATGTCATTAGTGTCATTAGACTTCAACAAATTTCAAATATAAATTTGAAAGCGTTCTAAATTCGAAGTTTTTTTTAATAACACACACAATATTTTATAGTTCACTTGATAGTGAATGATAGTAGTAAATTTGAAATGCTAGTTTATACTGGACACCTCGTTATCTTAGCTCATATATGTCCCAGTACTGGGCGAGCCGAGCCTACGAGCCTACGTGATATTAACCCTATTTGAGATTAGCAAATATATACAAATTTTAGTCAGCTTTTACAACACCCACAAGCTATGTTAAGATTGATAATATTTATGACCGCTACCATACAGCATCACATACTTACGTCATAATTTATTATAATATCTGGATTACCGAGCCTTGCTCGGTATTTTCTTTTTAGTTTTAGTAGATATTTTTTGACTTTTTATTTTTTATTAATTATTTTTATTATATTTAAATATAATAAAAATAATTAATGAAAAATAAAAAGTCAAAAAATAAAAAAGAAAACTAAGGATACGTACCGGTCTCGATTAGACTGCTCGATTTTTCAATTGAACTACATAATATATCTATTCTTAATGACACCATCAACATTTGCCTTCATATTCTAATAGTTTTTAACCAACAAAAAAAAATATTTCTGTTGCCTAAAAATACTGACAAAACAATATTTTCTATAAATGAAACCTATTGATCGATTAATCGCCCCCAAAACCCCCTGCCGTTGCCGTTTCCGAGATTCAGTTTAATATATACAAGAATTGCTCGTTTAAAGATATTAGACATATCAACAAAATATAACTAGGATGTCATGAACCATTTTCAGAGGCAATAAAATCGATGACTCGTTACATACCCCATGCCACCCCTTACAATCACAAAATAAAAACAAATCCGTATACCCCGACAATTAACGCAGTACCATGTGTTACTCATTTTCGGTGATGAGGACCTCTGGAGGGGTCGAAAGGTCGAACTGGCGATATATTGCGTCAGTAATTACAACCAACGGCTACCGAGCCACCATAGGATTAAGGAGCTATGCGCCTTAAAATAAAGCATTTTTGGCAAACGTAATTTATTTGAGTGGCGATTTTGCTCTCATATTTTATGTTACCCTGTTACAATACTCGTATGTAATTTATCTTATTTCGTAATTTTTGTAAGGTTTTATTTATTTTTAGTCTTTCATGGCTCACATATGAAGATATTATTTTCACAAATGGCTCAAATCTTAATTTTTATTTTCGTAAATGGTTAGTTGGTCGTCGCTATCCTTGCACTTATGTATTATGATTCTACGACCGAACGGAACAAATTTTATGAAATCACGTTAACGTTATAAACGGCCTTTGTTTATCTTCAAAGGAAAGTTATTCGAACTAACAAAGGACAAGGAAGGAACTTTAAATCCCACGGTTATCGTATTTGTTATAATTACTTTCATTTTGTTCATACAATAAATACGTCTGTTGAACATAAGCTTGTTGAAGAGAGGATTATAGCCTTAATTTCAATTACTGTTTATAAGTTTACCATGTGGGTACTGTTACCCATTTTCCTAATGATTTTTCAGCTATCTCTATCTATATATCGTAACTTACGTGATTTATTTTTTTGGCTTATTACTTCAAAACTCAAATAATAACAAATAAATATCAAACAACAATCATAATAATAATGCTAATTCACATATAACAACCAGGAATTCAGCTCTAATAAGAGTCTATTATGAAAACAACACAACCAATATCCTTAACAACATCTCAGCTCTGATCCCCTGGTTATAATATTTACTGGTCACACCTATAATTGCCTGATTTAAGGCAGTTTGTATGCGCCGCCGATGGCCGTTGGATTTCATGAAAAATATTTATTGTTCGACCCGGACTTCGTAGATTAGACTTATTTGTACGTGACGATATTTTCACGTCCTTTTATTTTTCGACAACGATCAAGTTTTCTGGTTGATTTTTTTCCAATAGTAACATAGTGTATGTAATTTTATTTCATTATTAATAACTTAATAAATATGTAATAATTTTATTTAGTTTTTTTATTAATATAAGATGATGAGAGTTTTGGCGCGAATATGGAAATGTCATGTAACGCTCTTGTATTATATTCATTTCTTTAGTGTTTTGTAGTGTTATATTAAACAATTTTGCTGGTATTTTATGGAATATGATACAGTTAAAGTGCTGAAGTGTAGTGAATATGGTATAATAGTGATTTATGTGCATTTTCGTGTTTGCCCAAAATTCCTAAAGAAACCATAATTTGGTTATCAGCACCCAAGTAATGACGGACAGGGTCTATTGAAGCTACGCAATATGAAGAAGTGATAAGTAATTTAGGAATAAAATTAATACATAAGACAAGGCAGTGAGGTCGACTGACCTGCCATATATAATATATATATATATATATATATATATATATATATATATATGTATATATATATATATATATATATATATATATATATATAGCCTGCCCATAAGGGATGATAAATTAAAAAAAAATAAGACGATAATGATTTTAAATATATTGTCATATTCATTAGTTCCAAGATGAAATTGCTGGGTAGATTAATTACAGAAAATTTGTATTGTATTCTTCTGTCACTACACGAATGAAATTACAAATGTACTTATTATTTAATATTTACTTAATCATACAATGTTATTAATTTACTTTAGCGATGGTGTACGTTTTTGAAAACTGTGAATAGTTTGACATTTTAGAAAATTGGTGATCTATAAAATCCTTGTCAAATCTCTCCTCACGGCAGACCTAAAATCATTATAAGATCTTAGATTTATTTTATTGTCAAAAATTTGTTAAAATTCTTCTCATAGGTGTATTTTAGGTGGTTTTCGGTTTTAAGATACTATCACAGCTTTTCTTTTATTTGTCAAAAACATATAAACAACATACTTAGAAATTTTGTTATATGTGAAAACCCTGCCACATTTCTCCTGGCATAGACACCTAGAATTTAGTTTAAAATAGGATATATTTGGAAAAAATAAATATTTTTTTTATCTGTATATTGAAATCAATCACTAGGGCGGCATAATATTGGTGGATATGTCAGACATCAAAACACGATGTGTCCGTTAGACGGTATCCGCACAGGATTTGTAGGATTTCGTCAGCATTTGTTCACTGAATCTTAGTATTATCCACCCTTTGAGTATCTGTATCGTCTTGAAACCTCACGTTGAGTTCAACTAACTCTTCTCTTTTGTGAGCAATGTATGGCTATTATTTCTCAAAGACATCTTTTATATGAAATATTTTTTATACTGAATAAATTTTGATTGTTTTGAAAATTACATAGATGCACTGATGGCTTAGTGATTAAAATAACCTCCTATCGTACCAAATAGACCAGGTTCAATTCCCAAACAGGACAAATTTTAGTGCGATCCACAAATTGGTCCTCTGAAATTTAGTGTAATTTGTATATATTAATTGTATTTTTGTAAAGTCCCTCACAATACAAGAATCCTTAGTGCGAAGTGGTTTTTTTTTAAAATATTATCCCGCTCGGAAATCAAACTGGCGCGGTAGAAAAGCAATATCTTAAATTAGACAATATTTATTGTGTGAGACTTTAATAAAAAAATGAGACTAATCGAAGATTGACAGCTTCTCGCATTTTACATGCTACGGTTACTTGAGAAAGATAAATTATCTAGTCTTGCATCTTCTTGCATTATACGCTTTGATCTTTAAATATCTTGAACCATAGATGAAAACTTTTTTTTTATTGAATAAAGAAAATAAACATTATACATAATAAATAACGATACCAAGCGCTTATACTTATATAAGAGTTCATTCTTATATTTTAAAGCAATTACTTTAGCAATATGTTATCCGTCCGTTGAATAAGTAATCTCCTCGCTAGTGGGACCCGATGCGCCTGGTGCATTCCCAAATTAACTGTCATCATGAATTTTGAACGAGAACCGGAATATTCTTCCGATTGCTTTGTGATTCGATTAGTTTTTGTACGATTACTGTTTGCAATTAACATTTTGGACGATATAGTAAATTAAAAATATATTTATCGCATCGTAAATGTTATGTTAATAAACATTAAAATGATCATAAATTAATCCTAAAACGTAGGACATGCGAAATTGACGTTGAACATACAGTGTTAGAGGGTTAGGGCCCGAACTATCCCTTGCAAGGGTCTCAGTAATTACTTGGAGCGAAACACGGTTGTGCGTCCGATGCGACTAATGTGTTGTTAATATCAAGATTAGTTCATTAACTCTTCATCCGCCGGCCTCGGGGTCCATAACACCCCGGTGCCGCAGGGACTCCTCCCCAATGCAAAAACGGCAAATTTTACGACTCATAAGAGGGTATCTGTTAAATCGCGCTTTGTATTAATTTTGACGGCGGCTGTAGGGCCCGTTATTTTGATGTTTTAGCTGCAATTAACTCTAAGGTTTTAAGATTACAAAACCTTTAAAGCTCTATTTCTTTCGTTGCGATGTAATTTTGTCACAGATAAGTATAAAGATAGTATAGGTTAATGTTCCGGAATGATATTTAAACCTTTTAGATAAATCTAATACTTTATATTACATTTATTGTATTTCAAAATAATTTACGTTTTTTTTAAATAGAAAGTCTTTTTTTATTGAAATAGATATTTTCCAGACTCATCATTATAATAATTGTTTTCCCAATATTTTATATATATATATCCAGTGGTTTTATTTATATATCCAGTGGTCGTTGCAATATCTTCTCTTCCAACGTACATATTGCAAAACTTATTGGCAATAGTTTTATGATCATTCTTGGAAATGCAGATGGAGTTGTCCCAGATTAATCTAAAGCTTTTAGTCATCTTTTGCAACACCCTCGAACAATGAAAGTGTTGATAGTATTCGTAGCCACTACCACTAAAGCAAATACAAGAGAATTAAAACTCGAAATAAGACCCTATATTAATATTCTGACTAGCATAGTATAGTAGGTCAATTTCCCGTTCATTTTGTAGCAGGCTCGAGCCCAACAGTGGGACTTATATAAGCTGAAATAATAAGGACGATATATCTAAATTAATCACGTCATTGAAAACTACTAAAGCACCCAGTAAAACCTTAATTGAACGTATGATAAAAGGCTGAGAAAAGACTCGATTTTTTACTATCAATTAACCCTTTAAAGTACTTATTACCCTACTTATTTACCCTTAAAGTAGTATTGACGTGAAATGCCGGGATATAGTAATAGCGCTATATAGACTCAGCAATACATAACCAAAACTCAGCACAACTACACTCATATAACTAACTTGGTTTTAAATAAAATGATGCTTCAATAAACATGTATATTTATTAAATTCATATAGAATAATAAATCACCGAATTAATAACAACAGTTACTGCACACATAGCATACATACACACAAACAGAAAATTTGCATTTCTATGGAAAAATAATGTGTTTATTTTATTTGTAACAACGCCCGTGTACCAGGGTGACATAAATCATAAGGAGATGTTTGTAACGAAGGGTTGCTCAGTATATTGTTTGATGCGCATTGCACATGCATTTGATAAATGTGTTTTGAATGCAAATTTGCACTAATTGTAATAAGATTTGGTACATTACCGCGTCATATGATACTTGGGAGGGGTGGGAATGTGTTTTTTATTTTATTAATTTTATTATATTAATTTGTTTTAAAGACTTTTTTTATGAAATAATAAAACTAATTCTTAGAAATTTTAAATAATTTTAAATAGTTTTACTTGTAGTCACAAAACAATTGTCACCATTCATTGATTCCGTTTCGTAACTATCAGAAAAATCGCAAAAAAAAAAAACTCACAGACTATGCTAATTTCTCTGTGGTCTAAGAAGAAAATACTGAAATTTCTTAATAAGCGTAATTACAAATAAAATAATGATTCAGAAATATGTAATTTTGAAATTTATTTCTGCTTTTTCTCGAACTAACATATTCTATTAGAATTTTAATATGTTTTATGGATTTTACAGTAATAATAATGAAGTGTGTGTGTTACCAGCGATGACTTACGGCACTGAAACGTGGTCTCTAAATGTCGGCCTCATAAAAAGGCTCAAAGTCGCTCAGCGTGCTATGGAGAGGGCTATGCTCGGTATTTCTCTACGTGATAAAATCCGAAATACGGAAATCCGTAGAAGAACGGGTGTAACCGACATAGCCCGAACAATTAGCACGTTGAAGTGGCAATGGGCAGGCCACATCGCTCGACGAACCGACAACCGTTGGGGAAAAAAGGTTCTCGAGTGGCGACCACGAATCGGACGACGCAGCGTAGGACGACCCCCCACTCGATGGACTGATGACCTCATCAAGGTCGCAGGAAACCATTGGATGCAGGTGGCACAGGACCGTTATAGATGGCATTCTCGTGGGGAGGCCTATGTCCAACAGTGGACGTTTACGGGCTGATGGATGGATGGATGGAATAATGAAGAAAAGATTTGCTGTGTGGTAGCGGCTTAGAATACTACCAACCCTTACTTTGCTCGTGGGTGACGTCAAAAATTACATTCCCAAGGAGGGTTGACGTCTGGCAGGCGGCTGATCATAAAACTATTGCCAATAACTTTCACAATATGTACTATGAAAGAAGAGTACATACTGTATCGACCCCAAGTAATTGGGATAAGAGTAGGGGAATGACGATGAATAATGAAGAAAAGATAGAACTGTCAGACAATTAACGATAGAGGATACTCTCAATCTGTAAAATCTATCTTATATAGCAATATGTAAATGAAAACAAAATATACCTATATTATAATTAGCAAAAACACATTTTACCTAAGAGAACGACTTTACCTAACGATAATAGAGGCGACCCACTCAAACTCATGATGTCCTAGTACCACTTATTATTACAATTGCTAGATTTCCCGGCTTTTCCCTAAATAGGGAAAGTTAAAAAGGTGATTTGATCCCGGCAGCACGTACCACGCCCCTGGGGCAAAAGTAGGGGATGGAAAGTGCCTATAGAGTATAAAATTTAATTTGGACTGCCAAGTTTTTGGATTTTAATTACCTGAAAGCAAATTAAATAATGAGTATGCCGCGGCTGACTCGAATTCCTTCTTCAGTTTGGTAAGAATTTTACTGGGAACGGGTGGAAGAAAAGGGGTTGGGTGTAATTTATAATTCATTGTAAAGTGATTCGAAATTGTAATATCTGAGTTTGTTTTACATTTTGAGGTAAAATATTTAATAAAGGCTATCTAATAACCATATTTCAAATAAAAAAATACTTCTTTAAATTAGATATTAATAGTTTTTTTTTCAATACTTATTCTGGATTCAGTCATTCAACTTATTTACCATATAATGACAGTCCGTCAGACTTGAATTTTTATTTTCTGCCAAAATATCTATTTACACGTAAACTGCTATTATATAATATTCAATACACTTTAGCACTTTCTATGTATTACATTGCATAAAATACCACAAAAATTTAGGAGGCCCACATAACATTTTTATGTGCCCGCCCAAACTCAGTAGTTATAAAAATCGGCACTTATTATAAACTTATGAAATAATTTGTTTATCTTTTAAATATAACTCATCATCATCATTAAATGTAATTTTTAAATATAATTATTAATTTTTATTATTAATCATCTTTTAAATATAATTATTTAATATATATTAATAATATTTAAGTTAATCGAATCAAGAACACGTTGTCTTAGCTACAAAAATCGGTGCTCGCGTCTTAAGCTTCCGGGGGCGCACGACCCTGCTCCGAATTAAGCGTTAATTAGAGAAAAATGGTATTTATGAGACCCTGGTAATTCCTCACTCTCTACCACCTGCTGTTTGCCTGTTTGTTGTTGCCTAAACACAGGGGAAAATGGTTTCTTTTACTTTTATTCGTAAAAACATTTGTTTCGTATAATTTCGTTATACGTACGAAGCTTTGCTTACGTACTTAATACAATATTGCAGTTTGAAAGAGTATTTATTTAATGCTTTTGAATATCTTAAACTTAATAGAGGGTTTATTACATATATAACTGTGACATCGGCATAGCACTTTGATAACAAAAACCTTAAACGACAAAAGAATCAATTGCCATCACATGACGTAGGCAAAATAACTGTAAGTTTTAATCTGTAATTTCATAATGAAAGCATTAGATTTTGAAATAAGTATTTGTTTTTCATTATTACATGGGAATACACTTTTCAAAATGGCGTATCAAACATCAAAATTGATGTAATATTAAGATAGATATTTCATAATGACAAAAAGTGTCAATTATGCGAATAACCATGCTTCTATTGTATAGAGTCAATCTTTTATAGTATGAACTCAATGTAATCACTATAAAATAATAAAGTAACCGCTGAACTATCTATGAATTTAATAAGGGATAATTCAAAACATTTAAATTACAAACACGAACTAGAATTTCCCCAAAACTTTTATCAGGACACCCCCTAGTCCGGACTTAAATCCCAAAATCGTAATCCCGAGGTACCAGGGCGACATAGCTTATCGCCGCTGGCCGGAGTCGACGCCAAATGAAGGCATTAGTTTTCATAAAGCCACCCGAGATAGCCCTCGGTCAGTCGCCCTTCTGCTGAGGGATGCTGTCCTAGTACTTTGATATATTGCCCAAAGACATTTGAAACCTTTTTGATAAGCGAATTGCTGGCCTGCCTCTGATGAGATTCAGGTTCAATTTATATCTGAAAATTCTATAATAAATTGCTAAACAAAGACAAATTTAAGTACAAATTTGACGAATAGTGTAGTGGTTAAGACCGAAGCTCGATTCTCATGCAGAGAATTAATTTGTGCGAACCACAAATTATTTTTCTGAGTCTGTCCTTCTCATTTATTTTCTTATTAATGTCTTTTAAAAAAAGGTATTAAAAATAATTATGTTGACTACAGTTAGAAATTATCACGTTATTTAAAGTGAAGATAATAAATTCTAAATAATGTCTTGCTAACCGCTGCTAACTAACATCATATAGGCTTTGTATAAGACTTATTAAATACTATTACCAATATGAACGAAATAACTGTCATCCTAGAAATTTCAATTACATTTATTGACCTAATTAAAATCCTGATCTTAAGCCCCTTCTAGTAGGCTGTATCCCTGGTACGATAAAGATCCATGAAAAGTAGTTAACTATTTTATATGCCACCCACAGGCAAAAGGAAGGCTGAATTGTTTCATCACCACACAGAAAATTAGACATTAAACCATTGAAAATAATTATTTAAACCACATAGATATTAATATGTAATCCAACCAAAGCAATTGGCATGTTTACAGCTGACATCGCAAATACGTTACAACAGACTTATGTACCAAAAACACATCTCGTACCAAAAGCTCTACGTAATTCATTATCACTAAAACTTGTTTTTCCTTGTAAGTTTTGCGGATACGCTGATCTTAAGTTCATGGCCCTCTCCTCATTTACTAATATAATTGAAAGGATCTATATTTCAGCTGATATGTTGATATACTATTCCCTCTCAGAACTATATTTTATTTGTTTTTAGTAAAGCTTAATGGTATCTAAGTTTGTGACTGTTTATATGAGTATTACAGTTTTAAAACAATTTTTTCAGATTTTATTAAAAATAAAATCATTGTTGTTACGAAAAGAAAATGATTCTGTATATAAAAAAAAATATATTTATAAAACCCGATTTTTTTTTTAAATATATTGTTTATGGTTAGTAATAATCAAACATTAAATTTATGGTAATTACTATGTTACGGCAATTTACTAGTTTAAAAAATTAACAAATCTATTAAGCTACCACCGGATCGGCATGCAGCCACACTGAGAAAGATCCGGCAAGAAACATCAGAAGGCATAATAGTAATTATTGACCCTTGAGAGGCTTACTTTAACTTATCAAATTTGAGTGAAATGATATTTAACTATTACTGTGGGTCAAATCTATACAATAAGCGCTCACAGCGTCTTGCAGTCTTGTGATTCTAACCTAACCTAATATTTTAAAATTGCTAACTTTCTGGTGATTCTGTGCATATGCATTTGAATTATTTGAATTTCAAATTTTATTTTTAAATCAAAAAAGAAATACCGTTGGATGAATGTACATATTATGATACATTTATATTTTTTTTATATTGTCTTTGTAGAGCTGTGTGGTAGCAGCTTTGAATACTACCTACCCTTACTTTGCTCGTGGATGTCGTAAAAGATGACTAAAAGTTCACATTGACTTGGGATAACTTTGGATGCCGCCTGGTCAACAATTACATTCCCAAAGAAGCTTGACGTTGGACGGCCGGTCATAAAACTATTGCCAATAACTTTTGCAATATGTACAAAGGAAGATGAATAGATATTGCATCGACTAGAACTAATTTGGGATGAAAGCAGGAGAATGATACATTATCTTTGTAAGATTACATACATATCATCACGCCATATGCCTTGCAGGGTAGGCAGAGAGGACAGAGTGCCAGAGAACTCCACCCTTGCATACTTCACTCGCTTCATCAACATTCATAATTCTCTTCATACACGCTCGCCGATTTTGGAGACTCTTGACTCCACCTTCCTTCAGTACGTGACCAATCTCGTCTAGGTTAGTCTCGGTCTCCCCCAGTACCTACAATCTACATCCTTCCACTTTCGAATTGTATATCTTCTTAACCAGACGTTCGTTCTTTATAACATTTATTATATTTTTTTTATGTTTGTTTCAGGTTCATCAATGCAAGACGTAGGATAGTGCAGCCAATGATAGATCAGTCAAATAGAGCAGGTAACATTTTTCTTATACAGCCATTACATATTACAGCACAATAGAATCGGATATAGAAGATATTTTATCTTCTATATCCGATATCTATGTCCATTTATTAGGCACGAAACTAATACACAGCGAAAAATTTACATATCTTACTGTCAAATGAATTTCCATGTGATGACGGAGTAAGAATACAATTTATCATCCCCTATCCAAACCATGGGTGATCGTAAGAGACGATTAAGGGATATGAAATGAATATAACATCTATGAAAGAGATGGAAACTTGAAACAAAACCCTATACCAACATGTCTGACCAACGTGGTATAGTTGGTTAATTTCCCTTCCATTATAGAGGAGGCTCGAGCCCATCATTGGGATATATATGAGCTTAGATGATGATGTCAAACGAGCCATTATAAAAATAAAATTTTATAATAAAAAAAATAATATTATAATGAAAATATTTTCTTAACGACACCACTCTTCACTAAGGAAATAATCCTTGTATTGCGGGGGACTTTACAAACATGCAATTAACGCAGACAAATCACACCCAGACTCCGAACAACACTTTGTGGATCTCACAAAGTGTTGTCTTACGTAGGAATCAAACCCACGGCACTGAAACGGAAGGTCGGTATCTTAACCACTATGACATCTGTACATTCGATAATAAATAATTCAATATTTTTTTTAAATAAAGATTTGCTATATTTGTTTTAGAGATTCACGTCCAAATTTTCGTTAAAATTCTTGCAAGAATGTGCATGTTTTGGTCGTCTGTAATTTTTAAATTAGATTTTTATTACCAATTCTGCGATCTCACATCACATTTAAAAATTTAATAAACATGCAATAGAATAGGTTATTAGGTCTGTCCTATTCATCTTTTACGATATACAGCATAGTAAAGTGTAGTAAATTGCCTTTTTTTCGCCAGAGAGAGAACAGACAACTATACAAAAACACAATTTTCTGTGTAAATATATAATAGTACCTATGTATTTATATTTCTTAAATACTAAAAAATTAAACGTGTGAGTTTAATGAAAAAGTGCTACAGCGTAGAATACGATGTAACAGTGCTTTACATATGTTTTCATATCCCATCAAAATTATCAGAAAACACTATCAATAGTGTAATATTGCACTACTAAAGATGACGATTTGACTTAGTGACAGATTAGTGTCATAAATAAAGTTGTAATTGATAAATAAAGACTTGGCATAAAGGTCTTTATAGCTATACCTTAAAAAAATCGTCAATAAAGTTTAAAATCGAAGATAGAAAACTATATAAAATTTAAATAAAACGCCTTTGAAACCAATATTGAGAGGTTTTATCCAAAATTCAAGATAGGATTACAAATTTACAAGTTAACTCATCTTGACCACGTCACGTATCGGGCTGGCCATTTTGAATTCTCGAGCGCATCCCCAAACGACTTTGAAGTCTAAAATTGAGTTTGCTGACCACAAAGTGCCAAAGTATCGAGTGGTTCATACAGTATGCAGGCCGTCGCATACTACGAGTAACGTCCCCATGAGAATGTTCAAGCTTTTAACGCTGACCATCTATAGAGTTATAGCCTCTTGGTAGCCCAGCTGCGTTTTGAAAGTAGATTAAACGTACCTTTTGTAATGCAAGACTACTATAGTTTTTAACTTGGGGTGAATTTATTTATATTGTGAATAAATAGAATCGCTTTTATTTCTAATTTAAAGATATATTTTTGAGGATTACTCTTTTCTGATGATTTTAAACTATAAATTAGGATGTTCATGAAATTTAAACGTTTTAATTGAACCTGTCGAAATTATTATTAGGCGTTGTGGTAGCTATGAATACTACCAACTCTTATGATGCTCGAGGTTGTCGTAAAAGACTACTAAATATAATAAATCTAGTTCAACTCCATCTGCCATCTAATCAACAATTACATTCCCAAAAGAGAATTACATATTTGAAATAAAACTGTTTTTACGAATTATATCGCGTTTGTATTTGAGTTTTTAATTGCGATAGAATTCGTGAAAATAGTCTTATTTCAAAATGCTCCAAGATGGTTGACGTCGAACGATTCTGGCCAACTTTATCTGGACCAACTTCATCTGATGCCCTCTAGTCATAAACATAGGTAAAACTTTTATAATGTATACTATGGAGGAAGAGTACATATTGCATCCCGAGAAAAACATTATCTGCTATTATGTAATGATACAAAGAAATTAAAACCATTTAAAAACGTAACGCTAATATATTCTACAACATAAATAATTGAAGATACCAAAGGAGATAACTTTAAATCTCATCGCAAATCCGAACCGACAAAAAACATGCGACAACAAAATACCTCTTTTTTTCACCCATACCATCGACAATATGGAATAGAATTACAAACGACCAATTCTATTTTTACTTTGTAATTGTAACACAGTCCATAAAACGTTCTGGGGTCCCTTCGTACGTAGCCAACAAAAATTCCGTTCGAGGGAAAAAAAGGACGTCGCAGAAAAAGGGCTTACTACAGCGAACGCAAGAAGGGTAAAAAAGAATAATGTCCGAATTCGTTGACCCGTCCCGAACGATCCATCACTCCCCTCCGTCGACTATCGCCGATGTATGCTACCCTGGTGCCTTTATCTAGATATGGATGTTGCCCCCCTTTCCTATTTCCAAGATTAGAACGACGCATTTTCTTTTCATTTCTTGTTAATTTCGTTTATTAGAAAGGATGAACTCACATTATTTTAGTAAAGAACTAAATTTATTTTATTGAATTCACTAGATTTCTGTCGTAGTGTCTATGAAAAATTACAAATTTACCATTTTTTTTTAATTTTATTGCTATATAGTATGCAAAAATAATTTGATAAAAGACCAGAGAGCCAATCTGACAGTGATCTGACACTTACGATAATTTTAGTATTGTTTCGTCTCCCACTGTTGGGCTCAGGCCTCCTCCACTGTACTAGTGAAAATGACCTACCTGCTATATATATACCATCGTGATAAACCTCGTGTTGGCTTAAATATCTAGTATTCTTTTTCTTCCATTGATTTTATCTACAAATAGATAATCCCTTAGTGGTCTTTTACGATATCCACGAACAAGATAGAGGAGACGGTGAATTATATTTTTACACCGTTACTACACGGAAAGAGAAAGAAAAAAAAACAATTCCCGCTTTATTGTTGTTAAAAGTAATTGATTTCAAATGAAGTTTTCATTTGAAATGTGTTTAAATTTTATGCGATCCTGGTATATTATACAATCATTAATTACTTTAAGTTACACATTTTTTAAACTTACACATTTTTTAGTCATTTTATCTTTAATTAGTTAAATAACACACATTATCTAATAAAAATCATTTTTTACATTTTTTTGTTATATTAAAAATCAAATAATATTAAAATTTATTATTGGATAGAAGCAGTTGAAGAATAAAATTCAATTGTTTGAGCTAAACTTTTATCGCCTTAAAGTTTTCAATGTAAGCGTTCAAATATCGCGTCATCACCAGGGCGACATAAAACAAGCACAGTTCTAAATCTCACGAACCAAACGGGCGGATGTGGGCCCCGGCCAAGTTTGCCGACGACGGAAAATGGAAAAACCGGAGGGTGGAAGGATAGATGGAAAATTGTTTTGGCAATGGACTAAAGAAAATGGCCACCGCATTTCCTGCGGTCAAGCCAAAAGGCGCTTTTCCAATCACTATATTATTTGTTGTTTTGGTATGTTTATGTATTCCTAGTAAGTGCGTTATGTTGCCCCAACGTTTCGTTTCACCGGTAGATATACTCTCGATCTCTTTGTTTCATATTATTACTAATTTATGTCTTGAATCTTAAAAGTATTTTATAGTTATTCATTGAAAGGAATTAACTATTTTTGCAGATGTAATCTCAAATAACTTTGCATATTTTGAATATATTACTTTATTTTTGTTTGTAGTTATTTGTTAAATATATTCTATATTTATCATACACCAGTATTATAATTATATCTTCTAGAAGTTATCATACGAATATTTTGCAATGTTAGTACGGAGATAATTACGTAAACCAACCTAACACCTATTTTAATACACTTTTTTATATACTTAATTAAGAATTAATTAAAGCACAACGCGCTCTTATTCCGTAACCATAGGACATGAGTTGAACGAGAAAATATAATTTCAATTACATAAACCCTATTATGAGCCCTGGTGTTGATATACTCGTTATATCTCGAACATATTCGAGTATGGCCGCTAATGAATTTATTATATGAGCATAAATTGCCCTCTGATGCAACCCATTACTTCGCTAGACGGTAAATTACAATACGGTTGGAGTAGCTCTCGTTTTATTTGGTCATCGAGGATTAAACCCCGCTTTCGTCACCGGTATGTATTAAAAATGAAATTAAGATTTTTTTGCCGAAACTATTCGAATACTACTTTATTTGTTAAAATATACATATAAAAAAGCTTTTTAACTGACTTATCAACGCTGAGTAAAACTACTGATACTGGAAAGGTGAAATTTTGACAGTAGTTTATTTTTAAAATGTAGAGATCTACTAAGAAATGATTATACGATATTCATTAACAAAAAGGGTGCCAAGTCAATTGCAAACTTTCATCATCATCATCAGATCATAGAGCCTCCTCCATAATGGGAGGGAAATTGACCTACTATACCACGCTAGTCTGACGTATTGGTATAGGGTTTTATTTCGTGTTTTCCTTCTCTTCCATAGATATTATATGCGTTTTACAACCCTTAGATGTCTCTTACGATCACCCACGGGTATAAGATAGGGGGTGGTGTATTGTGTTCTTACTCCGTCACCATACGGACAAACTTTGTATGGTTAAAAAATAACATTATTCATTGTCATATTAAGAACAAAAATAAATAAATATATGAAACGTGTGTTTTGTTATTTTGTATGTGATTAATAACGATATTTTAAATATTTTCTCTCGTCCTATTATTATAAAGATATATTGCAAAAACTAAATTAAACTTAAAAAGAAAATATTACTATAGTTCATCTAATCTAAGAATTGCATTTTGACGTTTTGCATTTTTTAATACACAATAACCTCGGTCAAACGTATACTCATGATTGTAAACACTAAATCTGAAATTTTAAACAACTATTAAATTATTTACATAATTAACATTGCGGGTGACTTTCTTGTACAATAATCTAATGTTGAAACTCGTAAAACTAATTTAAAATAGAAATAACATGGTAAATAGTAATTGTTAGTGACGACCTAACAATGTCACGTCATCACGTTCTATACAGTAGTGGTTGACAACTTTCAATTCACGAATATTCAAATAATCGGTAAAAATATTAGAAAAATACAATTAATCGAATAGAGATTTTGACAGAGATGTACATTTCGACACTTTGATTGATGAGGAAATAATTATTAATGTTCGCGACGCTGATAATTCAAGTAATAGTAGTAATTCTTAATAAATAGCTATTTTCAAATCCAGTTTTTGTTTTTAATTAACCTAACTCTACTAAATATGATGAGTAGATTCTATGCTGAAATAATTAAATTTGTTTAGTACTAATTTAGCACTTAATTTATTCATACACACATACATATCATCACGCCATATCCCTTGCAGGGTAGGCAGAGAGAACAGAGTGCCAGAGAACTCTATCTCTGCATACTTCACTCGCTTCCTCAACATTCATAATTCTCTTCATACACGCTCGCCGGTTTCGGAGACTCTTGACTCCACCTTCCTTCAGTACATGACCGATCTGGTCTAGGTAGGTTAGTCTCGGTCTCCCTCGGTACCTACATCCTTCCACTTTCGCATTGTATATCTTCTTAACCAGGCGTTCGTTCGGCATTCTTTCCACATGTCCGAACCATCGGAGCATTCCCTTTCGCATCTTTACACCAATACTCTCTTTCATACCTACTCGCTCTCTTACGTCGTCGTTACGAATGCGGTCGGTCAGCCTAACTCCACAGATTTTCCGCAGAGATCGCATTTCGACCGCATTAATTTTACTATCATACTCTTTTCTGCATACCCAACTCTCGCTTCCATACAGTAATGTTGGGACAAGCACTGCGTTATGTATTGCTACACGTGCCTTCTGGCTGAGGTGGTGGCTGCCGAGAAGTTGCCCCAACGCTCCGTTCACTCTATTTCCCGCATTCACTCTTCGCTCTATATCAGTGGTGTACCTTCCATCTCGGCTAAATCCACATCCAAGATATACAAATTCATCCACTTGCTCTAGTACATCATTACCTATTGTTACTCTTACATCTGTTCTGGTTTTATCTCTTTCAAAGACCATTATTTTGGTTTTGCTCACATTCACGCGTAGACCCCTTTTCTTACAATCTTCTGTCATTGTGTCGACTAGGGTCTGCAGGTCAATCGCTGACTGTGCCAGCAGGACTGCATCATCTGCATAAAGCAGAGCAGTGACCACTGAGTCGCCCATCTGGACTCCCACATTCATATCGTTCAACCTTTGGAGACATTTATCCAGATATATGATAAACAGCCTGGCTGACAGAACGCACCCCTGCTTAACGCCGATATTGACGTCAAACCAAGGCGACATTCCATCATCCAGCCGCACACACGCTCTACAGCCCATGTAACTGGACTGCACAGCCTGTAGCAGTTTACCGTTAATACCATACTCCGGTAAAATGTCCCAAAGTTCCTTTCGTACAACCGTGTCAAATGCTCTCTCCAGATCCACAAAACTGCAGAAAACCCTCTGACCTAGAGCCAGATGCTTCTCCACAATGTTGCGCAGAGAGAACACTTGATCCATGCATCCCCTTCCACTCCTGAAACCTCCTTGTGTCTCACACAGTAAACCATCGGACACCATCCTCATTCTCCTTTCAATAATTTTTCCATACACTTTTGCTGCCAAACTGGTCAAGCTTATGGCTCTGTAATTTGCGCAGTCATAACGTGAACCCTTGTTTTTAAACAAAGGCACGATGACTGCGCTATTCCAGTCCCTGGGAACCATTCCCGAGCTCCAACATAAATTGAGGAGCAACAGGAACGCCTCCCAGACACAAGAGCCACCAAGCTTGATCATCTCGGCAGACACCATATCAATGCCCGCTGCCTTACCATTTTTCAAACTTCTTATCGCCCATTCAACTTCATCCATACTGATGCCATCGGAGGACGCCGTTGTCGAATGTTGATCTACTAAACCACATCCAACACCGGCGCCAACCGTAGCATCCGCATACATATCGCCAAAATATTCACTCCATCGGCTTAACACGTCTTGTGTTTGTGTAAGAATGTCTCCACCTTTAGACCTTATTTTATTCATTCTGAAGGCTGACCAACCACCCCGAGACTTCTTCACCTCCCTCCAAAAGAGTTTGGTGTTACCCTCGAAGTTTTTAGTCAGCCTATCTTCTGCACTCATACTTGCTCTATCACGTTTCTCTTTCACTAAGGCCTTGGTGTCATTCTTACATTGCCGATATATTTCTTTCTTCTGTTCAGTCATACTGTCATTCAGATTCAAAGAAGAGACATAGTCCAGCCACGCTTTCTTCTTTTGCTCTACGGAAGCTGCCACTTCCGCATCCCACCATGCATCACCATTTGTTTTTCTATGCTTCTTTGAACTTCCACATACTTCTTTCGCTGTATCTACCATACTCTCTTTCAATACTCTCCAGCATTCTTCAATGTCCGATTGCGGCTGGCTTGCCATCGTCAGCCGTTCTCGGACACCCTCTGCATACTTTTCTCTTACACACTCTTCTTGCAACCTTTCAACCTTTATTCTTTCAAGCCCTCCGAAGTGGACACGCTCTCGCCAGTGCCTCCACTTTCTGAACAGACCACTAAATCTCGCAATAACGAGATAGTGGTCCGTGTCGACTGTGGGGCCCCTGTAGGCTCTTGCGTCCAATATTTTGCTTCGGAGGCGACTGTCTACCAAAATTAAATCTATTATGCTTTTCTGCTCATTCCTTCTCCATGTATACATATGGATGTCCTTATGTTGGAAAAATGTGTTTGACACAATAAGGTTTCTCTCCATGCATACATCCGCTATGAGCCTACCTGCGTCGTTCACTCTCTTATCACCAAATGGACCAAGTACGTCCTCATAGTCGGGACGCTTGGTCCCCACCCATCCGTTCAAATCTCCGCATACAATCACGCGTTCACTGGTTTCTGCCATATCCAGAACTTCCCTAACATTGTCCCAAAACTTCTCTAGGTCTGATGCCACCGAGGATCCTACGGGAGCATATGCTACAACCATGAATACCTTGGTGACACCTAGTTTTATACGGACCCAGAGAAGTCTGGGATCATACATTCCGTAATCCTTCACACCTGAGGCCAAGCGAGAGGACAACAGCACTCCTACCCCCATGCTGGCTCGATCGCTCTGTGGTACACCAGACCACAGAGCCATCCCGCCACCAGGAAGATCGCAGGCGTCGCTGCCCCTTCGCTTGGTCTCTGTTACACAGAGCACGTCTAGCTGTTTGTCCGCCATGACGGATATCAGCTCGTGCAACTTACCTTCCACACAACCTCTTACATTCCACGTGCCCACCCGGCACTCCGTTCTCCTCGACTCGCCTAACTGGGCAAGGCGTGATGGGTGGCGGCCCCCATCGCCGCAACTGCCGATGTTCGTACCGACGGGGGCGGGTCGGTACGCGTCGCCTCCGGGGGACGCCCTAACCCGCATTGCGGTACGCATTTCGAGCCGGATTAGCAGTCTAATTAGACTGGCAGGGGACGCGAACGAGCACGCTCCGGACTATGCCCCCCTATTTATTCATCACCTTTTTGAAAAATATAAAATAAACCGATTATTAATTATAAAGAATCAATATAGATTTCTCAGTAAAATCGGATATTTTCGATAGCGATTATTTGGTTCACATACCTTTTTTTTTTTTTTTTTTTTTTTTTTTTTTTTTTTTTTTTTTTTTTTTTTTTTGCGGTGGGCTATGGACGTCGCACCCCGCCAAATCGGCCCGGGGTGACGGAAGAGGCGGCGCGCAACCCCATTGACCCACCCTGCAAGCACCTCTTCTTCGCCGTGTGAGCGGGCCACCGGTACCCGATCTTTGTCTTCGGTGGCCCGCTCGGCGCTATGCCCTCTCGGGCTCCTCTCCCGTCGACGCCCCGACAGCTTTCGCCGTCGAGGCGTCGTCTTCACGCGGTGGCCTCACGTCGGGTGACCGGACAATTCCCCGGTCCGATCACCCGAAGCCTCGGTTAGGGCGGCATCAGGCGCAGGTACTCGCGCCTGCGCCGCCCCAGCCGCGAGCGGCGGCCCGGGTCACGGGAATCCTCCCGGGCCCGTTCCGCCGCCTCCTTCTGCGAGATGACAGCCTCGCAGAAGGCGGCGACCGCGTCCCAATTCCTGACGCTGTCGACCATCGCTCGCGCAACAGCCGGCAGCGTCAGGTCGGCACCGATGACAGCGACGAGGTCACGGCGCTGCCCGTCCCAGCCCGAACATACCTCGAGCGTATGTTGCGCCGTGTCCTCGTCGCTACTACAATGGTGGCAGGACGGAGTCAACTCCCTCCGCACGACCGTGTGCAGGTACTTGCCGAAGCAACCATGCCCCGACAAGACCTGCACCAACCGGAAAGAGAGGACTCCGTGCCGCCGCTCCATCCACTCCATCAGTACGGGCCGGAGAGCCTCAACGGTAAAAACACCGTGTCTAGGCCTCTCCAGCCGCGTAGCCCAACGGGCGATGACTTCTCGGCGGGCGTCCTCGCGCCAGGTGGCTATCTCGTTAAACGATGGGGAGCCACCCTCTTCGCGCATTGAGGCAACCCGCCGGTAGAGGTCGGAGAGCATCTCCGCCTCTAGGTCCCACGGGGGTGTCCCGGCCAATAGGCACGCCGCCTCTGTCGACACCGTGCGGTACCCGCGAATGGCTCTGACCGCCATGGCTCGCTGTGGCCTCCACAGCACCGCCCTGAGCTGGGCGTTCAGAGCCCTCGCCCACACGGGTGCGCCGTACATGGCCATTGAGCGGATCACCCCCGCATACAGCCGTCGGCCCTCGAAACTGGGTCCGCCCACATTCGGCATGAGCCGAGAAAGGGCGGACGCCGCGCCGACCAGCCGGGGAGCAATTTGGCGAAAATGCTCCCGGAACCACCATCGCCCGTCGAGCACCAGACCCAAGTACCTCATATGGGCCTGGATACTGATGTGGATGGAGTTGACGACTAACGAGGCGCCAATGGGCAGCCTAACACGGGGCCCATGGAATAGCAGGGCCTTCGTCTTGTTTAGGGCCACCCTGAGCCCCAGCGCCTCGATTCGCCTGACCATCTCCTCGGTGCCGAGAGTGGCCAGGCTCGCCGCCTCTTCGAATGTCCTGCCCCGGGCTGTGACGAGCGTGTCGTCAGCATAGCAAATAACGCTCAGCCCGGGGGGGAGACTCCCTCTCAACGCCCAGTCGTACCCGATGTCCCACAGAGTCGGCCCCAGAACCGACCCCTGCGGAACACCGCACGACATGGGCGTCCGCACAATGTCCCCTGCGGGGCTCGCGTAGAGAACACTGCGCCCCTCCAAATAGTCTGCCACCAGCCGCCTGAGGTACAGGGGCACTCCATGGAACCGGAGCGCCTCCCTGATGCAGCTGAATGGCAGACTATTGAAGGCGTTGGCGATGTCCAACGACACCGCCAACAGCACTCCTTTGCCGGCGACAACCTCCGCGGCCGTCTGCCTCAGGCGTAGCAGGGCCCCGATGGTCGAACGCCCCCTCCGAAACCCAAATTGAGCGTCCGACAGATCGGGCCCCACCTCCTCCAGGTGCCGGACGATGCGGGCAGCGAGGACACGCTCCAGCAGCTTACCCACATCGTCCAGAAGCACAATGGGCCTGTAGGCCGACGGCGAATCCGGGGGCCGTCCCGGCTTTGGCAGGAGAACCAACCTCCCTTCCTTCCAGCACTCAGGGAACTGTCCAGACGTCAGACAAGCGTTGAACAGTCGCCTGAGGCGAGGTTTGAGATGCTCGAGGAGCAACGTCAACACCCGGACTGGGACTCCGTCCGGGCCGGGGGCCGTGGTGGCGGAACGAATCTTCGCCACGGCTGCCCCCACTTCCGACTCCGTCACGGGCGGAACACTCTCGACGGCCTCCCGGTCGTGATCTGGCGAAGCCATGACCGGGGGCGTGTGCTCCGCCTGCTGCGGGAACAGCTCCTCGACCACTCTACGAAGGAGGTCGGGCTGGAGGGTCTCGGTGAGGGGGGGGCCCTGCGCGCGAAGCTTGTTCAGCGACGCGCGATACGGGCGACCCCAGGGGTCACGGTCGAGACCGTCCAGCATCTCCTGCCAACTTGCGTCCTTAGCGGACCGGATGGCCAGCCGAAAGGCGGTACGCGCACTGCGGTACGCCTCGTAAAGCTGGCCCTCCCGCTCAACATCGCGGCGACGCCGCCGACTGCGGGTGTAGGACCTTCGGGCACTAATGCACGCCGCACGAAGGTCCGCCAGTCTTGGGGACCACCAGTAGACCCCCTGCCTCGGAGGTAGACGCCGCACCCTGGGCATGGCCGCATCGCAGACCTGCGTTAGCGCACTGCGGATGCGGACAGCCTCAACGTCCACTCCGTCCGCTGGGGGTGGTAAGGACAGCCACGTGTTCACGATGGCCGCCTCCGCCAGTAGGTCCCTATCCAGCCGCCCCACAGCCCACCGCGGAAATGCGGGAGCCCGGTCCGCCCTGTGACCCCTGCTGGGGTCCCGGAGAGGGGAGACCTCCATCCGGATGTATCGGTGATCCGACAGGGTCTCCGCCTCCTCCAGGACACGCCAGTTCCTCACTCGTGGTGCGACAGCGGGGCTAGCGAACGACAAGTCCACTATCGACCCACCCTGCTGTCGCACACACGTGTTCACTGAGCCTCTGTTTAGGACACAGAGGCCCAGTGACGCCGCCCACTCCACGATCGCCCGCCCGCGATCGTCCGTCATCGGGGACCCCCACGCCGTGGATTTGGCGTTGAAGTCCCCCAGGACCAGGACGAGGCCCGGTGCCAGTCGCCGTATCGAAGCCTCCAAGGTGGTGAGGGAGGCCCCGAAATCGTCCATTCTCCTGTTAGGGGAGAGGTATACACTGTAGAGCGTGACCCCTCCCCAATCCGCCGCGACAAATTCCTCGCCCCTATCCAAGAGGGATAAGGACGGGAAGTGCCGCTGCGTGGAGGTGACGATTGCCGCGGTTCCGTTCCGGCTGACCACCCAATTGGGGCGATCAGGCACGACGTACGGTTCCGCGACTACGGCTGCACCGATCGACCACTCCGCCATGGATTGCAGGAGGAGATCCTGCGCACCGGCGGAGTGGTTGGTGTTGGCCTGCAGGAGGTGAGTGGACTGAGCAGCCATTAATGGGCTGTGTCCATCATCACCTCCTGGCTTGCGGTGGGCGATCGGGCCGCGCTAGGAGCGGGAGCGGCCGGAGTCGGAGGGCCGCTCCGCCCCTTTGGAGCCGAAGCCGGAGGTCTGCATGCCCCAGAGCCCATGCGGTGCTTGGCGGGCTTATTGCCCGCCGCACACGCGGGGCAGTGGGGCGGGGCGGCGCAAGATGCCGCCATATGCCCAGTCTGACCGCAGCGGAAACAGAGTCCGCCGCAGTCAAAGCAATTAGTGCATGTTGGCCGGGTGTGCCCGACCGCCATGCACTTGAAACACCTCGCAGGCCGGTGCTCCAGCACGGTGACTCGCGCTGAGCTCCAGCCCACGAGGAGCCTGCCTGAGTCGGCCAGTTGCCTGACCGACTCCACTGGGCACTGCACCCAGGCAGCACCTACGCCGCCCGGACCGGGCCGGATGGCGCCAACCCGGACGGTGTCCATGGGACACCCGGTTTTCGAGGCAATGGCCTCCCGGATGTCTTCCACCGTCACGGAGTCGTCCAAACCCGCGATGCGCATTTCGGCGCACTTTACGGGTCTGGCGATTTTGACGCCACCCTCCTCGGCGAACAGACCTCGCAGCTTCGACGCCACGCTATCGGCCGTCCTGGTGCCCTCGGCCCCAGGGAACTCTAAGATCCGAGCCCCTGTCCGGGCCTTGCGGGTCCTGGCTTCGACGCCTCCTATGTCGGAGACGTCTAGCTCCCGCCGGGCTTTCTTCAGAACGGCCTCATAGCTGAGGCCCCTTTCTGCCGCCTCAGGCAGCACAGTGATCACCACTGCGGCTGTCTTCGGCGGCCGGAGCCCCTTGCGCGGCCTCTTCTTCTTCGTGCCGCCTCCTGCGGCTCCTGCCTGGGGGGCGACGACCTCAGCGGCGCGCTTGGCCGCCGCTCTCCTCCTCTGGCCGCGACTCTTTCTGCCGCGCTCGGCCACCTGCCAACCCTGTTCGGGCGTGCCGGGCGCTGAGGGCGTAGTCACGGCCGCGCTAGTCGTCGCCGGCGGTGTTGGTGCGGGCGACGACTTCGTTGCGGCAGGAGCCGGTGCCGTCTTCCTCTTTGGAGCGGGCCCCTTGGGCTTGGGTCCAGCCGCGGCTGCGGCGTAGCTCCCCCCCACGCGGCCACCCTGACAGGGTAGCGGGGCGGGGGTTGGTGCCGCATACGGCCGCTTGTCCCCGGCGAGAGGCGGCCGAACTCGTGGTTCCGGAGGCAGCCTTGCCTCCAGAACGGCCAAGCGCGCATTGACCATATTCCCTATGGTGTCTATAATGGCGCGCAAGGCCTCGTCCGACACGCCCCCCACCGCAGGCAGTGGGATCGGTGTTACCGGCTGGACCTCTGCCGGGGCCTGCTCCACGACGGTGACATTTGGCGGGCTGGTGCTGGTCGACGGCGTCTTCGGCGCGGCGGCAACCGATGGACGGCCAGCACCTCGGGGCGGCTTCGGGACGGCGACGACGGCGACGGTTCCTCGGCGGCCAGCATTGACCGGCGGCGCAGGTGGCGCAGGCGGCACGAGCCGCGTCATTTGGGCCTTTAGGTCGGCCACGTCCTTGGTGAGGAGGCGGTTGGTCCTCCGTACCGCGGCCAACTCTGACTCCAAACGGCGATTCTGGGCCCGCAGGCCCGACACCTCGCCACCAAGGCGGGCGTTTTCAGCCTGCAGGGCCTCCATGTTCGTGGCTGGGGCACTCGTGCGGGCACCAGCAGCCGCCACTTCGGTGGGAGGGATGCCGGACAACACCCCCAGCACCCTCGCGGCAGCCGCCTCGTTGTCGGCCCGCCTACCAGCCTCCGCCCCTCCATGCATTCCGCCGGCCGGGGAGTGGGTCGTCCTGCCCGTCGTCGCGGCTCCTCGCCCTCTGCGAGACGCCGGCACTTTAGGGGGAGGCATGATCACCACGCTCCCCTCGGAATCGGCGCCCGAGCTGCCCTCCTTGCTCAGGGGGCGCTTCCGCATTTTCGAGGGGAGGGCCTCCACCCTGACAGTCAGGACCGCCGCTGCAAGATGCGGTGATGACCTGGCGGGGGCGGTTTCCTCAACCGACCCGCTGACTTTCTTGGACGGCTCTGCGGAATCGCCCTCGTCCATTTTTTCGGCAGATCCACTGCCCTCATCCTTGGACGGCTCTGCGACACTACTGTCGCCCTCGTCCATTGACGGCCCTGCAGTAGATCCGCCGCCATCATCTTGGGGTCCAGCGGTGGTAGCCTCCCTGAGAGCCCGCCGCTGCTCCCGCTCCGCCTGTTGCTTTTTGGCGCCGGAAGACTTCCCCCTATTCGGGGGCCTCCCACGCCTCTTCGTCTTTGGGGCCTCCTTGGTCTGAGCCGGGCCCTCGGCGGACGCCTCAAGTCCTGAGGACGAGGCGTCGTTGTCAGTTTTACGTTGGCTTGACAAGGCCGTGATGTGGGAATCCGCTGGATTCCCGTCTGGTAAAATATTTTTATGCAAATCCATTTGATTCCCACGAGTATGGGAGAACTAACGGTCGACCCGGGCAGAGATCCCTGTACCCGGGCAAGCCTACATTTACCAACCAGGGGGTCGGCCGGTACCCTGGCTGGAGCGTGCTAGGAACAGAATACCCCATCTGCCATGCATCCTCTCGCCGCACGCCAGAACTTAGGATTCTGGGTAATTTCCGAATTCGAATGTCGAATTCTTTATAGAGGTTGTCTTCCTCGCGGTCCGGGCGGTTAAGCCAAGACCCTCGCTCCTGAAACTACGCCTCACGACAATATGTCTTGAAGCAAGATATCAGGTTTACGATATGTCGGCGGTGGCATAATCCTGCCCAGCCCTCAAATTAATGAATGACCGGGCCCGTCCGAGATTTCGCGTCCTGTACCCTCTACAACTAGAGGGTCAGGAGCGAATTGGGGCTCAACCCATTGCTGGGGAACCCCCCCTCGCGCCAGAGATTCGCTACGGGCGACAATTCAACAGAGGGATCTGGGGGACTGTCGCCCGCACCCAGGGTACACCACGCGGAGGTTTCTGGCATCGTACCCCTGGTTCACATACCTAGACAACTTACTCAGACAGCTGTCAAAGTGCACTTCTTAGATTAGACAGACTATAAATATGAAACTATGTATATATGAACATTACGTCACATCACTTCATTAAGATTGTTTCCTATATCATACTCTCCTAGTACATCGTGGCCTGCACCCTCACTCGGAGGGCACCGTTATTGCTTCCTGTGGCCCTGATAGGAGACACGCATCAATGGACCGACTCAATCAGAAAATAGCATTGTTTGCGAAAAAAAACAATAATAATCTTTAGCTATAATTTTTTTTTATATCATGATTATCACTAAAAATCAACACAATAAATATTTAAATGAATTACGTTATGTAATTTATTTTTAATTTAAAAAATAATAGGCAAAATTTTTTTAACACATATTTTACAAATATTTAGATACACCACGTGGACATATATATGTGTATGGGTGAAATTTTATTTTATTGTTCTTATGGTTCTGTTTAACTCTCTCAATCTTAAAAGAACTCTACGATATATCTTTTTTAACCGACTTCAAAAAAAAAAGGAGGAGGTTCTCAATTCGTCGGTATATTTTTTTGTATTATCTGTACTCTCTATTGTTGTAATATCTTCTAACTTAAAAAATTAAATTTCAATTCTCATTCATCACCACCTAACAAGTAATAAAATGAAACAGTTTCAAAACATGTACCTACTTATTCTAAATAAAAAAGATATACGAAGTTACCATAGATATAAACAACTAGCAATGAAAAAAAAAAAAGAATAGAAATTCTCGCTTAAAAACTACCACATTTGACAAAAGCAATTGTAAAAGTCAAGAAATCCGTTCAATTTTACCACAAAACTGTTATGGCTTCCGCGTGCAATATATCCATGGGATTATCAATCGTGAAGTAATGGTGTTCGTCCATTATAGACGCCGATTTCCGACATCTCATGGGGTCTTTATGGGGGCACGCGCCATTGCGTCTCAAGAGTACGACGTGTACGCCACAGACTAATGCATTTGATACATCAGTACCTAATAGTTTTTATTGAAATAATTTTAACAGTTTTATCTTATCGAAGAGAAAATTCTCCTTTAACAATATTTTATTATTAGTTTCACCTATTAGTGTTTGTCTGTCTGCAATCAAATGTTGCACGTTATATTTAACTCACGTCCTGGCATCCGATTAAATTTAAGTTTTATAAACACCTTTTTTTTTTTTTTTTTTTTTGTTGTGGCTCTGTTTATACTTAAGCCAATGTCAAAGTTAAGTTGCAGCTTCTTCTTCTTCTTCTTCCCATGTATTGGCAATCAGCTACTTATACGAGCCATTTTTGCCAGTGTCGAGTTATAATTATCTTCACGTTCTTAATCTTTTCAAGTTAGTCATTGTCTGTCAGTCAGTCGAATTGTCGCCATCAACAGTGCTATGGTGACACTGTTAATGGTATGTTGTAGGAATTTTGATGGAAAACGAAAACGTTGTAAAGCACTTTTATATGATATTCACTACATCCCAGCTGTTCTGTCACATCATATTACATAAAACACCATAAAAATTATCTAATATAACACGTTAAAACACTAAGATATCGAATATAATACAAGAGCACAACATGACGTTTTAGATTCCCGCCAAAAGTCCCTATAGACACCTTTGGATCTAGTGACAATGCAATAGAGAATTTCAATATGACAATAATTTCAATATGGCCGCCATGCCAAGATGGCGGATTACTTTTTTCTTCAAAATCAAATAAAATAACCTCAATAGTAATAAACATTAATGACATTACAATAAATTCAATATAATCACAGTTGATCGTGTGTCGTATTTTTTAATTTTCTGTTTTGCTGTTATAAATAAAAGTAAAACGCTTTTATTTTTGTCATAGATTATTTTAATTTTTTTGATCTTTTTTAAATAATTAAAGTTTCTAACTTTTCAAGTAAAGATAATATGTTTGATAAGATTTTGTAATATTTTACGTATGATTGAATATACACTAAGTATGTATCTGCCACTCTACTGGAATACACAAGATACTAACTACAAACGCCAACCCGATTGTCAAACGGCGATTATACAGTCTATAGGATAGAATCGGATTGGACTTTAACATATATTTCACCATAATGGTATTGTCGTAATAAAATAACCGAAAATGTAGGTAATTAAAAATGTTAAAAGTATCTCATTTTCTCTAATCCATTCTCTATGTCATAAAATTATAAAAATAATCATCATTATAAAAATAATCATCATAATTGAAAAAAAAAAAACAATTTACGTGCCAAAAAAACTGAAATGATTCATGGATGAGCATAGTTTTTTTTTTATTTCTTTCACTCAATAACTTGCTGACGTTGGTATTGTCAGCCAGCTACGTAAAGTTTTTAATGTTATCCATTTGCCCCAGTTTTTTTTTAATCATTTTTCACTTCAATCAAGCGATATTTAACAGTTTAAATGGATAACCAAATAACATCAAGGCCTTATATTAATTCTATCGCTCATAGAGCATGTAAAAAATATGGTTATCATATTTATTTTACCATTAGGGTTAACATTTACTGTCAATGTCACTTATAAAATTCTTTATTGCAGTTTTGTTACATCAATTGTAGAATTTGGGGTGCAATTCATAAACAGCATATATCTATCTAAATAGATAAAAGATAATCCAGGAGAAATGTATGAAAAGTCATTAGACTTATTATTGAAAATTATTTAGGAAAATATGAGTGTGTAATATAAGAGTACGTTAACCACAAGCATCACCAAACGCTGGTGTGCCCAACCGACCTGATTAACCGTTCAGTTTTCTACCCATCAGTATTCCCGCACGCCGGCCCCAGCGGCGCGTACAGCCCCGAAGCTACCATGGGCTACATGATGGATGGCCAGCAGATGATGCACAGGCCGCCCACGGACCCCGCCTTCCACCAGGGCTACGCGCACTACCCAGCCGAATACTACGGCCATCATCTCTAATGTAACCTGCATACTTGTACATGTGAGTAAAAAAAAATCTATAATTTTGTAATTTTATTTTTGTATTGACAACATTATTAGCCATTCTTAATTTAAAAATTTTACATTTATAAGTAATTATTTACTTTATAAAACTGTAACGAGAGTTTTAACAAACATATGTTTTTTTATTTATTTATATTTTTCTGTATCTTTCAGTATATTTGACATCCAATAAAATTATTAACTTTATAATATTTTTAAGGGAAATTCTTAGAAATTATCAAAAATTATTGAGTTACAATAAAAACATGATTTCCCAATTTTCTGCCAACGAGACTTGTTCTATTAAATACATTATAAAATATCATCATCATCATCACAGCCCATATGTCCCACTGCTGGGCTCGGGCCTCTTCCGTAATGGGAGGGAAATTTACCTACTATACCGCGCTGGTCAAACGTGTTGGTATAGAGTTTTGTTTCGAGTTTTCCTTCTCTTTCATCTTATATGCGTTTTATATCCCCTAGTCGTCTCTTACGATCACCCACGGGTAGGATAGGGGGTGGTGAATTATATTCTTACTCCGTCATCACACGGAAAATTATTCTCCGTCACCACACGGATAATTATAAATATACGAATTTTAAAGTAAGAAACTTAATAATTTAAAGTAGGTGTTTAGTAAATTGTGTATTCATTTACTTAATCTTAAGTTCAGTAATACATGCCATTAGCATTTCACTTATACTGAAATCGTATTTGTAACTTTAAGTAACGCTTATATTATTTTACGTAAGCGTAGAATACCGTTGCAAAATAAATTCAACCATTCCATATAATTTAAATGTAAATGCAACGGTATTTCATATTAAAATTCGCGCTAAACCAATTTCGTACGCGCGATTCGTATTCAATTCGCCGTATATTGATGGCACGAAAATATTTTAAGAAAATCTCTGATTTAAAAGCTAAATGTTAATTATTTTATTATTTTACATCGAATAAAATTGATAATGTGAAACTTAAACTATATGAATGCCGATATGGAACGTGGGTATATTGTTTTTTTTTTTCAGATATGAATAACGGTTGACAGTTTGGGCGAGCGCGTTTCGAGGCAACTCGGCGGAGCACGAGGCGTACATATTCAGCCTCAAGTGATACCCTGACGCGAACGTATACAGGAGAACGATGCTACATGTATATAAAACACTAAAATAAATAAAAAAAGCGACATTTTTGTAATATTTGAAACAGTATACGATCTCCTAAAATTAAGTTTTGAAGTCAACTTTAATGATTAATAAAAAAAAATGTAAATGTTTAATGGAAAGTGATGCGGACATTAGTGCAATCACCGTATAAATAAATGAAATGGGGGGTGGGGGGGATTATTATCACACGGAATAAATACGAATGGAAAGTTGAAAGAATGTAACAATAAAAAGTGGTTTGATAGTTATCGTAAAAAAATATTTATAGCTAATTGTGTATTGTTATTACTTAAAATATAAATAAATAATTGATTAGTTCTGTAAGTTGTAACTATCACAGTACTTGGGTCGCTGTCGACAGAATAATTTTAATAGATAAACACTTTTTTGTAAAGGAAAAATTGTATTAATAGATTTGTAGAATTTCGAAAAAATAAACATCTTTTTTTTTGTTATACTGAGGTTGTGGATATTGAGCGTTTCGAAGCGAAAATAAACAAGCACAGATAAACATCAAATGCGTTTTATATCCACAATTTCTCATAATTATCAAACATAAAAAAAATGTAAATTGCGTTTATGTGTTGCGTCTGTTACCTATCGAATTAATTTATTAAATATATATATATATGATAACGTAATTATCAAGCTCAAATTGTACATCTATATAACAAATGTCAATTTCCTTGAGAATTAATTGTCCGCGTTTAGTTAACAGTTATAAAAAATAAAACTTTTTGGATACATATCTTTGAATTTATATATTTATTGTAATTGATATTTGTATTAATCGTTTGTCACCTTGCCTTGGTGTTCGAATAGCACAAGTTGTAACCAATGTATACGAAATCACAAAATGATATTTTACAATGTTGAAAAATGAGATTTTTAGCTCTATTTTTTTGTCTTTATGGATAAAAATTACCTGAAAATATTGATTGCCTTCTATGTTACCAGGAGACCATAAACTATAAGATGTGCAGATTAAAAAATAAGTTTTAAAAATTTTAGGCCGTTGTTCGGCGGTAAGGTGCGGTTATTTGTTTTTTAATCTGTGGACCTTGCACAGTTAAAAATATATGTAATTGTGTGATTTTCACGACTGATGAGAATCTGTGAGCTTCTCCTAGAATATAAAGTTCCGTGGTTAGATAAAACTTTTTGTGTAAATGGAAGCGTTTGATAGAAATGACTTATTAAGATCACCACGGAAAAACTTTACTGTGAGTGTGGTAAACGATTAAATTTAAATTCACTTTAAATAATCATAGTAGCAAATAATTAAAATGGTAAATAATTTTATAATTTGTGCCAGCCATATTCCTTATTCTATCCCCAAAGACATATTTTTTTACTATTATTAATAGATAAAAAAATATTTAATTAAATCAATACATTTTGTCTATTAATTTATATTTTTAGAATTGCAACACTGGCATTAATTTCTTATGATAGGTATTATTCCTGTTAAAGAATACGTTAATAAAAAGATGGCAACACTCACAGTACAGTTAGCTTTGAACTTTAAAAAAAATCACGAGAACCACTTTATAGTAATGCGGTGCATTACAGCCTTATGTCATGTATACGAACGGGAGATTTTAATGTCATAATTGGTCCTAGCTATGGTACTTCGATAGCAGAAGATAAGTTATCTGAGAACAAGCTTTATTCTAGGCTAATTAAGACGACAACTAGACTTTTAATTTGTCATACGATTGTTGCCGCGAAACTTTTGAAGTTTCATAAACTATAAAAAAGCCCTTTAAATTTAAATTAAGAACTTTAAAAATAAATA
Organism: Lymantria monacha; assembly: GCA_905163515.2. Taxonomy (NCBI): domain Eukaryota; kingdom Metazoa; phylum Arthropoda; class Insecta; order Lepidoptera; family Erebidae; genus Lymantria; species Lymantria monacha. The sequence continues at coordinate 26,565,090 of LR991100.1, forward strand.
CCTATTTGAATTACGAATGCCAAAAAAAAAAATAACGTATACCGTTATCATGATAAATTACTAAAACAATCGAGTTTCAAATTAAAAGTCTCACTTTAGAAAAAAAGTTTGCTAACTTTTTTGTAAATAATAATCATCAATTATTATACATAACGTCATATTTACTTTGTATAAATACAGTTTTTTAATCACCAATGAAGTCTCAGTATTAAAAAAAAGGAATTGTATTTTTCGTTTCCTCTACTAGCAACACCAGACTTTGTTGACACAACACAATTATTATTGTTATTTGCATTGCGTGTAATATATTTTTATTAAGAGAAAAATCTTAAATAGTAGTTGTTAGGCATTAATGTATTAATTGAAGAATTTTATTTTGATTTTTCTCTTTATTACATATGTATATGTACATTATATATAATGATTTGAAAGTCATCAAGTTATTGTAAATATAGCTACTAAAAAAAAATGGTGAAAAATGTGCGTCTGTCAGCGTATACAATTCAGTTAACAAGAAAAATTATTAATTATATATTTGTATTGTATAATTTTTGGCGAGGCAACAATATTATAAATAAAAATATACGATTCATAGTAAACTGATTTATATTAAACTATAGTGACACGCTGACGGGCATATGGAAGGAAATCTGACGAAATGTGTCGGCATTATGAATGCTACGAATTGTGTAAAAAATATTAAAACCTAAAAAAAATTCCTTGTTTTATTTTCAAATAAATCCCAGTCGCATTTCAGGATCTATGTTTTTTTTTATTTAATGGATTACTTTGATTTTATCAACGATCATTATCCCTACATACTTTTACCTGCAAAAGATTAATCTTTACGATTATTTTATTTAAAAACAAATTAATTTCTACACCTTAAAATATTATTACTTAGATCTGAATAGGTTAACAAAAATAATGTTTTTATGATTAAGAGAAGTAAAACTAAGCCTTAGGATATGACTGCGTTTCCAATAGGGGAACTAAATTATTAAGTTAAATCATTTATTCTTTAATAGCTGCAAAGTCCAGGCCTTTTGTGCCAGACTATTAGTATTTTATACAAAAATTATGAACTTATACTTTCATATTTTAGGCCAATTCTTATTATTATAATTTTATTCATCTCAATTTATTCTTATTCTACTCTATAAAGTTCAATTAATTGACTCTTACATTTTCAATACTCAATCTTTTAACGTTTTATTGGCGATTATGTGGTGATATAAATTATTGCAACCACTTACATTCTATTGTCTCACTAATGATATTAATGAAATATTTTAGTACATTTAAAATTTAAATAAAACTCTAAAACTAATTTAATTAAAGTTAAAAACAAACTAAAGCCAATTAAACTAATAATTAAAGAAGTACTAGGACAACAAGAATCTCAAGGCGGTTGCTACGTAACAGTTACGCTACGTCGTAGCTAGCGCCGTAGCGGGCGTGGCGGTACGAAAATGGCGGCCGACATTGAGTAATGGCACGTTGGGACGAGTCCAGTGACGCGTGCTTCAGGGTTGAAACTTACTGAATACACATATTGTTATCTAATATTATTGAGTATTCTTTGATAAATTAAAGAATAATATATTTTTTCAGTTTACGAGAACAGTATAGTAAAATAATTCGTATTTTTAATCTAACTTCATTACGCCCTTGTTATAAATAACTAAATATTATTGGTTCTTCACTTTTTGGTGCTTATCATCATCGTCTGGTATGGTCATGTGATGATAAGGCAAGCCTATCAGCAATGGACTACAAAAGACTGAATGAAAATCATGATAAGATGGCTGGAGGGATAAGAGCACGTAAAGTTTTCTTTGCCGCCCCAGCCGTTACTATACCATGCGTTTCAGCTGAGTTGGTATAGGGTTAATTTATTTTTTTAAATTAATTGAGATAACAGGAGGAGAATGATGATGTAAAAGACATATAAGAGCTAATATGAAGAAAGATAAAAAAGTAAATAATTGTACGTAAGTATATACACAGCTCATATATGTCCCACTGTTGGGCTGAACCTTCCTCCATAATGAGAGGGAAATTGACCTACAATACCATGCTGGTCTGACGTGTTGGTATAGGGTTTTGTTTCATGTTTTCTTTGTCTTGCATAAATGTTGTATACGTTTTATATCCGTTAGACGCTTCTTACGATTATCCACGGGTAAGATAAGGGATAAAAATATACCTGAATCTTTCAGATACTGACAGAAGCGGCGTTCCATAGAGACGCATTGCATTGCGTAGTATCTACCATTTTTTTCCGTGTGGTGACGGAGTAAGAATACAATTCACCACCCCCTATCTTACCCGTGGGTTATCGTACGAAACGACTAAGGGATATAAAATGCATATTAGATCTATGCGAGAGAAGGAAAACTCGAAACAAAACTATACCAACACGTCTGACCAGCGTGGTATAGTAGATCCATTACCCTTCTATTATGGAGGAGGCTTGAGCCCAACAGTGGGACATATATTAGCTGAGATGATGATGATGAAAATACGGCACTGTAATGCGTCTCTATGGAACTCCGCTTCTATCAATATCTGAAAGATTCAGATATATTTTTATTTCAGATATCCGACAATTTCAAACATTCAATTGATACCGGTAATTAAAAGGGGTGGCAGGTCAGGCTGGTGGCACAGGACGTTTTGGTAATGGCATTCTCGTGGGGAGGCCTATGTCCAACAGTGGACTTTTACGGGCTGATGAATGAATCATCATCATCACAGCCCATAAATATCACACTGTTGGACTCGGGCCTCCTCCGTAATGGGAGGGAAATTAACCTACTATATCGCGCTGGTCAGACGTGTTCGGAGTTTTTCTTCTCTCGCATAGATGTTATATGCGTTTTATATCCCTTAGTCGTCTCGTACGATCACCCACAGGTAAGATATGGGGTGGTGAATAGTATTCTTATTCCGTCACCACACGGATGGATGAATGGATGGATGGGATTAAAAATAAAATGGGTCCCCATCTCCTACCTACAGAAGTCACAAAAATAGCCTGAAGTAACACCATATCAAAGAATAATAGCCCTTGTCTTATACCATGAACAATCGCCAAGCCACCTGTTAAGCATAGTATTTAGCAATTAATTAGGAAATTAGTTAATTTTATTATTAGCTAGGAAATTTTTCAAAAGTAAACTTTATCTGCAAAAGATCATCAACACAGCTCATATATTTTTTTTTTTTCAATACTGGATCCTGCACCAAAATTTGAGGTAAATTGGCTTACTATATTGATCAAACGAGTTGATATCGTTTTATACCAAGTTTTCCATCACTTTTAATGATGTTATCAGTTTGAATCCGTTAATCTTCTTTTACGATCACCCATGAGAAAGAAAGAGGGTGGTAAATTATATTCTTCACCACACCTCACCACAAAATGTTGTTTGAAATATAAACACAATTAGATTGCAAGAATTTCAAATAAAACTGTTTCAAGCGATTGTATTTTTGGTCCTTTGTAACAACCCTACCTTTTTTTCCTCGAGCGTGGAGCAGAGTAAGCAACGCACCGATTGTATCGTTCGCGGATGCTCAGAGCGGCCCATTTGTCAACCTTAGCTAACCCCCTTCCACCACCACCCGAAACCTACTCCTCACGCCTGCAATGGCGACAAAAGAAAAGCTTGAGATGAACACTGAAACTATATCAATTTATGTTATCCTGGTATATCGATTCTGAATGCGCTTGACATTTCAGTTTTGTTTAGATAATTCAATGGCTATTATTTATTTTATTATTTTGAAATTTTTAGACCTAAAATAAAGATGGCCAGATTTTTTATAAATCATGATTATCAATCAATCCTTTTCTTAAGCAAATGGGCTTCGTAATGATCTGTCAAATGATAATGAAAATCCTTTAATCTATGAATTAGCTTAATATATGTATTTATTATGTTACCCTAGTACATCTTACCTATACAATGGTAAAATTTGATTGATTAAATCAGATTTCACAGTAATTTGACAGGTCAGTCTGAAGTTCATTGCTACGAAAGTCCCATAATCTACACCTAATAAGTACCAGATGATAATCATGGATTTTCTTTTAAGTGGAATTGAAAATTGAATATATACTAAGGTAAGAGAGTACAGGCTGACAGACCATTATTACACCATTGATAAAATTACCTCTAATGAAACTAGATCCAAACTTTCATTTGATTATAATACCAAATAAATTAACTATATGGAGAGGAGTTTTTTTTTCTCATAAGCTTATTATTCTGAACATATTAGGTATGTTGTTTGTATGTGTTGTCTTTGACATTAATTTTTCGTTCACGTCACATTTATATACCAGAGAGACTATATCGTTAATTAATATTGATTCAAGCATTAGAAATAAGCCATAATTTGTGCAAAAAGTACTACTAAGAAGAGTAAAAAAGTAAAATGCTTATTTTCACCAAAGCGTCACCTACAATTTAGGTGACGCCTAAGGCAATATAAGATCACATAACAAATGTCGTAGTAGATAAGATACCGTACCAATGTCACGGGTTCGATTCCTAGGACAATACTTTGTGCGATCCAAAAATTGTTGTTTTAAGTCTGGATGTAATTTGTGTCCGCTAAAGTGAACATTCCTAAAGTTCAAGCAATACAAGAATTATTTCATAGTGGCGGATGTAATCTTTAAAAAAAAAAGCTAAATATTATTTCTATTGCTTTAGGTGTTACCTAATTTTTTATTGTTATAAAAAATAAACAATTTTATTTGTAACTTGTTTAAAATTAGTGGTACACACATATTTTATCGCAGAGGACTTAATAACATATAATATTTTAAGATTGACAACGATCGTTTTTAGATTGAACAAAAAATTGTCTTACATTTTGATTGGACCCACTCCACTTGCCACAAAAGTTCCATTTATACATCACAGCGCCGTGTGTACTAAAACTGTGCAATCATCTATCAATTCATCGGCCCGTAGATGTCCACTGTTGGACATAGGTCTCCCCACGAGAACGCCATTCAGAACGGTCTTGTGCCACCTGCATCCAACGATTTCCTGTATCTAGTAGGATCGCTCTACAATGCGTCGTCCGTTTCGTTGTCGCCACTCGAGAACGTTTCTTCCCCAACGATTATCGATTCGACGAGCGATGTGGTTTGCCATGTGCATTGCATTTTAAAGTAGTAATTTTTCAAGATATGTCAATTACCCTCGTTCTTCTACGGAGTTCCCTATTCCGGCTTTTATTACATATAGAAATACTGAACACATCCCTTTCCATATTATTTAAACCAATTTTTAATCAATCAAACTTTAAATCAAATATCTATTACATGAATGCCAATTAATAGTGTATTTTCTTTAAAGCTAGCGTTTATTTCTCTGTGTGGTGACGCAAGAATACGAAAGCTTTCACGCTGTTGATGTCGGAAAAGATAATATGCAGATAACATCTATCCAAGAGAAGGACTCAATATAAAGTCCTGTACCAACCCACCTTACTAGCGTGATATAATGGATCAATTTCTTTCCTATTATGGGGGAGACTAGTGCCCAGTAGTTGGGGCATTAATAAACTAGAAGTAAAACGTGAAGCCGTTTACTTACCACAAAAATAATGTAATTTTTTCATCTGTTATCCTCTATAAACTTATTTGAAGCTTGAATATGTTTTTTAGAGTTTTTTATGCCCTTCAAAATGGATGTTACAGACATCTTAATAAACATAGTGTCCCACCCTCCCTTCCTCTCCTTTGGGCAAAAAGTATCCTTTGTTATTCGGAAGTTCTGGCTGCTTTTGTTTTTTTGGTCTTGTCTTTATTATATGATTGTTTTAATAGGTGTTCACTATCGTTCCGTACTGACCTAGGAGTGCATAGTGGAAGGGAACACCAGACCAGTGAGGGAAACTAAATGGGTTATAACAGTGGCTTACGATTACGCAAGACTATTTAAAGTTCTGTTAAATGTTAGTACAAGAACCGATTTCTAAATATTACTAGTTGGTACCTCGAAGATAGCTACTACGTAACCTAACTCAGCGTTCAGTCTGGCCAGACAAATAGAACCTAACTGAGGGGTCACTTAGCTTTGTGTCCAAAGGCGCGGTGACGACAACGGCCTCATACAACTCAGAGCTTCGCGTTTGCTACTTGCACACACAACTTAAATGTTCACAAATATATAGTTCTAATCAACTCGCGTACATTAACGGCACACAAAAACAAATTGTGGCATGCGATATTATAAATACCAAGATTCCACGGCTTTAGATAACGAAAGGCGTAGCAATTACAAAAATATATGCATACGCGACCGTTACTTCTAACGCAAGTTTCAGCCGGCTCCGAGCCAACCGCCGACCAAAAAATTAAGAAGTACCCTACATGGTATTAATTATTAACAACCGAACAATAGGCATGTTATATTAAATATTTTTTGTGACATTTTGTATTATGTAATTCAAAGAAAGTGCAAAAGTGTAGTAAATATGATATAACAATGCCGTTTATGTGTTTTTGTGGGTCAACAAAGTTCCCAGATACCATTATCAATGTGGCAGAGGTACTCGTACTATTGAAGGCAATAATTTGACTTACTGACGAACATTGAAGTGATACTTGATAAATTACGTATTGGCACAAAGGCCTATGTACCCATGTCATAAAATTCCATAAAAAAATCTTTAATAGGTTCAATATAATCACCACTTGTCAAATGAATAGTTCATCTATCACTGTTTGGAAAATCTAATTAAAACATTAAAGTAATCAACAATCAAGAAAATGGCGTCTATCTATTCCAACTTGTAAGCACTTATACCTGCTCTAAATTCAAACGACAATATCAACTAATTTACTAGCAATTAGAAACAGCGTTTCATTACCGTCCTCTGGTACCAGGGCGTCATGACTGGTGCGAAGGCATCGAGCAATTTCCACTCGCAGCTAATTTAAGACGGGACCGCGGCCGACATGTTTATTGGTTAATTAAAGTTTTACTCAGAAACAAACAGTACTAGGGGAACATGGACGGCCAGCAGAAAACGAGATTACATTTGAACTGTCACTGTCAAATTATTATTATTTTTAAAGCAAGATATATTCAGAAGAAAGAGCTTTTTGTCCTTCGCAAATAATATTTGAATTCTTTTATGAGTAAATGAGATGGTACTATTAACACTTGTAAAGTTAAGTTGTAATCCTGTTATTCATGGCTCTGGTCAAAAATAAAGTAAATTTATTTTTAAATATATATATTTAGCTAAGAAAATTTGATACATTCATTCCCAATAATGTAAAATTAATTTTATCCATCCATCCAATCATCTACCTATAGATAATTTGACGTAAGCATCCACACGAGAATGCCATTTGAAAAATTCCCGTGCCAATTGCATCCAACCGCTTCCAGCGATTTTCGACATGTCGTTCATCAACGGGGATCGTCCAACGCTGCGTCGTCCGATTCGTGGTCGCCACTTAAAAACCTTTCTTCCCCAACGGTTGTCGGTTCGACGAGCGGTGGGGCCTGCTCTTAGCCACTTCAACGTGCTAATTCATCGGGCTATATCAGTTATACCCATTCTTCAACGGATTTCCGAATAACGTATTTTATTACATAGAGAAATACTGGGCTTTTTATGAAAACGACATTTAGACACCACATTTCAGTGCCGTAAGCTATTACGCATAATATGCATTATCATCATTATTATTATTCGCCTGCTTTTATCCGAATTCCTTGGGGTACATGCAATACGCCTCAACGCCTCTTCCATCCTACATAAAGCAAAAGTTATTGGCAATAGTGTTATGATTGGCCGTCTGTCTAACGTCTATTTTTCTTGATAATGTAATCGTTGAGCAAATGGCATCAGATGGAGTTGGCCCAGTTCGATATAATGCTCTTAATCGTCTTTTACGACATCCACAAAGAAAGTAAGGGTTTGTAGTACTCCTAGCCCGGAGAAAAACAGTTGACAGTTTTCTGTCTACAGCCTTGGGCCGATCCCTCCGGGGTGGTATCACACTCTCGCAAAAAGTCGACGTCTGAGCAGTGGCAATATGTTTTTGTGCTTCGTTCGGTGAGGAAGAGAACCGCAAGCCCAACTTTTTGGGTAGGTTTGGTTTGGTAGACTTAACTTACGAACGGTAGAGTTCGTATTACAAAGGTCCAAGAGCGGCAGTAACACTTATCATCAGGTAGGTGTGCTGCTTGCTCAATTGTCAGTGTAAGCAATAAAAGTAATATATGCTTAATAAGTATTAACCGCAGTGTGATGCTTAGAGCCAAAATATGCTTCTTATATTCAAAATGTAATGAAAAAAATATAGCGATGGGCAATTGGGCAATTGATACACGATTCTGGACTAATTTTATCTATTCTCTTTTTTGCCCTACTATGTTATCATTAGGCTCTGGCAAGTAAGAAATGGTGGTAGATTTAGTTCTTGATCCTTCATCATATATATTGGATGGAAGAAAATTATTAATTAATGAAAAATTATATCTATTATAGTTCATTTTTAAATTAATTGATTTCGTTACCCTCACCAAAATATTTTGTTTCCCTCAGAATTCTGATATGCTTTCTTTAAGATTTTACTGTCGTATAGAAATCATATTAGGAATCACTTAGCGTTCGAATAATTTAGGAGGACCTTCTCATTTAATATGCCGTAATGTTTGAAAACTGTGGTTTATGATCAATGTGTTGCCTGCGATGACTTATGGCAATGAAACGTTGTCTCTAAATGTCAGCCTCAGAACAAAACTCAGAGACGTAGAAGAACTGGTGTAATCGACATAGCCCAAACAAATAAGCACGTTAAAGTGATAAGAGGTAGGCCACGTCATGTTCTTATCAAAGATCTTTATTCCCCGTAGCCTCGTTTTTTAAGTGATAATAAACTAAAATTCAATCCAATATTAAATAGGAAAACGTATATAATTTTTTTGCTAACGTTACAATATCAAAAACACCTGAACAGGCCACGGTTGGCAAAACAATAATCCAAGTTCACAATTTATCCACGATCCCGATTACTCTACTTGCGCCTAACCATTCGCCAGTTACTGGCGCAAGTACAGCTGGCACAATTACCGGGTAGGACGATGCGTAACGAGTTATACCAGGGCAACATATTTATTTAGGAGATGGATTTCGTTAATTCAGTTGCTGACAAAGGTCGTATACATTAAACTTAGGTATTACTTTTATATTACACACGCTGGCAAAATTAACGGAATATAAGAAAGGGATGAAAAATGTTCTTTTTGTCCGTAATACTAGTTGGTTTTCTTTAATGTAGTTTTAAAACAAAATATTCTAAATAGAAAAGAACTCTTCCGTTGATCTTTTTTCACAATTAATTACAGTATCTAGAGCTATATGGCGACATTCTTTTGTAAGCAGACCAGGTCAGGGGAGAAAAGAGAAGCGAAGAATAAAGTAGCGTACATTACGAACAAGACTTCAAGATACTACAACTTCTTTGTTATATAAAAATATCTTTGTGAAATACATATAATTGTATTGCAAAAAACTAAATTATTTCAATTTACAACCTGATCAAAACTGAACTAAAATGCAAACATAAATTTCGTAATAAAAGCTCCGCGCCCATGCTGCTAGCCTGGTACTCGTACAAGTATTTCATGTTTAATGGACCAAATAACTGGCACGATGTCCACCATGTCCAGTGGTGGACTGCGTCCGACGCTTTCATCGTTTTTACTGGATATTTCCGATTTAGTTAGAATTATTGTTATTGTTATGTGTGCTGTTTTATTAACTTATGTTATCCTAGTACCAAGCGATGCGCTTAGACTAGGTAGTCATCATAAAGCCATCCATTATTCTCTCAGAAAAAAGAACTTATAAATAAAGCACTAGCGATTTGCCCGTGGCTTAGTTTACATTGTAGTTATGTTTCATTTTATGTTTATTTGTATTATATAAGCTCCGAGCCCTCTTTTGTACCTTTACGTAATTAATTTGAAAAACTATCAAAATTTTATTAAACTTATGACCGAATTATTAAATACCTATTTTTCAAAGCTCCATCTTCATAAATAAATCATTGATATTTTGCATACAAATTTTCATGCCCTTTTTCATTACTTTAAGGATGTTTTTTTTTAAATGTCAAAAATAGTACTCACATACCTTACAATGGCTACGAATACGAATAAACCTTACTTATTCACGGACGTCGTAAAAGACGACTGAAAGTTTTAGATCAACATGGGCTAACTCCACCTGAAGCCGTTTGGTCAACAGTTACATTCCCACTGGAGGCTTGACGTCAAGCAGGCGGCAGATCATAAAACTATAGCCAATAACTTTTGCAGAATGTACGAGTACGTATTGCGTCGACCCCAATTTATTCGGACAAGAGCAGGAGAACGATGATACGTTGCAAACCATCATGATACAATCTTGGAACAGTCTCAAGTCTAGTACCTAGCTTTGTAGAATTAAATTTCGCGAATGATTTCATACTATAAGTGAACAAGTGGCAGGGAAATCAGAAAAAATCATGTCCCTTTAAATTTTACCATAAGTAACTTCTATAATAAAAATAAGGACTGGAAAAGGAAATTTTTTTTTACTAATATTTACGAATAGTAACTCATATTAATCAAAATATTCAATTTAAATCACTATTGAATATAATTTATTAGCTCATATATCATTCGCACTTGTATGAAACTAAAACACGTGTTGTGAATGTAGAAACTAAAAAAGAGGTTTTATTTCTATTTAGTTGGTAGCTTTTTTCGCGACTTAAGGAGCCGTTTTGCAGCCAACTTCAATCTACTATTTTTGTGTTACAATGATGCGCGCGCATCTTATTTGCGGCCAACTTCAACCTGTTACTTTTGTATCACAGTGATGCGCGCGTATGTTAAAATTAAACTTTTATATTTTTTTATAACTCGCCTAAAGAAGTATAACTTAAAAAAAAATATTTTTTTTTAAATTTGAAAAACATTAGTGTATTGGACTGAAAAGTACACTTGACAATCACCGTCTTATATTCTTCGGTCAGTCATCGATCAAATGTCGCAGTAGTGCTTCAGACTCTGCAATAACTACTAGTTATTTATATTATCCACAGACATAAAATACTAATAGATAAGCCATGTAATCAACAAAACATAAAATGTATGCTAATAAGCAAAAGAGTAAGCGAGACAGCACCATGATTGTGCATATCTGTCTGCTTACATAATATCACTAAATTTATTCTATAAACCAACCGTGCATTTCCTAATGTGCAACTAACTATATACAATGAAGCAACAATTTTAAAACGTTCGCATCTATTACACGGTGCGTTCTATCTAAATTGTGTGCTAGTAATATACTATGGGTACTGTATATTTAGCCAGTAGCCACATCGAATCCGTCACGCAGCGAGCAATGAAAAACGTTTGGTCGCGCGACATGCCGCGACAACTAACGGCCGCGTCGCTTTGTTGATCGCGCGTCGCGTACTATATCGCTGTACGGTCAACAAAATTATTGAATTATTATATTTTATCTATATATTTATATAAATAGAAAGCTGATTGACTGATTTATCAACGTCAAGACGAAACTACTAAAATTAAATATGAAAATTGTTTCTTTTGGAAAGGTAGTCTCACTACGAAAGATTTTTATGAAATTTAATACCAAAAGTCATGAAACGCAGTTGCTAACTAAGCTTAATACACTTCAGTAAAAATAAATTATTTCTAAGTATGTAAAATAGGGCGAGAAATTTTCTCTAAATGTGTAAAATAGGGGGTGAATTTTTACAATAATATTTCACTTGTTTTCTTATTTAAATTAAAAATTGACACAAATAATTATATGCATATTTACCCCACTTTTCCGTACATAAGTTCTGTTTATGTACGGAAAAGTGGGGTAAATAAAAGGCGAGACAATTGGTAGACGAATTTTAAGTCTAACTTGAACAGCCTGCATAGCTTTCTATGTTTACCTCTATTTTAAATGATGTCTATGCGGATGAAGTTGCCGTCAAAAGCTATTTATTCTATAAAACAATAAGATAGTAGCCGATCATTAATAACATAAGGTTCGAAAGAGGGGAGGAGGGGTTTCGACAAAATTACATTAAACATGTGATTTAAAAATGCTAGAAGAATATAACGCAACGTAATAAGAACAATAAGTTTACATGCATAAGAATACAAGATATGTTAAGAATCAACTTGATGCGGACATCGTGAAAAGCACCTAAGGGTTCCAAGAAAATGCGATAGGCCCTACTCTTGTAAGTAATCGCCAACCCATCTGCCAAACGTAGCTTATGTCAATACATTATTTGGACATCATGAACGTAACAAGTACAACTGTTTTGTACCAGGAGATCAGAATAATACAAGAGGTAGATTAATTAGAAACGTGGTCTCTAAATGTCGGCCTCATAAAAAGGCTCAAAGTCGCTCAGCGTGCTATGGAGAGGGCTATGCTCGGTATTTCTCTACGTGATAAAATCCGAAATACGGAAATCCGTAGAAGAACGGGTGTAACCGACATAGCCCGAAGAATTAGCACGTTGAAGTGGCAATGGGCAGGCCACATCGCTCGACGAACCGACAACCGTTGGGGAAAAAAGGTTCTCGAGTGGCGACCACGAATCGGACGACGCAGCGTAGGACGACCCCCCACTCGGTGGACTGATGACCTCATCAAGGTCGCAGGAAACCGTTGGATGCAGGTGGCACAGGACCGTTATAGATGGCATTCTCGTGGGGAGGCCTATGTCCAACAGTGGACGTTTACGGGCTGATGGATGGATGGATGGAGATTAATTAATGTACGTATTTTACCAATTTGTTTTTATTAGAGTAATGATAATCAAACAAGATAACAATAGATATAATTCTATAATACTCAACCCAACAAGGGTTGAGTAATGAAACTGCAGATAACTTATAAGTAATGCCTAAACTTTACGCCTTGTACATTACATGTAATTTACTAGGAGACTATGAAAGTATAAGATATATTCAGCCGAAGAGTGAAAGGTAAACAAAGCGAGCCAACCACAAACTAATAATAAATAGTATATATGAGCCAAGTAGGTAGTAGCTACAAGGGCGTACCCAGGATTTCAGATAGGAGGGGGCAGCTCCTATGATGGTCATGATGGTCGGTCGGGTATATTGAACACTTGCCAGGAAAATTGACGTTTATTTTATCTTCTAGGTTAGCAGCTGCCCAGCTCCTACCTGGGTACGCCCATGAGTAGCTACACTTGGTACATTGTATCCAAAGTACTAGGAAATCATAAAGTTAGAGAGCAATACACTTCTCACAAATGTGATACCCGTAGCGTGTAAATGTTTGTGTAGGAGGTATTAATAAGCAACATAAGTACCAGGCTTGCAGGAGTAACGAAGAACAAAGAACGAAAACTTTGAATGGTAACTAAGACTGATCTGGCAAAAATTAGGCAGAAGTTTTTTTACGATTACCAAAAAAAAAGAAATTTATTAAATTTATTGTTATAAAATTATTGTTATATAAAGATATGTCAGACGTAATCAAGTTTGCTGACCGTCCCAAATCTACACAGCAATAATGACTGCTTTCCACACCGTCGAATACTGAAAAATTTGTACAGAGAGGGGTGTTACGGGGCAAAGCATATATCTTATACTGTCAGCTGTACAGCATATCGCACTACATAGAGATTTTTTTTTTTTTTGTGTCTGTCTTTTAGCTGTTAGCCGCAGATGGCTGTCACAGCTTAACCCGGACTATGGGTGAGCGCTGAGGGCTCTCAACCCGGTGCACTACATAGAGAGTCAACTCGTTACAAATATACTCCTCGTGTCATTCATATGTTCGTTCTTCCATTCCCGAACTGAAAAAAAATATTGACTATCCTAATTTCCCAAGTCAATTATTTTCATTTGTAAAATGTACCACTACACACGGGGAGGAAATACCCCCTATGGTTGCTGTTTTCTTTAAATACCTATTTGAAATTTAGATATTTTAGATTGGCATATCGAAAATATTTACTTAAATAGACAATTTTAATATTTGAATAATATATACAAAAAAAAACTCGACGAACTCTATGCCAACCTACCTGACCAGCATAGTATAATGCATAAATTTCCTTATCAAAGGAGAGCCGAGCCCAATAGTAGGACATATAACGGTTAAAAAGATCTTTCACGGACATAAAGAAATGCCTACAACGTGGATACATCCAACAAATTTGAAAAAAAATCAATCATCATTGATATTCGTATTTTTTTAATGCGAATTCAATAGAACAGCACAAGGCGGTTTTGTCTCATAGAGATTATTCAATTAAATCGCATTCATTACTGTTGAGAAATGTTAAATGTGTACATACAAGGATTGTCGTTTCTTTATTAGTCCATTCTCATTCCAGTGACTTGTGACGTGACGTGACCAATAGTATAGATAGATACAAGATAGATACCACTTAACAACGATGCTGGCTAACCAATTATGTCTTTGGGGTAACTATAAAGAAATACGCGCACAATTTTAAACCTTTAAAATAAGTTTATATTATATAATAAAACTTAAATTTTATAATTAAAAACATATCTAATTCATAAAGTGCATTGCCGTAAAAATATTAGGAGCTTAATCAAAATTTAAAATTTACACTTAACAAGCAAAATTAAACCTTAATTTTAAGCGAGCCAAAATCCAAAATTCATTAAAACAAAATTTTGTATTACGAAATTTTCATATAGCTAGATATTCGATTGTTTACATGAATCGCTCGTCTCTTTCGCACTCCAGTTTAATCATATTATCTATCTCATGTATTCGGATACGTGACGTAATGGCTAGTAGGTTTGACAATAACATTAGTTCGGATACGAGCCGCTTTGATTGGATTATTGAAAGATATCGACATGCTGGTGATTTATGATCGCCTGGTACATCGGATGTATGGGTATTTATTAAAAATATGTGATTAGTTTTAGGTATTATCATTATTAGAAGACCATTTTCAATTCTATATCTACAGACACCATTTCTATGAGCTAACGGAGTAGAAGTACAATTTATCACCCCATATCTTATCCGTGATTGTCGTAAAATACAACTGCGGGACACAATGTGTAGGTAACATCTTTGCAAGTGAAGAAAATTCAAAATAAAACTTTATTATACCAACTCGTCTGGCCAGCGTGGTATAGTAAAGTCAAATATTCCCCCAATTATGAAAGCTCTAGCCCACCAGTGGGCCGTATATGGGCTAACATGATGACGATTATGAATGATGAGATACTATTAATCTTTTGCCCATATTAAATGGAAACAATTTCTTCTTTACTTACAGGTAAAGGAAGAACAAGAGAAAGTTTTTCATTAATTTTACTAACAGCTGCTTTGCCAACCAAAATAAAAGCTACCGGTGACTAACCCAAAAAGCGGGTTAATCACCGGTAGCTCGAGATCGAGCATCGAGATATAATACGGCAAATTATGGAGCTGATATAGACACCACTCTTTCACTTGTTAATAAAAACGATACCTACTGCTGCCTCAACTGTCAATCCTAAAAAATGCAATACCAATCCTAAAAAAATAAAACAGTAATCCTTAAAATCATTGTTACTTTGCTTAAACCATATGAAAAAAAAATTACCAAAGATTTTCCTAAAACAAAAAAAATCCTAGAAAAATTCATTCACATATACAAAAACGAAAGAATTTTATCATCATCGCATCTCAGCCCATATAAGAGCCCACTATTGGGTTCGAGCCTCCTCCATAATGATTACTTACCGGGTTGAGAGCCTTCAGCGCTCACCCGGTCCGGGTTAAGCTGTGACAGCCATCTGCGGCTAACAGCTAAAAGACACACAAAAAAAAATGTTCGATCTGCCTCCATAATGAGAGGTAAATTGACATATGCTGGGTAGACGTGTTGGTATGATTTCGAATTTTCTCTTGTATCTATCATTATTGTCAGAATATTATATTCCTTAGTCGTCTTTTTCATTACTCATGAGCTATAGAGAGGGTGATGAATCGTATTTCTTCCTTCTTAGAGTTCTTGAAAAATTAAAAGAAAATTTATGATTTCGATTTAGACACAAATTATACGTATACTCCGAACAATTTATCAGTGGTTCACAGAAAGTTGTCTTACATGGGAATCGAAACTACAGCCACTGCTTAGTAAGTACGGTGAATGGTTAGAATACTACGCCATCTATGGGCTGTGAAGGTAACAATAATGATGAGTAAGTAGCGAATGCTTTGTGAGCACTCAAGTTAGCTTTAAGTATGTTTCCTTCATTTCGGAATTCTCTCTCACAATCATTGTAGCAATTTTCCGGGGCATCCGTCGTGAGAGGCCATGGGGACGATAGTCTAGGAGCTAGTTAACCTTTAATGTGTTATATATTTTTCGTATTATGTCTTGAAAAAATAATATGTATCCTGATTCGAAGGGCTTAAACTGGAGCTAGTTACTAAACATGGTGTATGTAATTTCAATTGAAAATAACCGTAGTTAAAAAAAAATTAACTTGATACGGTGGTAGATTTATAAAAACCGATTACGAAATGAAAAATGATGTCACAAGCGGGATTCGAACCCGCGCCTATTGGGATTCCGGCCCAATCGTGCTGCCACTACACCACCGTGACTAATTGTAGGACATGCAAATTTCACTTCGTATCATACTTACGTCTTAAGGTGACGGTATGCTATCTACCCGACAATGTTTACACATTGTTATAGGCTTAATACTTAAAACTTTACAGTTAGAATTGTATTAAACGATGACGGTGGTAGATTATTAGATTAATTTCAAATAAATTATTTAATTTGCTCTTTCGGTAGAAGTTAATAAAAAAATTACCTACAAAACTAAAAAAAAATAAACTTTAAACATAAAATATTAATTTTATCGAGGAAAAAAATGGCTATTAGTTCAGCTTGTGCTGTTTCGTTTAAATATAATAGTAAAAGTTCCAAAACCACTTTTACGATAGGCAGTGATCTAGTTGTGCCTTTGTTACAGTGATGTACCATGTATTATACCATACCATACCATACCATGTATTATATATATTATATGTACATGTATTATACCATGTACAGTGACATATCTTATCATCAATAAAATACCTGGTTTTTTTTTGGGATTAATTCCACACTTTCCCACCAACATAACTCCTGTAAGCCAGAACCCACAATGGTTTTTATTTACACCTAGGTTTGACTCTTAGGTAGCCACGGGAAATACTTTTATATGTCTTTGGACCTATAACACATTTAATTGGAAAAGAAAGTCAGGCGAAATTGGAGAGAAAAATCAATCAATAAATTTTTACAACCTAAAAAGGGCGTTGTGGAAAACACACAAATCAGTTCCTGGATAATGTCCTGTCTTACTGTAAAGAAATCTTTTGTTTAAAAGTATTTAACTATTTACCTTAAAGAAGACAAAGTAAATGCCTAGTATATAATTTTAATCGTATATCAATATTACTAGCTCCTTGACTATAAAAGGGAGTTGTTCTCCGCTCGAGGGTGGCATCAGGGGGTTGTGGGGGTTGCAGTGACGTCGCTTGAGCGTGTGAAAATTACATTCCGAGAGCGCCTCGCATATCTATCACTTGCAAATTTAACTTTAGTTTCTGAACGCTTCTAGTATGCGGATTCCTACTGTATATTAATGTTATATATATTTGTTATATGTATATATACATAGTGGGAGCGAGCCTCGGGGATGCAGGAAGATATTACATTTAATTGTATATAGATAATTATAGGATTTTATAAAATCGCTGTGTGGTAACAACTACAAACACTACCAACCCTTACTTTGCTCGTGAATATCGTAAAAGACTATTAATTTATATATGCTTGTGCCAACACCATCTGATGCCGTTTGGTCAACAATTACATTCCCAAAGAGTGTTGACGTCAGGCAGGCGGTCGGTCATAAAATTATTGCCAATAATTTTTGCAATATGTATTAAGATGACTACATATTACGTGGACTTCAATTTATTGGGATAAAAGCAGGAGAATGATGAGTATTGTATACAATTAATATATTAAAAAAAAAAAACTTTTTGACAGATGGCGTAGTGTTTAAAATACAGACCTTGTCATGTCAATGTTGTGAGTTAACACTGTGTGATCGACAAAGTATTTATTATTCGGAGTCTGGGTGTAATTTGTGTTCGTTAAATCAAATGTTTGTAAAGTCCCCCGCAATACAAGGCTTGAGTTCTTAGTTACGGGTATTGTGTATAAAAAGAATTAAGTACACTCGCAATCTTTATACTTAAAAGAAGACCTAGCAGAAAATGGATAAAGTGAAGTATGACATGAAAAGACAGGGAGTGAATGCTGAGATGACATTTGGTAGAGTTATCTGAAAAAGTTAGATATGTAGCGTCGACATCAAATAATTTGTACAAGAATATATTGATAGCAAACAATTATATAGATGAATTTGCAGCAATTTTCTTCTAGCAAACGATTGCTTTTTAAGATCTACAAATTATAAAATATTATATACAGATACGTATAAGACAGTAAGTCACTTTAGTAAGCTTGGAGTAAGCTTTTGTCCACTTGATGGCGCCTCTGAGCGTACATTTTATAGAAGGCAGCGACCGTACCGTGCTCCTGGTATTGGAAAAGTCCATATGCAGCAGTCACACTTATCATCAGGTATATTTCTTGCTCATTTGCCACCTAAGCACATAAGTAATAAAAAAGAAAAAGAAGAAAAACTAAGTATCCGTTATATGCATTCTTGAAACTTCTAATTTCTAAAATGATCTATGAGTGATCGGTAAAATGTTCTAAATGTTAAAGTCACAAAAAAAAATATGCGTGCATACAAAGTACACATGTCATACCAGAAGTGAAACTTTGGCAAACTATTTTTTAAATCTCGTTTACATACATCAACAAATAGCGTGTACACTCTTTTTTTTTTTTGGTTTTGTTCGTCCATTCGGACAGGCAAAGGGATCAAAGCCCATACAGCCAAGTCTTATTTAATTATTTTTCATATATTGTTCATCATTTCTTCATATTATGTAGCCTTAATAGTCATTGTCTGTCTGTAAGTCAAGTCGTTACCATTAATCGGGCGCTGATAACCTAATCAATGGTTTTCTTTGGGAATTTTGGGCAAATATGAAAATACACGTAAACCACTATTATACCATATTCACTACACTTCAGCACTTAAATGTACCATATTGCATAAAATACCAGCAAAATTATTCAATATAACACCACAAAACACTAAAGAAATGAATATAATACAAGAGCGTGACATGACATTTCCACATTCGCGCCAAAACTCGCGTGTACACTCTCTCTCTCTGGGTTTCATCTGTAAAAAATCTACCCTCATTCGCGCAAAAAAGTTTCCCTTCGAAACAAGATGGCGCGTAACGGCAAAATGTGACGGTAATTTTTTTTCCAACGCCGATAAAGAAGTTTCACTTCAAAAATAATACTATTTCTTTTACTGTGACCTCATCTTTGCACTTTTTTGGCAAATTACCAAAGAATAGATCTTCTTTGCTAAAACGGGATATTTAACATAGAAAATTTATGCTAATGTTATATATATTATCTATGTCAATACGACTTCTAGAGACAACTCTGAATCTTTTCGTATAAATTCCATAGAGTTTCCATTTCCATATCATACAAAATCTTTAAAACTGACATTGATTTTTCTAAATATACATGCCCAAAGATTATAGTTTTAATAAAATCATTTCATTTTATTTATATACCCATATATATAATTCTCCTGCTATTATTACAATCACATGTGGTCGACGCAATTTATACTCCTCTCCCATTGCAAAAGTTATTGCCATTAGTTTTATGACCGGCCTCTTGTCTGACGTTAATCTCCTTGTGAATGTAATTGTTAACCAAACGGCATCAGGTGGAGTTGGCCCAGATTGATATAAAGATCGTAGTCGTCTTTTACGACATCCACGAGCAAAGTAGCAAAGTAAAGGGTTGGTAGTATTCGTAGCCGCTACCACACAGAACAATTTATTTATATAGAAAACATATTATAAATAATACGGTCATGTCAGTATGTTTATTAAAAATATTTCCGTTTAATTTATGTAAAGTCAGTAAGAGAAATAAATTTTAAGAAATGATCCTACCAAATTAAATCTTGAGTTGTATAAATTACTCTTTATTCAATGCGATGACGGAGTACGAATACAATTCACCATACCATTTCTTACCCTTGAATTTTTTATAATAGCAAATGACGAACTAAGGTTATACCTATACATATATATATATATATATATATATATATATATATATATATATATATATATATATATATATATATATATATACCCATACCTATATATATATATATACATGGGGGCATAGTACGGAGCGTGCTCGTCGCGTCCCCTAATCCGGCTCGAAAAATGCGTACCGCAGTGGGCGGGTTAGGGCGTCCCCCGGAGGCGAAGCGTACCGGCAGTCGGCAGATGCAGCGATGGGGGCCGCCACCTATCACGCCTTGCCCAGTCAGGCGAGTCGAGGAGAGCAGAGTGCCGGGTGGGCACGTGGAATGTAAGAGGATGTGTGGAAGGTAAGTTGCACGAGCTGATAACCGTCATGGTGGACAAACAGCTAGACGTGCTTTGTGTAACAGAAACCAAGCGAAGGGGCAGCGACATCTGCGATCTTCCTGGTGGCGGGATGGCTCTGTGTTCTGGTGTACCACAGAGCGATCGAGCCAGCATGCGGGTAGGAGTGCTGTTTTCCTCTCGCTTGGCCTCACGTGTGAAGGATTACGGAAAGTATGATCCCAGACTTCTTTGGGTCCGTATAAAACTAGGTGTCACCAAGGTATTTATGGTTGTAGCATATGCTCCCGTAGAATCCTCAGTGGCATTATACCTAGAGAAGTTTTGGGATAATGTTAGGGAAGTTCTGGATATGGCAGAAACCAGGGAACGCGTGATTGTATGCGGAGATTTGAACGGATGGGTGGGGACCAAGCGTCCGGACTATGAGGACGTACTTGGTCCATTTGGTGATAAGAGAGTGAACGACGCAGGTAGGCTCATAGCGGATGTATGCATGGAGAGAAACCTTATTGTGTCAAACACATTTTCCTCCATATGTATACATGGAGAAGGAATGAACAGAAAAGTATAATAGATTTAATTTTGGTAGACAGTCGCCTCCGAAGCAAAATATTGGATGCAAGAGCCTACAGGGGCCCCACAGTCGATACGGATCACTATCTCGTTATCGCGAGATTTAGTGGTCTGTTCAGAAAGTGGAGGCACTGGCGAGAGCGTGTCCACTTCGGAGGGCTTGAAATAATAAAGGTTAAAAGGTTGCAAGAAGAGTGTGTAGGAGAAAAGTACGCAGAGGGTGTCCGAGAACGGCTGACGATGGCAAGCCAGCCGCAAACGGACATTGTAGAATGCTGGAGAATATTGAAAGAGAGTATGGTAGATACAGCGAAAGAAGTATGTGGAAGTTCAAAGAAGAGATTTCAAGATGCATGGTGGGATGCGGAAGTGGCAGCTCCCGTAGAGCAAAAGAAGAAAGCATGGCTGAACTATGTCTCTTTTTTGAATCTGAATGACAGTATGACTGAACAGAAGAAAGAAATATATCGGCAATGTAAGAATGACACCAAGGCCTTAGTGAAAGAGAAACGTGATAGACCAAATATGAGTGCAGAAGATAGGCTGACTAAAAACTTCGAGGTTTACACCAAACTCTTTTGGAGGGAGGTGAACAAGTCTCGGGGTGGTTGGTCAGCCTTCAGAATGAATAAAATAAGGTCTAAAGGTGGAGACATTCTTACACAAACACAAGACGCGTTAAGCCGATGGAGTGAATATTTTGACGGTATGTATGCGGATACTACGGTTGGCGCCAGTGTCGCGTGTGGTTTAGTAGATCAACATTCGGCACCGGCGTTCTCCGATGACATCAGTATGGATGAAGTTGAATGGGCGATAAGAAGTTTGAAAAATGGTATGGCACCGGGCATTGATATGGTATCTGCCGAGATGTAGCCAAGCCAAGCTTGGTGGCTCCTGTGTCTGGGAGGCGTTCCTGTTGCTCCTCAATTTATGCTGGAGCTCGGCAATGGTTCCTGGGGACTGGAATGGTGCAGTCATCGTGCTTTTGTTTAAAAACAAGGGTTCTCGTTATGACTGTGCAAATTACAGAGCCATAAGCTTGACCAGTTTGGCAGCAAAAGTGTATAGTAAAATTATTGAAAGGAGAATGAGGATGGTGTCCGATGGTGTGGATGGGAGTATGGTCCTGTGTGAGACACAAGGAGGTTTCAGGAGCGGAAGGGGATGCATGGATCAAGTGTTCTCTCTGCGCAACATTGTGGAGAAGCATCTGGCTCTAGGTCAGAAGGTTTTCTGCAGTTTTGTGGTTCTGGAGAGAGCATTTGACACGGTTGTACAAAAGGAACTTTGGGACATTTTATCGGATTATGGTATTAACGGTAAACTGCTACAGGCTGTGCAGTCCAGTTACATGGGCTGTAGAGCCTGTGTGCGGCTGGATGATGGAATATCGCCTTGGTTTGACGTCAATATCGGCGTTAAGCAGGGGTGCGTTCTGTCAGCCAGGCTGTTTATCATATATCTGGATAAATGTCTCCAAAGGTTGCACGATATGAATGTGGGAGTCCAGATGGGCGGCAGAGTGGTCACTGCTCTGCTTTATGCAGGTAATGCAGTCCTGTTGGCACAGTCAGCGACTGACCTGCAGACCCTAGTCGACACAATGACAGAAGATTGTAAGAAAAGGGGTCTACGCGTGAATGTGAGGACAACCAAAATAATGGTCTTTGAAAGAGATGAAGCCAGAACAGATGTAAGAGTAACAATAGGTAATGATGTACTGGAGCAAGTGGATGAATTTGTATATCTTGGATGTGGATTTAGCCGAGATGGAAGGTACACCACTGATATAGAGCGAAGAGTGAATGCGGGCAATAGAGTGAATGGAGCGTTGGGGCAACTTCTCGGTAGCTACCACCTCAGCCAGAAGGCACGCGTAGCAATACATAATGCAGTGCTTGTCCCAACATTACTGTATGGAAGCGAGAGTTGGGTATGTAGAAAAGAGTGTGAAAGTAAAATTAATGCGGTCGAAATGCGATCTCTACGGAAAATCTGTGGAGTTAGGCTGATCGATCGCATTCGTAACGACGACGTAAGAGAGCGAGTAGGTATGAAAGTGAGTATTGGTGTAAAGATGCGAAAGGCAATGCTCCGATGGGTCGGACATGTGGATAGAATGCTGAACGAACGTCTGGTTAAGAAGATATACAATGCGAAAGTGAAAGGATGTAGGTACCGAGGGAGACCGAGACTAACCTACCTAGATTAGATCGGTCATGTACTGAAGGAAGGTGGATTCAAGAATCTCCGAAACCGGCAAGCGTGTATGAAGAGAATTATGAATGTTGAGGAAGCGAGTGAAGTATGCAAGGATAGAGTTCTCTGGCACTCTGTACTCTCTGCCTACCCTGCAAGGGACATGCCGTGATGGTATGTATGTATGTATGTGTGTATGTATGTATATATATATATATATATATATATATATATATATATATATATATATATATATATATATATATATATATATATATATATATATATATATATGTATATATATGTATATGCAAATAACATCATATCATCTATAAATGAAGGTATACGTGAAATAAAACCATATACTAAATTTTACTAAACCATTTAAACAGCATGATAAAATAGGTTTTTCAATTTCTCTTCCATTGTGGTGGAGACTCGATTACAACAATAGTGAGATCAGAAGAAATCCTTATTAAAAAAAAATTACTTAATATCAATAAAAAAATATTATCGCTGCTATAATTTCTTTTTAATGCTTATAACATCAAATGAGCAAACAGCACATCTGGTGATATGTGTTACTGGCACCCATAGACCTTTACAATATTAGGAGTCTGTCTAGGACGCTGACTACCGATCAAAACCCATCTGAATTGGACTACCTTCTCTCTCACTCACCGAACGAAATGCAGCACATTGCCATTGCTCTGACATCGATTTTCTATAAGAATGTGGGATTACCATGCCGCGGCTGTAGACAGAAAACTGACAACTGCGTAATCCAACCTACTAAAACTACTAGTAAAAGTAATTATAAATAAATAGTGAAACAATGCAACGGTTTTTGGTGTACTTTAAAAACATAAAATTATTAACTCAAATAAAACTCAGACTTAGAGTAATCATTTGATTTTTTTAATGAATAAGATAAATCTCGTTTTTAATTTTTATTCTTTTTCGCATTTACTATGCCGAAGTTTCGAATATTTCACCACAGTCATGATTCGGCGAGAATTAAAACATTACATACATACATACCATCACGCCATGTCCTTTGCAGGGTAGGCAGAGAGAACAGAGTGCCAGAGAACTCTATCCTTGCATACTTCACTCGCTTCCTCAACATTCATAATTCTCTTCATACACGCTCGCCGGTTTCGGAGACACTTAACTCTACCTTCCTTCAGTACATGACCGATCTGGTCTAGGTAGGTTAATTTCGGTCTCCCCCGGTACCTACCTACATCCTTCCACTTTCGCATTGTGTATCTTAAAACATTAAATGTCACATTAATTTTTTAATCATTTTTTCATTGACAAATGCCTCAATGCACGGAGACGTGGTCCCTATATGTCAGCCTCGTCACCAAGCTCAGAGTCGTTCAGCATGCTATGGAGCGGATTATGCTCGAGATTTTTCTGTGAGATAGAATCCTAAATAAAGAAATCCGTAGAAGAACGCGTGTTGCAGACATAGCATGAAGAGTTACGTTAAAGTGGCAATAGACAGGCCATCATCATCGCTTGACCAACCGATTATAGATAGGGAAGAAAGGTTCTCGAGTGGCGACCATACGAGTATATAGGATGCCCTTTTTTTTTTATCGCAAAGTGGACCGTGGATATGGTCGCGCCCCAGCAAATCGGCCCGGGGTGACAGAAGCGGCGGCACGCAACCCCATGGACCCACCCTGCAAACACCTCTCTTCGCCGTGCGAGCGAGCCACCGGTACCCGATCTTTGTCTTCGGTGGCATATAGGACGCCCTCGCATTAGATGAATGTAACTGGGAGTCGTCAGGCAGGTCACATCCAACAGGATGTGGGCGACGCAGCCCTGCTCTTTGTAAATATGAGGGAGGCTTTTCTCCATTCGCTATAATAATAATAATATTTTTTTCAGAACTTAAACTAAAAACTAACAATTATAATAAACAAAATTAATTCCAGTAGGCAAAAGGAATTGGCTCAGCTTCTGCTGTCACAAGAACAGCGCTGATTTTCAGCCATCCCCGTGAATCTATTGTATTGTGTATGTTTATGTGTGTGTGTGTGTGTGTGTGTGCCTGCGTGTGTGTATGTGTTTATGTGTGTGTATGTGTTTATGTGTGTGTATATGTTTATGTGTGCGTGTGTGTGTGTGTGTGTGTGTGTGTGTGTGTGTGTGTGTGCGCGCCTGCGTGTGTGTATGTGTTTATGTATGTGTGTGTGTGTGTGTGTGAGTATGTGTGTGTGTGTGTGTGTGCGCGTATGTGTGTGCATTTGCAAGTGTGTGCGTCTGTGTTTTATACTACTGTGTGTTACTATGTATGGTATAAGATAGTGCTCGTGTATATGAGTAGGCGTACCTGCAGGTATTAATATAACTATATAATGCATTATCTGTTGGGTTATTTAAATAAAATATTGTTTTAATTTCAAAGTATTTAAATAGGTATGTCTATAAAGAGCAGTCTCTTCCATCCAGCAGTAGACGACGAAAGGCTGAATGGTAATAATGATGATTACTTTTTTATAATATTTGCCATCAAATAAAAAACTTGATTGTAAAAACGGCATTAGGACTGTAGCTCTGAAGTACTTCCACAATCATTTAAAAATGTCTATAATACGAAAAGTTATGAGTCAGTCAGTCTGTGTGGTGACGGAGTAAGAATACTATTCACCACCCCCTATCTTACCTGTGGGTGATCGTACGAGACGACTAAGGGATATAAAAGGCATATAATATCTATGCGAGAGAAGGAAAACTCGAAACAAAATCCTATACCAACACGTCTGACCAGCGCGGTATAGTAGGTTAATTTCCCTCCCATTACGGAGGAGGCCCGAGCCCAACAGTGGGACTTACGTGGGCTGTAATGATGATGATGATGAAGATTCAATTAAGAAAATTTAAGCATATAACATTTTAATGGTAGCATTTTAATGGCCAAACTGTTGACCATTTTGTGTCTAAAGCTGTGAGTCGGTCCGTCCGGGGTAGTACCACACTCTTGCAGAAAATCGTCTTCTTAGCAGTGGCAATATGCTGTTGCGCTTCATTCGAACAGCAAGAGCGGCAGACGTCCAACATTCTAGATCGGTTTTAATTGATCATCAGTAACTCTAGCATTGCAAAGGGCTATGAGCGGCGCTTATATCATCTGGTTGCTCGTTTGCCACCATAAGCAATAAAAAAAAATGCAATATTTAAAAAAAAAATATGCTGTTTAATTCTACATAACCTGTTTTTTTTTTAGTTTTAATCAATTAACTAATACGTCTATAGCTATTAGTTAATTAATTATCAAAGTTATCGTAGACAAACGAATGTGAAACAGTTCTTTTATCGCGGTTCAGTAATAAATTGGTATGTTACTTTGTATAAGTGGTTTTCCGTAATCGTCCTAATTGCATATATTAAAACAAATCAATCAGCCATTTTATTACGCCCTAGAGATATTTGCGGTACACAGTCATTTATTATTTAGACAAATAGTAAGTACAAACAAATTCCATTTCATCTAATACCTATATATATATATATATATATATATATATATATATATATATATAGTCGGAATATAGTAGTATATAATATATAGAGTCTCCGAAACCGGCGCGCATGTATGAAGAGAATTATGAATGTTGAGGAAGCGAGTGAAGTATGCAAAGATAGAGTTCTCTGGCACTTTGTTCTCTCTGCCTACCCTGCAAGGGATATGGCGTGATGATATGTATGTATGTATAGTCGGAATCTCGGAAATGGATTTGACAATTTTTATGAAATTTAGCATGCGGGGGGTTCAAGTGGCGATTGATTTATCTAGGTTTCATTTATAGAAAATATCATTTTATCAATATTTCAGCCAATGAAAAAATATAATTTTTCGTTGGTTAAAAGCTATTGAAATATGAAGAAAATTTTGACGCTGTCCTTAAAAATAGACATAGCTCGCTTGGGAAATCAATCTATCTAATCCAGACAAACCGGACCTGAGTTCGGATCTTTATTTTGGCTTATTATTATTTTTAATTTTTTTTATTATTATTTTATGAATTACATTTATCATATTTAAATCTTCCAAAAGACACTAAAAAGTAAATACCGATCAAAGCTCGGTCTTTTAGACATTTTTAATGAAAACAATAGTGTTGTTTTATTTAAATATTTTATATTTAGTCTATTGTCTTTCAAGTTTGTCTGCTCTTTTTCAACAAGCAGACTGCGCTCGCTGCACAATCTCTTGTACCATCTTATATCAAACTTCAAGTTTGCAGTCGTGAATTTTTCGAGAAAAGTGTTAAATAACGAAATATAAATTGCTGAAAACAAAAACATATGCTAAAATATGTATTATGTTATATTAAATCTAATTGATTGAGATGACTGCACAGATGGTGTAGTGGTTAAGACACCGAGCTGCCGTGCCAGTGGCATAGGTTCGATTCCTACGCAGGACAATATTATGTGGGTGTGTAATTTGTCTGCGTTAATTAGATATTTGTAAAGTCCGCCGCAATACAAGGATTATTTTCCTAATGTTGGGTGGTGTTTTTACAAAAGAAAAAAGGTGTACACTACCATCAAATAATGGAAAGATTAAGATGGAACAGACTACAAAAACCTTTCCTTTTTCGGTTTCAAATCAAAATTATCCTGAAGATACCTCGTTCAGATGCAAAATACGTGCTGATATATCCTCTAATATATGGATAAACAATTTATTTGACCATCTACTGAACTGCCCTTCTATACTTTGATGAAGTTATCAATGTACACGACTAAATATGGGCCTCCCTACGAAGTAGCTACAATACTATAACCACCACCTTGACCGTGACTAAACGACCACAGTCGGGGTCAAAATTTTTTCAGGCTTTTTGCTTGTGCCACCGAAGACAAAGGCCGGGTCCCGGTAGCCCGCTCGCACGGCGCGCGGCGTGGAGAGGTACTTGTAGGGCGGGTCTATCGGGTCATGCGCCGCTTTATCTGTCGCCCCGAACGGATTTAGCGAGGCGTGACCACTCCATAGCCCGCCAAAAAAAAAAGGCTAACACTGCTGATTGTGTTACATTGTATTACTAACACTTGTCACCATATAGAGTTTTGGACTACAACATCATCATTCTCCTACTCTTATCCCAATTACTTGGGGTTGATATAATATGTACTCTTCTTTCATAGTACATATTGTAACAGTTATTGGAAATAGTTTTATGACCGGCCGCCAGCCTGACGTCAACTCTCCTTGGGAATGTAATTGTTGACCAAACGGTATTAGATGG
Source organism: Lymantria monacha (assembly GCA_905163515.2). Taxonomy (NCBI): domain Eukaryota; kingdom Metazoa; phylum Arthropoda; class Insecta; order Lepidoptera; family Erebidae; genus Lymantria; species Lymantria monacha. Next base: position 26,593,808 of record LR991100.1, read on the forward strand.
AGTCGGCCCAGGTCGTCATAAAGCTCTAAGTCGTCTTTTACGACATCGACGAGCAAATTAAGAGTTAGTAGTATTCGTAGCCGCTACCACACAGCTAGAGTTTTGGACTACATATAAACAACAAAATAATTAATGATATATTGAATAGTCATGAAACGATCGACGCTTTAAATCACGCGCAGATATTGAAATGAAGATGGTAGGACAATATATTGCGGATCAACAATTATGAGCGGAGAAAAACTGTTATGGCGAAGCAAACGCCATGCAGGCAACCCATATGCACAATTGGAAACAAGACATCAAAAAAATGGCAAGAATTAGCCTAAAATTAAAGTAGATGTTGAAATTTTGAGAATACTTTTACCTGAAACGGGTGCCCTTAGTCGTACGACATCCACAAGCAAACTAAGGGTTGGTAGTATTCGTAGCCGCTACCACACAGCTTTACCTTGGGTATACATAATGGCATGAAATAGTCTAAATCATTAATTTTTTGTCCTTGATGTGAAGTTTCAACAGTGGTATCGTTATGTGAAAGTTGTTATTCAAATTACTGAATTTTTTAGCATTTAATATGCTTAATTATTTATAAATACCCGATTACGAAACGAAACATCGTTTAATATTTTTACATTTTAGATTATATTACTATACATTTTTTTTTTTTTTTTTTTTTTTTTTTTTTTTTTTTTTTTTTTTTTTTTTTACACACCACCCTGCACTAAGGAAATAATCCTTGTATTGCGGGGGACTTTACAAACATGCAATTAACGCAGACAAATTACACCCAGACTCAGAACAACACTTTGTGGATCACACAAAGTAATGTCCTGCGTGGGAATCGAACCCACGGCACTGGCACGGAAGGTCGGTATCTTAACCACTACGCCATCTGTGCAGTTAATACAATTCTAACTGTAAAGTTTGAAGTATCAATGTGTAAACATTGTCCGCTAGATGACATACGTCACCTTGAAGACGTAAGATATAATATGAAGCGAAATTTGCATGTCCAAAAATAGTTCACGATGGTGTAAGTGGCAGCACAGTTGGGCCGGATTCCGTACGGGTTCGAACCCCACTTGTGACATCATTTTTCGTTTCGTAATCGGGTATTTATACATTTTTGATATTTACAAGTAATTAAATTATGAGTACAAGTATTTCAACACTTGAAATAAAACTTTTTTTTTCAGATTTTATCGCGTTTGTCCCGAAATTTCGAACATTATACAGAATTCATATCATAGTCACAAAAGGACTAAAACTTTTCACGTGCAACAATTCATTGTATTATATTTTTTTTATCTTAAAACATGTCTAATATTAACTTAAGTTCTCCCATAACTATAAACTGTGAAATCTTAGAAACAGTTAAGTAAAAATCAAACACAAACGCAATAAAATCAAACACAAAAATAGTTTTATACCAAAACATCTAACCATAAGGTATATAAGACGACTATTGATCGACACTTCGTCGAATTCTAATACACGTCAAACAATGTATACTGGTTTACAAGCTGCACAGGTGTGAACCGGTAACAGTTGCATTTTATGTGACATACATTAACTACATCGTAAAACCGTTTGAAGATTGTGCTACTTGCTTTTGTTATAAACCAATGGAACTATTCTTTTTAAATATGGCGCCGTTTTTACAATCTAGTTGTGATAATATAATAGTTACCTCGTGATCGATTTATGTATTATTTTTCACACACAACGTCAAAATTAGCGGGCTCGCGCATGAAGAGTTTTTGAACTCTGTTATCACTATTAAATATCAAGCAAAAACGAACAAAAATATCACGTTTGTTGTATGGAAGCACCCTTAATTATTTATTTTATTCTGTTTTGGAAATAACCGAATACGAGCGAAAAATGTCGCAGGACTTGCGACTTTCGCAAGTCTTGCAACTCTCGCTGTTAGAATAACACAGAGAATGAATAAATGTAGTCTATTCAAATTACTGAAATTTAGCATTTAATATGCTTGATTATTTATAAAAACCCGATTACGAGTGAAATATTATTGTCACAAGTGGGATTCGAATCCACACCTAATGGAAATCCGTCCCAATCGTGCTGCCGCTTACACCACCGTGAACTATTATTGTAGGACATTCAATTCTCGTATCGTATTATATTTACGTGTTTTAAGGAGACGTGTGCCATCTACCCGACATTGTTTAGATTGTACAGGCTTAATACTTAAACTTTGTAGTTAGAATTGTATTAAACGATGACATAACCCTGTTATTCAAATTACTGAAATTTAGCATTTAATATGCTTGATTATTTATAAAAATGCGGTATGCGGGATACGAGCGAAAAATGTGTGGGATGGATTTCCAATAGGTATGGGTTCGAATCCCACTTGTGACATTTTTCGCTCGTTTTCGGATTTTTTATAAATAATCAAGCATATTAAATGCTAAATTTCGGTAATTATTCTGTTTTTTTTAGTATTTATTGTTATAGTGGCAACAGAAATCTGTAAAAATTTGCAGCTGTCTAACTATCGATTCATGATATACAGCCTAGTGACAGAAGACGGACAAATAGTGGAGCCTTAGTAATATGGTCCCGTTTTTGCCTTTAGACACGAAACACTAAAATTCTCAGTTTTCTTGCGGAATATTTCTCATCGTGGCCATCTTCTGATACGGTGGTAGCTTAATAGAAGTGTTACTTTTTTAAGCTAATTAATAGTGTTTAATAATAGCTAATCATAAATATTATTTATTTTTTGTATAAGAAGCTGTGTGGTAGCGGCTTCGAATACTACCAACCCTTACTTTGCTCGTGTGTGTCGTAAAAGACGACTAAGAGCTTTATAACGACCTGGGCCAACTCCATCTGATGTTGTTTGGTCAACAATTACATTCCCAAGGAGGGTTAATGTCTGGCAGGTGGTCGGTTATAAAACTACCAATAAGTTCTACAATATGTACTATGAAATAAGAGTACCTACATATTGTATCGATCCCGAGTAATTGGTTTAAGAGTAGGAGAATGATAATATAGAATCATTCTCTTTTTGTATTGGCAATGAATTTGTATCAAAAGTGTGGGTTTACTTTAATAACTGATACTGTAGCGGGTAGATATAAATCTCTGTAATAACGATGACTTGTTGGACGTGAGCCACCATAGTCCTTCCGTGACCATGAATGCAGTAAAGTCAAATACAAACGCAATAGAATCTTAATAAAGTTTTAGTTCTATTACAAATATAGAAAAAGGGCTGAAAAATAGAACAAAATCTTTTTCGGACTGCTTGTTCTTTAATATAGTTACAAAATGTTTTAAATGGGGGAAAATAATTGAACGGTATCTACTATTTTGTTTTCCGTTTTATATAAATGTGAACAATACTGAATAACTTTTATTCCACTATTTTAATATTTCTTATGGTGACAGAGTAGCCAGGTATGTCAAGGAAGCGTACCAATGGCGATAGGGGGGAATACCATGGTATTCCTATGGGTTATGGAGCCACGCGCTGTCCTTTCCGTTGCCCCGGACGGAAAGGACAACGTGTGTCCAGACCATCATAATCTACCTAAAAAAAATGGTAACGGAGTAAGAATACAATTTCACCCCACACTTTCATAGCCGTAAGTTTTGTAAAAGACGACTATGGGATATATTTAAGAGGAATCATCACCATTCTCCTACTCTTATCCCAACTACTTGGGGTCGATAGAATATGTATATATCGATACAGTAATCTTCTTTCATAGTACATATTGTAAAAGTTATTGGCAATAGTATTATGACCGACCACCTGCCAGACGTCAACCCTCCTTGGGAATGTAATTGTTGACCAAACGGCATCAGATGGAGTTGGCCCAGGTCGATCTAGAGCTCTTTGTAGTCTTTTACGACATCCACAGGCAAAGTACGGGTCCACCGAAGTTCAAAATCGAGTACCGGTGGTCCGCTCGCACGGCGAAGAGAGAGGAGTTTTACGGTGGGTCTATGGGGTCACGCGCCGCCTTTCCGTCACCCCGGACCGATTTGGCGGGGCGAGACGCATTCATAGTCCACCAAAAAAAAAAAAAAAAAACCCATCTGACTAGGGTGGTATAATAGGTCAATTGCCCTCCTATTGTGGAAGACAAAACCCAGTAGTAGAACGCATGTGAGCTGAGATAATGTAATAGGGTTAACATTTAACTCGCAATTGAATGCCATTTAATGATCCAGACATATTTTTTCACTTTATACTTTTTAGTTATATTATAAACCAGCTGTGTGGTAGCGGCTACGAATACTACCAAACCTTACTTTGCACGTGGATGTCGTAAAAGACGACTAAGTGCCTTATAACGACCTCGGCCAACTCCACCTGATGCCGTTTGGTCAACAATTACATTCCTAAAAGGAGTTGACGTCTGGCCGGTCATAAAACTATTGCCAATAATTTTTACAATATGTACTATGAAAGAAGAGTACATATTGAATCGATCCCAAGTAATTGAGATAAGAGTAGGAGAATGATGGTGATGACTTTAGAATTATATTATACCGAGTTTGGAAGTACACTGGAGCTAATTCTGACTAAACATGTCCTATATAATTTATACGAGAAAAAAAATCTGTAAAAAAGAATCAAAATAGAAAAAATCGTTAATGTTTTTGCCAATAGTATCTGCCCAGTGGTAATTGTTTTCCGATCCAGGAGGTGGTTTATTATATTAATTTAACTTGAAATCGTAAAATTGATAATATATAAATTTTACTAATGGTAGGACCACGCTGTTGACAGTTTTGTGTCTACAGCCGCGGGCCGGTCCGTCCGGGGTAGTACCACACTCTTACAATAGATCGACGTCTGAGTAATGGCAATGTGCTATTGCGCTTCGTTCGGTGAGCGAGAGAGCCGGAAGCCCAACTGGGTGGGTTTAGGGATTGTAATGGTAGGCAGCGACCTAGTAGCAGAGGTCTATGGGCAGCAGTGACATTTGCTATCAGTTGTGCTGCTTGCTCGTTTGCCACCATAAGCAATAAAAAAGGCATATTATTTACTAATTAATTATTAAATTAATTTCTCACTCATTGTTATAGTACAGTATTAATTAGATTAAACTATTCATATCCATACTTGTAGTTTACTTTAATAAAATAATGACAAAAGCTTTTATACGATACATATGGCGACATCTAGTATGCGATAGCCAAACTTTTACATGTTTAAATAAGAACCATAATCATTGAAAACTAAGAATATATATTAAATACTGAAACAAGTTGTCGTTTTATTTTGTTATTATTGCTTATGGTGACAAACGAGCAAGCAGGGAATCTGATGGTAAGTGTTACTGCCCCTTATGTACCTTTTTGATAGCAGAGGCTAGAAATACAGCTAGACCACTGAAAACCCTCCCAGAAAGTTAGGCTACAGGGTAATAAACCTTTATGGTACCGTCTCTTTTTTTATATTTTATTATTATTGCTACTGTACATTTTATTATTGAGTATTATATTCTCAATTAAAATATGCATCTTTTCTGTGTGTTAACGAAGTAAGAATACAAATTTACCAAACCATATCGTCAGCCGTAGTTGTCATAGGACATATATGCAGGAGAATAAAACTATGACTACTAATTGACGCGGGGATCAATCCCTCCTATTGTAGAGAAGGCTCGAGGCCAGCAGTGGAACATAGGTATATTAACCTTGATCATCAGTCGCCATCTCTTATCTCAATTACTTGCGGCCGATTCAATATGTACTCCTGATCCATAGTATATACTACAAAAGTTATTGGTCTGCCTGACGTCAAACCTCCTTGGAAATGTAACTGTTTACCAAACGACTTTAGGTAGAGATGTTCCAGGTTGCTATAAAGTTCTTAGCCGTCTTTTACAACATTTACAAACAAAATAGTTTGTAGTATTCGTAGCTGCTACCACAAAGCAAAAGGATCGAAATCATAGTTAATAAAAAAATAACATGTAATCTCTATTTAAATTACTGAAATTTAGCATTTAATATGCTTAATTATTTATAAACCCCGATTTTATACCCGATATTATAGGACATCCATTTGCATGTCCTACAATAAGTCACGGTGGTGTAGTGGCAGCACGATTGGGCCGGAATCCCAATAGGCGCGGGTTCGAATCCCGCTTGTGACATCACTTTTCGCTTCGTAATCGGGTTTAATAAAAAAAAATGTAATCTTTACTTTCTCTACAATAACTATATTTTTTTACACAGCAACATCCTTGCAGTAATAAAATAATCCTTGTATTGCGGGGGACTTTGCAAACATATAACTAACGCAGACAAATTACACCCAGACTCAAAACAACAGTTTGGGAATCGCACGAAGTATTGTCCTGCATGAGAATCGAACCCATAACAACGTTATGGTAGGTATGTATCAGTTGCATTTGTATAATATATTAAATTACTACCACTCTTTTAACCTAGAGACATCATCATTCTCCTACTCTTATCCCAATTACTTGGGGTCGATACAATATGTACTCTTCTTTCATAGTACATATTGTAAAAGTTATTGGCAATAGTTTTATGACCGGCGCCTGCCAGACGTCAACCCTCCTTGGGAATGTAATCGTTGACCAAACGGCATCAGATGGAGTTGGCCCAGGTCGTTATAAGGCTCTTAGTCGTCTTTTACGACATGCTGGAGCAAAGTAAGGGTTGGTAGTATTCTTAGCCGCTACCACACAGCTAAATTTTAACCTAGAGTGTCGTACAATTTATCTAATAGAAAAGTGCTTAGAGAACAGATTTCTTAATGCTATACAGTTCTATCCATCTACCCATATCCACTGCTACATCAGCGTTCTCAAAGACTTCCAGAGGGATGGCGCGGTGGTTAATATACCGGCCTATCATACCTACTAGTGTCATGGGTTCGATTTTCACACAGTATAATACTTTATACGATCCATAAACTGTTGTGAAGAGTAAATAAATGGTGTATATTGTGTCCACTAATTGTAGATATGTTTGTAAAATTTCACGCAATACAAGGATAAATTCTTTAGTCCAGGGTGATATCTCTCTTGCCGGGCAGGCCACCGAAGACAAAGATCGGGTACCGGTGGCCCGCTCGCACGGCGAAGAAAGGAGTTGTACGGTGGGTCTATGGGGTCACGCGCCGCCTCTTCCGTCACCCCGGACTGATTTGGCGGGGCGAGAAGCAACCATAGTCCACCGCAAAAAAAAAGTGATCTCTCTTTTCTTGTCAATAACGACAAGGACAGCGTACTGCTAGCCCGCCCACATGGTGCTGGAGAGGAGTATATGCACGGCGGGTTATGGAGTCGCTCTCCGTTCCAGACGGATTAGGGGCATTGTGGGGGATATGGTATTACAAAGTCTATCACCAAAACAAAACCTTCTACATAAAAATTGCCGGCAAAAAAGAAAATTGAAAAAAATTGCCGGCAGAAAGCTGCAATTTTGTCTGTGTTAATTAGGTATATGTTTGTAAAGTCCAAGGCTTATTGAACAACAAGTGAGCCGTATTTCTTGTTATTTAATATGATAATATTTCATATTCTGCATCAACATATAGAATTAATTTAATCATTAAATACTGTAATCATATCTAATGTTTATGCGAGTATTACACATTATATCAATAAAACTATTTTTACAGATTCTATCGCGTTCGTATTTGATTTTTAATTTACCGATGTTTCGAACATTTTATAACGTTCAATGTCACGGAAGGATTATACTCTGATAAACGACAAATGCGATAGAATCCGTAAAAAATAGTTTTATTTCATATTGTGTAATACTCGCGTGTAAACATCGCGAAAGAAAGAGAGAAAAGCAACTGTTTTATTTTGCAAACTCACATTTTTGCTTAAGCTATAGATTTATGATGAATAATATAGATATACGTAAGGCTAAAATATAGTAGGTACCTATATGATACAGCCGTTGATGTGGCAAAACCGTAGCCCAAGCGCTGATATTCTGACAGATCCTTCAATGAAGTCACTTACCCGACTAGAAAAAAAGTGTGGTTCAACCAGATCATGTATTTGGACCGGATCAGGACAGAATGAGGCATGCCGGATCCGGCAAACCCTATCAGGACCAGGTCTGCTCCTGATCAGGATAGCTTGATGTGATATAACATCAAGTATGGTAAGGCATACCGGATCAGGACCAGGTCAGGACCAAATCAGGATAGCCTGATGTGAAATATCATCAAGTATGGTAAGGCATACCGGATCAGGACCAGGTCAGGACCAAATAAGGACAGCCTGATGTGAAATATCATCAAGTATGGTAAGGCATACCGGATCAGGACCAGGTCAGGACCAAATAAGGATAGCCTGATGTGAAATATCATCAAGTATGGTAAGGCATACCGGATCAGGACCAGATCAGGACCAAATAAGGACAGCCTGATGTAAAATATAAACAAGTATATGGTAAGGCATGTAATATATCAGGACCAGAAACAGTTTTCGTAACACAAAAAAAATATCAATCAAAATTCAAAAAAGTATCATATCATGATTGTCATATTTATGCCACGGTCTAAATTGTATTTCCATCAGAGGCGATTAATCTGAAATCTTTAATTAATCATATTTATTTAATAATTATAATAATGTTTAATTAATAATATGAAAATAATTTATATTTAAAGTAAAAACAAAAATAAATAATAGGTACATTTAAAAACATAGATAGAAATAAATATAATAATATTCAAATTACTGAATTTTTTTAGCATTTAATATGGTTAATTATTTATAAATACCCGATTACGAAACCGATTTTTCGTTTCGTAATCGGGTATTTATATATAATAATATTGTAGCAACCATTCTAACATTTAATGTTTTGGGTCATAATAAATTGTTGATGGCGTTAGTAAAATGACGTCATTATCTGAATCGCGGTTTTAAGATTCTCCGAAGCGTAATGACGTCGCCTAATATTAAATTAGTTGTTATCGAATTAGATCAAAACAGATCGATCAGGTCATGAATGAGAAATTCAGGCGACAGTAGAAGTCGTTAGCATCTGGTGCTTGCGTCCTAATTGAAATAGCTCACTGGGACTTTACTCTCTATGATTAGAATATAGCACTGCATTCGCTGCCCACTTCATATATTAATTTATATTTTTATTTATTAAACATGTTTTTAAGGTATTCATGTTTTTTAAAAGGACCGGACTGGGCATACTCGTTTTGGATCAGGCAAGATATATAACGCAGATGATTAATTTGGATCTGATCAGTAAAATTTCATCCGGACCCGATCAGGAATGCCTAATCTGGACCCGATCAGGACTGCCTGATCTGGACCCGATCAGGAATGCCTGATCTGGACCCGATAAGGTTTTCCTGATCGGGTCCAGATATATCTTCTGCGTTACATACCTTATCTGGTCCAGATCGGGCATGCCCGGTCCGATCCTGCTAAGGAAGACGAAAAAATTTCTAGTCGGGTATAGCATATTATTGTGTCAATAAATGACTATACAGGAATACGAGTATAATTATTGGATATAAAAGAAGTTGCATATAAAAGAACATTTTTTAATAACTATCCAATTTATTTATGACTTTTTAATAACTATCCAATTTATTTAAACTGCACAGATGGCGTAGTGGTTAAGATACCGACCTTCCGTGCCAGTGTCGTGGGTTCGATTCCCACGCAGGACAACACTTTGTGCGAGCCACAAAGTGTTTGTTCTGAGTCTGGGTGTGATTTTTCTGCGTTAATTACATGTTTGTAAAGTCCCCCGCAATACAAGGATTATTTCCTTATAGCAGGGTGGTGTCTTTAAAAAAAAAAATATGGTCTGCCATATTACCAACGGTCAAATACAATAAGTACATATATCATAGCTATATATAAAGCAATATAAGCAAATTTATTTTATATTTTAATTGCAAGGTAAAGTCGCGATTATTTTGTTCTTTTATAGTATAATACATATTTAATTTAAGGTATTTTTATAGTACATATTTTATTTTGGCAGGATGTAGGTACCGGGGGAGACCGATACTAACTTACCTAGACCAGATTGGTCACGTACTGAAGGAAGGTGGAGTCAAGAGTCTCCGAAAACGGAGAGCGTGTATGAAAAGAATTATGAATGTTGAGGAAGCGAGTGAAGTATGCAAGGATAGAGTTCTCTGGCACTCTGTTCTCTCTGCCTACCCTGCAAGGGATATAGCGTGATGATATGTATGTATTTCATTTATTTTTTATTTTTGGAAAATAATTTGGCGGGTCCAAAGTTAATTTAATTATTAAATTTATAAGTCGTCGAAATCTTTCTTCTCTTTACATGGACAGAATCGCACGTAATTTCTAACTAAGTATTACCATTCCTATATTTGTTTGGTGTTAGAATGCTCGTTTTTAAGTTGTTCTGTATACTCAATATCTCAAAATTTTAACTTTCATTCTTAGTGAGCAATATGTATAAGTATATATAGTTGCCATATTAGCTTCATTTATCCGTGTGGTGACGGAGTAAGAATAAAATTTACCAATCCCTATCTTACCCGTGGGTGATCGTAAGATACGACTAAGGGATATAAAACGCATATAACATCTATGCAAGAGAAGGAAAACTCTAAAAACCCTATACCAACACGACTGACCAGCGCGGTAGATTAATTTCCTTCCCTTACGGAGGAGGCCCGAGTCCAACAGTGGGACTTATATGGGCTGTAATGATGATGATCAGCTTCATTAATAAAGCAACTGAAATTAATGCCCAATAAATATGAATTAAAGTTTTTTGTGTATCTCTTTCGATTCACAAATAAGTTATTTTTTGTAGAATATGTTATTAAAACGGCCGATAATCCATCATTCTATAGACAATCAATAGTGATCGCTTCATTTTTTAATTGTTAATGCCCGAAGCGTCAATATAACTGATCCGAATACAGCCGCGGGACATTTCGTAATTATCGTTTGTTTTTAATGCCATTTTGACCATGAACTTAAGTATTTTTATTATTTGAAATGTAACTTCTTGAGCAGCTTCAGGCGAGTTTTAATCGGTTAAAACTACAGAGGCAGTAATGATGTCGTAATGTTAAGGAAACTGGACATAATCTCGGCCAATACATCTGACTAGAGCGGTATACCTAGTAGGTCAATTTTCCTCTTACAGTGGAGTAGTCCGAATTTCAATAGTGGGACGTATTTGAAATGCATAGATTACGACGGGCTGGATACCTTTTTTTTTTTTTTTTGGTGGACTATGGATGCGTCTCGCCCCACCAAATCGGTCCGGGGTGACGGAGAAGGCGGCGCGTGACCCCATAGACCCACCGTAAAACTCCTCTCTCTTCGCCGTGCGAGCGGGCCACCGGGACCCGATTTTTAACTTCGGTGGACGGGCTGGATACCTACGGGCAAGACAGGAAAAAGAAAAGAAAGGGCAACTTCTCGGTAGCCACCACCTCAGCCAGAAGGCACGTATAGCAATACATAACGCAGTGCTTGTCCCAACATTACTGTATGGAAGCGAGAGTTGGGTATGCAGAAAAGAGTATGAAAGTAAAATTAATGCGGTCGAAATGCGATCTCTACGGAAAATCTGTGGAGTTAGGCTGACCGACCGCATTCGTAACGACAACGTAAGAGAGCGAGTAGGTATGAAAGAGAGTATCGGTGTAAAGATGCGAAAGGGAATGCTCCGATGGTTCGGACATGTGGAAAGAATGCCAAACGAACGTCTGGTTAAGAAGATATACAATACGAAAGTGGAAGGATGTAGGTACCGGGGGAGATCGAGACTAACCTACCTAGACCAGATCGGTCATGTACTGAAGGAAGGTGGAGTCAAGAATATCCGAAACCGGCGAGCGTGTATGAAGAGAATTATGAATGTTGAGGAAGCGAGTGAAGTATGCAAGGATAGAGTTCTCTGGCACTCTGTTCTCTCTGCCTACCCTGCAAGGGATATGGCGTGATGATATGTATGTATGTAAGACAGGGAATGTTGAATTGTATTATTATTCCACCACCATACGAATAATTAGTATTAGTCATTTTATTTTATGTAATGATCGTGTAAACATTAGAAATTATTACATATCTTTTAATTACCATCAAGTACCTATATGTATATGAACAAGAAAACTAAAGCATTCTTGCTCTTATGGTGGCACCACACTTCGCTATGTGTTATTCGTTATGCGGCTACTATTTATTTGCCCAAATATTTGACAAACACTTTATTACGAACATGCTACTCCACACTTCGTGCCATCATGCCAAATATTTGGCACGCCGACACATAAATAGAAAATGGACGTGTTGACTGTGGCGGCAGCTTATTTTTACTTCAATGCATCTGACCAATACCTGTAGTATAAGTACCAAGTTACAAAAAGACCGTGTAGACATGACCGCGCCGTAGCGAGTGAACATAACGAATGAATGAACGAAGTGTGGGCAGTCGACACACATATTCGGCTTATTTGTGTCCTTTGAAGTGTGCAAAAACCGACAAGTGGATTGATACGCGTATTTGCTATTCGTGCTTATGCGTTATGTGTGCGCGTAAAGCAAATACAGATGAATGAGACCTCCACACTTCGTCGCATGCAGCCAATAACGCTCATAACGAATAACACATAGCGAAGTGTGGTGCCACCATTAGGTTAAGCTTGTCTCTCGTAGAAAATCTATGTTGATGCAGTGGCAATGGGCTGTTGCGCTTTGTTCGGTGAGCGAGGCAGCCGAAAGACGAATCTTACCCGTGGGTGATTGTAAGGGACGATTAAGGTATATAAAACGTATGTAACGTCTATACAAGAGAAGGAAAACTTGAAAGCAAAACCCTATACCAACACGTCTGACCAGCGCGGTGTAGTAAGTTAATTTCCCTCCCATTACGGAGGAGGCCCGAGCCCGACAGTGGGACGTTTATGGGCTGTGATGATGATGTGCTTAATTTAAACTGCACAGATGGTGTCGTGGTTAAGAAACCGACCTTCCGTGCCAGTGTCAGTGCCAGTGGGTTCGATACCTACGCAGGACATTACTATTTGTGATCCACAGTGTTCTTCTGAGTCTGAGGTGTAATTTGCCTGCGTTAATTATATGTTTGTAAGGTCGGCAATACAAGGATTATTTACTTAATGCAGGTGTCATAAAAAAAAATATATATAAAAGATGGCAACCGTAATTACAATACAAACAATTGAAACAAAAAAATACGTATTAATTACAAAGAAATAAAGTATGGCCGATGGCCCAGAGAACAATAGCTTAGAATTCATTTATATGAAGAGAGGTAGACTGTTTTATTCGTTACTAACTACTCCCGTGCCTTCGTCCGCCTGGAATAGTCACTTTGGGCTAATTAATGCTGACTTTAATCTATATCAATCTTCACTGATGTTCTGCTCCTATTAGTTGTAACGTGACGATATATAGCTTATAGCAATCCTCGATAAATGGGCTATCCAATACTGAAATATTTTTTTAAATCAGTCCAGTAGTTCCTGAGATTAGCGCGTTCAAACAAATAAACAAACAAACTCTTCAGCTTTATAATAGTAGTATATATGGCTTTTAATTCAATTCTATTTATTTACTAATATTGCCAACGGTTTCACTTAATTATAATGTACAATTTGTTATTCAAATTGAATGTACAGGTATGGTTCAGTTATTAAGATACCGTGCGAAATGTTCCGGGTTCTATACTCGCATAGTATTATTTGCGATCCACTAATTGTTGCTCTAAGTCTGAGTACTATTTAATCAACAAACACAACAAACTCAGGGGATCCTCATTTTCCTCATTCATTAAATTATTTGCTTTATATCAAATTACGTAGAATACTGTGTGGTAGCGGCTTCGAATACTACCACCCCTTACTTTTCTTGTGGATGTCGTAAAAGACGACTAAGAGCTTTATAAACGACATGAGCCAACTCTATTTGACGCTGTTTTGTCAACAATTACATTTACAGGGTTGACGTCTGGCAGGCGGCCGGTCATAAAACTATTGCCAATAACTTTTACAATATGTACTATGAAATAAGAGTACCTACATATTGTATCGACCCCGAGTAATTGGGATAAGAATGGTGATGAGGAGTAGGAGAATGATGATAAAATTATGTAAAATATGTTTAGCTCCAGAGCGATGCCCTTCGAACGAGGATATGTTTAGGTTTTTTAATGAAAATACAATTCTAATAAGTATGACCAGATATCACCAACAGCATCCGATCAAGAGTTAACTACTACAGTAGCCATCACTCCCCTTGGAGGTAAAGGAGAGACCTATATAAGAGTGATATAAAAGCGATATCATATAAGGCGCCAAATATCTTTTGTAACGACGTGTAAAATACTTATTGAGCCTTTATTGAACTCTTCTTCTTTTATGTATTGGCAATCAGCTACTTATGCGAGCCATTGTTGCCAGTGTCGAGTTATAATTATCTTCAAATTTTTAGTGTCTTTAGGTTAGTCATTGTCTAAGTCAAATTGTCGCCATCAACAGTGTTATGGCCACACTGTTAATGGTATCTTGTGGGAATTTTAATGGAAAACGAAAACGTTGCACTTTTATATGATATTCACTACATCCCAGCGCTTCCGTCGCATCTCATTAGGTACACATAATTCCATCAAAATTATCTAATATAACACGATAAAACAATAAGATATCGAATATAATACAAGAGCACTACGTGACGTTTTAGATTCCCGCCAAAAGTCCTGAAACAAACCTATGATTGCGTTCTTCTCTTTCTTTTTTTATTTTATATTGACAACCAGCTATTTATACAAGCCAATGTCGCCAGTCTCGAGTTATAATTGCCTTCATGCCTTTATCTCATATTAGTCAATGTCACCATCAACAGTGCTATTAATTATATCTTCTAGGAATGCTGGTGGAAAACGAAAACGTTGTGAAACAGTTTTATATCTTACTAGCTGACCCGTGCCCACTTCGTTGGGCATAATGTTAATAATCCTTTTTTAGTACAGAGTGTTATGTTTTAATTTCTAACTGCCAAAAGGAGGGTTATACGTAGGTATAGTTTGTATTTGCATGCTAATACAAAATTCGAAAGTAACTCTGTCCGAAAGAAAAAAACATTTTTTGCGAGATTTGCGATAAACGAATTCAATGAGGACCAAGTCGCGGGCAAAGTTAGTTTGGTTATGGTAATTTTAATTGTTCAAAACTTTTCTGTAAGCTATATTGGATGTAATGTTATCATTTGGTAGCAAAATATATTGTCTATCAGGAGTTCCGACCCGAGATAAGCCAACATATAACTGCCCATGGGAAAAACACGGCTTTCTCAGGTCAATGCCCACCAGAGAGAATGTTTGACCTTGGAACTTGTTAATAGTGAGGGCAAAAGAGATCTTCACTGGAAACTGTAGTCTTTTAAACGGTATGGGTAAATCAGTGGGAATCATGGGTATCCGCGGAATATAAGCCAGTTGTCCCACTGTTGGCCCTGTGAGAATGGTCGCCACGATTATATTGTCCCGTAACTCTTTTGTAAGCAGCCTTGTCCCATTACACATGTTGGGGGGGGGGTCAAGTTTCTTAATAGCATGATAGGAATGCCAACTTTTAACACAAGGTCGTGAGGAGGTAAGAAGGGTTCAAAGAATTTAAAAATTCTTGGGGATAGTGCACTGTATCCTCAATATTACACACCGTATCAATAGACTTATAGTGTTTGACCTGACCGGGAATTTTCTCTAAAATGAGCTTATTTATTTCATTCACTGTATCGTTTCTGGGTGACACTATTGCCCTAGAACAAAGCCAATGATAATCTCTCTCCAATAAATTTTCAAGACCGGGATATATTGCGTCAATAAGATGTTCCAACCTGTGCAATATGTGTCCTAATGTCTCGTCAAGTTTAATGTCATTGCTGTTGGTGTTAGTAGAGACAAATTTTTCCTTCGCCAAGATTGAGTAGTTGACGCGGCAAGTCGTCATCGTCGTTGTCGCTCAAATGGGCTCAAATGGCATGTTTGTTCGTAAATTGAGAGATGCAACCGAACTCCATAAGTGAGATGATTTTAAGCATGCTCTGATGACATCGGCGCGTGTTCCTTTTGCTACTACAGGCAGTGTTTGCCGAAAATCGCCCGCGAAAACAAAAGTAATGCCACCCATTGCAGCATCAGAGTTTCTGAGGTCTTTGAGCGTTCCGTTTACTGCTTCAACATGAACTCTATGACTCATGGTACATTCGTCCCATATAATTAAAGATGTTTCTTGTAAAAGTTTCCCGAGTGGCCCATTTTTACGTATGGAACAAACTGACTGTTGCTCTAGTGAGACTGTCAGAGGTAGCTTAAAGGTGGAGTGTGCTGTTTTCCCATCATTTAACAGAATAGCGGAAATCCCCGAAGAGGCAACGGCTAGTCCATTTCTCCCGGATTGTCTTACTTTTGCCAATACCAAATTTGCAAGAAACGTTTTGCCAGTGCCTCCCGGGGCGTCAAGAAAGAAAATTAAACCTCTGTTTTTTAGCACACTGTCAATTATTGCATCAAAAGCTTGTCTCTGACTAATTTCGGTATATTTTCATTAATAAAAACTGACAACTCATATCGTATGAACGTATCAGTATTATGTTCGATGCATTGTTATGTGGCAGAATTGGAGAAGGTAAACCAAAATCATTTAAGTTTTTCTCATTTAGTTCTAAAAGTCTATTTTCTATTTGTAATAGACCTTCATTGTACATGTCATCATTATAGGGTAAAGTGAAATCCTGATTCTGCTGTCGTATTCTATGTCTTATATCGTCACATAAATCGTCTTTGAAGTTTTCCCACAAACTGAGTGGTTCAGATGGGTAACAAAATAACAATATCACCACAAACAACTCCCTCAACTTCCAGGGACATTGAGAAATTGAGGCTTCTCGTAGAGTGTTTTCCCACTGGTTATCGTCTTCTAACAAACCTCTCTCACGGCAAGCAGCTTGGTATGTTTCTTTGACAACTCCGTTCACTTCCGCCCTTCTCCCGAAGCGAGCACAAACGCGAACCGAATTAAATCCGAAGCCATCGCGCGCCGTCCGCTGCTTTGGCCTTCACAGTTAAGACGATGAGTTTACTTATTTTCATAAAGATTCATAATTTTTGATAATATGACTAATAAATATGACCTAACGATTTAAATTATTTTATTAATATTAAAAATTAAATTATCTATACTAATATTAAAAAAAACTACTTTTTGTAACTTAAATATAAAAGTTAGACATATGCTGTTGTTGATTTTTTTGTAGGCATTTTCAAGCTCCACATCTTTTCTCTAGAACTCAAAAATATATCTTTTATAATTAAGGCAGCATTCATAAGAAACGCTTTCATTCGACCATTTTTTCTCCGATTCACTTTGCAAAACGGACTACCACGTAAAAGCCTTTTTATTTTTCGGTTTTTTATATAACCTATGGCACTCAGCAATAATGTGGCTTTCTATTGGTGAAAGAATTTTTAAAATCGGTTCAGTAGATCCCGAGATTACCCCTTACAATTTAACAAATATACAAACACACAAACTTTACTTCTTTATAATATTAGTATAGATTCACTACATGCCAGCGGTTTCTTTGCATTACATTATCTACATAAAATATTTTAATGACGTGTTATGTTAAAACAATAAGATATTGAATATAACACAAGAGCACCACATAATACTTTCATATGCCCACCAAAAGTCTATGTTTACGTTAAAATTTATAATTTCTGTTGAGTTTTTGTTTTGCCTTACTTTTATATGACTTAAGAAAAAAAATAATGACCGTTAAAATTGAAATATAAAGATTTTACAGAATTAACACTTCTAGCTTATGTATTAATTATTTCACACTAAAGAAGGCTTATTATTTTTTTATGCACGGTAACGAGTAATTTTCCTGGTAGTGACGGAATAAGAATACAATTCATCGCCCCTTATCTGAGCCGTGGGTGATCGTAAGAGACGACTAACGGATATAATGTGGATATAACATCTATGCAAGAGAAGGAAAACTCTCAATAAAACCCTATACCAACACATCTGACCAGCGTCGTATAGTAGACCAATTTCCCTCCCATTATGGAGGAGGCTCGATTTCAATAGCGGGACATATATGAGCTGAGATGAACGATTAATAAGATTGAACCACGATTTATTAATAAACAATCTTTGATTCTGTAAAATCCATTTATATATAATGTTTCAAAAAATGTTTATTTTTAACTTGACCCCACGTAAATCCTTGGCCTTACGGCCGTGTTTGGTGACAAGTAAACACCGACAGCAAGTCTAAATTATCCCTGAGTGCTTTACAATACTTTTTAGGCCGCAAAAAAATATCATTTCCATGAAAAAATAGAATTTTTGCTCCCAAATACACACCATAATTAGATTCGAACAGTATTAGAATTAAATAATACCCTTAGCTTATTAAGTCACAAACATATAATAAATAATTTTTCGCACGTAGCAACCCAATCACTGACTTATCATTCATCCTTTTCTTACACTCAACAATTACTTATTCCATCTCTTTCTTGGTGTAATAAAACGTAATTGGTTTTAAATGTATAGGATTGGCGATAGGTAGGTTACACAGTGTAATTTTGAACGCTCGAGAAATGCTATTAAAGCTCCCCAAAAATTACTCTATGCATATTCATAAAAATGATTTTTATATGTAAATGGTTTATATTAAGGTGATGTCGTATTCATTTGTATATAACAACTAAATAATCTATTATTATAAAATAATAATTCTTTATTGCACAAGTCACAATAAGTTATAAAACAGTTTAATAGAATTCTGCTTACAAATAGGGTTTTTTTTTTCCCAAGATGGACCATGGATGTGGTCGCATCCCGACAAATCCGTCCGGGGCGACAGAAGAGGCGGCGTGCATCCATATGGACCCACCCTGCAAACACCTCTCTTCGTCGTGCGAGCGGGTCACGGGTACCCGATCTTTGTCTTCAGTGGCTACACATGAGGCTTAGTAAATAATGAAAAATGATCCCTAAATCCTAAACTTGGTTTAAGTCACTGTGTTTTAGGAAACAGTAATCCTCTGTAACAAAACACGAAAATACATTTGTTTAGATTTTTAAGGAGAAGGTTTTGATAATGATTTCTGATATTTACGGCGAGTATTACATTATAAATAAAACTACTTTTACGGATTCTATCGCGTTTGTTTTTGATTTTTAATTGCCTTTTAAATACTTTACAGCGTTCACGATCACGGGAGGACTGAACGTTTTGTTTATTTGTGTACGCTATACTTAGGTACTTCAACTTAAATTTTAATGTGAAAATACAGATACATACATACATATCATCACGCCATATCCCTTGCAGGGTAGGCAGAGAGAACAGAGTGCCAGAGAACTCTATCTTTGCATATTTCACTCGCTTCCTCAACATTCATAATTCTCTTCATACACGCTCGCCGATTTCGGAGACTCTTGACTCCACCTTCCTTCATTACATGACCGATCTGGTCTAGGTAGGTTAGTCTAGGTCTCCCTCGTTACCTACATCCTTCCACTTTCGCATTGTATATCTTCTTAACCAGACGTTCGTTCGGCATTCTTTCCACATGTCCGAACCATCGGAGCATTCCCTTTCGCATCTTTACACCAATACTCTCTTTCATACCTACTCGCTCTCTTACGTCGTCGTTACGAATGCGGTCGGTCAGCCTAACTCCAAAGATTTTCCGCAAAGCTCGCATTTCGACCGCATTAATTTTACTTTCATACTCTTTTCTACATACCCAACTCTCGCTTCCATACAGTGATGTTGGGACAAGCACTGCATTATGTATTGCTACACGTGCCTTCTGGCTGAGGTGGTGGCTACCGAGAAGTTGCCCCAACGCTCCATTCACTCTATTTCCCGCATTCACTCTTCGCTCTATATCAGTGGTGTACCTTCCATCTCGGCTAAATCCAAGATATACAAATTCATCCACTTGCTCTAGTACATCATTACCTATAGTTACTCTTACATCTGTTCTGGTTTTATCTCTTTCAAAGACCATTATTTTGGTTTTGCTCACATTCACGCGTAGGCCCCTTTTCTTACAATCTTCTGTCATTGTGTCGACTAGGGTCTGCAGGTCAGTCGCTGACTGTGCCAGCAGGACTGCATCATCTGCATAAAGCAGAGCAGTGACCACTGAGTCGCCCATCTGGACCCCCACATTCATATCGTTCAACCTTTGGAGACATTTATCCAGATATATGATAAACAGCCTGGCTGACAGAACGCACCCCTGCTTAACGCCGATATTGACGTCTAACCAAGGCGACATTCCATCATCCAGCCGCACACAGGCTCTACAGCCCATGTAACTGGACTGCACAGCCTGTAGCAGTTTACCGTTAATACCATACTCCGGTAAAATGTCCCAAAGTTCCTTTCGTAATACCGAAAAATGAAAAATCTTATTGTGAAAAATATCTTATTTATCTAGAAAGGTTTTAAAGTTATAAAAAATAATGCTGCGACAAATAGGTGCGAAGTTGTATCTATAAATGTTAACAAATCGGAAAAAAAATTAGTGATAATTGGACATACATAGTTTATCAAGCTGTCTGCGCAATCGCTGCTGTCATAACAACTAATAATATAACAAAAATGATGATTAATGATATCTATATATATAAAAGAAAGTTGTGTTAGTTACAACACTTATAGCTCGAGAACAGCTGCACCAATTTTTATGATTTTTATGTTTTTCAGTTTTTTGTCGTCGGGAATAGGATATAGGATATTAAAATATGATATTAATAAACAAAAAAATATTATTTTTAGTTTAATTAGTTCTAAACGTTCATTTGTTGATGATGTCATCCATCCATCAGCCCGTAAACGTCCAGTGTTGAACATAGGCCTCCCCACGAGAATGCCATCTATAACGGTCCTGTGCCACCTGCATCCAACGGTTTCCTGCGACCTTGATGAGGTCATCTGTCCACCGAGTGGGGGGTTGTCCTGCGCTGCGTCGTCCAATTCGTGGTCGCCACTCGAGAACCTTTTTCCCCAACGGTTGTCGGTTCGTCGAGCGATGTGGCCTGCCCATTGCCACTTCAACGTGCTAATTCTTCGGGCTATGTCGGTTACACCCGTTCTTCTACGGATTTCCGTATTTCGGATTTTATCACGTAGAGAAATACCGAGCATAGCCCTCTCCATAGCACGCTGAGCGACTTTGAGCCTTTTTATGAGGCCGACATTTAGAGACCACGTTTCAGTGCCGTAAGTCATCGCTGGTAACACACACTGGTTATAAACCTTTGTTTTCAGACACTGCGGAATATTAGACGAGAAGATCCTCCTAAGTTTCCCGAACGCTGCCCAGCCGAGTTGGATTCGTCGGCTGACCTCTTTTTCGAAATTGGATCTACCTAATTGGACTATTTGTCCTAGGTAAACATAGTGATCGACAACTTCGAGAATCGCATTCCCAAACAGGTACAGAAATGACATGGGCATTAGACATGATTTTCGTCTTGTCCATGTTCATTTTCAGCCCTACTAGTTGGGAGACCTTGCTGAGGTCATTGAGCATGGTGCCAAGGTCCTCCAGGGATTCTGCCATGACTACGATATCATCTGCGAATCGAAGGTGAGTGATGTATTCGCCATTGATGTTGATGCCGAGTCCGGTCCAGTCTAAGAGCTTGAAGACATCTTCCAGCGCAGTGGTGAACAGTTTCGGAGAGATAACGTCTCCCTGTCTCACGCCTTTCTGCAGATGGATCGGTTTCATACTCTTATTCTGGATGCGGACTGACATAGTAGCGTCTTTATACAAACACTTCAGCACTTCGATATATCGATAGTCAATTTGGCATCTCTGAAGGGACTGCAGCACTGCCCAAGTTTCGACAGAATCAAAGGCTTTCTCATAGTCCACAAACGCTAGACACAGAGGCCGATTATACTCCTCGGTCTTCTGTATAATCTGGCGTAGCGTGTGGATGTGGTCTATGGTACTATAACCTTTTCGGAAACCGGCTTGTTCCGACGGCTGGAAGTCGTCTAGCTTGCGCGTGAGTCGATTCGTAATGACTCTTGAAAACAATTTGTACACGTGGCTCAGGAGTGAGATGGGTCTGTAATTCTTTAAGAGCGTTTTATCGCCCTTCTTGAAAAACAGCACCACCACACTCCTGGTCCACGACTCTGGAACGTCGCCCCCGAGAATGACAGAATTAAACAGCTTCTGTAGGGTTTTTAAAACTGGCTTGCCGCCTGCCCTCAGGACTGCCTGCTCTCTGCTCTGTGTTAATTCCGTCATCTCCCGGTGCCTTTCCGTTCTTTAATTGTTTTAGAGCCATTCTGATCTCGTACAAGCTGACGTCTGGGATTTCTTCGGTATAGTGCCGAGTTAGCTTGGATCTGGGGTCTTGGACCAAGCTGACAACAGGATTCAGGGATGATTTGTACAACTGCCCATAGAACCTTTCGACCTCTCCCAAGATCTCACTCTGGGATGAAATGACAGTACCGTTATCAGTCTTCAGCTTAGTCATTTGGCTCTGCCCAATAGACAAATCTCGTGCGAACACTTTGGAGCCTCGATTTCGCTCTATCGCCTCTTCAATACGCAGTGTATTGAATCGGCGAATATCGCGTCGCATAGATTTAGAGATTTATCTATTATGCTGCCTGAGTTCGGATCAATCGGCTGAAAACTGTACCGTCATTTCCTTTCTCCTCTCCATGAGTTGAAGAGTCTGGTCAGAAAGCTTTATTGTTCTAGTAGCGCGACGGGCCTTAAAGAATTTTGACCCGACCGCGTGGACAGTTTCCACGAACCTGTTGTTCATATCGTTCGAAGATTCGCACTCTTCCAGGCATTGGAAGCGATTATGTAATTCGAGTTGAAAGCTATCGGGGTACTGGTATTGGAAAGGTGTAGGTTGGAGTGTAGACTTCATCAAGCGGGACCGCTCGACTTTCGTACGAAGATTCAATGTGCCTCGAACCATCAGATGATCACTCCCAGTTTTAATCCTGCTGATCACAGAGACATCATTGAATATTTGTCGTTTGTCCGTCAAGATGAAGTCTATCTCATTTTTAGTGGATCCATCAGGGCTAATCCAGGTCCACTTCCTTTGTGGCCGTTTCTTCAAGAAGGAATTCATCATGAAGAGGCCTTCCTTTTCCAAAAAGTCGGCCACTTTTTGGCCCCTTTGGTTTCTCTGTCCAAATCCATATTGCCCCCCTCTCAACTCATCGTCTGTCCTTTTGCCTAGTTTTGCGTTGAAGTCTTCCATAACTACCGTGAAGTGGGTTTTGGACGTGTGGATGGCTTTCGAGATATCCTCGTATAAGGCCTCCACTACGTCGTCGGAGTATGTCGAAGTCGGTGCCTAAACCTGTATGACCTTCAACGAATACCGTTTGATAATTCTGAGTATAAGGGACGCTACCCTTGTTGACACACTTTCGATCCTCTCCACGTTCTCTACGAGAGACTTACGAACGATAAACCCTACACCGCCTTGGGATGGGTGATCTCTCGGATTATGCTCAATTCCTCTTCCAGTTCGATGACCCTCTCGTCGGTCCTAAGCGTCCGAACGTTGTGTGTTACCAGGGCCAAGGGTCGATTTTTTTGGTAGCCAGATCGCGGCCGGAGATTCCTAGCACCCCCTGCCCCGCCACCAACAGGCCCGCTACCAAAATGAGCCCGTGGAACAGCGGAACTGCCGTGACTGGGGGCCGTGACTTTTTCTGCATCCATATTTATTTTGGGAGGGTAATAATGCCATAATCGCCACGCTTGGCGAGCGGATTGGCGATCGCGGTAGATGTTATTAAGTTTCCCGGGAGATAGCCGCTGCCCAATCTCCCGGTAAGACCCTTAGCCGATTTTTACGACTCCCACGGGCAAGTAAGGGGTGACGACCTTTGTATTCTATTCCCGTCGCCACACGGGTAGATGATGTAACTAATGGCAACTGACAGCTCACGTCATTACGTGGTCTAATGGTTTGTTTGGAAAATACCGCGAAAAGTTGAAATTAAATTTGACCGGTTATAGTTCGTTTTCTGCAAGTGTTACGAATTTTTACGAATATTGTTATAATAAAACATATTATGTCTATATTGTCATCAAAAATGCTGTGACTAATAAGATGAAATATTTTCCGACAAAGCCGTAACGCAGTTAGAATTCGAAACACAAAGAATGTAATCACGGCAGAAGAACAATTTATTCCACGGCAAGACCGCCGCGTTAATACGGCCTAACTCCGTGCTTCATAATCACAAGAGTAAAGCGAGGCGGGCCGTGCTGTTGACAATGCGAAATCGTTGAGCAAATCTCAGAGATCAACAATTAGTTAATTTTCAACGCATATGAAGGAAATTGTCGTATAACACAAGGTAATTCTTCGTCTTACTGGCACGTTATTAAAATACTTGATTTTTTTGAATTTATATATTAATCATATTTATTCAACATTATCCTACTCTTATCCCAATTAGGTACTTGGGATCGATACAATATGTACTCTTCGTTCATAGTACATATTGTATAAGTTATTGGCAATAGTTTTATGACCGGCCGCCTACCAGACGTCAACCCTCCTTGGAAATGTAATATTGACCAAAAGGCACAGATGGAATTGGCCGAGGTCGTTATAAGGCTTTTAGTCGTATTTTACGACATCCACGAGCAAAGTAAGGGTTGGTAGTAATTGTAGCCGCTACCACACAGCTAAAAATAACTTAATAAATTTAAATTAATCGAAATCTGCTCATCCCGTTCTTTAACTGTTAGGCGGAACGAGGTGTGCCGGGTCCGCTGGTTATGGATAAAATAAAACCCTAAACGAATCCATCTGACCAATATGCTATATGTCAAGTTCCCTCAAACGGTTTTTATGAATCTCAATAATAGATAACGGATGGTGAAATTATATTCATAACCCATCACTATACGTTTCGGACACATTCATCCTTTTATTCCTCCCGTGGCCATGAACTTTAGTGTTCGATACGTCAGTCAATTAAAAATCAAATACAAACGCGATATAATCCTTAAAAGTAGTTTTGTTTCAAATAAATATTTAAACTAAAGAAATAAAAAGCTTGAAATAGTAAATATGTATTTTCTATATACATCTTGAATCGGGGGGCGGCACAGGTAACGTAATTACAGCCTAATTGCCACCTTTATTTTATGCTCTGCTGAGCGTAATGGTATTTTGCTGTAGCCAGGGGCGGTGATAACTTACCAACGAAGGTATGGATGATGCAGTTTTTTGTCACCAATAGAAAAAATAATTATCTATTTTTAAATATAAATATAGGTAGTTGTAACATAAATATAAAATGGCTACATATTTATAATTCTTTTGTACGTGTGTATGTGGCAATATAGCTCTTAAAAGAAAAACGTATATATAGTCTTTGAAATAACTTTAATATTGTCTATGTCTATGGCCAGTGAATTAAAAAAAAAATTTCAGCAGTCTCTGTAATTTTAAACTCACATCCTTAGATGGAAGTATTTATACCAATATGCGCGAACTCTTAATACTTCGGTTTCTTATCCAAATCAATCACGATTTAGAGTGTGATGCAGAATGGAAAAAATCGTGGTAGGTGTACAATGCCACCGGCGACAAAAACCGGGTTCTGGTGGCCCACTCGCACAGCGTGGAGAGGACCATTTCGGGGCGGGGTTATGAGGTCGCGCGGCACTTAATCTGTCGCTCCAGACGGATTTAACGGCATGTGACCAGACTATAGCCCATTGCAAAAAAAAAACAAAAAAGGGTACAATATGCAACTTTTGACCGAGTACCTATCCCTTAAATTGAAAAGCAAAATTTACAAAACCTTAATAAGGACTACTGTCCTACTATATGGTACAGCATGTTGATCTAGAAAAGCGATGGGTGAGAAATGACTGCGTGTAACAGAGATGCGAATGTTGATAGGGATATGTGGCGTGACGGGAGTAAATAAGGAATAAACGTGACGTGGTATGAACATGTGATGAAAGGGGGTGAAAGTAATACCTAATATGAGAGCAGTTTTAAATATGAATATTGAAGGCTTTCCGTGTGGTGATGGAAAAAGTACAATTCACCACCCCCTATCTTACACGTGAATGGTCGCAAGAGAAGACTAAGGGATATAAAACGCATATAACATCTATGTAAGAAAAGGTAAATTCGAAACAAAACCCTATACCAACACGACCGAACAGCGTGGTACAGTAGATCAATTTGCCTCCCGTTATAGAGGAGGTTCGAGCCCAACAGTGGGACGTACATGAACTGAGATGATGTTTAAAGCTTTTGGACTAAAGAAAATATAGATGGACTGCGTGCATTATGAATAGATAGACAGGGTGTGATCACAGAGATGATGGCTGTTAAGTTTGTATAAAAAAGAGTAGGTACACACTACTTCGGCTCCAAATAATTGGGATAAGAGCTGAATAATGATTGTGAATCTAAGCTTGTAAAGGAATCATTTTCAATAGTAATAAATAATAATACACTTTACCCTTACAGTGAGTGATCCTAAGAGACGACTAAGGAATTTAAAACGCATATAACGTCTTTGTAAGAGAAGGAAAATTTGAAACAAAACCCTAATATACCAACACGTCTGATTAGCGTGGTATAGTAGGTCAATTTGCCCCCTATTATGTAGAAGGCTCGAGCCCAATAGTGGGATATGTATGAGCTGAGATGATGATTTAACCACTGATAAACTAAAGGTAGGTACATAGATATCTATACTACCTGACCCATTTTTTACAATTTTTATTGGCCTATATGATTAGCAACAAAACGGCCTGCCAAACGTGATGTCTATGGCACTGTTTCTCATTTGGGTAGCCATTGAACCATGGACATTGATAGGCTGATAAATGGATGGATAGATATGCAGTATTGAATGTTAGGGTCACACTGTTGACCTGTTCGTCCGGAACGCGGGCCTGTTCGTCCGGAGTAGTACCACACTTACTTTTTTATTTTTTTTCCACGCAAGTAGGACCATGGATGTGGTCGCGCCCCGACAAATCGTCCGGGGCGACAGAAGAGGTGGCACGCAACCCCATGGACCCACCCTGCAAACACCTCTCTTCGCCGTGCGAGCGGGTCACCGGTACCCGATCTTTGTCTTCGGTGGCCAGTAGTACCACACTTAGAAAATAGACGTCTGAGCAGTGACAATACGCAATTGCACTTCGTTCGATGAGCGAGAGAGCAAGCAGACCAATTTTCTTGATATGGATCTTGGTTGGTAGGCAGCGGCCTAGCTGTACTATTGATATTACAAAGGTGCTTTGCATGAGTGACAGCAACACATCATCAGATGTTGTTATTTTTATTCATTAGCTAAGGTTTGTGGATTTGCACTTATAACTTTTTTATTTGTGGTTCTACGACTTTTTTTTTTATTGCCGGTGGTGGCAAACGAGCCATCAGCACATCTGATGGTAAGTGACACTGCCGCTCATGGACTCTTGCAATACCAGGGCATAGCTAGGCTGCCTACCGTGAAGAAAGTGCTCTTCTTAAACCTCGTTTAAAAAAGGACATGTCATAGAGCTCGGGAAACACAGCAGCAGGTAGTTCATTCCAGATCTTGCATGTATGTGGGAGAAACGATCGTGGAAAACGTACAGTTGACGTCTGTATCGTTTCCAAGTGGAATGTATAAACCCTGCTGCGGTGTCAAGTGGTACGGTGATAACATGGTGACGGTGGTACCAAGTCAAACAGTTCCTCAGAGCACTTCCCGTGAAAGAGCCTGTAGAGTACACAGAGAGACCCAAAGTCTCTCCGGCTCTCCAATGACTCCAGTCCTTCCGTGAGATTGGGATCACCGACGATTCAAACAGCACGTCTTTCAGGGAGTCATGTGGGTCTAGCTGATATTTGAGCGCGCCTGCCCAGAGATGTGAGCAGTACTCCACATGAGGGCGGACTTGTGCTTTATATAGCACAAGACGTTGTCTCAGTGTGAAGTATCGCCTGGCTCTGTTCAGGACGCCCAGCTTTCTACTTGCCAATTTGGCTTTGTCCTCCAAATGACTCCTCCTCCAAACTGGACTTTGCTTGATAGTTCGACGCCGAGGACCCCAATACTCTCGGAAATTTGGAGAGTTACTCCTTGGAACTAAAGCGCCATGACGAAGGGGTCCTTTTTTGCAGTGAACGCGCAAACTTGTATCTTAGTGGGATTGAACTGGACTAAGTTCCGTTCACCCCATTTGGAGGCCCGCCCCAGAGAGCGCTCGACTTCAGACACAAGTTGAGTCCTTCTTTCCTGTAATATACTCCGAGGGATATTCTGATGCTCGGTATACCGCTCGTCACCTGTGCTGTCATCCGCATAGCAATGCATACTCTCTATAGAGAGCATGTCATTGTTATGCAGGATAAACAACGTCGGGGAGAGCACCGAGCCCTGTGGTACACCAGCGTTAATGGTCATGGTATCGGAGCAAGAGCCATCGACGACGACTCTTGTACTCCGACCATCCAGAAAGCTGGCGATCCATTTACAGAGTCCTTCGGGGATTCCATAAGACGGTAGCTTCGATAGAAGGGCTCTGTGCCAGACCCTATCGAACGCCTTTGCGATATCTAGGCCGAATGCTAGCGCCTCACCCTTGCCATCCAAAGCCTCTGCCCAACGGTGTATAAGGTACACAAGAAGATCACCAACCGATTGACCATGTCGAAAGCCATATTGGCGATCACTGATCAGCTGATGATCCTCAAGGTACTGCAGAAGCTGGCGGTTTATGATTTTCTCCATTGCTTTGGAGAGCAAGGATGTTATCGCAATTGGCCTGTAATTCGATGGGTCCGACCGTTCTCCCTTTTTAGGGATCGGGTGGACTTGAGTTACCTTCCACAAAGATGGAACCCTATTAGTATCGTAGGAAAGACGATATAGGCGCGTGAGGACGGGGGTTAACTCAGGGGCGCACGTCTTTAAGACCACTGCAGGGATGCCATCCGGCCCACTCGACTTATGGACATCTAAAAGCCGCAGCTCTCGCCTGACCGCACGCTTTGAGATACGGATTTCAGGTAGAGAGCTATCACACCGCGGTATGGTAGGTGGTGTGGCAGCTCCCGCATCCAAAATCGAGTTACAGGCAAAGAATTGACCTAAAAGATCGGCCTTCTCCTTTGCGCTGTAGGCCAGACTGCCATCGCTTTTCTGTAGTGGTGGGAGATTGGACCGGCAGAAGTTGCCTTGGGCAGCCTTGGCAAGCGATCAGAATGCACGACTCCCAGCGGGATACCTCTCTAATCGCTTGCCAATTCCGGCAACATGTTCTGCCGTGGCTCTGGCAATAGCCTTCTTACTAGATCTAGAAGCGGCGTTAAATTTTCGCTTCACCTCTCTGACGTTCGGGTCTTGACAGTTTTTAGCCCGTTTCCAGGCTCAATATGTGGACTGCTTCTGCCGTGCAGCCGTCCTGCAGGTTTTGTTAAACCAAAGGCGGCTGCGGCTGCCGACGGGTATTTGGGTATTGGGGATAAATAAATCCATCCCCATAATAACCGTTTCGGTTACGCACTCTGCACAAACGCCAGGGTCCTCAGAGGCGAAGCAAAGCCGCTTCCATGGGTAGGATGCATAAAACTCGCGAAGTCCATCCCAATCTGCCGACTTATATTGCCAGACTCTGCGAGTCCCAGTCGCCGTAGAGCGATTAGGCCTCGCAACAGGGGCTCTGCTATGGACTAGGCAGTGGTCAGATGACCCAAGAGGGGCTTCGACCACTACCCGGTATTCTTGCTGGTGTGTAGTCAGCAGAAGATCCAGTAAAGAAGACTCATGGCTCTCAACGTCTGGGACACGGGTGGGCTGTGTCACCAGTTGTGAGAGTCCATAGGCCGAGACCATATTGAAGAGATGTCGACCCTGGAGGTCAGTGGCTCGAGACCCCAGCCACTCTTTATGATGAGCGTTGAAGTCCCCAAGAACCACCACCTCCGCTGATGAACACTGCTCCAATATTTCGTCAATCCCCCATTGGACGTTCTCAAATAACTGATTTGACCCCGAATCACTGCCATGCGACCTGTAGAGGCACGCGAAGATGCGGGTAAACCCTCCATAGTCTACGCGCAAACACAAGATAGACAGGTCACCATGTTCGAGGGCCCGAAGCCGGCGACAACAGATATCACCCCGAATGAACACGCACACCCCGGCCTTACGACGGAAGGAGTGCTCTAACTCGTAGCCAGGGTAGTTAAGGTACGAAATATCATTCGGAGCGCCTATCTGTGTCTCCGTTAAAAAGAGCAAGGCAGGCCGCGCCGTTTCGAGATGGTGGTGAACGGCATCGAGATTGCTATGTAAACCCCTGATATTGCAAAAATCCACATCAAATGTGGATAAGGGGACCGCCGTAGAAAACCTTCTCTTTTTTCTGCTACTTTTCATACGGGTTTTTTAAGAAGAGGAGGAAGGGAGTGTGGATGCGTACAATGAAATTCGGTGGTACCAAAAAAAAATAGGTGCGGGTCACAGTGCATGGCTGGAGGGTGAGTTTTGTAAGAAGCTGACACGAAGCACGGAAGGGCCCCCGGTGCACCCCCGCGCGCAGTCGCCGTAATCCACTCCGGTTTCCTGCTCCGGCACAGCGACTACACAACGGGATTTTCGCCGGTTGGCGGGACAGCCTCCCAGGGAATCCTGGGTTCGGCTCCCCTGCTGACCGGCAGGTGGCCGGCGGTGACCATTCCCACCGGGTCTCCCTGTACCCCATGTCAGCCTCTCTCGCTCAATGCCCCAACCAAGGCTTCACCACCGCAAGTTTCAGGCACCACCTGAACCCACCACACGTAAACACACCCAGAAAGTTGAGCTTCCGGCTCTCTCGCTCACCGAACGAAGTGCAGCAGCATATTGCCATTGCTCAAACGTCGATTTTCTGCGAGAGTGTGGTACTACCTCGGACGGACCGCCCCGCGGCTGTAGACAGAACACTGTCAACAGCGTGGTCCTACCACAGTACTAAGTTACACAGACTAAAAGTTACTCAACATAAGTTGTAGATAATTCTATTTAAAACAAAAAAAATGTTGAGTAATTTTTTTTGTGAGACTTATAGTTTGGCAGAAAAATCGCAAAAATCATTAGAACCTCTTTTTTCAAGATGGTGGCTGTGGGTCAAGTTGTTGCAAGGAGATGCAACCCCTGGCCCACGGCCACCATCAACTTGGATTTAACTTTACACTAACCCCCCTTCATACCTAAAAAATAAAATTGTCCTCTGAGAAATGCAACCCCAAATGTAACTTTTCAATAGACTAGTCATCATGTATGTATTAGATAAATCTGACTGAAGTTAGAGTATTAAATCGGTACAATGTGTAACCATTATCTGATAGATAGCACACGTCCCCCATAAAGACGACAAAATAACACGAGACACAAATTGATTGTCATAAGATAGCTCACACCTATGTTAAGTGGTAGGACAATTGGAACGGCTTTCCAATAGATGTGGGCTCGAAACCCAAGGCTGACAATAATTTTTCAATTATAAAAAAAGTATTTAATTTAAAGAAATATATATATGTTAATTATGTGTTTAATAAGTCCTCGGCGACACAATCATTTATTACTAGGAGCTGTGTATAAAAAAAAATATATTGTCTTCATCTCGTATCAGATTTCAGTTTACACAGAATCAAAAATGCAACGATCGAAATGCAAATGGCGTAAAACATTTTAATCTTTTTACAGACGCATGTAGACCACCATAAACTGCTAACAAATTATACATTGCTTTTATTTTTAATTGCTACGGACGAGTTACCGACTTAGCCGGCGGCTGCCATGATACTTCTATTTTTGAATTATGGCGCGCAAACACGTGATTGGTCGGTGGAAGCGTTAACGTTCCGTACTTAATATTTTTATTATGCGATGCGTTCATATAGGGTGGTGATACGATCTTAAATGAAATACCTAATTGCATTCGAAGACGTCTGCCGAGGTATTTATTATACCGTCAGTCTGCTGGTCGTTATTAAGGTTCATTACCGATACTGTTGATAACATACGGTATAATAATTATATTTTAATTCTTTATAGTTCTTTATGAGTGTTTTGGAACAATACTATTTTCGTACAGTAACAAATTAAAAAAATCTGGGTAGCCATATTTTATGCCTACATATTGACTTTTGATAGTCGCATGCTTCTTGTGTCCCCGGAACTATGAAAATCTTTCAAAAAAAATGTTTGCTCTCCATATTTCAATTAAAGTACCTAAATACAGTTAATTATTTTTTAAATATATATTATCAGTCTTAAAATGAATTCCGGTGAAAAGGTTAAAGGTTAAAATGAAATGTAATGTAAAAAAAAAAATGTTCAAGTGAAATGAAGTGTTTTCGCATAATAGATTTTTTTTTAAACACACCTCCCTACTCTAAGGACATAATCCTTGTATTGCGAGGGACTTTACAAACATGTAATAAATTACATATTTGTAAAGTCCCTCGCAACACAAGGATTATTTTCTTATTGTCTGTGTAAACACGGACAATTTACATCCAGACCCAGAACAACACTTTGTGGATCGCACTAAGTACCTATTTTCCTGACATGGAAACTGGCATGGAAGGTCGGTATCGTAAACAGTACGCCATCGGTGCAGATTGTTTATAACTATTTTTGTTATTTTCATTGCTTGTGGTGGCAAACGAGCAAGCAGCACACCTGTTGGTAAGTGTCACTGCCGCCCATGGACCTTTGCAATACCAAGGGCTTGGCCGCTGCCTACCAGTATAAACCCTAAACCCACCCAGTTGGGCTTCCAGCTCTCGCTCACCGAACGAAACTCAATAACACATTGCTATTACTCAGACTTCTGCGAGAGTGTGGTACTACCCCTTCCGGACCGGTCCGCGGCTGTAGACTGAACTATCAACAGCGTGGTCCTACCACTTTTAATAACTAATCAGTATTCGGCGAAAATCCGTTGTTATTATTATGAAATAGAAAGGAGGGGAGACCGGCGATTTTCCCAACTTAATATATAAACTTCTCAAAATTTTTACAAAATTTATTTAATTTAAATAGTATTATGATGATTTAAATGCTCATAATCGAATTATTTTCTGTGTGGTGTTGAAGTAAAAATAAATTCACCACCCCCATACCGGTGGATGATCGTAAACGACTAAGGCACGCAAGTAGATAATTACACGGCAAGAGAACAAGAGCTCTTAACAAAACTCTGTCTGACCAGCGTGGTATAATAGATCAATTTCTCCTCTAATTGGAGGAGATTCGAGACCAGCAGTAGCTGTAGTGGCACGTATATGAGCTAGGTATGCGTCCGATATATCAAAACGAATCTGAAATCGGATTTCAGTCAGAAATCGTATCGTATCGATATTCAACACTATACAAACTGATTTTAGAAAACGTATTTCGGCAGAAACTAAATCAACACATATCAAAACAAAACGACGAAAACGCAAACTAATAATAAATCTAATCATCGCGCAATCGTTTTCTATTGCTAGTTTTGCAAACCAAACCAATATTTGAAAACTTACTAACTATCTCTTTCACTCCGCTAAGCGATCGCTTAGTCAGAATGAGAAAAAGCGAATTTCATTAAAATTCGCATCCTTTCATTCTAACTAAGCGATCGTTTAGTGCATTGAAAGAGATGAAGCGAATTGTCATCTGTTTTGGAATTTGGCGGTTTCTAAGAAACTCAGAATGGCAGATGGAAACGAAACAGAATTACAAGAGTCAGGGAATAAGATCTATATTAGAATGCAACTACTTCCATGATAATATTACACAATACTTAATGATAGTAGTTTAAGTTTTGTGTTTGTTAAATAGATTTTTGAAATATGGGAGAGTTTTTGCACACTTGACCTTGGTGACACGTGCGGTGTGCGCGTAATGTTATTTTTGTGATCTCGTGAACTATATAATTAGATAGGTATTTTACGATTCAATACTATACTAACGTATGTTAGTATCATACATACGATTTGATGATAAATAAGAAATAACTATTTAATGTAAACAGGTAAAATTACGAAGCGAAAATCTTTCGCTTCGTAATCGGGATTAATAAAAAAAAACCATACAAAAAAAATGTACATTATATAATCTAATCATGAAATCATTGTAAATATGACGATTTTTAAATACGCAAGAAAGTTTTGTATCATATCCAAAACAAAACATTTTTGCTAGTCTAGTACTCTAGTTAAGCCTAGATAAAGCATGAAGGAAAATCGTACACCTAAATCCAATCAACAAAGAAATTATAGAAAAATTATTTGAATGCGTTCGTTCGATTGCGTTTTTCGTTTGCTACGCTAAAATAACTAAAAACATCGAATATCGATCGAAACTAAAGTAAACCCGCTCTGGAAATCGATTTCTGAAATCGGTTTTTAAAATCGATTTAAATATCAGAAATCGAATTTGTATCGGTTTGCGTAAAAATCTGAAAACGCCCATCTCTAATATGAGCTGAGATGTTGAATCGAATTATTTACATAAAGCTAATTACTTACAACCTATTAAAGCTCGACATTTAACTTAGCAAATTTCCACATATGTACGTCATCTTATGTTTACTTCTCATCATCTATGTTATATGCAAGTCATCGTTTTTATATCATAAAGTAGGTACTATATGCTTCTAAAAACTTTAACTTCTTGGTATTTTCTTGTACCTATTTGATTTTTTTTTTCTAAATTTTATGAATTAGCCGTTTGTCTATTTTTGGAAGTGATTACTTCTTATTGAAGGGTAAACCGCTTCGTTACGTAACGCGTAATGGCGCCAGTCTGTCTGGCTTCCCTTTCTCTCGTTCATACGGTAGCGGTAGGCAGGCTCCTCCTCTCTCACTCTAAACCACAGCGGTAAAGGTAATAACCTAAACCTTTCTCAAGTTAAATAATTTCAATATTAAATAGTTCAACTTAGATTAAATGTTCTCTTCAGCAATGAATCTCTTAATTCATTTAAAATTACTGGTGCATCTCGCTTAACGCCTATTTGCCTAACGAATTTTGACTTTGGTTGGCGTTAGTAATACATGGTATTGGTCATGCTCACTGAAAGGTCTACTTGCGATAGCTGCGTGGAGCGGGTCTCTCCCTTCCCTCCAAGGTGGTTGAGGGGAGTGATGACTACTCTAGTAGTTAACTCGTGATCGGGTGCCGCTTGTGGGATCTGGTCCAGCCATTGGCTATTTTACATTGTATTTGAACTATTAGGTTCGAAGGGCATCACACTGGAGCTATTTCTTTCGTGTACCATTCTTTTTATATATATAAAAAAAAATTAAAAGAAATAACAATAATAGACAAACCCGCTGAGTTTGTTGCCGGATCTTCTCAGTAGTGATCTACTTCCGATCCGGTGGTAGTTTATTAGATTAAATTAAAATGTTAATACTGACAATATGTAACTGCCCTCGCAGGGTTTATACATAATAAATGAATTTGAATTTGTATACCAATCCTTCCCAGAAATCCTTCTAGAACATTCCTATTTTTTTTATGGAATCATGAACTAAGTAAGCTGAGAATCAAATTACTGTAGTTATTTCTCTTCACAATAACGTACTTATTATATTTATTGCTACTTACTAATCACCAAACAGAAAATTACGCCCATACAGCGAAGTTATGTAAGGAATAGTAACCATTAATCGTTCAAAAATAAATAAGCATTGATGTCATTAGCCAACCGTAGATTAACAAATATCGGCTTCTATATTATCACTTTATTGATATTCTTCTTTGGATTATTTTTACGAAATACTCTCTAATAAGCAGGCGAACATAAAATGAAACTCTAGTTTAGGTGATTGTATAGGTTACTAGATTATTTTACTACTACTTTGCAGTTTCCAAACGTAACAAGCTAGTGTCAAAATAATGAATGACATAACCACTTGTGTACAGTGCGAAGTGCAGTGTTTTTAAATTTAAATTAAAAAATAAATGTGAATGTGAGAATTATTTAAAAAATAATTAACAATAAAACGGTGATCATGTCATACACTCTAATGCGACATTTGCGGCGAACAGCAATGTTGTCGCAACAAATCCGGTCTGAATCTATTATGGCCAACCAGACTCCTGAGGACATAATATTTCGGCCTCCCCTCGCTCAATGGGGCAAAGTTATCAGAGAAGCTGAAAAGATAGTTGGATATCCGACCTCCTTTATGAATTTGCGATGGTTATTGAGTGACGAATTCGCTAATTTGGCAATGCATTTACGTACTGTCGTAAGTATAAACATTTTACATTTTTAATCTAAAACGAAGTATTACAGTATTTATTGATTGTTTAGAGATATTACAAAGATTCCATTAGTCATAAGCTCAATAATATGCCTAATGTGTTCTTTTAAATACTTATAAAATTAATTATTATGTAATACTTATGAAGTATTTAATTGCACATGTGATCGCAAGGTTACCGCGCATTATAACAACAAGGAAATGTTCTTAACAAAAAACTAAGGTTAACAACTAAAATATTTAGGTTGATATTAATACATTATACATTATTGCTAATTTCAAGGCATTTATAAAATAATAACCAGTTTCTTTTTATAAAAAATATATATTAATAATATAAAATATTCTACCCAGAATATCTATCATGTATTTTCCTCATAACATATATTATGTCTTTAGATTTTAGACTATGACAGTCTAAAAAGTGAAGTATAGAAATCAGTCTGACCAGACTCGCAGTCTGGATTCAAGCCTCCTCCGCAATTGGAAGGCAATTGATCTAATATACTGGTCAAACAGGTTGCCATAGCGCTTTGTTTCGAGTTTTCCTTCTCTTGCATAAATATTATATATCCTTCTTTTACAACATCCATGGAGAAGAAAGGGAGTGCTGAGCTGTATTCTTATTCTATTACCACACTGAACCTATAAAGCCAATAGTGGGTCGTAAATGCGCTGAGGGAAGAAATCCATGCATAAAAATTTTAATAATTTTTTTTATTTTAATAGGTTGCCATGAACCATCCCATCATAAAAACAGCTAAAATGCTTATCTACAATGAACATAATAATCTACAACCGTGGGGTCTTATTATATTGTTATTGTCCAAAGCAGTCGACCCATCAACCTCATTACTAACTAACACAGTAACACAGAATCAAAGAATACTTGCCGAACTAACAGAAATGATAAGAACAGGCCACTATGTACACCGAGGATTACTAAACATACCACCGGGTGACCGCAGCAAAAATTCAGATACCGCTATATTTGCAAACAAAATAGCCATCCTGATTGGTGATTATTTACTAGTAACTGCAAACGGTATGTTAGCGAGATTGAAAAATCAAGAATTGTCATATTTAATATCAACTGCTTTGAGAGATTTAAGTGAAGGTGAGTTTTTTGGCCAACGGGACGCACAAAACATGCCTTTACCGGGCAAACCGGTGGATAAATATATGAATACTTATAATATATGTAGTGACACACTTCCGTTAGAAGTTGAACAAGTGTTAGGCTCACCAATACGAGAATGGACTTTACGTACTCTGTATAATGGTGGAACATTATTAGGCCGAGGGTGTCAAGGAGCTTTATTATTAGGTGATCACAACTTAGAAATGCAAGAGACCGCACATAAATTTGGTTGCCATTTATGTTTAGCATGGCAAGCTGCTACGGAAGTACAAAAGTTTCTATCCGATAAAGAATCATTCTCATTAGTTAGTGCACCTGTATTATTAGCGATAAACGAGAATCCAAAGTTGTATGAAGATATTCAAGGTAGAAATATTCCTGATGTGAATTTAGATAATTTAAAAGAGGAGATTTTGAAAACTGATGCTGTTGAACGGACAAAAGCTTTGTGCATAGAACATGCGGAGAAGGCAAGAAGTTATGTTGAAATGTTTGGTGATTGTGAATCAATAAGTACAATCAAACGATTAATTTATACTTTGTAGTATTTTCTTTTATATTATTGAAGCGTAAATTTGATACATATTACAAATTTATATAAACGTCAATAAATTTTTGTTTGAAATGTGTTATGATCAAAGCACTTGCTCAAAACAATGAACACTAGTTGTTCTTGAATCCCAGATCGATGTAATCTACTATAATACATGAATTTATTGCTGCTTGTATAAATTTCTAATATTATTTTATATTTATAATTTATATAAGGATAAATGGTGTCAGAAAATTAGATAACATTTAGGTACAAGATGAAAATGTGCATAAAATTGCATATCTATATAATTGTATTTTCTTAATCTTTCCGTGTGGTGAGGGAGTAAGAATACAACTCACCACCGCCTATCTTACCCATGGGTGATCATAGACTAAGGGATATAAAATGCGTATAACATCTATGCGTGAGAAGGAAAACTCGAAATAAAACGCTATACCAACACGTCTGACCAGCGTGGTATAGTAAGTCAATTTCCCTTCAATTATGGAGGAAGCTCGAGCCCAACAGTGGGACATCATGAGCTAAGATGATATAATTGTATTGACTGTGGGATATTGTAGTGATTAAGACAGTGAACAACCAAACCAAATGTCGCAGGTTCGCCTCTAATACAGGACAATTCTTTGTGCAATTAACAAACTGTTATTATGAGTGTACATGTAATTTGTGTGGGTAATTATGTTATGTACTAATAGATATGAATATTATTTAGCATATTCTTGCAATATATTCAGTTTTTATACTGTATAATTTTTATATGTTTAACGACCATTAATTAGGTCATATTATTAAAATTCTTGGATTCCAAATTATGTTACCTCACCGCTCGCTCATTGCTGTAATGAATTAATTTTGCAACTTAATAATGTTTAACCTTCCTTATTATAATATACATAGATAAAAACTTATATTTTCATATGCTAGAAAATTATGTTTTTAATATCTAAATAATTATACCTATAACTTATATTTTTATTTATATTCTGGTCAAAATTAATTACTGTGATGTTCTCTTAATATATTAGGTATTTAGATGAATATAAATATGAACCTATTGCCTTAGTTGCTTTATAAGACTTAAAAAAAAAGCAATAGTGACCAGCGGCGTAGCGTGCCTTGGCAGGTCCCCGAATATAAATTTTTTGGGGCCCTTATGAAGGGTAAAGATTTCTCACAAAAGAAAAAAAATTTTTGCATAAAATTAAAAGAAATATTTATTCATCATAATTACCTCTTACTTTTCCAAAAAATTTA
Source organism: Lymantria monacha (assembly GCA_905163515.2). Classification (NCBI taxonomy): domain Eukaryota; kingdom Metazoa; phylum Arthropoda; class Insecta; order Lepidoptera; family Erebidae; genus Lymantria; species Lymantria monacha. The sequence continues at coordinate 26,633,129 of LR991100.1, forward strand.
CAAGGATTTCGGGAGCCTCTGTGGCTCCATATAATTGATACGGCAGATATGGCGGTAGCTACGCGCCTGATAGTGGCTGATAGTGACATATGTGATTACAAACTAGATTATAAATCTGTCACCACAGAGATCTTTTCTATGCATTAATGTCAAACATTTTTTGCCACAAATATTATTAGTATTTGAGAAAAAAAGTAGGAGAGCTACTATCAGATTGCTTTTCAATAAAAATTTAATAAATTTTGTTTTAGCTTTGATGACTGAAGCTTCAAGCTTCCAACTCTAGGTTTTAGCCTTTACATCAACGTAAATCATTAATAGTTAAATAGAATAATATTATGTAGTAAATTAGTGCAAGATGTTACCAATATAAAAAGTTGTTGTTTTATAAAATGTTGGAGTAAAAAGGATAATAGTTTCTTGGTGCTTTATTTTATTGTAATAAACCCGGCAATGAAATCTTACGCTTAACTTCTTCCTAGAGTCTAATTCCTCACAGTATTTGACGCCACTACAAAAAAAACAAATTTGATTCGAGTCTATTTAAAGGTCTAATATTAAAGACCGCATCAATAATAGTTTTGTATTTCGTTGTGTATCGTCAACGTCAAAATCGTCTTACGAATTTTCGATCAGCTCACCTGCCCTGACGAGAGTTTAACATTTTTTAACCATCCCAAAAAAGTGCACAACGCCGCTAAAGACATTTTTACTTCAAAAAACAGTTCTCAAAACCTCGTAAAACTCTCTACAATTTGAAATCTGAATCGGTTTCCTAATTTTAAATATTGACATTAGCGTATTGTTTCCCGCCAACCTGTAAAACTTTTTTTTTTGTAATGGCAATCGATTACCCATACGACCCAACGAGTGTTGTCAATGACGAGTTTTATTTTAATATGAAAAGTACCTATTTATATATTATCACGTTATTTAAGGTTATTCCTGTCAGTAAATCGAATCGTCACCTTTAACAGTGCTGTGGCTACACTGTTAATGGTATCTTCTGGCAATTTTGGTGAAGAACGAAAACATTTGTAAAGCGCTTTTGTCTATATTCACTACATTTCAGCAATTCCTTGGCATCACATCAACATAAAATACCATCAAAATTATTTAATAGGGTAGGCTGAGTACGATTGAAACAAAGGACGGTTGAAACAAAGCGAATATCTAGTGAACAGTGCATGATAACGTGATGGGTACAATACAAGGGGAGTATGAAGCGTGTAACAGGTCGGCACACGAATTATAGTGTTGCATCGCTCTTGGCGCACTGTGCTGGAGTGCAAAAAACACAATAGGGCCTCTATTGTTTTTTGACCGAAATGTAGGTATTTTTGTTGGTATATTTTTGTAATTATTATGGTTTTGTTTACAGTTACAGTATTAACAGTTTTGTATCGTTTAAATTTAAGTTTCCACAATATGGAAATATAATTACTTAGTTTTCATTTCAATTTATTATCATTCTTACTGTGAACCATTTTATATCTAGAATTGGGGACAGTTGAAACATTTTTTGTGGGTACCTACGGTTGAAAAATTATATTTATTTAATTTTCTTCTTTCTTAGATGTCAAGGATCCGCCAAAGGAAGACAAGAGATCGGACTGTCTTATCAACATATAAACTAGCTTATGAAGATGTAAATGCGGGATCTTTGTTAAGAACAGCAGTAGAAAAATCGATTGAGCCACTGTTCCCTGTTAAGATATATAGGACAACTACGAAAAGCGTTTCCATATTAAGTAGGGCAATAACTGCCAAGGCAACTAACAAGCAGGGGGGCGAAAAACTAGGAAATCTATACATCATCATTCTCCTATTCTTATCACAATTGCTTGGGTTCGATACAATATGTACTCTTCTTTCATAGTACATATTGTAAAAGTTTTTGGCAATAGTTTTATGACTGGCCGCCTGCCAGACGTCAACCCTACTTGGGAATGTAATAGTTGATCAAACGGCAACAAATGGAGTTGGCCCAGATCGTTATAAGGTTCTTAGTCGTCTTTTACGACATCCACGTGCAAAGTAAGAGTTGGTAGTATTCGTAGCCGCTACCACACAGCATCTACAATCTATACATATGCACCTAAAAAAAAAGAAGACATGAAAACAGATGAAGTGTACCAAAACTAAGCAAGTTAAGAAAATATTAGGTGGAGGAAAGACTAAAAGAATTGCTATAAACCGGGAAGAACTATCACGCAAATTGAATCGTCATCATCAGAAGAGGAGTACCTACTACAGTCTTATTGGTAGGTCAGCATAATCAAAAAGCAGACCGAGGGGAAATTGATACAGTGTACAACATGTAAAATATGCATGCATGAAGAGTTCACACAAGATAAGGCTTACACTCAGATAGTGGGGATGCTACGAAGAGTCTCACAAAGAGGAGACCGAGAACGTCTAATGTGTTCTATCTCATTCTCTCGCCGGCTGAATCCTATACATTTATGTGTTTGTGTCTCTATGGACTTATATTTTCGTTTCATCGAGTTTGAAATCACAACGATTCTAAAGAAGTTTCACTTCAAAAATACAGATCGTTATGTTTGCCATAATTGATGCCGTTTGGTCAACAATTACATTCCCAAGGAGGGTTCACGACTGTCAGTCGGCTAGTCATAAAACTATTGCCAATAACTTTTACAATATGTATTATGAAAGAAGAGGACATATTGTATCGAACCCAAGTAATTGGGATAAAAGTAGGACAATGATGTTAAAATATTGAATAGGTATAATGAAAAACCACCACATGACACTTTTAGATTTCCAGCAAAATTCTAATATGTGGTTATATTTTTAAATTATTCATCATCAAAATTCTCCTCTTATCTCAATTACTTGAGGTCATCAATATGTACTCCTCTTCCATCGTTGTTTAGTGGTAGGACCACGCTGTTGACAGTTTTCTGTATAGAGCCACGGGCCGGTCCGTCCGGGGTAGTACTGCACTCTCTCACAAAATCGACGTTTGAGTAACGACAATGTGCTATTGCGCTTCGTTTGGTGAGCGAACGAGCCGGAAGCCCAACTGGGTGGGTTAGGAGTTTGTATTGGTAGGCAATGGCCTAGGTATACTCTTGATATTGCAAAGGTCCATGGGTGACAGTTACAGCACTATTGCAATGATTTTTTTTTGGTTATACCACCATAAGCAATAAAAAAACATTCATCTCAGTTGATATATGTTAGACTGGTGGGCTCGAGCCTCCTCCATAGTGGAAGAGAAATTGACCTACTATACCACGCTGGTCAGACGTGTTGGTATAGGGTTTTGTTTCGAGTTTTTCTTCTCTTTTATAGATGTTAAAGGAGTTTTATATCCTTTAGTCGGCTTGTACGATCACCCACAGCTAAGACATGGGGTGGTGAATTGTATTCTTACTCCGTCACCACACGGAAACATTGCAATAGTTTTATGACCGCCCGTCTACCTGATATCAACCTTCTTTGGAAATGTAATTGTTGACCAAACAGCATTAGGCTCGGATTGATTCGATATAAAGCTCTTAGTCATATTTAACGACATCCACTAGCAATTAAAGATTGTTAGTGTTCGTAGCCATCAATATACAACATGAACAGTTAAGGCATTCATGTATAACAAACTCGTATTTGGATTTCAAATGTTATAGGCTTAGTTTCTAAATAAGTCAATTATATCCGAAGAGCCATTTATTCATATATTAGGCGTAATTCCCATCCACAGATACATCTCGATCGCAATTGGTGTTTATTTATTTCTTTTGTCAAAAGAAATAATCTCAAAGATTAAGGCTTCAGATAAAAATAAGTAAAAAAAATAAATATTAATAATGTTATCAATGAAGTTTCTAATTATCTTGCCTTAATACACGTCAATGCTGGCCTCGAACCTCCTTCATAGTAGGAGGGAAACAACTTCTACTAACTACCACTTACACCACCCTGTGGAAAAGGTCTGATTAATTCTGATAAAATATTAAAAAGTCAATATCAGAATTTATAAGTTTAAAAAAATTCTATATGAATGGAAAATTTTATTGATATAGTTTTTTATGAGAATTTATCAGCTGAGGTTCAAATTACTTTTATATCAGAAATTATTGCTATATACAACGGCTGATGCTGCAGCATCAGCCGTTGTATGACATTAAATTTTCGGCTCGTATTATATTTTCGTCTTTAAAAGAGACGTGTACCATTTACCCTATAATATTTATACATCATTACGAGCTGAAAATTGAATGTTAGGACATTCAATTTTCAGCTCGTTATGGTGTGTATATCACAGACAGTTGTGTGAGACGCGCTGTTGCTTAGACCAGTAAGTAGCACGATATGAACGGATTTCCAATAGGGATGGGGTTCGAGTCCCATATATGACACTCATTTTTCGCTCATAATCAAGTTTTTATTAATAATCAAACATGTTAAATGCATGCAGTAATTTGAACATATTATCTTATATTAAAGCCAATACAGTACGTGGATCAGTATATTTATTTAGGAAAACGGATATCATTTGGCAACAATAGCAACGAACTAGAGGTAGAGCGCAGATCAAGAATTACATGGAATAAGTTCTGGAGTTACAAGGAAGTGATGAAAAGTAACATGCCAATAGAAGTAAAAAAGAAAATGATGGACTCGTGCATTTTACCATGTCTCACATATGGCTTTTTTTTTTTTTTTTTTTTGTGGTGGGCCATGGACGTCGCACCCCGCCAAATCGGTCCGGGGTGACGGAAGAGGCGGCGCGCAACCCCATTGACCCACCCTGCAAGCACCTCTTCTTCGCCGTGCGAGCGGGCCACCGGTACCCGATCTTTGTCTTCGGTGGCCCGCTCGGCGGTATGCCCTCTCGGGCTCCTCTCCTGTCGATGCCCCGACAGATTTCGCCGTCGAGGCGTCGTCCTCACGCGGTGGCCTCGCGTCGGGTGACCGGACAATTCCCCGGTCCGATCACCCGAAGCCTCGGTTAGGGCGGCATCAGGCGCATGTCTCACATATGGCTGCCAGACATGGAAATTCACCTGTAAGGTAAAAAATAAAATAATAACATGTCAGCGAGCTATGGAGCGTAGCATGCTAAAGATAAGAAAAACACACAGAATCCGTCACACAAAAATAAGAAACATCACAAAGACAGTAGATGCGCTCAATTTTGCTCAAAGACTGAAATTTAAATGGGCTGGCCATGTAGCACGGCTTAGAGATAATAGATGGACATCTGAAGTAACTACATGGAACGGTCCTCAGGGAAGGGGCGTGTTGGTAGACCATGTACGCGCTGGGAGGGCGATATTAGAAAAATCACTGGACCGGACTGGATCAAAGTAGCAAAAGACAGGGAAAAATGGATATCTTTGGAGGAGGCCTTCACCTGAGAGGGGTCCATGGGGAAAATACAAATTTAAATTCAATATTAATTTTAAATTCAATTATAATAAACAATAATAATATTATTAAAATTTATCTGTACATTCGAATTATTTACACTTAAATTATTATCACATTTTAATTATTTACACATTTATATTATATTTTAAACTAGATTAAGAATAAGATTATTGTTAATTTCATTTGTAAATGCATGGAATAAAAGGCTTTTTTATTTTTATTTTTTTATTTATTTTATTATCTTATATTAAATATATTATATTCTTTAGTCGTCTTTCATGACACTCATGGGTAAGATAGAGAGTGGAATGAACCATATTCTTACTCAAGTCGCCATACAAAAAATTTGTTAGTGATTTTTATACAATATCTCAATGATTAACTTGTTATTAATTAATAACATAGGATACACTGGTATATACTTAAGTCCTTGTGGTCACGGAGGAATTTTAATTTATCATCACCATCTTACCCGTAGATGATTATAAGAGACGACTAAGGGATATAAAACTCATATAACATAAATATAAGACAAGGAAAACTCGAAACAAAACCCTATACCAACACACCTGATCAATATGGTATAGTAGGTCAATTTGCCTCCTATTATGGTGGAGGCTCGAGCCCAACAGTGGGACATATTATATGAGCTATGATGATGATATAGTCCAGTTAGGAAGATTCAATTTATCCAAAGTACCTACCTATTGTCTATCGTGGGAATTGAATCCATGACACCGGCGACTTATCTATAATAGCTATCTCTGCAATCGTCAATTATAGTTAAATTCCCTTCCGTTTTAACGAAGTCCTGAGCTTAAAAGAAAATGAGGAAATCCAATAATACTGCCCGACCTAGATTTCAACTCGTCGAGATATTTTTATATTGATTATTATGATTATTTATTAATCATCGTTTTATAGTGATTATATGTAGAACTTCAAAGTTATAATATATAAATCTATGGTATAAAGATAAGATTAGTTATAGGTACACCTATTACTTATTAAGATAAGAAATGCGTTCAGATATAAATGCTGTGCCGTGGCCATGAATGCTGTAAAGTATTCGAAACTTAATAAAAATAAATTCAAACGCTATGGAATCCGTAAAAATAGTTTCATTTAAAAAAGATTATGGCCCTGTTTACATTTAAACAATAAATGATTTCCTTTATATCCAACTAGCTTTTGTAACGTTCCCGTTAAATATGATTTTCTCTACCTACTTATAGTATGAAAAATCATCATTATCATCACAGCCCATAAACGTCCCACTGTTGGGCTCGGGCCTCCTCCATAATAGGAGGGAAATTAACCTACTAGGTATACCACGCTGGTCAGACGTGTTGGTATAGGATTTTGTTTCGAGTTTTCCTTCTCTCGCATAGATGTTATATGCATTTTATATCCCTTATTCGTCTCGTACGATCACCCACGGGTAAGATATGGGGTGGTGAATAGTATTCTCACTGCGTCACCACATGGAAAACCATATGAAAAATATCAAAGCACATTTCACCCCGTTTTTAAACCCTCATGCAGTGACCATTTTTCAGAATATTTCTTTTTAGCGAATACTCAGTTTTTAATTTAACAAGAAATCAAGTAAACGTGTCTATGCAAAATTTAGTCCCCTATTTATACCCTTAGAGAATGAAAAACAAAAAATCAATCAAAAATATTTATTCACACACGCATATACTGAAGTGTCTCACTATGAATTGTGGTCGCCATTTTTTGAAGAGCATTTCTTGCATCCTCTATCTGAAACTTATCGCTACACTTCATGATGGCTAAAAGCTCATCGTCAAGAAAATGCTTCAGATATTCCATGCATCTAGTTCCTCGAACAGCATAGTACAGCTGCTTATACTCCAAAGGTTGTTTCTCCACTTTGGACTCCCAAATATGGCCATATAACGTCGGATATTCCCATGTTGCGATGATAACTGGAGCTCCCACGAGGGAATAAGAGTACGGATGAGTAAAGAAATCTCTTACATCAAGATATAATTGCCACAAAATTGCCAAATGCCCTCCAAGTATGTAAGCGTTCCTCTCCATATCTGGACTTCGATTTGCTAGCTTCATAGCAGCCTGACAACCCTTGCCGAGCATACTCCCAGTCGTGAGCATAGTTCTCATGACAAATTCATCTTTACCTCGACCAAGGTACTCGTTGGAGCCCAGTTTCTTCAAGTTATCTTCATTTTCCCAATCGTAAGGAGGTAGATCGTCCAGACCTGGAGATACAAAGTTACAATAATGGAGCCATCTACACGGGACTACCTTACTCAAGAGACATATTCTATATATATTTTTTATTGCCTTTATATCTACGAGCAAACAACCTACCTGATGATTTAAGAGCAGTTTCTGGACTTAAGCAATACTAGGGAACAACCAAATCGTTGTCTAACGTAGCTGCAGACTTAGAGGGAATAGAATAAGGACAGGAAAAAATTAAATGGCAGGCGAGTAGGCGATAGGAGTAGGTGCTGGGGGGGCACACTTAAAACATTACTTTTTTTTACTGACCGTCGCGCCGCCTACAGACCGGTTGTACAAACTTAGCTGCTGCCATTTTGTCCTGTCTGTCAAACGTTTGACAATTGAGAATTGTTATTTTTTGTTCATAGTGTAGGTAGTTATTGTCATCGATCTATTTTCGATTATTGATGTACTTTCTGAAAATTATATCAATTTTCATTGTTAAACTTATATTATTATTGTTTCGATATCAGCTGATATGGTTTTTTTTATATTTCAGGGTAGATTTCATAGTAAAAGAATATTCTGTATAATTACACATACACATGTAGATATGTATGTATATCACTTCAACTTTAGTTCACCGCTTAAACTCTGGGTAGCAGCACTTTCCATACATGCATATTTTATCATCGAGTTGCCACTCTTTTTCAGTTTAATAACTTTACTCTTTGAGTAGGTGTAATAAGTTTGTTACGAAAGCGCTACTGCTCGCCTCTTTGGCACTCCATTAGGCACTTAAATTAACTGACGTCAACCATTCTTGAGAATATTATTGTTGACCAGACGGCATCAGGTGGAATTGTCCTTGGTCGACTTTAAGCTTTTAGTCGTCTTTTATTACACACACATATCATCACGCCATATCCCTTGCAGGGTAGGCAGAGAGAACAGAGTGCCAGAGAACTCTATCCTTGCATACTTCACTCGCTTCCTCAACATTCATAATTCTCTTCATACACGCTCGCCGGTTTCGGAGACTCTTGACTCCACCTTCCTTCAGTACATGACCGATCTGGTCTAGGTAGGTTAGTCTCGGTCTCCCTCGGTACCTACATCCTTCCACTTTCGCATTGTATATCTTCTTAACCAGGCGTTCGTTCGGCATTCTTTCCACATGTCCGAACCATCAGAGCATTCCCTTTCGCATTTTTACACCAATACTCTCTTTCATACCTACTCGCTCTCTTACGTCGTCGTTACGAATGCGGTCGGTCAGCCTAACTCCACAGATTTTCCGCAGAGATCGCATTTCGACCGCATTAATTTTACTATCATACTCTTTTCTGCATACCCAACTCTCGCTTCCATACAGTAATGTTGGGACAAGCACTGCGTTATGTATTGCTACACGTGCCTTCTGGCTGAGGTGGTGGCTGCCGAAAAGTTGCCCCAACGCTCCGTTCACTCTATTTCCCGCATTCACTCTTCGCTCTATATCAGTGGTGTACCTTCCATCTCGGTTCTTCGGTCTTTTATTACAATCCACGAATAGTATAAGGGTAGGTAGTATTTGTAGCCCCCACCACATAGGATTCGATTCGAACCGCCTCCACAGTATATGAAAAACCGACCTACTTACTACTTTGGTTAGATGAGTTTTTACAGGGTTTTATTTCATGTTTCCCTTCTTTTACACAAATGTTATATGCATATTATATCCCTTAGTCGTCTTTTACGATAATGGCGGTCAGGATAAAGGGGTGTGGAATTGCATTTGTTTTAGCATACTTTCGTCCCGACTCATCATATGTCTATACCACGTCAAGTGTTCACTCCTTACTTATTGAATGACAAATAAAATCTATGCTCTACAAAAGTTAATCTGTGCTATATAAAATGTTTCCCCTCCAAAAATTTCACACTTCTATCATATGTTTTTACGACATTCTGTCTAGTTTTGTTTTTATAAATAATACTCGATTTCGCTAAAATATGTGTGTTTCAAGTAATTATTATAAATATACAAGCTACAAAATCTTGCACGTCACTTAGATATATAGGTATAAATCTGTATGTATAGTGTTTATTAGTTATATGAAATATAGGTAAAATAACATAGGCATAAAAAAGATTCGACTTGGCGTAATATAGATTATCAATTTGCAATAATAAGGTACCTGGGTCGAATATGGCCAGCCGAAAAATATGGCCATATACCATTATTTCTAACACGAAAATTTGTAATGACCTGAATGCGACAATTAATTGTCGCTAGTGTCGCATGTATTCGAACGGCGTACCTATCACCCTTCCCGCGCGCCATGTAGTCACCCAGGGTCCATTAAAGTGAAACATGCTGCTGAAGTTATAAAAACATTAAGTAAGTATTCTACTGTATTTTTGTTATTTTTCAAATAAGAATCTTTGTTAATAACATTGAGCTGTTGTGTGATGATCGTAATTTGATATTTCTTTGTTCAATTATCAAAGTAATAGCGTCTTTTTCATTTGTGTATATGAAAACAAAAAATGCATAACTGCAAATATGGCCACCGTTTGGCCATATTTACGGTACTAAATTACCGAAACTTTCTTTTTTGTTTTAGACCATGGAACGCTATAGAGCTAAAGGGCTTCGAGGTAATTGGTCAGAACCATCAATAAAAAAAGCTTGCAACTAGCTTTAACTGAAGTCAAAAGCGGTAAGATGAAGGTATATACGGCTGCAAAGCATTATAATGTACCAAGACGAACTCTAAGGCGTTATTTACAAGAGAAAAAGGAGACTTAATCTACTTTGGGCCAGTAACCACTTCTTAACCCTGAGCAAGAGAAGATTTTGGCATCCCCATTGACATTGTGGGATACCCATTGACAGAGCGTGTACTACATAGATGTGTAAAGACATTCTGTGATCGAAATGACATTTCAGCGTCAGGTTGATATCTTTAAATTTATATTACTTGTAAAGCTAGTTCTTTATATGTACAAATTGTCGCCCAAAGAATATCTTTAAAATAAATGTTCTATTAAAACTAAATATCCATTTTTATTTCAGTTTATTCCGAAGTATTTTAAAAGAGTAAATTAATACAGTAAATATGGCCACACGTATGGGCATATTTACCACCCCCGTCGGAAATATGGCCAATTTCTATTTTTTTTTTAAACAGTTGAAAATACTATTTACTGTTGAATGTCTTTGTATTTTTTAGCTTTTTTGTATAGATAAATAGCCACTCTTCACGAATAAGCGCTAAAACTTGTTTGTTTTAGCTTTATTATTTAAAAAAAAATATAACAAACCTTAAGGTGGCCATATTCGACCCAGGTACCTTATGTACCAGAAAATTATGCATAGCAACGGTTTTTTCTTAATTTGTGGAGGGGGCGCCACTTTCTTATTTATAGTTTATCTGTGTAATTTTTTCTTTTTCGTATTTTTTATTTGAATCCAGTTTTAATGACCTTATATTTTGTAGGTAGTTTTTTAGTTTTTAAGTTCATAATTATAATGAACTTGGTTCATTATTATAGTGTCCTTTCCATGAGTGGAGAAATATTTTTTTCATTCTTTTCTTTCTATAAATATTTAAGGAAACGGTGACAAAACCGCTAAAATATTGTAACCGTTTCAAAAAACTTTACCTTTTGGTTTTGAAGGTAACGCATTATTCTCGGCGTCCCTTTCTCCGAAGAAGTCCCCTTCTACCAGGTCGCGCAGTCCAGTGGAGATAAGTTCAGTCACTTGATTATTACGCAATCCGCCAAGATTCTTCAGACAAGTCGCCAGGAGATAGTCACCTGTATACACAATAATGTCAATGGATGGTTTAGTTTTCACTAAGGCCGTTAGTTGAATTTTAGGTAACACCTAAATTAAGTATAACATAATATTAACTTTTTTTTAACATTATTTAGTGCCAAAAATACATTAAAATCAATATTATGTGTCATTTATATCGACTTAAGCGTCACATAAAATTTAGGAGTCGTCAGTGAAAACGTGCGTTAGGGGACGTCCATTAATCACGTGATCTTTTTTTTAGCATTTTTTAACCCCTCCTCCCCTTCTCCCTTAGTGATACGTGGTGAGGTTTAAGACTATGAAGGTTTAGGACTTCGTGATTTTTGTCAAACTACTGACCCCCTCCCCCTTTCAAACCTCACGTGATTAATGGACGTCCCCTTAGAGGCAGGTTAAAACTATTAAACAGGAAAAAATATTCACTGACCTGTTAACAAAACGATTTTATTCCCAAAAAGCAGGTCTTGATAATTCGAGCCGTGCTCTTCTTTCTTCTGCAGGTTCACCATGGTTTTGTGTATGAAATGACCTGTTCTCTTCATCTCCACTATCTCGGCCAGAGCTCTTTGCGAATGGAGAACTCCAGAATCATATTGTTCCGCTGTAAAGTCTTTAGGATTGAAGCCAGCGGCTTTGGAGACGAGGAGAATAGTCAGACCAACAGATTGCAAGTTGCTTTTCGAACCAACTAGGAGATTCTTCGCTGATTTCAATAAAGGATGATTGATGCCAACCTGAATAAACAATATGACTCTCATCAGCCGTGGATGGTTGAATATGCTCAAAGGGGTAAATGCCATAATCACCACGCTCAGCAGACTAGTAGGTGGGCGGTTATAGATTTTTTATTTTTCTATTAGGTACTTATGGTGGCATGGTGGCAAAAAAGCAAGCAACGCACCTGATGGTAAGTGTCACTGCTGTCCATGGACCCTGTTACATGCACCATGGGCTGCCGGTTCGCTCGCTCATTGAACGAAGCACAGCAACACATAGAAACTGCTCAGACTCAATTTTCTGCGAAAGTGTGGTACTACCCCAGACGGACCGGCCCGCGGCCCTAGACAGATTATATTACAACATTATTCCGGTTTCGGATATTAAATTAGTTCGGATTATCAGTAGGATAATCTGAAATAACTTAATAAATTATCCAAAACAATTTAATAAATTAAAGTTTCGGATATTTTTGATTATGGATATATTCAAACAATTGTAAAAAAGAAATGCTAAATATAGTGATTATTGTATTACTGCCCCTTGAATAGGCTTACGTTTAAACTATCAGTTCGACTGGTTGAAAAAAATCCTACATATTTCATATAGACACCAACCTTAACCTAAATTATTCGAACTTTTATATCGGTTTCAGATATATTTTTATTTCAGATATCCGAAAGTTTAAGTTACGTTTATGAAACTCCATAAAAGCCCTAACTACCGCAACGAAATAGTCTACTTATAATCTGTTGTTTATACCGCCAACACATTACGAAGACAGTGGTGACGTCAGATTCTATGCGAATCTGACGTCACCACTATTTTGAAACAAAAAAAAACACCAACAAAAGAAACACCAATTGGTGAAAAGCTTGTGATTTCATAATAATAATTACCAATATTGCAAAAAAAAACACCTAGTGAGTGGTTTACCTTGGGATCCGCTCAGTGGGTACCTTCATGAGTACTTAAACCTACAAAACCATTTGATCCAATTATATAGGCAATATTGATGCAAACAACCATTGCATCCAAAGTGTAACTAACCAACTTTCTTAAATGCACTGCAGTGTTTGCAATCTCATCGTTGAACAACCATCGAAGGTTAAGGAATGAGGTTGGATATCCAACTATCTGTTCCGCTTCTGTAATAACATCTCGCCATTCCAGCTCCTCGTTCCGACCAAGTCCAACACCAGCAGATGAGTGACAAATTGACCTAAAAATAACTTGCATACAACTTATATCCTAAATCATCTAATAAGTTATTTTTTGGGGCAGCTATGGTCAGGTCTAATTGCTCAGAGGACGGAAGGGCGGTGTAGAGCCCCAAAAATACCATATTTCTACTCTCTGACTATCGAACGGGTAACCGAAATCGATTTTTTGAATAACAGAGCGAAGACATCACTTTCACAAGATAAATCTTCTTACGGACGGCGGACTAATACAATATCTGGCGTCCAAGACATCTACTGTGTGTCTATTCGTATGAGGTTTCAAGAATACATTATACAAACACGAGTTTATTCTCCCGCCCGCATAGTCCTCGGCAACAGGATAATTACTATAATCTATTTTGAGCAAGGTGATTTTCTTAGTACCCGATAAGAGACTTTGACCGTAAGTTAATTAGTATCCACTTAGTATGACTTAGAATGTTAAATATTGTCATGAGTCGAAGTTTAAGATAACGTTTAAAATATGAATGCATTTTATAATTAGAAGTATCAAAATAATAATTTGCATCTTAGCTCATACACATCCCAATGTTCTCAAGCCTCCTCCAAAGCAGGAGAGAAATTGACCTACCATACAACGCTGGTCAGGCGGGTTGGTACAGGGTTTTATTACGAGTTTTCCATTTCTTGCACAGATATTATATACATATTATATCCCATAGTCGTCTCTTACGATCACCCACGGGTAAGAAAGGGAGTGGTGAATTGTATTCTTACTCCATCACTACACGGCAAATAAAATTTAAACTGTCAAACCCTTGATGCAAATAAAGCGGTTCTTCTAATAATCGCCACAGCAATTTTCTATTAACAAATAGTCTTTTGTTCGATCCAGACAATCTTTGTCCTAGAAATTTTAAAACACATAAACTCTGTGATTTCACAAACAATAATGACGTCTGCGTAAACATATTTTAAGCTCGGTAATTGTTGAAGAAAGCAGACTAAACTTAGAATAAAATTTGTTAAATTTGTTAGATTTGATAGAAATGATATGCTTTTATAGAGTATTAAAAATAATTTTAAGAAAAATATATAATCTTACTATTAAAAAGGATCTATGTACCTACTTATTACACTGTGCCAGATTTAGGTTTAGGACTGCGAGGCTACGGCTCTAGGTTGATAAAATAAACTCATCTTCATGAGTCGAAGTTTAAGATAACGTTTAAAATATGAATGCATTTTATAATTAGAAGTATCAAAATAATAATTTGCATCTTAGCTCATACACATCCCAATGTTCTCAAGCCTCCTCCAAAGCAGGAGAGAAATTTACCTACCATACAACGCTGGTCAGGCGGGTTGGTACAGGGTTTTATTACGAGTTTTCCATTTCTTGCACAGATATTATATACATATTATATCCCATAGTCGTCTCTTACGATCACCCACGGGTAAGAAAGGGAGTGGTGAATTGTATTCTTACTCCATCACTACACGGCAAATAAAATTTAAACTGTCAAACCCTTGATGCAAATAAAGCGGTTCTTCTAATAATCGCCACAGCAATTTTCTATTAACAAATAGTCTTTCGTTCGATCCAGACAATCTTTGTCCTAGAAATTTTAAAACACATAAACTCTGTGATTTCACAAACAATAATGACGTCTGTGTAAACATATTTTAAGCTCGGTAATTGTTGAAGAAAGCAGACTAAACTTAGAATAAAATTTGTTAAATTTGTTAGATTTGATAGAAATGATATGCTTTTATAGAGTATTAAAAATAATTTTAAGAAAAATATATAATCTTACTATTAAAAAGGATCTATGTACCTACTTATTACACTGTACCAGATTTAGGTTTAGGACTGCGAGGCTACGGCTCTAGGTTGATAAAATAAACTCATCAAAATTTTTTAAGCGGCAAAAACAGGCCTTATCTGATGGCGGCAAATGTATAGGCGAAACAACCAAAATTTTTTAAAGTTACATAAATTTAAAATTTTTTTCCTTGTTCTCTTGCATTTACAACATTGAGATATGAATATATAAAACATAGATATATTATTAAAAAAATATATAGTGTAAGTACAAAATTTTAAAATATCTGTAAATAAGTGCCAAAAATGTTTTTCCTCAACATGTTATTCTATCGAGTAGGTATGAAAGAGAGTATTGGTGTAAAGATGCGAAAGGGAATGCTCCGATGGTTCGAACATGTGAAAAGAATGCCGAACGAACGTCTGGTTAAGAAGATATACAATGCGAAAGTGGAAGCATGTAGGTACCGGGGGAGACCGAGACTCACCTACCTAGACCAGATTGGTCACATACTGAAAGAAGGTGGAGTCAAGAGTCTCCGAAACCGGCGAGCGTGTATGAAGAGATAGAGTTCTCTGGCACTCTGTTCTCTCTGCCTACCCTGCAAGGGATATGGCGTGATGATATGTATGTATGTTATTCTATATCAAGGCGTCTTATTAACTTGGATCTTTCTTTGTCAGACTATAGTCTGAATATATCAAGTCTGCGTATCAAACGGGATATATTCCGTATCAGACGGGATATATTCCGTATCAGACGGGATATATTCAGAGCTCTCAGCTACGGAACAGTTCTTACTCTTAGAAATAAATCACGAATTTAGGGAAAATATCAAATATCCTCAATTCTCTTTTTCTTCGAAATTATCTCTAATTAAAATTCTCGTTACGAACGCATATTTTTATATCTGATGATGAAATGATTTCTGATGTTTACGCGAGTATTACACATTTGAAATAAAACTATTTTTACGGATTCTATTGCGTTTATATTTCATTTTTAATTTACCGATTTTCAAACACGTTTTTTTTTTGTTATTGCAAACGAGCAAGCACCACACCTGATGGGAAGTGTCACTACCGCCCATAGACCTTTGCTATACCAAGGGAATAGCTAAGCCGCTGCTGACCAATACAAACCCCAAACCCACCCAGTTTGGCTGCCGGTTCTCTCGCTCACCGAACGAAGCGCAATAGCACACTGCTATTACTCAGACGTCGATATTCTGCGAGAGTGTGGTACTACCCCGGACGGGCCGGCCCGCGGCTGTAGACAGAGAACTGTCAACAGCGTGGTCCTACACATTACCATGAACTTAACCATGAACGCTGTAAAGTATTCGAAACGTCGGGAAATTAAAAACCTAATTCAAACACAATATAAGCCGTAAAATTAGTTTTATTTACGAGTAAGTATTGCATCAATCACAACTAATTAGGATAAAAACAGGATGATTATGATTCAACTTCTTGACATTCGTCTCCATATTTTGCTGAGTCCGTTGGATCCGTTGAATTATGTTTGTGAATTTTCTCGCAATACAAGGATTATTTCATCGGTGCCGGGTGCTTTAATTTGAAAAAAAAAAGTGATTAATGAATAATTGAAGTATTACCTTGTAATACAAAAGTTTAATTTCTATCATTGTTTTAAAAAAAAATACATACATACATATCATCACGCCATATCCCTTGCAGGGTAGGCAGAGAGAACAGAGTGCCAGAGACCTCTATCTCTGCATACTTCACTCGCTTCCTCAACATTCATAATTCTCTTCATACACGCTCGCCGATTTCGGAGACTCTTGACTCCACCTTCCTTCAGTACATGACCGATCTGGTCTAGGTAGGTTAGTCTCGGTCTCCCTCGCTACCTACATCCTTCCATTTTCGCATTGTATATCTTCTTAACCAGACGTTCGTTCGGCATTCTTTCCACATGTCCGAACCATCGGAGCATTCCCTTTCGCATCTTTACACCAATACTCTCTTTCATACCTATTTGCTCTCTTACGTCGTCGTTACGAATGCGGTCGGTCAGCCTAACTCCACAGATTTTCCGCAGAGATCGCATTTCGACCGCATTAATTTTACTTTCATACTCTTTTCTGCATACCCAACTCTCGCTTCCATACAGTAATGTTGGGACAAGCACTGCGTTATGTATTGCTACACGTGCCTTCTGGCTGAGGTGGTGGCTGCCGAGAAGTTGCCTCAACGCTCCGTTCACTCTATTTCCCGCATTCACTCTTCGCTCTATATCAGTGGTGTACCGTCCATCTCGGCTAAATCCACATCCAAGATATACAAATTCATCCACTTGCTCTAGTATATCATTACCTATTGTTACTCTTACATCTGAAAAAAAATACGATTATAAATATTATATACAATTCAATACAAGGTATTTTGTATAGTTAGATACATCAGGCCAAGTCCGATCCCTCATTATACAAGGAACAGGGTTATTGCGCGCCCCCCGCTGTGTTACTGATTAAAGATACGAATTACCTTAACCAACTCTTCGACTATAAAATTGGTATTATATGCCTTTAAAAATAATTATCGGTTCGTAGCGAGCGAGATATATTGTATTTTGATAATTCTATAGATATATGTAAATTATTTTTCGTAAGGTCGTAAAAAAGCAGTAAAAATATAATTCAACGCCTTATTCTTGCCCTTGGATGTTGTACAGACAACTAGAGCATGTAATATGCAGATAATATATACGCGAGAGAAGAAAAACTCGAAATAAACTTCTATATGAACTCGTCTGATCAGTGAGAAAAGTGATTTCCCTCCAAAACCGAATACAGAACCGAGATCTTTCTTGTTTGAACAATGATGTCCCGGGGAGCCCAGCCGTACAACACGTCCCGGCGGGCGTCCGTGCCGTATCGCTAGACAGCCAACTCGCTGGGCAAGACATTACCGTCCCTTTTTCAAGTTTTATAATGCTGTAATTTATAATACTAGATCACATTTGTGGCTATATCTTTAAAGTAACACTGCCATCTTACTAGGCACCAAAGTTAATTATTATATAAAAAATAGTAAGTATCTAATATTTTGAAATTATTAAAAAGAAAACCTTAAAAGTCCAACGTTTCTCGCTCTAATTATAAATTTTGAATGTCAAGTCGACGATTAGCGACAACCACAGTAGCGTGTATCCGAACGCAGGCTCGTTTCCCGCGCACGCACCCGCCATTATCGGGGGTCGCATGTCACTTCCGTTGACATTTAGAAAATGAACGATCTTTTTAATATGATGCATTGTGCACAGAATTTAACGGGCCGTGATCTCTTTCCACTTGTCATCACAATAACAATAGCTTATTTTATAAAATATTTTCTTTCTTATAATTTTCGATTCAGTAAATATTTGATTACAAAATCAACTATCCGTATGATAACGGAATAAGAATTCACCACCTCTATGGCATGGTGGTCCTGAAAAACTACAAAGAAATGTAAGCTTATAAATCTACTGTTGAAGAAGGAAATCTCGAAATAAATCCCAAAGGCGCCTAACTAGCGTTCGATATCCCGCTTACTAGACTCGACACCTAAATCGGAACAGATAACGGAATAAGAATTCACCACCTTTATGGCATGGTGATCTTGAAAAACCACAAAGAAATGTAAGTAAATAATATCTCTGTAGAAGAAAGAATTATCTGGCACTCTGTTCTCTCTGCCTACCCTGCAAGGGATATGGCGTGATGATATGTATGTATATGTATGTATGTATGTAGAAGAAAGAAACTCGAAATTAATTCTAAAGGCAATACGCCTAACTAACGTTCAATATCCCGCCTACTAAACTCGATACCTAAATCTATATTTTCATAATAAGTAAACTATTTGTTTATTTAAACGCGCTAATCTTAAGTAATAACTTGAACTTAAAAAAAATCTTATTCCGTGAGATATTCTATGCACTACGCTGTGACAAAAAGGAGCATTGTCTACAAATTTCAATAAATAAGGTTAAATTTGATAACAATGGGACATCGCACACTAAGGGCTCTGTATAGTCACCGTTGCATAACAACAGCTGATATAACAAAAATGATGATTAATCATCATCATCTCATCTCAGCTCATATATGTTCCACTGTTGGGCTCCAGCCTCCTCCATAATGAGAGAAAAATTAACCTACTACACCACGCTGATCAGACGTGTTGGTATAGGGTTTGGTTTCGAGTTTGCCTGCTCTCGCATAGATATTATATGCGTTTTATATCCCTTAGTCGTCTCGTACAATCACCCACAGGTAAGATATGGGGTGGTGAATTGTATTTTTACTCCGTCACCACACGGAAAATGGTGATTAATGTGTTGTGGATATTATTAAAGATACAGAATAACGTGAGCTTTCTGACGTAGACACAACATACCTAAGTGCTTAATCCATGCAACTGAAACTGTCGGCACACGTACCTAGTTTAAGAAATACAGCGACATAAAAGCTATATTTCCCAAACACTTCGCCCAGAGCGAGTGTGGCCAGCTCTAAATACTCACAAAAACAGTGAACTCAATTATGCCTCGATAAAAAAAATACATTTCTACGATTATTTTAATAAAAGGCAGTTGTATCTTTAACAAGGCAAACAAAACGAACCTTTTCCCTTTATCATATTTGCATGGGTGGTTTCTTTAATAATCTATTTGTAACTAGCGATCATAATAAAAAAAATGTTATGACATTTGCATCATAATTGAATCGACACATCGTAAATAATAAACGATAATTATCGCTCCACATAATAATATACGAACAGTAATTATAAATAATATTTTAACGTACACGCTATAAGAAAATTAGCATCATGAAGTTCAACGTTGGTTAATGACGATCATGATGAAAGTTATTAAGATTTTTTTTAAGTTTAAAATGTGTGTACATAAATTTCAAACTTAATAAAAAAAAAGTGTGTGTGTCAGCTCCGACGCACGACTGGAGTTTACTCCTTAAGTACGATTATCAAAATAGGCGCAAAAAAAGCTCATTTGACTAAATATTAAAACTGTTCAGTAAAGTATTATCTCACATCAGAAAGTGAAAGGTGCGCAGAATAGGTTGCGCACCAAAAACGTAACGAGGTCGTTAGATCACTTGATTTTACTCCTCAATTTTTTCTCATACCGGGCGCCTTATATGAAAATCGAGGAGGAGGAGTAAACTCCAAAAAAATTGAAAATTATCATGGTAGGGCCCACACAGATAGAAAACTATCAATAACAGCTTGTTTACAACAACAAACTGCCAATTCTGGTATTGCAAAAGTCCATGGTAATAACATTTAACATCAGATGCGCTGCTTGCTCATTTGCCAATAAGCAATATAAAAAAAGTTTAACGATATGGTGATGAATTCTATATTTCTAGGAATGATACATACATAGCCGCCTGTTTCCGAGAGGGGTAGGCAGAAATTACGCATTGCCACAAACCACGATCCTGACATACCTCCATCGCTTCATTGACACTCATCAGTCTTCATGCATGCTCTACGGTTACGCGTTACATCTCCAGTTTGATCCAGAAAAATATGACGTGGTCTTCCCCTTCTAATCATGCCACTCACACTGGCTTTATACGTATATTTGCTTCATCAACCTTTCTTCACTCATTCTTTCCTCAGCATACGCTTGTTTCTCTTTGTCGATATCAATATAGAATTTATGATTATATCGGTCGTGATGGGGATTTATATGAAAAATCTACATGAACATAATTTACCTAATTGTTAACTATAATCTTCTTCTTCTTCTTCTTATATATTGGCAATCAGCTACATATATGAGCTATTGGTGCCAGTGTCAAGTTATAAATATTTTCACGTTTTTAGTCTTTCAAGTTTGTCATTGTCTAAGTCAAATTGTCGCCATTAACAGTGCAATGGCCACACTGTTAATGGTATCTTGTGGGAATTTTGATGGAAAACGAAAACGTTGTAAAGCACTTTTATATGATATTCACTACATCCCAGTAGTTCCGCCGCTTTATATTACATGAAATGCCATTAAAATTATCTAATATAACACATTAAAACACTAAGATATCCAAGAGCACCACATGACGTTTTCAAATTCCCATCAAAAGTCTAACTATAATCTTTAATTGAATAATCTTAAATGAAAAAAAAAATTATGAAAATTTAATTTTTTCCGACATCTAACTCAATAAGCAGACAATGGAGTGTTTTATTATCAACTTTCTGCCTCATTAACAGAACCTCACGTTTATAAACTCGCCATAACGAATGAGTCAAAACTCGCTGATTTATTAACAATCTTTGAAGAGTTCAACAGCAGACAGCAAACAGTCAAGAATCTGGCCCTACCACTACTAAAGTTATTATAACATATAATATACTAAAACTATACAAGTATTCAGAAATCCTATCGATAAGAAAAGATTGTATCTTTTGTGAGGATATAAAATAAATTCTTTTTAAAGCACCTGCTATGCACATTAATTTAATACAACCATTTTAAAAACACTAATAATTATAAATGCATAAAATAAGATAACCATGTCGCCCCCGAAGCTTTGGTTTCTAAATTCAACAAAAAAAAGCAACGGCAATGTTGCTACAATTAAAAAAGTGCACGCTATCATTATGTTAAAAGTTTAATAGGCGGCTTTGTAATAATTACTGCGCTACAAATGTTAACAAAATGGAAATAACTTTTACGTTTTCATTTTAATATCAAAGGATAAAACTTAATGCATGGGTATTGAAACTTTTTGTTTGTGCAAAGGAATTAAATAATCACCTTCGAACAGGTTTTTTTTTTCTTTTATAGAGTGTAAACGTTATTTCTATTCAGCCTTAAAGTAAAAATAACAATTTATTGAGATTCAGCACAGCATGTTTTCTATTGTAACTACGCTATGTTTTAGCAGAATATTATCATCATCAACATCATCATCACCATCTCGGCTCATATATGTCCCACTGTGGGGTTCGAGCCTCCTCCGTAATGGATGGGAAATTGACCTACTATACCACGCTGGTCAGACGTGTTGGTATAGGGTTTTACTTCGAGTTTTCCTTCTCTCACATAGATGTTAATATGCGTTTTATATCCCTTAGTCGTCTCTTACGATCACCCACGGGTAAGATAGGGGGTGGTGAATTGTATTCTCACTCCGTCACCACACGGGAATAAATAATATATTACAAAGACTTCACTGACTGACTCCATTTAGTGGGTCAGACAGAGGATCAGTCCGGAAATTGCAGTAAGGCGGATCACTTGGAGTAATAAAATACTACCGTAACCTCAAAGAGAGCTGGATATCCAAAATTTTAATACTAAGAGCGATCTAATGCAGTCAAGGCAACGATACCGGTGACCCACTCAATAGGCGTATAGGCAACGCCGTCTATCAATCACGTTGGACCTTTTGAGAGCTAATGGCCGAATTAATAGGTTTAAAAAAATGTTTTATCATATGTTAATGAAACAAAATTTTATTCTGTAAGAGTTTTATTTAATGATTAAGATTAAAATCAGAACTTACCGACAAAATCAACTTACAGACAAATACAACATACAGACGAAATCAACCTTAACAGATAAAATCATTCCAACGCCTATATTCTTCTTCTCTTAAAGGACTAATAAACTATATAATATGTATATAAAATCGGCACAGATGGCGTAGTGGTTAAGATACCGACCTTCCGTGCCAGTGTCGGGGGTTCGATTCCCACGCAGGACAACACTTTGTGCGATCCACAAAGTGTTGTTCTGAGTCTGGGTGTAATTTGTCTGCGTTAATTGCATGTTTGTAAAGTCCCCCGCAATACAAGGTTTATTTCCTTAGTGCAGGGTGGTGTCTTTTTAAGAATCTGCGCATGAGAAGGAAAACTCGAAATTGAATACCCTATGCCTATTACTTGTTGGAAGTAATAGGTCAATTTTGCCTCCTATTGCGGAGGAGGCTCGAGTCCAGCAATGAGGACATATGTATATGAAATGAGATGGTGATAAAAATCACTCCAAATAGAGGAATACTAAAAAAATCCTCTGCCAAAAACATCTGAACCAGCATATTAGATAAATTGCCTTTGTACTGCCAGTGATGCATTTGGGCCTATATTTAGAAGCGCCAAAATTTTAGAAGCAACGAGCATTTTAAATATTTTTTATTTATTAAGACCAAATTATTTTACTTCTTTTTAACTTTTACTATCTTAAAATATCAATATATTTAGTAAAATTCTTTTGTTAAAATAAATAATCATGTAAGTACTAAAATTTAAAATATCTAACAAATTTGTACTAAAAACGTTTTTGTTAAGTCTGTCACCCGCAGAAAAGCTGACCGCGTGATGCCTTGACAGCAAGCTGGGGCACCGACGGGAGTTGGTATGCTAGAGGAAAACCCGCCGGGCTAGTCACGGACGTCATGCATTCGATACCAATGGCCACCCAAATGACGACGAGGAGGGAATAGGGTCGGTTACGGGGCCACGCGCCGCACTTTCATCGCCCCAGACGCAACAGACGGAGTGTGTCCAGAAAACAGGCTGCCAAAAAAAAAATTGGCGTCATCGAATCTGTCACTACGTACTATACACAGATTTGATGCGCAAATATTAAATGCCCATGTAGAACATTATATAGATTGTAAGTATAAAAATATAAATTAAATTCCTTAGAATAGGAAGGCATATATGACATTGAGAGTATGCAATCTTTACTAAGGACTAGTTTGGCCCCATGCCGTGACGTAAATCCACTTGGAGCGCACTTTATTGGTGCTGTATAATGTTAGAATTTATCGATATATTATCTCTTACGTACTTCCTTGTGTAATTATTATACATTTTATGTTTATTTTAGAAGTTAAAATGGAAGAAAATTACTAAGCATATTTCCTATTCAACCGTTTTATTTTATAATGGATTTAAATTTCTATATCGTAGCTGGGTTAGATTAATCACCATCTCGGCATTCCGTGTGGTGACGGAGTAAGAATACAATTCACCACCCTTCATCTTACCCATAGGTGATCGTAAGAGACAACTAAGGTATATAAACCGCATATAACATCTATATAAGGGAAGGTAAACTCAAAACAAAACCCTATACCAACACGTCTGACCAGCACGGTATATCTAGTAGAATTTCCCTCCCATTATGAAGGAGGCTGAAGCCCGATGATGGGACATATATGAGCTGAAATGATGATGATGATGCAATCGGGTCATTTGGCTACACAAGAAATATAGGACCAACTACTGTTATCTCAACAAATAAAATTTTATAAAAGCAATTTTGTCGTCATATTGCTTAAAAATACATTTTGAATATCCTTTTTTTTTTAAAGAAGCATTTTAGAAAAAAAAAGGATATTCAAAATGATGTATATAAAGGATATTTAAAATACAAAATGTGTTATGTTTAACCACGTAATTCAAAACGTGCTCGAACAATTGTAACGTTGAGCGCTTGCTTACATCTAGGGTTATTATTTGTTTTAAGTAAATAAAGTATATTTTATATTGTTTGAAGAAAGTAGGATAGATAATATTTTTTTGTTAATGAATTACTTTAAATTTCTTTGCGTGCTGGTGTTTTGGCAAGCGGGTTGGCTACTGTTATTGCTCTTATCAATTTCGCGGCAGAACACTGCAGAACTGTTGTTTTCTTTAACCGATTTTACAGCTCCCACACCAAAGTAAAGCTTAGTGAAACATTGTATTCTGACCATATCACCAAACACCAAATGAGGAAACTTCAACTATAGACAAAAAAATAAAAAGAGTGATTAATAATACATTATAGTCTTGAAACGTGAAAAAAAAACATTATAAGTAGCCCGATAAGTAACATGCAATATTAACATTGTTAATTATTTAAATGCAAAACAAAGTGTATTTACGCTTCTTATGTGCTTCCGTGAAATTTCAACACTTAATCAAGACTTTAACTAACTTTGTGGCAAAGCACTAAAGTTTATATTTGAAAACAATCTTAATGTTAAGTAAATTTTATAAAAATGCACCCTTGATTGCTGTTAATAAAAATGCACTTGCTGATTGATCGATAGAAATAACCCGCGTTGATTGGTCGATAGAAATAACCCGCGGCAACAGCAACCAATGACGAGACGTTTCTATTTTAAATAATTCTGTAATCAAAAATTATAATGAGTAAAAATGATTTCCGAACGTGGACACACAAGAAAAGATCTAACATAATTTATAAATTAAATTTAAGTTTTACGAAATTGTTTTTTTTTATTGGTTTATTCCCGAAGGGGTTTTTTTTTTGGGTGGGCTACGGTCGGCGCACTCCTCTCACCACTCCGTCCGGGGTGACAGAGGGGCGTAAGCACGCACACCCGTAACCCACCCGTGACGTCGCCTTCGTCGTTGGGCCGACCACCGGAGCAGAGTGACTTGACGTCAGTGGTCGGCCCGACGGAATACCCCTGAGGAGTCCTTCTCCTCAACCGACGTCCCCCCCCTCGGGTAGGATGTCGGTCTTTCCTCACGCGGTCGGCCTCTCGGCGGGTGACGGACTAATTCCCCGATCGCAGGTAATCGCGCCTGCGCCGCCCCAGTCGCAGGCGGCGGTTCGCGTCGTCGAGGAGACGCTCCTCGCGCACGCGCTCCGCCGCCTCCTTCCGCGAGACTACTGCCTCGCAGAAGGTTGCGACCGCGTGCCAGTTCCTGACGCTGTCGAGCATCGCCTTGGCGATGGTCGGCAGCGTCAGGGCGGCACTGATGATTGTGACGAGTTCACGACGCTGCTCTGCCCAAGCGGCACAAACCTCGAGCGTATGCTGCGCCGTGTCTTCGTCGCAATCGCAGTGGTGGCAGGACGGTGTACTTTCCCTCCTGACGACCTTGTGCAGGTATTTGGCGAAGCATCCATGCCCTGTCAAAACCTGCACCAGTCGGAAGGAGAGCACCCCGTGCCACCGTTCCAACCATTGCATCAGCACCGGCTGGAAGGCCTCCACGGTCCGCACACCGAACCGAGGCCTCTCCAGCCGGACTGCCCAACGGGCAATGACATCTAGGCGGGCGTCGACGCGCCAGGCGGTGAGTTCCCTCAAAGAGAACACACCGCCCTCCGCGCGCACCCCCGACACCCGCCGATACAAATCGGCGAGCATTTCCGCCTCCAGGTCCCACGGGGGACTCACGGCCAACAGGCACGCTGCCTCCGTCGCCACCGTGATTCCCGAAGGGGTAAGCAGAAGTGTAACACTAATATTTACCTATGTCTTTTTTATATAGACTTCTTAATGTAGCAAGTATCATATGCACCTATGGACGTATGGTACTCATTACATTATGAGAGATAGCATTTGGGATCATGCAAAAAGTGGTAACGGACCCTTCACACAACAAGGACAAGGACAAGTCCTTCTCTTTAGAACCAAAAAAATATATTCGTTTTTACGTCTACATGTTACCTTGGTACCTCTATATTCACTACCAATCATTACACTTTTTATATTTTATTTATTAACAATATATTAAGCATGAATTTGTAGCTGTGTGGTAGCGGCTACGAATGCTGCCAACCCTTACTTTTCTCGTGGGTGTCGTAAAAGACGACTAAAAGCCTTATAACGACGTGGGCCAACTTCATCTGATGCCGTTTGGTCAACAATTACCTACATTCCCAAAGAGGGTTGACGTCAGGCAGGCGGCCGGTCATAAAACTATTGCCAATAACTTTTACAATATTTACTATGAAAGAAGAGTACATATTGTATCGACCCCAAGCAATTGGGATAAGAGTAGGAGAATGATAATATTAAAGATGAATTTAATTGGTGAGATATAATATTATTAAGACTTTGATATCCAAGTAAAGTGAGTTCATCGTCCTCCTACACACACAGTTACTGATTTCAGGAAAATAAATATACCAACAAAATATAAATATACGGTAATCTCATCAAAAAAAAAATGTTATCTATTGTATAATTTATTATTTTTTAAATATTTATTTATTCATTATTTTATTAATTATTAGGTATAGCTAATACGAATATATACAAAGGACGTAGGTACCGAGGGAGACCGAGACTCATCTACGTAGACCAGATTCACGTACTGAAGGAAGGTGGAGTCAAGAGTCGCTGAAACCGGCGAGCGTGTATGAAGAGAATTATGAATGTTGAGGAAGCGAGTGAAGTATGCAAGGATAGAGTTCTCTGGCACTATGTACTCTCTGCCTACCCTGCAAGGGATATGGCGTGATGATATGTATGTAATATATACAAAGACTAAACAGCTATTTACTTTCAAAATAATGGCACTTAATAATATTTTCATATTTGTGTTATTTATACTAACATTGATATCTGCGTCAGTATTAAACAGAAATATTTTTTATGGACTTCATCGAATTGATTTGGATTTTATTTAAAAATGTGGATCGAAAATTAATAAATATTACTGTAATAGATAAATACATAAAAATATGTAATAACGATGTCATGTTTGGAATTAAACATCTTATTCTGCTGTGGCCATAAAGCATTCACTTGAAACGTCAGAAACCCGAAATTAAATTAAAAGACGATATAATCTGTAAAAGATATCAATATTTCATTAAAAGCATACACTGAATATTACCTGCCAATTTTTAATACAAGCAATAGTTTGGCTGTACCACTTAACTCAGATTTTAAAGGATGTTTAAGTTATTAATAGCGCTGTACTCTTGCGTAAAAAAAAGGTTTTGTGCCACAAAAATATTGATCAGGTTATATCCAGTAATTAAAGACCATCGTTGTCGACATTCATCTCTACATGTCTCAGCAGTAGGCTGTCTGCAGGAGTTCCTTTGCTTAATGTTTAATTATCGAATGCGTGTAGTCCACTCTGTGGCTTGTGCGGCCATGACGTCTGTACCGATAGCAGTCTAATGATTAAAAAATAAAGAAAGGTTTAATATATTTTCATTTATTATTCTTTTACATATTTTCATACTTCAAGGAGAAATCAGACTATAAAAATAAAACATTTTGTGTATATGTACCTACCTATTTGTTTTTGAAATGATATTTCTTTAGACACGTTATGAAAAAATGTTGAGAGTGAAATTTTAAGATGTGCGCGCATCACTACAACACAAAAGTAACAGGTTGAAATTGGGCGGGAATCTAAAACGTCATGTTGTGCTCTTGTATTATATTCGATATCTTAGTGTTTTAACGTGTTATATTAGATAATTTTTATGGTATTTTATGTAATATGATGTGACAGAACAGCTGGGATGTAGTGAATATCATATAAAAGTGCTTTACAACGTTTTCGTTTTCCATCAAAATTCCTACAACATACCATTAACAGTGTCACCATAGCACTGTTGATGGCGACAATTCGACTGACTGACAGACAATGACTAACCTGAAGAGATTAAGAACGTGAAGATAATTATAACTCGACACTGGCAAAAATGGCTCGTATAAGTAGCTGATTGCCAATACATAAAAAGAAGAAGAAGAAGAAGGTTGAAATTGGCCGCAAATAAGATGCGCGCGCATTATTGTAACACAAAAGTAAAACAGGTTGAAGTTGGCCTCAAAATTGCTCGTTAAGTCTCGAAAAAAGGCTACCAACAAAATATAAATAAAACCCCTTTCTAGTTTCTACATTCACAACACGTTTTTTAGTTTCATACAAATGCGAATTTTAAAATTATATTCAATAGTGATTTAAATTGAATATTTTAATTAATATTATTTACTATTCGTATATATTAGTGAAAAAATATTTTATCATTTTCCAGTCCTTTTATTATTTTATTGTAATTAATTATTTGCATGAAATTTTATGAAGCCAAAGAAGTATAACTTCTCGTGCGCGTACATAAGTACACACACCCATTTCTTTTTTTTATTACCTCGCTCATTTAGCGGTGTGAAACAATATATTTTGAGGTAATTGGTTGAATACTGTGATAAATGGTGGAAAATAAATATTGGTTTAAAATGGAGGGAATTTTTATAGTTCAGCTTGATGTGCGCATTTGAAGCCAAATAGTCCTGAGTACTGGGGGTTCAGGGTTAAAATACGAGTTGAATCAATATTCGAAATTCTGAGGAAATTGGAAGTTCAAATTATAGAAACTGTTTGTGACCTAGGAATAAGAAGTTTCATCATCATCATCATCTTAGCCCATATATGTCCCACTGTTGGGCTCGGTCCACCTCCGCATTAGGAGGGAATTTAACCTATTATACCACCTTGGACTGTCAGTCCTGTTAGTATAAGGTTTTATTTTGAGTTTTCCTTATCTTGCATGGATGCCATATGCTTATTATAGCCCTTAATCGTCGTTTACTCTGTTTACAATATAATCATAACAGAATCAGTCACCGGTGAAATCGATTGAAGCCGCTCTTTTTACTTAGTTTCAATTTTATATGCGAACGGTACAGAATAAAACTCATATTATATCTTGTAACATTTAATTTCTCATGCTAATAGCGACCGCTACCGTCATGTAAGGTATGCTGGTGGGTTACTTTACGATTTAGCTACACGGTAGTCTGAATCAATGACAAGATTTTGAACGTACACGATAGAGACAGAATAATTAAAAGACAGCAGAGACATTTGGCGGGAATATGAAAGCGTCATGACATCGTCTTGTATTATTTTCAATATCGTAATGTTTTAACCTTTTTCGTGTGGTGATGGAGTAAAAATACTATTCACCACCCCGTATCTTACCCGTGGGTGATCGTACGAGACGACTAAGGGATATGAAAGGCATATAACATCTATGCGAGAAAAGAAAAACTTGGAACAAAACCCTATACCAACACGTCTGACCAGCGAGGTATAGTAGGTCAATTTCCCTTCGTTTATGGAGGAGGCTCGAGTCCAATAGTGAGACATATGAGCTGAGATGATGAAGTATTTTAACGTGTTATATTAAGTAATTTTGATCACAGTTTCGGTATACGAACTGATAACTGTTGGAGAAGAAATATTCTCAAGCGTCCGTACATCGGAGTCGTTGGATGCAGGCGACATAGGACGGCACTCTGCGAAATATGAGGGAGACCTATGTATAGCTATAGACGGCAAAAGCAAGGAAGTTGATCATGAACAACTATGACTTTGACGTGAAACATCTAGTGATAAAAAAATGGGAAAAAATATTGTGAATATTAATTAAGAGAATAAATACCAGGTCCATTACGGATATACCTACCTAATCTTATATTTAATAGATGCTAACGTTGTACAATCGAGACCATAAAGTACCTGTTATGTAAACGATTGGCTGTATGTGCGTGATCGTTGTATTATTATTTATTAAAAAGTTGTTACATGACTTAAAATCGTGTAACGTTCGTCTTTTACCGTGATACTGCCCACGCGCTAAATGTTTTGCGTTCGAACATAATAAAAAAACAAATACTATATATTTTATCCGATCTATAAGCTACGCAAGTTACGGAAAAAATAAAAGTGTATGACGTGGCATGTTATGAGACTGAATCGAATGAAAGTTTTTTTTTAAATAGGACAACAGCCGACGCTCAGGAAATAGTCCTTGTTTCGTGGGGGACTTTACAAACATTAATAATTCAACGGACACAAATTCCATCCAGACCCAAAACAATAATTTTGTGAGTCACACTTTCAAATGATCAAATATTGTCCTGCATGGCAATCGAACACACGGCACCGGCATGGTAGATTAGGTTAGTCTTAATTATTCGCCATCTGTGTAATTTTATGTATGAATGTCGAAGGTTTTAGAGGCAAGGGAAGAACAAAAGGCAGTCATGAAAACAGCCGATGAAAGTGGCAACTTAAAACAATGAAAAAAAATAACAAATATATACAATAAAATATAAAGTGAGTAACATATCTCCAGATACAGTATTAGCGTTAGCAGTTTTTTTGAAATTTTTAATTAAAAAAAAGATAGATGGATTACCTAAAGCGTTATAAATAGAAAGCTAGAGAACGCAGGATGGAAATAGAGTACATATTACGTCGACCCCGTGATTGGGATAAAAGCAGGACGATAAGGATAAGCTATTGATAAAACTAAAGTTAGTTGTAGTTTGGTATGATTTAAAAAAAATGTTTTTGTTGCTTTCAATATATTCTTCTTCTTGGGAAACTTAAGAGGATCTTCTCATCTAATATACCTCAGTGTCTGAAAACACAGATCTATGACCAATGTGTGTTACCGATACCGATACGGATGACTTACGGCACAGAAACGTGGTCCCTAAATGTAAGCCTCATAACCAGGCTCAAAGTCACTCAGCGTGCTATGGAGCGGGCTATGCTCGGGATTTCTCTGCGAGATAGAATCCGTAATACGGAAATCCGCAGAGGAACGGGTGTAACAGACATAGCACGAAGAATTAGCACGCTGAAGTGGCAATGGGCAGGCCCATCGCTCGAAGAACCGACAACCGCTGGGGAAGAAAGGTTCTAGAGTGGCGACCACGTACCGGAGGACGCAGTGTGGGACGCCCCCCCACTAGGTGGACCGACGACCTAGTGAAGGTTGCTGGGCGTCGTTGGATACAGGTGGCACAGGACCGCACTCTGTGGCGTAACATGAGGGAGGCCTACGTTCAGCAGTGGACGGCAATAGGCTGAAATGATGATGATGATGATGAATATATTCTTTGATGAGTTTCGCTACTATTATAGAAATAGTATTAATAAATATAAGGTTAATAATATTGTTAAGCTCATTCATTTAACTGTGTTGTGTGGTTCTAATACTACCAACCCTTAATTTGTTCGTGGATGTCGTAAAAGACGGCTAAGAGCCTTATAACGACCTGGGTCAACTCCACCTGATGCCGTTTGGTCAACAATTAATTTCCCAATAAAGGTACGGTAGGCACGTCAGGCATACCGGTGGCCTGCTCGCACGGCGAAGAGAGGTGTTTTCAGGGTGGGTCTATGGGGTTGCGCGCTGCCTCTTCCATCGCCCCGGACCGATTTGGCAGGGCGCGACCACGTCCATAGGCAACAGAATAAAAAAAAGGAAGGTACGTCAGGCAGACAGCCGGTCATAAAACTATTGCCAATAATTTTTAGAATATGTACGAATATATATTGTAAGTTCCAAGTAATTGGTATAAGAATAGGAGAATGATGAAGAGTAGGACGAAACTAGGTAGAAAAATCTACTATCAAGAGCACTGTTTTAAACATGTGCCATATGTTCTTCCTTTCCTTTCCTTCATCTGTCCTATCAAATGGATGATTTTGACACGTTTCAATATATTTCAATTTGGTTATCAAATGGTAATATTATACATTTCTATGATAGTTAATTTGATTATCGAATTATTTGTTGGAAAATATCTGGAATTAAACATTAAAACAATAAAACTAATAAAAAAATATTTTAAACCTTTTTAATCGTTAATGTATGTATGGAAGCGAGGTATGCAGAAAAGAGCATGAAAATAATATTAATGCGGTCGAAATGCGATCTCTACGGAAAACCTTTAGGCTGACCGACCGTATTCGTAACGACGACGTAAGAGAGCGAGTAGGTATGAAAGAGAGTACTGATATAAAGATGCGAAAGGGAATGCTCCGATGGTTCGGACATGTGGAAAGAATGCCGAACTAACGTCTGGTTAAAAAGATATGCAATGCGAAAGTAGAAGGATGTAGGTACCGGGGGAGACCGAGACTAACTTACCTAGACCAGATTGGTCACGTACTGAGAGAAGGTGGATTCAAAAGTCTCCGAAACCGGCGAGCGTGTATGAAGAAAATTATGAATGTTGAGGAAGCGAGTGAAGTATGCAAGGATAGAGTTCTCTGGCACTCTACTCTCTCTGCCTGTTAATTAAAGTAGGTACATATTATATTTACTGCATACTAACTACAACGTTTCAAACTATGACCGTGTTAGAAAAGTATCAAACAAAAAAATAAATTTTATATTATGTTTCGACAACGAACACTAGATTTTTGATAATATTTAGTGTTAAAATGATATTATTGACTGCACATATAGTGTAGTGGTTAAGATACCTACCGTGCCAGTGTCGCAGATTCGTTTCCTACGCAGAAAATATGAGATCTACAAATTATTGTTTAGAGTTTGTCCGTTAATTATACATACATACATACCATCACGCCATGTCCCTTGCAGGGTAGGCAGAGAGAACAGAGTGCCAGAGAACTCTATCCTTGCATACTTCACTCGCTTCCTCAACATTCATAATTCTCTTCATACACGCTTGCCGATTTCGGAGACTTTTGAATCCACCTTCTCTCAGTACGTGACCAATCTGGTCTAGGTAAGTTAGTCTCGGTCTCCCCCGGTACCTACAGCCTTCCACTTTCGCATTGTATATCTTCTTAACCAGACGTTCGTTCGGCATTCTTTCCACGTGTCCGAACCATCCGAGCATTCCCTTTCGCATCTTTACACCAATACTCTCTTTCATACCTATTCGCTCTCTTACGTCGTTGTTACGAATGCGATCGGTCAGCCTAACTCCACAGATTTTCCGTAGAGATCGCATTTCGACCGCATTAATTTTACTTTCATACTCTTTTCTGCATACCCAACTCTCGCTTCCATACAGTAATGTTGGGACAAGCACTGCGTTATGTACACGTGCCTTCTGGCTGAGGTGGTGGCTGCCGAGGAGTTGCCCCAACGCTCCGTTCACTCTATTTCCCGCATTCACTCTTCGCTCTATATCAGTGGTGTACCTTCCATCTCGGCTAAATCCACATCCAAGATATACAAATTCATCCACTTGCTCTAGTACATCATTACCTATTGTTACTCTTCCATTTGTTCTCGCTTCATTCCTTTCAAAGACCATTATTTTGGTTTTCTTCACATTCACGCGTAGCTTTCTTTTCTTACAATATTCTGTCATTGTGTCGACTAAGGTCTGCAGGTTAATTATAATTATGTCCGTTATTTATATGTATGTAAAATCACCGAATTTATTTAAGAAACAAATATTATGTCCAGATTCAGAACAATTTGTGGATTATTCGCAAAAAGATAGTTCCTATGTGATGGTCAGAACCGGTTCTAGCACATGTAGCGCCCGGATGCAATCAATAACCTGGCGCCCTCTTGTATCAGAATGCGTGAACAAAGTCCCGACTAGAAATTTTTTCGTCTTCCTTAGCAGGACCGGACCGGGCATGTCCGATCTGGACCAGATAAGGTATGTAACGCAGAAGATATATCTGGACCCGATCAGGAAAACCTTATCGGGTCCAGATCAGGCATTCCTGATCGGGTCCAGATCAGGCGTGCATGATCGGGTCCGGATGAAATTTTACTGATCGGAACCAAATCAATCATCTGCGTTATATATCTTGCCTGATCCAAAACGAGTATGCCCAGTCCGGTCCTTTTAAAAAACATGAATATCTTAAGGAACATGTTTAATAGGTAAAAATATAAATTAATATATGACGTAGGCAACGAATGCAGTGCTATATTCTTATCGTATAGAGTCCTAGTGAGCCGTTCCGATTATGGCGCAACCACCAGATGCTAACGACTGCAACTGTCGCCTGAATTTCTCATTCATGACCTGATCGATCTGTTTTAATCTGATTCGATAACAACTAATTTAATATTAGGCCACGTCATTACGCTTCGGAGAATTTTAACACCGCGATTCAAATAATGACGTCATTTTACTAACGCCATCTATTTATTATGACCCAAAACATTAAATGTTAGAATGGTTGTTACAATATAATATTTCTATCTATGTTTTCAAATGTTAGGTACATTTATATATATATATATATATATATTATTTATTTTTGTTTTTTACTTTAAATATAAATTATTTTTATATTATTAATTAAACATTATTATTATTATTAAATACATATGATTAATTAAAGATTTCAGATTAATCTCCTCTGATGCAATACAATTTCGCCGTGGCATAAATATGACAATCATGTCACTTTTTTGAATTTTGATTGATATTTTTTTTGTGTTACGAAAACTGTTTCTGGTTCTGATATACTACAAGCCTTACTATATACTTGATGATATTTCACATCAGGCTATCCTTATTTGGTCCTGATCTGGTCCTGATCCGGTATGCCTTACCATACTTGATGTTATTTCACATCAGGCTATCCTGATCAGGACCAGGCCTGGTCCTGATCGGGTTTGCCGGATCCGGCATGCCTCATTCTATCCAGATCGGGTCCTGATCCGGTATGCCTTACCATGCTTGATGATATTACACATCAGGCTATCCTTATTTGGTCCTGATCTGGTGCTGATCCGGTATGCCTTACCATACTTGATGTTATTTCACATCAGGCTATCCTGATCAGGACCAGACCTGGTCCTGATCGGGTTTGCCGGATCCGGCATGCCTCACTCTATCCTGATCGGGTCCAGATACATGATCTGGTTGAACCATACTTTTTTTCTAGTCGGGGTGTAATAGATTGATACTTACAATACGTTCAACCAAACTCTGAACCTCGCTGGAATGCGTTCTCGCATGCTTAGTCTTGTTGTTTTGACACGAAACCAAATAAACGCGATCGGATGAGATTATGAAGTTACAGTGAACATGGCGTCAAAGCAACCTATCCAAATTTGTTAAATAATGCACCCACTACGTTTATAAATGGTTAGACACTCGCTGTGTAAGGTGTTTCCACTCCGTGCGGAGCGATACAGTGGAGGCTCTATGTCTTCTGAGCGGCTCTCCGCTATACCGCACCCTCTGCACTATAGGTAAAGCCACCCCTGGTGATGGTGGCTAAGAATAGGTACTACCAATCCATGATCGTAGGCGTCGTAAAAGACAATAAAAAGCTTTGCATAGACTTGGACTAACTATGTGGTGGCGTCTGGTTGACAATTAGGTACATTCCTAAGTTGACGTCAGACAGGTGTTTAATCATAACAATATTGCCAAAATTTTGCAACATTATAGTTATGCTGGAACAAGAGTAGGTACGTATTGCATCGACCACAAGTAAGTCATGTCCATCCAATGTCATAAATTTATGTTTCTAATTTGAGTAATTTCAGCGAAGTCAGTCCAACCAACCTTTTTATATAGCCCTACTAATATTATAAATGTGAATGTAAATTTGTTACGCTTTCACGCCAAAACTACTGAATAGATTATCATGAAACTTTGTACACATATTCTTCGACGTATTAGAAAGGATATGGGATCTTAAAAAACAAAATTAATATTTTGTTTTTTTTTCTAAGTACGGAGTGTAAAACAATGTCTTTTTGGCAGGCATGATTGCTGAAGCTATAGTCAATAAAATATTAATTTGACTGTCGGTAATACAACACCTAGGGTTTGCTCTTTATTGGCGTTGAAGTTGCTAGGTTTTCAAATTTTTCACAAACAATTATGTCTGCCTAAATATTTTTTACCCGCCGTAAAATCTTTGATATTTATTTAAGGGCTTTAATGCGAGCGAAGCCGATGGTAAAAGCTAGTATTGAATAGTTTGAACGCCATGACTTTTATTAATACATTACATAGGTATTAAATTTAGACGTATCGAATCGTGGGAATGTCATACGCAGTCGCAAAATGCTAAAGTATGTAAATTGCGCGCGAAAGGATGAATGTCATTGAGTCGGCCATATTTTATTTCCAACGGTCGCGTTCTTCGCGCCGATTTATGTCGTGTTCGAGTATTGAATTAGATTTATGGTATGTTTAGATATTGATAAAGCCTATGCCTTCCAATAACTGAACATTTTTGAACAAATATTTACTGGTGAGATAAAAAATATTTTTATAGATTTTATCGCTTTCGTATTTGTATTGTATTAATAGAGGATTATGATAAGATACTACACGACCTATTTTCCATGTGGTGACGAAGTATACATATAATACACCACCGCGCGTAAGTCTATCTTGCCTGCGGGTGTCTTGGAAGACGACTAAAGACACTAAAGTTAAGGTAACATTCTTATCTAAAGGTAGCATTCCGATATTAGCGACCTGACTACGCAATCTAGTAGAAGTAGATGAAATGATGATATATTAGTCATTATTCTCCTACTCTTATCCCAATTACTTGGGGTCGATACAATATGTTCTTGTTTCATAGTACATATTGTAAACGTTATTGGCAATAGTTTTATGACCGGCTGCCTGCTAGACGTCAACGCTCCTTGAGAATGTAACTATTGACCAAGCGGCATCAGATGGAGTTAGCCCAGGTCCTTATAAGGCCCTTAGTCTTTTACGATATCCACGAGCAAAGTAAGGGTTGGTAGTAGGTACCTATTCGTAGCCGCTACCACACAGCTAATATCAGTACATACATACATACATATCATCACGCCATATCCCTTGCAGGGTAGGCAGAGAGAACAGAGTGCCAGAGAACTCTATCTCTGCATACTTCACACGCTTCCTCAACATTCATAATTCTCTTCATACACGCTCGCCGGTTTCGGAGACTTTTGACTCCACCTTCCTTCAGTGCATGACCGATCTGGTCTAGGTAGGTTAGTCTCGGTTTCCCTCGGTACCTACATCCTTCCACTTTCGCATTGTATATCTTCTTAACCAGGCGTTCGTTCGGCATTCTTTCCACATGTCCGAACCATCGGAGCATTCCCTTTCGCATCTTAACACCAATACTCACTTTCATACCTACTCGCTCTCTTACGTCGTCGTTACGAATGCGGTCGGTCAGCCTAACTCCACAGATTTTTCGCAGAGATCGCATTTCGACCGCATTAATTTTACTATCATACTCTTTTCTGCATACCCAACTCTCGCTTCCATACAGTAATGTTGGGACAAGCACTGCGTTATGTATTGCTACACGTGCCTTCTGGCTGAGGTGGTGGCTGCCGAGAAGTTGCCCCAACGCTCCGTTTACTCTATTTCCCGCATTCACTCTTCGCTCTATATTAGTGGTGTACCGTCCATCTCGGCTAAATCCACATCCAAGATATACAAATTCATCCACTTGCTCTAGTACATCATTGTTACTTACACACACACGTACACCTATTGTGGACTCCCCACATTCATATCGTTCAACCTTTGGAGACATTTATCCAGATATATGATAAACAGCCTGGCTGACAGAACGCACCCCTGCTTAACGCTGATATTGACGTCAAACCAAGGCGACATTCCATCATCCAGCCGCACACGGGCTCTACAGCCCATGTAACTGGACTGCACAGCCTGTAGCAGTTTACTGCTAATACCATACTCCGGTAAAATGTCCCAAAGTTCCTTTCGTACAACCGTGTCAAATGCTCTCTCCAGATCCACAAAACTGCAGAAAACCCTCTGACCTAGAGTCAGATACTTCTCCACAATGTTGCGCAGAGAGAACACTTGATCCATGCATCCCCTTCCACTCCTGAAACCTCCTTGTGTCTCACACAGTAAACCATCGGACACCATCCTCATTCTCCTTTCAATAATTTTACCATACACTTTTGCTGCCAAACTGGTCAGGCTTATGACTCTGTAATTTGCGCAGTCATAACGTGAACCCTTGTTTTTAAACAAAGGCACGATGACTGCGCTATTCCAGTCCCTGGGAACCATTCCCGAGCTCCAACATAAATTGAGGAGCAACAGGAACGCCTCCCAGACACAAGAGCCACCAAGCTTGATCATCTCGGCAGACACCATATCAATGCCCGCTGCCTTACCATTTTTAAACTTCTTATCGCCCATTCAACTTCACCCATACTGATGCCATCGGAGGACGCCGTTGTCGAATGTTGATCTACTAAACCACATCCAACACCGGCGCCAACCGTAGCATCCGCATACATATCGGTATAAAAAAAGTAAAGTAAAGTAAAGTTATACTCAAAACAAATACTCAAATTATATATACATATATATATATATATATATATATATATATATATATATATATATATATATATATATATATATTTATATATATACATATATTTATTATACTCAAATTTAAAATCGTTATTATGTGCGAACCCCCATCTTAATTTTTTTGCATTAACCCAATAAACCTTGCATAAATGACATAGTGGTTAAGATACTGACCTACCTCGCCAAGTGTAGCAGCTACTATTCTCATGCTCCTGCGTATACTTACTCCTCAATCGCCTTGCCATCCGTGGACAAAAAGGGGAGCGGGGAACTTTAAATATCTATAATTTATACCTTTATCCCGGATGGTACATTCACATTTTTTGAAACTTAACCCCCGGACCAAGCTACTGACCACAATCTTAGAATCTATACAACTTGGGGGTTTTCAGGCAACGGCCTAGCTATACTCTGATATTGGAAAAGTCCATGGACGGCAATACCACTTACCATCAGGTGTGATACTTTTTCGTTTGCTTAGCCTATAATTTTGATTAGCCTATAATCCAAACCAATCTCATTTTCAAGTCAAGATGGATCATAGGTTTATGATTCCACAATCCTATTCTGAACTTAATTTACACAATAGGTATATTTTCCAACTTAATTAACCTCCATTTGAAAGTTAAGCAAGATATTAATAAACTTTATTGACTTAAAAAACCAAATCCACCCTTACTTTAAAAACACGATGATACCTTCATTAAAGTACAGAAGCGCAAAATTTGAAGAATTTCGGATACTATGGTTTTCACCGCCGTAAGTGACATAACAAACCTTAATCAGGCTCAATGACTAAATTCGTTCGGAAATTCACGAGAACAGAAAACATAAGTTCTCTTATCAACATATCCGAGTCATCCATTCAGGCATTCCACTATTTGAGTACAATTGTTTGATTCACAGCCGCACAATGTCGCCGCTCGTTAAATAGAGCAAAAATCATTGTCGGCGGAGAATCAGCATCAGTTTGCGACATTTAAATGTGCCGGCGGCGCTTTTGGGCCCGCCATTTGCATTCGAGATCGCGTCGATCGGCCATCTTGTCGGTGTTTTTTTTGCCGCCAGCGCGACGAGTCAAGTTTGTGGCACACTAAGTGTATTTTGATTGCATTATTTATTGTAGGTATTATAAAATATTTTGGTTTGGTTTATCTAAGCCCCTTCGTCGTCCATTATCGGATGTAGGCCTGCCGCAGTGGGTCCAACACATCCTTCCTTTATCTCCAAGGTGATTGAGAGGAATGATGGCTGCTCTAGTAGTTAACTCAATATCGGGTACCGCTTGTGAGATCGGGTCCAGCCGTAATAATTTGTATTATATTTGTATTTTAGATTACATTGTAGTTCGCAGGGCAGCACATTTTTGGCAGGCTATGGTCTGAACACAGCTCCCCATTCCGTCCATAATGAGTGAGAAATTCGAAGTGTTCCTCATCGCCCTTGGACCAACCACAATGGAACTAATTTTCACTAAATATATTTTAGACAATATGACCTATATAAAAAGGCAGTATAATGAACAACAAACTCGCTAAATTTCTTACCGAATCTTGTCCGATCACGTTCCGATCCGGTGATAGTTTATAAGATTAATTAATAATGTTAAAGCTGACAATATTTAAGTGTCCTCGCGGGATTTGTACATGATAGATTAAAAATAAATTTGGTAGAAAAACACGGTGGATGTTGCTCTCTCAAGGAAACAAAGTTACGGATTGAAAAAATAATCCCATAACCAGTTATATTTGCCTTTACAGAGTTTACAGTCACCGACACGGATATCTTGACTTCGAAGACCCGCCAACGTTCGAAACAATACCCTGTGTGCCCCCATCTTGTGTCACGCAACACATTTCGTTTTATTCTTAGTCACTTTACATACGGTAGCGGCGAACCAAAGGGACGCATTCAATTATTCACTTGCATTATTTTTGTTTATAACTCTTGTAGCGAAACGTCTCGGTGATGAGTATCGAGCAACTAATTGGGAACAAAACAATGGTAACTTTTACTAGAACAAAAAATGATAATATATGTTTGCCGCCTGTTTAGAAAATTTACGAATTCACACGATTTAAAATGGCCGCCTGTTTAAATAGAAAAATTTTCACTTTTTTTTTATTTTATGGCTAAGCGACATATAGCGGTAGAGTAGAAAATTAACTATTTTATACCTATTACCGAAATACGGCAACCGGCAGAAGAACGGTCAATTAATAGACATTAACGGAATCCGTAGAAGAAAGGGTGTAACTGACATAGCACGAAGAATTGCCGCGCTGAAGTGGCAATAGGCAGGCCACATTGCTCGACGAACCGATAATCGTTAGGGAAGAAAGGATCACGGTGGCGATTGCGTATCGGACGACGAAGTCTAGGACGCCACCAAAGATGGAGCAACGACTTAGTGCAGATTGCTGGGAGTCCATGGATACGGGCGACACAGGACCACGCTGTGACGAAGTATGACGGAGGTTTACGTCCAGCAGTGGCTAGCTAAAGGCTGAATTATGATGGTGATGATATTACTGATAAAATATATTGACTAGAGTACAGACAAATTCGATACACTTTTCTTTTTATTTTACACTCTCCTACACCAAGGAAATAATCCTTGTATTGCGGGGACTTTACAAACATCCAATTAACGCAGACAAATTACACCCAAACTCAGAACAACACTTTGTGTTTCGCATAAAGTATTGTGCTGCGTGGGAATCGAACCCGCGGCACTAGCACGACAGGTCGGTATCTTAACCATTACGCGATCTGTGCAATCGAGTACACTATTTAGTATAAAACAATTTAGAAGATAATTAAACAGTGTCATCGTTTCTAAAATAATGAATATTTTTCCGTGTGGTGGCGGAGTAAGAATACAATTCACCACCCCATATCTTACCCGTGGGTGATCGTAAGAGACGACTAAGGGATATAAAACGCATATAATATGCAAGAGAAAGAGAACTCAAAGCAGAACCTTGTACTAATACGTCCGTGGTATAGTAGAGCAATTTCCCTTCCATAATGGAGG
The DNA here is from genome assembly GCA_905163515.2 of Lymantria monacha. Lineage (NCBI taxonomy): Eukaryota > Metazoa > Arthropoda > Insecta > Lepidoptera > Erebidae > Lymantria > Lymantria monacha. The sequence goes on from LR991100.1 coordinate 26,675,223, forward strand.
AGGCTCGAGCCCAACAGTGGAACATATATGAATTGAGATATTTATTTCTAAAATATAGATAAATTACTGAAATTTAGCATTTAATATGCTTGATTATTTATAAAAACCCAATTCGAGCGAAAAATGTCACAAGTGGGATTCGAACGCACGCCTATTGGAAATCCGTCCCATTCGTGCTGCCACTTACACCACCGTGAACTATTGTAGGACATTCAATTCTAATATCGTATTATATTTACCTTTTTTAAGGAGACCTGCGCCACCTAACCAAAAATGTTTACACATTGTACAGGCTTAATACTTCAAATTTTGCAGGTAGAATTGTATTAAACGATGACACAAACCTATTATTCAAATTACTGAAATTTGGCATTTATGCTTGATTATTTATAAAAACCGAATACGAGCGAAAAATGTCACAAGTACAAGGATACAAGAATTGAATGTCCTACAATAGTTCACAGTGGTGTAAGTGGCAGCACGATTGGGACGGATTTCCAATAGGTGTGGGTTCGAATCCCACTTGTGACATTTTTCGCTCGTATACGGTTTTTCTAAAATATAGATAACTTAAAGTTTTAAAAGTAACATTATAAACGATTGCCGAATTGCACAAATTAATCGCATAGCCATAAAGACTTTTGCCGCCTATTTAAAGTTGCAATTGTGACATGTCCTTCGTAAACAACACTTTGGCCTAATGAATAAGAACTTGTATCATGATGGAAAAATGTATAAATATACTATCTATGGGCTTAGCATGTACTGAAGGAAGGTGGAGTCAAGAGTCTCCGAAACCGGCGAGCGTGTATGAAGAGAATTATGAATGTTGAGGAAGCGAGTGAAGTATGCAGAGATAGAGTTCTTTGGCACTCTGTTCTCTCTGCCTACCCTGCAAAGGACATGGCGTGATTGTATGTATGTATCTATGGGCTTTCAATTCAGACATGTGGACGCCCACTTTTACATAGATCAAGGGACAAAGCCCAATTATCGACACGGTTGGTAATAGCTGTTGTTATACATCATCATTCTCCTACTCTTATCCCAATTAGTTGGGGTCGATACAATATGTACTCTTCTTTCATAGTACATATTGTAGAAGTTATTGACAATAATTTTATGGCCGGCCGCTTACTAGACGTCAACCTTCCTTGAGAATGTAATTGTTGACCAAACGGCGTCAGGTGATGTTGGCCCAGGTCGTTATGAGGCTCTTAGTCGTCTTTTGAGATATCCACGAGCAAAGTGTTGGTAGTGTTCGTAGCCGCTACGACACAACTATAATGTTAATAATCCTTACTTACTTACTTTTGTTAATATTATAAATGCGAAAGTAACTCTGTCTGTCTGTCTGTCGCTCTTTCACGCCAAAACTACTGAACCGATCTAAATGAAATTTGGTACATAGATAGTCTGTAGCCTGATAAAGGACATAGGCTACTTTTTAATGCAAAGTGTTGTAAAGGGTGATCAAAAGTTGTAAGAAATTATTGTCATTTTTAAAGCCAGAAACTTGAAACTTATTTTTAGGCTATTGATTAGATATAAATAAATGTGACATTAAAATTTTGCAATGAATTTACCCTTAAGGAGTAAAATAAAAATAACGGATGAAAAACTTTAGGAAAGTAACCTTTTACGCGGGCGAAGCCGCAGGCAGATGCTAGTATTATATATAATATTAATACATTACAGTTAATACTAGCTAAAAATATTGCTGCTAATAATATTTGTACGCCTTCCATATCAAATCATCCTGTCTGGTAGTTATCGATTAGGAATATAGTTATTTTTAACCAACTTCAAAAAAGGAGGACGTTTTCTATTCGAGTGTATAACAAACATAAAAAATATGTTTCGTTACCTCACAACTTTTAATTGGCTGAACCGATTTTAATGATTTTTTTTTTTTATATTTGAAAGTTAGTGCTTCCTTTGTGGTCGCATTTCAATTTAGACCACAGATTACCTAGGTACTTTTTTTGTTAAATTTTGATTATGCTGCGTGAACATTGAACACAAAGCACTGTGATTTACACTACATAAACCAAACCGCGCACACACAGCGGAATCTTTTATTTACATACATATATATATCATCACGCCATATCCCTTGCAGGGTAGGCAGAAAGAACAGAGTGCCAGAGAACTATCCTTGCATACTTCACTCGCTTCTTCAACATTCATATTTCTCTTCACACACGCTCGCCGGTTTCGGAGACTCTTGACTCGACCTTCTTTCAGTACGTGACCAATCTGGTCTAGGTAGGTTAGTCTCGGTCTCCCCCGGTACCTACATCCTTCCACTTTCGCATTGTATATCTTCTTAACCAGATCTTCAGATCATCATTCAGATCTTAATCTTTTATTTACATAAGAAATTTTTTTGGTTCAAAAATAATACATATTGTAAGTTATACATAGTATCTCAATAAGCTGTTTGGTAGCGGCTACGAATACTACCAATCCTTACGTCGAAAAAGACGACTAAGAGCCTTATTTCAACCTGAGTCAACTCCATCTGATGCCGTTTGGTCAACAATTACATTCCCAAAGAGGGTTCACGTCAGGCAGGCGGCCGGTCATAAAATTATTGCCAATAACTTATACAATATGTAGGAAGAGTACATATTGCGTCGACCCCAAGTAATTGGGATAAGAGCAGGAGAATGATGATGATGACATAGCATTTCTATATAAAATATTTCTTTTCAAAAGAATGGAATGATGCTACATCTATTGTTTTGTTATAATAAAATACACTGCAGTCTTCGATATATGGAAACTCAAGAGGATTAGAAAATTTTCGTTATATCAAGTAATTCATCCCAGTGAGGTTCGTTAAGTAGTTTAGACTAGTCTGAAATTCGTTTTAAAAAGGTAAGAAAACTTTAACGTTTGTATCTACTCACGATTTCATTAATTAATAAAAACACATTTAAGGCGTCGGTGGAGACATAAATTGTTGCTTCAAATATTGTTAAATAGAGGTAAATTATACTTCCTGTATATTTTTCACAGTGAAAATTCGTTATATAGCGGTTTTGATAACAGTATTCGTAACTTCAAAAGCATATTTTCTATTAAATCTTACAAATAATTCTAGGGGATTTGAAAAATACGTTAAATCGAGAAAATCGTTATATTGAGGTCCATTATATAAGGTTATACTGTATTAATATACAAATAATATATAGTGGTAGTTCTTTTTCAGTGTGGAGATGGAAAATATATCTCTCTCTTTCATACGGGTGTCATAAACGACGACTAACGAATATATTCGTTATAGATAACCAGAGATGTACAAAATGGTTTTAAAAAAGCATTTAAATACAAAATGCAAAATACTTTTCAGATTTATTATTTCAAATGCAAAATACCAAATAGTTTTGCGTTTGTATTTCAAATGCTAAATGCAAAATAGGTATTTTCAAAATACTTTTTCAAAATAAAATACCTTTTGACCAAATCTCAGAAATTTTTATTTATTTTAGGTATTTATCATTATGCTAGGGCCGCACCTGCGTGTATCGTCACGAAGCTTCGTGCAATGAGACGATACACGCAGATGTGACCGGTCATTATTGGCTATCGTCGCGAACATTCGGACTTCGTGTGCAATATCACTTGGGTGGCGATAAGTCAAAGGGTTTTAGCGCGCTAATATATACGCTCTGTGGTCAGACTAGCGTTTGTTCGAGGATCTCCAGTTAATCAATAAATATGGCCACTCCATATTTATTGATTAACTGGAGATCGAGGTGATGAAATGGTGTTAGAATTTATACACCATTATGAAGCGGAACCCATGAAGGGATCCAAAAATATCATTATGTAATTATTAGCATAATATAGCTGTAATAGTAAAGCAATTCGTCATCCATAGTTAAACGTATGAAAATGATTTCGGCCATCTTTAATTATTGCACGATACTTCGTGTAAAATACCGAAGTCGCTAATGTGACCACAGTTTTATCATGATAATTTTCTAGTGTACCAAACGTACGAAGCTTCGCCACAAATTACTTCGGGACGATACACGCAGGTGCGGCCCTAGCATTAGAAATAGAGACACAATGCCGAGCCAAGCAAAAACGTCTAATAACATGGCAACTTATGCATTTTGATCATATTTATCAGTACGCATATCAATAAATTCTGTTATGTTATTAATAATAATAATACTCACTTAAAATAATGTAAAAACACACCAAAACATTCTACATGTTACAGCGGTAAATCATTTACCGTAACTGCCATCCGTTTGTGGAATGATCTTCCGAAAGAAATAAGGCATGCTGATTCATTAGAAATTTTTAAAAAAATGGTGAAGTCACACTATCTGGAACTGTAATACTTACATTGTTAATCACTACTACCTACATTCTATATAGTGTTTATTCTATTATTGAAATATGTATTTAGTATATTTTATTATAAATATTTAAGTAAGTCTATTTAATTGTATGTATATATGTGTGTATGTGTGTGTGTATGTATGTATATATATATATATATATATATATGTATGTATATACGTATGTGTATGTATGTGTAGATGTGTATGTATTTATGTTTAAATTATTTATTAATGTACACTCATTTGCAAAAAAAACGGGCACCTAAGCAATGAACCATTTCAAATGTTAATATTTCTTTGTTTGATAATTATAGGTAGTTTTATCCACACAATTTGGTAAATTAATAAGAAAATAATCGTTTTCATCAGTATTTCATAAAATTTAGATACAATTTATGGGAAATAATGCTAAACCTCGCTAGTAGTGTATATTCGCTAGTAGTGCATATGCTCATGAAGTAAAAATAAAAAAGTTTTTTTGTTTGTTTTTCTTTAATAAAGTAAAAGCAGATAAATGTTTAGTATCGAGAGTGACCCCCTCTAGCTAAAATCACAGCTTGAATTCGTCTGGGCATGCTAGCGAGTATATCCCGGATACTTGCTTGCGGAATACGTTCCCACTCCGCAGTAATCACATTCTTCAGCTCTCTGATGGTCTGCGGAGCCGGGTGTACTGATCTCACACGCCGTTTCAGAACGTCCCAGACATGCTCTATGGGATTGAGGTCGGGACTTCGAGCTGGCCAATCCAAACGACGAATGCCGACCTCTTGCACATACGCATTAACATCGCGGGATCGGTGGGCGCGAGCATTGTCGTCCATAAAAATCGAGTCTTCACCTAGAGCGGCCAATGCGGGTTGTGCATGAGAAATTAGAACTTCCGTTATGTATCGATGCCCAGTCAGTGAGCCGTTTTCAATGAAGACTAACTCTGTACGATCCATTGAATTTATTCCTGCCCAAAACATAACAGAGCCCCCACCATAAGGTGTGATTTCTTCGAAACATGCCTCTGCAAAGCGTTCTCCTTGTCTTCTTAGCACTCGCCGACGTCGATCTTCACCGAACAGAGATATCCTGGCTTCATCAGAGAACAAAACCCTATTCCAATCGTCTTGAGTCCATGATTCACAATTTCTAGCGAACCTAAGCCTGTGAACCAGAGTTCACAGGCTTAGGTTCGCTAGAAAATGCTCACGGAGTAATTTGGGGCCGCGGGCCGGGCGGTGACTGCGTATATTGGCAGCGAGAAGCCTCCTCCTGACCGTCCATAGACTAATATGCACATTTCTTACTTCTTGGAGGTTGTTCTTAAGATCCACATACGAAGATTTGCGATTTCTCAATGCGCGACTCACAAGAAAACGATCATCCCGTGGTTGGGTACATGGTTTTCTTCCAGAACCAGGCCTTCTCTCGACGGAACCAGTCTCCTGATATCGCTGCCAGGTCCTTTGGACTGTCGAGCGACTAACATTTAGCCTCCTAGCCACGAAACATTGGCTGCAACCCTCTTCAAGCAGCGCGATAATTTTGGTAGCTTTTACCACTTTATCTACCATTTTTGATACAGCCAAACAGCATTAAATAAAGCTTTGACAGTCAAGGATATGAAATTAATCGATAAAAATTGAATAAAAGTTATGAAAGTCGATGTTAACTTCTGGAACTTCGCGCCAAAAATGTACGATAAAAAGGGGTTTTCTGTAAAAATGAACATCAAATGAAAAATTGAATTTAGAACGTACTTTTTTAAATACCACAGCATTTTTAAAACCGGCCAGTAACGTGTACAAACGATTGAAACCTTTTTGGTATTGTATCTTTTTAAATATGAATGAAAATCAAAACCGCCCGTTTTTTTTGCAAATGAGTGTATAATGTATGATAGGTTTTAATTTTTTCTATAGTTTACACCACCAACTACCTTTCTTTCCTGCGCTAATTCCATCCAAAGGTTGCCTGGAAGAAATCGCTTATAGCGATAAGGCCGCCCATTGTACTGTATCCAATAAATATGTATAGCGTTTTGTATTCAATACTGGTGTACAATAAAGTGTATAATAAATAAATTAAATAAATAAAAAACTAGACTAACGAAAAGAGAGCCATGGCTCCATTTTGTGAATTGTGTGGCCATTTATTTCGGTTCACTTTTCTTTTCTCTTATCTTGTAGTACAGTACATAGCCGTTTCAGTATTGTAGGGATAACAATAACACTTCAATATCATAAAAGTATGTAATCAAATCAAATAAAAAAAGGGCGCGCATGGCTAGCAGGTGCCTCTATCGGTCACATTCGGCAATACAAGCGTCATTCGTTCATTTCATTTTGATTGACTGGTAATGTTGGCTAAACTTGATCACAAAGTATTTTGCATTTTGAAATGAATATTAAAAATGCTAAAAACATCTCGAAAGGTATTTCAAATAAAATACAAAATGGTTTTTACTAAAAGGCATTTAAATGCAAAATACAAAATAGCTATTTTGCATTTTGTATTTGCATTTTAAATAGAAGTATTTCAAATAAATCGCATCTCTGTAGATAACATCCTCAAGTTGAGGATATTATCTATAACGAATATATTCCTTATTATATAGTCGTAGTTGAGGACCTCAACTCGAAATAAAACCTTTAGTCAAGCCCTTTGTTCAGGGTCATTGAAGGAAATTGAACTATAGTCTGTCTAATCTAAGAAGTGCACTTTGACAGCTGTCTGAGTAAGTTGTCTAGGTATGTGAACCAAATAATCGCTATCAAAAATATCCGATTTTACTGAGAAATCGATATTGATTCTTTATAATTAATAATCGGTTTATTTTTTATTTTTCAAAAAGGTGATGAATAAATTAAGTGCTAAATTAGTACTAAACAAATTTAATTATTTCAGCATAGAATCTATTCATCATATTTAGTAGGATTAGGTTAATTAAAAACAAAAACTGAATTTGAAAATAGCTATTTATTAAGAATTACTACTATTACTTGAATTATTAGCGTCGTGAACGTTAATAATTATTTCCTCATCAATCAAAGTGTCGAAATGTACATCTCTGTTAAAATCTCTATTCGATTAATCGTATTATTCTAATATTTTTACCGATTGTTTGGATATTCGTAGATTGGAAGTTGTTAAGCACTACTGTATAGAACGTGATGACGTGACATTGTTAGGTCGTCATTAACAATTACTATTTACCATGTAATTTTTATTTTAAATTAGTTTTACGAGTTTCAACATCAGATTATTGTACAAGAAAGTCACCCGCAATGTTAATTATGTAAATAACTTAATAGTTGTTTAAAATTTCAGACTTAGTGTTTACAATCATGTGTATACGTTTGACCGAGGTTATTGTGTATTAAAAATGCAAAACGTCAAAATGCACTTCTTAGATTAGATGAACTATAATGATGATTTTTTTACAAAAATAAAACAAATGTTAAAGTAAACATTTTTATTTATCCTATAACATATGAATACTTAGAGACTATTTGCCTGTAGAATTGAAACACCAACTCGCTGGCAGAACGACAACGTTCCATCGCCTCATTGTAAGCGCCATCACTAAAACTGCCATCTGTGAATGCTACAATAAAACAAAATAAATTAATGTAATTACATTCATCATCATCTCAGCACATACACGTCCCACTATTAGGCTCGAGCCACCTCCAAATGGGAGGGATATTAACCTACTATATCACGCTGGGCAGGCGTGTTGGTATAGGGTTTTGTTTCAAGATTTCCTTCCCTTGCATAGCTGTTATATGCGTTTTATATCTCTTAGTCGTCTCTTACGATCACCCATAGGTAATATAGGAGGCGGTGAATTGTATTCTTACTTCGTCACCAAAATAAAAATAAAATCATTTTAAAAAAAATCATTGCTTTGTATTCAGAATAGAAATTTATGGTAGCTTTTTTATTACCACACCCGGATCTAAGGAAAAAATATTTTTTGAAGAGAATAAGTAATGTTTTATTTTAAGACTACACGACATTAGGGATCTTTATATCATCGGGGGATTTTACAAACATGGAGTCAAAATAACGATTTATAGATCGCACAAAGTATTGTACTGCGTAAGAATCGTACATGCGACACTGATTAATGTATAAGCCATTACGCCATCTGTGTAATGAAATGAAAATAAAAACTAACCAGTAACCAAACTCTTCTCTCTACTCTCAAATACGAAGGTCATCGTCGCCCGTGCTGTTTCAAGCTGTCTCGGCTCGGGGTCTATCTGTATGTTGCCATGCTCGTCTATAGCGCAGTTCACCGCCGCGAACGTATGTCGCATTGATAGACCAGAGTTCAATACAGCTAAGCAGCACGCGTTTAGACAGCATCCTAGTAACTGAAATAGGATTACATATATTTTATACATAGACCCTTTTTTGACAGGCAGAACTTGACAATATCTTGGGCGACATGCGACCCCATAACCTTAAAATAAAACTATGTAGTTTTAAGAATTCTATCACGTTTGTATTATTTTACTTAATTTCCCAACGCCGACGTTTCCGAAAACTTTACAAGTGTCTCACGTCCAATAGGTCATCGTTATTACAGAAAATATCTACCTGCTACAGTATCACTGACTTCAGTTTTTAGGCAAACCCTAAGAAATACTTTCTGTTTTCGGGTACCATTTACAGAATATGGTCCTGCCATATTTCTTCTTTGTATTATATGTTAAGAAAATAAAAACAGAAATGTATCCTGGGCGTCATATAGCGGCTACGAATACTACCAAGTCTGCCAACCCTTGCAAAGGCACGTGGATGTCGTAAAAGACTTAGAGCTTTACATCAACCTAAGGCCAACTCCACCTAGTGCCGTTTGGTCAATAATTATATTCTCAAGGAGGGTTGACGTCAGGCATGTGACCGGTTATACATCTATTGCAATAAATGATATGTATGATGGAATAAGGTAGACATATTGCATGGATTTTCTCTCTAGAAGATACTAAAGCAATCTCTTTTCTTAGATATAAAGTACTTGGGCCTGGTGCTCAACGGGCGATGGTGGTACCGAGAGCATTTCTGTAAAGTTACTTCACGGCTTGCCGGCCCGGCGTCCGCCCTATGCTGGCTTATTTCGAATGTGGTGCCGACTACGTGCCGACTGCTGTACGCGGGGTAGTGTGGACGATGGCCCTGTACGGCGCCCCCGTGTGGGCGGGGTACCTGATCGTCCGTCCGTCTTAGAGCTCTCCTGTGGCGACCACTGAGAGCCAAAGCGGTCAATCTTCTTCAAGGAAATCCTCTTCGGCGACACGCTCCACCGCCGGCGCAAGTACCTGCACCTGATGCCGCTTTATCCGAGGGCACGGGTGACTGGACCGGGGAATAGTCCGTCACCCGCAGAGAGGCGGACCGCATGATGGTACTGGAAAGGGTAATCCGCCAGACTGGCCACGGACGTCAAGGACACGGTCCCATTAGCCAGTACAATGACGATACTGAGGCAATACGGTGGGTTATGAGGCCACGCGCTGTCCTTCCGTCGCCCCGAATGGAACGGACGGCGTGTGTCCGGACAATAGCTTACTAAAAAAAAAACAGTCCCCCTTTTTCTTTTTTAAATAAACACATATCAATTAAAACTTACGCCTCCATAATCTTCAAGTTCTTGTATTGTAACTGTTACACCGGTGCGAGGGTACAGACAGCCTAATACTGCCGTCTCACACGTCTGTCTTATTACATGCTCCTTGTATCTGAAACATCGACAAAGATGGCAATATTATAGCAATGATGATATTATTAAATTAAAACTGATCTCTATCCGTGTGGTGACGGAGTAATAATACTATTCACCATCCTATATCTTATCCGTGGGTGATCGTAAGAGACGTCTAAGGCATAAAAAACGCTTATAACATCTATGCAAGAGAAGGAAAACTCGAAACAAATCCCTTTACCAACACGTCTGACCAGCGCGGTATAGTAGGTTAATTTCCCTCCCATTACGGAGGAGGCCCGAGCCCAACAGTGGGACATTTATGGGCTGTGATGACGATGATGATGATGATGATGATCTCTATTATTTCTCTAGTATGTTTTTCTCTAACTGATGGTCTACTAGATCTTTTTTATTGGTTTAACAAAATCTATGAATTATTCCTCATTTTAACGCTTATAGTGTGAGTTAAAGGAAATTAATAAAAACGAAAAACAAACCGAAGGTTTAAAAATATACAACTTGTGTTTTTGAGATTTAGAACCATCTAAATTCAATGGTTTTTCGCAATTCCTGTGTGGTGACGGAGTAAGAATACAATTCACCACCCCCTATCTTATCCGTGAGTGATCGTAAGAGACAACTAAAGGATAAAAAACACTTATAACATCTATGCAAGAGAAAGAAAACTCGAAACAAATCCCTATACCAACACATCCTGACCAGCGTAGTGTAATAGATAAATTTTACTCCCATTATGGAGGAGGCTCGAGCCTGACAGTGGGCCATTTATGAGCTGAGACAATGATGATGAAATTCAATGCAAATCATCTCAGTTAAATTTTTCGATAACAATTCATTACATTCTTCAAAATGTAAATTTTCCAAAGATTTTAAAGAATGTAATGCCACACATAATGATAAAGTATGACACTGCATAATTCTGCATAAATCGACTATATTATAAGAGAACACTACACAACTACATAAAGAGGGGGGGTGGGGGCTGGTCTGGCTGGCTGGAACTAAAATTGACATGCCACATAGGAGATTACTTGCCCATCTAATGTTGAAAAATGAGTTGATATCTTATAATATTTTTTTCATTATATAATTTCATTAATAAATAAAAAAAAGAAGTCAATATTACATACATACATACATATCATCACGCCATATCCCTTGCAGGGTAGGCAGAGAGAACAGAGTGCCAGAGAACTCTATCTCTGCATACTTCATTCGCTTCCTCAACATTCATAATTCTCTTCATACACGCTCGCCGGTTTCGGAGACGGACATGGACGACATGGACGGTACACCACTGATATAGAGCGAAGAGTGAATGCGGGAAATAGAGTGAACGGAGCGTTGGGGCAACTTCTCGGCAGCCATCACCTCAGCCAGAAGGCACGTGTAGCAATACATAACGCAGTGCTTGTCCCAACATTACTGTATGGAAGCGAGAGTTGGGTATGCAGAAAAGAGTATGAAAGTAAAATTAATGCGGTCGAAATGCGATCTCTTCGGAAAATCTGTGGAGTTAGGCTGACCGACCGCATTCGTAACGACGACGTAAGAGAGCGAGTAGGTATGAAAGAGAGTATTGGTGTAAAGATGCGAAAGGGAATGCTCCGATGGTTCGGACATGTGGAAAGAATGCCGAACGAATGTCTGGTTAAGAAGATATACAATGCGAAAGTGGAAGGATGTAGGTACCGAGGGAGACCGAGGCTGACCTACCTAGACCAGATCGGTCAGGTACTGAAGGAAGGTGGAGTCAATATTGTAAATCTATTAATTTTTTTTTTGAACAAATTACAAAAAGAAACATCACAAAATTTTAGCAATTAAATATGTATCTCTTAATACTTTTTAAATTGAAAACTCATTAACTTGGAATTGTTTACCTACATCTTGACATTCAAGTCGTCAAGATTTCTATTTCTACTTGGTTACATGATTGATCAATCTGAATCTGTCATATCTACGGTATTTTTTTTTAAAAACCCTTCACCAAGAAAATAATCCTTGTATTGCGCGGGACTTTACAAACATGTAATTCGCAGACAAATTACACCCAGACTCAGGAAAACACTTTGTGGATAGCACAAAGAATTGTCCTGTGTGAGAATTGAACCTACAGCACTAGCATAGAAGGTCGGTATCTTAACCACTACGCCATTTGTGCAGTCGCATTGTGCATTATATTTTTAATAAAAAAAAAAAACTATGTACCTGTCTGCTACTGATGGTTTACCACTTTTGCTGCTGAATAACACCTCCAGCGTGGTCTTTTCTATACTCTGATTAGCCATTTTTATTTCTAAAGGACCATTTATACTAACAATGGCTACTGTCCGACCTGAAAACATTAAATAAATCCCTTCATCATCATCTTCTCAGCTCATATGCTGCTGCAGCTATTGGGCTCGAGCCTCCTCCATAATGGGAGGGAAAATTGACCTACTATACCACACTAGTCAGCCGTGTAGTTATAGGGTTTCATTTCGAGTTTTCCATCTCTTGCATAGATGTTATATGCATTTTGGCCGTGTGGTAGCGGCTAAGAGCACTACCAACCCTTACTTTGCTTGTGGATGTCGTAAAAGACGACTAAGACCCTTATAACGACCTGGGCCAACTCCATCTGATGCCATTTGGTCAACAATTACATTCCCAAGGAAGGTTGACATCTGGCAGGCGGCCGGTCCTAAAACTATTGCCAATAACTTTTGCAATATGTACCATCAAAGAAAAGTACATATTGTATCGACCCCAAATAATTGGGATAAGAATAGGAGAATGATGATGTTATATGCGTTTTATATCCCTTAGTAGTCTCTTACGATCACCCACGGGTAATAGGGGGTGATGAATTGTATTCTTACACCATCACCACATTTCCATGTGTTAATAAGTTAATAAATAAAATCTCAAAAATATGTAAGTATGAATCTTGTATTGGCTCATGAGAAGAAATAGTCCCGATATATCATATTTTCAAATATAAGTATTCATCCTGTACTTCTTTAACAGAGCTATTAATATAAATAATTATAATGTTATTAGAAATGCTATCTGTATGAGGAATTAAGTATAACCAGTATATATATATTTTTTTCAATCATTCTTTTTTTTATGCTATAGCTGTGATAAAAAAGCAGTATATTTTTTTTTAATTAAAAGTAGAGGGCATAAAATAAGGCACAATATGGCTTTTAACAGGGATATGTCTGGTTGGTAGTCCAAACTAATGGGCTAGTTTTCTAAAAAGTTTGCACATAATAATTTTATGTTTATCGTAATAAATCTAGAAGCAATATACCTTGAGATAAAATAGCGGAGCCATCTGACTTGCTGAGATAATTGCATTCGCACTCCATCGGCCTCAATTTAAATTCTTTTACATCTAAATTCTCAGTGACCATGATTACTTGTTCTGCTGTAATAATATAATTCAGTATATGTTGGTAATATTAGTTTAAACAATTTAAGATTTTACTTATACAATGTAGAACATAAATTATTTAAAGAAAACAGTAAATGAAATAAAAATGCTATTTTCCAAAATAAATAAATAAACTTAACCTGCAAAATAACAACAACAGAAATTTAACCGCAATCAGCAAAGAGACAAAACCTACATACAGCCAAGTCGAAGTAATTACCTACGTATTCGTCAAAGAGTAAAGTTATTAAACTGAAAGTATTCGTATATTATTATATCGTATCGTATACGTATCTATACCTAAAACTAAAAAAAATAGACTAAAAATGTACTTCCTTAATAAATAAATCCCGGAATCCTAAAGTACCTGTTAATGCATTATTTTTGGGCTCTTTGGATTTATCTTAACTATAATAGTTCTATTTATAAAATCCGATTACGTAATGAAAAATGATGTCGCAAGCGGGACTCGAACCCGCGCCTATTGGGATTCCGGCCCAATCGTGCTGCCCCAATAGGCGCGGGTTCGAATCCCGCTTGCGACATCATTTTTCATTTCGTAATCGGATTTTATAAATAATTAAGCATATTAAATGCTAAATTTCAGTAATTTATATAATAGTTCTATTTTAAAAACACTGATATATTATTTTTCTTTTTTAAACTCCGGCTCAATATCATATCTCAAAGGTAACATTTTTTTTTTCTCTTTGCCGGCATTAAAAGAACGTATCTATGTGGCTATATAAGCATTGTCCTTTTTGCCTGCCCGAACTGATAAAAAACACTAAAAATCTTTATGAATGTCACATCACTGTCACTAATGTCAACCTGTGCCCAACTATAAATACACGAATTGTTATCATGCAAAATTTTCACGCCCTTGATAATTTGTACTGAGGCTCTCTGAGTATTTTGTTCTGTGGACTGAGACCGTATTAACTTCGATTAAATAAATACTTATTGTAGCTGCGCAAAATATCTAAGTACATATACATCAAATTAACGGATTACAAGTCCTAATTTAAAAACAAAACACTAGCAAGCCATTATCGAATATGTTACATATCACACACAAAGACACTATTCTTGTACAAGAACCCGTGCCGACCCGTGGTAATTTAGTTTCGGTATTAGATTAACCTAGGCTGACGTGTGTATTAAAATTTTGTTTTACTTTTTACATCACATGCGACTTGAAATTATTGTTTAATAATTGTGTATAAAGAGACAAAAATGAAGAATCGATTTAACACCTACGATATTATGTGCATGGTCACAGAATTGCAAAGGTAAGAAAATTCCTTTCTTTTTTTTTTAATTTTCTTAACTTTTTTCTGCTAAATCAAGCGGAACGATCCTTGTTAATATTGTCAATAATAATTGAAACTAAAACTACATTAAAGTCATTAAATTTATTACTTAGTTATCTAATTATAATTCATCAACGTTCGTCTTTTTCAATATTAATTAAAATTATCTGAACATCTGAAATTGTTGAGTAATTCCTTATTTGAAATATGACAATAAGACTATATGTGGCAGTTACCATCAATAAAACTACTTTTAATGGTACTAACATCCATTTGCAAGTTATAAAATTTAGTCAAAGCAAGTCTATTATCCTGACCTGTTTCTTTCATTTACATTCATCGTTTTCTTCATCATCTCGACTGAATTTAATTTTAACTAGGCCCTGTAACTCCAACTAGCATGTTCTCTATATTTATTTGATACAGAAACATCCAATATGGTTATAAATTAATTAGTAATAAATATAACAAAAATTGATTCAAAATTACATCATCATATACAGCTATCGTAACTATAAACTAATATTGTTGGTTTAAATATGGCATAGCTACTTAAAGAATGGTATAAATGGTAATACTGGTAAATGGAATGGAAATTATATTGTGTTAACAGATGTACAAATATTAATTGGTAATTAGTATTATGTGCTCTGAATTGTCTTGCTTGATCTTTCTCAGTGTTGCTACATTCTTATCCAGTAGCACATTAGATTTGTTAGATTTAAATTAATATATAATTGCTTGAATTAGGCGATACATGGCGGAAATCCATTATTATTATAAAATGGAGGAGAGGAAGGAAAACCCACCGCTTTCCCACGGTTAATCAATTTACCGTACACCTCAAAAAAGGAAGGAATACGGGATGGGATCAAGGTGGAATAGGATATAAGGAAATCTTACTCCTGTAATGAGCACCGCCTCCAGAACTTCTACTTGCAATTTTCCGCAGAACTTCGAATAAAGATTCGACACGTGTTTCGCCTCTAAACGAGGCATCCTCAGGACGGTTCAGTTTCAAATTGAAACACGTGTCGAATCTTTATTCGAAGTTCTGCGGAAAATTGCAAGTAGAAGTTCTGAAGGCGGTGCTCATCACAGGAGTAAGATTTCCTTATATCCTATTCCACCTTGATCCCATCCCATATTCCTTCCTTTTTTGAGGTGTACGGTATATTGATTAACCGTGGGAAAGTGGTGGGTTTTCCTTCCTCTCCTCCATTTTATAATTAAATTAATATATTTTATATTATGATAATTACCATAAATTTAATATTAAATATTAAGAGAATTAGATTAATCATGAGCCGAAAACCCAACCCACCCAGGGTTTGGGAATTTCATTGGCAGGCAGCGGCCTAAGCTATACCCTTGGTATTGCAAAGATGCATGGGCAGCAGTGACATTTACCATCAGGTGTGCTGCTTGCTCGTTTGCCACCATAAGAAATAAAAAAAAAGTTAACTGATGAAAAATCAGTATAATTTTTATATATAATACAACAATATTGTTTTTCTATTGACTATGAATGTGCATCAATTAGTTATACTTTGGTAGATAAAACCCCTGTAGTAAAAAATGACTAAAATGTTTCACAATCCTCCCATGACCATAAACTCTGAAAAATGTTTGAAACATCATACATACATACATACATAGCCTCACGCCTGTTTTCCGGAAGGGTAGGCAGAGACTACGGATTGCCACAAACCACGGTCCTGACGGTTTGAAACATCAGGCAAATGAAAATCCAATAAAATGTTTTAATATCTATTAGAATGGTTTTATTTCAAACTAGCTTCTGAGTGATGCTTCACTCTTGTAAAATTGACTTAAATAATATCAAATTTTATCCCTAAATTATCCCAAGAAAACATATTATATGGTTAAAAAGTATCCTGTTTTCATCTAGTTTCTCTATCTATATGCCAATTTGTATCCAAACCTGTTCAATGGTTTACATGTGATTGAGTAACAAACATACAGTATACATCTCACAAACTTTATTGTAGCAGGATATTTTTCATCTCCGAAAAATACTACAAAATCTTGTCGTCATTCTCCTGCTTTTGTCCAATTACTTGAACTCGATCTAATATATATACTACCATCATACATATTGTTAAGTTTTTGGCAATAGTTTTATAACTGGCCGCCCGCCATATGTTAACCCTCTCTGAGAATCTAATTGTTTTCCAAATGGCATCAGGTGGAAACCCAGGTCCCATAAACCCAGGTCAATATAAAGATCTTAGTCATTTTTTACAACACCCACAAGCAAGTTAAGGGCTTGCAGTATTCTTCTCTCGTACCTAACACAACATAGGCATAAATAGTATAAGTAGAAGTATAATTTATCTGGATCACATACTTTATGAATGATAAAAAGAACTGAATAGAAATCTTAAATATATTAATATTTTAAAATTTACCTTTTTATATGAGAAAAAGTTGAAGTGAAAAAGATCTTAAGCGACAGCTACATCGCGTACCTATGGGTATTCGTCCATACTTATGCGTATTCGTCCCCCATACTTATGCGTATTCGTCCCCCATACTTATGCATATTCGTCCACCTTACTTATGCGTATTCGTACCTTATACTTTAAGGTGAAAAGTGCGAGATGAATATGGTTAAATATGAAAGATGTTTTTTTCTTGGCAACTTGAGAAAAATAAGACATACACTCCTTTCGTTTTCATAATGGTATATAAATAAATTCAGTCCTATTGTTCGTCTTTACCTGTTCAGTTTGGCAAGTTTACAGCTAAAGCACGACCCGTAACAAAATTACAATATCATAATATACTTTTCTACTTATGTAAATCTGTTTTCGTTACACACCGATAACGCGGTCAATTAGATCTTTTTTTTTTTAATATATTTACAGAAACCATGATTTTATAACTACTAAAAAACGATTTACAATCCGAATAATCGAGTTAATGATTATTTTTTTAAATGAAACTTTTATGAGTGACTTTTGGGAATCTTTTTACAAACCTAACTGGGTGGCCAACAGGGGTGGGTTTGGGGTTTGTATTGGTAGACAGCGGCATAACTGCCACCGAAGACAAAGATCGGGTATCGGTGGCTCGCTCGCACGGCGAAGAGAGGTGCTTGCAGGGTGGGTCTATGGGGCTGCGCGCCGCCTCATTCGTCGCCCCGAACCGATGTGGCGCGACGCGACCACGTCCATAGTCCACCGCAAGGAGAAAAAAAATGGCAGCGGCCTTACCCTTGGTATTACAAAGGTCCATGGATGGCAGTGACTCTTACCATTAGGTGTGCTGTCTGCTTGTTTGTCACCACAAAGAATAATGAAAAAAAGAAAGAATCTCTATTATATCACGAAAAGTTCGCGCAGAAAAGAGTTTAAGCGAATGTTATGTCGCATATGGGCACACACTGAAGTGAATATTCCCTTGAGCTGTGTGTCTCGCAAATTTAAAAAGAGTGAGACATACAGGCACCTTTTTATATCATAATTCTCTATATCTATAAAAGAGAATGTTTGTATATATGGTATATCTAAACTCGGAAACTATTTGACCGAGCATTATAAAAAATAATATGTAACGGAGAAGTTTACATGATGTCCCCATTGATGTAACTAGCCACCAGGCGGCTCTGCGATATATATACAGAGTGCCGATTTTATTACTAGAATAATTTAAACTAGGTGTAGGAATGACGTCATAAAAAACATTAAAGTTAGTTGCAGACTCCGAGCTCTGCCCAATCCTGTGATAAAGTGATTTGTTTCTTATCAGAACAGTAGGTTTGTCACCCTACATTGATCTGTAGGTACATTTCGACCAACTGTGCGGCGGTGAGCGCAGCGAGAGCGGTACTATTTGCCTACTAGTTCAGTGTCACACGCATGAGTATATGCCTACATCGAATTTTTATAGTACCAGTGTATTGATAACTTATCAGTATGGCAATTTAATCAAAACTTAGGCAATATTTTTTTTTACTGATTTGGATCGTGTATCATCCCTTCAAGGATTCTACTAATTAAATCGGCAACCTGTATATATATATACTTCTACAAACAAACTAACGGGCTGTGATAATCTTAATGTTCACGTTTGTAATTTAGGTTCATTTAATTTTCAGATTAATTGGTATGAGAGTGAATCAAGTATATGATATAGACAGTAAAACTTATGTGATCCGCCTCCAGAGGTCTGAGGAGAAGAGTGTACTCCTATTGGAGTCTGGTAACAGATTTCACACTACACATTTCGAATGGCCAAAGAATGTGGCACCATCTGGATTCACTATGAAGGTATGATATAAAAAAAGCAAATATAGTGATGCAATGCAATATTTTCTGATGATTATCCGAACATTCATCATCATCATCTCAGCTCATATAGGTCCTATTGCTGGACTCGAATCACCAACAAAATTGGAGAGAAATTAACTAACTTGCTAATAACACGCTGGTCAGAAGAATTGGTATAGCGTTTTAATGACTACACAGATGGCGTAACGGTTAAGATACCGATCATTCGTGCGTCGCTAGGTTCGATCCCTACTTATGAGAATATTTTGTGTGATATTTCCACAAATTATTGTCGTGAGTCTGGATGCAATTTGTCTGCGTTAATTGCATGTGTGTAAAGTCCCCCGCAATACAAAGATTATTTCCCTAGTGCAGGGTGTCGTTTTTTAAATAAAAATGGATTTTGCATATCTTTTAGTCGACTTTTGAGATACCCACGAGTAAGAAAGAGTGGTGAACTGTATTCAGGAGCGGCTCTAGCACATGCAGCGCCCGGGTGCAATCAATTACCTGGCGCCCTCTTGTATCAAAATTCGTGAAAAAATGGAATAGGTTGAAAGTTTTTGACACAAAATCAGGTAAACGCGATCGCATTATGAAGTAACAGTGAGCATGGCGACAAAACAACCTACCCAAACCTGTCAAATAACGCACCCACTACGACTATAGATGGTTAGGCACCCGATGTGGCGCCCCCTAACATCCGGCACCCGGGTGCACCGCACCCTCTGCACTATAGGTAAAGCCGGCTCTGTGTATTCTGTATGCGAGGTATACAAATTGAATAAAGTTATATTAAGGGTTTTTTTTGCGTTTCTTTTTAATCTTTACTCTCCCGACGTTTCTAACTCTTCAGGAGCGTTAATGATAACGGGACGATTATTGCCGTATTGTAACGGCTACGAATACTACCAGCCCTTACTATTTCTTTATTTTATTGCTTATGATGGCAAAGGAGCACACCTGGTGGTAAGTGGCCAGCCATCCACCCCCACCCCCGTGCAATACCACGGGTATAGCTAGGCCGCTGCCTACCAATACAAACCTCAAACCCACCCAGTTGGGCTGCCGGCTCTCTCGACTAGTCAGGCAGGCGGTTGGTCGTGAAACTATTGCCATTAACTTTTGCAATATGTATGTACCATGGAAGTGGAATACATATTGCATCGAACATAAGTAATTGGGATAAGAACAGCAATCATCATCCTGCTTGAGATGATGATGTATCATCATCATCATCACAGCACATAAATGTCCCACTGTTGGGCTCGGGCCTCCTCCATAATGGAAGGGAAATTAACCTACTAAACCGCGCTGGTCAGACGTGTTGGTATAGGGTTTTGCTCCGAGTTTTCCTTCTCTCGCATAGATGTTATATGCGTTTTATATCCCTTAGTCATCTCTTACGATCACCCACGGGTAAGATAGGGGGTGGTGAGTTGTATTCGTACTCCGTCACCACACGGACGCGGATGATGATGTATATCAGTCGCGTAAACATTAGAAATCTAGGATTTTTGTTTTTTAAGACACCACCATTTTTTTTTTTTTGCGGTGGGCTATGTACGTCGCACCCCGCCAAATCAATCCAGGGTGACGGAAGAGGCGGTGCGCAAAAGACACCACCCTGCACTAAGGAAATAATCCTTGTAATGCGGGGAACTTTACAAACATGCAATTAACGCAGACAAATTACACCCAGACTGAGAAAAATAGTATGTGGATCGGACAAAGTATTGTCCTGCGTGGGAATCGAATCTACGGCACTGGCGTGGAAGGTCGGTATTTTAACCACTACGCTATCTCTGCACTCAAACTAGTCAGTTCATCATTCTCCTACTCTTATCGCAATTACTTAGGGTAGTTACAATATGTACTCTTCTTTCATAGTACATATTGTAAAAGTTATTGATAATAGTTTTATGACCGGCCGCCTGCCAGAAGTCAACCCTTCTTGGGAATGTAATTGATGACCAAACGCCATCAGATGGAGTTGGCCCAGGTCGTTAAAGCTCTTAGTCGTCTTTTACGACACACACGAGCAAAGTAAGGGTTGGTAGTATTCATAACCGCTACCACACATCAAGTCAAACTAGTTAGTTATACAAGTAAGATTGTATAAGATGTTCTTTTTTAGCTACGGAAGCACTT
This sequence comes from Lymantria monacha, assembly GCA_905163515.2. NCBI lineage: Eukaryota > Metazoa > Arthropoda > Insecta > Lepidoptera > Erebidae > Lymantria > Lymantria monacha. Next base: position 26,696,498 of record LR991100.1, read on the forward strand.
GAAGAATAAACGTCTGGAGAAGCTATCACAACTGGGCATTGATCGTATAGTGGACCTTCAGTTCGGTAGTGGTGAGGCCGCCTACCACGTCATACTCGAGTTATACGACAGAGGAAATATCGTATTCACAGATTATCAATGGACTATTCTCAATGTCCTCAGACCTCATGTGGAAGGTGATAAAGTCAGGTAAAAAAAATCTTAATTATCATCTCAGCTTATATATGTCCCACTGTTGGGCTCGAGCCTCCTCCGTAATGGAAGGGAATTTGACCTACTATACCACGCTGGTCAGACGTCTTGGTATAAGGTTTTGTTTCGAGTTTTCCTTCTCTTGCATAGCTGTTGTATGCGTTTCATATCCCGTAGTCGTCTCTTACGTTCACCTCCGGGTAAGATAGTTGGTGGTGAATGGTATTCTTACTCCGTCACCACACGGAAACTTCTTAAATAAAAATCTTAATATCTTCTTGTTCTTATATATTGGCAATCAGCTACATATACGAGCTATTGGTGCCAGTGTCAAATTATAAATATTTTCAAGTTTTTAGTCTTTCAAGTTAGTCATTGTCTAAGTCAAATTGTCGCCATTAACAGTGCAATGGCCACACTGTTAATGGTATCTTGTGGGAGTTTTGATGGAAAACGAAAACGTTGTAAAGCACTTTTATATGATATTCACTACATCCCAGTAGTTCCGCCGCTTCACATTACATAAAATGCCATCAAAATTATCCAATATAACACGTTAAAACACTAAGATATCGAATATAATACAAGAGCACCACATGACGTTTTCAAATTCCCGTCAAAAGTTCCGAAATGTATACCAATCTTAATTATCAATGACTTTCAAACTTGACTGACAGTTTTAAAATTTCATATATATGTTTTTTTATTAGCTTTGTCTATTTATAAAAGAGGATGTTTGTATATATGACATTGCTAAACTTAGAAACTAATTGATCGATTATTATGAAAATTGGATTGTATATATTTTTTCACGGAGAAGGTTTATATGCTGCCCTCATTGATGTAACTCTCCACCAGGTGGCGCTGCGATATATGTATAGACCTCTACAAACAAAGCCAGAGGCTGGGTTTGCTAGTTACTTTATATAAACTTGTTTACGAGCGAAAAACGCCTATTGGAAGTGCGTTCCCATTGTCTAACCACTTAGACAAGTGTGAGTTGTCATGTGACATCAAATTGTATCTCGTATTATTTTTGTCATCTTTATGGGCGACTACCATATGGTGTCATGAATTTGGGTTATATATTTGGGTATATACACAAAAGTAAATGCTTATAATGCACTACCTGTTTATTATAAGCTTATATTGTTATTACTATGGTTGTTACCTTGAGTAACTCCTCTGCCCACTTAGTGTTAGATACATACAAACATATCATCACGCCATATCCCTTGCAGGGTAGGCAGAGAGAACAGAGTGCCAGAGAACTATATCCTTGCATACTTCACTCGCTTCCTCAACATTCATAATTCTCTTCATACACGCTCGCCGGTTTCGGTGACTCTTGACTCCACCTTCCTTCAGTACGTGACCAAGCTGGTCCAGGTAGGTTAGTCTCGGTCTCCCCCGGTACCTACATCCATCATCTTAGTGTTATATGTTTCTAATACTATCTGCGAACAACAATTTACCTTTCAAGCATAGCGATTACGGCATTATACCCACTATAGGGAGACATATATCCCATGGTGAAAGTTGATAAAATGGTTGGTAGAATGGATTAATATTAAAATAAAAGTTATGGTAACTTTTTGGTCATCATAATCGTAATTTTTAACAGGTTTGCAGTGAAGGAGACATATCCATTAGACAGGGCGAAGACCAGCTACGCGGCGCCATCTAGTGAAGTGCTCCAACAAATATTTTCTCAATGTAAACCAGGGGATAATCTTAAAAAAGTACTCAATCCTAACTTAGGTAAAATATTTATTTATTAAAATTTGACATTAAAAGTTGACTGCACAGATGGCGTAGTGGTTAAGGTACCGATCTTCCGTGCCAGTGCCATAGGTTTGATTCTTACGCAGGACAATACTTTGTGTGATCCACAAACTGTTGTTCGGAGTCTGGGTGTAATTCGTTTGCTTTATTTATTTGTAAAGTACTACCCGCAATGCAAAGATTATTACCTTAGTACGGGTGTGTTTAAAAAAAAATTGATAACATGATTTTCTTTTTATTTTATTCGGTTCCTTTCAAAATAATTTGGTTAGACTAATGGATGGATAGAATTATTCACAATCATCCTACTTTTATCCTAATTACTTGTGATCAATGCAGTATGCACTCTACCGCCATTGCACACATTGAAAAAGTTTTGGCAATAGTTCTATGACCAGGCAAATGATGTCAATCCTCCATGTGAATGTAATTGTTGACCAGGCGGCATCACATGCAGTTGGACCGATGTAAAGTTCTTAGTTTTTTTTTTTTTTTTTTTTTAAAGACACCACCCTGCACTAAGGAAATAAACCTTGTATTGCGGGGGACTTTACAAACATGCAATTAACGCAGACAAATTACACCCAGACTCAGAACAACACTTTGTGGATCACACAAAGTAATGTCCTGAGTGGGAATCGAACCCACGGCACTGGCACGGAAGGTCGGTATCTTAACCGCTTCGCCATCTGTGCAGTAGTTGTTTTTTACGATACCCATGAGCAAGGTAAGAATTGGTAGTATTTGTAGCTGCCGCCACACAACTTTTTTTTTTGCCAAAATCATCATCTCAGCCCACATATGTCCCACTATTGGGCTCAGGCCGCCTCCTCAATGAGAGGGAAATTGACCTACTATAATACGCTGATCAGAAGTGTTGAGTTTTATTCTTCTCTTTGCCAAAATGTAATACAAAAAAAATATGGTTAGAACAGATGCCACAAATAGTACCCGATCACGAGTATCGCTATTCAAGTCACTGTAATTAATTTTATTTGTTACGACTGCAGTTGTTATGTAGTCAAATACATGCGATTTAAAAGATTATAGCAGTACTAATGGATGGAATTGTTAATGGAAATTTATACTTTCCAGAATACGGTGCTGCAATCATAGACCATGTATTACTGGAGAATGGATTATCAGGCAATATGAAGGTTACTCGTGAAGCTGGGAAAGGCTTCAATGTAGAACAAGATCTTGAGAAGCTTGTAGCGGCGCTGAAACAAGCCGAGGAGCTACTAGATGCCGCCAGGAGTGAAGTTGCTAAAGTAATTAATTATTTTTTATCTATACACCGTGACATTTATATCGTCTTACAAAAGAAGTGCCGTAATAGTATCCGACCAAAAAAAACATATCTTACATATTATAATTGTTCAATAGTGGTAGTGATAAAAAAATAACAAAATAAGATAAATTAAAGTTAATATTTTGTAACAACCTGGTTATAATGTTTACATTTTAAACAAAAGAAATCATACGGCATTCCGTATGATAATGATTGGCTAACGTAATTACGTTAGACAATCACAGCTACGAAGTCCACGTGGACTGCCATTCCAAAACGTACCTACGCCTAGGTAGTACCTACACAATACGTAGTTTATGTCGAGTAGGGAGCCTACCGCTCGCTACATGCTGTTCTCTTACTATTTTAATTAGTAATTATTTATAATAATTTTTAGTAAAAAATATTCCAGTAAATATTTTTTTTTAACCTTTTAATTGTACGAATGAATAGTAGATACTGGATAGGTTAACTGAACTGCTTTTGTAAGACGACATAAATGTCACCGTGTGTATATGTAAATCCTTTGAATGTATTTCTGTGACTGAATTCCTTCTAAAGCGGTGGACCGATTTTGAGGAAATTTTTTGTTTGTTCAGATGGATTCAAGACTGGTTTAGGTTAACAATTGGTCTGATTAAGTGGCACTGCCATATAATATAAATAGCAATATTTAGAGATTTTTTTTTATTTTATATCTACAGGCTGCATCTGTTGGGTTAGCTAATTTTATTATAAATTTTATTTTTCTTTAATACATACATACATACCATCACGCCATGTCCCTTGCAGGGTAGGCAGAGAGAACAGAGTGCCAGAGAACTCTATCCTTGCATACTTCACTCGCTTCCTCAACATTCATAATTCTCTTCATACACGCTCGCCGGTTTCGGAGACTCTTGACTCCACCTTCCTTCAGTACATGACCGATCTGGTCTAGGTAGGTTAGTCTCGGTCTCCCCCGGTACCTACAACCTACTACCTTTTCTTTAATAGGGCTACATAACGCAGAAGAAGGAAGAACGACCGAACCCTGACGGAGATGGTACGGATTATCTGATCACCAACATTGAATTTCATCCAAAGTTATTCGCACAACATAGGAGTCAGCCTTACGCAGAGTATGAGACCTTCGATAGAGCTGTCGATGAGTTCTTCTCTACTTTGGAAGGGCAGAAGATTGATATGAAGGTCAGTAGCTTATGTTTTCTTTTTTTTTTAAATTTATTAGTCCACCTGAGATTGATGACATTTTAAAAGTGGCACGGAATTCTGGATGCAGATAGCACAGGATCGCTTTATGTGGCATTCTCATGGGGAAGCTTAGATTCAAAAGTGGACTTCTGCAAAGTGATGTATGGCTTAATATTTATTATTATTTTTATTTGTATATTTCGCTGACTACAAAAGAGGAGGGAAGTACCTACTACTCAGGAGGGGTAGAAATATTGTTTAGCAAAATATACACTAAGGCATGTGAAGTCATTAATTCTAAAAGGTTTCCTTGAACTTTTCCCATTTTTTTAGACAGTGCAAATTGAACGTGAAGCTATGAAGAAGCTTCATAACGTCCGGAAAGATCACGAGAAGCGTGTGTCGGAGCTGGTACAGACACAAGCAGTGGACGTACGCGCCGCAGACCTCATCTCCAGGAATGAACCACTGGTGGAGCAGGCTCGACTCGCCATTCAAGCAGCGCTGGCTAACCAGGTAATGGAATATCTTTACACCTAAAAAAATATTAGTGTATTCAAATATAAATCTTAACTGGATGGCATAGTGGTTAATGTACTGGACCTACCATAGCAGTGTCGTAAGTTCGATTCCTATGCAAGATAATACTTTTGCGGTTCACAAATTGTTGTTCTGAGTCTGGATGTAATTTATGTCAGTTCATTGTATATTTGTACAGTCCCCCTGAAATACAAAAAAATATTTCCTTTGTGTCACCCCTAAAATTGCGACGTCACTTCATATTTCGTGGGAGTCAGCGTATTCCGTAAATAAGTAACTGTTTCAGATTTAAACTATTTACCCAATGCAAATTTTAGTCTCGGACTGGAGTCTTGTTTAACTTTTCTAATTAAAGTTGCTATGGGGCCCCAAGACGTTCAAAAGCGTTTCTTGGGTCTTCAGGGGTCATTTATGGAGACCATTGTGTATCCTGGCTGACAGGAATTGTAGTGGTAAAAATATATTAGGATTACAACCAAAAAAAAAATTAAACTATGTAAGTCTCTACAATAACGCCCTCTGTTAGTCCCCTAAGAACTGGTATAGATAACACTTTTCCTATTTTCCGGTCAGATGTCATGGGAGGATATAACACTCCTGGTGAAGACCGCACAGGACAATAAAGATCCAGTGGCATCCTCCATCAAGCATTTGAAGCTGAATACTAATCACATCACTTTACTACTGTCGGACCCATATGATGAGGAACTGGAGCCAATGTGCGTGGACATCGATCTATCATTAACTGCATTCGCTAATGCCAGAAGGTAAGATCCTATTATATAGAATAGCTAAAAATGTAACGTCCCATAATCAGCGCTGGTTTTAGTGCTACCAGCGTTCCGGACGAGACTTCTACGGCTTCTCACACCATCATTGCATGGAGAAATAATCAAATAGCTATTAATAAAATACATACATACATACCATCACGCCATGTCCTTTGCAGGGTAGGCAGAGAGAACAGAGTGCCAGAGAACTCTATCCTTGCATACTTCACTCGCTTCCTCAACATTCATAATTCTCTAATTAATAAAAAAAATAACCATTTATTGTTACTAAGTAGTCTTAAGTTTTTTTTTTATTGCTTTATGGTGGCAAATGAGCAAGCAGCACACTTGATGGTAATTGTTACTGCCAGTCATACTTTATAATACCAGAGGTACAGGCAGACGGCTGCATATCAATCAAAACACACCCAGAAAGTGAGAGGTTTTTTTTTGTGATTTAGTTGTTAGCCGCAAACGGCGTATGACTTTATCCAGACTGTAGGTGAGCGCTAAGGGCTCTCAACCCGAAAGTGAAAGGTATAAAATGGCCCTACACTAATGCCGCTACTGCTGTAATCATGAAATCCGGCTAAGAAATTGCTAGTTAAAAAGGCAGCAGACATGTGCAAAATCAGGACGCGGGGCTCTTACTATTATATTTACAAGAGCCCCGATTGTGGCGTGATTTAAAAACGTGATCGTCTCGAGACGCCCGACTGAAGTGATAACTTAAATTAATCTAAGTTTATAAGTATTTAAATTGTTTAACTTGTGATAAGCTTAGGATATTACGTAAATGTTATATATATATATATATATATATATATATATATATATATATATATATATATATATATATATATATATTAATAGGCTAATGTAAGGGATGGTTATTTATTAACAAAATCTTATATTGATTATAAAATATATTTTATTCTTAGTTACAATTATTGAATATGTACATTAGAATTTTGTATATGTACATTATTATTACTTCAATAAATGTTGATTTTCCTTCTAGATATTACGACCAAAAAAGAAGTGCCGCTAAGAAGCAACAGAAAACGCTTGAATCAGCTGGTAAAGCGTTAAAAAGCGCTGAACGTAAGACCAAGCAGACGTTGAAGGAGGCTCACACGGTCAGCAATATCATCAAAGCCAGGAAGACGTACTGGTTCGAGAAGTTCTTTTGGTTCATCTCATCTGATAATTATCTTGTAAGTCTAGATACCTGTATTCATAATTATTTGTTTCTTATCCGTTTTGATTAAAACGCATAGGCTTTCATCATCTAGTTACACTTTTCATCATCATCTCAGCCCATATATGTCCCACTATTGGGCTCGATTCTCCTCTGTAATGAAAGGAGGGAAAGTGACCTACTATACCAAGCGGGTCAGACATTTTTTTTTGTGTTTATCTGTTAGCCGCAGATGACTTTGACAGCTTTACGCGGATTATAGTTGAACGCTGGGGGCTCTCAACCGGATTTAAGTAAGCTAAGCGACATCGCCTAAGGGCTCCTCCTGTGGCGAACGGACGTCGGCTTGAGGCGTCGCCAGTGGCAAAGTGGATAGAAAACGGAAAGCCAAGTGGAAGCCCACGTTTGGATTTATGATTTTTGCGCGTGGCGATTTCGCACCTCGACAGCGGAGCGGGCAGGACGAAACCGCGGATATTTATGTATAATGGCCTCGCGGGCCGTGTAAGCTCTTGATTGAGCGAGTGTGATACCGTCGTCGTCATCGTCGATGACGTGCCGCGGACGTCAGATTTTTGAAGTACGAGCGTGTAGGAAGCCGCCCCAACCACTAGTGGGTTGGGGTGTGTCATGACAGAACGCTGGTCAGACGTATTAGTATAGGGTTATGTTTCGAGTTTTCCTTTTCTTGCATAGATGTTATATGCCTTTTATACCCCTTAGTCGTCTCTTACTATCACCCACGGGTGAGATAGGTGGTGGCAAATTGTATTTTTACTTTTATGGCACTAGCAGGTATCTTTCATTTTTAATTGTTTATGCTTCAGGTAATTGGCGGTCGTGATCAACAACAGAACGAGTTGCTTGTGAAGCGTTACCTTCGTGCGACCGATTTGTATGTGCACGCCGAGCTATCTGGTGCTTCGTCCATCATCATCAAGAATCCTGGTGGGGGCGAGGTGCCACCAAAGACGTTGGCCGAGGCGGGACAAGCTGCTGTCGCTTATAGGTAATGAATATATACTAACATATGACATAGAAGAACAGTGAAAGTATTTCAGGTGGTTAGTGCTCAAAAACTAGGGTAATCTGGTGAGTAAGATTTATGTGGTGACGGGGTAAGAATATAATCGCCCATGGGTGTCCTAAAAGACAAGAAGTGGCCACAGAGACGACGTCTGATAGGGTTGTATGGAAGGAGAAGACATATTGCGTCGACCCCAAATAAATTGGGATAACAGCAATTTGATGATGATGATGGGTGTCGTAAAAGACGATTAAGGCATATAATAGGCGTATAACATTTGTGCAAGAGAAGGAAAACTCAAAATAAAGTAACACATCTGCTGTGCGTGGTATAATAGGTCAACTTGACTGTATAACTGACGTGGTGGTTAAGGTAACGACTTACCGTGCCAGTGTCGTGGGTTCGATTCCCATTTCAATACTATGTGCGATCCACAAATTGTTGTTTTGAGGCTGGATGTAATTTATTTATCTTAATTATATGTCTGTAAAGTCCTTCGCAGTACACGGATTATTTCCTTAGTGCAAGGTGGTATCTTATGCAAAAAAATGCCCTATTACTGTGGAGGAGGGTCGAGCCCAAAAGACTGAAAAGATAGATGGGCTGAGACGTTGAAGAGATGTCATCACCCATTTACTTTCATAAAAACAGCTGCAAGAATGGGCAGCAGCGCTTGCTTAAGAAACTGCGATCGCCAACCTAACTGCGTGGCGTTATCACTCATACGGCGAAGACTGTCCCATTGCAATTATTATTTTTTATTGTTCCGAGTCTGTCTGTAATTTGTGTCTGTTAATTGCATGTGTGTGAAGGCCCTTTTTTTGCTTTGGACTATGTATATCTCTCACACCGCCAAATCGGTCCGGGGTGACGGAAGAGGCGGCGCGTGATCCCTCTTCGCCGTGCGAGCGGGCCACCGGTACCCGATCTTTGTCTTCGATGGCATGTTTGTGAAGACCCAAGTATTTATTACTCCTTAATCTGGTATATTATTTTAAAAAGTGCGTCATGACCCCTTCCTTTCCTGCTGGTGTCATACTATACGACTAAGCGACCTAAACAGATGAAAAGAAAGAAAGACACATTGAAGAAAAACTGTAAATGATATAATAAACTTATTTCCTTCTTAATCTAAAAGAGTAGAAGAAAAGATAATGATGGTCTTCTATATATACTTCTAGCGTGGCATGGGAGGCTAAGGTGCTGACGCGCGCGTGGTGGGTACACGCACACCAGGTGTCCAAATCAGCGCCAACAGGCGAGTACCTCACCACGGGTTCCTTCATGATCAGAGGCAAGAAGAATTACCTGCTGCCAGAACATCAACAGTTTGGTTTCACGTTCATGTTCAGGGTAAGTTAATATCACGTGAAAGTAGTAGGTATTCTGACTATTAGCAAGTTGCCAATATGCATCTTTCGTGAACGAGAGAGCAGCGGGCCTGAACCCCTCCACTTCCTTTCTCTCGTTATTCCACTCCCTCCAATGCTGCATCTATGGTAAACAGTAAATTAACTGTGCCTCTTGTATTTCAGGGTGCCGTAAACGGCACCTATGACATACCACCAGGTAGCCAACTTGCTTGCCCGTTATTAGGTCTATAATAAAAGTCCCTGTCATTTTGTCGGCTTATTCTGTGGCTTTGAAAGAATTGACACAGACTTTGACTGCACAAATGATGTAGTGGTGAAAATACCGACACATCGTAAAGGTCCTGTGGGTTCGATTCTCACGCTGGACAATACATTTTTGCGATACACAAATTGTTGTTTTGAGTATGGATGTAATTTGCTCCATGTATTCTATGTTTTATCCCTTATCTTTACCGTAAAAGGTGACTAAGGAATATAAAACGCATATAATATCTATACAAGAGATGGAAACTTCGAAACAAAACCCCAGACATATATGAGCTGAAACGATGATTCTATGTTTGGTAAGCCTTAGATTATTTTCTTACTGCAAAGTGTTGTCCGTTATAAATAAATAAAAAGAGGGGTCCTGAACGAGTTTTGTGCGACAGAGATAACGCTCTACGAAGCCGAAATGAACCGATTGCCTCTTTTCAAGTATCGATATGCAATATTTATTATTTACAGTATACGTTGTTTTGTTTTGTGTGACAATTGTTAGCCGCAGATGGCTATGATAACTTTACCCAGACTGTGGGTGAGCGCCGAGGGCTCTCAACCCAAAGTATATGTTTTTTTATATCTTCTAGCTAGAAGATAGCTGCATCGAACGCCATAAAGGTGAACGAAAGACTATATCAGCGGAAGACGCGTCAGATGTCACATCAGTTCAAGACCAAGAGGATGTTGAGATTGTCGTATCTGATGATGGTAATGTATCCTTATGTTCTCTTGTTTTTTCTTTTATTTTATAAAGATATTTTTATTTTCTTCTTTCGTCTTAGCTCATAGAAATTCAATTGTTGGGCTAACTCTACGAAAGGTGTGAAAATGACCCACATTTTTAAAGTGATAGCTTCTTATAGGAGGGTAAACCGCTTTGTTACGTAACGCGTAACGGCGCCAAACACTTCCCTTTCTCTCACTCATACGGCAGCGATAGGCAGGGCCCTCCTCTCACTCTAACCCACAGCGTTAGTCTTACTAAGATGTGATATTATAAGATTTTATTAATAAATAACCTTTCCTTATATTATCATATTAATATACATAAAGTTTAATTAAATTTCCAAGGAGGGTTGACGTCTGGCAGGCGGCCGGTCATAAAACTATTGTTAATAAATATGTACTATGAAAGAAGAGTACATATTGTATCGATCCTAAGTAATTGGGATAAGAGTAGGAGAATGATGATGATACATAAAGTTTAAGTAATAACCTAAAGCTTTTCTTAAGTTCAACAATTTAAATATTAAATAGTTCAACTTAGATTAGTTTAAGTTATGACTTCAGTCGGGTGTCTCGAGACGAACACGTTTTTATTTCCCTTTTCATTCATTCATGGTATCTTTTATTTCTGTTGGTAGCTCATGTTAATCACGGGAATACAAAATGAGAAAAATTGTATTCTTACTTTGTCCGTACGAAAAGTATTTACTTAAGAAATTGTCAGGATACTGTTTAAGTATTAAATTGTAATTTTGGATAATTGTTTTTCTGCCTACCGCCTATTTTATCCGTGGGTGATCGTAAGAGATGACTTAAGTGGTATAAAATGCATATAACATCTATGCAAGAGAATGAAAACTCGAAACAAAACCCTATACCAACATATCTGACCAGCGTGGTATAGAAGGCCTCCTGGGTGTTCCCTCCCATTATGGAGGAGACTCGAGCCCAACAGTGGGATATATATGAGCTGAAATGAGTTTTAGTCAAAGCCTCGCTTAAATATTGCAATATATAGTAATATGGTCAGATAATAGTATCGTTATAAACCAAGCATGCGATGTTTCCATAACCTGATCGTAGGTGTCGTACACCCCGACTAATAGCGCCGTCTAAGGATGTCACCACTTTACGTATTCACTTTACATATGGAATGATAACTAATACTAGTTTGCCTATTAAGTAGTGACAGAGTTTTCATAATCCTACCTCGTGTAAATTAAGAATACAATGTGTCATCACACCTTGCTTTCCCGTAGCAGTTCCAGAAGAGTATATAGAGTAAGACATCCAATAGTGAAAGTCGGATCATTTTTAAGAATTTATTTCAATTTTTTTTTATACATTACAGATGAACAATCCGAGAAAGAAGATGAAAAACCAGAAGTTAATAAACTAGATGCCATCATAGAAGAGAATAGAACAGCAGTTGAGAAATTAGAGATGCATGATAATAGCGAGCCAAAAGAAGAAGATAAGAACGAAGAGAAGAAAGAAGAGGATTCTGACACTGATAGTGATTCTTCAGAAGATGACTTTCCTGACACGCATATTAAGGTGAGACATTGTAACAATATCAGCTAGACCATTTAAGTCACACTGCTGACCTTGGACCACCTCAACAATTGGAGGGAAATTTACCTACTGTATCACGCTGATCAGATGAATAAGTATAGAGTTTTATTTCGAATTTTCCTTCTCTTATTCCACACCCACAAACAAGATAGGGCATGGTGAATTGTATTCTTACTCCGTCACCATACGGATAATATACCTACATAGTAATCTCATGTAGATATTTTCTTTTGGCATTCCATGGTGTGGACACATCCTGCCCATTCCATGCGGGTTTTTTTTTTATTGCTTCTGGTGGCAAACGAGCAAGCTGCACACCGATGGTAAGTGTCACTGCCGCCCATGGACCTTTGCAATACCAAAGGTACAGTTAGGCCGCTGCCTACTAATAAAATCCCCAAACCCACCCAGTTGGCTGCCAGCTGTCTTGCTCACCGAACGAAGCACAATAGCACATTGCCGTTACTCAGACGTCGATCTTCTGCGAGAGTGGGTGCTACCCCGGGCGGACCGACCCACGGCTGTAGACAGAAAACTGTCAACAGCGTGGTCCTACCACTGTTTATGGATAGTAGAAGAGCGACGATCGGCTTCATAACCCATTGTGTTCCCCATTGCCATTGAACTAAACACTGATACCGTTTCACGTAACCACAACTTTACATCCGCCTTCCATAAATTTTTGTTTCCCACTTTTTTGACTGTATATGGTCTGGTCACAACTGTGTAACTGCCTTGGAATGACGACAGACCAGCGCAGAGCTCCCAATGTGTTTCTCTTTCCACTTATTGATCATGCTACTGGAATCCGGCCTTTAAGCAGTAAAACGTAGCAACATATTATATTCTTTACACATCACCAAAGAAAGGTAGGTATGAAAGAGAGTATTGGTGTAAAGATGCGAAAGGGAATGCTCCGATGGTTCGGACATGTGGAAAGAATGCCGAACGAACGTATGGTTAAGAAGATATACAATGCGAAAGTGGAAGGATGTAGGTACCAAGGGAGACCGAGACTAACCTACCTAGACCAGATCGGTCATGTACTGAAGGAAGGTGGAGTCAAGAGTCTCCGAAACCGGCGAGCGTCTATGAAGAGAATTATGAATGTTGAGGAAGCGAGTGAAGTATGCAAAGATAGAGTTCTCTGGCACTCTGTTATCTCTGCCTACCCTGCAAGGGATATGGCGTGATGATATGTATGTATGTGTATAACAACTATTATCATAAAAACTCATTTGTTATTTTTTTATCAGGTTGATCATGGCACAGGCCAAGTTATTCTACAGACACAAACATCTAGAACTTTCTCCGAAGCATCAGACAAATGTAAGTACTATTCCATTGCGTATACCGTTACATAGATACGAGAATTGTTTTGTTAGTGAAAGAGGCTATTGACGTTTTGCTTTATAGCTTATGGTGGCAAACAAGTAAGCAGCATACCTGTTGAAGTGTTATTACCGCCTACGTACTTTTGCAATATCAGCGGTACAATTAGACCCGTGCCTACTAGCCATCATCATCATCATTTGCCTGCCCTCATCCCATGCTAAGTGGAGTCGGCACGACACGTTCTTGCCTTCCACAAACTTCTATCAGCCGTCATATCTGCATTCACAACTTTCATACACATATCCTCTGTTATACAATCTATCCATCTCTTCTTGGGTTTCCCACGATTCTTACGACCATCCACAAGCATATTGATAACCCTCCTTGTCACATGCCTTTCATCCCTTCTCATTACATGTCCATACCATGACAATCTCGCGCTCCTAAACTTCTCTATCAATGGTGCTACTTTCAAACTTCCCCTAATATACTCATTTCGTATCTTATCTAATCTTGTCACCCCACATATCTATCTTAACATACGCATCTCAGTAGCATGCAATCTTCTCTCATCCATCTTTTTCAATGCCCAACATTCCGATCCATACATAACGACAGGTCTAATGACACTTTTGTAGATTTCCTTAATCTACAAAAGTGTCTAACCAAAAACCCCAAACCCACCCAATAAGTTGGGGTGCCGGGTCTCTCGCTCACCGAAAGAAGCGCAACAGCACATTGCCACTGCTCTGATGTTGATTTTCTGAGTATGGTACTGCCACAGACGTACCCACACGGGGCGGTTGACAGATAAACTGTCAACTGTGTGGATCTACCGAATACAGTTTCAAACTTCAAAGAGTATTTTAGTAGTACTGTCATGCTACTAAGAGTTTTCTACTTGTGGTTACCTGCTGTGTGGTGACGGAGTAAGAATACAATACACCACCACCTATCTTGCTTCTAAAAAATGGTAGGTGCCCTAAAAGACGGTTAAGAGACATTATTAGCATAACTTTATTATACTTCAATTATATAAACCCATTACTCCTAGGACAAACAGTCCAATTAGGTAGATCCAATTTCGAGAAAGAGGACAGCTGACGAATCCAACTCGGCTGGGCAGCGTTCGGGAAACTTAGGAGGATCTTCTCGTCTAATATTCCGCAGTGTCTGAAAACAAAGGTTTATAACCAGTGGGTTTTACCAGCGATGACTTACGGAACTGAAACGTGGTCTCTAAGTGTCGGCCTCATAAAAAGGCTCAAAGTCGCTCAGCGTGCTATGGAGAGGGCTATGTTCGGTATTTCTCTACGTGATAAAAGCCGGAATACGGAAATCCGTAGAAGAACAGGTGTAGCCGACATAGCCCGAAGAATTAGCACGTTGAAGTGGCAATAAGCAGGCCACATCGCTCTACGAACCGACAACCGTTGGGGAAGAAAGGTTCTCGAGTGACGACCACGAATCGGACGACGCAGCGTAGGACGACCCCCCCACTCGGTGGACTGATGACATTGTCAAGGTCGCAGGAAACCGTTGGATGCAGGTGGCACAGGACCGTTGCGAATGTCATTCTCGTGGGGAGGCCTATGTGCAACAGTGGACCTTTACGGGCTGATGGATGGATGATTACTCCTGTAACATATTTATGCTACTAGACCAACGACCAAGGCAGATAAATGAATTTGACGCTACCATAATTAATTAGGTATTATGAATTAAAAAAAAAAATATTTGTCTCTACATTTTATCAGCTGAAGATAAAATGCCTTCTTTCCCGCCGCTCCCGAAGAAAGGTGCTAAAAAACCAAAGAAGGAGAACAAAGAACAAAAGAGGAAAGAAGAGATTGTCGATAAAGGCGTGAAGAGGGGTCAAAAAGGGAAATTGAAGAAGATGAAGGAGAAATACAAGAACCAAGATGAGGAGGACAGAGCCTTTATGATGGAGATGTTGCAAGTAAGAACAACTTCTATATGTACCAGCACTTTATTCTACTTTTCAAGTCCATTTACACAGTTGGCCACCTGCTTCTACCTAGTAAAATTAGCATATTACCCTATACTGGCCAGTTGGCATAGGTCACTATTTCGAGCTTTCCTTCTCTTGCAGTATTATCTGTTTACAATTCTTAATACGTAGAGCCTTTCTACAGTATCATACAATAAATATTGCACATGGTCGGTAGAGACAATCGGCTATTTCGATTTTGGCTCTTCGAAACCGTTGTTGTGTTGTTGAGCGTATCTTCCGTGTGGTGACGGAGGAAGAATACTATTCACCATTTCCTATCTTACCCGTGGGTAATCATAAAAGATGACTAAGGGATAAATATGCATATAACATCTATGCAAGAGCGGGAAAACTCGAAACAAAACCCTATACCAACACGTCGGACCAGCGTGGTATAGTAGGTTAATTTCCGTTCTAGTGGGGAGGAGGCTCGAGCCCAGCAGTGGGACATACATGGACTGAGATGATGATAAGATAAGCTAGCATGTCAAATGTTAAATTTCAGTGATTTAAATATCCTTCTGTTTCGAATTTTGGAGGTATTTCTTATTTACTATAAACATGAAGAAATTATTGAATATATTAGGAGTACATGTATATGTACACTTCTTCTCCAGTCAGGGAAAGCGGAGAAGGAATCTAAGAAGGCTCAGAAGAGGGCAGCTGTTGCCAAGGCGAACAGGGGTAAATCAGGCGGCAAGGGCGCACCGAAGATTCCTCAACCAGTACCAATGATATTGGAGGCAGAATCAGAACCCGATGAACCAGAAATGGAACCAGAAGTAAGATTTTTAAATTTATTTTTTTACGTCATAGTTTACTTGATGTTTAGAAAATAGTAGGTAACTAAACACTTGTGTAGAAAAGTAGACTGAAATTTTCTTTTTATGCCAAATAAAAACTATGCATCCAGTGAAATAAAATCCGATGTCGAAATTTATAACTTAATAAAAATTGTAGACTACCCAGCACTAAGGAAATAATCCTTGTATTGCGGGCGACTTTACAAACATGCAATTAACGCAGACAAATTACACCCAGACTCCGAACAACACTTTGTGGATCGCACAAAATATTAATCTGCGTAGGAATCGAACCCACGGCACTGGGACAGAAGCTCAGTATCTTAACCATTACGCCATTTGTACAGTAAAATGAAAATCCTAGTCTTTAAAAATGTGTATGCTTAAAATTTATAACCGAAATTACATTAATATCAAATGATTTTATTTTCATCTTATTTCTAGTTGGAGCAATCAGGTCCCGATGCGGATACAGAGATGCTGGGCCAGCTGACGGGATCTCCTTTCGCCGAAGACGAGCTTCTATTCGCAGTACCTGTCGTGGCACCTTATTCTGCCCTCCATAATTACAAGTGAGTTGAATTATAAGGCATAAGAGCCCATAATAATAAATTCTGTAATATGGAGTATGACCGGGTGGCCTTCCTGCCCATAGCGAGAGCTGTGAATTTTTTTAACACAGATTAAAAAGGTCCAAAGTTACTGGTGTGGTGACGGAGTTTGAACACAATTCACCAACCACTGTCTTCTGTCTTTTGACTGTCGTAAAAGACTGAGGGTTAATATGCACATAACATCCATGCGAGAGAAGAAAAACTTGAAACAGCGTGGTATACTAGGTCAATTTCCCGCCTATTGTAGAGTAGGCTCGCTTTTAGTTAGATCTATATGAGCCGAGATGATGATGATAAAAAGATGCAAAATTAAAACAAATACCCAGGCGGCATCCAATATATCCAGCCTTTCACCTGGAGATAACCTCCTCCCCCACAGAACGCCAACAAGACACGGTCTTACACCACTAACATGCAACGACTCCTTGTAACTTTCCCCATGTTATCAGCCCACCTAGTGATTATCTAATACAATTACTACAAATTTTAATCTTTCAGATATAAAGTAAAACTGACTCCAGGCACCGGTAAGCGCGGTAAAGCAGCCAAGACCGCCGTCCAGGTGTTCCTGCGTGATAGAGCCGGAACACCCCGGGAGAAGGACCTGCTCAAGGCTGTTAAAGAGGAAAACATCGCCAGAAATTTCCCCGGCAAAGTGAAATTATCCGCACCACAATTACACAAGCATAAGAAATAGCAATAAAAATAGTAACCAATTAAAAATGATAAGGGCAAATCGACTTCAAATAGGTTAGGTTAGAGTAACGAACCCAAATAAACGAGTCTACGTTTGGACTACGCACATGGGAATTCCCTATTAGGGGAATGATAGCTCAAGAATATAATATGTCATCACCTCCTTAATTTTCCTTAGGAGTCGTAAAATCCGCCTACATTTATATAAGTATAGTAAATGTTTACAGGAATCATTATCATGCGATAATATTACAGGAAAGTGCAGTTGTCGATTAATATTGCACACCGATCCTTGGAAAGAGACAATCGACTAATTCCGACTTTGTAGAGCGCTGGCTCTGTCGCACACCACTTGTATGACGTCCCACGAAATGCTGTCAGTCTGATATCTATTAAGAGCTGTTAAAACAGTTATGACTTTTTGTTATGCAATAAAATAAACCTATCTTACAAGTTTTTTCTCTAAATTGTTTTTGATTGGACAACAATTGCACTCTCTCTGCATTTGTACAACGACTTACAAAGGTCACACAGATATTGACAGCGACAGAGACAACGAGCGAACTCGAAATTAGTCGGTTGCCTCTTTTTAAAGTTCTATGTGCAATATTTATTATTAGGTACTGCTTAGAAACTTTGAGTTATAAACTGTAGACATGCGCGAAACAGTACTTCGCGAAGTGATGTTATATGGCATTACATTTCGTGCCGAGTAATATTACATTTTACCATCACTTCAAACATCACACATCACATTTCATTTAATATAAGCCTTAATGTTCTAAAAATAGAGCTCAAAATAAATATTTATCCACCGCAGGCGCAGCGCGGTCCAGTCGTTCTATCCCTCTCACTCTCCCGAAAAGACACACGGCGCGTTTGAGAGATAGATAACCATTACCAAATTACCGAACATTGCAGAAATACAGAACAGTACACGAGTGTTCCGCGTCATGTTTAATGTGATGTGTGATGTTTAATGTCATGTCATGTTTAGTCGCGCAATGTGTAATATGACAGTACGCGGTCGGGTAATATTACGTGTGATGCATCACTCGCATTACTTACACATGTCTAATAAACTGCTTCTGAATATAAGGAAGCTTATTGGCAGTTCGGATCTTAAAAGTTTATGAATCCAGCAAGATATAGTCTCAGGGTTTAGTCACAGATTAATAAATAACAGATACTTCACTCGGTAGAAAATTACCAATACCTACTGCTATAATAGCCTACTCTGTCGCGTCAGCAACTGCTGCATGCTAAAATGTGCCTAAATGCTCAAGCGTACAATTGTAATTGCTTCGCACCTCGCGATCCCACAGCAATCACAGGGCTGCCTTTTCGATAAAATTCATGAGTTCTTCCGGGTTGAGAGCCCTCAGCGCTCACCCACAGTCCGGCTAAAGTTGTCATAGCCATCTGAGGCTAACAACTAAGTCACAAAAAACAAGCATATTTCAAAGGAATAATTTTGAGATTGCCCTCATGAACTGTATCGGTGTAGGGTCTCGACAATTACCACCCTGTTGAGGGCGGTGCCAAAAATTTTTTCTCGGCAATCCTGATGTAAGCGCTTGGTAAACATAAAATTAATGCCTTCTTTCTTCAAATCCTTGCATAGCCTGATTAGTTAGATTAATTCCCCAGATATTTTTTCTTCATCGTGTACAAAATTATTTGTCAGTAAGTTATTCCTGATACATTTAATTAAATGTGGGACTTCGAATATGTAGTAATTTTTTTACCCCCTTTTTTTTTTTTACTTGATTTGCACCCATTTACTGCACATAAGGCCCCCAGACGCCATCGTAGGTAGGTACACGTACAAACGAATGGAACGAATAATATTTAACAAGGCGCATACGCTTCGCTTGTGAAAACCGCACTGAATTTGGTCCGCAAACGGCCCGCGACCGCTTGGTCGGGCGGTAGGCAATTATAGCGCGTAAGTACATGGAGTGACGTAGGCCTGGTTTAGGGCTAACCTAGACTTGGGGCAAACTACTCTACTTGAAGAAGTGGATATTATTGTCTAACTTGATGTTATGGGCGCTACCATTACTGAATCTGAAATAAAAAATCCAAGATTAAGAAGAGTATTCTTTACTTGTATTATTTAAGATTTTCTTTAATTTTCTTTTAATAAACTTACAAATCCAAAGTTTGACTGCGCAAATGGCAATTCAAAGTATCAACCTCGTGGCGAATGTCGTTCGATCCCTATGTAGGATAATTCTTCGTGATATTTACAAATGATTGTTCTATGTTTGGGTATTGTTGGTTCTAATTTGTGTTAATTGCATATTTGTGAAGTCCCCTGTGACACAAGTATTTATTCTTTAAAACCGTCACGCGATTGCCAAAAAAAATTTGCTCAACGCGCTTTTAGGACACAGGTTTGGTCCAATTAAACGTTCTACAATTAGCAATTGTTTTTAGCACTGTATTTCAAATTTCCTTGTAATATAGCAACAATTACAGTTTATGTCATCATCATCACAGCCCATATATGTCCCACTGCTGGGCTCGGACCTCCTCCGTAATAGGAGGGAAATTAACCTACTATACCGCGCTGGTCAAACGTGTTGGTATAGGGTTTTGCTACGAGTTTTCCTTCTCTCGCATAGATGTTATATGCGTTTTATATCCCTTAGTCGTCTCGTACGATCACCCACGGGTAAGATATGGGGCGATGAATAGTATTCTTACTCCGTCACCACACGGAAGAGTGCAGTTTACGTAAAACCATAAAATTTACTGAACTTTTTCGATAAAACAAAGCGTGGGGCACTCGCGAGCACCGCGAAGTCTGGCGCGTGAGGGGTTTATAAATTACAGATTCCGCCATTCCTGAAACTATGTTGATATTATTTGAGTGATATTTAGAGCATTCGTGCTTGTATCGTTAGCGCTGTTAAAACTTATTTAATGTACAACTGTAAAAGATACCTAACCCGACATGTAACGTTGATATATGATTTAGGTACCGCTTGTATAATATGCGAATAAACTTTAAGTTTTTCATTAAATATTATTTTTTTATTTGGACAATTAATTATTCGCTTGCCTTTTATGCCTTATTCTATACCTACGCTTCATTATAGCGATGGAATTGATACATACGTTATTATTTTATGTGGAGTCTTAAAAATTGGTCTAAAGAGCTACATGGCGACAACGCAACCTACGCAAACCTGTGAAATATCGTACCCACTGCGTTTATAAATGGTTAGGCACTTGCTGCGTACGGTGCGCCCGCTCCGTGCAGAGCGTTACAGTGGAGGTTCTGTGTCCAGAGCGTCTCTTAACACCCAGCGCCTGGTTGCACTGCACCCTCTGCACTATAGGTAAAGCCGGCCCTGCAGGGGACTTCGATAGGTTCATAGACGGATGGGCCCCCCAACACTAATATTTTCTTCTGAAGTTCGATACGTCTCAATTTATATGGTAAGTCTTATTATTCTAGAGAGAATATAAGGGGTCAGAGGGTTTTCTGCAGTTTTGTGGATCTGGAGAGAGCATTTGACACGATTGTACGAAAGGAACTTTGGGACATTTTACCGGAGTATGGTATTAGCGGTAAACTGCTACAGGCTGTGCAGTCCAGTTACATGGGCTGTAGAGCCTGTGTGCGGCTGGATGATGGAATGTCGCCTTGATTTGACGTCAATATCGGCGTTAAGCAGGGGTGCGTTCTGTCAGCCAGGCTGTTTATCATATATCTGGATAAATGTCTCCAAAGGTTGAACGATATGAATGTGGGAGTCCAGATGGGCGACTCAGTGGTCACTGCTCTGCTTTATGCAGATGATGCAGTGCTGCTGGCGCAGTCAGCGACTGACCTGCAGACCCTAGTCGACACAATGACAGAAGATTGTAAGAAAAGGGGTCTACGCGTGAATGTGAACAAAACCAAAATAATGGTCTTTGAATGAGATGAAGCCAGAACAGATGTAAGAGTAACAATAGGTAATGATGTACTAGAGCAAGTGGATGAATTTGTATATCTTGGATGTGGATTTAGCCGAGATGGAAGGTACACGACTGATATAGAGTGAATGCGGGAAATAGAGTGAACGGAGCGTTGGGGCAACTTCTCGGTAGCCACCACCTCAGCCAGAAGGCACGTGTAGCAATACATAACGCAGTGCTTGTCCCAACATTACTGTATGGAAGCGAGAGTTGGTTATGCAGAAAAGAGTATGAAAGTAAAATTAATGCGTTCGAAATGCGATCTCTGCGGAAAATCTGTGGAGTAAGGCTGACCGACCGCATTCGTAACGACGACGTAAGAGAGCGAGTAGGTATGAAAGAGAGTATTGGTGTAAAGATGCGAAAGCGAATGCTCCGATGGTTCGGACATGTGGAAAGAATGCCGAACGAGCGTCTGGTTAAGAAGATATACTATGCGAAAGTGGAAGGATGTAGGTACCGGGGGAGACCGAAACTAACCTACCTAGACCAGATCGGTCATGTACTGAAGGAAGGTGGAGTCAAGAGTCTCCGAAACCGGCGAGCGTGTATGAAGAGAATTATGAATGTTGAGGAAGCGAGTGAAGTATGCAAAGATAGAGTTCTCTGGCACTCTGTTCTCCCTGCCTACCTACTGGCGTGATGATATGTATGTATGTAGAATATAAGGGAGTGATGGCTGCCCTAGCTCATGATGAGATACTGCTTGTAGGATCTAGACCAGCCATCTTTTTTTGTATTAGGTATATTTCAAAAACAAAAATATATCCTGGTTCGTACAAATACTGAACATGAATATATTTTTTTTCTTATAAATAAAATTGTTATAAGAAAAATAACGAATCCTCGAGTACATTTTTTTAATGCTCTTAGCTGCAAACGACAAGCAGCTCACCTAATAGCAAGTGTTATTACTAGTGTTGTCCAAATTCAGTCTTGGTCTTGTTCTTACGTTTTTGCAAGACCAAGACCAAGAACAAGACCGCGTATTTTTAGCAAGTCCAAGACCAAGACTGACCGTGCAAGACTTGAGCAAGAACAAGACTAAGCCTGCAAGACTCTTGCGTCTTGCAGCTAGGACTTAGCGCTATTTCACGGAGTAGTTAGGTGTAACAGTTCGGTGTATAGGTACGCTTAGGAATTCTATGAGACGCAAAAAACTGTATTAAAGAATATGAATAACTGGACCTATGCGCATTACGACTAATACCATAAACATACCTACATAGCGAATAAAAAAATATCCATTAAAATCAAACTGAGTGCATGCATAGTTATGTTTTAACCATCGGCACTTTGATAATGCGGCATCAAAGGTTTTGTACTTACTTCTCAAAGAAATTTGCCGCTTTTCGGAAGTACATGGTTATGATACACGCGCCGGCGGCTTCTTTTGAAATCATATACAACAATCGTTGCCGCCGCGCCGAAATCACAACATTTGACACTATTTGATTGCCGCCACAGGGCGTAGGTATACTCATGCAAAATAATTTCGAATTTTAAGAGTACCTACAGGTGTTCCAAAGAATAAATAACTTTCAGAGTGCTTAGAATGAAAATGAATACATTATACTGATCACGCAAGTAGTATTATGATAGGAAAAAATGTTAAGGATAGGTAGTAGATGTCATAATAATTTATTCTAGTAAGTATATATTATAATATTGATTATATGGTTTTAAACTAATTACTTAGGTACTATTATTGTACATTTAGTCATTATATTTCTTAAGTTTTTACAAGAAAAAATAGCAAAAAAAGTGTTCAAATATCACCCGTTTGATAAATATTGTAGCCACTTTTAAATATACTTGAAACGTGTAAAAAAATTCTACAAAACTAATAAAATAATATAAAAAGCGTAGGTACTTACCTACTAATAAAATAAAAAGCCTGCGATAAGAGTTTTGTATTGCTTGCCAGCCCGAATATCTCTGAGAGAGATGATGAGAGTAAGTATTTACTAGCAGTGCCCGCGACTTCGTCCACGAGGAATAGTAACTTTGGAGGTATAGTGACGTTCAGGATTTATTTATTTATTTTAAAACTTCTGTCATCAAACATACAAACAAACTCTTCAGCTTTATAATATTAGTATAGATAAGTATAGATGTACGCCAAAACATTCACTTATATGTAAAGAATAGTGATTGGCACTAATTCTTTACATATATTTTACAAGTAGGTAATAATCTGTGTTTGTACGCCGCCCGCGGCATCGTTTGATTTGCGGCGGCATCCTTTTAATAGAGCCGGCACGTGGCGAGGCGGCGCGGTAGAAAGCAAGGAAACGTACTATAAATAAAGGAATTATTTTAATTCCAGTCATTTCCAATTGAGCTGTGCTTCGAGTCTAACTTAATAATTGTTTTTACTAATTCTTGTTGTTTTCTAAAAACGTATCACGTGTACAATTTAATATGAGTGACGAAGATTCAAATTATTCTAGTCCGAGTAACGAGAGTTTGAGTCACAGATCTAAAAGACCCAAAAGCAAATTTGAGGAGTTTTTCGAAATAATTCATGCATCCCAAACTGCCTTGTGTAAATTGTGCCAACATAAAAAGATTGAAATAAAAATGAAAAACAGAAACACTTCAGGCTTAAGGAAACATCTAATATCTTTCCACAAAAAGGAATCACAAATATTTCTTCCTGTTAAACCAAAATTAAGTGGAGATATCACAAGCTTTTTAGTAACCGCTGGAAGAAGTGGCCAGGTAAGAATATTTTTTTAACAATGGTCGAAGTTGTCGCTACGGGAATTTTAACTCCGCGTAGCTATTCATGCGATACTTTCAAAAACGCCATTAACTTACGTAAGTATTTTTGAGTTAGTGGTGTTTTCATCTAGGGGTGCGACATATTAAGTATGTAATTATCGTCTTAAATATTTTTTATAAACACCCATATTTTCATTTGTTTTCATAATCGGCCAGTAACAACTAAGTACTTTATTTTGGTAATATAACAAATGTCAATTTAACGATTTTCTCGATTTAACAACAACAAACCTCCTCCTCCTAAACGCTCAAACCTAGTATGTTTTAAATAATAACACAAGATTTATTGTTTTATTTCAGTCGGAAAACAGCAGTGACAACATCACAATAGCTACAGTTGATTGGGTGGTGAAAAAATATCTTCCCTTCTCATTTTTCGATGACGAAGCTACACAAGTATATTTTCGACGTATTTGCCCTAATATGGTGTTTCCTAAAAGGTCTACACTTAGAAGGAAAGTCAAAGAGCGATTTGAAGAGCTCCAATTGAATCTCAAGGAACGACTTCAACAATTATCATCTAAAATGTCGTTTACTATTGATGGGTGGACGTCAATTGCTGGTAGGAGTTACTACGGGGTTACTATGCATTATATAGACAACGAATGGAAGTATCGATCTGTAGTTCTTGATTTTATACCATCACGCGGTCGACATACTGGGGAAGATATTGCAACGATTTTCCATGAATGTTTATTGGAATATGACATAATTGATAAAATACAAGGTATCACGGTCGACAACGCAACTGCAAATACCAAATTTATGTATGAACTGGGCAAACAGCTGCCGCCACACTTTGATTCAGACAATCAACATTTCCGGTGCTTTGCTCACATTTTAAACCTTGGTGTACAAGATTTATTAAAGACCTTAGCATTACACTATGAGTCTGACACTAACGCGCAAGATCAGCAGTATGAAGACTATGCAGACGAAACTGAGGATGAGGAAGATGAAGAATATGCACCAAATATTGCTGACTCGCGTACATCTGTAACAAAGTTACGCAGTATTTCCAGTAAAATAAAAAGAAGTGAGATAGTGAAGAAGAAGTTTCAGTCTGCTTGTGAAGCAGCTGGCATGCCATCAAATCTAAATGCCATTCTTGACTGTCCAACGAGATGGAATTCCACACATGATATGATTGGATTTGGTTTAAAAGTGAGAGCGGGCATTAACATATTGTGCAGTTCTGTCACCGAATTGAATGATTTTCAAATCACAGCTAGTGAATGGCAGGTACTCGAAAAATTACATAAATTTCTAATAAACTTTAAACTTTTAAGTACAAAACTTGGTGGAAACAAATATGTTACATTACCGCTAGTCATTGTATCATTCAATCTCTTGCTAGATAAAATTGAATCCATGGTAAAACAGTTAGATGAGAAACCTAATCGATCTGAAGTGGATGAAAGGCTCATTCTAGCTTTCCAAGCAGCTCGAGACAAAATGCTTAAATATTATAAGAAGAGCAACTGGATTTATTGTACTTCTTTAATTTTAGACCCAAGGCATAAGGCTCAGACTTTTGACCTGACAATGTGGGGGAAGCAACTTAAAACAGAAAGTCTGCGCAAGTTCAATGAACTTTATGAAGAATATAAAAGTCTACACTCACTGAACAAATCTCTGGAATTACCAAAAAAAGAAAATAAAGTATGTGATGAAGATGAAGACGTAATAGACTTTGATAAACTCTATGAATGTCCCTCGACGTCATCTGGATCTTGTCTTCAAGGCTTAGTGATAGACGAGTTGGAGGAGTACCTGAGAAAACCAAGAACTTGTTGTTTTATGCATCTTGAGGATCCTTATACATCCAGCAGTGTTGTTGGCAAGAAGCCTACTTTTGTTTCCTGACGTACGGTTTGCCGTATAGGTTATGCTTAGTCCTATATTTGAGTCGCATAAGGCTTCTGGTAATATTACACGCTGGCTACGCTAGTCAAGTTGTATCACTCTCCAAGTTTTTATTTTGTTTACACTTCGTTTAGTAAACAACTCATTGCGTCATCCTTTGACGAACGAAGCTAGCACTGTGTTTGTAAGCTCTTTGAACGAAGTGACAAAAACAACTCATTCTAATATTGACTTAATAACTACACTTTCACTACATAGAGTATATTATTTATCTATATACACTCCTGTTGGTCTTTTCTTTTTCTTTTTTTGTATATATACATATAATACAGATTAGTAATGTCATGTGTAATGTGGATTCGCATTCATCTGGCGATAGCTACATTATACAACAATAGATATACTTGTTATTATTATTATTTTTAATCTTCCTCATATCACACTCACAGCAGATACACTTTGTGTTTGTTATGTTTATTTTATAATCTTCCTAATCATGTACTTCTTTTTTGTATTAGAATTGATTTGATGGCATTCACATACAATGCGAAATTATGTACATTGTGCTTCTCTGTTGATTGGCCATTGTGATTTAGTGTTGCCCTATATACATTAAGCAACAAACGAGTAAAAAAATCAATTGTGTTTGTAGACTTAGCCGTCTTTTGTAGTGTAACACTGTACTGTCGTTAATTGTGTTATATATATTGTAGAAGTGAGAGTGTATTTCTTTTTTAGCTATACTTTTTTATTTATTTTTTTTATTTAATGCAATTTTTTTTTTCTTGTTTTTATTTCTAATGCGCCGCCACTTTGGTTGGCTTTGATGTCTGACGTCGGAAAAAAATAAAATAAAAAGGACATTGCTGAAAATCAGCGTTGTGGTGTTACATTGACATCACAACAAATGCTGAGCAATTATCCTTTTTTCTGCCGCAGCCGAGACGTTCACTCGATGTAATTATTATTATGTTCTCCTTATTTAGCTTATAGATTTTATGTGTTTTCATTTATTGTAAGGTTTATTGTTGTTTTTCTCTGTGTTCCTAACGTCTCTCCTATGTGGCACTAAATAAATACTTTCTTTCTTTCTTTCTTTCTTTCTAACTGTCAGCTCGGAAGACATTTTGGATTGGTGGAGGACGCATGAGACAGAGTATCCGACTTTATCGAAGATGGCCCGTGATTTTCTCTCAATACCTGCAACTTCAGTACCTGCTGAGATTATTTTCTAAAGCATCATTAGTAATTAGAAAACATAGAAATAGGTTAAGTGATGAGTCAGCCAGATGGTTACTTTGTATTAATTCTTGGTCAAAAGAATTGATATAAAGTAACATAACCTAATGATAAAGCTGTTGTGTACTGTTATGTTTGATTTGTGTTGTATTTTATTTTTTATTGAAATAAATGATAAATCGTAAAACTCTTTTATTAAATTTCATATAAGTTGAGGGTTCAATCTCTTTCTAGACAGATATTGTTCTTTAAAATACAGTCAAGTTATTGTAATTAATTTGTTTTTTACATGTTTTAGCAAATGTAAGCTTATAAATCATAAATGTTTATTAAGAAACAGTTACTTCCATGGAAAACGACATATAGGTCAGTTGATTTTTCGAATTTCTTATCAAATCCTCAGTTATTTATTAATCTGCTTGATCTTTACTATGGCTATGTTAATTCAAGCTCACAATGTTTCAATTCTAATACGTTTTTCTAAGATTTAAAGTAAACTTTAATAAATAGTAATAGACTAATAGGTAATTGCAAGACTTGCAAGACTCTTGCTGCAAGACCAAGACCAAGACTGGGAGCGCAAGACCAGGTGTATTGGCGCAAGACCAAGACCAAGACTGGCTAAGTCTCGTCTTGTTCTTGCATTTGGGCAACACTAGTTATTAACGCCCATGGACGTTTGCAACACCAGGGATACAGCTAGACGGTTCGTGCGGTACGGGAATGACATGGGCATTTGACATGACTTTCGTCTTGTCCATGTTCATTCGCAACCCCACCAGTTGGAATACCCTGCTGAGATCGTTGAGCATGGTGCCAAGGTCCTCCATGGATTCTGCCATAACGACGATATCGTCTGCAAATCGAAGGTGAGTGATGCATTCGCCGTTAATGTTAATACCAAGTCGGGTCCAGTCTATATGTCCAGTCTCTTTATATGTTAATATAACATATATAATTTATCTTCCACAATACGAAAAGGCAAAATAAACTGACTTTAGATATATATTTTTATTATAAAACTTTTAATTTAACTATCACTCAAAACCATAAACAATAATTCTATCCGTTGTAAATTGTCTATAAAATAAAGAGTATTTGCTACTTTAATCTTCATATGGCTCCTCTTCCTCGCCAAATCCTTCACCTTCTCCCACCAATTCAGGGAGCGGTGGTGGTGGTAGATGGGCGATGCGATATGCCTGAAAATTTATCAACAAATTAGGTTCTATCCATAAATCAGTCCATCGACCCCGAATGTTAAGAACCGCGCTTGACGGACTAACGTTCGCAGTTATAAATTTCACAAGGCAGTTCTGCCGCTCAAGGTCGTCTTAAACTTAATACCGAGGACCTTAAGCACAAAAGACTCTTGCGCAATAAAATCTTGTTCCAATAAATTTAATATGCTGAAACCCTTTTTTGAACCTATCGATTCGTCTTCTACTTCTTCAAAGGTTCAACGCATTTATTTCGAGTTACACTTCTGTTGTATAGACTATCTATATATCTTATCTCATTGTCAACTTGTATTATCCAACACCCGGGATAATGGATAAGTTGGAGAATTGCATCCTTTCATTTACAGTGTTCATGGTCACGAGAAGAAAGTTCTCCCATGACCATTATCACTATAAAGTGTTTGAAACGTCGGCAAATTAATAAAATCAAATACAAACGCGATAGAATCTGTTAAAGTAGTTTTATTATAAATGTGTAACACCCGCGTAAACATTAGAAATCATTAAGCATAGGTTAAATCATTAAGCATAGGTAAATTCTATACTATTTACCCCAAACGAATACATTGCTGTAAAATATAAAAAGGTATTTTCTGAATCTGAGTGTAAATATAATAATAATTATTATTTGTTAAAAAAAAACAAATTATAATTTGTTAAAAACTTGTTTACGACAGAAAAATTATTGTCCTCAAACCGCATTAGAAATTCATTCCAATCGTCGTATTTTTTTTTATTGCTTATGTTGGCAATCGAGCTGACAGCACACCTGATGGTAAGTGTCACTGCCGCCATGAATCTTTGATATACCAAGGGTATAGCTAGTCCGCTGCCTACCAATACAAACCCTAAACCCACCCCAGTTGGGCTTCCAGCTCTACTCTCGCTCACCAAACGAAGCACAATTAGCACATTGCTATTACTCAGACGTCGATCTTCTGCGAGAGTGTGGTACTACCCCGGACGGACCGGCCCGCGGCTGTAGACAGAGAACTGGCCACAGCGTGGTCCTACCACTATCGATCGTCCTACCAATTAAACAAATGTGAGTTGTCGTATGACTATGAATCAATTTGCGGCTCGTATTATTATGTCATCTTTATGAGAGACGTGTGTAATAATATCTTTCTGTTATTTGTATATTTGCAACGTGATAAAGTAAGAAGACATTTGACCACCCTCGTTCTTACCCTTGTTTGTCGTTAAAGACCACTAAGGGATGATAACATACATATAACATCTATGTGAGAGAAGGAAAACTCGAAACAAAACCCTATATCAATACGTCTGATCAACGCGGTATAGTAGGTAAATTTCCCTACCATTATGTAGGAGGCACGAGCCCAACAGTGAGACATATATGAGTTGATATTTTGATCTTAATATTTGGGCAATTTGAATACACAAGTATTATTTTTCTTAAGGAGATTTTTAATAAAAAAAATGTAACTTACTTCTTCATCAGCAAAGGTGGGATCAGCCATCTCCATAACTTCGGGGCCTATGGCGTACTCATCTTGAGGTTTTGCCAGCTGTAGAGGCGAGAAGTTGGGTGGTTGGAACTTCAGACCCCAACCTATGTATATACACTCGGACTTTCTAAAGAAAAGAAGTGTTTTTTTTAAAGAATAGGAAACATTTTTTGTATTGAGGAAAAAAGACAATTTATTGATATGTCCTAAGACTTACTTCCCAGCGGTTGCGAATGCCACAGCACCAGGCCAGACGTTGCTTCTGATTGTAACCAGCGCTCTGTCAGGCGCAAGAGTAGAACTGAGGCGCGTACTCCAAGCATTTAGACCTTCAATCTTAGCGTCTTCAGAGAGAGACGTGAATAGAGGCGGGCCTCTCTCTGGTTCCACAGGTAGAGGTCCATCCACTTCGTCCTCTTCTTCTATAGCTTCTTCCTATTCAGAAACAGGGCTTTCGTTATCCTATTTCTGTTTTATTATAGTATTGTATATTTAATATTATATGTGTTGTATATTTAATATTATAGTGTATTAAAGAGGTTGCACCTTCCAATTCATGCTTAGATTCCTAAAGAAGATCTTAGAAGACACTTCTTCATGCTGTCTACGTGTCTATATATCAAATGCTGAGAGGATAAGTTTGTACGTCAGCGTAAACAGTCAAAAAATTAAACATAAATCAACCTTAACCTTTATCCAGTTATTCGTAGTGGCAGTCATATCAAAAACAACAAACTTCAGTATTCTCTGAAATATAACCTTCAAATCTGTTCAACTAACTATATCCTCATTAGGGTTCCACCATATTGTTCTGCCTTGCTTGAGTATATGACTGCCGTGGTGCACCCAGTAAGTCAGGTTCGAATGCAAAAGATCTTTCAGAGAATGTCCCTCGTAGAACGGGTTCACATTATACTCCATATCACCTAAAATCATTATCAAATTCTTAACTACCCTACACTTCAGCAGTGGGCTACTTTTAGCCCAACATGCAAGACATAAAATCGCAAATCCACATTCCACAAAAGATGGGGACGCAGAGCTACCGTTGGCTGATGTTGAGTAGGTAAGGATAGAATCGACGAATCATTCATACTCTAATCCCTTCTAAAACGAAATGGAAATACGTGAAAATAAATTGCTGTGAAAAATTTAATCCGACTAAAAATAACATTCAGTCATAAACAACTATTTAAACATGGAAGCTGATAACATTAAAAGGGGAGTAATACTCAAAACAAATCTTTACTCCGACACGTCTGGGCCAAAACGTGGGGAAGTAGGTCAAAAAAGAGTATTATAGCCCTATTCACCAACGACTCCCATGAGCTATAATGATATCTGCGGACATCTCTATGTATCAATTGACTATATAATATTTTTTATAGTTATAGCTTTTTTTATAGTAAATTGTGCTTATCAAAAAACATATTTATATAATTAAAAAACCATAATTATAGAAATAATGAAAAATATATAAAAATAAAAAGAGTAAACCAAGGATCGGACTGTGGCAAGCTAAATTAGACCGATTTCCCAACCGACCGAATTCTATTCTTGACGAAAGTGGCCAATTTACTTTCATATTATTTGTTTTTATTAGTTGAAAAACTGAAAAATAAATGTTTTCTATAAGTTAGTTTGGGTTAGGGATTTATAAACACAGTTAGTGTTTAGGCTCCGGCTCGAAGGACCAATGTTTAGGCCCTAACGGGACGTCAATGATGAAGCAGTGGACTGTATTTTAACGGTTTATTAACAATAATATATCACAGTTTATAGAAGTGCCCGTATGTGTGCGCAATCTTGTCCTCAAGGCTAGCGAGTGAGTGTTCACGAGGTTCGTTCATTATCGCGGTGCGAGCGCAGCGCCTCTCCCCCTCCAACCCCGTCGGCCGGGGTCAGCTGATCGCAGGTGCGCCGACAGTTAGGTTAGGGATTTATAACCCCTGAAACCTCCTGCATACTAAATTTCATGGAAATCGTTGAGATATAAAAAAATCTCGTTTATAGATATGAGATAATGGTATGTGACGATAAGGTACTACATTTTATTATATGGTTATGACACACCACAGAGCTCTTGTTTGTATTATGTCCATCCATTTATCCACCCAACGATATCCATAGCTGAACATAGCCTTCTCTACGAGAATACCCCACCAAACACTCTCATGTCATGCCTCAAGAACATAACGTTAATTTGAAATGTTAGCACAAACCAACGCCCTCCTCCATGTCTATATCTTCCTCTTCCTCCCCTGAACCGAAGGTGAAGTATCCTTGCGGTGAGACCAATGTGGCAGCGGCAATACGAACGATCTGCGCGTGTAAATAGTGCTTCTCTCTGCCTTTGAACGGTGGAAATGTAAGTACCTATTATGAATAACGATCAAGTTTATAATCAATCACTTATTGTGGAAACAATTTATAATAAAATCATTGAAATGTAAATCCAATATTATTTTTTGAATAGCTTTTTATCTTTATCTAACTAAAAAAAAAGAAATGGTTGTGTGTAATTTTGTACGCGCGTGAGAAGTTATAGGTAGGTTCTTTGGAATCATTAAAAAATAACTTTTATTTGCATGCAAATATAATTTATTAGCACATGTATTAATTAACATTTGCATGAAAGTAAAACACGTGTTGTAAAAACTAGAAAGAGGTTTTATTTCTATTTTCTTGGTAGCTTTCTTTCGAGACTTAATAAGCGGTTTTGCGGCCAACTTCAACCTGTTTTACTTTTGTGTTACAGTGATGCGCCCGCATCTTAAAGTTTCACTCTCACTTTTTTCATAACGCGCCTAAATAAGTATAACTTCAAAAAAAACGGTTGATATATGTATGTGAATCACCTCTGCCTCCAGGTCACCAGTCATGCATCGAACACTGTTCCTGGCTACTCGTATGTGGTCTGGCGTCAAGTCCGGCAGACAGATCCATTGGTCACCAGGGTTATTGCAGACATAATACACCTAAACATAAAGTTTCTAAATGGGGTGAACGAAATTATGGAACTCTATGCCTATAAAAAAAAATATTATCCTTAAACAGAGTAGCGTTTGAAATAAAACTATTTTTACGCAATTTATCACGTTTTAATTTGATTTTTAATTTCTCGACGTTTCGAACACTTTACAGCGGTCATGATAATGGGAGAACTGTCCTCCCGTGTCTCAGTATAAAAATGTCTAAAATAGTTTTTTTGTAATCTGTAATATTCGCAATTTCGCACAAACATCAAAAGTCAAGAGAGTAATGTTAATTAAAGAAATGTACCTACTTTAATGAAATGGTAATATTAGATTATCCGTGTGGTGACGGAGTAAGAATACAATTTACCACCCCCTATCTTACCCGTGGGTGATCGTAAGAGACGACTAAGGGATATTAAACGCATATAACATCTATGCAAGAGAAGGAAAACTCTAGACAAAACCGTATATTAACACGTCTGACGAGCGCGGTATAGTAGGCGAGCCCAACAGTGGGACATTACAAAACTATTCAACAACAGCCTCCTCGTTCCCCTTGGTTTGATGATTGTAAATTAAGCAGAAAGTATATTAAGTTAGCCCTAAGAGCACGATCTGGTCACTTTCCATCAGCAAAGTTTGCATTCTTGATGAAGAAAACTGACACACCATATTGCACAGTATGTAATTATCTAGAAGATGTGCAACATTTGCTGATGGATTGTGCAAGGAACCGCAGCGAAAGAATGTTATTCTTAAGGAGATTTAACTTGAACATACTAGATGTTGGTTTGGTTCAAACAATATTATGTCAACCTAAGTCCGAACAGGCAAAACATTTGTGCAGCCTATTAACTTTACTGTACCCTTAAAATGCTGCTGTCTTAATTTTAGCCTTGATTTTTATGGTAGTTTATATATATGATATAAATGTGCCTTGATACAATGGGGTTGACGTGTCCATGTGGACAAAAACCCCCATAAATTAATAGATAATAAAAAAAAAAAAAACAGTGGGACATATATGGGCTGTGATGTGGTAATATTAGATAATTAGTTGAATAAACGATGTATTTATACAACAATAATGCGAAACTATCAATAACTAATTTAGATGGGTAGACTGTGCCGACAAATCATAACTTAATGGGTTCATCACCACTTAACTAACTCAATGATTACTGAAATTTATCATTTAACATACTTGATTATTTATAAAAACTTGATTACGAGCGAAAAAATAATCGTTTAATACAATTCTAACTGTAAAGTTAGAGTATTAAATCTGTATAATGTGTAAACATTGTCGGGTAGATGGCACACGTCTCCTTTAAAGACGAAAATATAATACGATACGAGAATTGAATGTCATACCACAACTCACGCTGGTGTAAGTGGTAGCACGATTAGAACGGATTTCCAATAGGTGTGGGTTCGAGTTCCATGTGTGACACTCATTTTTCGCTCGTAATCTAGTTTTTTATAAATAACACAATGATGCAGAAGATTCCTATAATAAGATATTCGACTGCACAGATGGCGTGGTGATTAAGATACCGATCTGACGTGCCAAATATAGCAGGTTCGACTCCCATACAAGACAATGTTTTCAGTTCACAAATTGTTATTCGGAGTCTGAGTATAATTTGTGACTGTTAATTGTTAATTGAACAGGGTTGTCTTTAAAAGAAAAAGTAAAAGGTATACCTTCTTATTGACTCCTTGTCCAGGCCGTTCTACAGGAATAGGAGGTGGTGGATGCCATGTGACTACAGGCTCTGGTGGTAGTTTTGGTCGAACCGGCTCTTTTGATACCGGCTCTCGTCCTTCACCTTCAACCACTGAATTTCAAATTTATAAATTAATAAAAATATAAATTTTCAAATTTATATAAGTCTGTATACCTCCATAAGTATAAATTCAAGTTCAATAGACATTTTGGCGGGACATTTAAGAATACAATATTCAAATCAAAGACTAATCGAAATTTATATTTTTTAGTCAAGCCTTATTATATTCTTATCTATGGACTTAAGTTTCAGACTACGTGTTACCTATCTAAGAATTTGTTCACAAAACCTGCAGGAAAGGCAACAGTATCAGACTGCGGTTTTTGGTGCCTATGCGTGGCAATGCCAAATAGGATCTACTCTTACTCTCCAGCTATGGATACTAAGTTTAGAAAAATAGTGATTATGAATAAGGTTGTATGAATATGGATGATATGGTTTTGATATCGTCATTAAGTCATATACATATCGCTGTGCTTGTACCAACATTACTACATATTTGGAAGCGAGAGTTGGGTATGCAGAAAAGAGCATGAAAGCAAAATTAATGCGGTTGAAATGCGATCTATACGGAAAATCTGTGGAGTTAGGCTGACCGACCGCATTCGCAACGACGATGTAAGAGAGCGAGTAGGTATGAAAGAGAGTATTGGTGTAAAGATGCGAAAGAGAGAAGAGAATTATGAATGTTGAGGAAGCGAGTGAAGTATGCAAGGATAAAGTTCTCTGGCACTTTGTTCTCTCTGCCTACCCTGCAAGGGATATGGCGTGATGATATGTATGTATTAAGTCATCACCTCATATTTACCGAAACCATTATCATGCAATAATATCACTGCAAAGTATAAGAGCCCTGGAACTTAGAACTCCAAAATACTTCTAAAGAGCCATGTAAATATAGTTTAATTGTAATATATATGTTGCTCGTGGGTGTCGTAAAATGCGACTGAGAGCTTCACATTAACCTAGGCCAACTGATCTGATAACGTCTGGTTAACAATTATGTTCCCAAAGAGAGTACGTCAGGCAGGTGGACGGTCATAACAACTATTGTCAGTAACATTTGCAATATGTACGATAATAATAAGAATTTATTAAGTCAAAACATTACATATTTTACAATAATTTACTTAAAATATTTACAGTATGCGTACCACTATTATAACTTAAGTCTCGTAAACTAGGTCAAGCCTGTATCAAACGAGACGGGGTTAATAAATTTATATTTAAAAAGGATAAATAGTACACCGATGAAAAGTAAATAAAAAAAATGTGAATGTTATATTTAGTTACAAATAAAAAATAGAAATTGAGATTGTGTATAGAAGGAGTGAGTGCACAGAGTGTGTGCGTGTGTACGATGGAACAGAAGTACACATAGCATCAACCACAATTAATTGGGATAAGAGCAAGCGAATGATAATCTAAGTATACCTTGATTGTTTTGGTTTAGTTTAGTCTTGACTAGAACAATGCTCTGGGCGGACCGACCCTGAAACTCGCCTTAGCCCGTCATTGAAACCCAATACTACTTTTTGTCTAGAACTTCAGCATCGCCATAAACATGTGCCTACTACTGTACTGTAGCAACGAGTACATATACTACTACTATAGCAACGAGGTAATAAGTATTTTATTTATATGGTTACTTATTTACAAGGAACTAACCAATCTCGTCTTCCTCGTCTTGTTCGTGAGCGCGTATCTCTGGCTCTCCTTCACCTTCACCTGGCATATCTTTCAGTTCAAACTCCTAAATAATAAATTATGTAATAATCAAAATAAAATTCACCGATTTCAATAGTCAACCGAGATGGGTTGACTATTTGGTGAATTTTATTTAAACCATTTATTTTGCTCATTTATTTTGCTCATCAACGCTTTGTGTCTGTACAAAAAAGTTATAAATAATAACACGGACCTTCATCTATATTAATATTATAAAGCTAGAGTTAATTTTGACGTGATATCGTCTTTTAAATCGATAAACGCCGACTGCACGCACGAAAAAGTGTCACGTTCGAGATGAGCGTTCAAGCTCTCGCTTCTCGCTCTCGGACGGAACAAGCGATAGAGCACGATCGGCCTAAGCGTTCGGCTTGTGACGCATCTATCTCTCTTCCACTCCATCGGCCGATGCGTCGAGTAGAAGATAGACAACGGTAGCACACAACCCATACGTTATTTCAACTGTTTTCTCAACTGCTTATAAAGTGAAGTTAAAAGTTAATGTGGTTTCAATTGTTTAATACAACAACTATTACGGCAAAAATGTAATAAATCCTTGCATTTTAAGAATTTGATAAACTGTTTTGTCAACAATTTATAAAGTGAAGTGAAAAGTTATTGTGATTTCCATTATTTATGTTTGTTGTTGTATGAATTGCATATAAGTATTCATCAATGTTTTCTTATAACGTTATCATGTAAAAGTATAGTCTGTAAACCGACTTTACAGACAACCATCTATTTTTTTCGTATGCGATCGGAGTAAGAATACATTTATCTTGGCCGTGAGAAGCGTAAAAGTAAAGGATATGGTTATCAACATCTATACAAGAGAAGGTAATCTTGAAATAAAACCCCATAACTAAATCACCTGGCCAGCGTGGTATAATATGACAATTTTCCTTATATTATGGAGAAGGCTCGCGCCCAGCAATGACATGAGCTAAAATAATAGAGACTACATAGTTTATACCCTAATTCTTCTTTCCAGTTCTTCAATTGTAAGATCAGTTTCAGCAATATAATAATTAGCTTGAGTACCAAATATCTTCCCGAAAAACCTGTACAAACAAATAAATAATTTACTGAAAACCATTCTCAACCCAACTGTCTATCAACTTTTCTTTAAACTCAAAAATAGCTGTCACAAAATTTTCAACAAACATTCAGATAAGTACCTATTACTGATCCTCTATTGGTTTCTTGTTTCATTTCTTTCTCCTTCCTTATATTTAGACTCCTTTTATTTAGAAAGTTGAACGCTGACTCCATCTGATTCCGTCTGGTCAACAATTATATTCCAAAGGAAGGGTTGACGTTAGGGAGACAGCCGGTCATAAAACTATTGTCAATAACTTTTGCAATATGTACGATGAAAGAGGAGTACATATTGCGTCAACCCCTAGTAATTAGGATAAGAAACATGATAATGATGATTAATATTAGTCATGACGAATGTATTATTCTTATAGTGACAGAGTACATACATACATACATATCATCACGCTTTATCCCTTGCAGGGTAGGCAGAGAGAACAGAGTGCCAGAGAACTCTATCTTTGCATACTTCACTCGCTTCCTCAACATTCATAATTCTCTTGATACACGCTCGCCGGTTTCGGAGACTCTTGACTTCACCTTCCTTCAGTACATGACCGATCTGGTCTATGTAGGTTAGTCTCGGTCTCCCTCGGTACCTACATCCTTCCTAATTGTATATCTTCTTAACCAGACGTTCGTTCGGCATTCTTTCCACATGTCCGAACCATCGGAGCATTCCCTTTCGCATCTTTACACCAATACTCTCTTTCATACCTACTCGCTCTCTTACATCGTAAGAGTGAGTCTCTTAGTGACAGAGTAAGAATACAAATCTCTATCCCCTATCTTACCCGTAAGTATAGGACTAGACTTCTAAGGAAATATGCATATAACATCTATGCAAGAAAAGTTAAACTCTAAATAAAACCCTATACCAACCAATCAGCGTGGTGCAGTAAGTCAATTTCACTCCCATCATGAAGGAGTGGAAGTGTGTGACGTGATATAATGATGAGGACGATAAACTTAACATGAGGTTTCAATTCGAAATTACCTTATGGTGGAGACTGGCTCCCTGATGCCAAGCATGATCAAAGATATATAGACTGCGTAACATTCGCTATCCGGAAGACCGTATCCACCCTGAAGCATAAGGAATCTTATAATATATGATATTTCGTTAATTATTATTTTTCAATACATTATAAATTAATTAGCATTTATTCTTTGGCTTTATATTTTTTTCTGATGAAACAAGCATTTTGATATAGACACCTAAATGACCGATATTAGTTTTTTAATGGACTAGCGACACAATATTTCAACATCTATATCTATACCCCGTTGCCAGGGATGTACAAAATGGTTTTAAAAAAGCATTTAAATATAAAATGCAAAATACTTTTCAGATTTACTATTTCAAATGCAAAATACCAAATAGTTTTGCGTTTTGTATTTCAAATGCTAAATGTAAAATAGGTATTTTCAAAATACTTTTTCAAAATAAAATACCTTTTGCCCAAATCTCAGAATTTTTTATTTATATTAGGTATTTATCATTATGCTAAGGCCGCACCTGCGTGTATCGTCACGAAACTTCGTGCATTGAGACGATACAAGCAGATGTGACCGGTCATTATTGGCTATCGTCGCGAACATTCGGGCTTCGTGTGCAAAATCGCTTGGGTGGCGATAAGTCAAAGGGTTTTAGCGCGCTAATATATCGCGCTCTGTGGTCAGACTAGCGTTTTTCATTTCGGGGGAAATTTTCGTTGTGTTTAGACGCGTTCGAGGATCTCCAGTTAATTTATTGATTGTGATAAATAATCTGATCTGTGATAAATAAAAAAAATCAGCTAGCAGTAAGTCGAGGGAAACTTAGTCAGCTGATGCATTTAAATAGTCAGTAAATGCTTCTGGCTAACTTCTACGTAACGACCTTCAAATTATCAGCAGACGATTTTTCCACCGAGATACAGCCAGCTGACGTATATATTTATCAATAGTTACATATAAGGTATCATCAGGTAAATTTTTATTTGAGAGGATATCACTGAAAGTGAAGATTTTTTTTCCATGATCGAGACATCAGCTGACGTACAATACACTATGTTATAGCCAGCTGATACTTTTTTTTTGTTGAGATATTGGGTTAGCTACAATTTGATAAATTTTTAGCCGAGAGGAAATGAGTGAATGTTTTTTTTTCTACTGCTCATCCCCCCCACCGAGCCTTAGCTGACGTTCACGAGACTTTATGGTTCCATTTTCTGATGCATTTTACTAACTATCACTTGAGAGGCACTTGGTCATATATATCTGTTACTGGCTCTTGGACTATAAGTAGTCAACTAGTCATAAATATTCTCTTGCTGTTAACCTTTTGTGTCGACGCAACATGTACTCCTCTTCCATCGTACATATTACAAATGCCATATTCTTATGACCTGACACCTGTCTGACGTCAACCCTTCTTGTTAATTATTTACCGGATGGGGTCAGGTTGAAATTCAATCAGGTTGATATAAAAGTCTTAGACGTCTTATACGATATCCAAGAACAAAGTAATCGTAGTCACTAGGTTTGTAGTTTCCTAGACGCTAACACACAGTAAATCTTCACTAGTCTTTATAACGATAATAAAATACCTACAGTAAAAGCTCCTTATTCGCGCTTACTTCATTCGCGTTTTCACTATTCGCGGATTAAAAAAATGCGACGCAATTCCTATATTCGCGCCTAAAAATTTCTTTATTCGCGGATCTAGTAAGTACCTACATACATAAAAATAAAAGGATACTAATAGGTATCCAACCCAATATCCTTTGTAAATGCCGTCAAATGGACTAATAAAAAAGTAAAATAGATCTTATTATAATTTTGCCTACGAAGTTATTGCTAATTGCTAATGCGACTGCTGCGTATCAGTCTGAATTGAAGGAGCTTTTTAAAACTCAAGCAAGAAAAAATTACAAAATTCTTCAAACCATTTAGGCAATGGTTTTTAAACATTTTGATTAATTATCTTAAGGCTTAGGAGAGCCTTAAGATAATTATAATCGAAATGTTTAAAAACTTCAATTAAATTGATTTTTGTTTTTTATTTTGTCACCTAGGAACGTATCCCCTATAATCCAATATAAATTACCGTTCCATATTCACGGTTTCTGTATTCGCGGCATATTTATGGAACACATATCCCGCGAATAAAGAGCTTTTACTGTACATTCTATTTTTTTTTTGTTAAATACAACTCATTTATACTCAAAATACAAATTTTGCATGATCTCACTTCATATTACGACAGATTATTCACGATATCTCACCAAGAGGGCTAAAAACTCAAAAAACTCTTAAAAGACGCCTCACGCCTGTTGATGCCAAGGGATACCTCCGGGACAAAGAGGAGATACACCATATTACTACATAAAGCAGCAAATATATAAGATCCAGAAGATTTATATAATATTGATCGCAAAATCTCTCATTCACAATTGAATCTATTTATTGGTTATGGTCTACTATATAGCTACGTATACTACCAACCCGTACATTGCTTGGAGATATCGTAAAAAACGACTAAGAGACTTTACATCGATTTGGACTATTATCTGATGCCTTCTGATCAACAGTTACATTCCCAAGGAAGGATGACATCAGGCATGCGGTTTTATCAAACTTATTGCCAAAACTTCTGCAATAGGTATATACGATTAAGGAAGAGTACATATTTTGTCCACCACAAATAATTGCGATAAAAGCAGGTTAATAATTATGATGATGGTCTACTACTGGTAATTGGCCCTTTCCAAGGCAAGTTACACATTTCTGTACCTATATTTTTTACTCAATAAAAGATAAACTGCCACGCATGTCAAAGGTTTTGGTGAGAACAGTGTTACTTTTCAAACAAAAGACTCATGAGTCATTTATTCATTCAACATTACCTTAGTCTGAAATGCAAATTATAGGAAAGATGACGGTACTTTCTTGACTATTTTCTTCTGGATGAAAGGAACCGTAACTACAGGGGCGGCTTTATCTATAGTGCAGAGGGTGCGGTGCACCCGGGCGCCGGGTGTTAGGGGGCGCCGAGAGCTGCTCGGGACACATAGAGTCTCCACTGTAACGCTCCACACGGAGCGGGCACACCTTACGCAGCGAGTCCATTTATAAACGTAGTGGGTGCGTTATTTGACAGGTTTGGATAGGTTGCTTTGTCGCCATTCTCACTATAATTTCATAATCCGATAGCGTTTACTTGATTTCGTATGAAAACAACGACTAACTAACTAACTCATCTAAACTAACTAAGCATGCGACAACGCATTCTAGCGAGCTTCGGAGTTTAGTCCAACGTGTTGTACCTATCAACCTATACCATTTTGTTCACGCATTTTGATACAAGAGGGCGCCAGGTTATTGATGGCACCCGGGCGCTACATGTGCTAGAGCCGCTCTGCGAACCTACAACCTTTTCGGTATATCTACTTAACATACGCTTTGTATAAGAAATTATAAGACCATAGATTACGTGGTCCAAGCGTGAGAACATAACAAATGGAATCGATCATTGTCATCATCATCTCAGCTCTTACACATTCCACTGGTGGGCGCGAGGCTCATCCACAATATGAGGGAAATTGACCTACTATATCACGCCTGTCAAACGGGTTTGTATAAAGTTTAATATCGAGATTGCCTTCTCATACATAAAAAATATATGTTAATTGTATTTCTTAGTCGTCTTTTGGGACATCCACAACCATGATAGTGGGTGGCGAAATGAAATCTTACACTCTCATTACGTGGAACAACAAGTTCAAGATCTCATTTATATACACATACATATTATCACGCCATATCCCTTGCAGGGTAGGCAGAGAGAACAGAGTGCCAGAGAACTCTATCCTTGCAAACTTCACTCGCTTCCTCAACATTAATAATCTCTTCATACACGCTCGCCGGTTTCGGAGACTCTTGACTCCACCTTCCTTCAGTACGTGACCAATCTGGTTTAGGTAGGTTAGTCTCGGTCTCCCGGTACCTACATTCTCATTTATATATATATATATAGGTAATATTTGATTTTGACTACACAGATGGTGTAGTGGGGAAGAAATCGACCTTCCGTGCCAGTGCTATGGGTTTGATTCCTACGCAGGGCAATGCTTTGTGCGATCCATAAATTGTTGTTCTGAGTTTGGGTATAATTTGTCTGCGTTAATTATGTTTGTAAAGTCCCCCACAATACAAGGATTTTTTTCCTTAGAGCAGGGTGGCTCTGATCTTTAAAAAAAAAAGAAAATACCTGTCTGAAATAATAGTTATTATCTAAAAGATCAGATATCTTTGGTTTATTGGTATCTTCCTCTAAGTCCAACTCTTGTTCTTCTTCATCCATGTCATCCATCTTCTGAGCTTTACTTGCAACCAGCTGGAATATTTAATAATGAGCATAAATAAAACCGCCCTAGCCGAGGTCGTGGGTGCTGTATCGGGGAATAAGTCCCCCCTCACCCGCAGAGAGGCAGACCGCTTGAGAGTTGACTTGGGACTCCACACAGACTAATGCATTATCCAGTAACAGAGTGGACGGCATGTATCCAGACCATAGTCTACCAAACAAAAAAAAAAGATGAGGTGACTGCTATATCAGTATTCATCATCATCTCAGCTCATTTATGTCCCACTGCTGGGCTCGAGCCTCCTCCACACTAGGAGGGCAATTGACCTATTACACTACGCTGATCAGACGTGTTGGTATAGAATTTTATTTCGAGTTTTTATTCCCTTGCATAGATGTTATATGCATATTTTATCCCTTAGTCGTCTTTTAGGATCACCCACGGGTGAGATGAATAGTAGGTATTCCTACTCCGTCACCACACGGAAAGTGTAATATCAGTATTTGGGAGAAAGATAAATATTAAAACATAATTGTATTGAAAAAGATTTGGCAATCATTTTATGACTAGCTTATGCCTGATGCCAACCCTCCTGGGGAACATAATTATTGACCAAACGACATCAAATTGCCTAGATCGATGTAAAACTCTTATTTGTCTCTTACGACACCCATATAATGACCTTGATAAAAAGACCGAATCCTCATAGAATAACTACAAAAGATGAAAGAATCTTATAGAGAAAATATGAAAGTAGAATTAAGATATATAGAGGAATTAAAATATATTATTATGATTTAGTAATACCCGAAACATTTCATCTACATTTCTTGTAACATTCAACTGCGGAGGTGACAGGTAGATGTCGTTGAGTAGATCAAAGTTAGGCTTGAACTTCTCCTGTTTCACCTCCCATGAGTACTGTTCAAAGTTATCCAC
Organism: Lymantria monacha; assembly: GCA_905163515.2. Taxonomy (NCBI): domain Eukaryota; kingdom Metazoa; phylum Arthropoda; class Insecta; order Lepidoptera; family Erebidae; genus Lymantria; species Lymantria monacha. The sequence goes on from LR991100.1 coordinate 26,740,359, forward strand.
AACATCAGGTGGCTTTTGTGCCAATATCTTGTGTATAACATCCACTAAATGATCGTATCTATAGGTAAACGAAATTCATAATGAACGCAGTCTGATATTACAAATGGCCATTAACCTTTTGGACGTCCACTTAAGTAGTTAACAGTTAGTAGTAGTAGTTAGTATTAAACAGGCCCATGGTGATAGCAGCCAGGGGTGGCTTTACCTATATAGTGCAGAAGGTGCGGTGCACCCGGTCGCCGGGTGTTAGGGGGCGCCGTGAGCCACTCGGGACACATATATAGAGCCTCCACTGTAACGCTCCGCACGGAACGTGCGTACCATACACAGCGAGTGCCTAACCATTTATAAACGTAAGGGATGCGTTATTTGAGAGGTTTGAGTAGGTTGCTTTATCGCCATGTTCACTGTAACTTCATAATCCGTTTCGTATTTTGTTTCATATTCCGTTTCGTGTCAAAACAACGAGACTAAGCATGCGACAACGCATTCCAGCTAGGTTCGGAGTTTAGTCGAACGTGTTGTAACCATCAACCTATTCCATTTTCTTCGCGCATTTTGATACAAGAGGGCGCCAGATGATTGATTGCACCCGGGCGCTACATGTGCTAGAGCCAGGGGCGGCTTTACCTATAATGCAGAAGGTGCGGTGCACCCGGGCGCCCGGTGTTAGGGGGCACCGAGAGCCACTCACAACACATACAGACTCCAATGTAACGCTCTGCACAGGACGGGCACACCGTACGCAGCCAGTGCATAACAATTTATAAACGTAGTGGGTGCGTTATTTGTCAGGTTTGGGTATGTTGCTTTGTCGCCATGCTTACTGTAACTTCATAATCCGTTTCGTATTTTGTTTCATATTCCGTTTCGTGTCAAAACAACGAGACTAAGCATGCGACAACACATTCCAGCCAGGTTCGGAGTTTAGTCGAACGTATTGTAACTATCAACCTATTCCATTTTCTTCACGTATTTTGATACAAGAGGGCGCCAGGTGATTGATTGCACCCGGGTGCTACATGTGTCTTTCTAGCTCATGGGCAAAGAGAATTCGTGGCTAACAATAGCGTATTCATTTTTGGCCATGAGTGCCTTTCGCATCGGAAAAACTTATATTAAGTTGGTCAATCGAGTAGGAAATTTTGTGACAAATTTAGCGTTAGTAGTCTTCTGCGAAAAGTTAGAAATAAATATAACACATACAACTTTTAGTCATAATATGAAGCTATTTTAGACTTTGAGCTTACTATTGACAATTTATTGGCAAAAAACTCAATAAAACTTTTACTTCAGCCCGGTTGGAAACCTAAGACCTCATGTTCGACACTTCTGCATGTGGTTCGCGTGTTTATGCCACTAAGTCAGGACAACAGGACAGAATTAAAATAGTTTATCAGTTATTCATACAGTGAGTCACCAGAAGCGGCGCTTTGTTGTTTCAAAAAATTCTTCGCTAAGATCAAATCGTTATTTAGTTCTGGCATAACATTTTCAGCTGCTGCTATTATATCCGGCTCGAGTAAAATTGGTCGTGACATTTTTGGCCTATATGCAAGAAAATACAGTTATACAGTTATAGGTACAATATTTTATTTATACCAGCAGCTTAAAGATTATTAAGAACTGCTGTCTTTTATGACATATATGACGTTTATTTACATATTTTATATGGTTATTTCTTTTTAATTTTTATTATTTTTAATTAAATAGGTTTTTCTTGGGTATTGTATTTTATGGTATTTGAAATAATCAAAAATAATGCCTTAAGGCCCTTAAGATCTATATGTATGTAACATATAAGTTTAAAGAGGAATTGAACACTAATTCGTCTTAGATCCGTTTGTAAATCGTTTATGTTAAATCATACGTGAAAGGAAATTTGTTGTTTCTCATTTCTGGATTGAACTTTGAGTGTCGTCGTTGGTTGTGAATTGACAGATTTGACAGCAATTTCATAAATTTTGACAACTTAACCTTACTTTTACAAAATCAAAACAAACATTTACGCAGTGCTTAAGTTATTATGGCTATAAAATTCGACGCAGCCTCTTACAATTTCCGAAAGAAATGTCCTTATATAGTCAAAGACCTCCTTCGCTGGTTCCCTGGGCATATGAACAAGGGCTTAAAGCAAATGCAACGTAAATTAAAAAGTTTGGATTGCGTGATTGAAGTTCACGATGCTAGAATACCATTTACAGGTCGAAATCCAGTTTTCACTTCCACACTAATAGGTTCTAAACCTCATATACTAGTCTTAAACAAAAGAGACTTGACAATATCCTCATTAATACCTCGAGTAAAAGAGCAATTAAAAGCTGAACAAAATATAGAAAATGTTGTGTTTACAAACAGTAAGGATCAGCATTGTCGAGGACTGAAGACTCTTAAACCTTTAATGGTAGATTTAATCAAAGGTTCTAATAGATATAACAGAAGTGAGGAGTTAGATTATAATGTTATGATAATGGGCGTACCTAATGTCGGTAAATCTTCATTGATTAATATGCTAAGGTCGAATAATATGGGTAATAGGCATGCGCTCCCGACTGGAGCCGTAGCTGGCGTCACAAGAAGTGTAATGACGAAGATCAGAATTAATAATGATCCTATTATTTTTATGTTGGATACACCAGGTAAGAATTCAAACATTTTTCTTATGGTTATTTCTAAACTTATAATTTTTACATCTTCTTTTCGCCCCTTATAAAACCTATTTCAGTTCGCAAATAATCTACAACTGGGCTCTGACTTGCCTTAACAATAGAAGTGAAATTCACCTATTAACCACATTAATTAGATGAGTTGGTATAATAAGGTTTTAATTCAAGATTTCCTTTTCTTGCATAGATTTAATATGCATATTATATTCCTTAGTAATTGGGATAAGAGTAGGAGAATGATAATGATTCCTTAGTCATCTTTTAGGACACCCATGGCTAAGATAGGGAGTTGGTAAATTGTATTCTTACTTAGATATCACATGGAAAAGCCCTAGTGTGACGAAATACCTCCTAGGAGGAAAATTCACCTATTACATCAGACCATACAAACATCTATAGAGTTTTTTTTTTTTTCTTCTTCGGGGATTTTATGTGCTATAGTCTTATCTTATAACTCCTACATAGAAAGTGACACCTATTATTAGGCACTTTTCATACAATCTTGTATATTACATATGTATATAAAAATATTGATATAGACATAATATTATAGCAGTCAGTGTTTTTAGTTTATTTTTAGATTAAAGTATTCATATTTGTTATATTAATAAAGCCGGGCTAATATCATCATCATCTGAGCTCATATATGTCCCACTGTTGGGCTCGAGTCTCCTCCATAACGGGAGAGAAATTGACCTAATATACCACGCTGGTCAGACGTGTTGGTATAATAGTGTGCTAATATATGTAACCCAAATAGATATACTTTGATGTCCACTGCTAAACATGGGACTCTCCAAGGACAATAAAGTCATAATCACGGTATTAGCCAACTGGTATAATGACTGTAGTTGGTGTTGTAAGATTCTCAGCAGAGTACTGCTGGCTATTCTCCTGGTGAGAATACAGGTGATTTTTCCTGTTGGAAATAAAGGGATGGTGAAAAATTGTTTTACATATGGTGATGGAGTCAAAATAAAAAAACAGGAATATTATTAATAGTATATAATATCTATGCAAGCGAAGGAAAACTCAAAACAAAACTCTAAACAAATATGATATACATATTAGGTAAATTTTCTTCCTACTGTGGAGAAGGCTTACGCAGCCCAGCAGTGGGACATGGGAGCTGTAATGAATACATTGTACTCTTTTTAACATATTATCAAACAATAACTCTTAATTTCTTTTTCAGGTATTCTAGAACCTTCAGTAACAAATGTAGAGATGGGTTTAAAGTTGGCATTGTGCGCCTCACTCCAGGATCACCTGGTTGGCGAGGAAGCTATAGCTGATTACCTGCTTTACTGGCTTAATAAACATGGAAAGTTCAAATATGTAGACTACATGGGCCTTCTAGAACCTACTGATGATATTAATAAGGTGACAATTACATTTCTTTTTACAATGACACTGATAGTTGGCTCCGTTGGGCTTAGAATACATTTCAAATCAAATCATTTATTTTGCATAAGCCCCATAGGGGCACTTACATATTATCAATTTTACATTGTTTTTTTTAAATTAAATTTAATTAATCTACCACTGGATCGGAAAGCAGCCACATACTGAGAAGATCCGGCAAGAAACGGGCTTGTCATTTTTTTTTATTATATTTTTTCACAAAAGGGTTTGGTTACATGTTTAATTTATGTTAGCTCCAGTGATATGCCCTTCGAGTAAAGATTAATTTTTAAGATTTTGTATATAATACAAAATTAAACTAAGAATATTTATAAAACAAAAAAGAAAGAAAAATGGCTGGACCAGATCCCACAAGCGGCACCCGATCACGAGTTATCCTTACTCAGCTGTAGGGGTCATAAAAACCAGTTGAGCGGTCATCAAGAGAATGAGCAGCTGCCTGTCTCTGGGTAAAAAGTCTGGGTCATAAAGCACTAACATAAATTTCCGACCCACCTGCTATGTTATTGGTGATTATTATTTAGTTTTTACCCCTGATGTGATATCCAACCATTGCTTCTGCCTTCTCACCAAATGAATGTCAATAGCTAACTACTCAGAGAGTGTGTTTAAAAGAGCACAGTTAGAGACAGAAGAGGCACAGTAAGGCTTTTATGGATTCTATCGCGTTTGTATTTGATTTTTAATTTCCCGACGTTTCGAACACTTTACAACGATCATGGTCACGAGAGGACCCATAAAAGTAGTTTATGGGTCCTCTCGTGACTAAAACTGTGATAATGAAACTGTGATAGATTAATAAGATTAATGCTATTGCAGTGAGTTAATGATACTTGTAGTAAGAAGATTGTAATAAAAGATATTTTCAGAATAAATGGTATGTTGTGTATTTAGGTGATCCCGTCCTCGTCGCCACTGTTATGTACTTACTAGGTTAATAAAGACTGCTTGAAGATAGATGTGTAGGTCGATGGAAAAGATCTTCTCCAATTACCCCCACTCATACTAACATGTCACAACGTACTTATAATCACTTTACACTATACCTAAATACACCACGCGGTATTTTCAGCATTTTTACAGAATAAGCAGGGGGAGTAATTGCAATTTTATAATGTTTTACGGTATGCCAAATCATTCTTCAAAATCCCTTACGTAAGTTATGAACGGCCCCTAACGAGCATAGATCGTCTCATGGGTGATGCCATTAAAATCATTATTCATTTCTTCACAGGTATTAATTGCGGGTGCAATAAAATTTAATCGTATAAGAAAAACGAGGGACTATGATAATACATTGAGAGACGTGCCGGACTTGTTAGAAGTTGCCAGAACAATGATCAAAGCATTCAGGACGGGTGAACTTGGCAAGATGTTACTTGATGAAGATCTGCTTGAAAATAAATATCAAGGAAAGAAGCTGGATTTGAAAGAGAAGAAAGCGTTAGCGTAATGATATCTTAAGATAGGAAAACTCTATCCTAATGCCATTTGTGAATAACGAGATAGAATGTGGGCTTCCATATAAATGTATTTTTGATGTGTTGTAGTCTTTACGTCACGCGCTGTCGACATCTAATGCTGTACAGAACGATGGCTGCTCTAGCAGTTAACTCGTTATCTGATGCCACTTATGGGATCTGATCCAATCATAATCGTATATCGTACATTATTAAAAAAAACATCCTATTTGAAAAAAGCCGTTCATGGTCACGGAAAGAGAAGCTTACTGCTAAAGAGCAGCTAAACCGTTTTTTTTTCGGTTCAATTCCTATGTAAACAATCCATCCTACCACATTCCTCCTACGTGTTGGATCATCATCATCACAGCCCATATATGTCCCCCTGTTGGGCTCAGGCCTCCTCCGTAATGGGAGGGAAATTAACCTACTGTACTACGCTGGTCAGACGTTTTGGTATAGGGTTTTGTTTCGAGTTTTCCTTCTCTTGCATAGATGTTATATGCGTTTTATATCCTTTAGGCGTCTCTTACGATCACCCACGGGTAAGATAGGGGGGTGGTGAATTGTATTCTTACTCCATCACCACACGGAAATTGGTTTACGTGTTAGATAATTGGATGAATTTTTTTTATTGTTTATGGTGGCAAACGAGCACAACAGCACACTTGATGGTAAGTTTCACTGCCGCCCATGGACCTTTGGAATATCAAGGGTATAACTAGGCCGCTGCCTACCAATACTATTGTATACCCAAACCCACCCAGTTGGGCTTCCGGCTCTCTCGCTCACCGAACGAAGCGCAATAGCACATTGCCACTACTCAGACGTCGATCTTCTGCGAGAGTGTGGTATTATCCCGGATGGACCGGACCGGCTCTAATAATCTGTATAATATTATATATATTTATGTCTAATTGTATAGTTAGTTGTAAATTTTATACCTAGGTATATCTTAATGCATAGTTTCCCAATGTTATTTTGCCCACCGCCACCCTTTGAGAGTTTTTTTTTCTAGTGACGTACCAAAAAGAAAAATATTAATGTTCCCTAAATTTCTCAGTCTACTGCTTCTGTAAAAGTCTCAAAAGCCCATATGGCGGTATTATCCTCCATGTTGAGAATCTATAGTATTCCTATTGTTTTAAGTATAAACTTAATAGGTATTTCAATAAGTGTGTGTTTCATTACTTATTGATTTTGTAGATATGTTACTTATTAGAGATCTAATTGAAAAATTAAAAAAAAATATAGAAATATTAAAGTTTTTTTTTCCACAAAGTATGTAGCACGAAGTGTATTTTGACACGAAGGATTCTAAGTTGCCTTTCTTATTATCAGAGTTATCGTTGTTGAAAGAAAGAAAAGCTTTTTATTTGGTAGGCTATGGTTGGGACACGCGCCGTTCGTTCCGTCCGGGACGACGAAAGACTCCGAAAGAGCGACGTGTGTCCTCATAACCCACCGGAATTCCTTCCCCATCGTCATTGGGCTGGCCACTGGTAGTGAATCCTGAACATACATGGTCAGCCCGGAATAAAGAAAAGCTGCGAATGCGTTGTAGTTTTTTTTTTTACAACGGACGTTATCGGGTTTTTATAAATAAGTAATTTGAATAACAAGGTTGTGTCATCGTTTAATACAATTCTAACTGCAAAGTTTGAAGTATTAAGCCTACAATGTGTAAACATTGTCGGGTAGATGGCGCACGTCACCTTAAAGATGTAAATATGATACGAAGCGAGATTTGAATGTCCTACAATAGTTCAGGGTGGTGTAAGTGGCAGCACGATTGGGCCGGACTCCCAATAGGTGCGGGTTCGAACCCCGCTTGTGACACCATTTTTCGCTTCGTTATCGGGTTTTTATAATTAATTAAGCATATTAAATGATAAATTTCAGTAATTTGAAAGGAGTTTAGTTCAATATATTCGTCATCATCATCTCAGCTCATATACGCTCCACTGCTGGGTATGAAGCCTCCTACACAATAGGAGAGGAATTGACTTACTATACAGTGCTGGTCAGACGTGTTGATATAGGGATTTCTTTTGAGTTCTCCTTCTCTCGCATAGATGTAATATGTATATTATAACCCTTGGTTATTTTTACGACAATTAAATATCTTATCATCATCTCAGTTCACCTATATGCCCCACTGTTGGGCCCGAGCCTCCTCCGTAATGGGAAGGATATTTACCTACTATACCGCGCTGGTCAGACGTGTTGGTATAATTTTGTTTCGAGTTTTCCATCTCTTGCATAGATGTTATATGCGTTTTATATCCCATACTCGTCTCTTACCATCACCCACGGGTAAGGTAGGGTGTTGAATTGTATTCTTACTCCGTCGCCACACGGATAAAATATCTTATTAGCTAATCAAAATTAAAAAATCTATATTTCTCTGGATTGTTTTAAATATATGTGACATTTTCCTTGATTGCTTGATATTGTTGATTTTGAATTGAGTCATTTTTATACTCAACATGGTCATCATTTGCCAAGTGTGGTAATTTGTTAATAATAGAATGTGTAGCCAGTTCTTACTTTACTATGTTTTGTATTTTTTTTGTTAGGTACTATATTTGTATGTATCTGCAAACGGTTAGTCTGGAGGCTGGGTGTTCCTTTTGCCCATATTTGTGTAGTCTCCTGTAATTGAAGAGCAGTGTGTTCTTCGGGGCGTGTCCAAACCATAGAGTGTCACATAAAAGTGCAATTTGTCCTAACTTACAATATTCTTTATATGACTGTCTTCCTCTCGCAATTCCTCGTCCTATCTCATTTAAATGCCTTCTTTCCTATTCCTTCTCTCCACGTATTTTTAAATTACTATCACAATTTATTCAGAGGAATAATATCAACTTGTAATCGCTGTTTTAATAATACAATATATATTTTTATTTTTTTTAGCTTTGCCCTACAGTATCTTACACTAAATATTGCCCTAAATCTTAACTTAAATTGATCACTCTGGTTAGTACTTTCTATCGCTAATTTAAACCGGCTAAATTTTATTTACCACTATACTCTGCTCTGTTTACGACACTACCATAACAGAAATTGGCCAAATTGCGCAAACTAGTCGCATAACCATGAAATGAAGAAGTGAAGTGTTTAAAAAAAATAATTTAAAGTTACCCGTGGATGTCGCAACAAAAGGCTGAGGGAGCCTTTTCTACAATGGAAGGGAAGTTGACCTAAGACGACCTACCACGCTAACTGTGTTAATATAGGGTTTCATTTCGAGTCGGCAAAACTACGGGTAGAAGCTAGTTCTTACTAACGACTTAAAATAGAAATAACATTGGATATTTTATAAGCAAATACATAGGCTCTCGTGGCCCTCGTCAGAGTAGCGGGCTTTGGGTACGGTTCCACATGACCTTATAGTCAAAACCTTAATTATCACAACCAATCCGTTATTTGCAGAGTGAAATATGTATGGGCTGACCTCGGACGTCAAGGATTCGGTACCTACCAGTAGCCACCTTAATGGCGATGGGGAGGGAATACGGTGATGGTTATGGGGCGCACACGTCGCCCTTTCGTTACCCCTGATCGGACGAAACGGTGTGTGCCTATATTAAATCATTGCCTGCCAAAAATAAGGATGAAATGTATGTATAAGGTGCAGTACATATTGACCTCTCCATAGAATAAAGTTAAATCTGCATAATAATTACAAATCAAATCATTTATTATGTATAAGCCCCATAGGGGTACTTACATATTGTCAATTTTACATTTTTTTTTATTAATTTTAATTAATCTACCACCGGATCGAAAAGCAGTCACATACTGAGAAGATCCGGCAAGAAACTCAGTGGGCTCGTAATTTTTTTTTAATTATATATATTCACGAAAGTGATTGGTTACATGTTTAATTTATGTTAGCTCCAGTGACATGCCCTTCGAGTAAGGATTATTTTTTAAAATTTTGTATATAATACAAAATTAAACTAAGAATATTTATAAAACAAAAAATAAACAAAAATGGCTTGATCAGATCTCACAAGCGGCACCCGATCACGAGAGCGGCACCGATACATTAGAGAAGAGCTATTTAAAAATTGTCAAACATAATCAATATAATTTTTCTTAATTGTTTTGTATAGGATTGATTCATGTCCTAATATTACATACATACATACATATCATCACGCCATATCCCTTAGGTAGTAGGGAGAACAGAGTGCCAGAGAACTCTGTCCTTGCATACTTCACTCGCTTCTTCAACATTCATAATTATATAATTGTCTTCATACACGCTCGCCTGTTTCGGCGACTCTTGACTCCACCTTCTTTCAATACGTGACTAATCTGGTCTAGGTAGGTGAATCTCGGTCTCCCCGGTATCTACATCCTTCCACTTTTGCATTGTATATCTTCTTAACCAGACGTTCGTTCGGCATTCTTTCCACATGTCCGAACCATCGGAGCATTCCCTTTCGCATCTTTACACCAATACTCTCTTTTATACCTACTCGCTCTCTTACGTCGTCGTTGCGAATGCGGTCGGTCAGCCGAACTCCACAGATTGTCCGTAGAGATTGCATTTCGACCGCATTAATATTGCTTTCATGCTGTTTTCTGCATACCCAACTCTCGCTTCCATATAGTAATGTTGGGACAAGCACTGCGTTATGTATTGCTAGATTGCTACACGTGCCTTCTGGCTGAGGTGGTGGCTACCGAGATGTTGCCCCAACGCTCCGTTCACTCTATTTCCCGCATTCACTCTTCGCTCTATATCAGTGGTGTACCTTCCATCTCGGCTAAATCCACATCCAAGATATACAAATTCATCCACTTGCTCTAGTACATCATTACCTATTTTTACTCTTACATCTGTTCTGTCCTAATAATAGTTCCTCTTATATATAGATCGGCTTAGCTTTATAACTACAATAAAAACGATTTGGTGTTATAATCAATATGTAACTTTGTTCTTCGTATAGGATCTACATTTGATGAGTTGATGTTGTTCGCTCACCGGTCAACAACCATCTAATTAATATCTCTTTTGTTTATGTTACGAGTGAGCTCTGAGGGCTTTCAACCTAGTAAAATGTGGGGGGTAAAGACCTCGGCTCGGGGCGTTGCGGATGACAAAGTGAACGTACTCGCGTTTGAGTTACTATTACGCTGTGCGGTCGTCACCCCCGCCTAGGGATATTCGATATACATCGACGCATCGAAAACATCGATGTTTACAATGCGATACATCGAATCGATCCGATGTTTTGAAGAGCTATCGAAATACTCGATGGATCGATGTTTTTTCATAAAACATCGAAACGATGATAACCAGTAAATGCCACAAAAAAGACCTTTTTTTTTTTAGAAGTAACACTTTTGATATGACTTTAGAAAAAGTACTCGATGTTTAAAAACATCGATGTATCCGATATGATCCGATACATCGAAAGACATCGATGTACAATTTCGATTTATCGAATCGAAAAAAACATCGATGTTTTTTCAAAGTGGACACTCCTACCCCCGCCGTCGGAGAATATTGATGTGTAATGGCCTCGCGGGTCGTTGGTATATGCAAACTCTATCGCACCTTTATAGGACACAATACTTAAGATACCGGTAATGTGATTGGCGTCATATTCTATCTACACACGACACCACTCGCAAGACTCATCCAGAGTACCTACAAGTATTGTTGAACACGGCCCTAATCAAAATTATTTGTATAGGTATACCTATTCAATAAATTAAAATGCAAAAATTACGAATAACTAAGTATTTTATTCATATATAACAATCGGGTGTAACTGACATAGCCCGAAGAATTAGCACGTTGAAGTGGCAATGGGCAGGCCACATCGCTCGACGAACCGACAGCCGTTGGGGAAGAAAGGTTCTCGAGTGGCGACCACGAATCGGACGACGCAGCGTAGGACGACCCCCTACTCGGTGGACTGATGACATTGTCAAGGTCGCAGGAAACCGTTGGATGCAGGTGGCACAGGACCGTTGCAGATGGTATTCTCGTGGGGAGGCCTATGTCCAACAGTGGACGTTTACGGGCTGATGGATGGATATAACATTCTGATACTCTGAAATCCAAATCCTCTGAAGTGATGACTCCGTGAACAAAGGAGAGATCGTTTTTTACTTTTATGTAGAGTAAAATCTCCGTGGTGGATTTTAATTCAACAGGAACGATACGAACTAGCTTTCCTTGTTGTACACAAAGATATTTATGTAAATGCTGTTGAAATTATCAACTAATAAAATTTATTGAATTAAGAGGTACGATAATACACTATTATTTTGAAATGGAGAAGATGGAGAAATGGAGAAGGAGAGAGTATGGTAGATACAGCGAAAGAAGTATGTGGAAGTTCAAAGAAGCATAGAAAAACAAATGGTGATGCATGGTGGGATGCGGAAGTGGCAGCTTCCGTAGAGCAAAAGAAGAAAGCGTGGCTGGACTATGTCTCTTCTTTGAATCTGAATGACAGTATGACTGAACAGAAGAAAGAAATATATCGGCAATGTAAGAATGACACCAAGGCCTTAGTGAAAGAGAAACGTGATAGAGCAAGTATGAGTGCAGAAGATAGGCTGACTAAAAACTTCGAGGGTAACACCAAACTCTTTTGGAGGGAGGTGAAGAAGTCTCGGGGTGGTTGGTCAGCCTTCAGAATGAATAAAATAAGGTCTAAAGGTGGAGACATTCTTACACAAACACAAGACGTGTTAAGCCGATGGAGTGAATATTTTGGCGATATGTATGCGGATGCTACGGTTGGCGCCGGTGTTGGATGTGGTTTAGTAGATCAACATTCGACAACGGCGTCCTCCGATGGCATCAGTATGGATGAAGTTGAATGGGTGATAAGAAGTTTGAAAAATGGTAAGGCAGCGGGCATTGATATGGTGTCTGCCGAGATGATCAAGCTTGGTGGCTCTTGTGTCTGGGAGGCGTTCCTGTTGCTCCTCAATTTATGTTGGAGCTCGGGAATGGTTCCCAGGGACTGGAATAGCGCAGTCATCGTGCCTTTGTTTAAAAACAAGGGTTCACGTTATGACTGCGCAAATTACAGAGCCATAAGCTTGACCAGTTTGGCAGCAAAAGTGTATGGAAAAATTATTGAAAGGAGAATGAGGATGGTGTCCGATGGTTTACTGTGTGAGACACAAGGAGGTTTCAGGAGTGGAAGGGGATGCATGGATCAAGTGTTCTCTCTGCGCAACATTGTGGAGAAGCATCTGGCTCTAGGTCAGAGGGTTTTCTGCAGTTTTGTGGATCTGGAGAGAGCATTTGACACGGTTGTACGAAAGGAACTTTGGGACATTTTACCGGAGTATGGTATTAACGGTAAACTGCTACAGGCTGTGCAGTCCAGTTACATGGGCTGTAGAGCCTGTGTGCGGCTGGATGATGGAATGTCGCCTTGGTTTGACGTCAATATCGGCGTTAAGCAGGGGTGCGTTCTGTCAACCAGGCTGTTTATCATATATCTGGATAAATGTCTCCAAAGGTTGAACGATATGAATGTGGGAGTCCAGATGGGCGACTCAGTGGTCACTGCTCTGCTTTATGCAGATGATGCAGTCCTGCTGGCACAGTCAGCGATTGACCTGCAGACCCTAGTCGACACAATGACAGAAGATTGTAAGAAAAGGGGTCTACGCGTGAATGTGAGCAAAACCAAAATAATGGTCTTTGAAAGAGATAAAACCAGAACAGATGTAAGAGTAACAATAGGTAATGATGTACTAGAGCAAGTGGATGAATTTGTATATCTTGGATGTGGATTTAGCCGAGATGGAAGGTACACCACTGATATAGAGCGAAGAGTGAATGCGGGAAATAGAGTGAACGGAGCGTTGGGGCAACTTCTCGGCAGCCACCACCTCAGCCAGAAGGCACGTGTAGCAATACATAACGCAGTGCTTGTCCCAACATTACTGTATGGAAGCGAGAGTTGGGTATGCAGAAAAGAGTATGATAGTAAAATTAATGCGGTCGAAATGCGATCTCTGCGGAAAATCTGTGGAGTTAGGCTGGCCGACCGCATTCGTAACGACGACGTAAGAGAGCGAGTAGGTATGAAAGAGAGTATTGGTGTAAAGATGCGAAAGGGAATGTTCCGATGGTTCGGACATGTGGAAAGAATGCCGAACGAACGCCTGGTTAAGAAGATATACAATGCGAAAGTGGAAGGATGTAGGTACCGAGGGAGACCGAGACTAACCTACCTAGACCAGATCGGTCATGTACTGAAGGAAGGTGGAGTCAAGAGTCTCCGAAACCGGCGAGCGTGTATGAAGAGAATTATGAATGTTGAGGAAGCGAGTGAAGTATGCAGAGATAGAGTTCTCTGGCACTCTGTTCTCTCTGCCTACCCTGCAAGGGATATGGCGTGATGATATGTATGTATGTATGTGTATTTTGAAATGGAGGATAAAACGGGAAACCCACTACGCATTTTTTTTTCAAATATCATTAAAAAGTTTTCTTATATCCTATTCCACCTATATCATATTCCTTCCTTTCTTGAACTGTGCAGTATTTTGATTAGGTAATGTGCAAAAATGGTGGATCGCTCTTATGGGGAGTACTTTTGGGTCGTGGGTCGATCTTTTACGCTGAAGGTTTTGAACATCTTATGTAAACATCTAAAGATTATCCAGAAAAAAAAGCATCATTTCATCTAAGCTCGTATATATCTCACTGCAGGGCCCGAAACTCTTCCAAACTAGAAATTGATCTATACCTACCTACGACGCTGGTCAGACGTGTTGCTATAGTTTTATTTAGAATTTACCTTCTCTTTCATATAGTATCGTAGTGGCAGGATCACGCTGTTAACAGTTCTCTGTCTACAGCCGCGGGACGGTCCGTCCGGGGTTAGTACCACACTCTCGCAGAAGATCGACGTCTGAGTAATGACAATATGCTGCTTTGCTTCGTTGGATGAGCGAGGAAGCCGGGAGTCCAACTTTCTGAGTGGATTTGGGATTATTGGTAGGCAGTGGCCTAGCTATGCCTCTGGTATTACAAAGGGCGGCAGTTACACTTACCAACAGGTGTGTTGATAGCTCGTTTGCCATCAAGAGAAATAACAAAAGAAAATAACAGTAGTTTGAGTATATTCCCTTATAATTACTGGTACCTTTTTGCGGCGGGGTATGGTCTGGTCACACCCTGCTAAATCCGTCCGGGGCAACAGATGAAGCGGCACACGACTCCATAAACCCACTCCTGCAATGAACCTCTCAACGCCGTGCAGGTGTGCCACCGGCATCCGCTCTATGTCGTCGGTGGCTAATATCTAGTAAAAAAAAAATTCTTTTGGCGCATCGCACACAGATTTTTTCGTAGGCTGTAATTAAGGCTGATTCGTCACTCTCGGAGGTGAAAGGCTCGATTGGGTTAACTCAGGACCGCCGAGTGTTCCCGAGCGAGAAAGTTACAATCAGCTGTTCTTCACTGCTGTGTTGTTGTGCTTACTATATTCAATTTATATGTAATACATTATTATTATTAAATATTATCAATTATTCAATTTTTTTTTCAATAGTTTTTAACAGTTATTTTTTGACGGCTGGCTATGGTATGGTCGCACTCAAACATACTCCCTAGGGCACACTTTTTTATTTTTTTGTATTTTTTTTTCATATGTTTAAGTTTTCACTTCTGTCGGCAGGCCTCGTGACTGCTTTGTGTTTTTTTTTTCAAAAGTTCATTATAATTCAATGAACTGTAGTTTGGTCATTGAATTACAATTCCGTGACCATGACAATGTAAAAGTTCAAATAGATCCATAATTAATAAAGCATTTCACGTGTAAAAACGTATATCAGAATACCTAACGGGTTTATGTTAATTGCATGGACTTTGGGACGAGCGCGGAACCAACTTACAATTTTTCTTTTTTAACTTATTCTCGAAATTGTCGATAATTTTGTTTACCTTGGGCAAACAGTCCAGTTAGGTAGATCCAATTTCGAGAAATAGATCAGTCGACGAAACCAACTCGGTTGGGCAGCTTTCGGGCAACTTTAGAGGATCTTCTCATCCAACATACCTCAGTGTCTGAAAACACAAGTCTATGACCAGTGTGTGTTATCAATGATGACTTACGGCACGGAAACGTGGTCCCTGAATGTAGGCCTCATAACCAGGCTCAAAGTCGCTCAGCGTGCTATGGAATGGGCTATGCTCGGGATTTCTCTGCGAGATAGAATCCGAAATACGGAAATCTGCAGAAGAACGAGTGTAACCAACATAGCACGAAGCATTAGCACGCTGGATGTAGGTAGATGTACCTACATCCGCAAGGATGTAGGTACCGGGGGAGACCGAGACTAACCTTCCTAGACCAGATCGGTTATGTACTGAAGGAAGGTGGAGTCAAGAGTCTCCGAAACCGGCGAGCGTGTATGAAGAGAATTATGAATGTTGAGGAAGCGAGTGAAGTATGCAAAGATAGAGTTCTCTGGCACTCTGTTCTCTCTGCCTTCCCTGCAAGAGATATGGCGTGATGGCGTATGTATGTATTAGCACGCTGAAGTGGCAATGGGCAGGCCACATCGCTCGTAGAACCGACAACCGTTGGGGAAGAAAGGTTCTGGAGTGGCGACCACGTACCGGACGACGCAGTGTAAGACGCCCCACTACGAGGTGGACAGACGACCTTGTGGAGGTTGCTGGACGTCGTTGGATGCAGGCGGCACAGAACCGCACTCTATGGCGTAACATGAGGGAGGCCTACGTCCAGCAGTGGACGTGAATAGGCTGAGATGAAACTTATCCTCGCTGATCTGATCGCTGACTGTCGTTCCTCGTCCTATCTCTTTTAAATGCCTTCTTTCCTATTCCTTCTCTCCACGTATTTTTAAATTACTATCACAATTTATTCAGAGGAATAATATCAACTTGTAATCGCTGTTTTAATAATACAATATATATTTTTATTTTTTTTAGCTTTGCCCTACAGTATCTTACACTAAATATTGCCCTAAATCTTAACTTAAATTGATCACTCTGGTTAGTACTTTCTATCGCTAATTTAAACCGGCTAAATTTTATTTACCACTATACTCTGCTCTGTTTACGACACTACCATCACATAAATTGGCCAAATTGCGCAAACTAGTCGCATAACCATGAAATGAAGAAGTGAAGTGTTAAAAAAATTAATTTAAAGTTACCCATGGATGTCGCAACAAAAGGCTGAGGGAGCCTTTTCTACAATGGAAGGGAAATTGACCTACGACGACCTACCACGCTAACTGCGGGTATATAGGGTTTCATTTCGAGTCGGCAAAACTACGGGTAGAAGCTAGTTCTTACTAACGACTTAAAATAGAAATAACATTGGATATTTTATAAGCAAATACATAGGCTCTCGTGGCCCTCGTCAGAGTAGCGGGCTTTGGGTACGGTTCCACATGACCTTATAGTCAAAACCTTAATTATCACAACCAATCCGTTATTTGCAGAGTGAAATATGTATGGGCTGACCTCGGACGTCAAGGATTCGGTACCTACCAGTAGCCACCTTAATGGCGATGGGGAGGGAATACGGTGATGGTTATGGGGCGCACACGTCGCCCTTTCGTTACCCCTGATCGGACGAAACGGTGTGTGCCTATATTAAATCATTGCCTGCCAAAAATAAGGATGAAATGTATGTATAAGGTGCAGTACATATTGACCTCTCCATAGAATAAAGTTAAATCTGCATAATAATTACAAATCAAATCATTTATTATGTATAAGCCCCATAGGGGTACTTACATATTGTCAATTTTACATTTTTTTTTATTAATTTTAATTAATCTACCACCGGATCGAAAAGCAGTCACATACTGAGAAGATCCGGCAAGAAACTCAGTGGGCTCGTAATTTTTTTTTAATTATATATATTCACGAAAGTGATTGGTTACATGTTTAATTTATGTTAGCTCCAGTGACATGCCCTTCGAGTAAGGATTATTTTTTAAAATTTTGTATATAATACAAAATTAAACTAAGAATATTTATAAAACAAAAAATAAACAAAAATGGCTTGATCAGATCTCACAAGCGGCACCCGATCACGAGAGCGGCACCGATACATTAGAGAAGAGCTATTTAAAAATTGTCAAACATAATCAATATAATTTTTCTTAATTGTTTTGTATAGGATTGATTCATGTCCTAATATTACATACATACATACATATCATCACGCCATATCCCTTAGGTAGTAGGGAGAACAGAGTGCCAGAGAACTCTGTCCTTGCATACTTCACTCGCTTCTTCAACATTCATAATTATATAATTGTCTTCATACACGCTCGCCTGTTTCGGCGACTCTTGACTCCACCTTCTTTCAATACGTGACTAATCTGGTCTAGGTAGGTGAATCTCGGTCTCCCCGGTATCTACATCCTTCCACTTTTGCATTGTATATCTTCTTAACCAGACGTTCGTTCGGCATTCTTTCCACATGTCCGAACCATCGGAGCATTCCCTTTCGCATCTTTACACCAATACTCTCTTTTATACCTACTCGCTCTCTTACGTCGTCGTTGCGAATGCGGTCGGTCAGCCGAACTCCACAGATTGTCCGTAGAGATTGCATTT
Organism: Lymantria monacha; assembly: GCA_905163515.2. NCBI lineage: Eukaryota > Metazoa > Arthropoda > Insecta > Lepidoptera > Erebidae > Lymantria > Lymantria monacha. The sequence goes on from LR991100.1 coordinate 26,758,517, forward strand.
CGACCGCATTAATATTGCTTTCATGCTGTTTTCTGCATACCCAACTCTCGCTTCCATATAGTAATGTTGGGACAAGCACTGCGTTATGTATTGCTAGATTGCTACACGTGCCTTCTGGCTGAGGTGGTGGCTACCGAGATGTTGCGCCAACGCTCCGTTCACTCTATTTCCCGCATTCACTCTTCGCTCTATATCAGTGGTGTACCTTCCATCTCGGCTAAATCCACATCCAAGATATACAAATTCATCCACTTGCTCTAGTACATCATTACCTATTTTTACTCTTACATCTGTTCTGTCCTAATAATAGTTCCTCTTATATATAGATCGGCTTAGCTTTATAACTACAATAAAAACGATTTGGTGTTATAATCAATATGTAACTTTGTTCTTCGTATAGGATCTACATTTGATGAGTTGATGTTGTTCGCTCACCGGTCAACAACCATCTAATTAATATCTCTTTTGTTTATGTTACGAGTGAGCTCTGAGGGCTTTCAACCTAGTAAAATGTGGGGGGTAAAGACCTCGGCTCGGGGCGTTGCGGATGACAAAGTGAACGTACTCGCGTTTGAGTTACTATTACGCTGTGCGGTCGTCACCCCCGCCTAGGGATATTCGATATACATCGACGCATCGAAAACATCGATGTTTACAATGCGATACATCGAATCGATCCGATGTTTTGAAGAGCTATCGAAATACTCGATGGATCGATGTTTTTTCATAAAACATCGAAACGATGATAACCAGTAAATGCCACAAAAAAGACCTTTTTTTTTTTTAGAAGTAACACTTTTGATATGACTTTAGAAAAAGTACTCGATGTTTAAAAACATCGATGTATCCGATATGATCCGATACATCGAAAGACATCGATGTACAATTTCGATTTATCGAATCGAAAAAAAACATCGATGTTTTTTCAAAGTGGACACTCCTACCCCCGCCGTCGGAGAATATTGATGTGTAATGGCCTCGCGGGTCGTTAGTATATGCAAACTCTATCGCACCTTTATAGGACACAATACTTAAGATACCGGTAATGTGATTGGCGTCATATTCTATCTACACACGACACCACTCGCAAGACTCATCCAGAGTACCTACAAGTATTGTTGAACACGGCCCTAATCAAAATTATTTGTATAGGTATACCTATTCAATAAATTAAAATGCAAAAATTACGAATAACTAAGTATTTTATTCATATATAACAATCGGGTGTAACTGACATAGCCCGAAGAATTAGCACGTTGAAGTGGCAATGGGCAGGCCACCAGGGATGTACAAAATGGTTTTAAAAAAGCATTTAAATATAAAATGCAAAATACTTTCAGATTTACTATTTCAAATGCAAAATACCAAATAGTTTTGCGTTTTGTATTTCAAATGCTAAATGCAAAATAGGTATTTTCAAAATACTTTTTCAAAATAAAATACCTTTTGCCCAAATCTCAGAATTTTTTATTTATATTAGGTATTTATCATTATGCTAAGGCCGCACCTGCGTGTATCGTCACGAAGCTTCGTGCATTGAGACGATACAAGCAGATGTGACCGGTCATTATTGGCTATCGTCGCGAACATTCGGGCTTCGTGTGCAAAATCGCTTGGGTGGCGATAAGTCAAAGGGTTTTAGCGCGCTAATATATCGCGCTCTGTGGTCAGACTAGCGTTTTTCATTTCGGGGGAAATTTTCGTCGTGTTTAGACGCGTTCGAGGATCTCCAGTTAATCAATAAATATGGAGTGGGGTGATGAAATGGTGTTAGAATTTATACACCATTATGAAGCGGAACCCATGAAGGGATACAAAAATATCATTATGTAATTATTAGCATAATATAGCTGTAATAGTAAAGCAATTCGTCATCCATAGTAAAACGCATGAAAATGATTTCGGCCATCTTTAATTATTGCACGATACTTCGTGTAAAATACCGAAGTCGCTAATGTGACCACAGTTTTATCGCGATAATTTTCTAATTTACCAAAAGTACTAACCTTCGCCACAAATTACTTTGGGACGATACACGCAGGTGCGGCCCTAGCATTAGAAATAGAGACACAATGCCGAGCCAAACAAAAACGTCTAATAACATGGCACCTTATGCATGACATTTTGGTCATATTTATCAGTATGCATATCAATAAATTCTGTTATGTTATTAATAATAATAATACTCACTTAAAATAATGTAAAAAAACTAGACTAACGAAAAGAGAGCCATGGCTCCATTTTGTGAATTGTGTGGCCACTTATTTCGGTTCACTTTTCTTTTCTCTTATCTTGTTGTAGTACAGTACATAGCCGTTTCAGTATTGTAGGGATAACAACAACACTTCAATATCATAAAAGTAGGTAATCAAATCAAATAAAATAAGGGCGCGCACGGCTAGCAGGTGCCTCTATCGGTCAAATTCGGCAATACAAGCGTCATTCGTTCATTTTATTTTGTTTGACTGGTAATGTTGGCTAAACTTAATCACAAAGTATTTTGCATTTTGAAATGAATATTAAAAATGCTAAATACACCTCGAAAGGTATTTCAAATAAAATACAAAATGGTTTTTACTAAAAGGCATTTAAATGCAAAATACAAAATAGGTATTTTGCATTTTGTATTTGCATTTTAAATAGAAGTATTTCAAATAAATTGCATCTCTGCAGGCCACATCGCTCGACGAACCGGCAACCGTTGGGGAAGAAAGGTTCTCGAGTGGCGACCACGAATCGGAGGACGCAGCGTAGGACGACCCCTCACTAGGGATGTGAGGTTACTGGAAAAAAATCGATTAAATAAAAATCGATTTTTTTTTTACTTAATATTAATCGATTTGCCAAAAATCGATTATAATCAAAATAAATAATCGATTTTTACGAAAAAATCGATTTTTTTTTCTATTATTTAAAAATGTATATACTTTTCATATTCCAATAATAAACCTAAGAGATTCATATTAACAATTTATCAGATTAAAATCAAATAAAATTATAGGAATAAAAAATCAACCAATTCAAATCTAAAAATTCATCAAAGGGAATATTCCTTTAAATTTTAAAGGTAAGGAATAAGGAAACCAAATGTAATTATTGACACATTTTTTTTTATTATCATAAAAATGAAATGATGAGCATCCTAACAAAATAACAACCTTATTGTCTCAAAAACTGAAATATAAATCACAACAAAAAAATGCCATAAATGTCCAGTACTATTTTACATTTAGGCATACTACGTCTAGCAGTGGACGGCAATAGCCTGACATGATGATGATTTTTTTTAGGGAGGCATAGTCCGGAGCGTGTAGGAGGGCATAGTCCGGAGCGTGCACATCGCGTCCCCTGCCAGTCTAGTCAGACTTCAATCCGGCTCATATGCGTACCGCAGTGCGGGTTAGGGTGTCCCCCGGAGGCGACGCGTACCGATCCGCCCCCGTCGGTATAAAAATCGGCAGGTGCGGCGATAGGGGCCACCACCCATCACGCCTTGCCCAGTCAGTCGAGGAGAGCAGAGTGCTGGGTGGGTACGTGGAATGTAAGAGGTTGTGTGGAAGCTAAGTTGCACGAGCTGATAACCGTCATGGCGGACAAACAGCTACAGACGTGCTCTGTGTAACAGAGACCAAGCGAAGGGGCAGCGACGCCTGCGATCTTCCTGGTGGCGGGATGGCCCTGTGGTCTGGTGTACCACAGAGCGATCGAGCCAGCATGGGGGTAGGAGTGCGGTTGTCCTCTCGCTTGGCCTCAGGTGAAGGATTACGGAATGTATGATCCTAGACTTCTTTGGGTCCGTATAAAACATATGCTACAATCATGAAAGGTGACACACCTTTCATGATTGTAGCATATGCTCCCGTAGGATCCTCGGTGGCATCAGACCTGGAGAAGTTTTGGGATAATGTTAGGGAAGTTCTGGATATGGCAGAAACCAGTGAACGCGTGATTGTACGCGGAGATTTGAACGGATGGGTAGGGACCAAGCGTCCCGACTATGAGGACGTACTTGGTCCATTTGGTGATAAGAGAGTGACGACGCAAGTAGGCTCATTGCGGATGTATGCATGGAGAGAAACCTTATTGTGCCAAACACATTTTTCCAACATAAGGACATTAATATGTATACACGGAGAAGGAATGAACAGAAAAGTATAATAAATTTAATTTTGGTAGACAGTAGCCTCCGAAGCAAAATATTGGACGCAAGAGCCTACAGGGGCCCCACAGTCGATACGGACCACTATCTCGTAATTGCGAGATTTAGTGGTCTGTTCAGAAAGTGGGAGCACTGGCGAGAGCGTGTCCACTTCGGAGGGCTTGAAAGAATAAAGATTGAAAGTTTGCAAGAAGAGTGTGTAAGAGAAAAGTATGCAGAGGGTGTCCGAGAACGGCTGACGATGGCAAGCCAGCCGCAATCGGACATAGAAGAATGCTGGAGAATATTGAAAGAGAGTATGGTAGATACAGCGAAAGAAGGAAGTGGACGTTCAAAGAAGCATAGAAAAACAAATGGTGATGCATGGTGGGATGCGGAAGTGGCAGCTTCCGTAGAGCAAAAGAAGAAAGCGTGGCTGGACTATGTCTCTTCTTTGAATCTGAATGACAGTATGACTGAACAGAAGAAAGAAATATCGGCAATGTAAGAATGACACCAAGGCCTTGGTGAAAGAGAAACGTGGTAGAACAAATATGAGTGCAGAAGATAGGCTGCCTAAAAACTTCGAGGGTAACACCAAACTCTTTTGGAGAGAGGTGAAGAGGTCTCGGGGTGGTTGGTCAGCCTTCAGAATGAGTAAAATAAGGTCTAAACGTGGAGACATTCTTACACAAATACAAGACGTGTTAAGCCGATGGACTGAATATTTTGGCGATATATATACGGATACTCGGGTTGGCGCCGGTGTTGCATGTGGTCTAGTAGATCAACATTCGGCACCGGCGTCCTCCGATGGCATCAGTATGGATGAAGTTGAATGGGCGATAAGAAGTTTGAAAAATGGTAAGGCAGCGGGAATTGATATAGTGTCTGCTGAGATGATCAAGCTTGGTGGCTCCTGTGTCTGGCGGCGTTCCTGTTGTTCCTCAATTTATGTTGGAGCTCGGGAATGGTTCTCAGGGACTGGAATAGCGCAGTCATCGTTCCTTTTTTTTAAAAACAAGGGTTCACGTTATGACTGCGCAAATTACAGAGCCATAAGCTTGACCAGTTTGGCAGCAAAAGTGTATGCTAAAATTATTAAAAGGAGAATGAGGATGGAGTCCGATGGTTTACTGTGTGAGGCATAAGGAGGTTTCAGGAGTGGAAGGGGATGCATGGATCAAGTGTTCTCTCTGCGCAACATTGTGGAGAAACATCTGGCTCTAGGTCAGAGGGTTTTCTGCAGTTTTGTGGATCTGGAGAGAGCATTTAACACGGTTGCACGAAAGGAACTTTGGGACATTTTACCGGAGTATGGTATTAACGATAAACTGCTGCAGGCTATGCAGTCCAGTTACATGGGCTGTAGAGTTTGTGTGCGGCTGGATCATGGAATGTCGCCTTGGTTTGACGCCAATATCGGCGTTAAGTAGGGGTGCGTTCTATCAGCCAGGCTGTTTATCATATATCTGGATAAATGTCTCCAAAGGTTGGACGATATGAATGTGGGAGTCCAGATGGGCGACTCAGTGGTCAGTGCTCTGCTCTATGCAGATGATGCAGTCCTGCTGGCGCAGTCAGTGCCTGACCTGCAGGCCCTAGTCGACACAATGACAGAAGATTGTAAGAAAAGGGGTCTACACGTGAATGTGAGCAAAACCAAAATAATGGTCTTTGAAAGAGATGAAGCCAGAACAGATGTAAGAGTAACAATAGGTAATGATGTACTAGAACAATTATTGTATATCTTGGATGTGAATTTAGCCGAGATGGAAGGTACACCACTGATATAGAGCGAAGAGTAAATGCGGGAAATAGAGTGAACGGAGCGTTGGGACAAATTCTCGGTAGCCACCACCTCAGCTAGAAGGCACGTGTAGCAATACATAACTTGCTTGTCCCCTGAGATGTGACTTATCTAAGATACAAGTATCTGAAATACAGATACAAAATACGTATTTCCATCTTGTATCTAAGATACTTTTTAAAAATTCATTTTGTATCTTGTATTTAGATACCTTTTGTTTGGTATCTTAGTATTTTATAAATACTTTTTCTGACAAAATACTTTTAGTAATATGTTAGCATTCATTTATAAAATTATTAGTCCAACATCTTCTTGATGCCACATTTTTTAACAAATTGTGCTAGGTCGTTCATAATTTTTAATGTTATTGTTTTAAAATCCGCGAGCAACTCAAAACAAATAATATCGCCATACAGTTTTACGAGTCACGTGTTTCAAATGCTGTTATTGGTCAATTTCATTTTAGGGGACTTTGAAAATAATTATATTTATTTTAGCGTTATTTAACTAACATTATTTTTAGATTGAATTTATATTTGTTATATTAACAAGAATTGACGTATAGCAAATAAAATTTAAAATCTTTCTTTTGGTACAAAATAAAAATGTATCAAAAATCACTTTAGAGAGTTTTGAAACTTTATCTTTCATTTCAGCAATTAACACGATTTATTCATAAATAATATTAATGTCAATTATCAAAAATTAACTTAAAGTCATTAAAATAAAATCTTGTTTTCTTACAAAAGTATTTTCATCTTAAGAAGTATTTAGAAGATACCTATCTTGTATCTAGTATTTCAGATACTATTTTCAAAACTATTTTGTATCTGGTATCTCAAATACTTAATTTAAAAGTACATACATACATACATACATATCATCACGCCATATCCCTTGCAGGGTAGGCAGAGAGAACAGAGTGCCAGAGAACTCTATCTCTGCATACTTCACTCGCTTCCTCAACATTCATAATTCTCTTCATACACGCTCGCCGGTTTCGGAGACTCTTGACTTCACCTTCCTTCAGTACATGACCGATCTGGTCTAGGTAGGTTAGTCTCGGTCTCCCTCGATACCTACATCCTTCCACTTTCGCATTGTATATCTTCTTAACCAGGCGTTCGTTCGGCATTCTTTCCACATGTCCGAACCATCGGAGCATTCCCTTTCGCATCTTTACACCAATACTCTCTTTCATACCTACTCGCTCTCTTACGTCGTCGTTACGAATGCGGTCGGTCAGCCTAACTCCACAGATTTTCCGCAGAGATCGCATTTCGACCGCATTAATTTTACTATCATACTCTTTTCTGCATACCCAACTCTCGCTTCCATACAGTAATGTTGGGACAAGCACTGCGTTATGTATTGCTACACGTGCCTTCTGGCTGAGGTGGTGGCTGCCGAAAAGTTGCCCCAACGCTCCGTTCACTCTATTTCCCGCATTCACTCTTCGCTCTATATCAGTGGTGTACCTTCCATCTCGGCTAAATCCACATCCAAGATATACAAATTCATCCACTTGCTCTAGTACATCATTACCTATTGTTACTTTTACATCTGTTTAAAAGTATCTTGCATTTTGTATTTCAAATACTTTGTACAGGGTATTTTGTACATCTCTGCTTGTCCCAACATTACTATATGGAAGCGATAGTTGGGTATGCAGAAAAAAGTATGAAAGTAAAATTAATGCGAAATGCGATCTCTACGGAAAATCTGTGGAATTAGGCTGATCGATCGCATTCGTAACAACGACGTAAGAGAGCGAGTAGGTATGAAAGAGAGTATTGGTGTAAAGATGCGAAAGGGAATGCTCCGATGGTTCGGGCATGTGGAAAGAATGCCGAACGAACGTCTGGTTAAGAAGATATACAATGTGAAAGTGGAAGGATGTAGGTACCGGGGGAGACCGAGACTAACCTCTAGGTAGGTTGAGGAAGCGAGTGAAGTATGCAAGGATAGAGTTCTCTGGCACTCTGTTCTCGCTGCCTACCCTGCAAGGGACATGGCGTGATGGTATGTATGTATGCTGTTTTAAATTTGTAGTATTACTGCAAATTTTTAGCTCTTTGGAACAGTACTTGCATATTGTTGTATGTTTCTTAATCGTAAAATGTTTTCGCCAACCGCTTTTAGATGTTTTACTATTGGAAGACATTTTTATTGTTTACCAACAACTACATATATTATGGCACTCTTAACTTGTTAATAATAATGGATTTACTTCGAGTTTTATTCATCCGTTCCATAGATGGCGCTTTTCATAAAAATCGATTAAAACGCATAATTTATATAATGCTTGCTCGCTCGTTTGCCACCATAAGCAATAAAAAAAAAACAAAATAAAATTGTAAAAATGACGCGTATTCAAAATTACTGCCTCGGTTTTGTATCTATCTGTCACAGAGATCAAGCTATATTATAAAGACTATAGGTACTAGTGATTAGCTACCGACAACATAGACTGGATGCCGGTGGCACACTTGCACGGCGTTGAGAGGTACATTACAGGAGCGGGTTTATGGGGTCGTGTGCCGCTTCATCTGTTGCCCCGGACGGATTTAGCGGGGTGTGACCAGACCATACCACGCCGCAAAAAAGTAACAATAATTATAAGGGAATATACTCAAACTACTGTTATTTTCTTTTGTTATTTCTCTTGATGGCAAACGAGCTATCAGCACACCTATTGGTAAGTGTAACTGCCGCCCGTAGACCTTTGTAATACCGGAGGCATAGCTAGGCCACTGCCTACCAATAATCCCAAACCCACTCAGAAAGTTGGACTCCCGGCTTCCTCGCTCATCCAACAAAGCAAAGCAGCATATTGTCATTACTCAGACGTCGATCTTCTGCGAGTGTGGTACCAACCCCGAACGGACCGTCCCGCGGCTGTAGACAGAGAACTGTTAACAGCGTGATCCTGCCACTACGATACTATATGAAAGAGAAGGTAAATTCTAAATAAAACTATAGCAACACGTCTGACCAGCGTCGTAGGTATAGATCAATTTCTAGTTTGGAGGAGTTTCGGGTCCTGCAGTGAGATATATACGAGCTTAGATGAAATGATGCTTTTTTTTCTGGATAATCTTTAGATGTTTACATAAGATGTTCAAAACCTTCAGCGTAAAAGATCGACCCACGACCCAAAAGTACTCCCTATAAGAGCGATCCACCATTTTTGCACATTAATCAAAATATTGCACAGTTCAAGAAAGGAAGGAATATGATATAGGTGGAATAGGATATAAGAAAACTTTTTAATGATATTTGAAGAAAAATGCGTAGTGGGTCTCCCATTTTATCCTCCATTTCAAAATAATAATGTATTATCGTATCTCTTAATTCAATAAATTTTATTAGTTGATAATTTCAACAGCATTTACATAAATATCTTTGTGTACAACAAGGAAAGCTAGTTCGTATCGTTCCTGTTGAATTAAAATCCACCACGGAGATTTTACTCTACATAAAAGTAAAAAACGATCTCTCCTTTGTTCACGGAGTCATCACTTCAGAGGATTTGTATTTCAGAGTATCAGAATGTTATATCCATCCATCAGCCCGTAAACGTCCACTGTTGGACACAGGCCTCCCCACGAGAATACCATCTGCAACGGTCCTGTGCCACCTGCATCCAACGGTTTCCTGCGACCTTGACAATGTCATTAGTCCACCGAGTGGGGGGTAGGGATGTTAAAAAATAATCGATTTTTATTTTAATCGATTATTTTTTTCAAATAATCGATTTTTTATAATCGATTTTTATAGTAATAGTAATCGATTTTTTAAAAATCGTTTAATATTACTATTATTTTTTAACATCCCTACCCCCCACTCGGTGGACTAATGACATTGTCAAGGTCGCAGGAAACCGTTGGATGCAGGTGGCACAGGACCGTTGCAGATGGTATTCTCGTGGGGAGGCCTGTGTCCAACAGTGGACGTTTACGGGCTGATGGATGGATATAACATTCTGATACTCTGAAATACAAATCCTCTGAAGTGATGACTCCGTGAACAAAGGAGAGATCGTTTTTTACTTTTATGTAGAGTAAAATCTCCGTGGTGGATTTTAATTCAACAGGAACGATACGAACTAGCTTTCCTTGTTGTACACAAAGATATTTATGTAAATGCTGTTGAAATTATCAACTAATAAAATTTATTGAATTAAGAGATACGATAATACATTATTATTTTGAAATGGAGGATAAAATGGGAGACCCACTACGCATTTTTCTTCAAATATCATTAAAAAGTTTTCTTATATCCTATTCCACCTATATCATATTCCTTCCTTTCTTGAACTGTGCAATATTTTGATTAATGTGCAAAAATGGTGGATCGCTCTTATAGGGAGTACTTTTGGGTCGTGGGTCGATCTTTTACGCTGAAGGTTTTGAACATCTTATGTAAACATCTAAAGATTATCCAGAAAAAAAAGCATCATTTCATCTAAGCTCGTATATATCTCACTGCAGGACCCGAAACTCCTCCAAACTAGAAATTGATCTATACCTACGACGCTGGTCAGACGTGTTGCTATAGTTTTATTTAGAATTTACCTTCTCTTTCATATAGTATCGTAGTGGCAGGATCACGCTGTTAACAGTTCTCTGTCTACAGCCGCGGGACGGTCCGTTCGGGGTTGGTACCACACTCGCAGAAGATCGACGTCTGAGTAATGACAATATGCTGCTTTGCTTTGTTGGATGAGCGAGGAAGCCGGGAGTCCAACTTTCTGAGTGGGTTTGGGATTATTGGTAGGCAGTGGCCTAGCTATGCCTCCGGTATTACAAAGGTCTACGGGCGGCAGTTACACTTACCAATAGGTGTGCTGATAGCTCGTTTGCCATCAAGAGAAATAACAAAAGAAAATAACAGTAGTTTGAGTATATTCCCTTATAATTATTGTTACTTTTTTGCGGCGTGGTATGGTCTGGTCACACCCTGCTAAATCCGTCCGGGGCAACAGATGAAGCGGCACACGACCCCATAAACCCGCTCCTGTAATGTACCTCTCAACGCCGTGCAAGTGTGCCACCGGCATCCAGTCTATGTTGTCGGTAGCTAATCACTAGTACCTATAGTCTTTATAATATAGCTTGATCTCTGTGACAGATAGATACAAAACCGAGGCAGTAATTTTGAATACGCGTCATTTTTACAATTTTATTTTGTTTTTTTTTTTATTGCTTATGGTGGCAAACGAGCAAGCAGCACACCTGATGGTAAGTGTCACTGCCGCCCATGGACTTTTGGAATACCAAGGGTAGCTTAGGCCGCTGCCTACCAATAAAATCCCCAAACTCACCTAGTTGGGCTACCGGCTCTCTCGCTCACCGAACGAAGCGCAATAGCACATTGACATTACTCAACCGTCGATCTGCTGCGAGTTGTGGTACTACCCCGGACGGTCCGGCCCGCGACTGTAGACAGAAAACTGTCAAAAGCGTGGTCCTACCAGTATGATCACTTATATTTTCACTTTTTACGTGCCAGTTATATCTCAACTGAATTATGAATATAAAAATATGAATATTTACACCAAAACTTGTACCTCATATATTTTAAAATATTTAGTTACCATTTTATAAAAATATGATGCTTACGCAAATACAAGGTCATGCTGGACTGAGAAAAAGATAGAGATGGGAGAATCGATAAACGTATATCGATAACATTCTTATTAATTATTTATATAACAAGTAAAACCAAATCATTACATATATAAACCACTTGGTTACTCTATAAAATAAGAAAATTGTGTTAATTTAGTATTCAGACATCAGTTATAATATTAATAAAACCATTTCTTTTATATTAAAAATATAAATTCTTTTATAAAATAAACATGATTATTCATTAAATAATCAGTGACCAAGAACTCGTTATCAACCTACAGGAATGCCCTAGCGATAGTGACGATGAACTTTTATGCATTCCTTTCAAATAATAAAAATAAATAATTAACAGCTTTAGTTTAAATTAAATAAAATCCATTGATTTCAATTCAATAAGATTATCTTAGATAGTTTTACATTTTTGATCGGTTCACTCATCCATTTGATTGAAATTCAATAAGATTTATATAGATTGTTTTTCAATTGTAGTAGCAAATAACTTTAAAAAATAAGGAATTATATCGACAAAAATACGGAGTGCATCGTAAGCACTAGTGAGAACTGTCACAGAGATCATGCTATATTTTATAGATTATAATAAATACTGGTCATAGATTATAGATTTTTGAAGTGAAAAATTCTTTTGGCGCATCGCACACAGATTTTGTCGTAGGCTGTAATTAAGGCTGATCCGTCACTCTCGGAGGTGAAAGCTCGATTGGGTTAACTCAGGACCGTCGAGTGTTCCCGAACGAGAAAGTTACAATCAGCTGTTCTTCACTGCTGTGTTGTTGTACTTAGATACTATATTCAGTTTATATGTAATACATTGTTATTATTAATTATTATCAATTATTCAATTTTCTTTTTTCAATAGTTTTTAACAGTTATTTTTTGACGGCTGGCATGGTCGCACCCAAACATACTCCCTAGGGCACACTTTTTTATTTTTTGTATTTTTTTTTTCATATGTTTAAGTTTTCACTTCTGTCGGCAGTCCTCATGACTGCTTTGTGTTTTTTTTTTCAAAAGTTCATTATAATTCAATGAACTATAGTTTGGTCATTGAATTACAATTCGGTGACCATGACAATGTAAAAGTTCAAATAGATCCATAATTAATTAAACAATTCACGTGTAAAAACGTATATCAGAATACCTAACGGGTTTTTGTTAATTGCATGGACTTTGGGACGAGCGCGGAACCAACTTAAAATGTTTCTTTTTTAACTTATCCTCGAAATTGTCGATAATTATGTTTACCTTGGGCAAACAGTCCTGTTAGGTAGATCCAATTTCGAGAAAGAGGTCAGTCGACGAAACCAACTCGGTTGGGCAGCTTTCGGGAAACTTAAGAGGATCTTCTCATCCAACATACCTCAGTGTCTGAAAACACAGGTCTACGACCAGTGTGTGTTACCAATGATGACTTACGGCACGGAAACGTGGTCCCTGAATGTAGGTCTCATAACCAGGCTCAAAGTCGCTCAGCGTGCTATGGAATGGGCTATGCTCGGGATTTCTCTGCGAGATAGAATCCGAAATACGGAAATCCGCAGAAGAACGGGTGTAACCAACATAGCACGAAACATTAGCACGCTGGATGTAGGTAGATGTACCTACATCCGCAAGGACGTAGGTACCGGGGAGACCGAGACTAACCTTCCTAGACCAGATAGGTCATGTACTGAAGGAAGGTGGAGTCAAGAGTCTCCGAAAGCGGCGAGCGTGTATGAAGAGAATTATGAATGTTGAGGAAGCGAGTGAAGTATGCAAAGATCTCTCTGGCACTCTGTTCTCTCTGCCTACCCTGCAAGGGATATGGCGTGATGATATGTATGTATGTATGTATTAGCACGCTGAAGTGGCAATGGGCAGGCCACATCGCTCGTAGAACCGACAACCGTTGGGGAAGAAAGGTTCTGGAGTGGCGACCACGTACCGGACGACGCAGTGTAAGACGCCCTACTACGAAGTGGACAGACGACCTTGTGAAGGTTGCTGGGCGACGTTGGATGCAGGCGGCACAGAACCGCACTCTGTGGCGTAACATGAGGGAGGCCTACGTCCAGCAGTCGACGTGAATAGGCTGAGATGAAACTTATCCTCGCTGATCTGATCGCTGATCCTCACTGTCGTCTAAACTCTATTTTTTTTTGTACTGTCATAATTGTACAGTGTAGCATGTTTTGCCTTTTTTTTTTAATTTTTTTTTTGCGGTGGACTATGGTGGTGGTCACGCCGCGCCAAATCAATCCGGGGCGACGGAAGGTGCGGCGCGTGACCCCATAGACCCACCCTGAAAAGGGCTTCTCTTCGCCGTGCGAGCGGGCCACAGGTACCCGATCTTTGTCTTCGGTGGCCTAGGATGTTTTGCCTAACGAGTTATTTATTTATCTATCTAAGCTATCTGTTTGTGATTTATAGATCATGTTGTGGGACTTGCTCAGGCTCACTGAAAAGGTCTCTGCTTGCGGTAGCTACGTGGAGAGGGTCTCTCTCTTCCTTCGAATGTGATTGAGGGGCGTGATGGCTGCCCTAGTAGTTAACTCGTGATCGGATGCCGCTTGTGGGATCTGGTCCAGTCATTTTTGTTTTCTTTTGTTTTAATTTTGTATTTACCTAACATTAAACAAAAAAAGCACTCTTACTCGAAGGGCATCTCACTTAAGCTAATACATTTTAAACATGTATCCAATAATTTTGATTAAAACACATATTATGTAATTTAAAACAACGATGAGCCGACTGAGTTTCTTGCCGGATATTCTCAGTTTGTGGCCGCTTTCTGATCCGGTGGTAGATTAAATTAATAAAATTATGTAAAATTGACAATATATAAGTGCCCTTATGCATAATAAATTATTTTATTTAACATACCTACCCTTTTTTTGCGTTGGACTATGGAGTAGCCACGCTCCGCCTAATCGGTCAGGGGCGACGGAAGAGGCGGCGCGCGACCCCATAGACCCACCCTGCAAGCACCCCTCTTCGCCGTGCGAGCGTGCCACCGGTACCCGATCTTTTAACATACCTACCCTGCACTAAGGAAATAGAGAGAATAGGGCGGTGACTTTACAAACTTATATATCACGTACAAATTACACCCAGACTCAGAACACCTCTTTGTAGTTCGCATAAAGTATTGTCCTATGTAGGAATCGAACTCACAGCACTGGCACGGAGGTCAGTATGTTAACCACTACGTCATTATTGCAGTCGTTGTCACGCATGACTATTTAAATATTGCTCAAATGCGTATCTGGCTTTAGACTTGCAATTTACAACCTATTTGCACTCCTATAGAGATTTTTTATACCAAAACATACGGAGCCGTAGCTTAATTCTTCTCCAACTGTGGAGGTGCCTCAAGCTCAGTGGCGGTCCTTATATGAGCTAAACTACTGATGTTTATTTGTGCAATATCTTTAAAAAAAGGATTTTTTATATATTTCTACATTTCAGAATTTCAGCAACGGTAGGTACCAGCTATTTCCATATTTAGTATGCAGCGGTTTCGAGGGCAATAATTCGATCTAAGTGTCATTTATAGAAAATATCGTTTAGTCAGTTTTTTCAGCCAACTAAAATATATTACACATGGTTCGGACATGTGGAAAGAATGCCGAACAAACGTCTGGTTAAGAAGATATATAATGCGAAAGTGGAAGGATGTAGGTACCGGGGGAGACCGAGACTAACCTACCTAGACTAGGTTGGTCACGTATTGAAGGAAGTTGGAGTCAAGAGTCTCCGAAACCGGCAAGCGTGTATGAAGAGAATTATGAATGTTGAGGAAGCGAGTGAAGTATGCAAGGATAGAGGTCTCTGGCACTCTGTTCTATCTGCCTACCCTGCAAGGGATATGGTGTGATAGTATGTATGTATGTAAAATATATCATCATCAACTTGGTCTTATCCCAATCTAATTGGGGTCGACGCAATATGTCTTCTCCTTCCATACAACTCTATCAGACGTCATCTCTGTGGTCACTCCTTGTCTATCCATGTCATGTTTCACGCAGTCCATCCATCTTTTCTTCGGTCTTCCCTTACCCCTTAAATATATATATATATATATATATATATATATAATATATAATATATATATAATATATATAATATATATATATATATATATATATATATATATATATATATATTTTATATATATATATATATTCTTTTTCGTTTGAAAACTACTACCATATGAAGACATTGAGGATATACGTGACTCAGAGAATCGAGTAGTCAAATCTCTAAACAACTCCGTTTTGATCCTTGGTTATCTCTTTTTTATTATTTTAAATTTGTGTATATTCTTTTTACATTATTTTATATTTTTTTTAAATATATGAATACATTTTCGATAAAAAAAATAACATTAAAAGAAAAGACTAACCTACCTAGACCAGATCGGTCATGTACTGAAGGAAGGTGGAGTCGAGTCTCCGAAACCGGCGAGCGTGTATGAAGAGAATTATGAATGTTGAGGAAGCGAGTGAAGTATGCAAAGATAGAGTTCTCTGGCATTCTGTTCTCTCTACCTACCCTGCAAGGGATATGACGTGATGATATGTATGTATGTATATAATCTTCATAGTATTAGTATATTATCTATGGCATAAAATGATACTATGGTAAATTCAAACTTAACCGTCATTACTGTCAATTTGACATTGAAAGTGCATAAAAAATTAATTCAAATAAAAAACAACAAAAAAATAATGTGTAATATTGTTAAATTATGATATCATTGCGTTTTAAATAGGGTGAGCAGGGCTCATCCACTGAAAATGGATCCCATACAATACATTTTAACATTTGTAAATTCTATACAAGATTATCGCTGGTTAATAGAAGTAGCAAACGATTGCTACCCTATCGTTATTATGTCCAAAATCCACACGGCTTCATAAATATTAGTCAAGACTAGTGAAAACGATCATAGGATGGACAGACTGAAAAGACGGAGTAATCCAATCCCATTTCCCATAGATATTAGTGAAGCTGCCATCACAGTGACGGAATATTCCGAAGATTCTTCACAGCCGAGTATATTTACCTTATCCGATGGATTTTTGGGAATTAATGCAGCTGTTGAAACAGAAAATTCTTGGGCAGACATAACTCTTGATACTTTAAGTATGAACAGTACACCATGCAATACGGACAGCTGGTGTTCCGTTTCGGAATATTTAACTGGAGAATCTTTTAATTCTGATGACCCCGATACATCGTATTTATCCATGAGTTCTCAATACTCTTTTGCGTCTGCGTATTCTTCAACTACATTCACCATGCGAATGTTAATACCAAAATCTACAACAACTTTGGGAGTTCAGAGTCCAAGCATTAGAAATTTTAGCAAGACCACGATAACTTTGGCGAGTATGACTACAAGTAAAAATTGTAGTACCGAATACAAGTTACATCAGAATACAACATCACAAACTCAATCTTCTTGGTGTTTAGAAAACTTAACGCGAACTGGATTGCATTCCATTACCAAGCAAAATGTTGTAAAAGTGTTCTAGTACCAGTTGGACTGACCCATACCCAAGTAGTATAAGTGTATTTATACCCAAAGAATGTAGGAACTCGTTTCCAGAAACGTGTTCAATATACAGTCCATTCGTTTTATGGTATAGCAATATAATGAAGATTCCATTGAATTACATACGTAGGGATCGTATAATTTTTATAAACTTTTATGTGTTGCTTTTTGAAAAATGGGTAGAAAAAAAGAGTAAAATTAATAAAATATTTATTAATAACGGATATTATTCGTTTTAACAGAAGTTTACTTTAACTGAGGTACCAATTATTTTCACGCCATAAACAATTTATATAATTAAGGTAAACATTGCATATTTAATGCTTAAAAAAATCTATTTTATGGCATATTTTTTTTTACTAAAATCATACAATTCGTCCAGTAGATTTACGCTTATGTTTATCAAAAAAAAAACAACTATAAAACAATTGTCGTTCTTATTTAGATATATATCCTTATGGTACCATTAAATAAAAAAAACTGTTTTTTTTTTATTTCATTGGCACTAGTTCAACTAGAATATGATCAAGGCCTGATATTAAGGGCACACACCCATACTAGTCGACCCAATTTTTATAATTTTTAATCCATCATCCTTTCCATATACTCATTGTATATGGAAAGGTCGAATTTTATTCAAACGTAGTATTTTCGAAGATCCATGAACAGTTAAGTTTCTTAAGATCTAGGACCCAATTTTCCACCACCCGTAACAAAATTGACTTATTTATAGCATTTCTGTTTAACAATTACCCATTGCTTGCGACAAAACACTTACAATTTAAAAGAATATGTTAAAATTATAGAGAAAATCGTATTTTAATTCTTATCGATACTAATATTCTAAATACGATAACTATCGATAGTCGAAAGCAATGTTATCAACACTATTGTTGCTTAAACCTTCGATAATATTGTTACTACAGATATAATAGCGCCAAACCTATATAATAGTATTCTGACTTATTTATCTGACGATAAAATTGTTATTATAATATCGATACTGTAAAAAAAAAAAAACGGTACTTTACCGCTAATTTTTTGGATTACTGATAGCGAACCATCGTTTGCAAATATTGCATAAAATCAACAAAATTTGTATTTGACATTAAACTAGTTTTACGGATTCTATCACGTTTGTATTTGATTTTTAATTTCCCGATGTTTCGAATACTTTACATTGATCATGGTCACGGGAGGACTGAGGTCATACACAAT
This sequence comes from Lymantria monacha, assembly GCA_905163515.2. Taxonomy (NCBI): domain Eukaryota; kingdom Metazoa; phylum Arthropoda; class Insecta; order Lepidoptera; family Erebidae; genus Lymantria; species Lymantria monacha. Next base: position 26,776,876 of record LR991100.1, read on the forward strand.
GTGACCAGACGTCCCGTTTTGAAAGGGACTGTCTCTTTTTATAATAATGCGTCCCGGTGTCCCCAAAATGAACTCTGGGATACAAAATTGTCCTGTTTTCGGCAATCGCGCAAAAATTTGAGAAGTCGAGTGTACATTGACTATCATCCATCCATCCATCATCATTTCTGACGGATCCTGTACAAAACTAGCAAATCAAAACCGTTGGTTTGTTAAAGTCGATATATCGCAGCGCCGCCTGGTGGCGAGTTACATCAATGGGGATAGCATATAAACCATCTCCGTGAAGAAATACATATACATTTTTTAAATACTAATTTTCATAATAATCGGTCAAATAGTTTCTCAGTTTAGCGATGTCATATATACAAACATACTCTTTTATATATAAATACTTTTAAAACGTCGTCGCAAAATAACACGATACGGGCATCTGTTCTCTCGCAATCACAGAAATTTGTAATATCAAAGACATTGTAATAAAATTTCACAAAATAAATTGCCTAAAAATTGTATTGTAGCAAGTTTCAAATGTTTAAATAAAAAAAAAATTACATCACCGTAACAAATATATTTTTAAAGTGGCTTATTCGCAATACCTATAACGGACTTATAATATTTAGGTTCAGTTAGGGAATCCACTAAAAATGCACCTAGGTCGCATTTGGAAATGCTACGTCCTGGAGACGATTTAGGATTTACTTCTATTATAACCTCTCGACTCGGCTCATCTGTAATAAAACAAAGTAATTTTAGTATCTTGGACACACACGTCTCACTTTTGGACTCGCTCCTTCGCTGTGGAAAGGAAATGTAAAAAAATATACTACGCTCTCGCACGCTTGGCATGGCATGACAGTTTTTTTTCTCTTGCATATTACTGCCAATGATACTCATTAATTTTTTTTAAACACCCACGGCGAAGATAAGGGTAGTGAATTGTATGTTGTCTTACTCTGTCACCACTAGTGTTGCCCAAACGCAAGACCAAGACTCGCTGCAAGAGTCTCGCAGTGCTCCCTTATACAGCACTGTACCGACACCTTTGGCAAAAAAATAATAATTAAAAAAATCAAAAACCCGACTGCGTACTGCTTACTTTTTACGCAGTCGGGTTATTTGATTTTTTAATTATTTTTTTTTATTTTATACTTTTTAGATATGAATACCAAAGTAGCTATAGTTATCTTATTTATTAATAAGTAGGTAAGTACCTAACTACATATAGTTTCTCGACTGAAGTTGAGTACTAAATCGTTAGAAATTGGAGATGGGCGACCGCGTAAGACATTAGATACTTTTGGTAGGACTATCTATGGTATATTGGACAATATACCTACTAGATACTTCAGTATATGTCCATCCACATCCAGTTATATGAATTTTACGTCTTTTTATCGTAAATTTTTATTGTCTAAAAACCTATATGTGAGTAAGGTTGTAACGAAACTTTAAATCGATATAGATCCTAAACGGCCAGTCAAATCGAAAAATGTTGAGAGAAAACTAATAATGATTTTTAAATACCTATTCAACGATATCCCACTCGACATAGTTTGTTGTAGAGTTGCCACGAATAATGATTTGGCCGAATACCGAATATTCGGCAACACTGTCGGCCGAAGCGCCGAATATTCGGCCGCCGAACATTCGGTGCAAAATACACGCTTGTCGAGCGCGTAAACAAGAATAAGACAAGTCGCAACCTATCTTTTTAGAATAAGACAAGTCGCAACCTGTCTTCTTAGAATAAGACAAGTCGCAACCTGTCTTCTTCGTTGCGGTGCATACGGGAGCGCGGGTGGGTATTTATTTGACTTTTTGTTTCATTCAGTTGCGAGTAAATCATGTCACGGCACACTTTGTCAGATCATTATAAAAAATACGTTCGTTAAGTCTTTCTCAATAGTTTTTCGTTAAAAAAATTATAAAATGACACCAGTTAATAAAAAAATCGCCCATATGGGTATATTATGAGATATGTAGTGAAAATAATAAACTGATGACGATTCTTCTCCACTTCGTAAGAGAAGAAACGAAAGAAAAAATACACGACAGCTTCTGGAACTGCTTTGAGGAAGTCGCTACAGATAATATACGAAATGGTAATGATGAGGAGGACGTGAAGAAGAATCCTGTGGCAAATGAGTTGGATTTTTATATGAAAACAATTCGCCTAGATCGGAAAGCTGATCTTTACAAGTGGTGGTCAGCAAACGAAAAACAATACCCAAACCTCTCGAAATTTGCTAAAGTTTATCTTTCTTCTCCCGGAAGTAGCGTGTATAGTGAGAGGTTATTATCTGGAGCTGGTATCATTTACGACGAAAAGCGTAATCGTTTGCTACCAACAAATACTGAACAGCTTGTTTTTACCCATCACAACTTACCACTGATCAATTTTACTTACTAAAAGTATTGTAATTTGGTGATGAATACATATAATCTTGAGTAATATGATGTGTCTTTTTTATGATTTGGTATTCGGTATTCGGCCGAATAATGCATGGCCGAATACCGAATACCAAAAAAAGTGGCCGAATAGGGCGAATACCGAATAGTAGCCGAATATTCGTGACATCTCTAGTTTGTTGACTTTATTTTTTTTCTTTTTCGCAATATGGCGTCCAGTAGTCGCCATATTGAATTTTCATTAACGTCATATCTTTAGTGACACTCGCCAAATTAAGAGGAATCGATTGACGTGCGTATCATACAAATCGGCTCAGGCGTTTGGTCTATATAGTGCTTCAAAGGAACATACATACATAGACTGTTAAACACAATACCACTCATTTGCGTCGCGCAGTCGGGTAAAAAAAGATTGTCAACATTTTGTATTCTTAGTACACACACGGGGAAATAATTTGATGTTACTTTAAACAGTCTCATGATAGATAGGTGTGATTATAGCCCCACTCCCGTTAAGTGGTATGTACCTAATTATTGATAGTTGTACAGTTAGTGACACTAGATGAATGGAATTTCATTAAATTAGTTGGATTTTTCATTTCCATGTGTATTTTACATTTATATCAAAACAAGTGACTCTGTGTTATTCTAACAGCGAGAGTTGCAAGACTTGAGAGTCTCGCAAGAGTCTTGTATTTAAGTAACACTAGTCACTGAGTAGTTTGTATTTATGTATAATAAAATGTAATTGGATAAGTACTTGATAATATTAGAATAAAACTAGTTAAAAATATCCGAACGGGCCATAATGTCACATGTTTAGCGGTCGCAATAAATGCGTGTCATTTAGTTGATACGCTTTGTAAATTAGAATTGTTGAAATATACACTTCACACATACCTAAATAAAATGTTAAATCGTGAATAATTAGTTATTTTTTTATTATGTAACACAAATTTTTTCAGTTGTGGTGACAGAGTAAGTAGGTATACAATTCATAGACGATATTATCGCATACTCCAATTTCTTCAAAACAACTTTGATATTGGTACCCATTGTATTGTATATTGTAAACCTTGATATTGCTGGTATCGTAAAACTAAAGGGATATAATATGTATATAATATCTATATAAACGAAGTAAGCTGTGTGGTAACGACTACGAATACTGCCAACCCTTACTTTGCTCGTGGATGTCGTAAAAGACGACTAAGAGCCTTATAACGACCTGAGGCAATTCCATCTGATGTCGTTTGATCAACAATTGCATTCCAAGGAGGGTTGACATCTGGCGGCCGTTCATATAACTATTGTCAATAACTTTTACAATATGTACTATGATAGAAGAGTACATATTGTTTCTACGCCAAATAATTGGGATAGGAGTAGGAGAATGATGATGATCTATACAAAAAAAGGAAACTTGAAAAGATCAGCTCATTTATGTCCCACTGTTAGGCTCGAGCCTCCTCCACACTAAGAGGGAAATTGATCTACTATACCACGTTGATCAGACGTGTTGGTATAGGATTTCGTTTCGAGTTTCCCTTCTCTTGCTTAGATGTTATATGCGTTTTATATCCTTTAATCATTTCTTATGATCAACCACGAGTACCACACGATATTAAAATACTTTCATCTGTCCAGCCTGGTATACTTGGTCTATTTCTCTCGTTAGACAAATGTGAGCTGTCATATGACAATCAAGGCTCGTATTATTTTGTCGTCTTTATAAGAGACGTGTGCCATCTACAGCACAATGATTACATATTGCACCGATTTAATACTCGAGTATTAAATCATCATCTTATTTTATCGGTGGTAATTTTAAAAGCCAGCTCAAAATTAGGAGCAGCATTCCTTTCAGCAATTTGTAACACCAAGAGAAACAAACACCATTTGCGATCAACATAGCGTCTACCAAGGGTACCGCTTATAACATTCTTCCCATTTGGTGAGACTTATGCCTAAAATTGCACGGCTGTTGGTTGGATGGATGGACAAATTAAATCTTACTTACTTGCAATATGTGGAGGAAATACTGCAATATAATTCAAAGGACTCTCCTGCAACGCCTCGTACATCCTTTTGTGATCTTCATTGAGGTCCACGAACCTAGGTGGAACCTTGCCAGGTTCATAGAACAGGAACGCTGAGATGCAAGCTGATACCAGCTTCACGTTCTTGGCTCTCATCGAGTCAATAATATTTTTGGTACCTTCCGATATATCAGAGGTAGGGTCTAAGCAGTTGTTCGTGCCGAGAGCTATGACAACACCATCCATACCCTCGACGGCTTCAGAAACGGAATCAGGTTCAAGTACATTGCCAATGTATATATCCAATTTATCCTTTAGATTCTCTGGGATCTTTGACTCATCACGTACGAAGGCGCGCACCGATAGACCTGGGGAGAAAATAAATCTTAATATATATAAATTACGCGTCACGTTGTTTGTCCGCGATGGACTCCTAAAGTACTTAACCAATTTTAATTAAATTTGCATAGCATGTGTAGTTTGATCCAACATAAAAGATAGGATAGCTTCCATCTCAATTTATAGTAATATTATTTTATTGCAATATATGTGTCTATTATTTGACAGTCACAATTACCTGTTATCTCCAAACGATTCTAAGAGATGGTGGTATCTGTTGACTGGATTAAGTATTTAATAGATGGCGCTATGTTAAACGTACAAACGTTTCATATAAGCTACAATTTCTTAGCATACCACCATGTGTTACTAAGGCTAGGCTTAGCCACAGCAACACGACTCTGTGGGACATCGGTTACGACTGGGCGTTGCGAGGTAGTCTTCCCCCCGGGCTGGGGCTTATATGCTACGCTGACGACACGCTCGTCACAGCCCGGGGCAGGACACTGGAAGAGGCGATGGGCCTGGCCACTCTCGGCACTGAGGAGATGGTCAGGCGTATCGAGGCGCTGGGGCTTAGGGTGGCCCTGGACAAGACAGAGGCGCTCCTGTTTCATGGGTGCCTCATGGGGCCGCCCGTCGGCGTCTCGATCGTCGTCAACTCCGTCCCCATCAGTATCCAGGCCCATATGAAGTATTTGGGTCTGGTGCTCGACGGGAACACCAGTTCCCGTCGAGCACCAACCACCAGGTTTCGGGAGCATTTCCGTAGACTTGTTCCCCGGCTAGTCGGCTCGGCGTTCGCCCTATCTCGGCTGATGCCGAACTTGGGCGGACCGAGCTTCGAGAGTCGATGGCTATATGCGGGGGTGATCCGTTCAATGGCATTGTACGGCGCTCCCGTGTGGGCGAGGGCTCTGACCGTCTGTCTTAGAGCTATTCTGCGGAGACCGCAGAGAGCCATGGCGGTCAAGGCTATCCGCGGATACCGCACGGTTGCGACCGAGTCTGTATGCCTATTGGCCGGAACGGCCCCTTGGGACTTGGAGGCGGAAATGCTCGCCGAAATATATCAGCGGGTGTCTTCAACTCGCGAAGAAGGTGGCGATGTTTCGCCTAGCGAAAAGGCCATCTGGCGTGAGGACGCTCGTCGGGAGGTTCTTTCCAGTTGGGCAACGCGGCTGGAGCGGCCTCGATACGGATTACGAGTCATCGAGGCCATCCGGCCCGTACTGATGGAGTGGCTGGAGAGACGGCACGGAGTCCTCTCTTTCCGACTGGTGCAGGTCTTGACGGGGCACGGTTGCTTCGGCAAGTACCTGTACACAGTCGCAAGGGTGGAGACGACTCCGTCCTGCCAACAGTGCGGCAGCGACCGGGACACGGCGCAGCATACGCTCGAGGTCTGCGTGACCTGGGCTCAGCAGCGCCGTGCCTTTGTCGCTGCTATCGGTGCCGACCTCTCGCTGCCAACCGTCGTAAAAGCGATGGTCGACAGCGAGAGGAATTGGGTCGCGATCGCCTCCTTCTGCGAGGACGTCATCTCGCAGAAGGAAGCGGCGGGGCGAATCCGAGAGGAACTTCTCTTCGAGGTTTCGCGCCGCCGCCGGCGACTGGGGCGGCGGAGGCGTGAATACCTCCGCCTCATGCCGCCCTAGCCGAGGCAACGGGTGACCGGACCGGGGATTAGTCTGGTCGCCCTGGGAGCGAGGCCACCGCGTGAGGACGACGCCCCGACGGTGCAAACTGTCCGGGCGTCGACATCAACGAGGATACCCGTGAGGGTAGACCGCCGGGTGGGCCACTGAAGAAAAAGACCGCGTACCAGTGACCCACCCGCACGGCGTCGAGAGGTATATTGTAGGGCGGGTCTACGGGGTCTTGCGCCGCTTTTCCTGTCACCCCGGACGGAATAGCGGGGTTTGACGTACCGTAGCCCGCCGCCAAAAAAAAAAAAAGCCACAGCAACACGTGGCCGGATCTGCTTGCATATCTATATAATTCTTTTGTACACATGTTCATCACCTATAGTACATTTTTTAATCTCAGAGACTAAACTGACATTACGTGAGTTACTAGTTTTTTTACAATTCTTAAATAGTGATGTGCCACTATCTATTGGCAATTTGCGTTAATCAAGTATCGCTTTTTTTTACAAGTTATCCTGAAAAATGTGTAGCTATTTAATTAGGTTTTATACGTTATACATGTTGGCGTTTTTAAATATCTTGCTTCCTATTTATTATTAAACAAAAAAGGTATATATTAAAAAAAATATTACCTAACAGGCAACCATGTTTTGCTGATGATTCAACTTGTAATCACAAGTAGTAACCACCATTTTAAATTTGGTTTCTTATTGGTGCGGGCTATAAAACAAAATCGCATCTTTTTTATTTAATTGCTTATGGTGGCAAACGAACTGACAGCACACCTGATGGTAAGTGTCACTGCCGCCCATGGACCTTTGCAATACCAAGGGTATAGCTAGGCCGTTGCCTACCAATACATACCCCAATCCCATCCCAGTTGGGCTACCGGCTCTTTCGCTCACCGAACGAAGCGCAATAGCAAATTGCCGTCGACCTACGTCGATCTTCTGCGAGAGTGTGGTACTACCCCGGACGGACCGGCCCGCGGCTGTAGACAGAAAACTGTCAACAGCGTGGTCCTACCACTTTTAAATCAAGCATCTAGTGTAGTTATTATGAAATTTAAGAATGACATTAAAAAACTTATAATTGCCGCATTATTCAGTAAAACACAATAACTGCCGTATATATAATTCATATATAACATTATTGATAAAATGGTAAATGTTTTTGTTGTCATCATCATTCTCCTACTCTTTTCCCAATTACTTGGGGTCGAAGCAATATGTATCTTCATAGATACAATATCTGTTCTCTTCTATAGTACATATTGTAAAAGTTATTGGCAATACTTTTATGATCGGCTGCCAGCCAGACGTCAACTCTCCTTGGGAATGTAATTGTTGACCAAAACGGCAACAGATGGAACTCCATCTTGTTGGCGTAAAAAGCCTTTATACCCAAGTACAAGTATTGAATAATCTCACGTGAGATTGGGGAAGAGGATCGAGAAAAATCTTACCACATCTCACCAAGCTAGGAGGGAGGGTCAAAAAGTCCTCAAAATGCCTCACGTAATTAATAGACGCACCCTAAGTCCCCCGCAATACAAGGATCACTTCATTAGTTCATGTTGTTTTATTAAAAGAAACGCTTGTGTAATACATATAACCAACAGCAAATATCACTGTACTGATGGATGGATGAATAAAATAAAAAATCAATTAACTCATCCGGTGTTCGCTAAAACTTGCGGATATAACGAAAATGTACTAGATTTAAGCGTATAAAAACTTACACACACATACATACATATCATCACGCCATATCCCTTGCAGGGTAGGCAGAGAGAACAGAGTGCCAGAGAACTCTATCTCTGCATACTTCACTCGCTTCCTCAACATTCATAATTCTCTTCATACACGCTCGCCGGTTTCGGAGACTCTTGACTCCACCTTCCTTCAGTAGATGACCGATCTGGTCTAAGTAGGTTAGTCTCGGTCTCCCTCGGTACCTACATCCTTCCACTTTCGCATTGTATATCTTCTTAACCAGGCGTTCGTTCGGCATTCTTTCCACATGTCCGAACCATCGGAGCATTCCCTTTCGCATCTTTACACCAATACTCTCTTTCATACCTATTTGCTCTCTTACGTCGTCGTTACGAATGCGGTCGGTCAGCCTAACTCCACAGATTTTCCGCAGAGATCGCATTTCGACCGCATTAATTTTACTATCATACTCTTTTCTGCATACCCAACTCTCGCTTCCATACAGTAATGTTGGGACAAGCACTGCGTTATGTATTGCTACACGTGCCTTCTGGCTGAGGTGGTGGCTGCCGAGAAGTTGCCCCAACGCTCCGTTCACTTTATTTCCCGCATTCACTCTTCGCTCTATATCAGTGGTGTACCTTCCATCTCGGCTAAATCCACATCCAAGATATACAAATTCATCAATATATTCATCCGTATAAAAACTTGATATATTAAAAAATTGTTTTAATTATAAAAAAAAACGAGCAATAGCGTTCATGGTCAATACCGAGTTATTTATTGTTTTTACATCGTTTAACAAACAGGTATAAGTAATTATATGAGTAGGAACTTTATTTTAACTAGCGTCATTGCAAGCGTTTCGATCGCGCCATATTAATAATAATAATAATTAATTGCCTTTTCAGAACTTAAACAACTAAAAACTAACAATTATAATTAAAAAAAAAATCTAGTAGGCGAAAGGAATTGGCTCAGCTTCTGCTGTCACAATAACAGCGCTGATTTTCAGCCATCCCTGTGAGTCTATTGTATTGTATTGTGTGTGTGTGTGTGTGCGCGCGTGTGTGCGTGTGTGCGTGCGTGCGTGCGTGTGTGTGTGTGTGTGTGTGCATGTGCAAGTGTGTGCGTCTGTGTGTTATATTACAATTTTGTACCATATTAGGAGCGTACCCATACTAGGTAGACCCAGTTTTAACAATTTTTTACCACAGTCCCCTTCGGTGATCTTCACCACGTCAAAACAGAATCAGTAAAATCTTCATATATTTATGTAATTTCGACTCGTGTTGATTAAAAGTCATCCAGTTATTTTACTAAGAATTATTCACAATTTCATTTATTTTTCTGCAATAAAGACAACTAGCAGCCATTTTTGCTGGATCGATTTTGATTTTTAAATAAAGTAGCTGTATCGTGCTGACAAGCACTACCTTTTTGCTAGATTAATTTCAATGGATTTACAGTAACGATAAAAAAAATACATAATAATTAAGCAGTAATAATAAAATATTAGTAAAACGAAAGACAAAGTAATCGAGAGATTATCAGTACGGTTAAGATAACTATGACTGCTGTCATAACAACGATTGTAATAACAAATTCGTATTAAACTTTTCAAGTATAATATACCTATAACAAAATAAATTGAAGCTTCGGACATGACTAGAGTTATATATATTCTTATTTGATAAAACTTAAATGCATTGAACTTATATTTTTGTACATTGTGATGCGAAATCCAAGCAATACTTCGCATTTTTAATACGAACAAAACTGCCAGAGGTCACTTACATACATACCTTTTTAAATATTCATTACACACACGGGTGACTTATGAAGTTATGACTGTTTTTTTTAAATGTCAATATTATTATTATTAAAAGAGGGATTTTATTTGTTTTGGATGCGTTTAGGTCAGAAATTCAAACCGTATGGTAAACCTACTTGTATACGCAAAGTAAATACCACATCGTGTCTGGGGCATATATTATAATCAATTTATCAAGTACCTACCTAAACAACCAAAATTTAAAGTTGCATTCAGAGCTGGCCACGAAAGTTTGGTAGTGTCTTTTTTTGTCAGGCTGTGGTTTGGACAATACGCCTTCCGTTTCGTGCGGGGCGCCAGAAGGGTGACTGGGCCCCATAACCCACCGTAGTTCCCTCCTCATCGCCATTGAGCCGGTCAATGGTACCGAATCCATGGCGTCCGTGGCCAGCCCGGCTAAGATAACTTTGACCTCGAGGAATGAGATCCGTTTTCGGTTCAATTCGGAGCAATTCAAAATAAAAATGAAATTGACCTAGTATTCCACGCTGATTAGACTGGTGAGTATAGTTCTCCCACTCTTGCATAGTTGTTATATGCTTATTGCAATCCGTTAGTCATCTTTTACGACATCCACGGGCAAGATAGGTGATGAATTGTATTCTTACTCGGTAACCATATCGTAAGATACCTATATATACATTACATACATATAAACGTATTCAAATTGCCGGAATCACCTTAAGTCGTGTTTAGCGCAAACAAGATATTTTTCTTAGTCAATGCCAATGCAATTTAAGCAGTTCGTGTATAAAAACGACACGAAATCTTGCGTGACTTTTTTTAGCGTGTACCGATTAGCCTAAGAATTCAACGCGTCAAAAAGCATTAGTTTAGTCAGTACAAGAATTAGTTATCAAGTAGCTACAATGGGCTACGAACTTCCAAGACATACCAAATTTTTCTGAAAGACGAAATGTAGGGATGCATTCGAGTACCTAGTGTTTAAATGTACAAAATGTACATGGACAGCAACATCTACAAGTAGAAGGGTTTCACCAACAACAAGACCACCAGCGCCAAGGAGAAACCCCAAAAGACATGTTGTCGCTCAACATCTATGACACATGAATTGCGCTCTTCAAACTTTATCCAAATTTTTTTTTTTTTTTTTTTTTATTGCTTATGGCGGCAAACGAGCAGACAGCACACCTGATGGTAAGTGTCACTGCCGCCCATGGACCTTTGCCAGTGGTATAGCTAGGCCGCTGCCTACCAATACAACCCTGAACCCACCCCAGTTAGGCTTCCGGCTCTCTCGCTCACCGAACGAAGCGCAATAGCACATTGCTATTACTCAGACGTCGATCTTCTGCGAGAGTGTGGTACTACCCCGGACGGGCCGGCCCGCGGCAGACAGAGAACTGTCCACAGCGTGGTCCTACCACAATAAAAATGTAATAAAGCCACTTCAAGAACATTAATTTTATAAACAAACCACCATAACAATTAAATCAAACATAAAAAGAGCAAGGACAAAAAGTCTGTAGAATAACATACTCATACATACATACATATCATCACGCCATATCCCTTGCAGGGTAGGCAGAGAGAACAGAGTGCCAGAGAACTCTATCTTTGCATACTTCACTCGCTTCCTCAACATTCATAATTCTCTTCATACACGCTCGCCGGTTTCGGAGACTCTTGACTCCACCTTCCTTCAGTACATGACCGATCTGGTCTAGGTAGGTGAGTCTCGGTCTCCCCCGGTACCTACATCCTTCCACTTTCGCATTGTATATCTTCTTAACCAGACGTGCGTTCGGCATTCTTCCCACATGTCCGAACCATCGGAGCATTCCCTTTCGCATCTTTACACCAATACTCTCTTTCATACCTACTCATAATAAATAAAATAAAAAATTACATGGAAGGGTAGCATACCTATAATGATGTTTAGGTGGATGATTTAGAGGTTAGAATGATAGATAAAAATAGAATATCATCATCATCATTCAGCCTTCCGGTTGAGAGCCCTCAGCGCTCACCCACAGTCCGGGTAAAGTTGTCATAGCCATCTGAGGCTAACAACTAAGACACAAAAAAGTGTGTGTGTACTTATGTACACGCATTAGAGGTTACACTTTTTTGGCGAAACAAGATAATAATCTTTTCAAAAATTTTATCTGTCGCCTTATTCTACGTTTCTAGAAAAAACGACACTAACAATAGAAAAAAGGTACATATTTGATACATTGAAATTTTTATTAAAATAAACTTTATTTAACTAGATAATGCGTTATCTAGTTAAATAAAGTTTATTTAAATATCACAAAAAAACTAAAATGTTGACTATAGCTAACTTCAGGGTGTCGGTTTTTCATGACGGTGTGCGCGCGCGCATCGTAAAAATTTACTCTCATCATTTTTCCCTAACGCCTCAAAAAAAGTATAACTTCAAAAATAAAAAAAATCATCGTTCAGCCTTTTACCGTCTACTGTTGGACGTAGGCCTCCCTAATACTCAGTGCTATACAAATGAGGGAATAGTTCTATAATCACGACTATTGGCAGGCAATTTGACGATCACAGTGAGGTATTCTATGTTTCCTAAGAGAACTGCTGCCCGCTCTCCTGATAACCTTGAGAGATGTTTACGACTCCCACGGGCAAGAAAAATACGGCAAACCCTTATCTTAAATCCTAGGAGTTCATTTTTGTATATGTTATTTTTGGGGACTATTTGAATTAAATATTTATTGAGCCAAACGTATCGTAAGAGCCCAATCATCCCGACAGATATCAAAAACATTGAACGATGTGAGCTGTTACATCAGAACTTAAGATAATTTTGTCCTGTTTTCACATTTTTTTTTTATGCGGTGGGCTATGGACCTTGTCGCGCCCCGCCAAATCGGTCCGGGTCGACGGAATAGTCGGCGCGCAACCCCATAGACCCACCCTACAAACACCTCTCTTCGCCGTGCGAGCGGGCCACCGGTACCCGATCTTTGTCATCGGTGGTCCTGTTTTCACCTGCAAAACTTATTTTGTCTTTCCCATCTGATATCTCTAAATCAGGCGCTTTAATAACTTTGCAGGTAAACTGGCATTCAATATACATATGAAAGCAGACGGACGGACGGACAACAAAGTGATCCTATAAGGGTTCCGTTTTTTCCTTTTGAGGTACGGAACCCTAAAAATAAAATATGAGCACTATTTGATGTCCCACATTACTTTTATTTATTTTGCTTATGGTGGCAAACGAGCAGACAGCACACCTGATGGTAAGTGTTACTGCTGCCCATGGACCTTTGCAATACCAAAGGTATAGGCTAGGCCGCTGCCTACCAATACTAACCTCAAACCCATCCCAGTTGGGCTATCGGCTCTCTCGCTCACCGAACGAAGCGCAACAGCACATTGCCATTACTCAAACGTCGATCTTCTGCGAGAGTGTGGTACTACCCCGGACGGACCGGCCCGCGGCTGTAGACAGAAAACTGTCAACAGCGTGGTCCTACCGCTATTAAGATTCAGAAAATAAGGTAAATATATCTGAAAAGTGTTGGAAGTTATCCGTGTGGTGACGGAGTAAGAATACAATTCACCATCCCCTATCTTACCAGTGGGTGATTGTAGGGGACGACTAAGGGATAAATTATGCATATAACATCTATGCAAGAGAAGGAAAACTCGAGACAAAACCCTATACCAATAAGTCTGACCAGCACGGTGTAGTAGGTTAATTTCCCTCCCATTACGGAGAAGACCTGAGTCCAACAGTGGGACATATATGGGCTGTAATGATATCTGAGAAGGTCTGGGCTCACTTCAAGGTTAACTCTAGCGTAGATAAATTTGTAACTTGTGTATTATAAAATACTAGCTGTAAATATGTATATTATTTTGTTTGAAAGACGACGATGACGTCGGCTATTGAATGATCAATGCAATTAACAATAATTTCAACATTAATAATATACATAATACATTAATCATCATTTTTTGTTATCTAACTAGTTGTCATGCAACGATGACAGTTGTCAGAACGTATGATGCGCGATGTTATCAAAATAACGGAGATTCATTGAACTGTTTATATGCAAAATTCTAAGAATGACATTGGATCAAGTAATCCAGGGTAGTAAAGCTTAAGCATGGCACAAGTAGCAAGTGAAAATCATATGAAAAGATTTTTCATACCTCACTCTTGTTACTCGTCTTAAGAATCATATGAAATGATTTTTCATAGGTCACACATGTTACTCGTCATCGTCATCTAACCGTTACAGTATAAAAATAATCGGACGCAAAGTCAGTCAGTCATCGTTCTCACTGATGTCCGGTTTTAGTATAATACTTAAAATAGTGGCCATTCTATAAAAAAAAATTATAAACTTTTTGAGACAATCTAGAAGTTATGAATTCATGACTTCGTTTTATTTGTATTTTTGTAATTATTCTTTAATTAAAATGCCATTGAAATTAATAATCAACAATTAAATTAGCATCAATTTATAAAATTAACTGTCATAAAAAGCAATCTGTGTGTTCCCTCCAAAGAGCTAATGATCTAATTTATATTGTAGCGCCATTAATCATAAATCATTTTGCATTTGTAATAGCAAACGTGTAGTAAGTGTGACATTAGAGCATTGCGAAAAAATCATTGGATATGAAATTTCACATGTGAAATTACAATGAAAAAGAAAAGATAAATTCACCAAATGAAAATTAAATGAAAGTAGCAATCATTTCCATATCTAGTACAGCTGCATTTTTGGATTTCATTTTAGTTTATTTAAAGTCATTAAAAATTTATTTTTCTTCTGAAGTATATCTTTATTTTGAGAACGGGTCTTCTGCACTATAGTAAATCAATCTACAAAATACCAAGCTACTTAGATGAATTATCTCAGAGAATTATTCTGAGTCTGCTTTATCTCGAAGCATTATATGCTTACATTCGTTGGTAATTTTTTACGCTATTCACTATTACACTGTTATCGCAATTAATTGTCGACGCAATATGTACTCATCTTTAAAATATATTGCAAAAGTTATTGACAATAGTTTTATGACCGACCGCCTGACGTCAACTCTCCTTGTAAACGCAATTGACCACACGGCATCAGGTGGAGTTGTCCCAGGTCGATATAAAAAGCTTAGTCGTCTTTTACGACATCCACGAGCAAAGCGTTGGTAGTATTCGTAACCTCACAGCGCCATTTAAAATTCAAATTACAGTTCAACAACTTTATTAATTTACACATAATAGTGAGTGAATTTAAAATTTTAAGATAAGGATTAAAGTCTTACCGTGGGACGAGATATGCTGATAAGATCAATCGGATTAGGGATTTTTTTTAAAAACACACGTCATTCACGACAGCCATTTTTTTGGGTTGGGCTTATTATTTAGACATACCCCGCCCGTTCGCCGCCCCATAACCAACTATATTCCCTTCCCATCGGATTTCTATTGGATGAGCCATTAGTACTGATTCCTAGACCTCGAGGGCCAGCCCGGCGTCAATTACCACACCCTGCTAAAATGTATGTATATTTTTGAAAAATATAAGTGTGCGCGCGCCTTCTCAAAAAATTAAAGGAAAGTGCCGTAATCGCCACCCTAGGCATCTGCCTACTCTCACTGCCATCGCCAATCCACCTGGATTGGCGATGGCAGTGACTTGTTATATATTTCTCAGAAGAAAGCCGCTGCCCATTTTACTAACGAACAATTAGCAGTTCTCCCTCCTGTGGAAATGTAAAAGACGGCGAAAATAGTATTCTTATCCCGTTGAGAAACAAGGAAGTTACTTTATTAGGAACATATAATAAACAAGAATAATAAACAAGAAGAATTTTCCGTGTGGTGACGGAGTAAGAATACTACAACCACCACCCCATATCTTACCTGTGGGTCGACTAAGCGATATAAAACGCATATAACATCTATGCGAAAGAAGGAAAACTCGCAACAAAACCCTATACCAACACCTCTGACTAGCGCGGTATAGTAGGTTAATTTCCCTCCTATTACGGAGGAGGTCTGAGCCCAACAGTGGGACATTTGTGGGCTGTGATGATGAATAAACAAGAATATGCCAACCTTAAAAAACAAAAATTAGTAGTGGTAGGACTATACGCTGTTGACAGATTTGTCTACAGCCGCGGGCCGGTCCATCCGGGATAGTACCATACTGAGCAGAAGATCGACGTCTGATCAGTGGCAATGTGTGCTGCTGTGCTTCGTTTGGTGAGCGAGAGAGCCGACAGCTCTGCTTTTTAGGAATTTTTATTGGTAGGTAGCGGCCTAGCTAGGGTACAGCTGTACCCCTGCCCTGGTATGGCAAAGGTCCATTGGCGGCAGTAATACTTATCATCAGGTGTACTGCTTGCTCGTTTGCCACAAAGAGAAAGAGAGTATAAAATCTACTAACATGATTAGGCATGGTGGACTAATGGACTAAAAACCTCTTCCTTATTCTCCAAAGGCTTCTTGTTCAGAAGACAGAGTATATTTTAATAGAAAATTTACTCAACTATTACACATTCATATGCATGCTAATTTTAAGGTTATTTCGCAGTTTAATTATTCGTGAACGTCGTCCAACAAGTCATCGTTATTTCAGAGGCAAAAATATATTATATTAAGCATTAATTTAATTATTATAATATGAAAATCTATTTAAATTAAGTCCGGCATAAATCTAATATGCACCGGATCGGAACGGAAGTGACATAGAGAGAGCTCCACCATGAAAATCAAAACTCGGAAGGCGTGACGCTGGTCCTCTTGTGACCGTGAATGCTACAAAATTCTTGGAAATGTCAACTATAGTAAAATGAAATAGCAATAAAATCCATAAAAATAGTTTCAAATAAGAATAATTACTATAGATACGACGGTAATGAACTCAAAACTGGCCGGGTAGAACTGGCTAATTGAACTCTGCCCCATTCCAACGGCACGTCAGGCAGAAATAAGGTCATTAACCACTTATTTGTAATACAAATTATATTTTGGTAGCAGGCCAGGCTAACATTATAAATTGCTAAGTAAATATAAGCCCCACCATTTAGGTGGACTGACCGCATTTTAATAACAGTAGGCTATTTACTGTTGAATGCAAATGGTACAAGACTATTTTGACATTCTCGTAGAAACACCTCTTCAACAAATGACATCTACGGGTTAATGGATGGGTGGGGCAATTATAAAATTATAATTCGACGAGTATTTAAACATGAATAGCGCTTGCAATAGCTGTAAAACCTCACACAAATTAAGTATGATATGTAAAAGCGAAATGTACTTGGATCCGCACAAACAATTTCGCAAATTGATTATTTCAATGGATAATATGGATATAGTCCTATGGATACCTACATTTTAGAAAATAAGTAATCAAAAGAGCATCCTGAAAATTAAGCAAATGTCACTGACATCTCTCTTCTACCTGGTGTAGATTTCAACTAAAGGGTTTGCCGGGGTAAAACATTTAAATCTTAGAATGCAAAGCGCACATTTTGAGAGTGACCCATACATTATCTTATTGCCGTCCAATATCAACGAAGACAAAGACCGGATTCCGGTGGTCCACTCGCACAGCGTGCAGAGGTACATTGCGGGGCGGGTTTAATTTTTTTTTTTGTGTCTCAGATGCCAGCCTCAAATGGCTATGACAACTTTATCCGGACTGTGGGTGAGCGCTGAGGGCTCTCAACCCGTAAAGGCGGGTTTATGGGGTTGCGCGCCGCTTCATCTGTCTGCCCGGACGGTTTGTAGCGGAGTATGAACAGACCATAGCTAGTCGCAAAAAAAAAATGGCTGTCCACTATGACGCTCCCATAGCGAAGTTTAAAAGATCTAACCGTACAAAAGGTGGGAATTATTTTTTTATTATACTATGTGAAGATAAAGAAGATATAATATGCAATATTGTATTTTTTTTTGTTAGTTAACATTATTATTTTTTATTAATTCACCGTACCATAGAATCCGCACGATTACCCGAAAACGATCTTCTCGCTTACACATAACTATTTATATTTTCCAGAGCAGAAACGACAAAATTTCGTGATTATATTCGACTAAATACTAGTTGTGTATGAATTTGTCCTATTTATCACTCATCTTATAAAGCAATTACATAAAATTGTACTTAAAATGTTGTACATGTTTTAAGGCCAACCACTTTATTAATTACGTATAATAATGAATGTGTGCGTATATAATGTGTCTAATATCTTTATACAAGCTATTTTTGTATAATCATCTCAGCCCATATATGTCCCACTACTGGCCTCCAGTCTCCTCCACAATGGGATGGAAATTGACCTACTATACCACACCGGTTAGACGAATTGGTATAAAGTTTTATTATGAATTTATCTTCTCTTGCAAAGATAATATATGCATATTATACCCCTTAATCGTTTTTTCCGACGCCCACGGGTATGACAGAGGGTGGTGATTTGTATTCTTACTTCTACGTCACCACAGGACAATTATAGAAATACTTATTTTATTATCAATCTAGAATGAATAAGTGTTTTACATATCCATTCAATAAATACAAGATTATCTTATATTTGTGTTGACAAAGAATTATCAGCATGATATACGCTTTCGGATTAAGAAGATATACAATGCGAAAGTGGAAGGATGTAGGTACCGGGGGAGACCGAGACTAACCTACCTAGACCAGATTGGTCATGTACTGAAGGAAGGTGGGGTCAATAGTCTCCGAAACCGGCGACCGTGTATGAAGAGAATTATGAATGTTGAGGAAGCGAGTGAAGTAAGCAAGGATAGAGTTCTCTGGCACTGTTCTCTCTGCCCACCCTGGAAGGGATATGGTGTGTGACAATATGTATGTACGTATATACGTTTTCCACATAGTGTTATGTTTAGAATATAATTAACCGCCCTTACAAGTGAAATCAGTTGTAAAAACGTAGAAATGGTGCACTAGGGAATTGGATAGCAATGCAAGCACTAGCCTATATGATAAGAGTGGACATCATCTGTGGAGAGGCTCATATTTACCATCAATATGTTGACAGATGATAGGATTCAATAAAACTATTTTTATAGATTTTATTGAGTTTTGTATTTGATTTTTAGGGTTTCGTACCCAAATGGTAAAAACGGGACCCTATTACTGAGACTCTGCTGTCCGTCCGTCTGTCACCAGGCTGTATCTCAAGAACGGTGATAGCTAGACAGTTGAAATTTTCCCAGATGATGTATTTCTATGGCCGCTATAACAAATACTAAAAATAAAATAAAATAAATATTTAACAAGGGCTTCCATACAACAAACTTGATTTTTTTTACATCACATTTTATTTTATTTTTAGTTACATCACATTTTTTTTTATATTATGGTACCGAACCTTTCGCACGCGAGTTACTCGCTTTTGGCGGATTTTTTAATATCCTAAAGTTTTGAAAACTTTATGTAATCCTACTAATATTATAAACGCGAAAGTTTGTAATAATGTATGGATGTGAACATCTTTGTTGCTCTTTCACGTAAAAACTAGCGAATGGAATTTGATGAAACTTTATAGTAATATAGCTTACACATCAGAATAACACATAGGCTATAATTTATAAAGATATTTTGTAAATAGGCTAAAATATAACGATAAAAATTGCTTAAGTCAGAAAAAAACGCCCATCTGCGAGCTATTTTTGCATACGCTGCAAAAATCTTGAAACTCAGACTAATGTTATGTATTGTGGAAATGTACCTCTTAAATAGTTCTACAAAAAAGTCCGCGACAGCATATATCTATTTTTAATATGTAAGCATTTATCGTTAAAATAGTAAATTAAAAATTCAAAATAATTTGGTATTTATTGCCGATGCACATTTTATAGTAACGAATTGATTCGTATGCAAACAAATGCTTTTATTACTTTCGACATTTAAAGTACATGTTTTTTGCCTTTTACCGTGTATCGTTTGATACAGTATTTCAAAAGTTAGGACAATAAGAGTGCGCAGTGCTGTGGTCAGGCAGCAACCGGGCGCACTACAGAAATATGGCAAGAAAGAAGATCGCCGATTGTGCGACCCGAACACAAGTAAAGACGTGAGAGCATTCATCGTTGATGATTGTTGTATTTTTGACAGCACTATCGATTTGTTAATAACATACTATACCTGTATATAATAGATAGGTATTGAAAGTTTGTGATATGAAACATCTTTTTGCGCGCATTGGCAGTAAAATTGTGTCAACTACTGGAAATGATAGATTGGGTAAGTACTAAGGCAAATGTGGTCATGCTGTAATACTACGCCGCTCTTCTCTATTCATTTGTGTATGCGGGAGTATGACAGGGGTAGCTGTCTAACATAAATGTGACATTAAATAATTAAATATTACCTAATCCTTACTAATGTTATAAATGCGAAAGTAACTCTGTCTGTCTGTCGCTCTTTCACGCCAAAACTACTGAACCGACCTAAATGAAATGTGGTACACAGATAGTCTAGAGCCTGATAAAGGACAAAGGTTACTTTTTAATACAAAAAAAGGGTTGTAAAGGGGGATGAAAAGTTGTAAGGAATTATCGTCATTTTTAAAGCCAGAAGCTTGAAACTTATTTTTAGGCTATTGATTAGATATAAATAAATATGACATAAACATGTAAAAATTTACCCTTAAGGGGAAAAATAAAAATAGGGGATGAAAAACTTTAGGAAAGTAACCTTTTATGCGGGTGAAGCCGCAGGCAGAAGCTAGTCTATTATAAAAGTATGTTTCCCTGGTACCAGTAAAGGAACTTGATTATTATAGTCTCATTATGAAATAATAAAAATAAATTCAACTAATTAATATGACTCAGTAATCCTCATCATTCATCATTCTCCTACTCTTATCCTAATTACTTGGGGTCGATACAATATGTACTTTTCTTTCATAGTACATATATTGTAAAAGTTATTGGCAATAGTTTTATGACAAGCCATATGCCAAACATCAACCCTCCTTGGGAATGTAATTATTGACCAAACGGCATCAGATGGAGTTGGCCCAGGTTGTTATAAGGCTCTTAGTCGTCTTGTACAACACCCACGAGCAAAGTAAGAGTTGGTAGTATGCGTAGTCGCTACCACACAGCAGGATTCAGTAATCCTAAAAAAATAAATTATGTCATTGAATCCTAGGTTATCTAAACATCTGGTATACTGGATTTTGATGTTTACATGAGTATTATAGATTGATAAAACTATTTTCACAGGTTCTATCGTGTTTATATTTGATTTCTAATTCTCTTAACATTTTGAAGAATTTACAGTGTCATGTTCCCGGAAGGACTAAGGTCTCATGTCCTAAAAGTAATTACTAGAGATTTATATACACGCTACAGTACTTGTTATTAAATTTTGACCCACATTATGCTATAAATTTAATTAACGTAGGTATATTACAACTATTTATTTAAATTAACGAATTTAATTCAATGTACACTTGCATAAACATCAGGAATCATTACTTATGTATTTATTTCCACAAGCATTAACCAGTTCTATTCAAAATTTATATTCAGTACCTTTTTTCACAGCAGCTTCTAAGGCGCACAGACCGGTCATGCCGGTAGATCCGAAAATCACGATGTTCTTCATTTTCTATGACAGAAAAATTCATTTTAGACGAAAAAGCAACAGTAACAACAAAAACCGGTTCAACTAGTTTAACTCAGCCTCCACTTGACTCCGTTATATTTATCTTTTATTGATTATGTTATCAGTTTACGTGCAAGCATATCTAAACTTCTACACTTTAAAAATAAGATACTTCACAATTAAAGTATTCTATGTATCTCTTTCTTAAATTAAAGCATACAGCAAAGTTATGTTTATTCATAATTCATTTGGTAATAAACTGAAGACAGCACAACACATATTTGCGGCAATTATTAAACTAACCAACAAGAATTACATAATAAAGACGCATTACCATTTATTTTAATAATGAACAAAAACACTATATGAATTTAAAACTTACCTATAGTTTCTTTTAAGTATTTAAAATAATAAATTATTTAAAATATAACTCAGCGCAATAAACAACAGTCCTAATGGAATTTACTAATTGAAATGACATTTGTGTCTATTTGACAAATAACGTGATGTTGACGTTTTTCGTATTTGACACATATAAAATGTACATTTTTATAGAATTCTATTGCATGATTACAAGGACCTTTATCCCAAATACATACATACATACATATCATCACGCCATATCCCTTGCAGAATAGGCAGAGAGTACAGAGTGCCAGAGAACTCTATCTTTGCATACTTCACTCGCTGCCTCAACATTCATAATTCTCTTCATACACGCTCGCCGGTTTCAAAGACTCTTGACTCCACCTTCCTTCAGTACATGACCGATCTGGTCTAGGTAGGTTAGTCTCGGTCTCCCCCGGTAAGTCTTCATTTAAAATTATCGCTTCATCTAAAGTCATTGCCCGGCAATAAGTAAAAAAGGTAGTCTGTGGAATTATAGAAATATTGAAACTTTACTTCATCTCAGCTCATATATGTCCCACCGTTGGGCTCGTCCCTCTTCCACAATAAAAGAGAAATTGACCTACTATACCACGCTGGTCAGACGTGTTGGTATAGGGTTTTGTTTCGAGTTTTCCTTTTCTTGCATAGTTGTTGTATGCATTTTATATCTCTTAATCGTCTCTTACGATCACCCACGGGTAAGATAGGGGATGGTGAATTGTATTCTTACTCCGTCACCACACGGAACCAAGAAATTTAACTTGTATACAAAAACTTTTTTAACCATATGGAAACTAAGATTGCTGTATTTTTATTTTGTAAAATATATATTATTGTATCTATCAAATAAAAAAACAGACGGTTGTCTGTAAAGTCGGTTTACGGACGATAATTTTACGTAATAACATCATAGGAAATCTGGCCAGACAAACACTACAAATTGGTTGTTTAAGATTTATAAATAATCTTTATTTTTATATATATAATCACTACATAGTATAAAACAAAGTCGCTTTTTCTGTCTTCGTGTCCCCTTGTATGCTTAAATCATTAAAAGTACGGAACGGATTTTGATGTGGTTTTTTTTAATAGATAGAGTGATTGAAGAGGAAGGTTTATATGTATAATAACATCCATTAAATAGTGGAGAAATACTGTTATTTTTGAGGTTTCTAATGTGATGTCGTAAATAAACACATTATTTTGCGATTACTTTGCAAACGCTCGCTGAACCCTACGAAATAGATAAAAACAATGTACTACAGTATTGTACAACATAAAAGGGCCTACAAAAAAGTCCGCGATGGTATATGCTTATCTCTTAAGGATAACATACTATATCCATTTTAATACTTTAAAAAATGGTCTATTATAAAACGATAATTGAAAAGCTATTTACACAATTACTGTATTAATCCTTATCATTTTAAATACATTAGTTGGCTTGAGCATTTCACGAAGATATTTTTTTTCCTTCAGACCATGCAAATTAAAAATGCATGCAAATTAAAAAATATTTTGCTATATCTCCTAAGGTATTGAACCTTAGGAGATATAGCAAAATTAAAATAATGCGCAACGAAATTATTTTCGTGTCACCGCGCCGCCTGTGATACCGGGCCGCGCGGCCACCTCGCGTTCGAGCTCGGGGTCCAAAAGTTTTGGTAGTGTAGTGGAATTGTACGAGTATATCTTATATATGCCTACAAAAAAGTCCGCCATGGCATAAATGTCTATATGCTCAAGATGGGCGGGCCACCGAAGACAAAGATCGGGTACCGGTGGCCCGCTCGCACGGCGAAGAGAGGAGCAAAAAATCTACATTTCCATATACTGGCCCTACAGACTTCAAATTTGGTGTGGACTTTCTTTCTGGCCTATAAAAGTCAGATGAAGTAGGGTTTTAAGAAATTCCTTCTTCGAAAGGAATTCTATGTAAGAAAAGTAAACAACACAACTGAATTAACGTAACCGAAGCGAAGCGAGGGCGGGTCGCTAGTATATATATAAATTACGTGCCACGTTGTTTGTCGGCGATGGACTCCTAAAGTACTTAACCGATTTTAATCAAATTAGCACATCATGTGTAGTTTGATTCAACTTAAAAGATAGGATAGCTTCTATCTCATTTTATAGTCGCAATATTATTTTATTGCAAATTATTTGTTTATTATTTGACAGTCACAATTATCTGTTATCTCCAAACGATTTTAACAGATGGCGGTATCTGTTGACTGGATTTAGTAAGTATTTAATAGATGGTGCTTTGTTAAACGTACAAACGTTTCATATAAGCTACAATTTATTAGCATAACCATCACGTGTTACTGAGGCTACCTTAGCCACAGCAACGCGTGGCCGGGTCTGCTAGTTGATATATAAAATTTTGATTTCATTTGTTAATTATATGTGCCAATGACTCTATAGATGGTGATGCTAAATTACTTGATCACACTATAATTTCATTGTAATTTTTAATATAAATATATTCAGAATTATTTATCTTGTGTTTTCCGGGTTGAGAGCCTTCAGCGCTCACCCATAGGCTGGATTAAGCCGTTACAGCCATCTGACGCTAGGTCGCAGCTGACGCCGCACCTGCGTGTATTGCCATGAAGCTTCGACGATACACGCAGACGTGACCAGTCGCGAACATTCGGGCTTCGTGTGCGTTATCGCTTGGTAAGTGACAAGTCAAAGGGTTTTAGCGCGCCAGCGTGGTCAGACTAGCGTTTTTCATTTCGGCGATAATTTTCGATGTGTTTAGACTCGTTTGAGGATTTCCAGTTAATCAATAAATATGGAGTGGAGCGATGAAATGGTGTTAAAATTTTTACACCATTATGAAGCTGATCTCATGAAGGGATTCAAATAAGTCATTATGTAATTATTAGCATAATATAGCTATAAAAGTAAAGCAATTCATCATCCATAGTTAATCGCATGAAAATGATATCGGCCATCTTTAATTATTGCACGATACTTCGTGTAAAATACCGAAGTTGCTAATGTGACCACAGTATTATCGCGATAACTTTATGGTGTACAAAACGTACGAAGCTTCGTCACATATTAATTCGGGACAATAAACGCAGTTGCGGCCTTAGCATTAGGCTGACAGCTAAAAGACACACAAAAAAAAAGAAAAAGAATCTTCTGTGTGACTCATATGTGGAATATAAAATTTTTACAGGTATACCTTATACCTGTGTATTATTTCAACACAACATTGACTGTAGTGTTAAACTGAATAATTATGCTGGTATTTTATGAAATATGATACAGTTAACATGCATACATACAGATCATCACGCCATATCCCTTGCAGGGTAGGCAGGGAGAACAGAGTGCCAGAGAACTCTATCTCTGCATACTTCACTCGCTTCCTCAACATTCATAATTCTCTTCATACACGCTCGCCGGTTTCGGAGACTCTTGACTCCACCTTCCTTCAGTACATGACCGATCTGGTCTAGGTAGGTTAGTCTCGGTCTCCCTCGGTAACTACATCCTTCCACTTTCACATTGTATATCTTCTTAACCAGACGTCCGTTTGGCATTCTTTCCACATGTCTGAACCATCGGAGCATTATTACAGGAGCATTATTATTTGATACAGTTAAAGTGCTAAAATATAGTGAATATGATACTCAATATGAAGAAGTGATAAATAATATGGTTGTTTTCCATTTAGTTAACACAGAGGGACTCTGCGGTACATTGTGAAACACTGCCAATTACTGTGTAAAAGTTTGATGAAACAGCTAGATGTCTCAAAATAACACTAGAGTGCATCAATATCGCAAAATTATGGGCGTTGTATACCTAAATGCAAGTTCCTTGACAAAGCCTTGGCTCAATAATTTATAAACATAACCACATTATCAGGGCTCACTTCAATAGTGCAATATTTACATTTGAACATTTTTATTAAATTTTAATTAGCAGTAAGAGACAAGCTCAATTTAATAATCTCAAATAATACTACTAGAATATGCCGTAAATAAATTGCGAGGTTAAGTAATGATACTTATAATGATATTATAATTCATGCAAAGTTGTACCTATATATTGAGTACTTTACTCTATGAAAGTAGGTAAGCCTCTGTCAAACACCACTTTTTCGAGTGTCGAACAGTGTACGGCTCTATTCAACAGTGTCGTTGATGGAAAGCGCTTTATTGAACACTGCGTCACTTTTTGTATTAAATGGAAAGCACACTATATAACGAAAATTAAAAAAGACTTGGCTGTATGAACTTTGTTTCTTTTGCCTGCAAAACTGACGAACAGTACCAAAAAAAAGTTTGCAACCTAACCTCAAATTGTCATGTGTTGTAAACAAGAAATTTGAATTTGTAAAGTGAAATAAATAGATAAATAACAAGATATTCAATAATTATGGCAGAAACAGAGGAATACTTTCCTCGTGGAGGAAAGAAGCCAACGACTACGTATTTTAAGCAAAGTGCTAATGTAAGGTTTTATATTATAAAATATTGCAGGAGATCTTTTTATTATAATTAAAAGCTGTATAGTTCCTAGGTGCTCCTGAAAAACGAGATAAAAAAAAGAAGAAGCTGAAAAAGAAAACCGAAGGTGACGATGGATACTTATCAGACGAGGACATCAAAGAATTTAATGAATCTTTTAAAAATTGTGCATATGGCTTAAGTTACAAGGTAGGCCTTTTCTTTAGTCATTCCATATATGTATATTAATGTTGTACTATTTATATTGAAGTTGTACTTTTAAACCTCAGGAGTTTTGCAAACATAGCATAGTACACATACATATATGTTTAATCAAGTGTCGGAGAAAGTAATGAAAAACAAGTACAAACCACAAATGGTTTAAATCTATTATAACAGCGTTCATTGAGAGCTACTGTAATATCTATGGAAGAATAAACACTTAATTGCTTTCATCATCATGTAATAAGTCTGTATGAATAAATTCCTAAAAATCATAAACTTTATTTGAAAATATAGCTTTTAAAAATTTATTTAGAAAATCACAACTATTCAATTTCCACTGCTTATGAATTCTCGTAAGCACAAAGAACTCAATATTGTATATTGTCTGTGTTTATTAGATAAAATTTTTGAGAATAGCGATTACATTAGATTAAATTGTTAAGAAAAATAATTGTTACAAATTAGATAAAATAGCTTATAACACAACATGTCCTAATTTCTTTCCCGTGGTAGTCATCATAAGCACCAGATATGTCACGCGTAGAATAAACAGCATAATTCTCCTATAAACTTTATAACACTGCCTGAGATACTCACCGTCTTGCCAAGCATAGTGTCTTGGGCTATTATCTTCCCTCAGTGAAAGACTTCACTACATAGACATGTATACTGGATAAATTCAATTTAATTACAATTATATGCTTTAATATTCTAGACTATAAAAGAGGGTGTGCTTATCCTTGGAAGAGTGAGGAATATATTAGACACAAGAGTTGTCATAAGTTTGCCCTGTCGTATGATTGGGTCGGTAATGGCATGCCATATCAGTGAGGCGTATAATAAACAGCTTGAAGATTATGTTAATGATAAGGTGAGATTATGTTAATAATTACTTCAAGACAATAGATATCTAATAATTTTAAGTAACACTTTATTCATATATATAGCAATCTAATACATGCACATACACACTCACACATATAACCCCATACATACATAGCTATGCAGGCAACTACGTCTACACACAAATAATTAACCACGCACGCACATAACCACGCTCGCACATAACCACGCTCGCACATAACGACGCTCGCACATAACCACGCTCTCACATAACCACGCTCGCACATAACCACGCTCGCACATAACCACGCTCGCACATAACCACGCTCGCACATAACCACGCTCGCACATAACCACGCTCGCACATAACCACGCTCGCACATAACCACGCTCGCACATAACCACGCTCGCACATAACCACGCTCGCACATAACAACGCTCGCACATAACCACCCACGCACGCACAACCACGCACGCACAACCACGCACGCACAACCACGCACGCACAACCACGCACGCACAACCACGCACGCACATAACACGCGCGCACATGATTACGCATGCACACAACGACACATGCACATAACCACGCGCGCACACACACACACGCGCGTGCACACACACGCACACACACACACATACGCGCGCGTGCGCACACACTCGACTATTATATATCATTACTAGCGGACCCGGCACACTTCGTTCCGCCTAACAGTTAATGAATGAGATGAGCAGATTTCGATTAATTCAAAATTATTAAATCATTTTTTTATTATGACAATAAATATGAATAATATATAAATTCAAAAAATCAAGTATTTTAATAACATGCCAGCAAGATAAAGAAGTACCTCATTATACGAAATTTTTCTTCATGCGCGTTAAAAATGATCTCTGAGATTTGCTCGACGATTTTGCATTGTCAACGGCACGGGCTGCCTCGCTTTGCTCTTGTGATTAAGAAGCACGGAGTTGGGAAATATTAACGCGGTGGACTTCCCGTGCAATAAATTGTTCTTCTGCCGTGGTTACATTTGTGATGTTTCGAATTCTAATTGCGTTACGGCTTTGTCGGGAAAGATTTGATCTTATTGGTCGCGGCATTGTTGATGACAATATAGACACAATATGATTTATTATAACAATATTCGTAAAAAAAGTTTTTTTTTACGTTTAAAAAAACCGAGTTCAAAAACTGAAAAGTACAAAATAACTTAAAATACTATCATTTGTATGTGCTATCTATTGATAGGTTTGAAATTGGATCCAAGCCCTAAACAAAATTATAAACAGCTTAGGTAGTTACTGTAATGAAATTCCTACACTAAAGATACCGATACCGGCACCAACTTCAAACCTATCAACAGATAGCACATATAAATGATAGTATTTCAAGTTATTTTGTACTTTTCAGTTTTTGAATGCGGTTTTTTTAAACATAGTTTTTTGTTTTGTTTTTTACTTTTTGGTGTTACAGACACACTTAGGTTGTTCTATTAGTAGCGGGGCTTGAGCTACTCGTACATTTCTCGCACTCGTTCTTAATGCTAATTTTGACTTATATGGTTTTCTCATGGATGCCATTGTCAGAACTAGACCAAATTGAAATAGGACCACACGGGAAGCACCAGCTTTCAAATAAAAAAAATGAATCATTAAAATGGCTTCGCCCAGTCGAAAGTTATGAGGTAACAAACATAAAAAAAAAATACAGACGAATTGAGAACCTCCTCCTTTTTTGAAGTCGGTTAAAAATTCGTAACACTCGCACAAAACGAACTCTGACCGGTCTAATTTAATTTCAACTTTTCCGGTCTAATTTAATTTTAACTTTTCGCGGTATTTTCCAAACAAACCATTAGACCACGTAATGACGTGAGCTGTCAGTTGCCATTGGTTACATCATCAACAAATGTACGTTTAGAATTGACGTTATTTTTTTTTTGGTAATTAATATCATATTTTAAAGTGTGGGAAAAAGTCATTGAGAAGCGATTGCGAGAAGAAAGTGAGATAACCCAAAACCAGTTCGGATTTATGTCGGGCTGAGGGGCAACGGATGCCATATTTGCACTGCGCCAATTATGCGAAAAATATCGGGGTGCACATAGGAACTTGCACATGGTATTCGTTGACCTCGAGAAGGCTTATGACAGAATCCCGAGAGCGGTTTTGTGGTGGGCTCTGAAAGAGAAAAGTGTGCCTGTGAAGTATATTAGGTTAATCTGTGCAATGTACTGGCGATCCAGGTCGTATGTAAGATCTGCTGTTGGAGACTCCGACGGGTTCAACGTTGAGGTGGGCCTGCACCAAGGGTCGGCGCTAAGTCCCTACCTCTTCCTGTTGATAATGGATGCTTTAACATCGGAGATACAGGAAGAGGCACCCTGGTGCATGCTATTCGCTGATGACGTTGTTCTCGTCGGAGAAGATGGGCTTGAGGTCCAGAGCATGCTGGAAAAGTGGCGCTGTAAGTTGGAGAATGTTGGCTTGAAAATCAGCAGACCTAAAACAGAATACATGTTCTGCGATTTCGGCGGTCTCTCCAATGTTACACCCATAGCTCTAGATGGAGTACTTATACCAGTATGCTCGAACTTTCGATACCTCGGTTCGCTTATCCAAAGCAGCGGCGACCTGGAATCGCGGTGAAGCACAGAGTTGATGCGGGATGGATGAAATGGCGGCAGGTCACGGGTACAATATGTGATCCCAGAGTACCCCTTAAATTAAAGGGAAAAATTTACAAAACTTTAATAAGACCTGCTGTATTGTATGGATCAGCATGTTGGGCGACAAAAGCGACGGATGAGAGACGATTACATGTAGCGGAGATGCGAATGTTGAGATGGATGTACGGCGTGACGAGAATGGATAAAATAAGGAATGAGCGTATAAGAGAATGTTTGAAAGTATCGCCAGTGACGGATAAGTTAAGGAGTGAACGTTTGAGCTGGTATGGACATGTGATGAGACGGGATGAAAGTAATGTTGCGAGGAAGGTTTTGAGTATGAATGTTGAAGGCTTTAGGGGTAAAGTGAGACCAAAGAAAAGATGGATGGACTGCGTGAAGCACGATATGTATAAACAGGGAGTGACTACAGAGATGACGTCTGATAGGGATGAATGGAAAAAGAGGACATATTGCGTCGACCCCAAGTAGTTGGGATAAGAGCAAGAGAATGATGATGATGATGATGAATATCATATTTTAATATCCTATATCCTATTCCCGACGACAACAAACTCAAAAACATAAAAATCATAAAAATTGGTGCAGCCGTTCTCGAGTTATAAGTGTTATAACTAACACAACTTTCTTTTATATATATAAATATTTCTATAGTCAGACATTGATTATTTATAGAATATACAAGAGTGTGGTACTACCTCAGGCGAACCACCTTATTTCTAGTATTTAACTTGTGTTTGGGTGCCACCTGTTATATCTCGTCCAACTATAATCGTATGTTTAATAATGTTTTGTTAATGTTTAATAGTGGTAGGACCACGCTGTTGACAGTTCTCTGTCTGCATCCGCGGGCCGGTCCGTCCGGGGTAGTACCACACTGAGCAGAAGATCGACGTCTGAGTAATAGCAATGTGCTATTGCGCTTCGTTCGGTGAGCGAGAGAGCCGGAAGCCCAATTGGGTGGGTTTGGGGTTTATACTGGTAGGCAGCGGTCTAGTTATACCCTTAGTATTGCAAAGTTTCATGGGCTGCAGTGACACTTACCATCAGGTGTGCTGTTTGCACGTTTGCCACCACTAGCAATAAAAAAAAAAAGAAAACAAAATGTATTATATTTTGGAAATCGATACATATCATGGTTTGAGGGGTAACACGGGTGTTAACACTTATTAAACATGTAGTATATAGGTTTATTGTAAAAATAACTATTTTAAAAATTAATCAAATGTTTTTAGCCTGTGGTCGCGTTCCGATCCAATGGTAGTCAGTATCGAAGTGAACTTGCAGGGTTTATACATAGTACAATAATTTAAATTTGACTAATGCTAGGGCCGCACCTGTGTGTATCGTCCCGAAGTAATGTGTGGCGAAGCTTCGTACGTTTTGTACACTAGAATGTTATCGCGATAATACAGTGGTCATATTAGCGACTCCGGACTTCGTTTAACTATGGATGACGGAGTTGTTTTACTTTTACAGCTATAATATGCTAATAAGTGCATAATGATTTTTTTGGATTTCATCATGGGTTCAGCTTCATAATGCTGTAAAAATTGCAACACCATTTCATCGCTACATTCCATATTTATTGATTAACTGGAGACGTCTAAACACATCGAAAATTTCCGCCGAAATGAACAACGCTAGTGTGATCACAGAGCGACCAAGCGATAACCGATAGCCGATAGCCGATAATGACCGGTCAGATCTGCGTATATCGTTTCATTGCACAAAGCTTCGTGACGATACACGCAGGTGCGGCCCTAGCATAAGCTGTAGTACCTATACTATTAAAACTGGCAAGTTTTAACAGCCTAATTAGGTTGCTTGATAATTGTTCTTTTCTTTTTTTTTAGGTGGACAAAGTAATAGAATTGTGGCAGATGTTCCGCCCTGGTCAGTATGTGGCTGTCAAAGTTTTAGAAGTCAAGGATGAGAGCATTATGCTCTCTACAATGCCACATCATGTCAATGGACAGAAGAAACACTCGGAGTTAAAGAAGGGTATGTTTTCTTTCCTCCAAATAGTCATTTGGATGTCTAAGACTTTCTATATGGCGATGGAGTAAGAATACAATTTACCATTCTAAAAAAGGCACATTTCGTCTTTCAGAAAATAGAGTGTATCTGGCACAGCTAGACTCATAATCTCAGATATATTCTAATCTGATTGAAATTGTCCCTTATTAGTTTCCTGAGAATCATAAGAAACCTTATTTAAACCTTTCTACATTGGCATTTAATCATCATCTCAGCTCATATATGTCGCACTGTTGGGCTCGACCCTCCTTCATAATGGGAGGGAAATTGACCCACTATATATACCAAGCTGCTCAGACGTCAATACGTCGAAACTAGACCCTATACCAATGGTATAGGGTCTAGTTTCGAGTTTTCCTTCTCTTACATAAATGTTATATGCGTTTTATATCCCTTAGTCGTTTCTTACTATCACCCACGGGTAAGATATGGGGTGGTGAAATGTATTCTTACTTCATCACCACATGGATAATCTAATAGCTAGCTAGCATTTAATAGTGGGCTATTTTGTAAAAAATGTTAATTAATTCCAGGTACTCTATTACAAGCTGCTGTATCATCAGAGGAAGACCATGGTTACGTGATGGATATAGGAATACCAGACATCAGAGCTTTCCTACCTAAGAAAAATACAAATCCTGAAATGCAGCTAGGTTAGTAGTATATCTACATAGCGAAATTATGTCTTGAATTTTTTATGTAGAGTTTTATTCTATCAGGGAGGGTTGTCGTTGCTAACGGCTTACCTAGGTGTATCGTTTATGCTATGCCCATCAATGGACTCTACGGTCTGATGAATGGATAGATTCTTATATTTTCTAATAGATGGCGTGGTAAAATATATCCATTGAACACGAGAATGTAAATGAAAATTTGGTTAAAGACGAGAATGTTAATGAAAATTTGGTTAAAGACGAGAATGTTAATGAAAATTTGGTTAAAGACGAGAATGTGAATGAAAATTTGGTTAAAGACGAGAATGTGAATGAAAATTTGGTTAAAGACGAGAATGTTAATGAAAGTTTGGGTAAAGACGAGAATGTTAATGAAAGTTTGGTTAAAGACGAGAATTAGACATGCGCGAAGCAGTACTTCGCAAAGTGATGTGATATGGCATTACATTTCGTGCCGAGTAATATTACATTTAACCATCACTTCAAACATCACACATGACATTTTATGTCATGTGTGATGAGGTTCTGAAAATAAAGCTCAAAATAAATATTGAATTGCCAGACACCGAACATTGCAGAAATGCAGAACAATACACGGGTGTTCGCGTCATGTTTAATGTGATGTGATGTTTAGTCGCGTAATGTGTAATATGGCAGTACGCGGTCGGGTAATATTACGTGTGATACATCACTCGCATTATTTACACATGTCTAACGAGAATGTTAATGAAAATTTGGTTAAAGGCGAGAATGTGAATGAAATCTGTACCTGTTCTCTCTGTCTAACCTGCAAGGGATATGGCGTGATGATATGTATGTATGTGAATGAAATTTTGGTTAAAGACGAGAATCTGAATGAAAATTGGGTTGTTACACGTAACTCTGACATCGGCACAGATGGAATAGTGATCTAAGTGTTATACTTTCATGCTGGGTGAGAGTTTGATCTTCTTGCTGGCAAATTCTTTGTTTGGTCTACAAATTATTTCTGGGTATAATTTGTGTTTGTTAATTGTATGTTTAAGAAGAAGTACATTTATTCGTCAGCTTGGATTACTGTATAAAAGACTCCCACACTAGCTTAATTGATAAACCAGTTGCAATGATTTGATTTTCCAATAGATCTGGGTTCTTTTGTC
The DNA here is from genome assembly GCA_905163515.2 of Lymantria monacha. NCBI lineage: Eukaryota > Metazoa > Arthropoda > Insecta > Lepidoptera > Erebidae > Lymantria > Lymantria monacha. The sequence goes on from LR991100.1 coordinate 26,810,943, forward strand.
CCGCATGTACAATCATTTATCTGCTCATAATTTTCATTTTTACAGACAACACGAAGATGGAGAATCTTTGTATTACTTCCTGACTTTTTCAAACACATAATTAACTAATACAAATTACGTTAAATTACTGAAATTTAGCATTTAATATGCTTAATTATTTATAAAACCCGATTACGAAGTGAAAAATGATGTCACAAGCGGGATTCGAACCCGAGCCTATTGGGATTCCGACCCAATCGTGCTAATTAAGCATATTAAATGCTAATTAAGCATATTAAATGCAAAATTTCAGTAATTTAAAATAACAAGGTTGTGTCATCGTTTAATACAATTCTAACTGTAAAGTTTGAAGTATTAAGCCTATAACAATGTGTAAACATTGTCGGGTAGATAGCACACCGTCACCTTAAGACGTAAATATGATACGAAGTGAAATTTGCATGTCCTACATTAAGTCACGGTGGTGTAGTGGCAGCACGATTGGGCTGGAATCCCAATAGGCGCGGGTTCGAATCCCGCTTGTGACATCATTTTTTACTTCGTAATCGGGTTTTATAATACAAATTACGCTTAGACGTAAGACAATAATTTGTAAATTGCACAGAATATTATCCTGCGTTGGAAACGAAACCGCGACACCTGGCACGGTAGATTGGTCTTAGCTACTACGCCATCTGTGGAGTCTTCAAATGAATTTTACAATAAACGAGCTGTCATTTTATTGATTTTATCGTAAAATATGTTCGGAATTCATGTATGAATGGATGTATATCATAACAGAAATGGATTATTGTTCACAGATGTGGGTATTATAACATGGTGTACAGTGAAATCTGTATCAGACAATGCTGTGGTGACATTATCAAATGAGCTGACAAACTTGCAGAACGGTCTGCAACGACACAAGACCACATCACCTTTACTGCCAGCATCGGCCATAGAATTTGTCGTTGATACGGTAATTGATTTAATTCATCGTTCTCCTACTCTTATCCCAATTGCTTGGGGTCGATACAATATGTACTCTTATTTCATAGTACATATTGTAAAAGTTATTGGCAATAGTTTTATGACCGGCCGCCTGCCAGACGTGAACCCTCCTTAGGAATGTAATTATTGACCAAACGGCATCAGATGGAATTGGCCCAGGTCATTATAAGGCTCTTAGTCGTCTTTTACGACATCCACGAGCAAAGTAAGGGTTGGTAGTATTCGTAGCCGCTACCACACAGCTAATTTATTTAATTATATTGCTGTATGGTAGCGGCTACGAATACTTCCAACCCTTACTTTGCTCGTGGATGTTGTAAAAGACGACTACGAGCCTTATAACGATCTGGGACAACCAACGATGACGTTAGGTCAACAAGCGAGTTCATGGCCAGTCATGAAACCATTGGCCAATAACTTATGCTATATGTACGATAAAAGAGGAGTATATACATATATACTCCATCCATAACTATGGCATCAAACTCAATTAATTGGGATAAGAGCAGTTGAATGATGATGATATTAGTTGACCACAAAGACGCTTTAGAAATTTTAAAAATAAAATGATGATGATAAAGTGGAATGTTGTTCAAAATTTTCGCGCCTATTTTTTTTTTAATACACCACTCTGCGCTAAGGAAATACTCCTTGTATTGCGGGGGACTTTACAAACATGCAATTAACGCAGACAAATTACACCCAGACTCAGAACAACACTTTGTGGATCGCACAAAGTGTTTTCCTGCGTAGGAATCGAACCTACGGCACTGGCAAAGGTATCTTAACTAATACGTCGTATATGCAGTGATTATTATCTAAGTGTAGCCTATTTGCCTGCTGTAACCTAGAGCTATAAATTCCCTGCTGTAGGTTCCTGCCTCTCAGTATTATGTTCTACTATTGACTATGGGTTTAGTCCAGATAAGAAATCATGAATGGTAGGACCACGCTGTTGACAGCTTTCTGTCTACAGCCGCGGGCCGGTCCGTCCGGGGTAGTACCAAACTGAACAGAAGAACGACGTCTGAGTAATGGCAATGTACTGCTGGGCTTCGTTCGTTAAGCGAGAGAGCTGGTACCACATCTGTCTAATTTCTTTCCATGAGTGACAGTGTAACATATACCATTAAGTATACTTGCTCGTTTGTCACGAAAATCAATAAAAAAAAGTTTAATTTTAAGTTTTCCTTTTATTTTACTTAATCGTATTACGGTACCCGCGGGCAAATAAGGTGTAGTTATATGTTCAACTTGAGTTATCCTTAAATTTTTATACTTTGAATAAAAAGGCTATGAAATAATAACCCATTATTTCATAGCCTTTTTATTCAACATTATCGGTGGCCATTGTCATCTCAGTTCGTATATGTCGAGCCTCCTCCATAATGTGTGGGAAATTGACCTACTATACCACGCTGGTCAGACGTGTTGGTATACGGTTTTGTTTCGAGATTTCCTTCTCTTGCATAGTAGTTGTATGCGTTTTATATCTCTTAATCGTCTCTTACGATCACCCACGGGTAAGGTAGGGGGTTGTGAATTGTATCCTGACTTCGTTACCGTACGGAAAATGGTGTCCGTGGCCATAGATACTGAAAATAAATGAAGCGTCAGGATGGGATAACCAAAATAAGGTGTGGGGTATAAAATTAGCCCTCGAAATCTAAGAAATCGAAGTTAAAACTACCGGTTATAAGCCGCAGAACCCCTTTCATTGAGCCAGGATTCCTACAAGCTATGAGGACACTAAAAACCGATCAAAAAAAGGTTTAATAAAATTGTTTTTTCCAGCCTCTGGAGAATGGTATAGAGGGTAATGTATTTGGTGATACAACAGCATACATACAAAGAAAACACGCCGACACTGTCAAGGGGAAGAAACCAACGCTCGGACAAAGGGTAAGTAGCCGGCCATTATTTTTACAGTGAAATATCTTTATGAGATGGTTTGGTAATTATGATCCCCGATTTTTTTATATAACGGAACAATTCACGACAAAAAGAGCGTAAGCGACCGCTCTATCGCGAATTTAGACGTATTGGCTTCGTATTACGCTGAATTGAAAAGTGTGTGACAATTACGTCAAAGTATGCGATACAACAATCACTCCCCTCACGCGATTTTGGGACACCGTTTGACCCAAAAAACAATTTGCTCAACCCTGTTTTGGGACATAGGTTTGACCTAATTAAACGCTTTACAATTAGCAACGTTTTTGGCAAAAGCAAAAGTTTTTGGCACTTTATTTCACATTTCCTTGTAATATAGCAACAATAACAGTTTACGTAAAACCATAAAATTCACTGACCTTTTTTCAATAAACCAAAGCGCGGGGCACTCGCGAGCACCGCGTAGTCTGGTGCGTGAGGGGTTTAAACTCTTTTTCTCACGAACCTGAGAAGAGTAAGAGAGAGCTCGTTTCGCCTTCATAATGTAATGTAACTCTTCTTCTCTTTGTGTATTGGCAATCAGCTACTTATACGAGCTATTGGTGCCAGTGTCAAGTTATAATTATTTTTAAGTTTATAGTCTGGTCAGGTTAGTCATTGTCTAAGTCAAATCATCACCTTCAACAGTGCTATGGCCACACTGTTAATGGTATCTTGTGGGAATTTTGATGGAAAACGAAAAAAATGTAAAGCACTTTTATATTATATTCACTATATCCCAGTAGTTCTGCCCCATCACATTACATAAAATGCCATCAAAATGATCTAATATAACACATTAAAATACTAAGATATTGAATATAATACAAGAGCACCACATGATGTTTTCAAATTCCCGTCAAAAGTCGTAATGTAACTCTCTCAATCAAATACAACCGTCACGACTGTCACGAGAAAGATCATAATGTTTGTACTTGATTTTTAATTGATCGAAATTTCGAACACTAAAAGCGTTGACAGTCACGGGAGAACCATGACCGTCCCGTGGCCATGAACGCTATACTATAATGTATACAAACGCGATAGAATCCGTAAAAAAATAGTTTTAAATGAAATGTGTAATACTCGCGTAAACATTAGAAATTAATACAATTAGATTTTTTGAGTTTACTCCTTAAGAATCGATTTTCATATAAGGCGCCCGGTATGAGAAAAATTTGAGCAGTAAAATCTAGTGATCGAATGGCCTCGTTACGTTTTTGGTGCGCAACCTATCCTACGCACCTTTCACTTTCTGACTACTCTAAATATATATATATTATTTTTAGTCAAATGAGCTTTTTTTGCGCCTGTTTTGATAATCGTACTTAAGGAGTAAACTCCAGTCGTGCGTCGGAGCTGACACACACACTTTTTCTTTTCAAATACCACGCTGCACTAAGGAAATAATCTTTGTATTGCGGGGGACTTTATAAACATATAATTAACGCAGACAAATCACACCCAGACTCGAACAATAGCTTTTGGATCGCCCAAAGTATTGTCTTGCGTAGGAATTGAGCCCAGAAGTAACGAGCAAATAACGAGTAACATACGTTATTTTCCACAGATACGTGCACGTCTGTTGTACGTGATGCCGACAAGGAATACACCATTCCTGTCGATGAAGAATATCTTCGAAACAACATATCCTGATTTGGAAAACGAGCAGAAGCTCAAAGACGGAGATATCGTGGAAGATGCTAAGGTAAAAATAAATAATAGCTTTACAAAAGGCGTATTTAAAACACTAGTTAACTTGCGCGACTTCGTCTGCGTCACATAAAAGCGAGAGGGTAGCTCTCAAAAGTAATAATTTGCCCCGCTTTTGTAACATTTTTCGTTGACGCTCAGCTCCTATTAGTCATAGCGTGATGTTATATAGCCCATAACCTTCCTTGATAAATGGGCTATCCAAGACTATAAGAATTTTTCATTTTGCCAGTAGTTTCTTGGATTAGTGAGTTCAACCAGTCAAAATCTACAGCTTATAAAGCCGTATATTATCATTTCAGCTCATATATGTCCCACTGTTAGGCTCGAGCCTCCTCCATAATGGGAGGGAAATTGACCTACTATAACCACGCTGGTCAGACGTGCTGGTATAGGGTTTTGTTTCAAGTTTTCCTTCTCTTGCATAGATGTTATATGCATTTTATATCCCTTAGTCGTCTCCTACGACCACTTACGGGTAAGTTGGTGAATTATATTTTTACTCCTTCACCCCACAACAATTATTAATATTAAGCATATATTATTTAATGGGGGTTTAAATAGATGATGGGAGAGCTATCATTCGTACCAGGCTATCGGCTTAGAAGGTTCCACTTAATCATGAGATACACATTCAGGATTTGCGACCTAAAATTAAATGGCGTATCCAATACTAAAGTTGATACAATGTTGTGAGAGAATTTCATAAACTTAAAATTGCATACATACATACATATCATCACGCCATATCCCTTGCAGAGTAGGCAGAGAGAACAGAGTGCCAGAGAACTCTATCCTTGCATACTTCACTCGCTTCCTCAACATTCATAATTTTCTTCATACACGCTCGCCGGTTTCGGAGACTCTTGACTCCACCTTCCTTCAGTACGTGACCAAGCTGGTCTAGGTAGGCTAGTACCTACATCCTCCTACTTTCATATTGTATATCTTCTTAACCGGACGTTCGTTCAGCATTCTTGCCACATGTCCGAAACATCGGAGCATTCCCTATCGCATCTTTACATCAATACTCTCTTTCATACCTACTCGCTCTCTTACGTCGTCGTTGCGAGTGCGGTCGGTCAGCCTAACTCCACAGATTTTCCGTAGAGATCGCATTTCGACCGCATTAAATTTACTTTCATGCTCTTTTCTGCAAACCCAACTCTCGCTTCCATATAGTAATGTTGGCACAAGTACTGCATTATGTATTGCTACACGTGCCTTCTGGCTGACGTGGTGGCTACCGAGAAGTTGCCCCCAACGCTCCGTTCACTCTATTTCCCGCATTTACTCTTTGCTCTATATCAGTGGTGTACCCTCCATCTCGGCTAAATCCACATCCAAGATATACAAATTCATCCATTTGTTCTAGTACATCATTCTCACTCTTACATCTGTTCTGGCTTCATCTCTTTCGAAGACCATTATTATGGTTTTGCTTACATTCACGCGTCGACCCCATTTCTTACAATCTTCTGTCATTGTGTCGACTAGAGTCTGCAGGCGTTCTGCTCTATATAAATGATGCAGTCCTGCTGGCGCAGTCGCTGACTCCGCCAGCAGGACTGCATCATTTATATAGAGCAGAACACTGACCACTGAGTCGCCCATCTGGACTCCCACATTCAACCTTTCAACCTTTGGAGACATTTATCCAGATATAAACAGCCTGGCTAATAGAAGGCACCCCTGCTTAACGCTGATATTGACGTCAAATTAAGGCGACATTCCATCATCCAGCCGCACACAAGCTCTACAGCCCATGTAACTGGACTGCACAGCCTGTAGCAGTTTACCGGTAATACCATACCCCGGTAAAATGTCCCAAAGTTCCTTTCGTACAACCGTGTCAAATGCTCTCTCCAGATCCACAAAACTGCAGAAAACCCTCTGACCTAGAGCCAGTTGCTTCTCCACAATGTTGCGTGGAGAGAACACTTGATCCATGCATCCTCTTCCACTCCTGAACCCTCCTTGTGCCTCACACAGTAAACCATCGGACACCATTCTCATTCTCCTTTCAATAATTTTACCATACACTTTTGCTGCCAAGCTGGTCAAGCTTATGGCTCTGTAATTTGCGCAGTCATAACGTGAACCCTTGTTTTTAAACAAAGGCACAATGACTGCGCTATTCCAGTCCCTGGGAACCAGTCCCGAGCTCCAACATAAATTAAGGAGCAACAGGAACGCCTCCCAGACACCTCTCTCCTTGAGAATGTAATTGTTGACCAAACAACTTCAGATGGAATTGGCCCAGGTCGCTATAATGCTCTTAGTAGTCTTTTACGACATCCACGAGCAAAGTAAGGGTTGGTAGTATTCATAGCCGCTACCACACAGCTTTATATATAATTTTTATATAAGGTTCTAAATATCATTGTACAAAATTTTTACATACATTTTCAATACTTTTGTTAATAAAATCACACATAACCCTTTGTTTCTATAGCATTTATTATTTGTTGTAACATTAACAGAAATATGCCTTGTGTGAAGTTTTCAATTATTTATTTATAAAATGCAAGCCCTTTAAGACGCATAGACAGACTTAGAAAAAAAGATTTACACCCTTTGAGTAAAGAAAGAAATAAACATAGAGAATATTTATTTTTGCCACAAGAGGCACAAATTACACAAAGAAAAAGAAAAATTTAAAAATGATTCCTTTCAAAAATATTGACAAAATAAAAAAAATAAAACATATCCATTCGATGTATGTTTTTTTTTCTATATTCCATGTGGTGACTAAGTGAGAATACAATTCCCGTAAATGGTATCTTGCCCGTGGGTATCGTAAAAGACGAATAAGGGATGTCACCACACGGGAAAACTGCTCATTGTAAGGCTGTTCTATCTATAGTCCCTTCTGTATTCTTGGATCCTTACTGCCTCCATTTTCCTCACTGTCACAGAAGCAGGCTTCCTCTTCGGTGGAGCTGATCTCGCAACCTGCTGCTGGTTCCTGACATTTTTAATAGTCTGTTTCTTTATGGTCCTCTGCCTTTGGTTCAATTTTGGCACGGTACGGCGTGCAGCTGGTAAGGCTCTCCTCCTAGGCGGGGCGCTACTCCTAGACGAGGCGCTACTCCTAGACGAGGCGCTACTCCTAGACGAGGCGCTACTCCTAGACGAGGCGCTACACCTAGACGAGGCGCTACTCCTAGACGAGGCGCTACACCTAGACGAGGCGCTACTCCTAGGCGAGGCTCTCCTCCTAGGCGAGGCTCTCCTCATAGGCAAGGCTCTCCTCTTAGGCGAGGCTCTCCTCATAGGCGAGGCTCTCCTCTTAGGTGCAGCTCGGGCTCTTGTCTGTGTCGTTTCTTCTGTAATAATAAAATATATTGAGTCATTATCAATTCGAAATACATAATTGTAAGTTTTTTAAAGAAGACATATTTTTATTATTTATGTTCTTTTTAATTGGAGTGTTATAAGTGTGAAATGTCTCATGTAAAGACGATAATGCAAGTTATAATTTGGTTACCATACATACATATACCAATGCACACTGGACCTAATCGGTAAGGCCTTTGGAATGAATTTCTAATGGACGAGGGTTCAAATCTCGCTTACATTCTTTACTGACATAAGTTTTAACATATAACTAAACTAGCTTAGAGTTGCATTTTGCCCATGAGGCATATTTTTATTAAAATGCTTTATTAAAATAAAATATTGATTAAAATAAAGATGCGAAAAGGAATGCTCCGATGGTTCGGACATGTAGAAAGAATGCCGAACGAACGTCTGGTTAATAAGATATACAATGCGAAAGTGGAAGGATGTAGGTACCGGGGGAGACCGAGACTCACCTACCTAGACCAGATTGGTTACGTACTGAAGGAAGGGGGAGTCAAGACTCTCCGAAACCGGCGAGCGTGTATGAAGAGAATTATGAATGTTGAGGAAGCGAGTGAAGTATGCAAGGTTAGAGTTCTCTGGCACTCTGTTCTCTCTGCCTACCCTGCAAGGGATATTGCGTAATGATATGTATGTATGGTGATGCAAAGTGTGATGAAAGCGAGAAAGACCTAACCACAGGGAATCGAGGCACTCTAAAACGTGCTAAGCTTGCAATGTGATGACTGATCGTAAAAAAAACGGAATATATCCGATAGATGGCGTGATAAAGCAGCCGTAAATATGAGAACCGTCATCACTTTATTATTTGTCCAAATATTTGGAGTCAACGCAATGTCTACTCTACTTTCATCGTACATATTGCAAATAGTTATTGGCTTTAGTTTTATCACGGGCTGCCTGCCTGACGTCCCTCTTTAGGAATGTAATTGTTGACCAAACGGCATCAAATGGACTTTGGCTCAAGTCGATATTGAATGCAGGGTTGCTGCCTTAAAAAATAGTACTGTAATCACGGCAAAGACAAAGGTTTCTTTTTGGCAGTCTATTGTCTGGAGACGCGCCGTCCGTTCCATTCGGGGCGATGGAAGGGCAGCGTGTGGCCCCATAACCCACCGTATTCCCTCATTAACGCCATTGGGCTGGCCAGTGGTACTGAATCCCTGACGTCCGTGCAAGTTAAGACAAGAGTGGAGAATTTTCATTTCATTCTTTCTTTGTGGCTACACTAAAATACTACAAGTTATTAAATTCCATCTCCAAATATTGCTTTAATTTTTCAGATGTGGAATTATATGTTTTTTTACCAACAGGTGCTGAAGATAACTGGTAGATCGATCCACTTCAGGTTAGCAGCTGACTGTTACGGCACTATGAGCCTCAAACGCATCCAGGTCGACGAAGATCTGACTGATGAGGAGGTGGTCGCTAAGTCTTATCCAATAGGTAAGATTAATGTCTCATAGCCAGAAAACCTACTTGTATCTGAACTGATTAATATAATGTCTAGCTACAAAAATTTAATCACTAGATTATCCTAAGTGAGTACGATACTGGGATATCTATGTGCCAATTTTCATCCAAATCGGTTCAACGGTTAACGCGCGATTGAGTAACAAACATCTTCACAAACTTTCACTATATAGTTTTATAATATTGATCTTCCACAAAGAAATGATTATTGAACTATTATTTGTAGTTTGCCTTATTTTTCGTGAATTTACATATTTGTTTATGTTCCTTTATCATTATTCAGCATTTGATACACTATTGGATCTAGTTTCTCTCATATAAAACGCTATAATACGCATTTTGCGTGTGGTGACGAAGTAGGATTGTAATTCATCACCCCCTTATCTTACCCGTGGGTGATTGTAAAAGACGACTAAGGGATATAAAACGTATATAACATGAATGCAAGAAAAGGAAAACTCGAAAGAAAAACTTATACAAACACGTATGACCAGCGTGGTTATAGTAGGTCAATTTCCGTCTCATTATGGAGGTGGCTCGAGCGTGGGACATATCGCTTGTCCGGAAGAATAGTGGCACAGTTCAAAAAAGCTAAATTTTTCAGGTGGGTATTGAACAACCTGAAAAATTTTGCTTATAAGTACTTCCTTTTTTTCAGCTCGGTTCAGCAGCGATTCCAAATGCACGAACGTCTTCATAATTTCCTTAAGAATGACGACGAAGAGTTGATTGGGAGAACTTATAATATTGACACCCCTCTACTAGATATGCGCGAAACAGTACTTCGCGAAGTGATGTTATATGGCATTACATTTCGTGCCGAGTAATATTACATTTTACCATCACTTCAAACACGGGCAGCGTCAAGAAATATAAGCCTTAACGTTTTGAAAATAAAGCTCAAAATAAATATTGAATTGCCAGACACCGAACATTGCAAAAATGCAGAACAGTACACGGGTGTTCGCGTCATGTTGAATGTGATGTGTGATGTTTAATGTGATGTGATGTTTAGTCGCGTAATGTGTAATATGACAGTACACGGTCGGGTAATATTACGTGTGATACATCACTCGCATTACTTACACATCTACCCTCTACCACTGAAAATTTAAATATAATGAAAATTGTAATTACAGTTGTCTCACTATTCTTTCGGACAAGCGATCTATGAGTCGAGATGATGATGATGATGATGATGAATACGCGGTCATTTTTTGGTGGATTTATTGGAGTTTACTCCTTAAGAATCGATTTTCATATAAGGCGCCCGGTATGAGAAAAAATTGAGGAGTAAAATCTAGTGATCGAATAACATCTAGTGATCGAATAACCTCGTTGCGTTTTTGGTGCGCAACCTATTCTGAGCACCTTTCACTTTCTGACGTGAGATAATACTTCACTGAATAGTTTTAATATTTAGTCAAATGAGCTTTTTTGCGCCTGTTTTGATAATCGTATTTAAGGAGTAAACTCCAGTTGTACGTCGGAGCTGATACACACACTTTTTTATTATTTTAGTGGGTATGGAAATACTACCAAACCTTACTCTATTGGTGTGTTGTAAAACACGACTAAGAGCTTTACATCGACCTGGGTCAACTCCATCTGATGTTATCTGGTCAACAATCACATTCCCACAGAGAAGGTCAACAAATCCTTGGTAATTACCAGTAATTGGCAATATAGAATTGCTCTCCACTCTTTTTTTTTAATGGAAATATTGTGCTGCATCACACTCCACGTAAATCGCCCGAGACGGCGAAAGGAACCCCATAACCAATCCGGAAGGACTAAGTGGTAAAAATATTATGTATTCCACCCCTCAGGCAGCATTCACAAAGTTCGCGTGATGTGCTACAATCTATCGGATTACGTGTACTCCATCACAGACCAGCCCGACATGGTCGCGGAGAAGTACTTCAGTCTGGCGCACCTGCACGTGGGACAACTGGTGGAAGCTACCGTCAGAACAGTCGCTGATAACCATATTATACTTAACGTGGGGAGGGTGTCAGGTAAAGTTGATATCATTCATCAGAATATCGAAGGTTTAATGTTTGACTGTATAGATGGCATAGTGGTTAAGGTATTGACTTAACGTGCCAAGCGCAGTGGATTCGATTCCCATATAGGATAATATTTTATGCATACACAAATAGTTATTTTGAGTATGCATAAAATAAGCGACGGATGAGAGACGAATGCATGTAGCGGAGATGCGAATGTTGAGATGGGTGTGTGGTGTGACAAGAATGGATAAAATAAGGAATGAACATATAAGAGGAAGTTTGAAAGTTGCGCCAGTGACAGAAAAAATAAGGAGTGAAAGATTGACATGGTATGATATGTGATGAGACGGGATGAAAGTAATGTTGTGAGGAAAGCTTTTAAGTATGAATGTTGAAGGCTTAAGGGGTAAGGGAAGATCGAAGAAAAGATGGATGAACTGCGTGAAACATGACATGGATAGACAAGGAGTGACCACAGAGATGACGTCTGATACAGTTGTATGGAAGTAGAAGACATATTGCGTCGACCCCAAATAAATTGGTATAAGAGCAGGTTGATGATGATGACACAAATAGTTATTTTGAGTCTGGATGTAATTTGTATCTGTGTTATTATTTTTTTATAAAGCTCCTGGAAGAAAAGAAGAGTAACACATAATTTCATCAAGCATTTTTCTTTTTACGTGGACAAAAGCGATAATTAGTTATCATGTGTAACTCACACGCACATCTAGTTAGATGTGCGCGTAAGGCAGTTGCCTTAAGTACTAATAAACTGCTGAAACGAGAGTGATGGCTATTCTAGTAGTTAACCTGTGATTAAGTGCTTGCGGGATTTGTTCTAGCCATATATTTCTTTTTGTCTTTTGAATAAATATTATGAATAAAAAAAAATCCCCTAGTTTTTTTTTAAACTTTAAACGTAATTTAAAATTTATAAAAACCCGATTACGAAGCAAAAAATGATGTCACAAGCGGGGTTCGAACCCGCACCTATTGGGAGTCCGGCCCAATCGTGCTGCCACTTACACCACTGTGAACTATTGTAGGACATTCAAATCTCGCTTTGTATCATATTTACGTCTTTAAGGTGAACGATTGGGCCGGCCTTCCAATAGGTGTGGGTTTGAACCCCGCTTGTGACATCATTTTTCGCTTCGTAATCGGGTTTTTATAAATAATTAAGCATATTAAATGCTAAATTTCAGTAATTTGAGTAATTTAAAATTGTCAATATGTAAGTTAAAAGTGCCCTTATAGGCCTAATGCATAATAAATGATTCAATTTGACGATTAGAAGGGATTGCCAATGGATGTGGGTACAAATATCAACTGAGGCAATCATAATTAGCACCCAAAACGATTTTTTTATGAGCACACGGAGAGTTTTAATAGTAATATTGTTTTAATTATTTCAGGTTATGTGTCCCAGGCACATCTATCAGACTCGGGTATATTCGTCGATCCGAAGAAAACATCTGTATCAAAACTACCCAAAAAGAAATATAAGGTAAATATATCACATCACATACGTTAACGAGTTAAAATTATAATGCCCGCAGCAATACAAGGATTTTCTTGTGCAAGGTGGAAAAAATATCATTAAAAATTAAAAAAAAATGCGTCTTAATAGTTTACTTTGCCGTGGATGTCAAGCAAACTTGTTTAAGTAATATCAGGTAAACCGTTGGAGAAACTCTTGCGAGATTTTCAGCAGTAACTCCTGTTGCTAATCATGTGTAGCAATGACTTTTGGCGGGAATGTGAAAGCGTCATTTGGTGATCTTCTATTATATTCAATACCTTAGTACTTTATTTTAGATTATATATAATCCAGGAGCCAAGGTCAATTTTTACAATTGATTACCATCAGCTAATTTCCGTGAATATCTTCATTTTGATGAGATGTCCAAGCTTTTTCTTACAGTAATTTTCGAATTATTATTATATTATATGTTAATAATTAACAATATTAATAATATTTAAAATTTATATCTTTCTTACAAAATGATCAAGTCATACACTTGATCAATTGTCCAACAAATTCGACAACTGTCAACTGTCAGACAACAATTGTCTCATCTGTTGGACAATGTGCCTGTTAAATTATATAAATATGTATGCGGCTGTTTATTTAATAACTAAGCAACAGTAAAAATATTAGCTGGTTAGTTATCATTTTTGATAATCTTGTACGAAGGAAGAATCCTTTGATTAAATCATGTATTTTGTGGGATAAATATTTTTTGAATAATGCTAATAATTATCTTAAGATTTAAAAAAAAACCATAGTTGGTAATAAATTATTGGGAATTGTCAAATCAACATACTTTAATCCTGGTTTACAATGCTTGCAAGCTATTGGGAGCGAATATTGAAAATTTTATTGAAATTTGACTCATAGTAAATGATAAATAATGAAAAAAATGTGGGGCGTGCACTTTTAGATTTCCCAAACTATTAGCTAATACAACCGAGAATTTTTGTAAAAGAAAAAGTTATGCATTCTATTAAAATGGAGCTATTCACGTCAAATCAGCTTGATAGTGATTAATTGTAAAAATGGACTCTGGATCCTGGACTAATAAACAATTTTGGTGGCATTATATGTAATGTGATAAGGGGAAGTGCTGTGGTGTAGTGAATATAATATAACAGTGCTTTAGAAATGCTTTCATGTTCCACAAAAAAAAATCAAGAACCATTAGAAGTGTAGCCATAGACAATTCGACTTACTGTGAACAATGAAAATTTTGAACAAACGAAAGATACAAAGAGTGATAATTTGTGACGAAAATTTTTACTCGAATCGACTCGTAGAAAATATATGTCCAATAGTTTATGATAATACCTGATGAACGGATAATGAATTTTTAGTGCTGATGGACTAAAGTAAGTAATATGTATTATCCCACCAGGTCGGTCAGGCATTGAAAGCTCGCGTATTGTTTATGGACCCAGCCAAGCAAGCACTGTTCCTTACGTTGAAACCTTCGCTTTTGGCTGAAAACCTGGAAGTGCTAAGCAGTTATGAGCAGGCAGACATCGGGAAAGCGTACATTGGAGTCATCAAGGTACTGAAAGACATAACTCTTAATCCACCAGCCCCAATCACCAGATGAATGGGCAGTAGTCAGTAGTAGATTATCGAATCGCCTGTCAAGCGTGGCGGTTACTAGCGTCATCTAAACGTACAATATTCCCACTTGCCTATGTATAAAAATGAAGTGGAAGGACTGATCTATGGATGGTATCTAAATTATTTACTAAAATTTAATGAAAAATGTTGTAATGTGTAAACATTTGACTGCACAAATGGCGTAGTGGTTAACATATCGACATTCAATGTTTCAGTGCCGTGGGTTCGATTCATACGCAGGACAAAACTTTGTACGATCCATAAATTGTTATTCTCAGTCTGGGTGTAATTTGTCTGTGTTAATTATAAGTTTGTAAAGTCCCCCGCAATACAAGGATTATTTCCTTAGTACAAAGTGGAGTCTTTAAAAGAAAAATAGTAGTGAGATAAGTTGGTTTTCAATATTTTTTTGCTTACAAATGAGTTTTGTATTGAATAGCTGAATATATTTTGTGCTAAATCTTAGTAATTTAGATACAGTACTCGGCGATATACGGACGACCCCCACTACTTGTACTTACGACATCTTAAGAGTCGCAGGAAGCCGCTGCATACAAGTGGTACACTACCCTTCTGAGATCCGATGGACAGATGAACCCGGCAATAAATAATGCACATCGACCCTTGGAAAGAGGCAATCGACTAATTTCGGCTTCGCAGAGCACTATCTCTATCACACACTACGTGTATGACATTTGGTACTGGCAATAAATAATGCACATCGACCCTTGGAAAGAGACAATCGACTAATTTTGGCTTCGTAGAGCGTTGTCTTTATCGCACACTATCTATGTCACATCACACGAAGCGTTAACAGTCTTGTTTCTATTGGAAGCTGTTAAAACAATTATGACTTTTTGTTTCTTAAGAAGGTTCGAGCCTAACAGTTGATGTTAAAATTTTATATGTTCAGACGATTCGTGACTTCATATTGGTGTCTTTCTTCAACAACGTGACAGCCTTTGTACCATCGAATTACGTCACTAAGGAGCCTCTTAGTAACATAGCAGAAGCATTCCACATAGGACAGATTGTAAGTAAATATAAATGTCAAACCATCATGCTATCTCTATACGTTTAAGAAGGAAGTAGAAGTAGGGTGGTCATCATTCACCGAAGACAAGAACTCAGTTCTGATGGTCTGCCCAATTGGTGATGTTATGGAGTTCCCGACGAACGGAGCAGAAGGTTGTGTTCTGACAATAGTATTTTTTATTACGCAGAACCTGTCATTGCCGACCATCATTTTCAAGGTGTTCGGCTATGGTTTTAGTGGGTATACCTGTCCCACAAATGACTGGTGAGTTACCATCCCTTAGCCTAAGATCTGAGAATTGACGTGGACAATGTCATGGCCTAAAATTCAAGGTTGTCATTATATTTCAATTACTATATGTTTCTATTGAGTTTGACATATCTTAATTACTTATTATCATAATTGCCTGAGATTCATCATCTTTCCGGTGAAGAAGTAAGAATACAATTCGCCACCTCATATTTTACCTGTGGGTGGTCGTAAGAGACGACTAAGGGATATAAAACGCATATAACATTTTTTTTTAAATATAACATCTATGCAAGAGAAGAAAAACTCGAAACGAAACCCTATAATAACACGTCTGACCAGCGTAGTATAGTAGATCAATTTCCCTCCCATTTCATAGGAGGCTCGAGCCCAACAGTAGGACATTTATGAGCTGAGATGATGATGATGAAGTTTACACGAGTATTATACATTTAAAATAAAACTATTTTTACTATATTTACTTAATTATAACCAAATTCAAACCATTCTAATTTTTTAGGTAAATTGTACGATATTAAGAGTGGATGTGGAGGCTAAAAAAATGTCTGGCAGCCTTACGACAGCTCCGTTTTGGCCCGCTGTGAGTATATAATGTATGAATATCTAAAATCTCAAATACTGTTCACGTTATTGAGCACATAACAAGCTTATATCCTATTTATAATTCATTAGATTTATTTTTCTTTTTTATAGAAAAAGCGCGAAAAACGAAAACATAACATAGATGATAAAGCACCACATAAAAAAATTAAATTAGGTGATGAAACTGATGTTAAAGGTAAAAAGAAAAGTATTAAGAAAGACGATGATGTATTAAGTGATTCTGAACTTGAAACAGAAAAGAAACAAGTAAAGAATAAGAATATAGAAACTGATTCCGTTGACCCGAGAAAGAACAAATCTACTAAGAAAGAAAAGAAAAACACAAAACATAAATTAGAAGTTGATGATATAATTGAATCAGATCTAGAAAATGAAACAATAGTAAAAAAAGATAAAAAGAAAAAGAAAGACAAAGAAAAACCAATTGTTTCAGAGGAAAGTGACGAAATAGAAACTGATATTTACGAAGACAATGATCAAGCGCTTAGTCCACAAGAATTAGGTTTAATAGATTTCTCTGATTGTACAACTGCTAAACAATTTAAAAAAAGAGTCGCTGCTCTTCTTAGATCCATAAAGAATAGAACTAGAAGACTAGACAAGATAGATAAAAAGATATCTAAAATAGAAAACAATGGCTTAAATGCTGAGAATAAAAAGTTTCATACGGCGATGCACTCTGAAAAACTAGTTTTAGAAGAACGAATAAAGAAATTACTCGAAGCTTTAAGTATGGGTCAAGATAAACTAAAAGAATTTGATATAGAAGACAAAGTTGAGTATAAAAAGAAGAAGAAGGAAGATAAAACAAAGAATATAGAAGTAAAAACAGATAATATTGAGGCGAAAAAAGTAGAAAAGAAAGCTGCAACTAAGAATGTAGATATTAAAGTTCTTGAAACCCTTGAACCCGCTTTAGAAGTGGCTAGCGTGAAAGATTTTTGGTCTACAGCTGAAAAAACTACTACAAATCTTCCAGAACAAGATTCTAGTAGCAGCGAGGATGAGGTATGTATTTTGAAGGCATTTGTATTTTAGTGGAGAAGTAGAATGAATATGATATAGGCGAGCACTAGATGTAACTGTGGAAGGAAAGGTAAAAGAAGTCCAAAGAAAATATAAATGGATTGTCTAAAGGATGCTATAGACACAACTGCACAGTTGCCTTAGTTGTTAAAATACCCATCTACCGTGCCAAATGTCATGTATTCGATTCCCACGCACGGCAGTAATTTGTGAGATCCATAAATATTTTTTCTGAGACTGGGTGTTACTTGTTTTTATTAATTGTATGTCTGTAAAGTCCTCCACTATATAAGGATTATTTCCTTAGTGCAGGGTCTTGTCTTCTTTAAAAATATACTTATAATAAAGCAGTAGAACCATATGACATGGTCTTCAGCCATTATTGAAAAGTTTTGGCAATAATTTTTATGACCGACCGCTTGTTCGACGTCAACACTCCTTAGGCATGTAATTTTTGACCAGAGATATAGAAACTAAACTGACGATCTATGCAAAAAAAAAGGGAAAACTCGAGGTCAAACTTTATACCAATCCGTCTGACCAGCCTATTATAGTAGGTCCAATTCCCTCCTATTTCGGAGGAGCCTCGAGTTGAAATAATGACTATATAATATTTGTTTGTAGGATGAGGAACAACCGAAGAAGAAACGCAAGAAACTGACGGTGGCGGAGAAACTGGCCAAAATTAGGGAGGAAGAAGAGAGAGTGAGGGATATGGAACGCAGAGCGATAGAGAGCGAGTCACAGCCGCGGTCCAGCGAGCAGTTCGAGAGAGCGCTTCTAGCTAATCCTAATTCCAGTCAACTTTGGATTGCATATATGGCCTTCCATTTACAGGTAAGGCTTCGGCGATATCGGTCGGAGAATTAACTCCTACACTTCTAAAACTTGCGGGAGCACTTAAATATTGTCAATTTTTACATTTTACCTTAATTCAAATAACTATCATTGGATCGGGATGCGATCACACTAAGAAAATCCAAAAAGAATTCAGAGGATTTGTCTATTTCTTAATTTTTTATTGGTGTAAAGATGCGAAAGGTAATGCTCCGATGGTTCGGACATGTGGAAAGAATGCCAAACGAACGTCTGGTTAAGAAGATATACAATGCGAAAGTGAAAGGATGTAGGTACCGGGGGAGACCGAGACTAACCTACCTAGACCAGATCGGTCATGTACTGAAGGAAGGTGGAGTCAAGAGTCTCCGAAACCGGCGAGCGTGTATGAAGAGAATTATGAATGTTGAGGAAGCGAGTGAAGTATGCAAGGATAGAGTTCTCTGGCACTCTGTTCTCTCTGCCTACTCTGCAAGAGACATGGCGTGATGGTATGTATGTATGTATGTATTTCTTTTTATACAATAAATTGCATATATGCCTAATAAGATTGCACAGATGGCGCAGCGGTTAAGATACCGACTTACCGAGAACAGTACTTTGTGATTTACAATTGTTCTGAGTTGAAATTTACGGTTGTTCATTGTGGTGCACTTCGAACCATGAAATAATTTAAAATATAATGTAAAAGGCTATGACTAGACCAAATCCCTTCAGCGGTACTTGATCAGGAGTTATCTACTAAATACATCACTCACCTTCAATCATCTTGAAGAGAACGGCAGAAAAATGCCAGTAATTTTGTGTGATTTGCAAATGATTTAAAGTATGATTATAAATTTTCATCATATATTATGTTTGCAAACTCGAAACAAAACCCTAAAACGTCCGACCAATGTGGTTTGGTGGGTCAATTTACCTTCCTATTGTGGAGGATGTGAGCTGAAATGGTGATGTTAAAAAAAAAAACAAGGGTAAAATTGTCGAGCAGTCTGTTAAGGAAATGATATTGATATGTTACCTATCCTGCAGGCGACAGAGGTGGACAAGGCGCGCGGAGTCGGACGGAAGGCGTTGAACACTATATCGTTCCGAGAGGAAGACGAGAAGCTGAACGTTGGCCTCGCCATGATCAACTTCGAAAACAGATTCGGCACAAAGGTGAGCACTGAAATCATTTATATAGATATCAAATACAAATTTCACTGCGCAAATGGCGTAGTGGTTAAGATACCGACCTCCGTGTCAGTGCCGTGGGTTCGATTCCTACGTAGGACAATACTTTGTGCGATCCACAAAGTATTGTTCTGAGTCTGGGTAGGGGTGTCCACTTTGAAAAAACATCGATGTTTTTATCGATTCGATAAATCGAAACTGTACATCGATGCATTTCGATGTATCGGATGAAAACATCGATGTTTTGTAAACATCGAGTAATTTTTCTAAAATATATTACTAAGCTAAAGTCATATCAAAAGTGATACTTCCGAAAAAAAAAGGTATTTTTTGTGGCATTTATACCTATTCCAATCCCTTATAAAACTGACTTCTAAAAAAAACTAATTTATTACATAAACTTGAGTTTTTGTGACATTAACTGGTTATTATCGATTCGATGTTTTATGAAAAAACATCGATACATCGAGTATATCGATAGCTTTTCAAAATATCGGATCGATTCGATGTATCGCATTGTAAACATCGATGTTTTCGATGCATCGATGTATATCGAATATCCCTAAGTCTGGGTGTAATTTGTATGTATTAATTACATGTTTGTAAAGTCCCCCCGCAATACAAGGATTATTTCTTTAGTGCAGGGTAAATAACTGATAAAATGTTGTGTGGTAGCGGCTACATATACCAACACATACTTTGCTCGTGGATGTCGTAAAATATGATTAAGAGCTTTATAACGACATAGGATAAGTCCATCAAATGTTCTCTGGTCAATAATTACATATTCAAAGAGGTTTGATGACAGACAGGCGGCCCGATCATAAAATTTGCAATGTGTACGATGCCAATTTTGCTTCATGTCTCCCGCTTTGCATAGGAGAGAAGTGGAAATTCTTCAACTCCTCCTGTTTTTCTTTTCTAATTAAATTTGTTGCGGGTCCCAAGACAATTAAAAGTGTTTCCCGGGACTTCCTGGGGGTTAAACGTCAGTGTCTTTTATGGAGACCATTGTGGATCCTGGCTTACAGGAGTTACAGTGGTGGGAATGTGTGGTGGGATTAGTCACATAAAAAAAAATGTGTACGATGGTAGATAGCTAGATTAGCTTGTACTCAAGAGCGGATCCAGCAGATCAGCAGGAGTTTTTTTTTTATTAGTGGTAGGACCACACTCTTAACCACTCTCTGTCTACAGCCGCGGGTCGGTCCGTCCCGGGTAGTACCACACTCTCGCATAAGATCGACGTCTGAGTAATGACAATGTGCTGTTGCGCTTCGTTCGGTAAGCGTGAGAGCTGGAAACCCAACTAGAGTAGGTTTGGGTTAGTATTGGTAGGCAGTGGCCTAGCCTATACCCTTGGTATTGCAAAGGTCCATGGGCAGCAGTAACACTTACCATCAGGTGTGCTGTCTGCTCGTTTGCCAACATAAGCAATTAAAAAAAAGTCACGTACTAGTCAAGAGGATGACATAGAACTCAAGGTAGGGCCCACGTACTCGTTTTGTCTAGTCGTGACAATCTCGCAACTCGATTATAATATAACTAGCTTCTGCACGCGGCTTCGCCCGCGTAAAAGGTTACTTTCCTAAAGTTTTACATCCCCTATTTTTATTTTATCCCTTAAGGGTAAATTTTAACAATATGTTAATGTCATATTTATTTATATCTAATCAATAGCCTATAAATAAGTTTACGTTTACGTAGGCCTTAAAAATGACGATACTTCTTTACAACTTTTCATCCCCTTTACAGTCCTTTTTTTGCATTAAAAAGTAGCCTATGTCCTTTGTCAGGCTCTATACTGTCTGTGTACCAAATTTCATTTAGATCGGTTCAGTAATTTTGGCGTGAAAGAGCGACAGAC
Organism: Lymantria monacha; assembly: GCA_905163515.2. Taxonomy (NCBI): domain Eukaryota; kingdom Metazoa; phylum Arthropoda; class Insecta; order Lepidoptera; family Erebidae; genus Lymantria; species Lymantria monacha. The sequence continues at coordinate 26,832,383 of LR991100.1, forward strand.
AGAGTTACTTTCGCATTTATAATATTAGTAAGGATTCTAATGGAAAATAAAGTATTTTCTTGTTATACGTTAAAATATAATATATAGCATAGCCCAGGTGGGTTATGATCCCCCATGTGCAGCTCTCCAGAATCCACCTTTGCTTGTTTTCTTTGTTGTATTAACTACGATATATGTATTTACTGCATTTTGTATCATTGTCAAAATGGCCGACAATACATAACCTAGATTGTTTTTTAAAAAGCATATCACTTCTTTCGTAATTTAGAAAATGTGGAGCACTTTTTTTAAATCAATTAAAAGTACACGCAACCAAAAAGAGCACCATTTACTTAAAATACATTTTTATAACCATAACCAAATTCTTGTTGCTAAGCCCAATCAATTGGACTTGTAAAAACGAATCATATTCGACAGTTCTACTATTAACCACTGGAGAATTCCACTAGCCTGTCGCCATCATCAGACCTTCGTTGCTGTATCTAATTATTGCATTTGTTGATAAAAATCATAGGCGCTGAAACTCGACAAGTTATTAGTACCTAGTTATTCAAGGATATCACTATCAACCTCCCGGTGCCATTATCAGCTCGATGATGCTAAATTTGTCAATAAAATACGACTATTAGAATTATATCTAAAATCGTCTAGTTAAATATTGTTTCATTGTTATTTACAAGAGAAGCTAATAAAGTTTGACTTTAATATGTGTAAAAAAAGCGCCATATGTCATTATGACTTTCCCGCCAAAATTAAAATAATCCTGATATTTCAAAAATATTTAGCATCAATTTGCATCAGCGCATGCATTGTCAAATTAATCCTATGAGTTAATAAGTTTCAGAAATCTTTCAATACATCTTTTGCTATTGTTAAAACAAAGTTTTGCGCCATACGTGGCAAAATCCGTTTTAAAGTGTAACCTAATTACCACGGCCATTTTGTTGCAATAATTTATCTAAGTTATATCCGTTTCAAATATCATTCTTATTTTTATATTATTTTGTTGTAAATAATTATTACATAAATACGCTCTAACCTAATCTTTTAATTTTAAATATGATATCAAAATAATGTATACTTACATATGTTTTTTTTTAATAAAAGTAATTGTAAAATCCACAAGGAATCCAAACACGCGCACTTGTCTTTGCAACGTTTATTACCGACTGAACTGTCGATTAGGAAGTTTTTTTTTTAATAATTTGAAGTGCAGATTACATCGATAAAAAAATAACCGTATTAAATTAAATATCTTTATGAAAACCTTGTTTCGATAACAATTTTCTTTTGTAACAGATTTTCAGTGTCAATTGAGTTTCTTTTAAATAATATTAAGAGATTGAGATAGAAATGGCTAAGGGCCACGCCGGCTAATACAAATAAACAATGCACGAATTATGCTATCATAAATCTTATCATCTACTACTGAGTAATGTGTCGTTATATATTCGTCGTAGCATATCTATATTATTATATATCTATAGATATATATTATCTATAGATATATATTATCTATAGATATATAATTATATATCTATAGATTATTAACTGAGCGGGTTAACAATATATATTCAGTATTTTACCCCTTATGCTAGGGCCGCACCTTGACCACCGAAGACAAAGATCGGGTACCGGTGGTCCGCTCGCACGGCGAAGAGAGAGGATTTTACGGTGGGTCTATGGGGTCACGCGCCGCCTTCTCCGTCACCCCGGACCGATTTGGCGGGGCGAGACGCACCCATAGCCCACCAGTAGAAAAAAAAAAAACAAAAAAAAAAAAAAAAGGGCCGCACCTGCGTGTATCGTCACGAAGCTTCGTGCAATGAGACGATACACGCAGATGTGAACGGTCATTATCGGCTATCGTCGCGAACATTCGGGTTTCGTGTGCGTTATCGCTTGGTTGGCGATAAGTCAAAGGGTTTTAGCGCGCTAATATATCGCGCTCTGTGGTCAGACTAACGTTTTTCATTTCAGCGGAAATTTTCAATTTTCTGGGTGGGTTTGAGGTTTTGATTGGTAGGCGGCGGCCTAGCTGTACCCCTGGTATTGCAAAGGTCAAGCCTGGGGATCGTAAAAATTAGCTACTTATAGCATTAAGTATCGCCAACCCGCCATCCAATGACTTCAGTGGGCTGATGAATGGGTGAATGACGTTGATTTGCGGAAATATGATAAAGCGAGTGGGATATCAAAAAGTTACCGTATTGACTCCGAAAATTGTAATCTTGATACGCGGTAATGTGTTGAGCCAAGTTCAAACACAGAGAATAATTTCGCACCACTTTTCACTGTTGTATAATTCGAAAACTACATACCAAGTTGGATACCAAGGTTTGTATATTGAAACAGCCTTGATAAACTCGTATTCCAAATTTTATATAATATTATATATAAACATAGCTTAAACGATTATATATGGATATTTACGTCCAGAAATCGTTATTTTTATGACCGATTGACTCACATATAGATAAAAACCCGAACCTATGTCCAGATGACCTGAAACGTTTAAATTTGGCCAACAGCTTGGTAATTTTGTCTATCTATAGTAAAAATCAGAAAACAGTAATTTTGTTTACATGTGCGAAATAATAAATTTGGAGTATTTCCTGATTGCTCCTTTAAATTTATATTTAATGTTGTAATTCTGACTAGCAAGATTTTGAATTACTCCCTAATATCTATTTAGTGCACGATCAGCCGATGATCACTACACAGCACTACTATGACGCGCCACCTACATAAGCAGACGTCTGCATTTGACAGCGTGACGTCAATAGCAGATTCACCCATACAGCTGTAAAATGTTGGTGGTACATCGTGTATATTTTGCACAGCTTCAACTCAACAATAAAATCTTCTATAGCACACCGTCGATCAGTATCGGTGTATCTAGTCTTACCATACCAAAGAGGATGCATTTACCTACGTCACCGCCTAGTGTAGTAAGAGACCTCAAGATATGACAAAAATAGAGTGATAGGATTTGAATTTTAATAATAGTAGATTTCGACATAAACTATAAATGATAGGGATGTGACATCCGTGACAGCATAGTGTGATGTTATAGGATTTACTAATGATTTTGTAGTGATGTAACCGTAAATTTAGAGGTACATATTGAAAAACATATTCATAATCACTGTCCGTTGCTAAGTTAAATAAATAGCTAATATTAATTGGGCGCTGATAACCAAATTGTGGTTCATGAAAACCGGCAACAAGAAACAATTGTTTATTTTAGGTGCTGCGTGCTAACAAGTTATTATAGGCCAACAAGGTATTCTACTCCATGCAGAATAAAAATAAATGTTATTTTTGTAACTTGGTGATTTAGGAATACGCTTTACCGGCATGATCTGTAACTTCATACCTTTTCGTATGAAATCTCATATCAAGTGGTAATTTGTCATGATAATGTTATACTAAAATGGTAGAAAATTATTTAATTTATCTTTTCCCATAAATTCAGGAATCCCAACAAAAGACATTGGAAGAAGCCCTTCAGATTAATGAACCATTTAAAATTCACTCCAAGTTGCTGGATATCTACGTGGAGATGAGCAAACATCAAGAGTTGGTTGCACTTGTAGACCTGATGATAAGGAAATACAAACGAGATCCGAATACGTATATTATGTGTGGTGCTGCTTGCTTCAAACTTGGCCTCGTAGATAAGGCGCGACAGGTACATTCTTTATTATAAATATGTGTTGCAATGCCAATGATTTCCAAAAAAAATGGTGTGTGTTTATTTATATATACTATAACTAGTAAACCCAGCTTGTTGGTCTGTTTGTAGAAGTCGATATATCGCAGTGCCACCTGTTGGCGAGTTACATCTATGAGTATTATAAAATATAAACCTTCTCCGTGAAAAAATACATATACACATACATACATACATATCATCACGCCATATCCTGCAAGGGATAGGGTAGGCAGAGAGAACAGAGTGCCAGAGAACTCTATCTTTGCATACTTCACTCGCTTCCTCAACATTCATAATTCTCTTCATACATGCTCGCCGGTTTCGGAGACTCTTGACTCCACCTTCCTTCAGTACATGACCGATCTGGTCTAGGTAGGTTAGTCTCGGTCTCCCTCGGTACCTACATCCTTCCACTTTCGCATTGTATATCTTCTTAACCAGACGTTCGTTCGGCATTCTTTCCACATGTCCGAACCATCGGAGCATTCCCTTTCGCATCTTTACACCAATACTCTCTTTCATGCCTACTCGCTCTCTTACGTCGTCGTTACGAATGCGGTCGGTCAGCCTAACTCCACAGATTTTCCGCAGAGATCGCATTTCGACCGCATTAATTTTACTTTCATACTCTTTTCTGCATACCCAACTCTCGCTTCCATACAGTAATGATGGGACAAGCACTGCGTTATGTATTGCTACACGTGCCTTCTGGCTGAGGTGGTGGCTGCCGAGAAGTTGCCCCAACGTTCCGTTCACTCTATTTCCCGCATTCACTCTTCGCTCTATATCAGTGGTGTACCTTCCATCTCGGCTAAATCCACATCCAAGATATACAAATTCATCCACTTGCTCTAGTACATCATTACCTATTGTTACTCTTACATCTGTTCTGGTTTCATCTCTTTCAAAGACCATTATTTTGGTTTTGCTCACATTCACGCGTAGACCCCTTTTCTTACAATCTTCTGTCATTGTGTCGACTAGGGTCTGCAGGTCAGTCGCTGACTGTGCCAGCAGGACTGCATCATCTGCATAAAGCAGAGCAGTGACCACTGAGTCGCCCATCTGGACTCCCATATTCATATCGTTCAACCTTTGGAGACATTTATCCAGATATATGATAAACAGCCTGGCTGACAGAACGCACCCCTGCTTAACGCCGATATTGACGTCAAACCAAGGCGACATTCCATCATCCAGCCGCACACAGGCTCTACAGCCCATGTAACTAATGTAATTTTCATAATAATTGCCAAATTTAACGTTGTCGTCCTCTTTTATAGATGTAGATAAAAGGTTAAAGACATTACTGTACGAGTCAACCCAATCAGGCGGACATAATTATAATATAGCAGTAAATCCTTAAAAAAATATATTTATCTTTGAAATTCTAATAAGAACAATTGAACGTGATTTACTCAATTCTGTTTTCGAGTAATTTTATCTTATACTAAGTTTGTTTTTATCCTACGTTCGTATGGTTTAGGTTAGGTTCACAGATCGCACAACTCAACTGCAATAAAAAAAGCTTTTTGAGATTTCATTATTCTATATTGTAACAAAATTACCATTATTATGTGGAGGTATTTTCACACACGCTATTTGTTTCATTCGAATACACGACCACTAGTGAAGTAGAAAATAATCTGGTGATTATTTGCCAATAGCCTAGCTTTAGGCCAGACCTGCAGCAAGAACCCAGATCGGTTGCTGAAAGTAATTTAGCTAGAGAGAGATATTTTAAAGATAAAAAGAATATAGTGTATAGCTAATTATTTATTGATCCACTTATTTGCATTGAGATCATTAAGTGATTATTGCAAGCTAGTAATATTGTATGGAAATTGAGGAGGTGACAGCTGTCGTTAAGTTAGGTTATATACTGCTTATTAGACATGTGTAAGTAATGTGAGTGATGTATCACACCTAATATTACCCGACCGCGTACTGACCCATTACACATTACGCGACTAAACATCACATCACATTAAACATGACGCGAACACCCGTGTATTATTCTGCATTTCTTAATATTCGGTAATTTGGTGATGGTCATCTATCTCTCAAACGCGCCGTGTGTCTTTTCGAGAGAGTGAGAGGGATAGAACGACTGGATCGCGCTGCGCCTGCGGTCGATAACAAAAGAAAATTCGAAACGTTTTGCTCGGTCTGGCAATTCAATATTTATTTTGAGAACGTTAAGGCTTATATTTCTTGACGCCGCCCGCCGTATATATAGAGCGCTATCGCATTATGCGACATGAAATGTCATGTGTGATGTTTGAAGTGATGGTAAAATGTAATATTACTCGGCACGAAATGTAATGCCATATCACATCACTTCGCAAAGTACTGTTTCGCGCTTGTCTACTGCTTATATCTAAAATTATGTGAACCTAATTCAATATATTTTTACAGGTCATGCAAAAAGCGATTGCAGTTTTGGAAAAGAAAGAACGTAAGTAATCCTTATTCTTAATGCCTGAACTTTCATGTCCATTTGTTGATTATACCAGAGCCCTATGTATTATTTATCTCTACAGTTATCCAAACTGATGTATCCACATCCATTGACTATTTTGAAATTAAACAATATTATTATTAGGGTTAGTAAAGTAGCTGTAATAATTGTTTTGTATTTTATTTGCAGACGTAACAGTCCTCGTACAATTCGCTTTACTAGAACGATCGCATGGAGCCCGCGAGCGTGCTGAGGCTTTGTTCGAACAAGTGCTGGCGATATACCCTCAGAGAGTCGATGTATGCTCTTCTTACGTAGACATGCTAATTAAGGGCGGCGATGTTGACCACGTTAGGTATGAATAACCATATCGTTTAGTCACAAGATTATTATAAGTTGGTATATATAGTAAGTACATAAAGTACTGAGGAATTGTTTCAAAATTATCACTGAATTAAAGAGGATGCAGAGAGATAGTTTCTATCATTTTGAACTAAATACTCAACGAGTTTTATGTTTTTAGTATTTTATTTTAATTTTTACAGGCAAGTAATGGAGCGTATGACATCACAGAAATTGCCAGCGCGAAAAATGAAAATTCTGTACAAAAAGTGGTTAGAAGTAGAAGAAAAGATTGGAGACCAAGAACAAGTGGATAAAATAAAACAGCAAGCGATGGAATATATAAAAAAAGCCAAGTTTTGATTAAATAATGACAATAAATTAATTTAACACATTTATGTATTTTTTATTTCGTTCATACAAAATTATATTTTCTTGTTACTGTTGTATAAAACACTTAAAAGTAACTTTTTATAAATATTTGAACATGTAAGTCTTAGTCGATTTTAATATGTTGCTATGGGTTAAATTGTCAGGTTTGGGCATCGGTGGGAGTGGTCGAGGTGGGCAAGGCCCGTTTGCTTTAGTATGACTATTTACTGCCACTGGGTTTTGAATCTTTTCACTTAGTAATGGTTCATTATTGACAAAACGTGTAACATAAATAGATATTGGTGCACAAATCTCGTATCCCAATTTCTTATAAAAGTATCCTGCCCTTTTGTTGATAAATGGAGCATTTTAAGATCGAGCACGTTTCTACAGTATTTCTCAACTTGTTTCATTAAGTAACTCACTAGTTTTTGTCCACGCATGGATTTACTTATAACTACAGTTTCTATAAAATAACTTGTAGGTATAGTAGGTATCGCAGTTAATTTACAATGACTTAATAGTTGCTTTTCGTCATTAATTAACATTAGACTTGTAGGCAAGTGGTCACAGGAAGCCTGTAACGACATCATCCTGGCTGTTTCGCTGCGCGGCCATTCATCATTAATTAATTCACAACATGATTTCAAATACTGTGGAATTTCATATAATATTTGCAAGTTTTCTTGTCCCATTTTAATTTCTATCAAATAAAGATTTAATTTCTAGATGATAAACAAAATATTTACTGTCTGTAATATTTTAAATTTCTTACGCTGCAAGTATTGCAGCGTAAGAAATATCTGTGAAAAATGACAATTTAATAATCCGAATGTGGAAAAGGCGGGAAGTTTCAAAGAGGGCGTTATATATGTATATATATATATATATATATATATATATATATATATATATATATATATATACGAGATATTTTATATACAAAAAACTACTATAAATATGCACAAATATTAATATGATACTCGTATTAATATTTGTGCATATTAATAGTAGTTTTAGTGTATATAAAAAAGTTTGTAAGTATTTTTATTTTAATACCGTAGTCTGCAATATGAAGTATATGAACGAGCCATGCGACCCAAGAGGCATAGTTTTCACTGGCGAGGAATTATGTTACAATCTGCTCTAAATCTGAAAGATAAAGGCCATAAGCGAATACGTTTGCATAAAATGTGCAAACATTGTAACAAACGCAGGAAACAATCATCTAGCTCTAATACGGACACAGCTTGTGACTGTACTGATAAAAGTAGACATACACCAGTCACTACTACCACCGATGATGCCTTACATTCCGCGCTAATGGAGATAGTAACGCCACAAACAGGTGCTCAACCATCACCGCCAACCCCAATTACAAGACCCGCATATAATTCTACAGACCTATGACCTTTTGTAGTACATGTTCAGAGGCAAAGCGATCAGGCGAGCGATGGCGTATTTCACCCATCCATCATTACGTTCGGCAAATTTCTAAAACGACACTCTATTAAGAATGTTTTGAATGGAAGTTTGAAAAGGATCGGTAGAAATAGGATCTCATTAACTTTTCATAATTATTTAGATGCCAATGCTTTTGTAGAACATCTTTGTCTTAAAGAAAACAATTTTAGGGTATTTATAAAACTCGATTACGAAGTGAAAAATGATGTCACAAGCGGGATTCGAACCCACGCCTATTGGGATTCCGACCCAATCGTGCTGCCACCACACCACCGTGACTAATTGTAGGACATGCAAATTTCACTTCGTACCATATTTACGTCTTAAGGTGACGGTATGCTATCTACCTGACAATGTTTAATACAATTCTAATTGTAAAGTTTTACGTATTAAGCCTATAACAATGTGTAAACATTGTCAGGTAGATAGCATACCGTCACCTTAAGACGTAAATATGATACGAAGTGAAATTTGCATGTCCTACAATTAGTCACGGTGGTGTAGTGGCAGCACGATTAGGCCGGAATCCCAATAGGCACGGGTTCGAATCCCGCTTGTGACATCATTTTTCACTTCGTAATCGAGTTTTATAAATAATTAAGCATATTAAATGCTAAATTTCAGTAATTTAAATAACAAGATTGTGTCATCGTTTAATACAATTCTAACTGTAAAGTTTTAAGTATTAAGCCTATAACAATGTGTAAACATTGTCAGGTAGATAGTATACCGTCACCTTAAGACGTAAATATGATACGAAGTGAAATTTGCATGTCCTACAATTAGTCACGGTGGTGTAGTGGCAGTACGATTGGGCCGGAATCCCAATAGGCGCGGGTTCGAATCCCGCTTGTGACATCATTTTTCACTTCGTAATCGAGTTTTATGAATAATTAAGCATATTAAATGCTAAATTTCAGTAATTTAAATTTTAGGGTATTCATACTTGCGGGGGTGGGTGCCCGTGAGGAACTCCTCTACGGCGACACGCACCGCCGCCAGCGCCTTGAGTGGCGCAGGCGCGAGTACCTCCGTCTGATGCCGCCCTACCCGAGGCAGCTGGTGACCGGACCGGGGATTAGTCTGATCGCCTCAAAGCGAGGCCACCGCGCGAGGACGACGCCCCGACGGCGAAAGTTGTCGGGGCGTCGACTCGAGAGGATACCCGCGAGGGTATACCGCCGGGCGGGCCACCGAAGACAAAGACTGGGTTCCGGTGGCCCGCTCATACGGCGTGGAGAGGTACATGTAGGGCGGGTCTATGAGGTCGTGCGCCGCTTCTTCTGTGGCCTCGTACGGATTTAGCGGGGCGTGACCACTTCATAGTACGCCGCCAAAAAAAAAAGAGTATTCATACTTGTTACATGTGTAATCTGTCCAAACATGTATGTATGACGTGGCAACCCTTTGCCTATGAATCTATATCCCTTTATGGACCTTTTGCTTCGTCTTCCTTCCGCTGACCTGCGATACCCATGTTCACGACAAATTGTCTAATAATGAAATCCATAATTATTACATTGATCATACTCTAATATGTGTATAAGATGTTTACCGCATTGACGTGTATTACTAAAGTTTATCTTCATCCACGGAGGTTGCACTTGCAAGCAAGTAAATGCCATCTCATCATCTCTCAATAACAATACCAACCTATAATGTTTACGCGAATCTCATATGCAGAGGCTAGCAAAGTCCACTCATCGCTTTCAAAATCATATTCACAGATATTAGCAACTCCCAAAAACATCCTAGTAGCCTAAATCCTCAGATAAGGACAGGTCAAGGCTCAAGTAGGAAAACCATTTTTGACAAACCTAAAAGTGTGCCTAAACTAATTAAAGATTATGACCAGAAGCTTCATCGTAATTTAACCCAACCCTCACTCTCAATCAAATGGTGGAGCCCTTTTAACTGACAAGCGCAATGATAGTACACCTTATTGCTATATCTAATATTATTAGGTCCTTACATATGAAATTAGCCTTTTGTCGTACTGACCAATTTGATCTGAAATATCTCCTTTGGTTAAGAATTCCAAATTCAAATTTATAAATTCATTTAGCTGGTACAATTGAGTTTTGAAAACAGTCATACTTTGTTTTTTTCCTCATTATTTTTTTTTCTTTGGCGTCGCTTATTACCGTACAATGGAAAACATGAAGTATCGGTATATTTACGAGTACGAGTTCTACCGTGGCATCAGTGCAACAGTGAAACAGTTCGAAGGATTAATGATGTGTACGGTAGGGGTGTCCACTTTGAAAAAACATCGATGTTTTTTTTCAATTCGATAAATCGAAACTGTACATCGATGTCTTTCGATGTATCGGATGAAAACATCGATGTTTTTAAACATCGAGTACTTTTTCTAAAGTCATATCAAGTGTTACTTCTAAAAAAAAAAGGTCTTTCTTGTGGCATTTATACCTATTCCAATCCCTTATAAAACAGATTTCTAAAAAAAAAGGTCTTTTTTGTCGCATTTACTGTTTCGATGTTTTATGAAAAAACATCGATACATCGAGTATTTCGATAGCTCTTCAAAACATCGGATCGATTCGATGTATCGCATTGTAAACATCGATGTTTTCGATGCATCGATGTATATCGAATATCCCTAGTGTACGGCGCTGGTGTCGCAAAAGAAAGCACGGTACGACTTTGGTTTCAACAATCAATCAATCCACCTGAAAACACAGCAACCTGTTTAGGCAAATAAACACACACGCGCAGACGCATACACAAGGAAATTTCATGTAATAGCACACCCTCACATTACAATTTAATTCTTCATCTATCTTCTCATTTTCTTTATTCTTTGCTTTATGTTATTTCTATTATTACTACTCTTGCTTTAATTATTTTAACCGACTTCAAAAAGGAGGAGGTTCTATGTTTCATTGTATGTATTTTTTTTTTATGTATGTGCAGCGATATTTTTGTCAATTGAGGGCCAAATTGTGGTCAAAATTCTTTTTTCTTTCTAAAGGGTATACACCAGAGGTGGTCCCATTGTCACCAAGTCATGATCTGATGATGGAAAGTCATGGAAATCGAGGGCAACCCTCAAATTTTATAGGCACATATTACGTGTCTCATATATTTTCCAAAGCTCTTCAAATATTTGCATCTGGCAGTGATAAACTCATTTAGGTGAGCTGATGACGGAAGGTACATCTCCTTAACGGTTAGGAGTTGGAGGATAATTCTTTCAATATCGTACGCACGCATAGACTTTTAGCTGTATTCTTTCAAGTTAACTCCCGAGGTGGTCCCATTATCACCAAATCATGATCTGATGATGTGAATACTTGGAAATCGAGGGCAACCCTTAAATTTTATAGACACATATTACGTGTCTCATGTATTTTTCAAAGCTATTCAAATATTTGCATCTGGCAGTGAACATTTCAGTTAGGTGAGCTGGTGATGGAAGGTACATCTCCTTAGCGGTTAGAAGTTGGAGGATAATTCTTTTAATATCATATGCACGCATAGACCTTTAGCTGTACTCTTTCAAGTTAACTCCCGAGGTGGTCCCATTGTCACCAAATCATGATTTGATGATGGGAATTCATGGCAATCGAGGGCAACCTTCAAATTACATAGGCACATATTACGTGTCTCATATATTTTCCAAAGCTATTCAAATATTTGCATCTGGCAGTGATAATCTCATTTAGATGAGCTGGTGATGGAAGGTACATCTCCTTAGCGGTTAGGAGTTGGAGCACAATTCTTTCAATATCATATACACGCATAGACCTTTTACTGTATTCTTTCAAGTTAATCACGTAAGCTAATAATGTAAGGTAATACTCTATAAGAAACTCTACTATGTAAGAAAAGGGGTCTACGTGTGAATGTGAGCAAAACCAAAATAATGGTCTTCGAAAGAGACGAAGCCAGAACAGATGTAAGAGTAACGATAAGTAATGATATACTAGAGCAAGTGGATGAATTTGTATATCTTGCATGTGGATTTAGCCGAGATGGAAGGTACACCACTGATATAGAGCGAAGAGTGAATGCGGGAAATAGAGTGAACGGAGCGTTGGGGCAACTTCTCGGCAGCTACCACCTCAGCCAGAAAGCAGGTGTAGCAATACATAACGCAGTGCTTGTCCCAACATTACTGTATGGAAGCGAGAGTTGGGTATGCAGAAAAGAGTATGAAAGTAAAATTAATGCGGTCGAAATGCGATCTCTGCGGAAAATCTGTGGAGTTAGGCTGACCGACCGCATTCGTAACGACGACGTAAGAGAGCGAGTAGGTATGAAAGAGAGTATTGGTGTAAAGATGCGAAAGGGCATGCTCCGATGGTTCGGACATGTGGAAAGAATGCCGAACGAACGTCTGGTTAAGAAGATATACAATGTGAAAGTGGAAGGATGTAGGTACCGAGGGAGACCGAGACTAACCTACCTAGACCAGATCGGTCATGTACTAAAGGAAGGTGGAGTCAAGAGTCTCCGAAACCGGCGAGCGTGTATGAAGAGAATTATGAATGTTGAGGAAGCGAGTGAAGTATGCAGAGATAGAGTTCTATGGCACTCTGTTCTCTCGGCTTAACCTGCAAGGGATATGGCGTGATGATATGTATGTATGTATGTACTACTCTATAATGATTAGGAGTTAGGTAATTCTTTATGTTGCCAATATGGTAATCTTTATTACGTAGATAGAAAATAACATACCAAGCTGGAAGGATGGACCTTTTTCAATTCACCTTTCTCAAAGTCGAACTGTTGTAAATGTGTATCATCATCTGGATTTAAGCTTCTCTCATATTTCGCCACAAATTGCCAAATTTTATTCTCCAGCAATTATCAGTTCGTTGAGCGATGTGGCCTGCCCATTGCCTCTTAGTGTGTTCATTCTTCGTGATATGTCGATTACACCCGTTATTCTATGGATTAGCGTATTTCGAATCCTATCTCGCACAGAAACAAGCGAGCATACCCCGCTCCATAGCACGCTGAGCGGCTTTGAGTTTTGTTACGAGACCCACATTTAGGGACCACATTTTCATGTCATAAATCATGACTGTTCATAGACTTGTGCCTTCAGACACTGAGATATATTAAGTGAGATGATCCTCTTAAGTTTCCTAAATGCTGTCCAGCCGTATTGGATAATTATATCGTACCTATTTAGAACCGTCTTATTCTTTGGCTTACGCTTTCTTCTGGTATAGTCTTTTGATTTGAGTAGTTTATTAGACCCTAAGTCGCAAAAAGCTGTCCCCCTAGAGTCTTTATACAATTCAGTGCAATATAAAACTGATCATTGGCAATTTATTTTTGCCTAAATCAAGGACAGCTTTGTTTAAGGCCTTGTAAAGTACCCCTTTTTTTTTGGTGGACTATGGATGCGTCTCGCCCCGCCAAATCGGTCTGGAGTGACGGAAAGGCGGCGCGTGACCGCATATCCACCGTAAAACTCCTCTCTCTTCGCCGTGCGAGCGGACCACCGGTACCCGATTTTTGTCTTCGGTGTTTGTAAAGTACCCTGGAGTTTATATACCGTAACCGCCCAACAGAGGATTAGCGGAAGCATTTTCCTTTCATTATCCCGTAACCTTTCGTTGCCTGATATATGGTTGACACAGGCGCTATGGCAACTAACCTGTCACTGTCTTTCACTTTTGTGCCAATAGTGTCGTCATTAAATTTTATAAAAACCAAAGGTAACCAGCCTCTGTTTCAATTTGGTCACAACGAAGGGGAAGCCTACAAGTTTGGATATTATCCCTATTGCCCACTTACCAAGCCCTTAATGACAGAGATATTGCATCTTACCATGACTCTGGAGCCTATATCTAGTTTTAACAATTGCATCAAACCGTCACAATTATTTACATCACTTGGATATTGGTAGTATCTCATACCTAACTTGCTGCCTCACGTGACTCATCGATAACACATATGGTGTATACGCGAATTAATTGAAACAGTGAAATTTAAACCATTGGCAACGAGATACAGCATTTCGTTTTCATTTTATTGAAATACGTTCTTTTTTTTATTTTGATTCCCTACTTCTATTCTTCCTTGTGCCATGTGCATTTTTAGTCGATCAACTCATAGTGCTATATTTAATAAATAATTTAATTTATATGAACTAGTTAAAATTATTACTTAACTATGATTATTTACACTAAAAATTCAAAAATAATTAAACTTTAAAAAAAATATTTAAATCGACTTCAAAACAGGATCAGCCAAAAACCATACTTATTTAAAACACTAAAAACTGAAAAATAATATGAACTGTTTAATCCTTTTCTAATTCTAATTATATATTAATTTTTATAAAATATAATTCCAATGTATGCTAGAAATCCACTACACGATTTGAAGTCGGTGCCAAGCTTAAATTAACAAAAAACAATAAGCTTAATGATTTACACACAGGGTAAAAAATTAATAAAATCAAATTATTAAAGGAAATAAGAATTAAAAGATGTATTTAGAACACTATAACGCCACAAATTTAATAACATTTTACACAACCGTGAACGACGTCTGCCTGTATGGATTAAATCGCTTAACCTTTTGCGCGTTCAGATCACTTCAGTCACAAGGGCGGCGTGGTTTAAATGCGATATAGTATACCTATTTGGCTTGGCCCCTACTTCAAATTGTGTTAGTGGATTTCTAGCATACATTGTAATTATATTTTATAAAAAATAATATATAATTAGAATTAGAAAAGAATTAAACAGTTCATATTATTTTTCGGTTTTTAGTGTTTTAAATAAGTATGGTTTTTGGCTGATCCTATTTTGAAGTCGGTTTATAATTTTTTTTAAAGTTTAATATTATTATTTTTTTACTCTCTAGGGCTTTGCTGAAAACGGCCACCGAAGTCAAAAATCGAGTACCGGTGGTCCGCTCGCACGGCGAAGAGAGAGGAGTTTTACGGTGGGTCTATGGAGTCACGCGCCGCCTTTCCGTCACCCCGGACCGATTCGGCGGGGCGAGACGCATCCGTAGTCCACCAAAAAAAAAAAGGGGGGTTTGCTGAAAACCAGCCGTGCATATATACTATGCCATACAGCGCTGAGCATTCCCCTGTTGACAATATAATGTGTAATTAGGTAATAAAAGTGATACATATATTGTAACTGTTACCTATTTGCTCATTTGTTATATTGCCAATAAATCTGATTCTATTATATTCTATTCTATTCAACGTTTTCGTTCTGCAAATTTCGACTTTCAGAACCAACCCCGTGGACGGCCGGAGACCAAAGTGAAAAATGAAGAATTAAAGGCTACTGTGGAAGCGGATCCATCCACTTCAGAGATAGCTGGAGGCTTCGGTGTAAGTGACAAAACTGTATTAATCCACTTGAAGCAAATCGAGAAAGTTAAAAATCTTGAACGAACGAACCTCATGAATTGAGTGAATCGAACTTGCAAACACGCGTCGACTGCTGTGTGACTTTGCTCAAACCGACAGAATAATGAAGGGATTTTAAATCGAATATGATTACTTGTGATGAAAAGTGGATACTGTACGATAATCGGAAGCGCTCGTCGCAATAGCTGAACCCTGGAGACCCAGCCAAATCCTGCTCTAAACGAAAATTGACTCAGAAAAAGTTACTTGAGAGTGTTTGGTGGACTAGCGCTGGTGTCGTTCATTACAGCTTTCTAAAATCTAGCCAAACAATTACGGCAGCTATTTATTGTCAGCAACTGCAAACCATGAAGGAAGAACTAGCTGCTAAACAACCGAGATTGGTCAATCGCTCTAGGCCACTGCTGCTTTACGACAACACAAGATCACACACTGCACAATAAACAACCACTAAGTTAGATGAGCTACAATTGGAATATCTGCGACATCCACCGTACTCCCCGGACCTTGCTCCAACTCCGATGCGGCAGTCTAAACCATCTTCAAAGAGTTTATTGATTCTCGCCCCCGTGGTTTTTTTAGTAAAGGGATCAATGAACTACCTATGAGATGGCAAAAGTACATGGATAACAACGGTGCATACTCTGATTAATCTATACATATAATAAAAATGTAACGGATCGCTGTCTGTAAGATATATGAGAAAAAATATTATTGGGACCTTTATCAACACAAATAGAACCCAAAACAATGATTTTTAAAATTTTTGTCTGTTTATCTGTGCGTTTGTGCACGCTAATCTCAGAAACAGCTTATCCGATTTAGACGCGGTTCTCGCTAATATATTGTGGTAAGCTTCACTTAACATTTAGGCTTTATTACATGTCAATTTATTTATAAATAAAAAAGTTATGTCAATTTAAAAAATGCTCAGAGAAAAACATCTTTATCGATTCTTTTCAAATTACGTACAAATTATCTTCAGTAAAAATAAATAAACACGTGTTTCAGCATTTCTTAATTTTCACCCTCTGGGGGGTGTCAATTAGGCCTGCGAAGCGGGTTGGACGACTCATTAAGTCATTACTGCCAAGCCGATATTATTGAAGCTGGCAACTTGAAATTTTGACAGTGGTTTCTTTCTATGACGTAGAGATTTACTAAGAAAGGATTTTATGAAATACACCCCTAAGGGGGTAAAACAGAGTGGCAAAGTTTGTATGGGGAGAAAAAAATCTGTATTGATTCTTTTCAAATTACGCGTCGAATCAAATATTCTATGGTAATATCCGGCATTTGTCTACTTTCACCCTCTGGTCGTGTAAAGTAGGCCTGTGAAGCGGGTTGAACGACTCATTATCGCCAAACTGAAACTATTAAAACTAGAAACCATACATTTTGACGCGTTTCTTTTTATGACATAGAGATTCAATATGAAAGGATTTTATGAATTCCACCCCTAAGGGGGTGTAACAAAGTGGCATAGAAAATTTCTTTATCGATTCTTTTCAAATTACATACAAATATTCTTCGGTAAAAATAAATAAAAACGTGTTTCTCCCTCCCTCGCCATCAACCCTGCACCAGTGCCGTCGTGGCGCTCAGTGCCGGCGTGAGAGCTCACACGATACACAAAGTAGACGGGAATAGGTTCTTGCCTAAGGGTTTAAGATACAGGTTAAGTTTAGCTTCAAAAATGTTCATTCTGTAACTCAAATAATAAATCTATCTAACGAGGTCGCAACTCTGCTGGTGAAACAAAACAGTCAAATAAAGGGTGGCGATAATTATACTTTTATCCCATGGTCATACCGTAAATATTATATTAAAGACAATATTATTTGTAGAATGAATAGGCTATGGTATATAGACACACCGCGCCCAATCCGTCCGAGGTGACGTGTGACCCCATAGCGCGCCGTACACGTACATCTACGTTGTGCGGGCGGGCCACCGCACCCGGGTATCATCTCGAGTCGAAGCCCTCATGCAGTGAACCTCAATACAGGTACACACGCTTGCGCCGCCCAAAGCACCGGCGGTAGAACGTGTGAACGTAGAGTATTTTCTCTCGGGCCCACTCTATTGCCTAATTCCGTTAGACAACTAACTCGCAGAAGGCGGCGACCGCATCCCAGTTTCTGACGCTGTTAATCATCGTCCTAGCGATAAAACCTGGGGGGGGGGGGCACACTTAAAACATTACTTATTTTTACTGACCGTCGCGCCGCCTACAGATTGGCTGTACAAACTTAAGTGCTGCCATTTTGTCCTGCCTGTCAAACGTTTGACAACTGAGAATTGTTATTTTTTGTTCCTAGCGTAGGTACTTATTGTCATCGATCTATTTCGGTTATTGATATTTTTCTGAAAATTATCTCAAGTTTCAATGTTAGGCTGATATTATTATTGTTCAATTATCAGCTGATATGTTTTTTTTTACATTTCAGGATTGCTTTCATAGTAAAAGAAAATTCTATGTAATTACACATGCACATGTAGATATGTATATATATTACTTCAACTTTAGTTCACCGCCTAAACTCTGGGTGGCAGCACTTTCCATACATGCATATTTTATCATCGAGTTGCCACTCTTTTTCAATTTAATAACTTTACTCTTTGGATAAAACTTAAACACCTTGCATTGCTTTTTCTATTTAACTCTGTCAGAGATGACTTATGCGTGGACGAAGTCGCGGGCGAAAGCTAGTTAAATATATCTTACAAAAAAAAAATGACTTTATATTCCTCCCGTACTAAACTCCAATTTCATATGTAAGGACCTAATATTTCATTGTTAAACAACATATTCATTGTACATTCAAATATAATAGAAACGACTAACTTGTTTGCTGGAAGGACCATTCTTGGTTATTGAACATGGTATTGTTAATTAAGGGGCTTCACTACCTTCTCAAGAATGGTATCTTGATACACTTGTGCCGATGTTTTGATAACTTGTAACATCAACAGAAATATGCATTATATGAAAATGTGTCCCCTTTAAGTGGAATAGACGAGATTAGTAAACGTGTTTCGTTGACACCCATTGAGTAAACATAAAAAGAAAGACACATGAAGAATATTTATTTTTGCTGCAAGAAACACAAATAACAACAACAAACGAAAATTGAGAATTGCTTACATTAAAAAATATCCATAAAAGAAATAAAATTACAAACATATCTATACGGTACGATTTTTTTATTTCGTCTTTTCCTTATGGTGACGTTGTAAGAATACCACCTACTATCTTGCCCATGGGTATCTTAAAAAACAACTAATCGATATAATAGACTACTACACTCACGGGAAAGTAAGGGGTAGTGACCTATTCTTATACCGTCACCACACGAGGAGTGCATTTGCATGCTCATTGTAAGGCTGATAATAACTATAGATATATAATTAACTATAGATAGAATCTATAGTTAATTATATATTCCTCGCTGTCACATTAGCACGGTGCCTTTTCGGTGGAGCAGATCTCTAAGCCTGCTGCTGTTTCTTGGCTTTTCTCGCGGCTAGAACGGTCAGCTTTTCCTCCGTGTACCTTTCTTTTTTAATTTCAGCTTTAATCTTAGCTTAGATTTCTTTGGTAGTCTCCCATCATTTCTTCGCATTCCTCTGTCACTTCCTTATAATCTTAATTTGCTTTAATATTTGCAGTTTTAGAGACGCAGCTGATCTGGCTCTCTTCTTAGGTGCACCTTGGACCCACTACGGTAACATTTCCTGTGGGGCAGATCTCGCAGCCTGATGCTGTTTCTTTGCCCTCACGACTAAAGCGTAAAAGCTGTATATTCTTTTCTTTTTGCCCCTCTTTTTTAGTTTTAGCCTTAATTCTAACTTCGACATTTTTGGTAAGCTCCAAGTTTTGCTTCGTAGCCGTTTGTGTCTTCTCTATAATATTCTTTTTTTTTGTTCGATTCTTGCATGTTGCACGGCGCAGCTGATGCGGCTCTGTTCTTAGCTGCAGCTTGGACTGCCGCCTGGCCTGTAATATTTCCGGTGGAGCATCTTTCGCGTCCATTTTTTTGTCTACATCTTGGACTATCGTCTGTAACATTTCCGGTGGAGCAGATCTCGCAGCCTGCTGCGGTTTCTTGGCCCTCACGACTAAAGCGTCCTGTATTTTCTTTTCTTTTTGCCCCTCTTTTTTAGTATTAGCCTTAATTCTAACTTCGACATTTTTGGTAAGCTCCAAGTTTTGCTTCGTAGCCGTTTGTGTCTTCTCTATAATCTTCTTTTTTTTTGTTCGATTCTTGCATGATGCAAGGCGCAGCTGATGCGGCTCTCTTCTTAGGTCCAGCTTGGACTGCCGCCTGGCCTGTAATATTTCCGGTGGAGCATCTTTCGCGTTCATTTTTTTGTCTACATCTTGGACTATCGTCTGTAACATTTCCGGTGGACCAGATCTCGCTTCAATCTTAGCATAGATTTCTTTGGTAGTCTCCCATCTTTTCTTCGCATTCCCCTGTCTCTTTTTTATAATCTTCATTATAATCTTCATAATAATCTCCATTTGCTTCAATATTTGCAGTTTTAGGGACGCAGCTGATGCGGCTCTCTTCTTAGGTGCACTTCGGACCCTCTCCGGTATTATTACCGGTGGAACAGATCTCGCAGCCTGCTGCTGTTTCTTGGCCCTCACGAATAAAGCGTCCTGTCTTTTCATCTCTTTTTGACCCCCTTTTTTAGTTTTAGCCTTAATCCTAACTTCGACATTTTTGTTAAGCTTCAAGTTTTGCTTCGTGGCCGTTTGTGTCTTCTCTATAATCTTCTTCTTTTTGTTCGATTTTTGCATGTTGCAAGGCCCAGCTGATGCGGCTCTCTTCTTAGGTGCAGCTTGGACTGCCCCATGTAACATTTCTAGTGGAGGAGGTTTCGCGTCCAGTTTTTTATTTGCATCTTGAACTATCGGCTGTGACATTTCCGGTGAAGCAGGTCTCTCGTCCAGTTTTTTGTTTACATATTGGACTATCGCCGGTAACATTTCCAGTGAAACAGATATCCCTCCCAGTATTTTATACATATCTTGGATTATCAACTGTAACGTTTTCAGTGGAGCAGGTCTCGCAGTCAGTTTATTATTTGCATCTTGAACTTCCGCCTGTAACATTTCCGGTGAAGCAGGTCTCGCATCCAGTATTTTGTTTACACCTTGGAATAATGCCGGTAACATTTCCAGTGAAACAGGACTTCCTTCCAGTGTTTTATTTATATCTTGGATTATAAAATGTAACGTGTTCAGTGGAGCAGGTCTCGGGCTCAGTTTTTTGTTTCCAATTTGAAGTATATGTAACATTTGCCATGTAGTAAATCTCGCGTTCAGTTTTTTGTTTACATCTTGGACTATCGCCTGTAACATTTCCGGTGGACCAGGTCTCGCCTCCAGTTTTTTGTTTGCATCTTGGACTATCGTCTGTAACATTTCCGGTGGACCAGGTCTCGCCTCCAGTTTTTTGTTTACATCTTGGACTATCGCCTGTAACATTTCTGGTGGACCAGGTCTCGCCTCCAGTTTTTTGTTTGCATCTTGGACTATAGCCTGTAACATTTCCGGTGGACCAGCTTTCGCGTCCAGTTTTTTGTTTGCATCTTGGACTATCGCCTGTAACATTTCTACTGGAGCAGGTCTCGCGTCCAGTTTGTTGTTTATGTATTGGACTATCGCCGGTAAGATTGCTAGTGAAACAGGTGTCCTTTCCAGTGCTTTATTTATATCTTGGATCAGCAACTCTAACATTTTCAGTGGAGCAGGTCTCGCGCCAAGCTTTTTGTTTCCAATTTGAAGTATATTTATCATCTGCCATATAGTAAGTCTCTTGTCCAGGTTTTTGATTACAAATCGGACTCTTACCTGCAACAATGCCTGTGGAGCAGGTGTCACGTCCAGTTTTTTGTTTACATCTTGGACTGATAGATAGGCGATAGCCTGTAACATTTCCGGTGGACCAGGTCTCGTGTCCAGTTTTATGTTTACATCTTGGACTATCGCCTGTAACATTTCTTCTGCAATGATAAAATATAATGTTAGATCATTATTAATTTAATTGAGATAACTTTGTTGAAATTTTTATAAAGAAGACATATCTTTGTACAATAAAAATGAATACAAATAATCATCTTCATGTTAGCTCATACATATCTTACTGTTGGGCTCGAATCTCCTCCATATATATTAGGCTAATGAAGACAGTAGATAATATATAATATAATTTCAAGGATTACAAAAAATCATAATTGAAAAAGAATTCCTGGCTTAGTAGTCGCCTCACAGTTGTTAAGCTTGTTTTAAATAAATCAACGTCATACAACTTGCATTTTACATTAAGAGTCTGCCCTGCTAGCCACAAGAAACTATTTTGCCTGTAATTGGTGGACACCACGTTTAAACTCAATGGAGTATGATGCCGCGTAGATTTGCTTGGAACATTAATATTATTTTTTGATAGAAGTTCAGGGCTATCTATATTATTACGAATAATTTTTAAAATGTCGATAATAAATGTGGAATATCAGTAATTTCTCGTCGATTAGATAGTGGGAGAAGATGGAATGTAGCAAATAATTTCAAATAATCCTCGGATCTAAATATAATATTAGTACGATAGCATAAATATTTGATAAACCGCTTTTGAATATTTTTGATTTTGGTAATCTGCTTACCATACCTAGGATTCCATATTTCTGAACCGTATTCCAATATGCTCCTAACAAACATACAATAAAGTATTTTAAGAGTTTTATTCTACTTAAAATAATTTGAAACTCTCATCATAAACCCTAAGGATTTCAAAGCTTTTTTGACGATATTATCTATTTGAACATCGAACATTGGTTTAGAGGCATAAATAACACCAAGATCACAACTCTCATTATATCTATTAATTATATGTCCACATAAAGTATAATTCGATAGAATAATATGTTTCTTTCTAGCGTAAGTGACAAAAGAGCGTTTTAATGGGTAAGTTCTGGGTTGTTTTTGTGACAATAATCTTCAAAGCGCGACAAGTCAGATTGCAAAGCTTAGACATCATTATACGATGATATGGAGCTAAAAATTTTCATGTCGTCTGCAAAACACAGTTCTCTAGAAGTATGGAAACACCGGCTGATATCATTTCTAAAAATTATAAACAATAATGGCCCAAAAAGCGAGCCTTGGGGTACGCTACTGGGGATAATTATTCAACTAGATATGAATTTTTTCATAGCAACTGTTTGAGATCTATTTTATATATAAGATATAAAACATCTTAACAAGTCTCCATGTATACCTATAGACCTCAGTTTATGAATTAAGATATTATGATCAATTCTATCAAAACATTTCGTGTAGTCTGTGTACGCTACATCGATTTGTTTAGCCCACGATAAATTATCGGTTATACAATCATCTAGAAGAATTTAGTTAGATGTAGATCTCCCTTTTATAAATAAACCCATATTGGAAATCGCTGAATGAGCTCTTTATGGTAAAATATAATTGGTTATATATACAATGCGAAAGTGGAAGGATGTACTGGGTGTACCGGGTGAGACCGAGACTCACCTACCTAGACCAGATTGGTCACGTACTGAAGGAAGGTGGAGTCAAGAATCTCCGAAACAGAAAGAGAATTATGAATGTTGAGGAAGCGAGTGAAGTATGCAAGGATAGAGTTCTCTGGCACTCTGTTCTTTCTGCCTACCCTGCAAGGGATATGGCGTGACATATCATCATACATACGTATGTATAATTGGTTATAAATATTTTTTCCAATAATTTCACTATTAGGCACATTTTTGATATGGGACGATAATTCGTTACATCAATTTTAGGACCCTTCTTATGTACAGGGGTTAAAAATACAGACTTCCACATGGAAGGCATAACACCATCCTGTAACGACAATTTAAAAAGTGTAGAAATAGGTAGAGAGAGATAGGCAATAGTTTCTGCACAATTTAGTATTACTAAGCCCTAAACATAATATTCAAGGAAGAGCACCTGTGACTTTTACATCCCGGTTCTCAGGCCTTACTAGCTTCCATTAGAACGTGTTTTTGACTTATCTGGTGGTAGAGGTACAGTTAGAAGTACTGTAAGCAAATGAATAGTTTGTCGAAGATTTAAGGGTCAAACTATACAGAATATTATGGGCAATCTTCCTGCACAAAGACTGAAACCTGACTATCCATTTATCACTGTGGGCATAGAATTCGCAGGACCATTTATGATCACGGATCGCAAGGGTCGTGGTTGTGAAATCACAAAATGTTATCTTTGCATATTCGCGTGTTTTAGATATAAGTGTACCTATCCATTTAGAGGCCGTGAGTGAGCTTACAAAGGATGCCTTTCATGTTATCCTTAAAGCGTTTCGTTTCTCGCAGAGGGCTGTCAAAGCAAACATTTTGCGACAATGGTGGAAATTTTGTCGCTGCATCTAAAGAACTCAAAGAATTCTTTGCCATTAACGCCAACGCCCTATCGCTGACTTTGCCGCTGTCGACGGCGTTGAATTTTGCTTCTCACCTGCATACGCTCCTCACTTCAATGATTTAATGGCGACCGGTGTTAAGTCAGCTAAGTTCCATCTGAGTAGGATACTAGGGAGGACACATTTAACTTATGAGGAATTGTCTTCACTGTTCACTCAAACATAAAGCATCCTCAATAGTCGCCCACTATGTCCTTTGAGTTCTTCTCCTACGGACTATTATCCCTTGACTCCAGACCACTTTTTAATCGGTAGACCACTCAATTCTCTGCCATCACCGTCTCTGCCATCTATTAATACAAACCGTCACGACATATACGTTTCATCGAATGGAGCAATTTAAGCAGCACTTTTGGCAGCCCAAATGCATTTGCACGATTGGGCCGGCATCCCAATAGGCGCGGGTTCGAATCCCGCTTGTGACATCATTTTTCACTTCGTAATCGGGTTTTATAAATAATTAAGCATATTAAATGCTAAATTTCAGTAATTTAAATAAGTTATTCCGTCTCATTCATGTTTTTATACTATTTCCTTGTAAATAATTATTACATAAATATTAATAGTAATCTAATCTTTTAATTTTAAATACACTCATTTGCAAAAAAAACGGGCGGTTTTGATTTTCATTCATATTTAAAAAGATACAATACCAAAAAGGTTTCAATCGTTTGTACACGTTACTGGCCGGTTTTAAAAATGCTGTGGTATTTAAAAAAGTACGTTCTAAATTCAATTTTTCATTTGATGTTCATTTTTACAGAAAACCCCTTTTTATCCTACATTTTTGGCGCGAAGTTCCAGAAGTTAACATCGACTTTCATAACTTTTATTCAATTTTTATCGATTAATTTCATATCCTTGACTGTCAAAGCTTTATTTAATGCTGTTTGGCTGTATCAAAAATGGTAGATAAAGTGGTAAAAGCTACCAAAATTATCGCGCTGCTTGAAGAGGGTTGCAGCCAATGTTTCGTGGCTAGGAGGCTAAATGTTAGTCGCTCGACAGTCCAAAGGACCTGGCAGCGATATCAGGAGACTGGTTCCGTCGAGAGAAGGCCTGGTTCTGGAAGAAAACCATGTACCCAACCACGGGATGATCGTTTTCTTGTGAGTCGCGCATTGAGAAATCGCAAATCTTCGTATGTGGATCTTAAGAACAACCTCCAAGAAGTAAGAAATGTGCATATTAGTCTATGGACGGTCAGGAGGAGGCTTCTCGCTGCCAATATACGCAGTCACCGCCCGGCCCGCGGCCCCAAATTACTCCGTGAGCACAGAGTTCACAGGCTTAGGTTCGCTAGAAATTGTGAATCATGGACTCAAGACGATTGGAATAGGGTTTTGTTCTCTGATGAAGCCAGGATATCTCTGTTCGGTGAAGATCGACGTCGGCGAGTGCTAAGAAGACAAGGAGAACGCTTTGCAGAGGCATGTTTCGAAGAAATCACACCTTATGGTGGGGGCTCTGTTATGTTTTGGGCAGGAATAAATTCAATGGATCGTACAGAGTTAGTCTTCATTGAAAACGGCTCACTGACTGGGCATCGATACATAACGGAAGTTCTAATTTCTCATGCACAACCCGCATTGGCCGCTCTAGGTGAAGACTCGATTTTTATGGACGACAATGCTCGCGCCCACCGATCCCGCGATGTTAATGCGTATGTGCAAGAGGTCGGCATTCGTCGTTTGGATTGGCCAGCTCGAAGTCCCGACCTCAATCCCATAGAGCATGTCTGGGACGTTCTGAAACGGCGTGTGAGATCAGTACACCCGGCTCCGCAGACCATCAGAGAGCTGAAGAATGTGATTACTGCGGAGTGGGAACGTATTCCGCAAGCAAGTATCCGGGATATACTCGCTAGCATGCCCAGACGAATTCAAGCTGTGATTTTAGCTAGAGGGGGTCACACTCGATACTAAACATTTATCTGCTTTTACTTTATTAAAGAAAAACAAACAAAAAAACTTTTTTATTTTTACTTCATGAGCATATGCACTACTAGCGAATATACACTACTAGCGAGGTTTAGCATTATTTCCCATAAATTGTATCTAAATTTTATGAAATACTGATGAAAACGATTATTTTCTTATTAATTTACCAAATTGTGTGGATAAAACTACCTATAATTATCAAACAAAGAAATATTAACATTTGAAATGGTTCATTGCTTAGGTGCCCGTTTTTTTTGCAAATGAGTGTATAATATTACAATAATGTATACTTACTTTTTTTTAGTAAAATTAAAAGCAATGAATCCAAACTTATCTTTGCAACGCTTATTACCGACTGAACTGTCGATTAGAAAGTTATTTTGCAGATAATATGAAGTTGATTGCGACGATAAAAAAAAACTGTAATAAATTAAATATCTTTATGAAACAAGATTTTTGCGATATCAATTTTCTTTTGCAACAGGTTTTTAGTGTTAATTTAGTTTCTTAAAAAAATACTAAGATAGAGATAGAAATACTAAGGCCCACCGGCTAATACAAATAAACAATTGGTACAAAATATGTTATCACAAATCTTATCAGGTACTACTAAGTAATGTGTTGTTATATATTCGTCCTATCATATCTATATTATAAATACTATCATATATCTATAAATATATATATATATATATATATATATATATATATATATATATATATATATATATATATATATATATATATAAAAGAAAAATTATTGAAAGGAGAATGAGGATGGTGTCCGATGGTTTACTGTGTGAGACACAAGGAGGTTTCAGGAGTGGAAGGGGATGCATGGATCAAGTGTTCTCTCTGCGCAACATTGTGGAGAAGCATCTGGCTCTAGGTCAGAGGGTTTTCTGCAGTTTTGTGGATCTGGAGAGAGCATTTGACACGGTTGTACGAAAGGAACTTTGGGACATTTTACCGGAGTATGGTATTAACGGTAAACTGCTACAGGCTGTGCAGTCCAGTTACATGGGCTGTAGAGCCTGTGTGCGGCTGGATGATGGAATGTCGCCTTGGTTTGACGTCAATATCGGCGTTAAGCAGGGGTGCGTTCTGTCAGCCAGGCTGTTTATCATATATCTGGATAAATGTCTCCAAAGGTTGAACGATATGAATGTGGGAGTCCAGATGGGCGACTCAGTGGTCACTGCTCTGCTTTATGCAGATGATGCAGTCCTGCTGGCACAGTCAGCGATTGACCTGCAGACCCTAGTCGACACAATGACAGAAGATTGTAAGAAAAGGGGTCTACGCGTGAATGTGAGCAAAACCAAAATAATGGTCTTTGAAAGAGATAAAACCAGAACAGATGTAAGAGTAACAATAGGTAATGATGTACTAGAGCAAGTGGATGAATTTGTATATCTTGGATGTGGATTTAGCCGAGATGGAAGGTACACCACTGATATAGAGCGAAGAGTGAATGCGGGAAATAGAGTGAACGGAGCGTTGGGGCAACTTCTCGGCAGCCACCACCTCAGCCAGAAGGCACGTGTAGCAATACATAACGCAGTGCTTGTCCCAACATTACTGTATGGAAGCGAGAGTTGGGTATGCAGAAAAGAGTATGATAGTAAAATTAATGCGGTCGAAATGCGATCTCTGCGGAAAATCTGTGGAGTTAGGCTGACCGACCGCATTCGTAACGACGACGTAAGAGAGCGAGTAGGTATGAAAGAGAGTATTGGTGTAAAGATGCGAAAGGGAATGCTCCGATGGTTCGGACATGTGGAAAGAATGCCGAACGAACGCCTGGTTAAGAAGATATACAATGCGAAAGTGGAAGGATGTAGGTACCGAGGGAGACCGAGACTAACCTACCTAGACCAGATCGGTCATGTACTGAAGGAAGGTGGAGTCAAGAGTCTCCGAAACCGGCGAGCGTGTATGAAGAGAATTATGAATGTTGAGGAAGCGAGTGAAGTATGCAGAGATAGAGTTCTCTGGCACTCTGTTCTCTCTGCCTACCCTGCAAGGGATATGGCGTGATGATATGTATGTATGTGTGTATATATATATATATATATATATATATATATATATATATATAATCTATAGATATATATAATCTATAGATATCTATAGATGTATATGATTATATATCTATAGATTATTATTATTAACAGCTAGACGTGCTCTGTGTAACAGAGACCAAGCGAAGGGGCAGCGACGCCTGCGATCTTCCTGGCGGGATGGCTCTGTGGTCTGGTGTACCACAGAGCGATCGAGCCAGCATGGGGGTAGGAGTGCTGTTGTCCTCTCGCTTGGCCTCAGGTGTGAAGGATTACGGAATGTATGATCCCAGACTTCTTTGGGTCCGTATAAAACTTGGTAATTAACCACCAAGGTATTCATTGTTGTAGCATATGCTCCCGTAGGATCCTCGGTGGCATCAGACCTAGAGAAGTTTTGGGATAATGTTAGGGAAGTTCTGGATATGGCAGAAACCAGTGAACGCGTGATTGTATGCGGAGATTTGAACGGATGGGTGGGGACCAAGCGTCCCGACTATGAGGAAGTACTTGGTCCATTTGGTGATAAGAGAGTGAACGACGCAGGTAGGCTCATAGCGGATATATGCATGGAGAGAAACCTTATTGTGTCAAACATATTTTTCCAACATAAGGATATCCATATGTATACATGGAGAAGTAATGAACAGAAAAGTATAATAGATTTAATTTTGGTAGACAGTCGCCTCCGTAGCAAAATATTGGACGCAAGAGCCTACAGGGGCCCCACAGTCGATACGGACCACTATCTCGTTATTGCGAGATTTAATGGTCTATTCAGAAAGTGGAGGTACTGGCGAGAACGTGTCCACTTTGGAGGGCTTGAAAGAATAAAGGTTGAAAGGTTGCAAGAATAGTGTGTAAGAGAAAAGTATGCAGAGGGTGTCCGAGAACGGCTGATGATGGAAAGCCAGCCGCAATCGGACATTGAAGAATGCTGGAGAGTATTGAAAGAGAGTATGGTAGATACAGCGAAAGAAGTATGTGGAAGTTCAAAGAAGCATAGAAAAACAAATGGTGATGCATGGTGGGATGCGGAAGTGGCAGCTTCCGTAGAGCAAAAGAAGAAAGCGTGGCTGGACTATGTCTCTTCTTTGAATCTAAATGACAGTATGACTGAACAGAAGAAAGAAATATATCGGCAATGTAAGAATGACACCAAGGCCTTAGTGAAAGAGAAACGTGATAGAGCAAAAGTATGAGTGTAGAAGATAGGCTGACTAAAAACTTCGAGGGTAACACCAAACACTTTTGGAGGGAGATGAAGAAGTCTCGGTGTGGTTAGTCAGCCTTCAGAATGAATAAAATAAGGTCTAAAGGTGGAGACATTCTTACACAAACACAAGACGTGTTAAGGCGATGGAGTGAACATTTTGGCGATATGTATGCGGATGCTACGGTTGACGCCGGTGTCGCATGTGGTTTAGTAGAACAACATTCGACAGCGGCGTCCTCCGATGACATCAGTATAGATGAAGTTGAATGGGCGATAAGAAGTTTGAAAAATGGTAAAGCAGCGGGCATTGATATGGTGTCTGCCGAGATGATCAAGCTTGGTGGCTCCTGTGTCTGGGAGGCGTTCCTGTTGCTCCTCAATTTATGTTGGAGCTCAGGAATGGTTCCCGGAGACTGGAATAGTGCAGTCATCATGCCTTTGTTTAAAAACAAGGGTTCACGTTATGACTGCGCAAATTACAGAGCCATAAGCTTGACCAGTTTGGCAGCAAAAGTGGTACGGTAAAATTATATAGTAAAATTATATATATATATTAAAGTAAAATTATATTAAAGGAGAATGAGGATGGTGTCCGATGTTTTACTGTGTGAGACACAAAGAGGTTTCAGGAGTGGAAGGGGATGCATGGATCAAGTCCACATAATCCATATAAAGCTATGTTTATAAAATATGGAATACAACTATTTCTAGGCAGTCTTAAGACGGCTTAGAAATAGTTTTATATTGATATATAAACCTTGTATCCAACATGGTATGTATAACATATAATTAGTTTTTGAATTATAAAATTCTTCTTTATTTTGGCGGGCATCTGAAGACAACATGTGGTGGTCTTGTATTATATTCAATATCTTAGTGTTTTAAAGTGTTATATTAAATAAATTTGACGGCATTTTATTTACAGCGATGTGGTGAATATGATATGAAATTGCTTTACAACGTTTTCCTTTTCCATCAAAATTCCCAGAAGACATCATTAACAGTGTGGCCATAGCACTGTTGATGGCGACGATTTGTCTTACTGACGGACAATGACTAATATGATGAGTCTAAGAACATTAATAAAATTATAACTCGACACTGGCAACAATGGCTCTTATAAGTTGCTGATTGCCAATATAAAAAAAGGACGAAGAATTATAAATGGTAGAAAAGCGGCGCGAAATGATTTTCTGTGCTAGAAATTGGTTTGATAAACCACCGCGTGTCTAGATCAAAATTTTACTACTACAAATCAAACGTCATTCATCCATTAATCGGCCTATCGAGGTGACCGATGATTTGGCGATACTCGATGTTATAAGGTGCTTAAAAGCGGACTGACCTGATTTTAGGTAGTTTTACCAATACCAAGCTTTTTCTATAGCCTATGATGGTAAACGTATACGTGATAGTAAGTGTTACTGCCGCTGGCAAACGTGTAAGCAGCACGCCTGATGATAAGTATTACTGGCGCCCATGGACCTTTGCAATACCAATCCAACTAAATACCAATCAAAACCTCAAACCCACCCAAAAAATTGGGCTGCCGGCTGCCTCTCTTACCGAACGAACCGCAATAGCAAATTACCATTGCTCAGACGTCGATTTTCTGCGAGAGTGTGGTACTACCGGACGGACCGGCCCGCGGCTGTAGGCAGAAAACTGTCAACAAAGGGGCTCTACTACTATTAAACATAAGGGGTATAAGACTGAGTATATATTGTTAACCCGCTCCTATACCAGACAGTTAATAATCTATAGATATATAATCATATACATCTATAGATAATATATATATATATATATATATATATATATATATATATATTTTTAGTCAGCCTATCTTCTACACTCATACTTTTGCTCTATCACGTTTCTCTTTCACTAAGGCCTTGGTGTCATTCTTACATTGCCGATATATTTCTTTCTTCTGTTCAGTCATACTGTCATTTAGATTCAAAGAAGAGACATAGTCCAGCCACGCTTTCTTCTTTTGCTCTACGGAAGCTGCCACTTCCGCATCCCACCATGCATCACCATTTGTTTTTCTATGCTTCTTTGAACTTCCACATACTTCTTTCGCTGTATCTACCATACTCTCTTTCAATACTCTCCAGCATTCTTCAATGTCCGATTGCGGCTGGCTTTCCATCATCAGCCGTTCTCGGACACCCTCTGCATACTTTTCTCTTACACACTATTCTTGCAACCTTTCAACCTTTATTCTTTCAAGCCCTCCAAAGTGGACACGTTCTCGCCAGTACCTCCACTTTCTGAATAGACCATTAAATCTCGCAATAACGAGATAGTGGTCCGTATCGACTGTGGGGCCCCTGTAGGCTCTTGCGTCCAATATTTTGCTACGGAGGCGACTGTCTACCAAAATTAAATCTATTATACTTTTCTGTTCATTACTTCTCCATGTATACATATGGATATCCTTATGTTGGAAAAATATGTTTGACACAATAAGGTTTCTCTCCATGCATATATCCGCTATGAGCCTACCTGCGTCGTTCACTCTCTTATCACCAAATGGACCAAGTACTTCCTCATAGTCGGGACGCTTGGTCCCCACCCATCCGTTCAAATCTCCGCATACAATCACGCGTTCACTGGTTTCTGCCATATCCAGAACTTCCCTAACATTATCCCAAAACTTCTCTAGGTCTGATGCCACCGAGGATCCTACGGGAGCATATGCTACAACAATGAATACCTTGGTGGTTAATTACCAAGTTTTATACGGACCCAAAGAAGTCTGGGATCATACATTCCGTAATCCTTCACACCTGAGGCCAAGCGAGAGGACAACAGCACTCCTACCCCCATGCTGGCTCGATCGCTCTGTGGTACACCAGACCACAGAGCCATCCCGCCAGGAAGATCGCAGGCGTCGCTGCCCCTTCGCTTGGTCTCTGTTACACAGAGCACGTCTAGCTGTTTGTCCGCCATGACGGATATCAGCTCGTATAACTTACCTTCCACACAACCTCTTACATTCCACGTGCCCACCCGGCACTCTGCTCTCCTCGACTCTCCTGACTGGGCAAGGCGTGATGGGTGGCGGCCCCCATCACCCCAACTGCCGAAGTTCGTACCAACGGGAGCGGGTCGGTACGCGTCGCCTCCGGGGAACGCCCTAACCCGCACTGCGGTACGCATATTGAGATTTACAATCAGCTTAGTACTGTACTGTGTATCTAGAGTGGAAAATCAGAAAACAATAATTTTTTATCATATAATGAGTTTGAAGTATTTCCAGACTGCTCCTTTGAATTTATATTTAAAGTTATAATTCTGACTGAGAAGTTTTTGTATTAAGTACCCTCGATTAGAATCGGTACACGACTAGGATCATCACTACACGACACGTCCATAACGCACCACCTATCCAAGCAGAGGTCTGCACTTGATAGCGTGACGTCAAAAGCAGACGCACCCAAACAGTTGTAAAATTTTGGTAATAGATGCACCACTAACATTTTACAGCTGTTTGTAAATGAACAGCTTGATCTCAGCAGTAAAATCTTGCACGCCGTCGATCAGTATCGGCGTATCCGATCTTGCCGTCCCCGGTCCCATAGAGTAGATTACGTATACATTTACGTTAGTGCCTACAATCGTTTTGCTGTCCGTAAAAGACCGCAAGACATGACAAAGATGGTGTAAATGTGCAGAGATAGAATCTGAGTGTTGAAATAATAGCTTACAACATAAACCATAGCGGATAGGGATGTGACCTCCGCAAAAGCATAGTGTGATGTCATAGTATTTAATAATAAAGTAACCGTAAATTTAGGGCTTCATTTTCAAAAGCTTATTCATAATCACTGTTCGTCGTTAAATCAAGTCGCTAATATTAATATATTATTTTTTATTGTTTTTGGTGGCAAACGAGCAAGCAGCACACCTTATGATAAGTGTAACAGCCGCTCATAGTCCTATGCAATACCAGGGGTATAGCTAGGTCACTGCCTACCAATGAAAACAAACCCACCCCGAAAGTTAGGCTTCCGACTCCCTAGCTCACCGAACGAAGTGCAATAGCACATTGTCACTTCTCAAACGTCGATTTACAGCGAGAGTGTGGTAAAACCCCGGATGGACGGGCCCGCGGTTATAGACAGAAAACTGTCAACAGTGGCCCCCCATACCACTATAGAAATTGCGTGTTGACAACCAAATTATGATGTTTCATAGAACCGGTAAGAAGAAACAATAAAATTGTTTGTCTTAGGTGCTGCGTGATAACAAGGTATTAAATGCCAACGAGGTATTCTACTCCATGCAGAATAGCAGAATTAATATTGTTTTTGTTACTTGTGATTTAGGAATACGCTTTACCGGCATGATTTATAATTTTTGGTATGTAATCCATATCAAGGGGTAGTAATTTGTCATGATAATTTTATACTAAGATGGTAGAAAATTATTTAATTTGTCTTTTCCCATAAATTCAGGAATCCCATAAAAGACATTGGAAGAAGCCCTTCAGGTTAATGAATTATATAGCAGTAAATCCTTAAAAAAACATATTTATTTGTAATTCCTATAAGAGCGATTGAACATGCTGTACTTAATTTTGCTGGCAGAAATTCAAAATTAATCTGGTGATTATTTTCCAATAGCCTCACTTTAGGACAGACCTGCAGCAAGAAACCAGATCGATTGCTGATAGCAATGTAGCTAGAGAGAGATATTTTAAATATATAAAGAATATAGTATTAGGTCCTTACATATGAAATTAGCGTTTTGTCGTACTGACCACTTTGATCTGAAATATCTCCTCTTTGGTTAAGAATTCCAAATTCAAATTTATAAATTAATTTAACTTATCAATTCAACTTAGAGAGATAGTTTCTATCATTGTGAACTAAATACTCAATGAATTTTATGTTTTCAGTATTTTATTTTAATTTTTACAGGCAAGTAATGGAGCGTATGACATCACAGAAATTACCAGCACGAGAAATGAAAATTCCCTACAAAAATGGTTAGAAGTAGAAGAAAAGATTGGAGACCATGAACAAGTGAATTAAATAAAACAGCAAGCGATGGGATATATAGGAAAAGCCAAGTTTTAATTAAACAATGACAATAAATTAATTTAACACATTTATGTATTTTTTATTTCATACATACAAAATTATATTTTCTTGTTACTGTTGTATAAAACACTTAAAACTAACTTATTATAAATACTTGAACATGTAAGTCTTAGTCGATTTTAATATGTTGCTATGGGTTAAATTGTCAGGTTTGGGCATCGGTGGGGGTGGTGGCGGAGGTGGGCAAGGCCCGTTTGCTTTAGTATGACTATTTACTGGCACTGGGTTTTGAATCTTTTCACTTATTAGTAATGGTTCATTATTGACAAAACGTGTACCATAAATAGATACTGGTGCACAAATTTCGTATCCTAATTTCGTATAAAAGTTTTCCTGCCCCTTTGTTGATAAATGAAGCATTTTAAGATCGAGCACGTTTCTACAGTATTTCTCAACTTGTCTCATTAAGTAACTCCCTAGTTTTTGTCCACGCATGGATTTACTTATAACTACAGTTTCTATAAAGCAGCTTTCAGGTATAGTGGGTATCGCAGTTAATTTACAATGACCAAGTAGTTGTTTTTCGTCATTAATTAAAATTAGACTTGTAGGCAAGTGGTCACAGGAAGCCTGTAACGACATCATCCTGGCTGTTTCGCTACGCGGCCATTCATCGTTAATTAATTCACAACATGATTTCAAATACTGTGGATTTTCATGTAATCGTAATACTTGCAGGTTTTCTTGTCCCATTTTAATTTCTGTAAAATAAAGAGTTAATTTCTAGTTGATAAAAAAAATATTTATTGTCCGTAATATTTTAAATTTCTTACGCTGCAACACTATATCTGTCAAAAATATCAATTTAATAACCCAAATGTTCTAGTATTTTGGTAAGATTAACTTATATTTACATTTTTTTACTGAAGCAATTGTATCACAACCAATGATATAGTAGCTAATAATACTTACAATTCAAAATATATCCATTTCTATAGCTAAACGGCACTGCGGCACATAATATTTTATTTTTTGTTCAATATAAATTGTTACATATTGTGCGCTTCGAACTTTGCCACAAACTAACCTATTTTTAGCTGTCACGATGCTTGCCTTGTAGGTAGTACGTTTCTAGAGTGTTTATGTATGATATAACTAATTACGACATCGAAGATTCTAAATTGGTTAGATAACGATAATTTCTTGTAAAGAGAAAGGCTTTAAAACATTTCTCTTTTAAAAGCTTAATATAGGGCTGTGCTACTCCCCTTATTTTGAATGACTTAAGTACTGTACAGATTTAATAATTATTTGTTAATTATTTCTTCCATTAATAATGTTTAGAAATTCCACTTGTTATTTTTTAATTTGATGATTTAAGAATTTTATACTTATAAATGTTATTAAAAATTCTTTTACTAACACAGTATAAGTTTTAAAATTTATATTACTCTTATACAGCAGAAATATAATTTCTGTTCTTATTTAATTCTCTGTATTATTTTGTTTATATATTAAGATCTATGTATAGGTATTTAAATAATTCTGCAACCTGTAGGACTATTATGATAATGGTTAACAGCTCCAAAAACATAAAATAAAAATAAGATGCACTATGCATTGTCTTTAAAAAATAATAAAATATATATATTTATTTGTAGAATAAATTCACGCGTGAACGCGTGAATGTGAGCAAAACCAAAATAATGGTCTTTGAAAGAGATGAAGCCAGAACAGATGTAAGAGTAACAATAGGTAATGATGTACTAGAGCAAGTGGATGAATTTGTATATTTTGGATGTGGATTTAGCCGAGATGAAAGGTTCACCACTGATATAGAGCGAAGAGTGAATGCGGGAAATAGAGTGAACGGAGTGTTGGGGCAACTTCTTGGTAGCCACCACCTCAGCCAGAAGGCATGTGTAGCGATACATAACGCAGTGCTTGTCCCAACATTATTGTATGGAATCGAGAGTTGGGTATGCAGAAAAGAGCATGAAAGTAAAATTAATGCGGTCGAAATGCGATCTCTATGGAGAATCTGTGGAGTTAGGCTGATCGATCGCATTCGTAACGAAGACGTAAGAGAGCGAGTAGGTATGAAAGAGAGTATTGGTGTAAAGATGCGAAAGGGAATGCTCCGATGGTTCGGACATGTGAAAAGAATGCCGAACGAACATCTGGTTAAGAAGATATACAATGCGAAAGTGGAAGGATTTAGGTACCGGGGGAGATCGAGACTAACCTATCTAGACCAGATCGGTCATGTACTGAAGGAAGGTGGAGTCAAGAGTCTCCGAAACCGGCGAGCGTGTATGAAGAGAATTATGAATGTTGAGGAAGCGAGTGAAGTATGCAAGGATAGAGCTCTCTGGCACTCTGTTCTCTCTGCATACCCTGCAAAGGACATGGCGTGATGATATGTATGTATGTGTAGAATAAATAATCAAAAATTACTGTACAATTCATGTTTGTGCTAAGTTATTTAAGTTTAATATTCCTAAAGTTTTTGCATAAATTTCAGTAAAATAATAATGGATGACGATGACGTCCCTACCCTCTCTGCGGAGACATTTGCTGCACTTCAAGAGTTCTACTCGGAGCAACAGAAGCGTCAGGAGATACTTAATAAATTAGAGGCAGACAACAAACTCAGTGAAAATATTATATTTGATGAAAACTGGGTGTGTAGAAATTATTTAGAATAAGCTACAAGGTTTTCATTTGCTGTTATTAAATGAAAGCTAAGAGCTTTAAATCTCGTTTAGCGCAATATGTTTGGGTTTTTACATCAATTCTGACATGTTTATGATCCCAGCTCATATATGTCCCACTATTGGTCTCAAGCCTCTTCAACAACAGGAGGAACACTGATCTCCCATATGCTGGCCACACATGTTAGTATAGGATTTTGTTTCGAGTTTTCATTCTCTTACATAGATGTTATATGCATTTTATATCCCTTAGTCGTCTCTTACAATCAACCACGGGTAGGATAGGGGGTGGTGAATTGTATTCTTACTCTGTCATCACACAGATAATAATCTGACATATTAATTTGCTGTTAATGTGTATAGATAATGTAACAAATTGTGTTAAGGGTATATGTATATTTATTATTTGCTCATAGCAAATATGGAGGCAGAATAAATATCAATGAGTTGTATTATTAATCTCTTGAGTTTTTATTATATGATATTAGTTTTGGTTCTTTCGTTTATGCACTTTCCTAAAAATATTTTATCTTTAAAAGTCTATAAGTGTAGACCATAAGAATGATAATACAGGGTGCCGATTTTATTACTAGAATAACTTAAACTAGGTGTAGGAATGACGTCATAAAAATATTAAAGTTAGTTGCAGACTCCTAGCTCTGACCAAGCCCGAGATAAAGTGATTTGTTTCTTATCAAAACAGTAGATTTGTCAGCGTACATTGATCTGTAGGTACATTTCGACCAACTGTGCGGCGGTGAGCGCAGCGAGAGCGGGACTATTTGCCCACTAGTTCAGTGTCACACGCATGAGTATATACCTACATCGAATTTTTATAGTACAAGTGTATTGATCGCTTATATCAGTGTGGCAATTTGATCAAAAGTTAGGTACTATTTTTTTCTGATTTGGATAGTGTATAGTCTGATACACCCCCTTCAAGGATTCTACTAATTAAATCGGCTGTATATATGTACATTAGGTTTAGAACAATTTGGACCTATAGTTCGGTGCACAACTGCACTTTCACAATCTCTAATGTATCATTTAATACACACAGAAATTCGAAAAGTTGTTTAGGCAATTAGTCAAGTTTTAAATTTTATTGACAATCTTTATCACCCTGCTCTCATCATCATTACTTCGGAGTCCACGCAATATGCCTACTCTTTTTCCATCGTGCATATTGCCGAGACATAGTATATAACGACGTAAGAGAGCGAGTAGGTATGAAAGAAAGTGTTGGTGTAAAGAATCTTTACTAAAGATGCAAAAGGGAATGCTCCGATGGTTCGGACATGTGGAAAGAATGCCAAACGAACGTCTGATTAAGAAGATATACAATGCGAAAGTGAAAGGATGTAGGTACCGGGGGAGACCGAGACTAACCTACCTAGACCAGATTGGTCACGTGCTGAAGGAAGGTAGAGTCAAGAGTCTCCGAAACCGGCGAGCGTGTATGAAGAGAATTATGAATGTTGAGGAAGCGAGTGAAGTATGCAAGGATAAGAGTTCTCTGGCACTCTTTTCTCTCTGCCTACCCTGCAAGGGATATGGCGTGATGATATGTATGTATATCGGCAAATTGGTAATGGCAATAGTTTCATGACTTGCTGCCTGCCTGACGTCCAAATATATGCCTCTTCCATACTTACTTAATTTTTCTTTAGTTTATTTACTACAGTTCAGGCGGCTAGTAAGATATGTATTTTGTTTCCAGCAATTAAGTCAATTTTGGTATGATGAGGGAACAGTGCAGTCCCTGGTCAAAGTGGTGGACAAGAATGTACAAGACGGTGGCCGTGTCGCCTTAATCTCCTGTCCCACGCTGTTTGTACCGGTAAAGAGACAAGTTGGTGATACAAGAACAGGTTTGTCGAATGACTATATTATTAAACTACCATTGTTATTACAATCATCAACATTGGCAATACTGGACAATAACGGAAGACGTGATCAAATGTGAGCTGTGCCAAATGTGAGCCTACCTATGACGCTGTTATTTAGATAGTTTGGCTCAGTTATATTTCAAGATTGCCTTCTAATACACCAGCAGGAATGGAAGGAGTTTGTTTTTAGTTTTATTGCCTCGCTACATTGCTAATTAAGCCCTACATTACTTTGTATTGCCAGGGACTTTATAAACGTAATTCATCATCATTTCAGCTCGTATCTGTTCCACTGTTGGGCTCGAGCCTCCTCCATAATGGGAGGGAAATTGACCTACTATACCATACTAGTCACCCGTGTTGGTATAGGGGTTTTCTCGAGTTTTCCTTCTCTTGCATAGATATTATATGCGTTTTATATCCCTTAGGATCGCCCTCGGGTAAAGATAAAGGGTGGTATAATAGTATTCTTACTCCGTCACCACACGGAGAAGTTCAGCGAGTTCGCCTAGCGAGTGCACCAGCAAACCCGGTGATACCCTTCGAACCACGATATAGTATAAAGTTCAAATACAATATAAATGATAATAGCTGGACCAGATCCAACAAGCGGAACCGGATCACTAGTTAACTATTACAACGTACAATCTTTTTTTTAAGTGATTACGTAAATTACATCCAGTTTCGGAACATTAATGCGTTTACCGCACAAAATATTGTTCCGCTTCGTCATTTAGCCTTTTTGTCGTCTGCTGGACGTAAGCCTCCCTCATATAAGCATTGCTGGCAGTCTTTGTATGCGGACCTGTGCTGCCGCATCTAACGACTCCCAGCAACTTTTATCAAGTCATCCTGATCACCTGATTGGGGTCTTACTACACTGTGTCGTCCGAAAAGTGGTCACCACTCGAGAACCTTTCTTCCCCAACGGTTATCAATTTCACAAGTCATGTTTAGCCCATTTTCCACTTTCATCGTGTTAATTTTTCTTATTTGAATATCTGTATCTTAAATAATACGCCATCATCTTATTAGTGATGTATGATGACTATTGATGATGATAATTTCTTTATTTATAGTGACGTTACTAGAATACGATCGTCGCTTCGAAGTTCACGCACCAAATTTCATATTCTACGACTATAACACACCGCATAAGCTACCTCAAGAGATATTCAACTCGTACGACCTGGTTATAGCTGATCCACCTTTTCTCTCCGAGGAGTGCATCGCTAAGACGTCAGAAACTATCAAACTTTTAGCTAAAAATAAAATAATTGTATGCACAGGCAGTGTAATGAAGGATAGCGCTGAAAAATTATTGAATCTTAGGATATGTAGGTTTCAACCACGTCATAGGAATAATTTAGCGAACGAGTTCTCCTGTTATGCTAACTTTGATTTGGATTATATTTTAAGATGATGGGGAAATAATTTGAACCGTCTTCAAGAAAAGGAGGGAGATTCACTTCGACTGTATTTTTTTTATCTGCCTCAGAGTTTTATGTTGATAATTATTTGAAAACTGCTACTTCTTATGTGATCCGATTTAATTTGGATAAAGTCCGCCAGGTTTTTGAGTTCCAGCCAAATCCCCGGCAATATAAGGATTATTTCCTTAATACAGTACAAGGCGGTATTTGAAAAAAAAGGATGTTTAAAATGTTATCCTACAATGCTTAATTTCTATAATGTCTTTACGACACCCTGTCTAGCTGTTTTTTTTCTTCATAAAGCCATGTCAACATTCCATCTAATTACAAAATTTATGATAACAATTAATACATATATATTGTAAATAAAAATAAAACAATAATTATAAACATTTATTCGTTTTTATTATTTCCATACTTAACAAATATTTTATTTGTTACATTACGTCGGTTAATAATTAAATTCAATTTGATAAAATAGCATTTCACATCGCTAACACATTTATAATAGATATTCAGCAACAACTCGCATAATAAATTCAATATGATGACTTATTATAACGTTAATTATCTATTATTTATTTAATTAGATTTTTATGAATGTGAAAATATCCAATTTATAAAGTAAATAACCAAAATTATAATTTTTAATCATGCCTAGAAAATTTTCACATCAAAAATACTGTTTTTTTTTTCACACCAAAAAAATTATAAATATCTCTTGTTAATGAGAAAAGGACCATAGAGTTTTGTTATAGATTTATAAAAAATACATATTAATACTGGCTATTAATTCATTGTATTGCCCAATACATGGCGGCAAATCTATTATTAATTTGAAATTTTTGATCAATATACTGCACACCTCAAGAAAGAAAGGAGTACAGGATTAGATTAAGATGGAGTAGGATAAGGAAGTCTTTTTATTAACATATGATGAGTAGACTCCAGAAATGTGCGTTTGAAACAGAATCAATTTGAACAATGCCTCGTTTCAAAAACATGTATTAATCGCGGCATATTATACGTTTTGGAAGCCGCTCATTATTTAGGAATACAAAAGTATTCCTTGTATAATATTCCATCTTGATTCTGTCTCGTATTCCTTCCTTTCTTGAGATGTGTGGTATTTTGATTAAGCGTTGCATAGTGGTATGTCTCGCTTCCTTTACTCGCATTTCTAAATAATTTTGTTTTTTATTTCATTATATATAAATCTGTAAATATATTTAGTATAATAAGTCATCATAAATAAATACAATTCATACAAGTAACAATGATATATATTTTTTATTGAAATTTAAGCGAAAATTTACAACAATATTTCTATATAATGAAAATTTTCACAAAATTTGCAATAAATTTGTGTCTAATGAGTTTTTCTTAAGCTTCGTCGATGTAAATAGAAATTTCTATGTGAATAACGTATTGTGAATAAGAAAAAAAGAAAGTATAGTGAATAAAAATAAATAAGGATCCACAGAATTAGTTCTTTGTTTAGATTTAATTTGACGAAAATGCAGTTTTCTTGAAGTGAGTTTTTCATGGCAACTCGAGTACGAAACCTCGCAGAGGCCTATAAAAATATTCGCGCGCGCACCTCTGAGTCGCCTTCATATTGGTTGTTATGTGACAAATACTGTATGTAAACATAACGTACTCTTTAAAAAAGCAGTGTGTGTTTGGATGTGATACTATGGTCTATGAGCCTATTATTCCCCATAGAAATCTATAAATCCTCCATTTCTGCATATTATTATTTCATGACTTTTCTCTGTATATTTCAAATGTAATTTGAAAATTGATTGATTTCCTACCTATAGGTATATTGAATTAAAAAGTCTACATGTATTTATAACGTTGTTCTAGAAACTTCTATTACCATCGACAAAATTCATCTACGCCAGCAAAGTGTCACACAGCTAAGTGATGTATTAAAATATTAATGAACATTCATCATTTATTAATAATTAATAAATTCTTCGCTTATCACTATTATTAAAATAAATAATCGGTTTATATATTTCAAATGTAAGATATTAAATAATCGAACAAAATGCTATCTTGGTGTTTCAATACCTATATTTTTTTTTAAATTTAAATATTAAATTATATTTTTTATTACCAATAATAATAGTTAAATTATTTATATTATTACATCATAAGAAATATTATAAAATTTAACTAGCACATATTACAAATTATATTGTAATACAAAACGCATTTGACGTTAAAAGGCGTTCAGTTTGCAACTTATATCAGAATGCATCGCAAATAATAGAAATTTGTACTAAAAATATTTGTAGTCTATGGTTTATGATCAAATAGAGATGTTAAAGTCACTTAATGGTCGTTCGGTTTGAAGACTTTTTATATCCGACCAAAATTATTTCAAATTAATTTCAATCACTATTTTAAAAATTAACCTTACCAAGCTTACTCAACCTCACTATCGCTTACCGATCAGTGAATTTACGTCTCACTATTGTTTATATTCTAAACACATATTATTTTAAATAAACATTTAGGTCTATCTACAAGGCCATTAGTTCTAGTTTGGGGTTGGCGTTTGAGCCGAGTTTTTATTAAATATAATAATTTTATAATTAATTACAGACAGAACGTCTTGAGAATAAGAAAACATAAGCTAATGGTATAAAGAAAACATATTAAAAAAAAAGTTTTAATTTCACGATAGTTAAATACGCATGTGCAATGACTTTCTTATCTAACACGAAAGCTCATAGAAGCGGTACACTCGTGAAAACAAAAATGAAAAAAAAAACAAACAAAATCAACATAAATCTTAACAACATGAATAATGGAGACAACATAAAAAAAAACTAACTAAAACATGTATAATATTGCAACTAACTAAAATAAATAGTTCCTAAATATTTTTTTTGTGAGAATATTGCAACACCCTGTTTAATTATTAGCACATTTAGACAAGTAAACTAAAAAATAGTACAATTATAAGAAAAAGAAATATGATTTCTCTAACAAATTTAAATAAATTTTATTTACCGAAATTCTCAAAGAACTTAGGTACTCTTACTTTCGAATCAACAGTAATATTGCAAAGCTAAAAATTTGTTCAGAGTTGCCTAAATAAAAAAAAAATGGTTAGTGTTAATTATAATCACAACCAGAATTAAATAACAAAAATGTCTTTTCTAGTTAATATATTTATAAAGGGTTAATTTAAAAATACTAATAATTATGATAAGACTTCTTTAAAAGACGACGAAAGAATTACAACAAAAAAAAAATGGCGGTTTAGCCGTATATATCTTAGTTTTTATTTTCTCTTGTCTTGTATTGCCCCCCAATTTACAAACATAAAATCAACGGACACAAATTACACCCACATTGAGAATAACAATTTTACAATATTCACAAAATATAATCTTGCGCGAGAAAAGAAACGACAATAATAAGCACGGCAGGTGTATCTTAACCACTGTACCATCTGTGTAGTTAGTTAGATAGTCAACTAACTATACTATACATAGGTATATGTAAATAATATGTAAACACGTCACAAATAGAGTTATTAGTATTTTTAAATGAACCCCCTATGAGAGTGCTGAGTTTAGTAGGGTTGGCAGAAAAATAATGAGAATTGTGATTTTTCTTCAATCTTATTGCCTCAGTAAGTCTCACAGAGATTCTAATAATGTTTATATTTATTATATAGAGATAGCAATAGATTTATATGTATCTAATATGGTGACTGATAAGCCAACCGTTACATAAACAGTTAAGGGGCTATCAAGAAACTGGGCATAGTACTTCTGGTTC
The DNA here is from genome assembly GCA_905163515.2 of Lymantria monacha. Taxonomy (NCBI): domain Eukaryota; kingdom Metazoa; phylum Arthropoda; class Insecta; order Lepidoptera; family Erebidae; genus Lymantria; species Lymantria monacha. Next base: position 26,876,720 of record LR991100.1, read on the forward strand.
ACACCATCGAATAACAAATTTTTGTTATATAGCCGAAAATACATTCGCATTAAAAAAAAAATGCTTTATGTATCACGCAATTGTCCTACGTGAGAATTGAATATATATACAGCATTAGAGGTCGAAATTTAGACCACAAAATCGTTCTGTACTGTCATGACATTAAAACCATGAATGACATTTAACATTTGACATCAAAAATCCGGATCTACTGCGAGACTTGTTCCTAAAACATTAAAAGGCCTGAACATAGGCCTGATTTTTTAAATTATTGTCTATGAATAAGTGTGATTTGGTCGTTTCTCCAATATATATATATATATATATATATTTAAATATAACATGTCTACAATGAATGTGAGAAATTTCAAAAATACATTGTCAAGTCTTACATATCCTACAGAAAATATACTCGTTTTTAAATGAATAGTATATTTTATGAAAATATGAATTTATTTAAAATAAAATAGCTTGAAAATGAGCTAGATATTATAGTGAATTTGTATTTTTAAGCCAAAAGCCACGTACAATAATGTTATATGATTTAAAAGTAGTATATATTGTAGAAATTATATAAAGACTAAACAAGATATTAATCAATGTAGACAGACAAAAAAAATAGAAATTCCATTTTTAAAAATAATATTTACGACATTTGACATTCAGGCTTTTGGCTCGTGAAAAAAAAACCTTATAGTAAATCAAAATTGTGCTCGTTAGTAAACTAAATTATACAAATCTTACAATTTCTTAATAACTATTAACATTAGCTTAGATTGAACTAAGTCTCTTATGAGCTCGCCACATGGAAAAATATACTGTACACATTTGGGTGCTTTTTACAAATACATCTTACGTATAGAGACACTACATTTATATTATACTAACCAACCGATATACCAACTTGATATTTCATCTCTTCTACATGTCAACATGGATATGCAAAAACATATTTTTTTAATAATACTTATTCATTTCGAATATGTTCAGTCGAATATTTTGTTAGGCTAGTAATTTGAATATAATTAAGTTATACAATTTTCTTTATAATTTATAACATATACCATTTATCAGGAGTGACTTTTCATAATAACAGTTCGTCAAAAGTCAAGTCGTTAACATGAATTGGATGCTGGCAACCAAATTAATAATTCCTGTGTAAATTTTTGCAGAACATGAAAACACACGTAAATCATTGTTGCATCATATTCACTACACTTTAGTAATCATTAAAAATGTAAGTAAATTATTCAATATAACATAGATAGAACACTAAAGTATTGAATATAATTTAAGAGCGCCACATTTCATTTTCACGTTCCCGCCAAAACTCCATACATAAATAAGTTTATTTTGAATTACCTTATACGAAAGGGCTCATATAAAATGCTATATTTAATGCAATTTTGGACAAGTATATTCACTCAAGCAGTTTCACTACAATATATACAATCTAGAAGAAAGTTGGTTCTCTATTACATACACAGTCACAAACATACAGACATTTTATGTCCAAAATGATATGAGCCTGTTCTATTCCGCACCATGTAGATGGCGCTAGTGTCTCTAACCGTAAGAACCGGGGGTATGTCCTCTAATGACGAAAACGAAATACTTAAAACTAATCTTTGCACAATATACAGACAACATTACTCATATACAAATATTTGTATACTTATATAAAAACGATTTTTTTTTTGGAAATAAGGAATATGTCCTGAATTTTTTTAAACGATAATGTTTTTCAAGTTATCGATATCAAAAGTAAGTTACAATCGATATTTTCCCTTCTACCCTTGTCACCAACAAAACATGGATAAAATTCTTCATCGTCTCAGCACATTTACGCCCCAATGCTGGACTCAAGCCTCCTCCGCAATAAGAGGACAAATGACCCTACCATATCAGGCTGGTCAACGTGTTAGTATGGGATTTTATTTCGAGTTTACCGTCTCTTGCGTAGATATTATATATTATATCCTTTAGTCGTCTTTTATCCAAAAGGGTGATAGGGGTTGGTGAACTGTACTCTTATTCCACTACAACACGGCAAGTGAATATATTTTATCACCTTCGCATTTTCAATGTTCTAATATGTAAAGACGATTAAGGGACAGGAACGGCTTTACCTATAGTGCAGAGGGTGCGGTGCTGGGTGGGCACACTTAAAACATTTCTTATTTTTACTGACCGTCGCGCCGCCTACAGGTTGGTTGTACAAACTTAACTGCTGCCATTTTGTCCTGCCTGTCAAACGTTTGACAACTGAGAATTGTTATTTTTTGTTCCTAGCATAGGTACTTATTCTTATCGATCTATTTTCGGTTATTGATATTCTTTCCGAAAATTATCTCAAGTTTCATTGTTAGGCTGATATTATTATTGTTTAGTTATCAGCTGATATGTTATTTTTTTATATTTCAGGGTAACTTTCATAGTAAAAGAAAATTCTATGTAATTACACATACACATGTAGGTATGTATATATATTACTTCAACTTTAGTTCACCGCCTAAACTCTGGGTGGCAGCACTTTCCATACATGCATATTTTATCATCGAGTTGCCACTCTTTTTCAGTTTAATAACTTTACTCTTTGGTGCGGTGCATCCGGGCGCCGGGTGTTAGGGGGTGCCGAGAGACGCTCGGGACACAGAACCCTCACTGTAACGCTCCGACCGGAGCGAGAGCACCTCACGCAGCGAGTGCCTAACCATTTATAAACGTAGTGGGTGCATTATTTGACAAGTTTGGATAGGTTGCTTGGTCGCCATGTTCACTGTAATTTCATAATCCCATCCGATCGCGTTTACTTGGTTTTGTGTCATAGCAACGAGGTTCGGAGCTTAGTCGAACATCTTGTTAGTATCCATCTATTCCATTTTGTTCACGCATTCTGATACAAGAGGGCACCAGGTTATTGATTGCACCCGGGCGCTACATGTGCTAGAGCCGCTTCTGTTAAGGGATATAAGAGATAAAAAGCAAACTCCAAATTAATCCCTATATCTGGCCAGCGCAATAGATATACCACTTGCCTTTCCGTGGTGAGGCTCGCGCCCACTAGAGGAACATATAATGGTTGAGGACGAATTCTAGAGGCATTCGATGGTCAAAAAATTGAATTTGATGCCATCTAGTGGTGAAGAAGAATATTATATTCATTTCTTTAAACTGATGTCAAAAGCTTGACCAGTATGATGTTTTTATCTCATATTAAAATGTAGATTTAAAAATATTATAGAAAATTAATACAAATTAACAATACAAGAGAACAATAAGTCGATATCGGCATAAAGAAAGCTGTATTAAAGACAGTGAAGATAATGTATGGGGAGAATTACTTTGATAGATATATAACTGAACAGCTATCATGTTATAAACATGTGACGAAGAGAATGAGGAAGTAAAAAAGAATAGATTTAGTAAAATAGCTAGCTTAAATTCTAATTTTAGAAGTATCGAAAGACTTAAAAGAAGTCGGATACTTGAGTCAAATATCAAAGATGATGATACCAATATTTAAAAACATTCTCGTTTAAAAACAGGACTAACAATCAAAATATAGAAAAACATACAAAATAACATTGTCTTTTAGAAATGGAACAGAATTATAAACTAAGAATGCTTAATACATTAAACAATCAAATAGAAACAGTTAAAAACTGACAAAAGTAACTGACATGGCATTGTACTAAGTAAAATCTAATCACAGAATGAAGTTACTTTTGTAAAGCTTTATAAGTAATAACGGAAGTAAAAGCCGGCCAATATATAACACTTGGAATCGCCAATTCGCGGCGAATTTCATATTGTGTACCTACATTTGGAGATGGTGATAATCTAATAGATGGATAAAAAATTGAAACTAAACGTAAAGAAAGTTGGAAGATATTCGACGCTACCGTAACGCTGAATATTATTAAAATAATGATTAAAAGGATGATTTTACGTAATTATAATAATAATTACAACAGTTCACGAATGATATTCATAACCTACTATTACGTAGGTTGATATAAATGAAAATTAAGACTTTAATGTTTGAGAACCCTAATAAGTTACTGATATCTTTAATACAATTTTTTGCTTAAAAAAACCGAGTATTTTTGTGATTAAAAAAATAACGATCCAAAGTTAAGAAATCTCAAATTTCATTTATATTAAATATTTTAAGAAACGAACTATCAATTCACGTAATATTAAGTATTAAATACCACTCGTGTACTTCAGTTATATTTGAGTGAAACCTATTCACAGACTGCTATTATTAACCAACAAATATCGGTACACAAATTCGAAATATCAGAAGCCGCAGCAATTTTTCAAATACATGTAGTATTTTAAAAGTAATACTAACATTTATTTTAAAATTGCGACCGGCAAATTGGTTGGCAGACAGATAACTACAAAGAAATATTAATCGACATTCCACTTCCAAGAATACTAAATAAATACTGAATTTAAATTTAAGATTGTCATCTAGTTATAAAAGTAACAACATCTGCGTTAGACTTAACGAAAGCCATACAGAATCATAAAGGACATCCCTAACCTACCTACAAAATAAATTATATATAAAGGCACCCGTGGTTGCGCGTCTGATATACGCTGCTCAATTATTAAAAATCCACTGCCGTCAACAGATCGTCAAACACGATACATACATGGGACTCCGCAAAATTATTAATCGTCCTGAAAATTAGATTTTGATAGATACAGTATGCAAAGTTATCAGAGTCCAATAATCAATTGATTAATTACAATTGTAATAAGAAAATATTATAATTAATCGATTATTGCAATATATCCTTTGATATTGAAGTTTTTGTATTCGTCCGTTTTAATTATCTTTCAGATGATGCTTATTTATCCAACAATCATAGAGGATACGTGACTCATTTGAAAGCATCCTCTGCTTTATTAAAAGTGATTCTACTATTCTATTTGTTTATTTATTGAGAAATAAATAAATAGTATTCCTTTTAATACAACAAAATATACTCTATATTACAAATGAGTAAATTAAAAAAGTCATTTGTGAATTTGTATTCATCCTCTAGCGCTAAGAGGATTTTTGTATATATCCTCTAGTGATCAGATTCGGGTTTACTTGCGGATAGTCCCATTGTTGCGCGTTCGCTACCGGCGTCGGTGTCTCGTCGCGGCTAGATAGATGAGCAACGCGCCGAGCGCTAGACAGTGATAGAGCAGCGCGGCGGCGGCGGCCAGCACGCGCACCAGCGCCAGCGCCGAGCGCAGCAGCGCGCGCCTCGCGGCGAGCTCGGCGAGACATCATCCCGTGCCGCACTTTCCGCTCTCGAACACGCCCTGCGGACACACAAGAACATACTCACACACTACATCGTAACTCGTCATCCAGCTGAACTTATTAAAAATATATGCTATCGGCACAACATGTCGTTCGTCCTATAACAAAAGTAGAGTCAACAAAAGTCCCTAGAGCTCTTAGTCAGTTAATCCAATGATTTCCAATCTTTACGCGAGTATTACACATGAAAATAAAACTATTTTTATTGATTTTATTACGTTTGTATTCGATTTTTACTTTCACGGCATTTCTTTGAATATGAACGCTGAAAAGTGTTTAATACGTCGAGAATGTAAAAAATCTAATGTAAACACGATTTTAGTCGGTTTTTACGATATGCAGAATTAATGTTTGAGTAGTATGAGCAATGTTAAATAGCCAACTTCATCATTAATGTTTAAAGCTTTATATGAGAGAAAATATCTTATAATGAAAAAAGTAATGAATCATTGAGCAACGTTATTATTTTATTATTTTTAATTCGTTATTAACCGTGGATGATAAAACGTCGTGAGTCAAGCCTGCCAAACATTGCGTGTTTTCTTAATCTTTATCATTAATTTGTACAACACTCGCGACAAAAGGAGAGGTTGGTAACGTATTCTATTCCCAGTCCGACCTAACAATATCAAATCTCATGAAAAATTAATGAGAAAAAGAGCGGCAGTCACCACTTACCATCAAGTGGGCTGCTGGCTCATCTGCTACTACAGCCAAAAAAAAAAAAAAAGTAAGTTAATATTTTTTATCAATTTATAATGAAAACTGAAAAATTATTTGCTATCTTTTCTTTTTCACCCTTGAAACAAATTACATTAATGTGCATTTAGTAGTTTTAGCGTGATTCAGTAATAAAACGGGCATTCTTTTACCTTTATAATATGAGATAGGTTTAAATATGCAACCTTGTAATATTACCCGACCGCATACTGTCATATTACACATTACGCGACTAAACATCACATCACATTAAACATGACGCGAACACCCGTGTACTGTTCTGCATTTCTGCAATGTTCGGTGTCTGGCAACTCAATATTTATTTTGAGCTTTATTTTCAGAACTTTAAGGCTTATATTTCTTGACGCCGCCCGCCGTATATATAGAGCGCTATCGCATTACGCATCATTTCATGTCATGTGTGTGACACTTCAAACATCACACATGACATTTCATGTCATGTGTGATGTTTGAAGTGATGGTAAAATGTAATATTACTCGGCACGAAATGTAATGCCATATCACATCACTTCGCGAAGTACTGTTTCGCGCATGTTTACATGTGATATTCCATATATGCATCATTAACTAATCTATAAAAAGTGCTCATTTTTGTTTATTTTGTGAATTGTTACATATTACTTTATTAAATGACTATCATTTTTCTTGCTTTTACTCAATCTTTGGATATTCATAATCCAAGTACTATGGAAAGAAGTGTAAAATGCATTGCAAAGGTTTATTGGCTAAGTTTTAAGGTTGGGTGTTTGTCTAACGAGAACGTTCCTTAGGGACAGTACCTACTACTAATACATATAAAATTAAATACATTTATACGAATGAAATTAAGACAATTTATCAAAATTACAACAATAAGTTTGTTCTGTATGATTAGTATTGTCCCAAATCTTATGTGCAGAGAGGAAGCGTGAAGTGTATTTTTGTGGTGTTCACATAATGAACTACTCAAAATCTAAATGTCACTATCCAATTTCTGTGTTTGTATTGTCATGTAAATAGAAGAACCTTAAAAGCAAAAGCTCACGTGTACATCTTTGGTCAATACTAAAGGAAGTTGATATTATATTGATATATACCTAACTTAGGAAGAGGGATGAAAGACATGTGCCAAGGAGAATTTAGGAATACGAATACGAGTGGATATAAGGATCTTGGGCGACCTAAAAAAACGGATGGATTGAGTGAATGATGAAGTGGGTATAAAAGAGGTGCAGATATGACGGCTGATAGAAAGGACGTGCCTGTCTGTGAAAAGACATGTTGTGCCGACAGCGTGAGATCAGGCCATGCTAATGATGCCGATACGAACCTTCCTAAAAAAAGGCGAGAAGCTGACGAGCGTTTCCCTAGTGAGCGGCTTATCGTAGAATGGACAGCGGCGGTCCGATGATACGACGGCCAAGAGTCTCCGTAGGAACGATTCTAGGGCCGATCGCCGTGTCCTAGCTACCGCTTCTGAAGACCACAGCTGCCGTGCTGGGAATGGAATAGACGCCACCTGCAAAACGATTACGATTTGATAACGGTATTGGTTTGATAATGTCAATGATATTGATATAAGCCTATTATTACACATTCGGATCAGATTACATATGTACTCGTACATATTGCATAAGCTATTGTTATATTACCGGCCGTCAACACTCCTTGGGAATGTAATTGTTGACCAGACGGCATCAGGTGGAAATGGCCAGATATTCACGAGCAAAATAAGTATTGATAGTATTCGTAGCCGCTACCACACAGCAATAAAAATAGGTTAGGTATAATACTAATTATTGAAAATAATTTGTATTATATCATTCGTAGAATATATGCACCACAGAATAGTTTGACAATGCCATTGGCAGTCCTTCAGCGGTGATCACAACTTGCCATCAGTTGTGACCCTCGATGCCACCATAACACAGAACTGCTAACTAATGATGCGGATATAATATCTAAATGCTTACCTTGGGTCCGTAAAGGCGGCGCATGGTGAGATACAACTCACGGAAGCGTCGATACCGCCTCAGAAGCAACCAGCGCGAGTGCTCGCCTAACACAATACGGACCTCATACTCGTGATGCGTTGATGCGCCCGCACCACGGGTCACCCAACCGGGAATGCTGACTACCTCACCTAAGGAGACGAAAATACGTTTCATTATTATGACGACCTAATAATAGAATATCCTTCATCTATGCGTTCATTTATCAAACAGCGCTATTGCCCACTGTCCTGATGTTGTCTCAGACAGCTTTAAAGAATCCTACAGCGAAGTGGTCATATACCTCTTAACGAAGGAGAGAACGACATAATTATTTATAAAACCCGATTACGAAATGAAAAATGATGTCACACGCGGGATTCGAACCCGCGCCTATTGGGATTCCGGCCCAATCGTGCTGCCACTACACCACCGTGACTAATTGTAGGACATGCAAATTTCACTTCGTATCATATTTACGTCTTAAGGTGACGGTATGCTATCTACCCGACAATGTTTACACATTGTTATAGGCTTAATACTTAAAACTTTACAGTTAGAATTGTATTAAACGATGACACTACCGTGTTATTTAAATTACTGAAATTTAGCATTTAATATGCTTAATTATTTATAAAACCCGATTACGAAATGAAAAATGATGTGATGTGCGCGGGTTCGAATCTCGCTTATGACATCATTTTTCATTTCGTAATCGAGTTTTATAAATAATTAAGCATATTAAATGCTAAATTTCAGTAATTTAAACGACATAATTGTCGCGCTGAGCAGTTGGTCATAGCTTTCCTAGATGTTGGCTTTCCTTTTGGTGATGCCTAGACCGGTATTTGCGAATCCCAAGCAAAAATGGACATAGGTTTGATTGAGGGGCTAATGTCATTATCTCTAATAATGTCTCAGACGAATATAAGAAGAAAATAAATTCAGATAATGGTAAGCTATGTAAAACTTTACTTACTAAAGTCTATTGGATGCGTCAGTCCGGGACATATCGTTATGTCTTCTGGCTGTAAATAAAAAACAATGTTATTGATAATGTATAATCTTACTAGCAGTCCCGGCCACGCGTGGCTGTGGCTAAGGTAGCCTCAGTAACACGTGATGGTTATGCTAATAAATTGTAGCTTACATGAAAGGTTTTTTACGTTTAACATAGCGCCACCTATTAAATACTTCCTCAATCCAGTAAACAGATACCTCCATCTGTTAGAATCATTTGGAGATATCAGATAATTGTGACTGTTAAATAATAGACAAATAATTTGCAATAAAATAATATTGCGACTATAAATTGAGATGGAAGCTATCCTATCTGTTAAGTTGGATCAAACTACACATGCTGTGCAAATTTGATTAAAATCGGTTAAGTACTTTAGGAGTCCATCGCGGACAAACAACTTGACGCGTAATTTATATACATTAAGATTAGATATATCTTTTTTTCTTGCAGTCTATGGTGTGGATACACCCTGTCCAGTAGGTCCAAAGAGAAGGAAGACCGACACGAAATCATCTTACTCTAACCTATATTACTGTTATACACCTAAAGTTTATTCAAATGCTTAGAAACTATTAGTTGGTTGAAAATAAAAAAAATAATTGCATCATTATTGAAATAAATTATAGGCTTTAATCACGGTTGTATTTGATTATTAATTGCCCAATGTTTCAAACACTTTACAACGTTCATGATCAAGGTAGGACTATAAGAACTAGAAGATGTCTCACATCCAACAAGTCATCGTTATTACAGAGGTTTATATCAACCCGCTACAGTATTAGTTATTGAATTTTAACCCACATTTTTTTGAGTTTACTGTTAGTATAAAAATAAATTGATTATGTATAAATTTAATTATATTGTTTATGGTTAGTTATTATTAAAGATGTAAATCAAATACAAACGCGATATAAGCCTATAAATTATTTTTATTTCAAATATGTAATACTGGAGTAAATATGAGAAATTAAGATTATAGACTCACAGCTATGTGGGAGAACATACTACTGGACACATTTTTTTTTAAATTTTATCCTCTTCCTCACTCGGTATACGGTAACCATGTGGGAATCAAACCCATGGCACTGGAACGGTATGTCGGTATCTTAACTACTACACCATCTGTACAGTAATTACTAGACATGTGTAAGTAATGCGAGTGATGTATCACACGTAATATTACCCGACCGCGTACTGTCATATTACACATTACGCGACTAAACATCACATCACATTAAACATCACCCATCACATTAAACATGATGCGAACACCCGTGTACTGTTCTGCATTTCTGCAATGTTCGGTGTCTGGCAATTCAATATTTATTTTGAGCTTTATTTTCAGAACTTTAAGGCTTATATTTCTTGACGCCGCCCGCCGTATATATAGAGCGCTATCGCATTACGCATCACACATGATATGAAATGTATGTGTGATATTTGTAGTGATGGTAAAATGTAATATTACTCGGCACGAAATGTGATGCCATATCACATCACTTCGCAAAGTCCTGTTTCACGCATGTCTAGTAATTACATTCTTACTACGTCACCACATAGAAGTGATAGAGGAACTGGGATAAGGAATTATGAGTTTTAATATTGAAATAAAGTACCGGGATATTGACTTGTACGAGGCGTCTTTCTGACATTTGATGACTCCTATGCAACGGGTCGTCCCACGGTGGGGGCTCATGGGGTAGCTCGTCGTTGGACGTCGACACATTATCTGATCCTTCCATCTCTTGTTCCTTCAATCTAAAGAAAAATATGATAACATTTTTATATTGAACGATGGTAGACAAGGTTAGGTTTCAGCGTGATATTATAGTTTGATCTCTCCTTCGGGTAAATACTATGCTACGCCTACGAGTATCTCCAGCAATGGATGTTGAAAAGGTGATGTGTGGATGGATATTATATGTAACTAGATTGTTGTTCTCGAGTTCGTTCGCGTAAAAATTATTGACGTTCCTCTTAAATACGATTTTTCATTGTGATATAAGGTACTTTGAAATCTTTATACAACAAAAACAGGACAAAAAAAGGCGATACTGAATATACGTGCCCAGCACACCCTGTACAGCTTTATCTGTTTGTCTCTAACAGACATTCGTTTTACGCGAACAAAGTCGTAGGCATGCTAGTCAATAACATCAGTATTACTACTATAAAGTTGAAGAGTGTGGTAGTTTTAACGCGTTAGCCTAAAAGGACACAGTTATCATAACGACAGTCGTGATGGATATATTGTTAACTATAACATTGATATCATTATTAATGGTACGGGACGACGCAGTAGTTTAAACAAAATAATGGCTTACCTATGCAACAAAGGATCTATGACGTGTCCATTCTCGTTGTGCTGTTCGTTCTCCTCAGTAGCAATCTGCATGTCACTCTCGGACAGCGTGAGCGATGGCGTCTCCTGTATAGGCGTTACCATCATCGGCCTCCGCGACTGGTTGTCGAAGAACGAGTACTGAAGCGCCATCTCTAGGCGGACGTATTTTTTCTGTAGTTCTTGTAACACCTGGATTGTTGAATAAGATTTTAAATTGTATTAACATGTGTTGTAATGTCTCTTTTTTATTGACTTTTAAAATGAAGTTCTTAATTTGATAACTACACATCATCATCATCATCACAGTCCATATACGTCCCATTGATGGGCCCGGGCCTCCTCCATAATGAAAGGGAAGTCAACCTACTATACCGCGCGCTGGTCAAACGTATTGGTATAGGGTTTCGTTTCGAGTTTCCATTCTCTTGCATAGATGTTATATGCGTTTTATATCCCTTAGTCGTCTCTTCGATCACCCATGGTTAAGGTATGGGGTGGTGAATTGTATTCTTACTCCGTCACCACACGGATAGATAACTACACATTTGTATATAATTCTATAGTACGTGAGCATAAAGCTATCAAACGGCTGGACCGATTTAGATTGTTTTTGGTTGGTTCAGATGGATTGAAGAATGGTTTAAATTAACAATTGAACCTGATAGCGCTATAATATATAAAGGAAATTTGAAAGTTGCACCAGTGCCGGAAAAGTTAAGAAGTGAAAGGTTGACATGATATGGACATGTAATGAGACGGGATAAAAGTAATGTTGCGAGGAAAGTTTTAAGTATAAATGTTGAAGGCTTCAGGGGTAAGAGAAAACCGAAGAAAAGATTGATAGACTGCGTAAGGCATGACATGGATAGACAAGGAGTGACCACAGAGATGACGTCTGATAGGGTTGTATGGAAGAAGGCATATGGCGTTGACCCCAAGTAAATTGAGATAAAAACATGTTGATGATGATGAGGTAGCGCTATAATCGATTCAAAGGAACATCATTTTCTTTTCTTTTTTTCAATTTTTACAGAGAGTATTCATCCGTATGGTGAAGCACTATGCCTTTTTATGCTCAAGCCTTTAAGTACAAGTACGTACCGCTATCTGCCTGTTGAGCTCCTCCTTGGAGCAGTCATTCTCTAACGAGGAGATGACGAGCATCTTCTGTGACGCAATACGGGAGCACAGTCTCTGCATAGCACGTAGAGCTTCCACTTCTGTCACTTGACGACGACCCGACTTGCTTTCACCTAGATATATAGATAGATAAATATTTCTTCTCCGTCTCATCTCATCATCATTTCAGTTTTTATACGTCTCACTGTTGCTCGAGCCTCCTCCATAGTGAGAAGGACGCTGACTTACTATATCACGCTGGTCAGACGGGTTGGTATAGGCTTTTATTTCGATATTTTCTTCTCTCTTGTGTTAATGTTATCTACATAATCTATCCCTTCATCATCTTTTTCGAAAGCCCCGGGCAACGGGTAGCGAATTGTATTCTCACTCCGTCACAGAAAGATTGTGAACTTTCTCGTATAGTGACTGTCAATATGTGAGAAATAATCGTAAAAATCAGGATGTAAGCGAATGGGCAGTAGTTCCCTTGGAAAGCTTATAACACCAAATCTACGATTGCCAACCCGCTGGCCAAAGATGGCGATTATTGTGAAGGCTATGTCTAAAATTTCTCTAATGTTGTCAGGCGTTCTTATGATGATGGAACACTTTCAAGGAAGATGGATTGAACGAAATGGATTTACAAATATCTTAAATCAATCTAATATCCTGCTTTAATTAATAAAATTATAGATAAAAATGGGCAAAACACATTTTATAGAATTGTCATCTCAGCTTATATATTTCCCACTGTTGGGCTCGAATCTCCTGCATAATGGGAGGGAAGTTGACCTACTATACCCCGCTGGTCAGACGTGTTGGTATAGGGCTTACTTTCGAGTTTTACTATTCCTGTTAAACATACATACATATCATCACGCCATATCCCTTGCAGGGTAGGCAGAGAGAACAGGGTGCCAGAGAACTCTATCCTTGCATACTTCACTCGTTTCCCCAACATTCATAAAGGGGAATGTACATGATTTTTTTTGTATTTTTTTAAACGTTTCTACTACTTATTACATTACCAAAAATAAATATAACACATTCAAAATATAAACAATTAAGCAAAAAAAAAGTATTAAAATCACTATTATTTTTGTGTGATCTAAACGCGGCTATTACGGCGCGCTTCTGTGACGTCAGAATACACACACAAGTTGGATATCCAACAACGAAATGTTAGATTCACGAAGTTATTGAAAATAAAAAAAGTGAGTGTAAAGTTAACTTACTACCATGGAAAAGAACAGAAATCCGTATTATAAATATTGTATCGTTCCTATGTGCCAAAATATTATCAAAACTGCACCTAACAAAGTATATTTTCCTTTGCCGAGAAATGTAATAAATATGAAAAAAATGGTGCAAGGCGATGAGAACAGACAATGTGTCGTGTTTGAGCAGTTTATACTGTTGCGAAAATCATTTTAACGTAAGTAAACACGTTAGAGAAGTGATGAAGTACATAAAAGAATTATTTTTCCTTAATTATATAATTAAGGAAAAATAATTCTTTGCGCTTTGTGCATATGCACATACTTCTTTTGTTAACAAACTTCGACGTACACATACCTACCTAGTTTACGTAATATTCTTAAAGATATATTCTCAATATCTAATAGGTACATGGGTCATCCATAAAAGTAATACATGTTTAGTCATCTATAATACCTATGAATGAGAACATGTAACTATTTATTTTATTTTATTATTTATCTTTCTATTGGGTTTCAGATACAGAGAATTATATGAAATACAAAATAATGGCATTAGAACAGGGACAAAAAGTGACGTTTGTTAAGTCTCTCATTCACAAGAATTAACACTTGAACACAGAAAACTAATAACTCATGAAATAACTGGATAACGATACAAAATAATCACTAGAAATACCTTGATACCAGAAGACTCGAGTGTACGATGACGTCACGTTTTGAACAACCAATCGCGTCGCGTTTTAGACATTTGCGAGCGAATTTCAAATAAGCCGATTTGTGATAATTAAATTTCACTATTAAATAATGATGAATTTCAAAAATAATTGTATAGGTATGTTTTTTAAGCAATAAAGATTACAAATAAAAATATTTTGTTCATTTTGGTGTCACGTGCATATGCCCTATTCTCTTCATACACGCTCGCCGGTTTCGGAGACTCTGGACTCCACCTTCCTTCAGTACGTGACCAATCTGGTCTAGGTAGATTAGTCTCGGTCTCCCCCAGTACCTACATCCTTCTACTATCACATTGTATATCTTCTTAATAAGACGTTATTTCGTTCGTTCATAAATGTTAAATTCATTTTATATCCCTTAATCGTCTCTTACGATGGGGTGATGAATTGTATTCTTATTACGTCTAATATGGAAAGCATTTACAGCATTAATTGAAAGCTAACTCCAATCCTCCTACACTCCAATAAATAAACGCATAGCTGGACGGAAAAATATACAGCACTCTTTTTTACTTGTGATCAGAATTTTATAGCTTATCTATTACTATTCTCTTTCTACTACGAATATACAGAATAAGTAACATATGGTAAGAGAAGGATCTGCCTAGCCGCCGTCTCCCGCCGTCTCGACTCTACAGGCGGGCCAGTAGAGTCAAATATCCACGTTTCCTGCCCAGTCGTCCACTTATAAGTCGAGGATGGGCCGTTTACAGAAGTTTTGATAAAGCGGTCAGACCATAACCGACAAGTAAAACAAATATTTTAGGTAGGAGCTTTAAAACCCGTGATTACATACCTAGCATTCTTCTTTTGTACTTGGTCCTCTGGTGTCGTTCATCAGGCGACCTTTCCACTGAACTGGACGACTGACCTTCCACTATCCTTGGCTGCGAAATCACCACAATATTAAAAAAAAACAAATCGTGTCAAAGAATATACAACAACAGCATTAATAAAAGGGGCTAACGATTAAAACGATTTAAATGTAATTATTAATTTAAATAGTTTGAACTTAATTATGATTTTTTTTTTATAATTATTGCAATGATAGTTATAGTACATTACTCCAGCGGCCAGCAAAAGAAGCATTGATGGACGAACGTGTAAATGTGGGCCGAGGCGTAGCCGAGGCACATATGCGTAAGGCCATCAATGTCTAGTTGTGGCCAAGGCTTGTATAGTGCTTTTCTCAAATAATGCGCGGAAATTAAAACTAAGTAGTATTAAGTAAAACTATATACATGGCGAACAACGAACAACATTTTTCATGCGCCAAAGGGTGAATTTGTTTTTTTTTTCATTATCAAACAAGTTACTTATTCAAGCCAGTTCGAAATTTAAATAAAACTGATAAGTTGCCTTCTTAGTTGCGATGTTTCGAAGTAAAAAATCGTTCCATTTTTAAATAACATGATAGATATGAATTTACATATATATTTATTTGGCCGCTAAAACACGACAGATATGGATTTTCTTACGTTTTTTGCCCGCCGCTGCTCGCATGTATTAGGTCAGTACAGCAATTTTGATTTATCTCGAAGAAGATTGTTAAAATAATGGTCAAATTTTCAAGCACGTTTGAGAAAACTAAATATACGTATGCGTCATGTAAAAATGTAATACGACAGATGAGCAATGATAAAGCACGGGATTATAACATTTATAGTATGATTAGTGTACTCTATAAGTTTGTAATATTGCTTGACAAGTAAAATATAACTTTTAGGATATCAGTTGTATAGAATTCTAAATCTTATTTTATGGAGTTACAATATATTATTGCTTGAAAAACTAAAATATCGATTTTTCTAAAAACTATAAACCTATTTCGACGACTGAGGAATATAATGTGCAAATAATATTTATGCAAGAGAAGAAAAATTCCAATTAAAACCCAAAATCAATCGTTTTGACCAGCGTGGAAGAGTAGAGCATTTTTTTCTTCCGTTGTGGAAGCAACTCGACTCGCCAGCAATAAGACGTACATGCGCCAGAAAGATGACGATGGTTTTGGCTGATCTCCAACAATAGGGTTGGTAGTTTAAGACTTAGGTATCGTTATTTTAAGGTTCACCTTATGATAATCTTCAGTACTGGACATGTCGCTATCATCAGCTGGAACAGGTCCCAATCTGAACTGTGGCTGCGGTGGCGGCGGCTCCGAATCTTCAGTCTGCGGAAGGATGGAGCTGTCCGCAGTGGAGGGCGACCACTCTGGTAACTGCTTCGGTGAACAGGTTGCCGTGTGGAAACTGTCGTCTGTATTCAGAGTCGAGTTTGGTGACGCGAGAGGATCCAGGCTTAGGCTTAAACTGATGAATATTAAAATGAGTTTATTAAAAAAAACTACCATTATGATTATAAGATTCTTTAGATGTCTCCCAATTAAACTTACTTGATACGTTTATTCCTGTACTCGTCTCGCTCGTCCGCCGACAGCGGTTCCAGTACATCCTCCCGAGGAGTCCGTAGCACCAGCTCAGACTTACTGCGTTTTACGCCATCCACCGGGGACGTATCACCATTGTCTTCTGGCAAAAAAATTGCATATGTAAAAAACTAATTTCGTAATCAAATTTTCTCAAATTTAGAATAGTTTTTTTTTTATTAGGCCTGGCACTCTGCCTCTTGAGCTTTCTATCAGCGCCAACAAGGCTATATGCTTTAAATGATTGTTCCACTTCTGTTAGATGTCTTTTATTTGTTTATTAATCAACTTTTACTTCATATATTCTGCTTTGCATAGAAAGTAAGTGAATTTTCCAAAACCTTTTTATTTTGACTAATAAAAATAGATTGCGAGGACCTAGGACAAATAAAAGGGTTGCACAGGATTTTCTGAAGATCAAATATCGAAGTATACTACGATATAACTGTCTCTTTCTTTCATGATCAGACATCGTTACTATGCTCAATCTATTAGACTAATCAATGTGAATTATATAAACCCAATCTCCAGAAATTTACTGACAGCCATTGAAGAGTTCCACTATCCAAGGTTTAATCATAAGATTAAATCAGCTAGGTGACATAAATATATTACCATCGAGTTTACACTTACTTTTTTTATTGCTTATGGTGACAAACGAGCAAGGAGCACACTTAATGGTAAATGTTACTGCTGCCCATCGACCTTCGCAATACCAGGGTTATAGTTAGGCCTACCAATGAAAATCCCAAACCCACCCAGAAAGATAGGCTGCCGGCTATCTCGTTCACCAACCGAAGTGCAACATTGCCACTGCTCAAACATCGATTTTTTACGAAAGTGTGGTACTATCCCGGACGGACCGGCCCGCGGCTGTAGACAGAAGACTGTCAACAGTGTGGCTTTATCATTACTACATACATATCATCACGTCATATCCTTTGCAGGGTAGGCAGAGAGAACAGAGAACCAGAGAACTCTATCCTTGCATACTTCACTCGGTTCCTCAACATTCATAATTCTCTTCATACACGCTCGCCGGTTTCGGAGACTCTTGACTCCACCTTCCTTCAGTACATGACCGATCTGGTCTAGGGACCTAGAGTCTCGTTCTCCCCCGGTACCTACATCCTTCCACTTTCGCATTGTATATCTTCTTAAGCAGACGTTCGTTCGGCATTCTTTCCACATGTCCGAACCATCGCAGCATTCCCTTTCGCATCTTTACACCAATGCTCTCTTTCATACCTACTCGCTCTCTTACGTCGTCGTTACGAATGCGGTCGGTTAGCCTAACTCCACAGATTTTCCGTAGAGATCGCATTTCGACCGCATTAATTTTACTTTCATACTCTTTTCTGCATATGTGCCCATTTTTTTTAAAAATAAAGGGGATGTTCAGGACTGCGGTAGTTATCGAGGAATAAAGCTTATGTCACACAGTATGAAATTGTGGGAAAAAGTGATTGAGAAACGATTGCGAGAAGAAAGTGAGATCACCCAAAACCAGTTCGGATTTATGCCGGGCCGCGGGGCAACGGATGCCATGTTTGCACTGCGCCAACTGTGCGAAAAATATCGTGGTGCACATAAAAACTTGCACATGGTATTCGTTGACCTCGAGAAGGCCTATGACAGAATACCGAGAACAGTTTTGTGGTGGGTACTGAAAGAGAAAGGTGTGCCTGTGAAGTATGTTAGGTTAATCTGTGCCATGTACCGACAATCTAGGTCGTACGTGAAATCAGCGGCTGGAGACTCCGACGAGTTCAGTGTCGAAGTAGGTCTGCACCAAGGGTCGGCGTTAAGTCCTTACCTCTTCCTGTTGATAATGGATGCATTAACATCGGAGATACAGGAAGAGGCACCCTGGTGCATGCTATTCGCTGATGACATTGTTCTCGTCGGGAAAGAGGGCCTTGAGGTACAGAGCATGCTGGAAAAGTGGCGCTGTAAGTTGGAGAATGTAGGCTTGAAAATCAGCAGACCAAAAACAGAATACATGTTCTGCGATTTCGGCGGTCTCTCCAATTTTACACCCATAATTCTAGATGGAGTACCTATCCCAGTATGCTCGAACTTTCGATACCTCGGTTCTCTTATTCAAAGCGATGGCGACCTGGATCGTGCGGTGAAGCACAGAATTGATGTGGGATGGATGAAATGGCGGCAGGTCACGGGTACAACATGCGACCCCAAAGTACCCCTTAAATTAAAGGGCCGAATATATAAAAGCCTAATAAGACCTGCTGTACTGTATGGATCAGCATGTTGGGCGATAAAAGCGACGGATGAGAGACGACTGCATGTAGCGGAGATGCGAATGTTGAGATGGATGTGTGGTGTGACAAGAATGGATAAAATAAGGAATGAACATATAAGAGGAAGTTTGAAAGTTGCGCCAGTGACGGAAAAATTAAGGAGTGAAAGGTTGACATGGTATGGACATGTGATGAGAAGGGATGAAAGTAATGTTGTGAGGAAAGCTTTAAGCATGAATGTTGAAGGCTTAAGGGGTAAGGGAAGACCGAAGAAAAGATGGATGAACTGCGTAAAACATGACATGGATAGACAAGGAGTGACCACAGAGATGACGTCTGATAGAGTTGTATGGAAGGAGAAGACATATTGCGTCGACCCCAAATAAATTGGGATAAGAGCAGGTTGATGATGATGATGATGACTCTTTTCTGCATACCCAACTCTCGCTTCCATACAGTAATGTTGGGACAAGCACTGCGTTATGTATTGCTACACGTGCCTTCTGGCTGAGGTGGTGGCTACCGAGAAGTTGCCCCAAAGCTCCGTTCACTCTATTTCCCGCATTCACTCTTCGCTCTATATCAGTGGTGTACCTTCCATCTCGGCTAAATCCACATCCAAGATATACAAATTCATCCACTTGTTCTAGTACCTCATTACCTATTGTTACTCTTAGTTCTGGCTTCATCTCTTTCAAAGACCATTATTTTGGTTTTGCTCACATTCACGCGTAGACCCATTTTCTTACAATCTTCTGTCATTGTGTCGACTAGGGTCTGCAGGTCAGTCGCTGACTGTGCCAGCAGGACTGCATCATCTGCATAGAGCAGAGCAGTGACCACTGAGTCGCCCATCTGGACTCCCACATTCATATCGTTCAACCTTTGGAGACATTTATCCAGATATATGATAAACAGCCTGGCTGACAGAACGCACCCCTGCTTAACGCCGATATTGACGTCAAACCAAGGCGACATTCCATCATCCAGCCGCACACAGGCTCTACAGTCCATGTAACTGGACTGCACAGCCTGTAGCAGTTTACCGTTAATACCATACTCCAGTAAAATGTCCCAAAGTTCCTTTCGTACAATCGTGGCAAATGCTCTCTCCAGATCCACAAAACTGCAGAAAACCCTCTGACCTAGAGCCAGATGCTTCTCCACAATGTTGCGCAAAGAGAACACTTAATCCATGCATCCCCTTCCACTCCTGACACCTCCTTGTGTCTCACATAGTAAACCATCGGACACCATCCTCATTCTCCTTTCAATAATTTTACCGTACACTTTTGCTGCCAAACTGGTCAAGCTTATGGCTCTGTAATTTGCGCAGTCATAACGTGAACCCTTATTTTTAAACAAAGGCACGATGACCACGCTATTCCAGTCCCTGAGAACCATTCCCGAGCTCCAACATAAATTGAAGAGCAACAGGAACGCCTCCCAGACACAGGAGCCACCAAGCTTGATCATCTCGGTAGACACCATATCAATGCCCGCTGCCTTACCATTTTTCAAACTTCTTATCACCCATTCAACTTCATCCATACTGATGCCATCAGAGGACGCCGGTGCTGAATGTTGATCTACTACATACATATCGCCAAAATATTCACTTCATCGGCTTAACACGTCTTGTGTTTGTGTAAGAATGTCTCCACCTTTAGACCTTATCTTATTCATTCTGAAGGCTGACCAACCACACCGAGACTTCTTCACCTCCCTCCAAAAGAGTTTGGTGTTACCCTTATCATTACTAAAAGTTAGAAACAACTTACTTGCAATATTTTGTAACGAAGACTTAGAAATATGTGTCGAAACGACTTGAAGGCTATTACAATATTGTTAGTTATCTATATATATGTCGAAACTAATATGTATAGCGTGTTAAATGAATGAATATACGCTAACCTCGTGCAGCACCAGGACCCAAGTCAGAAGCGAGCGCATGCTTCAACCCCAACTCCTGAGTACCAAGCAATGCGAGCTCGGCCTGCAACCGTTCTATCTTCACTCTATGTGACGCCACAGAAGCAACTCTGCTTTGTAATTCTTCTTCTAGCTCGACCAATTCTTTTTTCTAGAAAAAAAATGTGTAATCGAGTCTTGAAATTATTCATCTCAGCTCATATACCTAATGGGCTAGAGCCTCCCCCACAATAGGATGGAAATTAACCTAGTATACCATGCTGATCAGACTTGTTGGTATACAGTTGTATTTCGAGTTTCTCTTCTCTTGCAATGAGGTAATCTGTATATTAGTTATCGTTTAGGATAGCCACAGGCAAAATGGGGATGGTAAAGTGTAGAACAAAATTCACCATCCATTTTGATACTTATCGCCGAACATTATATTAATACGAGACGACAATCTCTTTTTCTTTTTTAGGGTTCCGTACCTCGAAAAGAAAAAAACGGAACACTTATAGGATCACTTTGTTGTTCATCCGTCTGTCTGTCTGTCAAGACCTTTTTCTCAGGAAGGCGTGGAGGTATCAAGCTGAAATTTATATCAAATACTCAGGTCTACTGTCCCTTGGAGTTGTGAAAAAATCAAACTTCTAAGCTAACGCAATCAGAAGATACAGCTGTTTATGTCGCAAATTTCTGCAAATTTTCGACACTCGCAAGGGAATCAAAACGTACAGGGTACTTCCCGTGAACTCAGAATCTTGAAATTTAGTACGAAGCAACGTCTTATAGCATAGTTAAAGGAAATATTATGAAGACCGTAAAATTTTAATAACATCATATATAAAAAATCTTTTTAATAATTTTATACTCACTATCCCTTTCCTCCTGGATGAGTAGAGGTATTAAATTGAAATTCATATCAAATACTTAGGTCTATAATATCTTTAAGCTGTAACAAAATCAAATTTCTATGTCAACGCAATAAAAAGAAACAGCAATTTAAGCCGCATATTTTCAAACTCGCAACTACTTGAAAAGGAATTAAAACCTAAAGGGTACTTCCAGTCGACCTATAATCTTGAAATTTGCCATGAAGCAATATTTTATAACACATATAAAGGAAAAATTCGGAAAATCTTAAATTTTTAGTTACATCCCATTTTTTTTAGTTTTACGGAAACCTTCGTGCGCGAGTACAACTCGCACATGGCCGATTTTTTTTCTTTTTCTGTCTTTATTATATATTATTCATATCATTACACATATTTTTAATATAATACTCATTATCACTCTTATATTATATATTATAATTAAAGACCGGATTATATGCAATTGCATATTGCCATATGCATTTGCATATTTAGCCCATTTTCATTGGTTATTGCTATTTCGTATTGGATATTTTCGTTACATTTGCAATATTTCTGGGTAGGATAGTTAATGAACGAATTAAATCTTGCGTTATAGCCGGCCATACTCATTAGCCGTAGGGTCCTTCGTGCGCACTTAGCAGCCGCGCGTCTACTGTTTTAGTAGGATAATATTATTCCGAGGCCGAGAAAACACAGACATACGCGAGATGAGGACAGACGATATCGTTCTGCGTCGCGCACGCCTACTTCTTTCACTCACTACAGAAGGCACAATCTTAGTACCAAACATTTGGAACAGTACCTGACTGTTAATGTCTACAAGAGCATAAAATGTTAAATAATTGTTAATTTACCCACTAATTGCATGTGATTTTGAAATAAAAAAAAACTAAAAACGGCTATTTTTTTATTATTTAATGTTGCCTATTTTGACACTTATTATGCATATTTTAAGCATTTTTCATGCATACTTGCATGCATATTTCAAGCTTTTTATGATGCATATAATCCGGTCATTAATTATAATATAATATTAGTTATAATAAAATTTATTATATAATAAATTTGTATTACATATTATTCGTTATAATAAAGAAAAATATGTTATTCTACAAAGTAAGTACGTTACTTAATTCCCAAAAAATAATTATTTTAATAAACCACATATTTGACTATATATTTACATTGAGAACCATAATTGCGTTATTTTACATCGCACATTAATAGTTCAACAATTTCCTGTTACAACTTATTATAATTGATATTTAAATATAATTTTTAATTAATTACAACCTCGTTTTAATAGGCTTATGCAAGCATATTCTAGCCGTGCGTTAATTTTCAGCTTAAAGAACAAGTAGCTCGTGACTCTTTGGTCAAGGATCTCTAAGCCAAGCAAAACTGATAAAAATGGTGACACAGATCTGTAAGGGCAAAGGAATCAATGCGAAGAACACCCTTGCCGGCAATAGGAACTGTACTGAGTTTCTTCAGGTAAACTGTGGCAGGCACCGTCAGTTCAGACCGGTAAGAGATTATGAAGAATTTACTCGCGTAAGCTTTTCTTACTTAGATTCAATTCATAATCCACGCAAAGCTCCTTGTTTTTTTTTAGAAAACAGAAAGATCAGTATATGAATGGAGGCTAAAATGGCAAGACATTTTTCTTACGATGAGTGTTCTTAGCATCGAGGGTACTAATAAAGTTGAATACGAGAGCATTGCCCTAATCTAATCACAAGATTGGACTGTGAAAGTACGTTGGGTTCTATGTATTTACTCTACTCCAATATGACTGGACACCTTAGAGGAATATAATCAGATATAATCCGCACAAAACGAAATCAAAGGGCATTATACTTATGTGGTAGGCTGAAGGTCACTCTTTATAACCGAACTCTGTTGTATTTATCTTCTGAAAATCATCTTTTAATATTCACTCACTCCTGACAATATATATAAATAAGACAATCCGATCACTAACTAAATACTAAGTAAATATTTATATTTATTTAATTAATATAATTTCGGCCTGTCCAGGGTCAAGGAAGAGTCACGTGATGCCATTCACTTGGCCCCCAAAATCCACTTCCTATTTCTCTCGAGTCCATTTATATTGTTTCCTAATTAATATAATTATGAAAATAAAGAGTCAACAACGTTTAAAGTCAAAATAGGTATTTAAATATCAAAAATGAACTTAAGTAATTCTGTCTGATTAGTATTCATATCTAAATGGCTGATCATCTCAGCTCATACATATATGTCGCACTGTTGGGCTCAGGCCTCCTCCGTAATGGGTGGGAAATTAACCTACTATACCACGCTGGTCAGACGTATTGGTATAGGATTTTGTTTCGAGTTTTCCTTCTCTAGCATAGATGTTATATGCGTTTTATATCCCTTAGTCGTCTTGTACGATCACCCACGGGTAAGATATGGGGTGGTGAATTGTATTCTTACTCCGTCACCACACGGATAGAGGGCTATAAGGAGCTGATACAGTTTTGATAAAATCTTGTATAAGAGCAAATGGTGAATGTCCCTTAGTCCAACCATGTCAAGAACTAAAGCGAACTTTTATACTATAAATGTCAAATTTCAAAATTCAGTCATTCAGAACAATGATAATTTTTAATTCAGAATTAACCTTTTTTTTGGCTTATGGCAATATTGCAAACGAGCAAGTACGCACATCATCATCATCTCAGCTCATATATGTCCCACTGTTGGGCTCGAGCCTCCTCCATAATGGGAGGGAAATTGACCTACTAAACCACGCTGGTCAGACGTGTTGATATAGGGTCTCGTACGATCACCCACAGGTAAGATAGGAGGTGGTGAATTATATTCTTACTCTGTCACCACACGCAAGTACACACTTGATGGTAAATGATATTGCCGTTAATGTTTGCAATACCAAGGGTATAGCTAAGCCGCTGCCTACCAATACAAACCCAAACCCACCCAGTTGGGCTTCCGGCTCTCTTGCTCACCAAACGAAACGCAATAACAAATTGCCATTACTCGGACGTCGATATTCTGCGTGAGTGTGGTACTACCCCGGACGGACCGGCCCGCGATTATAGCCAGGAAACTGTAAACAGCCTGGTCCCACCACTATTAAGCATATTATTCGATACTATAAAAATATATAAAGCACAGGTTACTTACATGCCTCTCAACAGTATCTTTGATGCTGGTGGCTACTTTCGGCTCGCATTGCTGCAGCAGGTGCATTAGACTCTCGGTACTGGTCTCCGATGCTGGACTATCAGGACTTGGAGTAGAGCTCTGAGAATGATAATAACTTTATAAGTCTAAAAATGAAAGATCTCATTATAAAATCACCAATTTAAAAAACAATTTCAAGAATGGGTTAAGTATGAGTAGGTTCCCATTGTAGCGGGTTCATAATAATGTAATCATTATAAAACAGCCTATCCTATAGAAACAGCACCCAGTGTGGTGACCGATTAAGAATACAATGTGTCACCACCTATTCTCGTTCTATTTGTTTACACCAGCTGAGCGATTATTAAGAGAATGGGTACCAGATTTTTCTACTAAATGATATTATATAATTTATAACAACAATTACGATCACCAATCCAAGCGTGGCGATTATGGTCCGCCCCTTTTAATAAGATCTAATGCCAAGAACTTCTAAATTTAAGTAACACCTAAAACAACATACATAAATGTCATATAGCATTAAGATTTTTTTTTGTATTAATTGATATTAAATCAAAATTAAATTTTAAGTAACCCCTAAGTTGATATACATTAAACATAAAATCAAGGTAATATGTAATTTATTACATTAGGGGCTCCGTAATCTTTACGGGTCGTAAGTGAAAACGGGCAATAATAATAGTTAAATGATGGTTGAATGGATATAAGCATAGTTACCATAAAAGCAATGACTATAACATTAATAGCACCTTACCTCGTCGAGCCTACATCCTTTAGCGACTAGTTCTTTAATACTGGTGTTAATATACTCCTCCAGGGCGGCGCGCTTGTCGTCCACTCGCGACCTCAGCGCCCCCACATGACTTTCCTCGTTCTCTGCCTATGCCGATAATGCAACCAAAATATAAATACGCTCTGGATTTTTTAAAACAATCTTAGCATATGTGCTATTATATTAATTATCAAACGTGTCTCTATTGTATATACAATGATATTTTTGCTTGTTTCTGCATTATAAAATCTATTTAAATTTGCTTTATTATTTTTTGTAATCATATATGACTGTGTTATGCTTGTCACAAATATGTTTTTAATTTTATTCTATGGATAATCAATTTTAGCTACTGTTGTATCTAACCATATTTATTTATTATAAATATATACCGGGTTTAACAGAGAATGGAGCAGCTGGTCAGAAAGGTGGTAGGTAATGATGGTAGGAACACATAACAATAATTTGAAGGGAAAATGTCAAGGTCTTTGACTCGCCAGCTGCTTGTAAAGGCGACTTTTGTCATACTGTAGCAAACGTAATCATTGATTTATTAAGATTCTTATAAATATTTAAGAAAATTTAACTATGTAGCAGATTATTTATCATTTACTTGGTACATTTCATTCAGTTTCAAAGAAAAAGTGATGACAAAATTGTAAACTTTAATTGCGTCTAATTCATTAACGAATCAAAGTTTTCCCTTCAAATGTTTGTTATGTGTTCCTATCATCATTACCTACCACCTTTCTGACCAGCTTCTCTATTGTCTGTTACAGCCTTATATAAAAAATATTAAGTTCGTTATCATTAACCATATTTATTAATTCCAAATATATAGATAAAAAAAATGATTTTATATTATTCGTTATCGTTATAATGCTTATTTATTACTCATTAATAAATGATATTTTATAATTTAAAAATAATCGAATCACTGTGACTGATATACAGACAAGTAATTGCATTAGGATATCCCGCCAAACCAGGTTAAGAATTTACTTACTCATATCGAACCCAGAACAACTATACCATAGATATATAAGGCGATAAATACAAAAACTCTTAGTATATAATATATATACAGGTGTTATACAAGACAGTGCACAATTGACGTAATGTGTAATAATTTTATCATCCAATACAATAAATACAGATAAAAAATCCAGAGGTTTATAAAAACAAAAAGAAAAATAGCACAACCTACTCGAAATTATAACACTCTTTTTATATGTAAGTTATAGTTTGGACACGCTCCGCCCATACTGTACGGGTGTGCAGCCACTTAGCCACCTACCGTGTTCCCTCCCCTTCGCCATTAGGGTGACCACTGGGACCGCTACCTTGACATCCGTGGCCGGCCCGATAAATTATAACACCCTTGAATCCCGCTTAATATCACCGTAAAACTAAACATTTCTATATACACGCTAACACAATAAATAAATCCAAACTAAAATTAAGAGATAATCGTAAAAATGCGTTATCTATTGCGAGAAAAATAATTACAAATACTTTTCTAATGTGCTAAGTGCAAATTTTGTTAGAAATAAACATGCATTAATATATAAAGGTTGGTTTTTGTTGGCAAGCGTGTCGTAAGTAGATATTTCAAATTCATTGAAGTGAAATATATAATGCAAAGTCTTTGAAGTGATTTTTTTTATAGGAGTGCATTGAAATTACATTGCAAAACATTTTTCTGTGATAAAAAGTTCGCGTGGGACATGGCTTAACCGACAGCTATCTAATGTACTTACTTGAACTTGTGAAGAGTGAGACATATGCTGTTCTAGTTTTTCATAATTTTAAATATACCCTAAAGACGTGCCTTTCGTCGTTCTTTTCGTCTATCGTGATAGTAGTGAAACTTTTGTGAGACATTTTAATTATTCATCAATTAATTTCGTATAGCCATAGAGCAATGTTTATCATCCATTTAATTATTTAAATAAAGAAGCGGCATGAATACTTTTTTAAGAATCGTTGTATTATTAATATCGCCATATTACAAATATACAGCTTTACGGGCATAAATAGCATTCAGACAGTACAGAACTTTACGGATCACTCAAGTATTGTACTGCGTCTGAATCCAACCCGCGACCCTAGCAGGATAGGACGGTATATTAACCACTACGCAGTATGTATAATCAATGTCAATATGTCTCACATTTCACCGATACTTGACCGGCACGTGAGTCATTGCTCCCACTTTACCGCGACAGTATTTATCCCCACCAATTTCGCCACCCAAAAATATATCTTATAAAGATCGGTATTTCAAAATCCTGCCATAAAAAAAATCAATAATCTTATTTCTTTATAAAAAAAAAAACTAAACCCCACAATAAGGGACTAATCCTTGTATTGCAGCGGGGACTTTACATGGATATAATTTTAAAAAAATCTTCAATAAATCGTATGGTTAATCATACTCACACATCTCGCGTGTGTGTCGCTCAGCGCTGATAATTTCTGTGATCTCTGCGCCAGCTCCCTCTGACGGCAGCGCAGTGCTCTCCGCCTCTGAGTCCAGCCGCGTTCTAGGGCGCGCCAATCGCCTGACAGTCGGCGACAGGCCGCCGCGTACTCACGCTCCATCGCCGAACGTTCCTGGCAATAAATAATTTTATCCAAATTGCCGTTAGCGTTTATTATGAGAAATTATTTATAAAATTTTATTTACAAGTGAAAAATGATTGTCAAATGTGGTACTTGAACCCACACCTATTGGAAATCGTAGTGTGAAGGCGTAATGATTATAATACTGATCTACGTGTCAGTGTCATGGGGTCGATTCTCGCACAGTTTTCACTCTTTGAAGTTTTAGGAAGTGGAAAAATGACGTGACCTATAAAATATTCTAACTGATGAGTTTTCTCCACACAGTTCTCATTCAGGTCAATCATAACAAAAGTTAGAAATAGCTAATTTATATTACCTCGTCGAGTTTCTTCTGCGCCTGTAGCAGTTCCTCTCTCTCAGCATGCCACCGCCGCTGTCTTTCCTCTTGCTGCAGTAGAAACTGTTGCCTCTCCCTCTCCAACTCAGCTCGTTGGGCCTCGATACGCTCGCATCTGATCTCACTTTCTAGATCTCTAAAGGCGAGATGAGTAAGCTAAATTAGATGAATCATATGTATATGTGAATTAATACATAGGCATTTGCCGTGTGGTGAGGGAGTAAGAATACAATTCACCACTCCATATCTTACCCGTGAGTGATCGTACGAGACGACTAAGGGATATAAAACGCATATAACATCTATGCGAAAGAAGGAAAACTCGAAACAAAACCCTATACCAACACGTGTGACCAGCGTGGTATAGTAGGTTAATTTCCCTCCTATTACGGGAGAGGCTCGAGCTCAACAGTGGGACATTTATGGGCTGTGATGATAATGATGATGAATAGAAGGAAAACTCGAACTAAAACCTTATACTAACACGTCCGATACACGTAGTAGGTTAATAACCCTCCTATTTTGGAGGAGGTTCGAGATGAGCATCATCATTCTGCCTTAATCACACATCACATTACTTGAGATCGGCGTGATATGTACCATTCTTCTATCGTACCCTTATACAAGCCACCAAGGCTCATTGCTTTTATATTTACCGTATGAGAAGAATTTAGCTGTGTGATAGCTGCTACGAATACTACCAACCCTTACTTTGCTCGTAGACGTTGTAAAAGACGACTAAGAGCCTTATTTCGACCTGGACCAACACTACCTGTTGCCGTTTGGTCAACAATCACATTCCCAAGGAGGGTTGACGTCAGGTAGGCGGGCTGTCATAAAATTATTGCCAATAACTTTTGCAATATGTAGTAAGAGAAGTACATATTGCGTCGACCACAAATAAATGCGATAAGAGCAGGACAATGATGATGATAATTTACAATATGAGAAGGTCTACAAGCACCTTCTCATAAGGTAAATATTGACTGCATATATGACGCGCTGGTTGAGATACCGATCCACTGCGCTAGCGGCATGGGTTCGATTACAACGCAAAACAATATTTTGTGTGACCCACAAATTGTTATTCTAAATCAATTATAGTTCATCTAATCTAAGAAGTGCATTTTGACGTTTCGCATTTTTTACTAATACACAATAACCTTGGTCAAACGTATACACATGATTGTAAACAATAAATCTGAAATTTTAAAGATCTATTAAGTTATTCACATAATTAACGTTGCGGTTGTGTTTCTTGTACAATAATATAATGTGAAAACTCTTAAAAGTAATTTAAAATTAAAATAACATGGTGAATAGTAATTATTATTGACGATCAATACAATATCACGTCATAACGTTCTAAACAGTAGTGCTTGACAACTTCCAATTCACGAATATCTAAATAATCGGTAAAAATATTAGAATAATATATTTAATCGAATAGAGATTTTGACAGAGATGTACGTTTCGACAATTTTATTGATAATTAAATAATTATTAATGTTCGCGACGATGATAATTCAAGTAATAGTAGTGATTCTGAATAAATAGCTATTTACAAATCCAGTTTTTGTTTTTACTTAATCTAATCCTACTAAATATGATGAATAGATTTTATGATGAAATAATTAAATTTATTTAGTATTAATTTAGCACCTATTATTTCATCTCCTTTTTGAAAGATAAAAAAATAAAACGATTATTAATTACAAACCGTTAATATCGATTTCTCATTAAAATCGGATATTTTCGATAGCGATTATTTGGTTCACATACCTAGACAACTTACTCTGACAGCTGTCAAAGTGCACTTCTTAGATTAGATAGACTATAATTTATATTAGACTGGGACAAAAAAAACTAAAGTTTTTTTTTTACTAACGGTACTGTGAAAATATTGTTAATGATGACAAAAGAAAATTATTCTGAAAACTTGAGCCCTTAATATTAATATTATGAAGTGCATCATTATGATTATCGATTTTTGAACAGCTACTGAATTTTTCACACAAAATTCGGACATCATGAATTTTAAAATTTTTTCCATTTCATATCTTTGAAGGAAATTAAATTCCCTACAAAAAAGCTCTCTTAATAAATTAACGTAGGACGAGCCGTTCCCTTGTAATCAAGCCTTAAACATTGATATATTTTTTTAAATTTTTTAATTTGGTTCTGGAATTTTTTTAACCACTATAAATATCAATATTTTTATATAGCAAATAATTATTCTTAAGTAAAATTTCATGCTCTACAAAAAAGGTCTCTTAACATTTTTTATCAAATTCACTCCTTTCAAAGTTATTCGACTTTAAAATTAAATTCAAAAGTAATTAACCGTTTATTTTTTTCTTTTTTTAATTAATAAAATTTTTTTTTTTTTCTTTTTTTATTTAATAAAAAAATTGTTCGTTTTTTTGGCCCAGTCTAATTCATATATTTGTGAAGGCTCCCGCAAAGATTATTTTTCTGCGTAGGGTGTTTCATCTCGCTTCGGCAAGTACCTGCACACGGTCGTGCGGAGGGAGTGGACTCCGTTCTGCCACCATTGCAGTAGCGACGAGGACACGGCGCAACATACGCTCGAGGTATGTTCGGGCTGGGACGGGCAGCGCCGTGACCTCGTCGCTGTCATCGGTGCCGACCTGACGCTGCCGGCTGTTGCGCGAGCGATGGTCGACAGCGTCAGGAATTGGGACGCGGTCGCCGCCTTCTGCGAGGCTGTCATCTCGCAGAAGGAGGCGGCGGAACGGGCCCGGGACGATTCCCGTGACCCGGGCCGCCGCCCGCGGCCGGGGCGACGCAGGCGCGGGTACCTGCGCCTGATGCCGCCCTAACCGAGGCTTCGGGTGATCGGACCGGGGAATTGTCCGGTCACCCGACGTGAGGCCACCGCGTGAGGACGACGCCTCGATGGCGAAAGCTGTCGGGGCGTCGACAAGAGAGGAGCCCGAGAGGGCATACCGCCGAGCGGGCCACCGAAGACAAAGATCGGGTACCGGTAGCCCGCTCGCACGGCGAAGAAGAGGTGCTTGCAGGGTGGGTCAATGGGGTTGCGCGCTGCCTCTTCCGTCACCCCGGACCAATTTGGCGAGGTGCGACGTCCATAGCCGAACGCAAAAAAAAAAGGGTGTTTCATCTCTATAAAAAAAGGTATAATCGCCTTACTTGGCAGATAGGTTGGTCATCTCATGGCTACCCTGGTATTGCTTTAGCCGCCTCTAACAACTACCACATACGAACACGTTGTATTCTTTTACCAGTCACCACACAGGATCTCCTACCATAGCCCATCAGCAAAAAAATAGTATATACTAACGATAGCGTTGTATTGAGGTTCTCAGTGCTAGCGGCGAGGTCTGTGGTGGACCAGGAGAGCAGTGATAGCCGTGACAGGTTCATCACGGAAGCGCTGCCCTCCTGGCGTAGTTTGGCCGCCTCCGCTGGGTCGTTGTAACGGAACATATTCGTGCGGCCCAGCAACAAGATACAGCCTGTGAAATAATGATTTTCCAAATATATTATACGTCCTTATCGATGGTTCTTTCTAATGTCAAAAATTTGATTATCAAGGTCCGCCGTTGGCCATAGGGCTCCCCATAGAGAAATAATGCCATCGACGCCGCGTTTGGCAAACTTAATATTATCATCTTTATATACAGGGTGTAAGTGGACCGCTCCCGAAAACAAAGACAGGTAACCCTACTAGTCCTACTTGTAATGATAGGCTAGAAAAAAAAATCGATTCGGATGAAAAATAAATTGTTTTTTCACCACGCGAGGTCCTTGAATTCATGAACATATGATCGTGAGTTTTGAATAGATTGCGTCTTTTCTCATCTGAGTAAAGTTACGTATTTTTTATGGAATTATCGTTACATGGCACTGTCCTAATACGATGAAATGTGAAAACAACTTAAAAATATTAGTGGAAAAATGTTTTTTTTCCATTCTGATCGATTTTTTTTCTAGCCTATCATTACAAGTAGGACAAGTAGGGTCACCTGTCTTTGTTTTCGGGAGCGGTCCACTTCCACCCTGTATACGAGGAAGTTCTGGACTTCCTTGAGCTGATTTCTAGCACCTATATAATTTGTACCGCAATCGGAACGAATGAGAATAGGAGTACCGCGTCGCGAAACAAATCTTTGTAACGCCGCTAGAAACGCTTCTGTACTCAGTGAGGACACAAGCTCCAAGTGCTACGCGTACTGCCTTTGTCGAGAGACAAACGAATATACAAAAATTTGCTTTTAAGAGTTTAGCATTACGTAAGGTGCTGGCCTTAATGAGAAAAGGTCCAGCCAAATCAGTTGAGACATGACTGAATACAGGCTGAGGTGTAACTCTATCCGATGGCAAATCCGCCATGAGCGGAGGGTTTGAATGTGTGCCGAAGCGAAAACATCGTGTATACATTTATATACGCGATGTCGTATGATACGACGAGCTGAGAGTATCCAAAATTGTTGACGAAGTATAGCATGCAGTGTATCAGCGCCGGGGTGACAATGAATTTTGTGATAGTAATCGATAATGAGTTCCACAAGTGGGCTTGAGCTGGGCAGTATCAGTGGGTGCTGAGCATCATATCTGATGAATATGTTCTTTTCAATTATTGTACATATTGTAAAAATTTTGGAAATAGTTTTATCACTGGCGGCCTGTGGACCTGATGTCTACCCTCCTTAGGAATCTAATTATTGTCCAAGCATCACATGGAGAACCACATACCGAGATACGTCTTGGTCATCTTTTACTACACCCACGAGCAATGTAAGGTGTGGTAGTATTCGTAATTACCACCACACAGCGCGGGTTAATGTTATAATTTTCCTAGGATAATGCTACCATATTTTTTCCTAGTGATCTTTCAAGCGGTTTTATCAATTCCTATGGGCAAGGAAAAGACTAAGATATTTTATTCTTAATTTAAAAATGCTTATAAAACCCGATTACGAAGTGAAAAATGATGTCACAAGCGGGATTCGAACCCGCGCCTATTGGGATTCCGGCCCAATCGTGCTGCCACTACACCACCATGACTAATTGTAGGACATGCAAATTTCACTTCGTATCATATTTACGTCTTAAGGTGACGGTATGCTATCTACCCGACAATGTTTACACATGTTATAGGCTTTTTCACTTCGTAATTGGGTTTTATAAATAATTAAGCATATTAAATGCTAAATTTCAATCATTTGAATAACAAGGTTGTGTCATCGTTTAATACAATTCTAACTGCAAAGTTTTAAGTATTAAGCCTATAACAATGTGTAAACATTGTCGGGTTTGTCCCGCTTGTGACATCATTTTGCACTTCGTAATCGGGTTTTATAAATAATTAAGCATATTAAATGCTAAATTTCAATAATTTGAATAACAAGGTTGTGTCATCGTTTAATACAATTCTAACTGCAAAGTTTTAAGTATTAAGCCTATAACAATGTGTAAACATTGTCGGGTTTGTCCCGCTTGTGACATCATTTTTCACTTCGTAATCGGGTTTTATAAATAATTAAGCATATTAAATGCTAAATTTCAATAATTTGAATAACAAGGTTGTGTCGTCGTTTAATACAATTCTAACTGCAAAGTTTTAAGTATTAAGCCTATAACAATGTGTAAACATTGTCGGGTTTGTCCCGCTTGTGACATCAATTTTCACTTCGTAATCGGGTTTTATAAATAATTAAGCATATTAAATGCTAAATTTCAGTAATTTAAAAATGCTTTGTAGTAAAATATCTAGACTTACCTTGGCTTAGTTTGGCTGGTTTGTCTATGAGTACAGTGTTGAGCCAGCACTGCGCCCCGGCGCAAGGGTGTATGGTGGCTGTCCCCGCGTGCAGTGTCACCTTACAGTGCAGTGGCAACACCCCCGCACCGCTCAACACTATGTCAGGGGTCGGGGAGTAATCCTCACCGCCTATCACAGTTTCGCCTTCCTACAACAAAGGTATATATTAAAAAAAAACAATCAGTTTTGTGCAAAATATTCTGTTGTGACGAATAGCAATTTCCTTTTAACAGTCTAAGGGAGTTTTAATGGTTATGTGAAAATTACATGCTGACTTGGAAAACAAATTTGTAGATAAAGACGGAGTAATAGTATAATTCACCACCCCTTATCTTGCCTTTTTTTTTTTTTTTTTTATTGGTGGGCTATGGGTGCGTCTCGCCCCGCTGAATCGGTCCGGGGTGACGGAAAGGCGGCGCGTGACCCCATAGACCCACCGTAAAACCTTCTCTCTTCGCCGTGCGAGCGGACCACCGGTACTCGAATTTAACTTCGGTGGCCCGCCCGGCGGTTTACCCTCGCGGGTTCCTCTCGTCGACGCCCCGACAGATTTCGCCGTCGGGGCGCCGCCCTCACGCGGTGGCCTCACGTCGGGTGACCGGACAATTCCCCGGTCCGATCACCCGAGGCCTCGGTTAGGGCGGCATCAGGCGCAGGTATTCGCGCCTGCGCCGTCCCGGCCGCTGACGGCGGCCCGGGTCGCGGGATTCCTCCCGGACTCGTTCCGCCGCCTCCTTCTGCGAGATGACAGCCTCGCAGAAGGCGGCGACCGCGTCCCAGTTCCTGACGCTGTCGACCATCGCTCTCGCGACAGCCGGCAGCGCCAGGTCGGCACCGATAACAGCGACGAGGTCACGGCGCTGCCGGTCAAAGCCCGGACACGCCTCCAGCGTGTGTTGCGCCGTGTCCTCGTCACTGCTGCAATGGTGGCAGAACGAAGTCCACTCCCTACACGCGACCGTGTGCAGGTAAAAGCCGAAGCATCCGTGCCCCGACAGCACCAGTCGAAAGGAGAGGACTCCGTGCCGCCGCTCCATCCACTCCATCAATACGGGCCGGAGAGCCTCGACGGTGACGACACCGTGTCTAGGCCTCTCCAGCCGCGTAGCCCAACGGGCGATGACGTCTCGGCGGGCGTCCTCGCGCCAGGTGGCTATCTCGCTCAACGATGGGGAGCCACCTTCGTCGCGCAGTGAGGTCACCCGCCGGTAGAGGTCGGAGAGCATCTCCGCCTCTAGGTCCCACGGGGGTGTCCCGGCCAGTAGGCATGCCGCCTCGGTCGATACCGTGCGGTACCCGCGAATGGCTCAGACCGCCATGACTCTCTGGGGTCTCCACAGAACAGCCCTGAGCTGGGCGTTCAGAGCCCTCGCCCACACGGGTGCGCCGTACATGGCCATAGAACGGATCACCCCCGCATACAGCCGTCGGCCCTCGAAGCTGGGTCCGCCCACGTTCGGCATGAGCCGCGAAAGGGCGGACGCCGCGCCACCCAGCCGGGGAGCAATTCGGCGAAAATGCTCCCGGAACCACCATCGCCCGTCGAGCACCAGACCCAAGTACTTCATATGGGCCTGGATGCTGATGTGGACGGAGTTGACGACTAGCGAGACGCCGATTGGCGGCCTTACGCGTGGCCCATGGAACAATAGGGCCTCCGTCTTATTTAGGGCCACCCTGAGCCCCAACGCCTCGATTCGCCCGACCATCTCCTCGGTGCCGAGAGTGGCCAGGCTCGCCGCCTCTTCGAGTGTCCTGCCCCGGGCTGTGACGAGCGTATCGTCAGCGTAGCATATCACGCTCAGCCCGGAGGGGAGACTCCCTCTCAACGCCCAGTCGTACCCGATGTCCCACAGAGTCGGCCCCAGAACCGACCCCTGTGGAACGCCGCACGACATGGACGTCCGCACAATGTCCCCTGCGGGACTCGCGCAGAGGACACTGCGCCCCTCCAAATAGTCCGCCACCAGCCGCCTCAGGTACAAGGGCACCCCATGAAATCGGAGCGCCTCCCTGATGCAGCTGAATGGCAGACTATTGAATGCGTTGGCGATGTCCAGCGACACCGCCAACAGCACTCCCCCGCCGGTGACAGCCTCCGCGGCCGTCTGCCTCAGTCGTAGCAGGGCCCCGATGGTCGAACGCCCCCTTCTAAAACCGAATTGAGCGTCCGACAGATCGGGTCCCACCTCCTCCAGGTGCTGGACGATGCGGGCAGCGAGGATGCGCTCCAGCAGCTTACCCACATCGTCGAGGAGCACGATGGGCCGGGGGCCGTGGTCGCGGAACGAATCCGCGCCACAGCTGCTCCCACTTCCGTCTCCGTCACGGGCGGAACACTCTCGTCGTCAGCCTCCCGGTTTTGTTCTAGCGAGGCCATGACCGGGGCCGTGTGTTCC
The DNA here is from genome assembly GCA_905163515.2 of Lymantria monacha. Lineage (NCBI taxonomy): Eukaryota > Metazoa > Arthropoda > Insecta > Lepidoptera > Erebidae > Lymantria > Lymantria monacha. Next base: position 26,913,825 of record LR991100.1, read on the forward strand.
AACTGCCGTGGAAACAGCTCCTCGACCACCCTACAGAGGAAGTCGGGCGGGGGGGGGTTTCGGTGAGGGGGGGGGGGCTGCGCGCGAAGCTTGTTCAGCGACGCGCGATACGGGCGACCCCAGAGGTCACGGTCGAGACCGTCCAGCATCTCCTGCCAACTCGCACCCTTGGCGGCTCGGATGGCCAGCCGAAAGGCCGTCCGCGCATCGCGGTACGCCTCGTACAGCTGGCCCTCCCGCTCAGCGTCGCGGTGACGCCGCCGGCTGCGGGTGTAGGACCTTCGGGCTCTGATACATGCCGCACGAAGGTCCGCCAATCTTGACCCCTTATCTTGCCTATGCATGTCGTAAAAGGTGCCTAAGGGATATAATATGCATATAATATATCTACAGGAGACGAAGAAATGCAACAGAAGGAAAACTCAAAAAAGAGCGAAATAGTAGGTTAATTTCCCTCCCATTGCGGACGAGGCTGGTGGCCAGCAATGGGATGTATATAAATTGAGATGATGATGATGATGACGAACTCAAACCTACTAACACTTGCCGCGGATACCAAATACATCATCATCATTCTCCTACTCTTATTCCAATTACTTGGGATCGACGCAATATGTACTTCTCTTTCACAGTACACACTGCAACAGTTATTTGCAATAGCTTTTTTTTTCTCGCCACCTGCTTGAATCCACCATCTTTGTAAATTGAACCATCTTTGTAAATGTAATTGTTGACCAAACGGCATCAGATGGAGTTGGCCCAGGTCGTTATAAAACTCTTATTCGTCTTTTACGACATCCACGAGGAAAGTAAAAGAAGAGTTGTATTTGTAGGCATTATCACGCAGCACTAAATACCAATACAAAAACCAAAATAGACAATTGAATCTCCTGCACAAACTCTTACTTACTTTAAGATGATATAAGGTAACTCCAGTAGACAGAAGATTATCATCAATGCCCACCAGATGAGGCATATCTGAATCTAACACAACACCAAGACCGCTCTTCCTCAAACCGAGAGCCTTCTGTTCCTGAAGAATCTGTTGCGTTTCGCGCCATTTCTCTGTCCACTTCTCTGTGAGTACTTTCTCTTGGGCTTCTTTCCTTTGAAGTGTGGCAAGAACTCCTGGTTCGGTTTCTATTGGATCCTGATGGCAAATAAAATGGTTTATCTTAAGATATGATATAAAACTCAGCTTCATAACAAGGTGTAGTCATTCTGCGTGCTATGAAAAGGGTTATGGTCGATATTTTCTTGCTGCTTATGGTGGCAAACGAGCAAGAAGCACACCTAGTGGTAAGTGATACTGCCGCAGCACAGCTAGGACACTGCCTACCGTAAAGAAAGTCTTTTTAAACCTCGTTTAAAGAAGGATCTGTCATAATGCTAGGAAAACAGCAGCTAGTACATTCCAGAACCACGTATCTGGAAGAAATGAACGCTCAAGATGTACAGTTGAAGACGATAAGATTTCCAGATGAAATGGGTGAACGCTGCTACGCCGTCGAGTGGTACGGTAGTAAGTTGACGGGGCGGTATTTACTCTACGAGATAAAATTCGCAGTACGGCAGTCCGTAGAAGAACGGGTGTAACCGGCTCGTGGGATTAGCACGTTGAAGTAGCAATGGGCACGCCACTACGCTCGTCGAACTGACAATCGTTTGAGAAGAAAAGTTATCGGGTGACGCCCACGATTCGGATGATACAGCATAGGACCCTCCACTAGGTGGACTGATGATAACTTGAAAGTTTATTGGTCTATAATTTTTTTATTACAAATTACACAGACTCGAAAGATTCGTTAATACCAATTGGCAAAAATAGACTAAAGTAGAAAACAGTGAGGATATCGAAATCCACTCTTTGATTTAGACCACTCCCCGAAGGGAGAATAAGCTATAATGACTATGCAGCTGATACTTTATAATTCCTAGCGCCAGTACCACTCCTCTGGTAATATCCCAGCCAGTTTTACGACTCTTACGTATAGAAATTTTCCGTATGGTGACGGAGTAAGATTATAATTCACCACTCCCTGTCTTTCTCGTGATTGTAGTAAAACGTTAGTTATCGTAAAAGATATAATACCCATATAGCATCCACGAGGAAGGGAAACTCGAAATTTAAATACTAAATCAACACATCTGACCAGCGTGGTATAGCAGATGAATTTCCCTCCTGGGAGGAGACTCCAGCCCAACGTATATGAGCTGAAATGATAATGGTGTGCCTTAAGTATTATGCGATAATTTAATGATGGTAGACATGGATGGTTGACAGTCGCAGGCCTGTCCGTCCGGGGTAAAATCGACGTCTAAGCAGTGGCTATGTGCTGTTGCGCTTCGTTCAGTGACCGATAGAGCCGGCAGGTCAACCTTCTGGGTGGGATTGGGCTTTACAACTGTACTTCCGGTATTGCAAAGGTTCATTGACAGCAATATTATTTACCATTAGGTGTGCTGTTTGCTCGTTGGACGCTATAAGCAATAAAAAGAATACTCGTACCGTATTGTGCGCTATCTGTGCCCTGAGCTTCTCAATCTCCTCTCGCAATTCTCTTATGAGTTTGACGTTGGGGTCCTCGTTGATAGTTGGTTTGTTGATGATGTTCTTGGCTCTGTTCGCGTACCGTAGTGTAGATAGAGTTTCACCGTAGTTGCAGTCCGCTGGCGATATCTGATGACAAATAGCATTAATAACTATTGTAGTCCTCCCATGACCAAGAACGCTGTAAAGTTTTCAAAACGTCGGCAATTTAAAAATACAAACGTAATAGAATATGTAAAAATAGTTTCATTTCAAACTATTATTCATCATCTCAGCTCATAAATGTCCCACAGCTGGGCTCGAGCTTCCTCCGTAATAGGGGGGAAATTGACCTACTATACCACGCTGATCAGACGTGTTGGGATAGGGTTTAGTTTCGAGATTTCCTTCTCTTGCCTATGCATATAACATCTATATGTTATATGCATTTTATATCCCTTAGTCGTTTCATACGATCAACCACGGGTAAGATTGGGAGTGGTGAATTGTATTCTTACTCCGTCACCACACGGAAGATTTCAAACTATAGCAGAATAGAAATATTATTTTGAAATTAAGCCAAAAGCTTATTTATATATGTACATAATTGATTTAGTTAATACAAGCAAATAAAATAATACATTACTTGAAATTACTGAAATTTAGCATTTAACATGCTTGATTACTTATAGAAGAAAGAAATATATCGGCAATGTAAGACTGACACCAAGGCCTTAGTGAAAGAAAAACGTGATAGAGCTAATATGAGTGCAGAAGATAGGCTGACTAAAAACTTCGAGAGTAACACCAAACTCTTTTGGAGGGAGGTGAAGAAGTCTCGGGGTGGTTGGTCAGTCCTCAGAATGAATAAAATAAGGTTTAAAGGTGGAGACATTCTTACACAAACACAAGACGTGTTAAGCCGATGGAGTGAATATTTTGGCGATATGTATGCGGATACTCGAGTTGGCGCCGGTGTCGCATGTGGTTTGGTAGATCAACATTCGGCACCGGCGCCCTCCGATGGCATCAGTATGGATGAAGTTGAATGGGCGATAAGAAGTTTGAAAAATGGTAAGGCAGCGGGCATTGATATGGTGTCTGCTGAGATGATCAAGCTTGGTGGCTCTTGTGTCTGGTTCCCAGGGACTGGAATAGCCCGGTCATCGTGCCTTTGTTTAAAAACAAGGGTTCACGTTATGACTGCGCAAATTACAGAGCCATAAGCTTGACCAGTTTGGCAGCAAAAGTGTACGGTATAATTATTGAAAGGAGAATGAGGATGGTGTCTGATGGTTTACTGTGTGAGACACAAGGAGGTTTCAGGAGTGGAAGGGGATGCATGGATCAAGTGTTCTCTCTGCGCAACATTGTGGAGAAGCATCTGGCTCTAGGCGAGAGGGTTTTCTGCAGTTTGGTGGATCTGGAGAGAGCATTTGACACGGTTGTACGAAAGGAACTTTGGAACATTTTATCGGAGTATGGTATTAACGGTAAACTGCTACAGGCTGTGCAGTCCAGTTACATGGGCTGTAGAGCCTGTGTGCGGCTGGATGATGGAATGTCACCTTGGTTTGACGTCAATATCGGCGTTAAGCAGGGGTGCGTTCTGTCAGCCAGGCTGTTTATCATATATCTGGATAAATGTCTCCAAAGGTTGAACGATATGAATGTGGGAGTCCAGATGGGCGACTCAGTGGTCACTGCTCTGCTTTATGCAGATTATGCAGTCCTGCTGGCACAGTCAGCGACTGACCTGCAGACCGTAGTCGACACAATGACAGAAGATTGTAAAAAAATGGGTCTACGCGTGAATGTGAGCAAAACCAAAATAATGGTCTTTGAAAGAGACGAAGCCAGAACAGATGTAAGAGTAACAATAGGTAATGATGTACTGGAGCAAGTGGATGAATTTGTATATCTTGGATGTGGATTTAGCAGAGATGGACGGTACACCACTGATATAGAGCGAAGAGTGAATGCGGGAAATAGAGTGAACGGAGCATTGGGACAACTTCTCGGTAGCCACCGCCTCAGCCAGAAGGCACGTGTAGCAATACATGATTACTTATAAAAACTTGATTACGAATGAAAAATAAATGTCATACATGGATAAGTTTTTTTTTTATAGTTTATGGTGGCAAATGAGCACATAGCACCACCTGATGGTAAGTGTCACTGCCGCCCATGGAACTTTGTAATACCAAGGGTATAACTAGGCCGCTGCCTACCAATACAAACCCCAAACCCACCCCATTTGGGCTTCCGGCTCTCTCGCTCACCGAACGAAGCGCAATAACACATTGCCATTACTCAGACGTCGATCCTCTGCGAGAGTGTGGTACTACCCCGGACGGATCGGCCCGCGTCTATAGACAGAGAACTGTCCACAGTGTGGTCCTACCACTATTAAAATGTAAAATATGTGACAATCATTTTTCGCTCGTAATCAAGTTTTTATAAATACATGACTTCATTGTAACAGAAGTACTTACAGCTGCTATCATAATAGTTTTGGAGTTCCCACCGAGCGAATCTTTCAGCAACCAAGTCAACACCGAATCTCTGTACGGTATGAACACCTTCTTTACACCTTTCTGTACACGAGCTGAAACATTAATCAATCAAATTAGAATGCTTGATACAAGTCTAATTGAACTAGCGGCATAGTGGTTGATACCGACCCTAAGTGTGGTCGGGTTCGATTCCCGAGCCAGACAATATTGTTGTAAATTTACTGAGATTTACCATTTAACATTCGTCGAAAGTCGAATCTTTATTCGAAGTTCTGCGGAAAATTGCAAGTAGAAGTTCTGTAGGCGGTGCTCATCACAGGAGTAAGATTTCCTTATATCCTATTCCACCTTGATCCCATCCCGTATTCCTTCCTTTCTTGAGGTGTACGGTATATTGATTAACCGTGGGAAAGTGGTGGGTTTTCCTTCCTCTCCTCCATTTTATAATAATAATGGATTTCCGCCATGTATCGCCTAATTCAATCAATTATACATTTAACATTCTCTCTCTCTCTCTCTCTTTATAAAAACTTATTTACAAGTGGAACATGATTGTCACGCGTCTATGTATGTCTACGCGTCACCCACGCCTATTGGAAATCCATTCCAATCGTCCTACCAGTTAAACAACATATTGAATTGGCCCAGACCTATGTTAAGCTTGTATCATCTTTTATTACATCCACGAGCAATGTAACGACGTCGTAAGAGAGCGAGTAGGTATGAAAGAGAGTATCGGTGTAAAGATGCGAAAGGGAATGCTCCGATGGTTCGGACATGTGGAACGAATGCCGAACGAACGTCTGGTTAAGAAGATATACAATGCGAAAGTGGAAGGTACCGGGGGAGACCGAGACTCACCTACCTAGACCAGATTGGTCACGTACTGAAAAAAGGTGGAGTCATGAGTCTCCGAAACCGGCGAGCGTGTATGAAGAGAATTATGAATGTTGAGGAAGCGAGTTAAGTATGCAAGGATAGAGTTCTCTTGGGCTCCGTTCTCTCTGCCTACCATGCAAGGGATATGGCGTGATGATGTGTATGTATGTACGAGCAATGTAAAGGTTGATAATGGATTTCTAATAGCCGTGGGTTCGAGTCCCGCGCGTGAGAATAATTATTCGCTCGTAAACAAGGTTTTATATTGTTGTAATTCGTGTCGTGTCAATGTTGTATGTTTGTGGAGTTTAACATGAGATATGAATTTCATTCTAAATTCGGAGTGTTATCTTCTTAAAGATAAAAAAAAGTCTACTACTCCGACATGGCATTTGTGTGATACTACCCCGCATCGCCACATTTATAGCTACAGCAGGACCTACGACGGACGACTCTAGCAGTAGAGCCGAGCTGACACTGCAACTTCTCTAGTTGACAGGAGTTTAACTTCTGCAACGAGAGAAGTTACAGTGTCAGCTCGGCTCTACTGCTAAATAAAAAGCATGTAAAAAGTAGTCTTAGTGACAGTACAGATAAAGTAGTAGTTAATCTTAAGCGTCACGGGTTGAATTCCCAGGCAGGATAATATAGTATTACAATCATCATCTCAGCTCATATATATCCCACTGCTGGGCTCGAGCCTCCTCCATAATGGGAGGGAAATTAACCTACTATCCACGCCGGTCAGGCATGTTGGTATAGGGTTTTGTTTCGAGATTACCTGCTCTTGCATAGATGTTATATACGTTTCATATCCCTTAGTCGTCTCATACGATCACCCACAGGTAAGATGGGAGTGGTGAATTGTATTCTTACTCCGTCACCACACAGAAATTTGTATTGTAAAACTTACAATACAAGTATTATTAGCTTAGTTCTTTAAAATAAAAAGATAGAAGTATTTGCACAACATACTTTCGATCGGTTGGCTGGACTCTGCTAGCGCCGAGATGACTGAGCCGAGTGTGACCAGAGACTTGTTGATGTGAGCGCCCTCTACTAAACGCTGGCCGGTGGCACCCGTGGCGTCTGCACGTTCACTGCGTACAACAATCATATGATTTACATAAAAACATATTACCATCATCATCATCATCCTCTCAGCTCATATACGTCTCCTCCATAATGGGAAATTGACCTACTATACCACGCTGGTCAAACGTGTTGGTATAGGGTTTTGTTTCAAGCTTGCCTTCTCTGGCATAGATGTTATATGGGTTTTTATCCCCTAGTCGTCTCTTACGATCACCCACAGATAAGTAAGGGAGTGGTGAATTGTATTCTTACTCCGTCACCACACAGAAGATATACAAACATATGCAAAGTGTTAATAAACAAAGAACCCAGAGGTGCCAAACATACTTTATCTTCTAAAAGACGAAATATCAAGTTTGGAATGTTCATATGTAAATAGAACGTCAATATACCAGCAATATTGGTTAGAAGATCGATTTAGAGCTACCAGTAAAAAAAAGTAGCTAAAAACTAAATTTAAAAAAAGAACGATTAGAATTAATAACCAGTGAACTGAATAGAAATGGCACCACACGAGAATCACCAGCTTTCAAATGAAAAAATAATCAACAAAATCCGTTCCCCAAGTCGAGAGTTCTATTTTTTTTTTTTTTTTTTTTTTTTTTTTTTTTTTTTTTTTTTTATTGCTTATGGCGGCAAACGAGCAGACAGCACACCTGATGGTAAGTGTCACTGCCGCCCATGGACCTTTGCCAATGGTATAGCTAGGCCGCTGCCTACCAATACAACCCTGAACCCACCCCAGTTAGGCTTCCGGCTCTCTCGCTCACCGAACGAAGCGCAATAGTACATTGCTATTACTCAGACGTCGATCTTCTGCGAGAGTGTGGTACTACCCCGGACGGACCGGCCCGCGGCTGTAGACAGAGAACTGTCCACAGCGTGGTCCTACCACAATAGATCTAAGATAACAAAAATAAAAAAATAAATACCAATGAATTGAGAGCGTCCTCTTTTTTTGAAGTCAGTTAAAAATAACGCAAATTAATATTAAATTTTTAATTTTTTTTTATATACGATATATTTTTTTTTGCGATGGACTATGGATACGTCTCGCCCCGCCAAATCGGTCCGGGCTGACGGAAGAGACGGCGATCCCATAGACCCACCCTGCAAACTCCTCTCTTCGCCGTGCGAGCGGGCCACCGGTACCCGATCTTTGTCTTCGGTGTCCTTTTTTATACGATACATAGGGATCTGTTTCAATGGCGACAGATGTCAAGGTATCGGGTACCATTGGCCGGAGCGATGGCGAGGTAACAAACACGATCGTTTATGGTGCCACAAGTCGGTCGCACAGCAAAAGAAGCACTACACTAGAGCTAATGCTTACTAAAGAAGACTACTACTTACTAAGAACTATAGTCAAACTGAAGCGGAAAACGGAAGCCCAATTGGGTGGGTTTGGCGATTTTATTGGTAGGCAGCGACCTAAGCTATAAACCTTGTTATTGTAAAGGTCCATGGGCGGCAGTGACACTTACCATCAGGTGTGCTGCTTGCTCGTTTGCCAGCATTTTTTGTTTTTTTTTTTCGCAGGGTGGACCATGGATGTAGTCGCGCCCCGACAAATCCATCCGGGGCAACAAAAGAGGCGGCGCGCAACCCCATGGACCCACCCTGCAAACACCTCTTTTCGCCGTGCGAGCGGGCCACCGGTACCCGATCTTTGTCTTCGGTGGCACACCCAGCGGTTTACCTTTACAGGTTTGCTCGTTTGCCACCATAAGCAATAAAAGTAAAAAAAAAAAAGTTGTATGTTCAGAACAGCTCTATCTGACGATTTACTATGCTGACTTAAGAGTAAACAATTATAGATGTATGTTACCTGCCAGCTAAGTCCACTAGGTGGACCTTGGAGACGGTCTCGCTGGGCATGTTGTTGTGTCGCAGATAGCTGGCCTGCACGAACGTGATGGTGAAAATGGCGTGCGAGCGAGACGACACATCGTTCATCTGTGTGGAGGCCGTCGTACGGTGCATATTGCCACGATGCATACACTCCTGGCGAGAAACAGATATTTACGGTGAGATTAGGCCCATTTCCACCACCAACTCCTTCCGTCCTTTACCTAAATTTTAGGAGTAATTTGCGGGTATGGTTAAAACTTCATAAACCTTATAAAAACCCGATTACGAAGCGAAAAATGATGTCACAAGCGGGTCAAAACGATGACAGTCATCGTTTAATACAATTCTAACTGCAAAGTTTGAAGTATTAAGCCTACAATGTGTAAACATTGTCGGGTAGATGGCGCGCGTCACCTTAAAGACGTAAATATGATACGAAGCGAGATTTGACTGTCCTACAATAGTTCACGGTGGTGTAAGTGGCAGCACGATTGGGTCGAACACCCAATAGGTGCGGGTTCGAATCCCGCTTGTGACATAATTTTTCGCTTCGTAATCGGGTTTTTATAAATAATTAAGCATATTAAATGCTAAATTTCAGTAATTCTTCATAAACCTGTTACAATATCACTCTTTTCCAAATCCTCCTCTTTAACTCTTCTAATTATATTTGTTGCGGGTTCAAAGACAATTAAAATCATCTCGCGGAACTGGCTGAGAATCAAACCTCGGTGTCTTTTTTAGTGATCATTGTGGATCCTGGCGCACAGGAGTTACAATGGGTGTGGTGGGATTAGTCGCAGTAAAAAAAAACCTGTTACAATTTTATATTTCATTGTAAATCAATTTTGATTGCACAGATGGCGAGTGGTTAAGATACAGTTAGTGCATGTATCTAAGTTCAAATCCCAAGCAGGACAATACTTTGTGCGATCGATGAATTGTTGTTCCAAGTCTGGATGTAATTTGCGCCACTTAAATACATGTTTTTTCCTTGTGGTGCTGGAGTAAGAATACAATTCACCACCCCCTATCTTACCCGTGGGTGATCGTAAGAGATGACTAAGGGATATAAAACGCATATAGCATCTATGCAAGAGACGGAAAACTCGAAACAAAATCCTATACCAACATGCCTGACCAGCGCGATGTAGTAGGTAGCTTAATTTCCCTCCCATTACGGAGGAGGTCCGAGCCCAACAGTGGGAAATGTATGTATGGGCTATGATGATGAATGAAATATATGTTTGTAAAATCCAAGGCAATACAAAAATTATTTGCATTAATTAGGTGTAGACATGTGCATGTAATGCGAGTGATGTATCACACGTAATATTACCCGACCGGGTACTGTCATATTACACATTACGCGACTAAACATCACATCACATTAAACATGACGCGAACATCCGTGTACTGTTCTGCATTTCTGCAATGTTCGGTAATTTGGTGATGGACATCTATCTTTCAAACGCGCCGTGTGTCCTTTCAGGAGAGTGATAGGGATAGAACGACTGGACCGCGCTGCGCCTGCGGTCGATAACAAAAGAAAATTCGAAACGTTCTGCTCGGTCTGGCAATTCAATATATATTTTGAACTTTATTTTCAGAATATTAAGGCTTATATTGAATGCAATGTCATGTGTGATGTATGAAGTGATAGTAAAATGTAATATTACTCGGCACGAAATGTAATGCCATATCACATCACTTCGCGAAGTACTGTTTCGCGCATGTCTAATTAGGTAGTTCTTCAGTCTTCTATTAAAAAGAATACATACATTCACATTTATAATAGTAGGCAAGTATATTACAAACCTGTATATCATCATAATCTGACACCAAGTGTTTGGATAGATCTTGCACATATGGACCTAATTTGGGGTGTTCCCTGACCCTCAAGGAGTGGCCAGCATCAGTCGCCAGCAGATCCTTGACTCGTTCGTTATAGATCTCCAAATAGCTGACCTCCGTGCGATACGAGGCACCTGATTCCTTCCCAGCAGCCACTCGAGAGAATAATTGTCGACAGATTCTCGGTATCAAGCCTTGGTATTCCTGAAAAAAAAACATTATAATAACAACTCGAATAAGGCATTATTACTTCTTTCTCTTTAGTACATGTACCTCTACTCGGTTCGGAAAGAATCTCCTCCAAACCGTGAGAGAATATGACCTGCTAGAAAGCAGACCAAACGGGTTTTATTTCTATCCTTCCTTATCTTGTGATGATTTTATTTTACTAAATAGCGTAGCCATCTTTTATAAAGAAATGGTGGTGTAATATAGATCTCCTCCTAAATGGATACACCGATTTTGATGAAATGTTTTGTATGTCAAATTCAAATTCATTTATACTAAGTACACTTTGCGGGTAGTTGCACAATATCAGTTTAAAAAAAATAATGTAATACAATAAACTACCATCGGATCGAATTGTAATCGCTACTGAGAAGATCCGGCAAGAAACTGGACAGGTTTGTCTATTCTTGTTAAGGCTTCAGAGCCATTCCTGAACTTTGTCCTGCCCTAAGCTAATCCTAATCCACCATTCAATCACGGAAAAATTTGAAATTAACTGTGGCGCTACCAAAGAAAAAGGTTACCATTTAACGCGGCGAGCCGGCGATAAAAGTTATGTGTGTGTGTGTAAAATCATCAAGAAAATTTAGTTTAGCTGATGTGTGAGTACATTTCTATGGTCCCTAAAACCAGACTAAAAGCTGAAACAATTATTATTATTTTTAGTCACTTTTTTATAAAACAATATACAACATGTATAAAATCCGATTACGAAGCGAAAAATGATATCACAAGCGGGATTCGAACCCGCGCCTATTGGGATGCCGGCCCAATCGTGCTGCCACTACACCACCGTAAACTTACATGACGGACATGGACATGCAAATCTCGCTTCGTATCATATTTACGTCTTTAAGGTGACGTGCGCCATCTACCCGACAATGTCTACACATTGTTATAGGCTCAATACTTCAAACTTTGCAGTTGGAATTGTATTAAACGATGACACTACCTTGTTATTCAAATCACTGAAATTTTGCATTTAATATGCTTAATTATTTATAAAACCCGATTACGAAGCGAAAAATAGTTCCCGATAGTTCACGGTGGTGTAGTGGCAGCACGATTGGGCCGGAATCCCAATAGGCGCGGGTTCGAATCCCGCTTGTGACATCATTTTTCGCTTCGTAATCAGGTTTTATAAATAATTAAGCATATTAAATGCTAAATTTCAGTGATTTGTATATACAACATGTTTAGTAAGAATTACATTATAATTATATGTGATGTCCTTCGTTATAATGTAAACGATGAACGAATGTAACAGATTATAGCTGGACCAGATCCCACAAGCAACACACTATCATGAGTTAACTACTAGAGCAGACATCACTTCTCTCCATTTAATAATGGTTTATATTGACTGCACAGATGGCATAGTCGTTAAGATACCGACCATCCGTGCCAGTGTCAAGAGTTCAATTCCCACGCAGGACAACACTGTGCGATCCACATAACGTTCTAAGTCTGGGTGTATGTAAGTATGTCTGCGTTTTATTGTATGTTTGTAAAGTCCCACACAATAAATACAAAGATTGTTTCCTTAATGCAGAGCTATGTCATTTAAAATAAAAAAGGTTTATGTTCATATTTAGATCCTATTAGGTGGCGCTGTGATTGATTTAACATTTGTTTTTCATTTGTTCCGAGCAGTGTCTTGATCAACTAACATATATGGATGGGGCGTCAATAGAAGAGATGTTAATACTATTAACATACATATCATCACGCCATGTCCCTTGCACGGTGGGCAAAGAGAACAGAGTGCCAGAGAACTCTATCCTTGCATACTTCACTCGCTTCCTCAACATTCAGAATTTTCTTCATACACGCTCGCCGGTTTCGGAGACTCTTGACTCCACCTTCCTTCAGTACGTGACCAATCTGGTTTAGGTAGGTGAGTCTCGGTCTCCCCCGGTACCTACATCCTTCCACTTTGTATATCTTCTTAACCAGACGTTCGTTCGGCATTCTTTCCACATGTCCGAACCTTCGGAGCATTCACTTTCGCATCTTTACACCAATACTCTCTTTCATACCTACTCGCTCTCTTACGTCGTTGTTGCGAACGCGGTCGGTCAGCCTAACTTCACAAATTTTCCGCAGAGATCGCATTTCGACCGCATTAATTTTACTTTCATACTCTTTTCTGCATACCCAAATCTCGCTTCCATACAGTAATGTTGGGACAAGCACTGCGTTATGTATTGCTACACGTGCCTTCTGGCTGAGGTGGTGGCTGCCGAGAAGTTGTCCCAACGCTCCGTTCACTCTAATACTATTAACATTACAAATAAATGCAAACTCTTTGATAAAACTAATTATTCAGTCTTATTATTTTGGTCCCAATTCAATTGGGCCGATAAGGAATGAGACGCATTAGTCTGGTGGTATATTAATTACTACTAATTCTGCACTAAAGGCAAAGGACACAAAGGACATTCATTAAAATGGTTTCAAATAATTTATTATTCATACGTCCCATAGGGGCATTTACATATTGTCAATTAGCTTCTGCCCACGGCTACGCCCGCGCAAAAGGTTATTTACCTAAAGCTGTAATATCTCCTATTTTGATTTTAACCCTTAAGGGTATTTTTTTTACATAATTTTAATGTCATATTTATTTATATATATCTAATCAATAGCCTAAAAATTAGTTTCAAGCTTCTGGCTTTAAAAATGACGATACTTCCTTACATCTTTTCATCCCTCTTTACAACCCTTTTTTGCATTAAAAGTAGCCTATGTCCTTTATCAAGCTCTAAACTATCTGTATACCAAATTTCATTTAGATCGGTTCAGTAGTTTTGGCGTGAAAGAGCGACAGACAGACAGAGTTACTTTCGCGTATATAGTATTAGTAAGGATTTTACGTTTCGTTTGAAATTCACCTGCTCTTTTCCCAATTACTTGTGGTAGACGCTATATGTACTCGTACAGTGCAAAAGTTATTAGCAATAGTTTTATGAACGCCCGTCTGCTTGACGTCAACCCTCTTTGGGAATGTAATTGTTGAGCAAACGGCATCAGATGGAGTTGGCACAGGTCGATTTACAGCTCTTAGTTGTCTTTTACGACATCTACGAAGGGTTGGTAGTATACGTAGCCGCATTAATTAAGGGATAATAAACAAAACGCGATGAAATTCGTAAAATAAATTTATTTAAGAGAATAAGAGAGAGAAGTATTAAAGAGAATTAACTTACCGAAGAACCCATCATAGTAAAAGTCTTCCCAGAGCCAGTTTGTCCATATGCGAATACGCATGCATTGTAACCTTCGAACGCACTGTCAATTACATCCAGACCTAAGTCGGCGAACACCTGGAAATTAAAAAAAATAACACAGTACAATTATTTCATCCTCAATTAGTTACCATTTAATTGAAATTACAATAGATGAGGTAAGAAAGGCAGTGATAAGTATGAAAAACGGAAAGTCTGTAAGGCCGGACGGTATACCAGTGGAAGTATGGAAAGTTTTGGGTGAGGATGGATATTAATTATATTATTATTAATTATTGGATATAAGTTTTCTCGCAGACATCATACAGGTAGTACGCGATTGAGACAACACTCTACGAAGCCCAAATTTACTGTTTATCTCTTTCCTAGGGTCGACCTGCAATTTTTTTTTTAAAAGACTCCACATGTAACTAAGGAAATACTCCTTGTATTGCGAGGGACTTTACAATCATGCAATTAAGTATTGTCCTATGTGGGAATAGAACCCACGGCACTGGCACGGAAGTCAAGTTTACATTCACTGCACAAATGCCATAGGTGATTAAGATTTATTTCGACCTTCAGTGCCAGTTCCGTGGGATCGATTCCTACGCAGGACAATACAGAAAGTGTTGTTCTGAGTCTGACTGAAATTTGTCTGCGTTAATTGCCTGTTTGTAGGATTATTTCCCTAGTACAGGCCGCTCTCTTTAAAAGAGAAAAAAGATAATATCTCCAGCTAGTGTATTATATTTTACCATTTACACTAACTGTCAAACTCAATCTCTAAACATCCGAAGTGTAACAGCGCCAACGAGAAGTATATAACATTAAAATATGATTAACAGCTTCCGCCCGCATTCGTGATCCCATCACATTTATATTTCCTATCCAACTCGATCCATCAACAACGAACAAATTTAAGAGATTTTAAAATATAAAAAGCGCATCCATTAACCCATCAACCATCACTGTTGGAAATTGGCCTCCCCAAAGAAAGTTTCCTAAGGCGATTGTAAATTTATGTCTTTTATGACACCTAAAATAAAATCGCGGGAAAATAGTATTTTCTTAAATGGGACTAATTTCATCATACATTCCAGCCATTGTAACTTCTGTATACCAGGGTTCAAAATGATCTTCGTAGGACCTCCACGATACCGAGATTTAAACAACCTCAGGTCAGCAAATCTCAATTCAAGCAGTCTCTGGAATATTTTAATTGTCTTGAGAACAAATGTAATTAGAGCAGCTGAAAAAGATTAAGTACACTTCTTTTCTTTGTAACGGGAGAAGGCAAAATGTCTAAATGGTGACAGAGTAAGAATACATACAATAACGACGACGTAAGAGAGCGAGTAGGTATGAAAGAGAGTATTGGTGTAAAGATGCGAAAGGGAATGCTCCGATGGTTCGGACATGTGGAAAGAATGCCGAACGAACGCCTGGTTAAGAAGATATACAATGCGAAAGTGGAAGGATGTAGGTACCGAGGGAGACCGAGACTAACCTACCTAGACCAGATCGGTCATGTACTGAAGGAAGGTGGAGTCAAGAGGCTCCGAAACCGGCGAGCGTGTATGAAGAGAATTATGAATGTTGAGGAAGCGAGTGAAGTATGCAAGGATAGAGTCCTCTGGCACTCTGTTCTCTCTGCCTACCCTGCAAGGGATATGGCGTGATGATATGTATGTATGTATGTATGAGTAAGAATACAATTCACCCGTCCCTAAACTGCCCTTGCCAGTAAAAGGCGACTAAAGGATATAATGTGCATATAAGATCTATACAAGAGAAGGTAAACTCGAAATAAAACCCTATACCAAGCCATCTGACCAGCGTAGTGTAGATCAATTTCCCTCCCATTGTAGAAGAGGTTTGAGTCCAGCAGTGCAATAAATTAGAGTCTGTACAGCTACGATAAGCGCAGCAGTACAGCACCAAGGATATGTGAGAATTTAACGAAAATAAACAACGGAGACGGATGATTCTTTAACATACACAGGGTACAAAGGACCTCTAGAATTAAAAGACGTTGACCAACCTGTTCCTGTGCAGCATAGTGTGAATCGTCGTGCGCGAAAGACCAGTATGAATGGTCGAACGTGAAGTCTTTGTACTTCTCTCGGCTGCCGTCATTCTGTTCTTTGCTATTCTGCAAATAAACAACATATAATTATTAGGTATTACTTATAATTGAGATTGAAAAAATAACGCAGTGTTTAAGATACCGATCATCTGAGCCAAGTGCCACAGGTTCGACACAATATGTGCTATATATATATATATTATTGTTCTCAGTCTGGATGTGATTTGTGTTCATTAATAATATGCTTATAAAGTCCCCCATATTACATTAATTGTTTCCTTAGTATAAACAGGAATCTATTTTTCCTTCCATTCTCAGAAAGAACTCATTCTCAATAGCGCCTTAATAGAAATGATTTAAGATTGACGTGACATCACCAACGGTATGTGGTGGTGTCTACGAATACTACCAACACTTACATAGCTTATGGGTATCATAAAAGACGACTAAGAGCTTTATATAGATCTGGGTTAACTCCATCTGATGCCGTTTGGTCAACAATTACATTACCGAGGAGGGTTGACGTCCGACAGCCGGCTAATAAAGCTATAACCAAAAATATCTATCTCTTATTTCTTTTTTTCTTTTCTTATTTCTTTTTATTTCTTTTTGCTTTCTTTACTTTTAATAAAAAAAACCTCTGTTTTATTTTTCTAACTTCAAATTTATATGTTATGCTTTTATTCCTTATTATGATGGATGTATGTGTTTGTACTTTCTGTTCTTTATTTATTACTTTAAATAACACTATTTATTAATTCTTCATATATTATTATAGTATAAAATGTAGAATGTAAAAAAAAAAAATATTAACTATATGTATGATTACTGAAATTTAGCATTTAACATGCTTGATCATTTATAAAAACTTGATTACAAGAGAAAAATGAGTGTCACACATGGGACTCGAACGCACCAATCCAATCGTTCTACCAGTTACACCAGCGTGAGCAGTCGTATGACATTCAATTGCCGGCACGTATTATATTTTCGTGTTAAAGGAGACATCGGAGATTGTCGGGTTGATGGCACACGTCTCTTTTAAGACGAAAATATGTACGGCATAAGAAGAGTACATATTGAATAGCAGTAGCTACCACGCTGTTGAGAGTTCTCTGTCTACGACCGCGGGCCGGTCCGTTCGTGGTAGTACCACACTCTCGCAGAAGATCGACGTATGAGTAATGGCAATGTGCTATTGCGCTCCGTTCGGTGAGCGAGAGAGCCGGAAGCCCAATTGAGTGGGTTTGGGGTTTATATTGGTAGTCAGTAGCCTAGTTATACCTTTTTTTTTTTTTTTCGCAAGGTGGGACCATGGATGTGGTCGCGTCCCGGCAAATCGGCCCGGGGCGACGGAAGAGGCAGCGCGCAACCCCATGGACCCACCCTGCAAACACCTCTCTTCGCCGTGCGAGCGGACCACCGGTACCCGATCTTTGTCTTCAGTGGCCCGCCCGGCGATATACCCTCTCGGGTTCCTCTCTCGTCGACGCCCCGACAGCTTTCGCCGTCGAGGCGTCGCCCTCACGCGGTGGCCTCACGTCGGGTGACCGGACAATTCCCCGGTCCGATCACCCGAAGCCTCGGTTAGGGCGGCATCAGGCGCAGATACTCGCGCATGCGCCGCCCTGGCCGCGGGCGGCGGCCCGGGTCACGGGAATCCTCCCGGACTCGTTCCGTCGCCTCCTTCTGCGAGATGACAGCCTCGCAGAAGGCGGCGACCGCGTCCCAATTCCTGACGCTGTCAACCATCGCTTTCACGACAGCCGGCAGCGTCAGGTCGGCACCGATGACAGCGACGAGGTCACGGCGCTGCCCGTCCCAGCCCGAACATACCTCAAGCGTATGTTGCGCCGTGTCCTCGTCGCTACTGCAATGGTGGCAGGACGGAGTCCACTCCCTCCGCACGACCGTGTGCAGGTACTTGCCGAAGCAACCGTGCCCCGACAAGACCTGCACCAACCGGAAGGAGAGCACTCCGTGCCGCCGCTCCATCCACTCCATCAGTACGGGCCGGAGGGCCTCGACGGTAATAATACCGTGTCTAGGCGTTTCCAGCCGCGTAGCCCAATGGGCGATGACTTCTCGGCGGGCGTCCTCGCGCCAGGTGGCTATCTCGTTGAACGATGGGGAGCCACCCTCGTCGCGCATTGTGGTAACCCGCCGGTAGAGGTCGGAGAGCATCTCCACCTCTAGGTCCCACGGGGGTGTCCCGGCCAATAGGCATGCCGCCTCGGTAGACACCGTGCGGTACCCTCGAATGGCTCTGACCACCATGGCTCGCTGTGGCCTCCACAGTATAGCCCTGAGCTGGGTGTTCAGAGCCCTCGCCCATACGGGTGCGCCGTACATGGCCATTGAGCGGATCACCCCCGCATACAGCCGTCGGCCCTCGAAACTGGGTCCGCCCACGTTCGGCATGAGCCGAGAAAGGGCGGACGCCGCGCCGACCAGCCGGGGAGCAATTTGACGGAAATGCTCCCGGAACCACCATCGCCCGTCGAGCACCAGACCCAAGTACCTCAAATGGGCCTGGATACTGATGTGGATGGAGTTAACGACTAACGAGGCGCCGATGGGCAGCCTCACACGGGGCCCATGGAATAAAAGGGCCTACCAGATGTGCTGCTTGCTCGTTTGCCACCACTAGCAATAAGAAAAATTAAAAAAAAAATTGCATCGACCACAAGTAATTCGGGTAAGAGCAGGACGAGACGATAAAAGATTTTATCTCGAAGCATTTTATCATATGTAATACATAATAAAACGCGTAACTGTAACTCGGTAATTGTTTATAATTATAAACCTGCTCAACCATTCACAATAGAAAAAAAATCTGTATGGCGTATAAAAAACTACCATATTAGACATACCGACTCTATTGCCCTTGGCGCGTGGTTTTTAATTTACTCTTTATATAAAACATGGCGTGATTGAAAGATGTAATAATTATTTTTCCGTGTGGTGACGGTGTAATAATACAATTCACCATCCCCTATCATACCCGTGGGTGATCGTAAGAGACGACTAAGGGATATAAAACGTAAATAACATCTATGCAAGAGATGGAAAACTCGAAACAAAACCTTATACCATCACGTCTAACCAGCGAGGTATAGTAGGTCAATTGCCCTCCCATTACAGAGGAGGCTCGAGCCCAATATTGGGACATATATGAGCTGAGATGATGATGATCTTACTAAGAACCGTATCTATTATAAAGGGACTCGGAGACCCTGACGAGGGCGCCAAAAGTGGCATCGAAGTACTTTAAAATAACATTAGTTTTGAGCTTTTTTTAGATTAACTTATAATCTACATGATATAAGACCCAGTATTTTTGCCATTAATGAGCGCGCAGTACTTGATCATTATTTTGCTGCGATGTTATTTTAAACTGCGATATTTCCTAAGATATTCCTTGAAATCTAAGAGGGTAATTTTTTTTAAATTAAATACTTGTGATGAATAACGTATTTATTTAGATAAGGATTAATATTATGTTTATAAAAACACCTCTGAAAATATCACATTATTTTAAAACTATGATTAGCATAAAAAAAGGTTATAGTGAGCCAACCAGAAAAGATAGATATATGGTCTCGCGGACTTTTATTTAGAACTTTGAAAGGGAAACAATTGTGTAGTACATAATTACCGCGAAACTTTAACCGTTTACGCAGCGAAAGCTCTCAAAAGGAAAAATAAACGATTTTGAAACATTCTTCATTAATGCTCTACTCCTATTAGCCTTAGCGTGATAATATATAGCCTATAGCGTTCCTCGATAAATGAGCAATCTAACACTGAAAGAATTTTTCAAATCGGACCTGTAGTTCCTGAGATTAGCGCGTTCAAACAAACAAACAAACAAACTCTTAAGCTTTATAATATTAAGTATAGATTTCCATTTTATGTAGACAATAAGAATTCATGATCTGTGTGGTAGAGGCTAAGAATATTACAAACCCATACTTTATTCGCGGATATCGTAAAAGACGACCAAGAGCTTTAAATCGACCTGGGACAATTCCACTTGATGGCATTTAGTCAACAATTACATTCACTAGTAATGTTGACGTCAGTCAGACGGCCTGTCATAAAACTATTGCCAATATTTCAATATGTACGAGTACATATTGCATCGACCACAAGCAATTGGGTTAAGAGCAGATGAATGATGTGTAAGAATTCATCATAATTTCAGCTCTTATGCGTCCAACTGTTGGGCTCGAGCCTCCTCCACGATAGGAGGGAAAATGGACCTCCCATGTTAGTCAGACTGGTTGGTATAGTGTTTTATTTCGAGTTTGCGTTCTTATATATCGAGTTTATATGCACGTTATATCTCTTAGTCGTCTTTTACGGCATCAGCGAGCAAGATAATGGGATAGTTATTATAATATTTATTTTAATATTATGCTGTACGGGGCAAAATTTAACGTACATTAAATGTACTACGTATCTAATGTATTTTAATTAGATAATGAGTAATATTGTATTATTAAAAATAGCTATCCTAAACAACCCATTATATTTTAGTAATATGTAAAGAAAAACATAGTTACTGTTTTTTTGTTTTTTTTTGGTAACGCAGTGGTTCAAGAATGCATTTTTCGCACTAACCCCCGCCTGTCGGAAAAGAACAGACGAGGAGTGTGGGACTCGCTAGCCCCGTGGCTAGAATACCCACTAAACTCTTTCCACTGCGATTGCTGTTAGCCTAGGGGCTGTTACAGCGTAACCGGGCTGTGAGTGAGCGCTGAGGGCTCTCAACCCGAAGTAGTTACTGTGGATTATACTTTGGAGATAAACATATATCACCGTGGAGTTTTTTTGTAGATCTATATTATTAATATATACAATTTTGTAGTATATTATTTTGGTATATCACTTAAATTTTAGACGACGTTTGCAATATAAACGCATAAAAATATGTTTTCTACGACATTCCATTCCCTTTTTTTTTAATTCTCAGTTTTTTTTTACTATACATCGTCGGTTAAAAAGAAAAGTGACATTTCTCAAAAATTTAGAAAAATGATATTATTGTTCAAAACGTTTTGCTATAGTTTGTATTTTAATAATAAAAAAAATCAGCAAATTAATATCAACAACTGTGCTATTAGAAATGTTATTCTATGTTACGTCGTACATTTGTTCGTTGACAAAAATCTCTAAATGCGTGCGTAAAACATACTGTAAAATTTGGTACTTTTGATTAATGTCACTTTTCTATTTAACCGACGTCATATTAACTGTAGTCTTGAAACACTCTGTCTATTGACGAAAACTAATTTAAAATCCGTTGCGTATTATTAGTTTAGTTTTTACGTTATTAGTTTTTCCATGTGGTGACGGAGGAAGAATACTATTCACTACCGCGTATCTTACCTGTGGGTGATCGTACGAGACGACTAAGGGATATAAAAGGCATATAACATCTATGCGAGAGAAGGAAAACTCTAATCAAAACCCTATACCAATACGTCTGACCAGCGCGGTATAGTAGGTTAATTTCCCTCCCATTACGGAGGAGGCCCGAGCCGATGTGGGACATTTATGGGTTGTGATGATGATGATTAATTTAAAAGATCTAAGCGTACAGGACAACGGAGGTGACTTTGTTTTACACTATGTATAAAATAGATACGAGTACATACAGCCTACAGGTATTTTAATTCATCGATTTCATTAGCTAACATTACGAATACTTTTACGAAACTAAATTTCAATAATTGTACGTGACATTATTATTTAAATATCGTTTTTATCAACATAGTTTTGATAAAAGCCTGTATAATCTAGTAATTTTGGTACAAATAATTTCTTTTTTTATAAACGATAAGTTATAAAAATATACTTTCATTTTATAAAAAAGGTTGTAGTACCTTTTTTTCCGTCTACCGTCTTACTAAACAATAAAACTTAGTGTTGCGAATAACTTTGTCGAAATATAATTAACTGACTGCATATATGGCTAGTCTAGCTATTACGAGCACTCAACTATTGTCGTCATCATCATCTCAGCCCATATAAGAAGCCTCCTCCATTATAATGTTATGGTTATGGTATTGTAATGTTGCCAAAATATTAATGTATGAAATGCAAATTTTATTTAAAACTAATTTATTTTAATTTTATTATTTATATAAAAATGACTGTATTTCACATGCCAAAGCAAGGCTAAATAGATAGATCTATGTATGTAAAAATGACTGTAACATCTGACTATTGTACTCTATTTAAGGTGAATAAATGTATTTGATTTGATTTATAAGATGGAAATTGTCTTACTATACCACGCTGGTCGTAGGTACGTATAGGCGCAGGGTTTTATGTAGTAGTAGTAGTAGATCTGTGTCATCATTCACCTACTCTTATCCCAATTACTTGGGGGTCGATACAATATGTACTTTTCTTTCATAGTACATATTGTAGAAGTTATTGGCAATAGTTTTATGACCAGCCGCCTGCCTGACATCAACCCTCCTTGGTAATGTAATTGTTGACCAAACGGCATCAGATGGAGTTGGCTCAGTTCGTTATAATTCTCGGGTTGGTAGTATTCGTAGCCGCTACCACACAGACGAATATTATATGTGTATAGTATATCTTAGTAGCCTTTTATGACAACCACGGACAAAAGGTAAATTGTATTCTTACTCCATCATCAAACGGAAAATAATACAGATTATATAACCTTTTTTTATTGGGACCACTCCTGTTGATACTCTATCCAAACCGCGTAAGTACGACATAAAAACCCATACCTACCGTACATTGCCTCTGTATCGCCATTAAGACGAGTCATCGGTGCTGAGTATAGATTTATATGCGTAATAGCTTCCGTAAACATTAGACAAATGTCTGCTCTAATAGTTAACTCGTGATCTGGCCGCTTGTGAAATCTAGTCCAGCTATAATCTTTTATATTGTGTATATTGAATTTTATATTATATCGAAGATCGAAGGGCATCACACTGGAACTAATTCTTACTAAACATATTATAATAAAAAAATATATATATAAAACAAAATTAAAAAAAAAAAAATAAAGAAATAACCCGCGAAGTTTCTTGCCGGACTTTTCAGTAGCGGTTACGTACCGATCCGGTGGTAGTTTATTGTACTAATTTAAAATATTAAAACTGACAATATGTAAGTCTTGTGCCCTCGCAGGTTTTATATATAATAAATGAATTTAAATTCCAACAAAATCACCGTTGCCTACATATAACAAGTAAAATTCCTACAACGAACAATTAAAGAAATTTCCCAACACGTATAATTAGCATTTTGATCCGAACTAAATTATAAAAATAATCGTCATAAAATTATAAATATATATTTATAATTACAACGTACGCGTACATAGATGGTCGTTAAGCTTACATGAGTAAAACCATAGTTACGGTGACCATATTGTTATCATATTCATAAACTAGCGATTCCAAGATTAAGATTGTTATGGTAAGAAAAAGCAAATTTGTCTATGGATAATATTGTTTATTTAATATTCGTAAAATGTATTTTAATGCTTTGTGTTATAGTCTGGGGGGGCACACTTAAAACATTACTTATTTTTACTGACCGTCGCGCCGCCTACATATTGGTTGTACAAACTTAGCTGCTGCCATTTTGTCCTGTCTGTCAAACGTTTGACAACTGAGAATTGTTATTTTTTGTTCCTAGCGTGGGTACTTATTGTCATCGATCTATTTTCGGTTATTGATGTACTTTCTGAAAATTATCCCAACTTTCATTGTTAAGCTGATATTATGATTGTTTCGTTCTCAGCTGATATGTTTTTCTTATATTTCAGGGTAGATCTCATAGTAAAAGAAAGTTCTATATAATTACACATACACATGTCAATATGTATATCATTTCAACTTTAGTTCACCGCCTAAACTCTGGGTAGCAGCACTTTCCATACATGCATATTTTATTATCGAGTTGCCACTCTTTTTCAGTTTAATAACTTTACTCTTTGTGTTATAGTTCATACATAACTGTACTCCGTATGGTCACGAAGCAGTATTAGAAGTGAATATTTCGACTTCTAATACTACTTACTTTTTCTAATACTTTTAAATATTAATTGATAGAAAAAAGAAAATAAGCAACAGAGTCAATTTTATTAATAATATCTGGATGGCCGAGCTTTCGCTCGGTATTTTCTTTTTATTATGTTTTGAAGATATATATTTAAATATAATAAAAATAATTAATTAAATAATAATAAAAATGAAAAAGTAATAAAAATGAGAAACAGGGTCCGACCGGGCATCGATTATATTGCTCGATTATCCAATTGAGCTGTATTAATGACAGCGTCAACATTTGCTTTCATATCGAAAGAATATTTATGGTAAACGAATCCATGATACTGACATGCTAGATATTTTAACCACTACTCCATCTGGGTGGTCTTTATAAATTACTATTATTATAGGCTGACCGACCGCATTCGCAACGGCGACGTAAGAGAGCGAGTAGGTATGAATGAGAGTATTGGTGTAAAGATGCGAAAGGGAATGCTCCGATAGTTCGGATATGTGGAAAGAATGCCGAACGAACGTCTGGTTAAGAAGATATACAATGCGAAAATAGAAGGATGTAGGTACCGGCGGAGACCGAGACTCACCTACCTAGACCAGATTGGTCGCGCACTGAAGGATGGTGTAGTCAAGAGTCTCCGAAACCGGCGAGCGTGTACGAAGAGAATTATGAATGTTGAGGAAGCGAGTGAAGTATGTAAGGATAGCACATAGGCACTCTTTTCTCTCTGCTTACCCTGCAAGGGATATGGCGTGATGATATGTATGTATGTACTATTATTATATTTAATACATCTTTAACACAGTATCTTTAACTGGTATCATTTATAATAGATTAGCATCTGCCCGCGGCTTCGTCAGCGTAAAAAGTGACTCGCAATATTAAATTTTCCCTAAATTACGTTAAGGGAACATATTATTGGTACAAAAAGTACCATATATGTTAATCCAGGAAATGTTCTATCTGTATGCCAATTTTCATTCAAATCTGTTCAACGGTTTACGCGTGATTGAGTAACAAACATTCAAACATCTTCACAAACTTTTAAAAGGATAATCCGATTATGAACTAATTTTATATATTTTTTAAGTTAATCCTTAGCCCCTAAGATGAACTCCATCGAAGGCAGGGACTCGATAAGGATTGTTAGCTCAAATGGAGATAAAGATGTACTATACGGCAAGCTATGGAGCTTCAAGTCATACCTGCCGTCACCCCGAAGTTGGATCATAATCTGACCAAAAAATAATTCTGAGCTGAGCTATCTAATTGTTACATAATAATGAGAGATGCCTTGCCCTGGTGTGATCTGGAAACACTTCCAAGATCATTTCTTATGCGTTTATCCCAATTATGTTCGACGGAATAAATACCTCTTCCATCGTACATATTGAAAAAGTGACTGGCAATAGTTTTATGAACAGCCGCTGGCCTGATGTCAACCCTCCTTAGGAATATAATTATTGACGAAATGACATCAGGTGGAAATGGCTCAGTTCAATATAATCTTTTGTTTTTTTTTGCTTTTGGTGACAAACGCGCAAGCAGCACATCTGATGGTAAGTGTCACTGCCGCCCATGGCTCTTGCAATACCAAGGGTATAGCTAGGCCGCTGTCTACTATTACAATCCCCAAACCCACCCAGTTGGGCTTCCGGTTCTTTCGCTCACCGAGTGAAGCGCAATAGCACATTGCTATTACTCAGACGTCGATCTTCTGCAAGAGTGTGGTACTACCCCGGACGGATCGGCCCGCGGCTGTACACAGAGAACTGTCAATAGCGTGGTCCTACCACAATAAATTTACGACATCCATTCCATACTCGTCATTTACGACATCCACTAGTAAAGTAAGGGTTGGTAGTATTCGTAGCGTCACACAACAAATAATGAACGAAGAAATAAAATTTAACAGTCTGCTTAAAAATAATTTATATACGAGTACAAAACGAATGAACGAAACGAACGTCTGGTTAAGAAGATATACAATGCGAAAGTGGAAGGATGTAGGTACCGGGGGAGACCGAGACTAACCTACCTAGACCAGATTGGTCACGTACTGAAGGAAGGTGGAGTCAAGAGTCTCCGAAACCGGTGAGCGTGTATGAAGAGAATTATGAATATTGAGGAAGCGAGTGAAGTATGCAAGGATAGAGTTCTCTGGCACTCTGTTCTCTCTGCCTACCCTGCAATGGATATGACGTGATGATATGTATGTATGTATGTACGAGTACATACTTCAGTTTTGAAACAACTATTTATAACTAAACGAATTCGAGACATTACGGTGCTGGCTATAAAAACTGATTTAAAAAAATATATCATATCTTTTCATACCGGTTAGTTTTTAAAACCGGCTGGTGGACGATTTTGAAGGGACTTTCACAGGCAGATAACAGCTTTTATAAACATTAACAGGCGTTTAATGAAAGGGCTCTACGTAACAAAACGAGCTTTAAATAAAAGGGCTCTACGTAAAAAAAATACATTCTACGATGTAAAAAGAAATGAAAACCCAATTATTCCCATGTCTTACAAAATCTTACGTTTTTAACGGGTTTTTTTTTTGCAGGCTATGGTCTACATACACGCTGTCCATTTCGTCCCGGGCGACGGAAGGGCAGCTCGTAGCCCCATAACCCACCATATTCCCTCCCCACCACCATTTGGGCTGGCCAATCTGGCCAATCCGGCAAATCCATCGGTACCAAATCCTTGACACCAATGGCCAGTCCGGTGAGAGGTTTTTAACGTTAGCAGATAAACGTCCAACATTAGATTCGATAGTATAGCTGTGTAGTAGCGGTTACGAATACTACCAACCCTTACTGTGCTCGTGGATGTCGTAAAAGACGACTAAGAGCCTTATAACGACCTGGGCCAACTCCATCTGATGCCAATTGGTCAACAATTACATTCCCAAGGAGGGTTGACGTCTGGCAGGCGGCCGGTCATCGGTGTCGTCACCGTCGAGGCTCTCCGGCCCGTACTGATGGAGTGGATGGAGCGGCGGCACGGAGTCCTCTCCTTTCGACTGGTGCGGGTGTTGTCGGGGCACGGATGCTTCGGCCCTAACCGAGGCCTCGGGTGATCGGACCGGGGAATCGTCCGGTCACCCGACGTGAGGCCACCGCGTGAGGGCGACGCCCCGACGGCGAAATCAGTCGGAGCGTCGACGAGAGGAACCCGCGAGGGTAAACCGCCAGGCGGGCCACCGAAGTTAAAATCGAGTACCGGTGGTCCGCTCGCACGGCGAAGAGAGAAGGTTTTACGGTGGGTCTATGGGGTCAAGCGCCGCCTTTCCGTCACCCCGGACCGATTCGGCGGGCGAGACGCACCCATAGCCCACCAATATAAAAAAAAAAAAAGGCGGCCGGTCATAAAACTATTGCCAATAACTTTTACAATATGTATTATGAAAGAAGAGTACATACTGTGTCGACCTCAAGTAATTGGGATAAGAGTAGGAGAATGATGATTAGATTCGATAGTATATAAAAACTCAAAAAAAAAAAAAAAAACCGGAGGTGTCAAGGGACACCCGGATGGAACGAAGTTCTATTTTAATTATATAATTTTTTTCTGCCTTAAGCGATTTTTATCGTTATATTTTAGCCAATTTGCAAAATATCTTTATAAATTATAGCCTATGTGTTATTCTGATGTGCAAGCTATATTACTATAAATTTCATCAAAATCCATTCAGTAGTTTTTACGTGAAAGAGCAACAAACATGTTCACATCCATACATTATTACAAACTTTCACGTTTATAATATTAATAATAGGATATACAATTCCACTAGACTACCAAAACTTTTCGGCCCCGAGCTCGAACGCGAGCCGGCCACGCGGCCCGGTCACGGGCGAAAATAATTTCGTTGCGCATTATTTTGATTTTGCTATATCTCTTAAGGTATTGATTTAATTTGCATGGTCTGAAGGAAAAAAAATATCTTCATGAAATGCTCAAGCCAACTAATGTATTTAAAATGATAAGGATTAATACAGTATTTGTGTAAATAGCTTTTCAATTACCGTTTTATAATAGAACATTTTTTAAAGTATTAAAATGGATATAGTATGTTATCCTTAAGAGATAGATATATACCATCGCGGACTTTTTTGTAGGCCTTTTTAAGCTGTATAATACTGTAGTACTTTATTTTGATCTATTTCGTAGGGTTCAGCCAGCGTTTGCAATGTAAGCGCAAAATAATGTGTTTATTTACGACATCACATTAGAAACCTCTAAAATTATCAGTGTTTCTCTAGTACATTATGCATATATTATACATATAAACCTTCCTCTTGAATCACTCTATCTATAAAAAAAATCGTCGCGACACCACACTGTTCAATGCGAAATAGAAATGAAAATATCTGGCTTGCTTTCTATAAGAGAACCGACGAGCGACGCCGCACAGCTTACAATAGCTTACTATAGCAAAAAGTGTCGTGACAACTTTTCGTAAGAATTTTTTCCGTCTAGCCCCCTTTCACAACGCGCGATAAGGAACTTCGTTCCAACAAGAATTATACTTTTTATTATCATTATTATTAAAACAGCGTAACTACTACAAAATACTACGTTGTTTAAATAAAAAATATATCACAAACCATAATTATTCAATGTTTTCTACATAATTTTATCATTTTGTCCCTAATTTCCATTTTAATTCAACGTAACCCTAACCTCGCGCGGTCGTTAGCGGGGTTCAAGGGCCTCTAAACGACGCGTGACGTCACTAGTTACGTCACCGACAGTAATCAGTGTCAATTGGCGGGAATACACGCTTGGCGTACATTTTTTTTAAACACACGCATAGGTGTTAATATTTGGCTAGGTAAATTTTTTTAACGCCGACTTCGAGCTAGTGATTTCTGTGCGGCTAATCGCTGGCTTGTGTTCATACTTTGTGCGCGCTTTAACTCTATGATGTTACCATTTTTTTTGGCGGTGTGCTATGGAATGGTCTCACCTCGCTAAATGCGTCCGGGGCGACAGAAGAAGCGGCGCGCGACTCCATAGACCATAGTTTGTTACCATACAGTAAAAATATATCAATAAGAAGAACTGGCTGAAGTGTTGGCAATCAGCTACTAATACAAGCCCAGTATTTGCTAGTGGCGAGTTACAATTTTCATCACAAATTATAAGATTCTTCACATCTTTAGTAGTTTCAAATTATATTTTTATCTTATTTGTTTATTTATCTATCAGTATAGCCCAGTCAAATTAGACCAAAATTCAACGTGAAATTACATTAATTCCGCACAGCAATTTTTTTTATTGCAATCGTTAGGGGTTCCTTCTGGTAGTTTAAATCTCGATTTTCGAGCGCCTAGGGGGTGCGCGTTAGTCGCCATTTTGGTTTTTCCAAAAAAGTGTTTTTGGCGAATAACTTGGTCATTTTTGACTTTAGGTTAAAATGCAAAAACAAAAGTTGTAGGAAATTCAATTCTCTACAATTTTGATCTCATAATTTTTTGTAGGATCGATATTTTATGAGTTATCAATAAAAAAAAGCATTCTTCTGAAAATGTCGCTGTATTTTGTTTATTTTCCACTTTACCTAACGAAACCTAACGTCTTACCTAACCTAACCTTCGTTACAATTACCACACAGCGCAATAAGAATATTTGTTTTAACGTGTTACATCAAATTTATTTAATATAACACGTTAAAACAATTAGATATTAAATATAATACAAGAACTGGGTGTAATTTGTCTGCGTTAAATGCATGTTTAGTGCAAGTTCATTTCCTTAGTGCAGGGTGGCGTGTAAAAAAAAAAAAAAAGCCATACGCTTTCACGTTCCCGCCAAAAAGCACTAATATCCATTTATCTACTATATACGTTAGCTTGCGTAGAGGCTAGAGATGAGTAGTTCCGGAGCGTAATAGTTCCGAGAACTATGTCTTTTGCCGGAACGATCTAGTTCCAATCCAACCACACGGCTGAGATAGTTCCATAGGTCCGAGTCGTTCCGACGACCGAATCGTTCCGACGACCGAGTAGTAAAGTGTGCGTCATGCATGCGCCTAAATATTCTTCTATATATCGTCATCGTCGTCTATATATCTTGGTTGTCAGTCCTAACCCTGTCATGTCAAGTATGAGGGTAAATCAACTGATATTCCGACAATTACTGACAAATAAACGGTACCTAAAAATAACTTGTATTTCGTAGTTTATAGCTCCTTCAAAATACTAAATTTGAAGGAGTTATAAACTAAGAAATATGGATCTTGAATGGCTGGAGCCGATTAAAATTATGTCCGCACATGTTACGTTGAATTGGATTGCATAATCATGTCATTAGAACCGATAGGATAGGACTCATGTACTATCGGTCAGCGGAACTAGATAGGTCCGCGAACATGTTTCCTGGATATAGTTCCGACAGAAAAAGGAATCGTTCCATGTCCGATCCGCTCCAGGACATGATTTGCACATGACTAGTAGAGGCAGTAACATTTATTTTACTCTACAACCCTATTTTATTACGTTTTTTTTAAATACATTTCATGTTTGCGATGTTTAATATAAACAATACCTCATTTGCACGCTTTATTATCTCAGCTGTCACAGCGGCGATTCCTCGTCCATTGTTATTAATTTTTGCTAGTATGCCAGCACTTTTAGATATATCTTCGTTCCTATACGTCACCGCGTTGATAATGTTTTTGAATTATAGTAATCAGTCTTTTAACCATATAAAAGGTGAAAATTAAGGGGTGAATTTTGCAAATTCTGAATCTAGAAACCTGGCATTGTGACATTTTCTTTTTGTAACATAAAAACTCTTTAAGAAAGAATTTAATTAAATTTAACCCCAAAAAGAGTGAAACAAGGTATTTATTATATTATGTATTCAAAGACAACAAAAACTATCCATTATCTTTAAATTAAGCACACATGCTTTTCAATAAATAAAATTAAACACATGTTCAGCATTTGTAGATTTTCTTCGTCTTATGCTAGGGCCGCACCTGTGTGTATCGTCACGAAGCTTCGTGCAATGAGACGATACACGCAGATGTGACCGGTCATTATTGGCTATCGTCACGAACATTTGGGCTTTGTGTGCGTTATCGCTTGGGTGGCGATAATCAAAGGGTTTTAGCGCGCTAACATATCGCGCTCTGTAGTCAGACTAGCGTTTAACATTTCGGCGGAAATTTTCGATGTGTTTAGACGCGTTCGAGGATCTCCAGTTAATCAATAGATATGGAGTGGAACGATGTAATGGTGTTAGAATTTTTACATCATTATGAAGCTGAACCCATGAAGGGATCCAAAAAAATCATTATGTAATTATTAGCATAATATAACTTTAAAAGTAAAGCAACTCGTCATCTATTGTTAAACGCATGAAAATTATTTCGGCCATCTTTAATTATAGCACGATATTTCGTGTAAAATACCGAAGTCGCTAATATGACCACAGTATTATCGCGGTATCATTCTAGTGTACAAAACGTACAAAGCTTCGCCACACATTACTTCGGGACGATACACGCAGGTGCGGCCCTAGCATTGAGTTATAAAATAGATTGTTAAATTTTATGATGATGCTTAAAATAGATTTCTTAATGAATTAAAAATTATCATACGTACTAGACATGAAGGTTTAAAATAGAGGGTGAAACTTTACCATCGAGCATAAATAATGGAAAAAGATATTTAACAAGATCATACATAATTTCTACTCGGACAAAGTAGGCAAACGCTAGTCACATATATATATATATATATATATATATATATATATATATATATATATATATATATATATATATATATATATATATATATATATATATATATATATATATATATATATATATATATATATATATATATATATATATATATAAAGCATACGCTTGTGCAGATCGTTATCAGACACTTGAATACTTCCCTCATTGTTTCAATATTATTTCGTTATCATTATTAATTACATTTGTAACAGTTACCATGTATATTATTGTAATGGCGAATTAAAAATATCTTTTATTGCATTCATCCATCAGCCGGCAGACGTCCACTGTTGGATACAGGCCTCTCCACGAGAATGCCACTCAGAACTAGGATTGCCAACCGTACTATAATATATAGTATAGTACTATATTACGGGTCTGCGTACAATATACTGTTGGAAAAATATATAGTACGCAAAAATACTATATTTTCAACACCGACCAAAATCTAATGTTTTTTTTTTTCAGTTATGAATACTATTTTTATATACTATTTTTTTTATAGCTGTGGTGTAAATACTCTTTGTTTAACTTAAAATTTATATACTTAAAAACTATATTGACACTTGTCATTATATTACAATGATTTTATTGGAATAAAACCAAATTACATTGGTTTTGTCTTTATTTATATCAATAGCTTATTTTGAAAAATACTGTATTTCGCTGAAAAAATGTTGGCAACCCTACTCAGAACGGTCCTATACCATCATCAGCTTCCAACAGGTTTCTGTGACTTTCATAATGTCCTCAGTCCACCTAGTGGGAGGGTCGTCTTAAGCTACGCCATCCGATTCGTGCTCGCTACTCGAGAACCTTTCTTCCCCAACGTCTGTCTGTTCGACCAACGATGTCGCCTGGCTATTGCCAATTCAAGGTGCTAATTTTTCGGAACACGTCGGTTACACCTGTTCTTTTGCAGATTGACGTATTTCGGCTTTTATCACGTAGAGAAATACCAAGCATATGGAGAGCCATATCACGCTGCGCGACTTTCAACCCTTTTATGAATCCCAAATTTAGAGACTACATTTCTGTGCTGTAAGTCACCACTGGTATATCATGGCTGTCTAGTACTTGTTTGTAATATATTTCTTATCATCCCCTTATCCCGCGAGTATAAAACTACTATGAGCGGCACAAATTCATTGCCAATGAATTATATGAAAATGTGAGTCAAAATATAATAACTGATACTGTAGCGGGTAGATATAAATCTCTGTGATAAAGATGACTTATTGGACGTGAGACACCTTATTCCTCCCGTGACCATAAGAATTCTAAACATCGGGAAATTAAAAAAACAAATAAAAATTCGTAAAAAGGTATTGAGATTTTGAGCCTAATTATAAAGCCAAGCTATAGAAATCACGTTTCAAAGACGAAGCTGTGGAATACAATTAGTATAACACGGAGTCAGAGCTGTTCGACCTTCAACGTGCCCATGTTATCAGATCGTACCGAAGGCGACATTAATGTTGAATACATTTACACAAATAATGCAACCTTCAAACAGTACCACCAACTGAACAAATATAATACAACTCACACCAACACACACAGACTTCATTATTCCTAACCGTATAGAGGCCATCCTTCCGGTCAAACCACTATTGACAGAATTTCATGGAATTTGCGGGAACGTGAAAGCACCAGGCGGTGGGTAATCTTTACTAATATTATAAATGCGAAAGTAACTCTGTCTGTCTGTCTATCGCTCTTTCACGCCAAAACTATTGAACCGATCTAAATGAAATTTGGTACACAGATAGTCTAGGGCCTGATAAAGGACATAGGCTACTTTTTAATGTAAAGAAAAAGGTTGTAAAGGGGGATGAAAAGATGTAAGGAAGTATCGTCATTTTCAAAGCCAGAAGCTTAAAACTTATTTTTAGGCTATTAATTAGATGTAAATAAATATGATATTAAAAATTTATAAAAAAAATACCCTTAAGTGGTAAAATAAAAATAGGGGATGAAAAACTTTAGGAAAGTAACCTTTTACGCGGGCGAAGCCGCAGACAGAAGCTAGTATTAAATAATTTAAATGTTTTTTTTTTTTGCAGTAGTTTTGGCGATGATTTTTAAAACCGGATGCCTGCCTGACGTCAATCCTCCTTGGGAACGCGATCGTTGACCAAACGGCATCAGATGGTGCTGGCCCAGGTCACTGTAGGGCTCTTAGTCGTCTTTTACGACACCCACGAGCAAGCAATTGTTGGTAGTATTCGTAGCCGCTACCACATAGCTTAAGGCAGGGCTGAAGGGGGCTCTAGGGGTAAAGGGAGACCAAAGAAAAGATGGATGGACTGCGTGAAGCATGATATGTATAAACAGGGAGTGACTACAGAGATGACGTCTGATAGGCCTGTATGGAAAAAGCGGACATATTGCCTCGACCCCAAGTAGTAAGAGCAAGAGAATGATGGTTTTTTTTTAATTGCTTATGGTAGCTAGATCGGGTACCGGTGGCCCGCTCGCACGGCGAAGAGAGGTGTTTGCAGTGTGGGTCCATGGGGTTGCGCGCCGCCTCTTTTGTCGCCCCGGATCGATTTGTCGGGGCGCGACCACATCAATGGTCCACCCTTCAGGAATAAAAAAAAAAAAAAAAAGAAAGAGCATTCATGAAGACTGTGATGAGTCGAATGAAGCGATGGAGGTATGTCAGGATCGTGGTTTGTGGCAATCCGTAATCTCTGCC
This sequence comes from Lymantria monacha, assembly GCA_905163515.2. NCBI lineage: Eukaryota > Metazoa > Arthropoda > Insecta > Lepidoptera > Erebidae > Lymantria > Lymantria monacha. The sequence continues at coordinate 26,948,627 of LR991100.1, forward strand.
TACCCCTCTGGAAAACAGGCGTGAAGCTATGTATGTATGATATGGGTGTGAAGTCAGGATATCTATAGAAGTCAAAACATTAACGGTGAAGGATAACACTGGACAAACTATAGCGATATCGAACTTCTGTAACTCCGGAGGATTCGGATTAGATGTGACCAGACTGTGGTCAGTCAAAAAATACAGAATGTTAGTTTGTAGCCGCAAAAATATAATTTCAGCACACGAAAATTATAATAACGACAATTAATTTAATTCGTAACGACGACGTAAGAGAGCGAGTAGTTATGAAAGAGAGTATTGGTGTCAAGATGCGAAAGGGAATGCTCCGATGGACCGGACATGTGGAAAGAATGCCGAACGAACGTCTGGTTAAGAAGATATACAATGCGAAAGTGGAAGGATGTAGGTACTAAGGGAGACCGAGACTAACCTACCTAGACCAGATCGGTCATGTACTGAAGGAAGGTGGAGTCAAGAGTCTCCGAAACCGGCGAGCGTATTATGAATTATGAATGTTGAGGAAGCGAGTGAAGTATGCAGAGATAGAGTTCTCTGGCACTCTGTTCTCTCTGCCTACCCTGCAAAGGACATGGCGTGATGCTATGTATATAAACTTATAATATGGTGAATTGACACAAATTATTTCAGACCCTATGATAACGGAGTAAGAATACAATTAAACCTCACACCTGCCCCTTCATTTGTTAGTGAGTATCGTAAAAGAGAGATAAAATCAATGGCAGATGAAATTTCAAAATAAAAACCTTGTACCAGCGTGCCCTGTATGAGGAGACTCTCCACGCTGTCACGCTCCGAGGCTGGCGCATTGGGCGGCGCAGGCGCGAGTATATACGCCTGATGCCGCTCTAGCCGAGACCGCGTGAGGGTGACGCCTTGGCCTGGCCACGGATGGCAACCATGTACCAGTGGCCAGCCCAATGGCGATGGGGAAGCAATACGGTAGGTCATGGGGCGACAGGTTGCCCTAAAAGCGTGCCCTGTACCAAAATGTAGCACGTATGTTTTTTTTAAACAACAACATTGCCGCGCTAAGGAACTAATCCTTGCAAGAGGTTAAATAAACATACAATTAACGGACACAAATATACCCACAACCAAGAGAATACTTCGTGCATTGCACACAACTATTGTACATATTGTGTAGGCACCGAACCAGCGACATTTAGTACTCTAAGTCGGTGTGGCAGTGGTTTAAAAACTACACCATTAGATATATGGGTTGAGAAGGAGAATAACTCAATTGAGACATAAAAACTGACTGCACAGATGGCGTAGTGGTTAAGATAGCGACCTTGAATGCCAGTGCCGTGGGTTCGATTCCTACGTAGGACAACACTTTCTGCGATCCACAAAGTGTTGTTCGGAGTCTGTGTGTAATTTGTCTGCGTTAATTGCATGTTTGTAAAGTCAAGCAATACAAGGATTATTTCCTTAATGCAGGGTGGTGTCCTTAAAAAAAAAGGTCTCATTCCCCTGCTCTTAACCCAATTACTTGTAGTCGATACAATATGTATTCGTATATATTGCAAAAGTTATTGGCAATAGTTTTATGACCGGCCGCCTGCCTGCACATATACCCTCCTTGGGAATGTAATTATTGAGCATGGCATCATATTGAATTAGTCCAGGTCGATATGAAGCTATTATTCGTTTTTTACTACATCCATGGGAAACGCAAGGGTTTGTAATATTCGTAGCCGCCATTACACAATACAAAAGAATCAAAAATATTCTCAGTACTCTATAAATAGTTAACTTAAACTATTTTAAATTTGGAATGCTCTTTTTAAAAATAGTATTTAGGTAACGCTTGTCACTTGTTTCCGTACACAATTCGTCGAAAAAGAAAAAGAATAAAAAATAAAATTTGGCACGAAAGTTAAATCAACCGAAAATATGTTTTTTAGAGCAAGACAATGTCGTTAAGTTCAACGGCCGTTGCAAATATGGAATTAAAGCGAATGTTTCATTCAGGGCTGGCGTTAATTTGCACCTATATAACAGTGGACAATATAGCCTCCTTTCTGTATGGTGATGGAGTAAGAATACAATTCATCAGCGCCTCTCACGCCCGTGGATATCATAAAAGACGATTAAGAGATGCCAACAGAAGAGTCCCGAGCCCAACAGTGGTCGTTATACGGCTAAGATGATAAAATTACAGCCTCTATGATCATAAGCAGGCGCGGCTCAAGCACATGTAGCGCCCGGGTGCAATCAATAACCTGGCGCCCTCTTGTACTAAAGTGGGTGAACAAAATGGAATAGGTTGATGGTTACAAGCGGCTCTCGGCGCCCCTAACACCCGGCGCCCGGGTGCACCGCACCCTCTGCACTATAGGTAAAGCCGGCCCTGATCATAAGCATACAAAACACGCTAGTTCTATTACATTAGTCACTTCAAATACCGGAACAATTAAAAAAAACACTACATTAAAGAATAATCTATGTCAAAAACAATTATCTGCACAGATAACATATCTCTACGGAAAATCTGTGGAGTTAGCTGACCGATCGCATTCGTAACGACGACGACGACGGTGTAAAGATGCGAAAGGGAATGCTCCGATGGTTCGAACGAACGTCTGGTTAAGAATATATACAATGCGAAAGTGGAACGATGTAGGTACCGGGGGAGACCGAGACTCACCTACCTAGACCAGATCGGTCATGTACTTAAGGAAGGTGGAGTCAAGAGTCTCCGAAACCGGCGAGCGTATTATGAATTATGAATGTTGAGGTAGCGAGTGAAGTATGCAAGGATAGAGTTCTCTGGCACTCTGTTCTCTCTGCCTACCCTGCAAGGGATATGGCATGATGATATGTATGTATGTATGTTATTTTTATCAAGCTCATTATTTACAAATACAAGATACTTTCATACATAAACTCACACGCCTATTTTCCAAAGAGGTAGGTAGAAACTACGGATTGCCATAAAGCCGGTAGCCAAGGTAAGGTAGAAAGTTATTCTGGATGGGTTTGGAGTTGGCAGCGTATCTCTGGTATTTTAAAGGTACTTACCACTAGGCGTGTAAGCAATAAAATAAAATTTCAACATCGCATAAGGGTCCCACTGCGGGGCTCGAGCCTCCATCACAATATGAGAGAATTCGACCTAGTAGGAATATCATGAGGATTGGTGTCAACACCTACAGAATTCTCTATGATAATGTTCACGATGTTTAATGTTAACTTATGATTTACTTTCCAAAATAAAAACCTGCTCCAATAACAACAACAAAAATATATAAAATCCGCCAATAACGCTGCTTAGTTCGCTCGAAAAATCAGTTCCTTTTTTTTTATTGTAAATGCAACCCACCGGATGGTAAGTGATACTGCCACTCATGGACCTTTACAATATCAAGGCACAGCTAGGCCGCTATCTGCTGTGAAGAATGATCGTCGTCGGCACATGCTTTTTTTTTTTTCGCCCACAAGGTGGACCATGGACCATCTCGCAGAAGGAGACGGCGGAACGAGTCCGGGAGGATTCCCGTGACCTGGGCCGCCGTCAGTGGCCGGGGCGGCGCAGGCGCGAATACCTACGCCTGATGCCGCCCTAACCAAGGCTTCGGGTGATCGGACCGGGGAATTGTCCGGTCACCCGACGTGAGGCCACCGCGTGAGGACGACGCCTCGACGGTGAAAGCTGTCGGGGCGTCGACAGGAGAGGAGCCCGAGAGGGCATACCGCCGAGCGGGCCACCGAAGACAAAAATCGGGTACCGGTGGCCCGCTCGCACGGCGGAGAAGAGGTGCTTGCAGGGTGGGTCAATGGGGTTGCGCGCCGCCTCTTCCGTCACCCCGGACCGACTTGGCGGGGTGCGACGTCCATGGCCCACCACAAAAAAAAAAAAAAAAAGGTGGACCATGGATGTGGTCGCGCCCCGACAAATCGGTCCGGAGCGACAGAAGAGGCGGCGCACCACCCCATGGACCCACCCTGCAAACACCTCTCTTCGCCGTGCGAACGGGCCACCGGTACCCGATCTTTGTCTTCGGTGGCCTCGTCGGCACATCCTTAAATTTTGACAACTATTTGAAAAACGTATAAATTCCTAACTAGAAAAAAAAACAATAGCGACGTACATTTATTCATCTGCTATAGAATTATATTATCTGTGTGGTGACGGAGTAAGAATACAATTCATCTTACCTATGGATGATCGTAAGAGGCGTCTATGCAAGAGAAGAAAAACTCGAAACAAAACCCTGTACGAACACGACTGACCAGCGTGGTATAGTAGGTTAATTTCCCTCCTATTATGGGGTAGGCTCGAGCCCAACAGTGGGGCATATATGAGCTGAGATGATAGAATTATAATTGTTCCAATTATGAACAAAATCCAAAATCTTTTTTCCTGTCCACTTCACGTGAAATGCTCCTTTGACGACGATACTATTATTTTGATTAAACACACACAGAAACATATATACACACACATACCAGTGCATACAATACACAATCACGTTATTATGCATTATGTAAAGAAATTAATGACGTAACGAGGCTATTTAACTCAAAACCGTTATATGTTGAGCAATATTAATTAGGGTTGTCAAATGATGTTTTTAAATATATTTTTAGAAGCCACCAGGATACGTATTCACACTGGATGATACGTCGATCGTCGTTCGATCGTCGTCGTCTATTGGCATAATATGTTGTTGAACTTACAGTTGGGAATAATCACCACGCTTCACAGGCAATTTTAAAAATTTCTTAGTTATTTTTATAGGCAACTTCTGCTGCATATTCTCTTGGCATTCATTCGGCCGATTTTTACGCCTCCCATGGTAAATCGAAGAAGAAGTATTGTATTCTTAAACTGTTACCACTATACAGTTTACCACCAATACTTGCAGCGAATAAAAGGACGACTGTTAGGTCAAGACTGCTAACCAGAGTTCACGGGTTCGCTCCCCACGCACTAACCAGAATTTATAGAAAAGAAAGAAACAAAGAAAAGTTTTATTGTAACGAGCTATTTGACAAAAGTAGATAAACTATAACAATTAAGAATAAATAAATGCTCGTCACAAAACGACTCCAGCTCAGTATATTGCAGCCAGAAGACTGCACTGATCTTCCGTGGAGTCGTAATATATAATAGAGTTGTCGATATATTAATTGACATTTTTTATTTACAATAAATGGCATCTGAGACGGATCGGATAACATCTCTATCCACCATGCCAGCAACCATTTACTGGAAACTCCCGACGCCGTGTGCCTTCGAGGAATTCTCAAATGACAAATAATTATTACATCTCGTAATGTCTGCGATGAATTAATTATTATAAGTAGATATTATCTACATATTCCTTGTGGTGACGGAGTAAGAATACAATTCACCATCCCCTATCTTACCCGTGGGTGATCGTATGAGACGACTAAGGGATATAAAACGCATATAACATCTATGCAAGAGAATGAAAACTCGAAACAAAACCCTATACCAATACGTCTTACGAACGTGGTATAGTAGGTTAATTTCCCTCCCATTACGGAGGAGGCCCGAGCCCAACAGTGGGACATATATGGGCTGTGATGATGGTGATGATGATAATTATCTACATAATACAAAATGAGTCGTATAAAAATCGGCAATCTGAATTTTGAACGAATTAATTCGTACATAATTCGATATTGGGACTAATCCCACCACACATTCCCACCATTGTAACTCCTGTAAGCCAGGATCCACAATGGTCACTATAAATGACACCGAGGTTTGACCCTCAGGCAGTCCCGGGAAATGATTTTAATTGTCTTGGAACCCGCAACAAATTTAATTAGAAAAGTTAAAGAGGAGGAGTTGGAAAAGAGTGATTCCACTTCCCTCCCAGGCAAAGCGGGAGACAGAAAGCAATATTGACTAGTCAGCCAATAAGTAAAGGGTTGTACAGCTACGATAAGCGCAGCAGTACGGCACCACGGATACGGGATAACTTAACGGGGCCTATATGTGAGCCTTAAGATTGGTTGCAGTAGTAGGTATGGCAGAAACGCCTAAACGCACGGAAATTTTCTCGAGTTGCTACAAGATCCGTATAGTATACTACTCCAGATGTTACTTGCAAACTGTCTAACATAAGGTCGCGCTCGTTACGCCAAAGATCGCACTCCCAGAGAATGTGATGTGCTGATTGTTCATATATATATATATATATATATATATATATATATATATATATATATATATATATATATATATATATTATTTGTAGAACATTGACATAGTGGTGAAGGTACGAGTTTAAAAGAAAATAATTTACTTTTAAAGTTGCCATGGCCAGTTAGAAATTGGGCTACAAAATGGTCAACCTCCAGCCACACTCTCTCTAGGCGCTCGCGGACGCATGGGAAAAATAGATAGAGGTGACGGCCCTTCGATGATGAATCCCATCTTTCTTGCCATTCAATTAAAAGTTTTTCATAGACAACGGACTGCGGTGCAAACAATCGAGCGATTTTATTACGGTCGCGCGGTAGAAGGAAATCTGTGTTCATATTTTCCCTTGTCGTGTAATACATTGATGCCCGTCTCTGAATCTCCAAGTCAACCGGAAGTACACCCGCGAGTACCGGCAAAGCCTCGGTACTGACCGTCCTGTAGGCTTTACACAAGAATATTAAGGCCAATCGTTGGCTTTGTAATAATTTAAGGCGAGCTGCCCCTATGGTAGCCCTATCAGCCCAAACGGGTGCAGCGTAACAAATACACCCCAAATATGTGGCCATATATATAGTTTTCAGTGTATTAAAACGAAGGCCCCAGCCCATTCATACATAATATCAAATGTATGCCGGAATACGATACTCAATTGCTATTTTAACTGAATTTTTGACATCATAATAAATGTAGTTATTTTAAGTGACCCTAATCATAATCTTATTATTCGCAGATTTGATCAGTTTTGATTCTATAAGACTGAAATGCTGTTCGTTCGCAATTAAAAATAAAATTAAATAAATAAAAAAGACGTGACAACCCTAATTTCAACACGTCAGCCATTCAACATTTGAGAGTCGTACATAATAATAAAATGAATCACTTCGTTATTACAAGAAAAAAATATAAACTTAATGATACACCTTTTACAGCCGATATTGGCCTTGTCGATTATAATCAGAACCAAATGCGCACATTATAATGATTAAAACAGATTATATTTTCTTATTTCTAGGACAGATCGACATAAACCAAAAATGGGATTTATGTGTTTATCTACAGTTTTCCAACAATTACAGTCTTCAGTTAACTTTATTCTTATATAGTTAATTATCATCATCACCACGGCCCATAAATGCTCCACTGTTAGGCTCGGGCCTCCTCCGTAATGGGAGGGAAATTAACCTACTATACCGCGCTGGTCAGGCGTGTTGGTATAGGGTTCTGTTTCGAATTTTCCTTCTCTCATATAGATGTTATATGCATTTTTATATCCCTTAGTCGCCTCGTACGATCACCCACGAGTAAGATATGGGGTGGTGAATAGTATTCTTACTCCGTCACCACACGGAAAAAAGAGATAGTTAATTATATACTTCAGAAAAATTAAGGTATATCCTCCATAATAAAGGATAGAAAAATCCAAAATTTTAAGATTGTTTTATGTTAAAACTTAACTCCTTAGAAAATTGTCGTAATAATAAAAAAGTGTGTGTGTACTGATGTACACGCGTTACAAGTTATACTTCTTCGGCGTAATAAGATAAATCTTTTCCAAAATTTTATCTTTCGCCTTATTCTACGTTTGTAGAAAAAACGACACTAACAATAGAAAAAAGGTATTTAATACATTGAAAGTTTTATTATAACGCATTATCTAGTTAAATAAAGTTTATTTAAGTATCACACAAAAAACTAAAATGTTGACTATAGCTAGCTAACTTTCGCATTGTGAAAATTTACTTTCATCATTTTTCCTTCACGTGCCAAAAGAATTATAACTTCAATAATGCCAAATTGTAGCTTTAAGTGTCTAGTTTTATAGTTCCCGATAGTTTTCAGTATACTCCAAAATCCTATACGATTGGGCTACATTTGCCTTTATTTTTTTTTATTACGACCATATTTTTCGGCGTTACATCCTTTTGAAAAATATCTAAAAATAAAAATCGCATGAAACGGCTGACTTACTTTGACAGTGAGCAGTCTGGTCTTCTTGCCCTCCATCTGGACAATCAATTTGGCGCCCATGTCCTTTTCTCTGTAACAAAAACAACAAAAGCACATTAATTAAAGCCGTAAGAGTCCAAAAGTTTACATTATTTAATTCCAAGAAATATCTATAAATAAAAAAAAATGGCATAGAGTTTTGTTGCCAGGAAAGTGACCAAAAACTAGCTCATATATATGCCTCACTGCTAGGTTCAAGTTGCCTTCACAATAGAAGCGAAATTGCCCTGCTAAATCACGCTGATCAGACGTATTGGTATAGTGTTTCATTTCAACTAAAAATACTTCTCATACATCCATGATATTTGCATATTATACCTCAGTCGGCTTTAATGAGCACCACTGACAAGAAATGGGGTGAAATGTATGCTTGCTATGTTACCACACGGAACAACCTCATAATATTAAACTGTCCAAATGGGAGAAAATTCACAGTAGTGTTTTTTTTTATAATAAAGTTTTAGTCCACAGACTTTTGTCCGTGCCTTTTTTATGTTTTGTATTTTAATTATTATATTGATGTTATATAATTGAAGGTTTCTTGAAGTGGCTTTAATACATTTAGCATGGTTTATATGTATATTGGCGCGTCCTTGATGTTGTATGATTGCATGTTCCTTTGGCGTTTTCTACTTTGCGCAGTTGCTCGATGTTGATGGTGAAAACCCTCTCCCCTCAATCCATTGATATATTTCTGTCTACAGTCGCGGGCCGGTACATCCGGTGTAGTACTATGCTCTCGCAGAAGATAGACGTCTGAGATCAACGTGAGTAAGAAAGCTGGAAGCCCAACTAGGTGGGTTTCAAATCAAATCAAATCATTTATTTTGCATAAGCCCCATAGGGGCACTTACATATTGTCAATTTTACATTGTGTTTTAAATTAAATTTAATTAATCTACCACCGGATCAGAAAGCAGCCACATACTGAGAAGATCCGGCAAGAAACTCAGTGGGCTCGTCATTTTTGGGGTTTTGGGGGTTTGGGGTTTATATTGGTAGTTAGCTGCCAAGCTACCGACTTAGTAACGACCCTTGGTATTGTAAAGGTCCATGGATGGCAGTATCGCTTACCATCAGGTGCGCTGCTTGCTAGTTTGCCACCATAAATAAGCATTAAAAAAAATATAATAAGTTTCCATTCGCCCGGTGTTAAGGCGTGATGACTGATGATACAGCATTTTTAAACCATCACTATACGGAGAAGATGACTGGTGGATTTTTATTTGAGCATAAGTCACGTACATAATTATTGCAAAGTTTAAGAGAATGGATTTTATTACGAAAATGTAATAATGATTACAAAAGGCTGAAGATAATTGGCGAATGCAATTAGTTTCTTATGAACAGTATTTCATTGCGAAAGTGTGGCCATAAATATATCAATCATATAAATAGACACATTTATAATAAAATTCATTACCACCATTCATATGGGTTTAGTAAAACCAGTGATGGATTTCGGCCCACGAGGTCCTGGCTTAGGGCGGCAAATTTTGAGCGCCAAAATTTTGGAAGTGGCAAAAATTTGAAATATTTTGTTTATTATATAACTAGCTTTTGCCCGCGACTTCATCCACGCAGAAATCATCTCTGACAGAGTTAAATAGAAAAAGTAATGCAAGGTTTTGAAGGTTTATCGCTAGGACGATAATCAACAGCGTCAGAAACTGGGATGCGGTCGCCGCCTTCTGCCAGTTAGTTGTCTAACGGAATTAGGCAATAGGGTGGGTCCGAAAGAAAATACTCTAGGTTGACACGCTCTACCGTCGGTGCTTTCGGCGGCGTAAGCGTAAGTACCTGTATTCAGGTTCACTGCATGAGGGCTTCGATTCGAGATGATACCCGGTTGCAGTGGCCCGCCCGCACAACGTAGATGTACGTGTACGGCACGCGTATGTCTATATACCATAGCCGGTCACTAAAGAAAAAGGTGCTTCAAATTTCTATTCATTCTACAAATTATATTGCCATTAATATACTATTTACGGTATGACCATGGGATAAAAATATAATTATCGCCACCCTTTATTTGACTGTTTTGTTTCACCAGCAGAGTTGCGACCTCGTTAGATATGATTTATTGTTTGAGTTATAGAGTGAATATTTTTGAAGCTAAACTTAACTTGTATCTTAAACCATTAGGCAAGAACCTATTGCCGTCTACTATGTGTATCGTGTGAGCTCTCACGCCGGCACTGGTCGCTACAACGGCACTGTTGCGAGGTTGATGGAGAGGGAGAGAGAAACACGTGTTTATTTATTTTTACCGAAGAATATTTGTACGTAATTTGAAAAAAATTGATAAAGAAATTTTCTCCCCATACACACTATGCCGCTTTGTTACACCCCCTTAGGGGCGGAATTCATAAAATCCTTTCATATTGAATCTCTGTCATAAATAGAAACGTGCTTCAAAATTTAATGTTTTTAGCTTTAATAGTTTCGGCTTGGCGGTATTGAGTCGTTCAACCCGTTTCACAGGCCTAATTTACACAACCAGAGGGTGAAAATTGACAAATGCCGGATATTAGAATAGCCCTAGAATATTTGATTCGACTCGTAATTTGAAAAGAATCAATAAAGATTTTTTTTCTCCCCATTCAAACTTTGCCACTCTGCTCCGCCCCTTTAGGGGTATAATTTCGTAAAATCCTTTCATTGTAAATCTCTACGTCACAAAAATAAACCACTGTCAACATTTCAAGTTGCCAGCTTCAATAATATCGGCTTGGCGCTAATGATTTAATGAGCCATCCAACCCGCTTTGCAGGCCTAATTTACACCCTCTGAGGGTGAAAATAACAAATGCTGAAACACGTGTTTATTTATTTTTACTGAAGATAATTTTTACGTAATTTGAAAAAAATCGATAAAGATTTTTTCTACGAACATTTTTTAAATTGACATAACTTATTTATAAACCAATTGACATAAAATAAAGTAATGTTACGTGAAGCTTACCACAATATATTAGTGAAAACCGCGTCGAAATCGGATTAGCCGTTTCTGAGATTAGCGTGCATAAACGCACATACAAACAGATAAACAGACAAAATTTTAAAAATCATTGTTTTGGGTTCTTTTTGTGTTGATAAAGGTCCCAGTAATATTTTTTCTCATATATCTTCCATGTACAGACAGCGATTTGTTACATTTTTATTATATGTATAGATTACTGTAAAATAAAATGTTTTGCGCTCTTTTTTTTTCTTTTACAATCTTAAATTATCAAATTTTAGAAACTAAATTTTCTTTTGTTAAAATGATTAATCATGTATGTATTAATATTGACAATGTCTAACAAATTATTACTAAAAAAGTATTCATCATCTCAGCTCATTTATATCCCACTGTTGGGCTCGGGCTTCCTCCATAATGGGAAGGAAATTACGTGTTGGTATAGGGTTTTATTTCAAGTTTGCCTTCTCTTGCATAGATGTTATATGCGTTTTATATCACTTAAAGGTTCATTTCCGTGCATCGCGGCCAGCCCAGCAATGGAACGAAGAAGAAGTAAATTATTATTAATCATTAAATTATAAATCAAATACAAACGGGATAGAATACGTAAAACTAGTTTTATTTCAAATATATAAAACTCGTGTAAACCTCAGAGAAACATGAAACAAAAAGATTACGTAAATAAAAGATATTAAATGGATTAATCATTCATCATCTCTTACTCTTATCCCAATTACTTGGGGTTGAAACAATATGTACTCTTCATTCATAGTACATATTGTTAAAGTTATTGGCAATAGTTTTATGACCGGCCGCCTGGCAGACGTCAACCCTCCTTGGGAATGTAATTGTTGACCAAACGGCATCAGATGGAGTTGGCCCAGTTCGTTATAAGTCTCTTAGTCGTCTTTTACGACATCCACGAACAAAGTAAGGGTTGGTAGTATTCGTAGCCGCTACCACAGAAGTAAATTATAAGCGTTGTTCTAAAGATTGTTTATTTAATTTGGGCATTTTGAAATAAAATATTTTTGTTTCTTTTTATAGTTTTTATTGTTACGTTTTTATGACAGTACACTTAACAAAATAAGATAAAAGTCTCTCTCTCTCTCTCCCTCCCTCTCTCTCTCTCTCTCTCTCCCTCTACCTCCCTCTCTCTCCCTCTACCTCCCTCTCTCTCTCTCTAAATCCCTCTCTCTCTCTCACTCTACCTCCCTCTCTCTCTAAATCCCTCTCTCTCTCCCTCTAAATCCCCCCCCTTTCTCTCTCTCTCTCCCACCCTCTCTCTCTCTCCCTCTACCTCACTTTCTCTCTCTCTCTCACTCTACCTCCCTCTCTCTCTCTCTCCCTCTACCTCCCTCTCTCTCTCTCTAAATCCCTCTCTCTCTCCCTCTAAATCCCCCCCTTTCTCTCTCTCTCTCCCTCTAAATCCCCCCCCTTTCTCTCTCTCTCTCCCACCCTCTCTCTCTCTCCCTCTACCTCACTTTCTCTCTCTCTCACTCTACCTCCCTCTCTCTCTCTCCCTCTACCTCTCTCTCTCCCTCTACCTCTCTCTTTCTCTCTCTCTCCCTCTACCTCCCTCTCTCTCTCCCTCTCCCTAGTTTTTAAAGTTCGCACCAAGGTCTTTATACAGAACACCTACTTTAAACCTCGTTCGTTGCCTGGCAATGGCACGTCAAAGTCACACTACAAGCCGCTTTACAGTTTAGAAATCGCAGCATTTAACGAAAAATAAATACACGTGATATCTTACTACAAACCCCCTTGTGATATTTCGTGATTTTTGTCAAACCCCTCCCTCCCCTATATTGATTTGGATTTCACCTGATGCCGTTTGGTCAACAATTACATTCCCAAGGAGGGTTAATGTCTGGCAGGCGGCCGGCCATAAAACTATTGCCAATAACTTTTGCAATATGAGTATCTACTTCGACCACAATTGACTGCACAGATGGCATAGTGGTCAAGATATCGACCTTCCGTGCCAGTGTCGTGAGTTCGATTCCTACGCAGGGCAATACTTTGTGCGATCCGCAAACTGTTGTCCTGAGTCTGGGTGTAATTTGTCTGCGTTAATTATATATTTGTAAAATCCCCCGCAATACAAGGATTATTTCCTTAGTGCAGGGTTATGACTTGTAATAAAAAAAATAGGATAAGTGAAGAAGAATGATGATGTTAAGAAAACTATGCAAGTCGTGTTTAAAATCACAGCATTAATACATCCATCCATCCATCAAGAAACAAAATCTAATAATTACACTATTGAGTAATTTATAAATTGTAAAAATCTAAGATCATTGCGAAAATGTTTCGTCGTTTACATTTTTTACAACAAATCAAACCAATTTTTATGTACATAACAGCTTGCTTTCAAGATATTTTTGCTCGATGATCTCGTAATTATTTTTTTTAATTAAGAATAATTCCGTGTGCTGACGGAGTAAGTATACAATTCACCACCCCCTATCTTACCCGTGGGTGATCATAAGAGACGACTAAGGGATATAAAACGCATATAACATCTATGCAAGAGAAGGAAAACTCGAAACAAAACCCTATACCAACACCAGCATGGTATCATCATCATCATCATCATCACAGCCTATATATGTGCCACTATTGGGCTCGAGCCTCCTCCACAGTGGTAGGAAAATTGACCTACTATACCACGCCGGTCAGACGTGTTGGTATAGAGTTTTGTTTCGAGTTTTCTTTCTCTTGCATAGATATTATATGCGTCTTATATCACTTACCCGTCTCTTACGATCGACCACGGGTAAGATAGAGGGTGTGAATTGTATTCTTACTCCGTGACCACAGGGATAATAGATCGCGTGATCACAGCGTGGTATAATAGATCAATTTCCCTCCCGTTATGGAGGAGGCCTGAGCCCAACAATCAGACATGTACGAGCTGAGATGATGATGAATAAAAAAAAAGAAATAATCTCTATATTAAAAGAGACTTTACATACATACATACCATCACGCCATGTCCCTTGCAGGGTAGGCAGAGAGAACAGAGTGCCAGAGAACTCTATCCTTGCATACTTCACTCGCTTCCTCAACATTCATAATTCTCTTCATACACACTCGCCGGTTTCGGAGACTCTTGACTCCACCTTCCTTCAGTACATGACCGATCTGGTCTAGGTAGGTGAGTCTCGGTCTCCCCCGGTACCTACATCCTTCCACTTTCGCATTGTATATCTTCTTAACCAGACGTTCGTTCGGCATTCTTTCCACATGTCCGAACCATCGGAGCATTCCCTTTCGCATCTTTACACCAATACTCTCTTTCATACCTACTCGCTCTCTTAGGTCGTCGTTACGAATGCGATCGGTCAGCCTAACTCCACAGATTTTCCGTAGAGATCGCATTTCGATCGCATTAATTTTACTTTCATACTCTTTTCTGCATACCCAACTCACGCTTCCATACAGTAATATTGGGACAAGCACTGCATTATGTATTGCTACATGTGCCTTCTGGCTGAGGTGGTGGCTACCGAGAAGATGCCCCAACGCTCCGTTCACTCTATTTCCCGCATTCACTCTTCGCTCTATATCAGTGGTGTACCTTCCATCTCGGCTAAATCCACATCCAAGATATACAAATTCATCCACTTGCTCTAGTACATCATTACCTATTGTTACCCTTACATCTGTTCTGGCTTCATCTCTTTCAAAGACCATTATTTTGGTTTTGCTCACATTCACGCGTAGACCCCTTTTCTAACAATCTTCTGTCATTGTGCCGACTAGGGTCTGCAGGTCAGTCGCTGACTGTGCCAGCAGGACTGCATCATCTGCATAAAGCAGAGCAGAGACCACTGAGTCACCCATCTGGACTCCCACATTCATATTGTTCAACCTTTGGAGACATTTATCCAGATATATGATAAACAGCCTGGCTGACAGAACGCACCCCTGCTTAACGCCGATATTGACGTCAAACCAAGGCGACATTCCATCATACAGCCGCACACAGGCTCTACAGCCCATGTAACTGGACTGCACAGCCTGCAGCAGCTTACCGTTAATACCATACTCCGGTAAAATGTCCCAAAGTTCCTTTCGTACAAAGAGACTTTACTAATATAATAAAATGAATGGAAACAAGTTACACCCAGACTAGGAACAATAATATGCCAAACGCGCAAAGTATTGATCATGTATTAGAATCGTACTCACTACACTTGACACGGTATGTTAACCAATACGCCATCCTTGCAATCTTTAATTATTTTTTTTTGAAATTGACCCTTTTCTTTTGCAACGGAACAACGGAACGGGGCAACGGAAGAGACGGCGCGCGACCCCATAGACCCACCCTGCAAAGCGTCTCTCATCGCCATGCGAGCGGGCCACCGGTACCCGATCTTTGTCTTCGTTAGCCTTTGGCAATTGGCCTACAATCAGTTCCAAATAACCATTTATTATTCATATAATTTTGTTTATTACTTATAGTGGCAAACGAGCAAGCAAAATACACTGATGGTAAGTGTTATTGCACCTCATGAACCTTTGCAATACCAGGCGTACAGCTAGGCTGTCTGTCAACCCAAACCCACCCAGAATGTTGGGCTTCCGGTTCTCTCGCTCACTGAACGAAGAGCAACAGATTCCCATTATTCAGACGTCGATTTCTGTGAGAGTATGGTACTTACACTGATGACTGACAGTTTTGTAGCACACCGTTTGTATGCTTACAAATCTATAATACATATGCTTACTTATCATATGCTTACATACACTACCGTCCAAAAGTTTGGAAGCACACCTGTTTTCAAACAAAACAAATAAATACCGACTAATAGCGGTAAAAATTAGCAATAATCTTAAGTTTTACAACCTTTTACGACTGTCTACACAAACACAAAAGGATTATTATCCTACATTCATCAAGTTTTATGGAATTCCTTAATATTGACGAAACACGTGTTTTATGACTTAATCCGTCGGCTACTTTATCCTATGCAATGGTGTAGTTTTATTGATAATGTTTGCTGGTTTTAACTTTTTTAGACCTTATTCAGTCGCACTTGAGCATTGGCACGTGAAAGTTGTGATATTAACATTGTCTGTATTCGAAAGATATCGGCTACTACTTTGACCGTATTTTTTCTTCTGAAAATGGCAAAACGCAAGCAAATCACGCTTGAACAGCGAAGCGCTATTTGCACTCTACGCGAGGAAGGATACAGTGAACGTCAAATCGCAGAAAGGCTCGGAATTTCTTGTAAAGGTGTCCACTATACCCTTGCTAGAAAACAAGAAACGGGGAAAAATGAAGATAGAAAGAGATCTGGTAGGCCCAAATCCACAACAAATCAAGAGGACAACTTCATTAGAGTTCTTTCTAAACGGAATCGACGCTTAACTGCACCACAGATCACTGCAGCTCTGAATGATACGCGAGAAACACCCATTTCAACAACTACTGTTAAAAGACGCTTACTGTCTGCGGGATTAAGAGGATGTGTTGCTGCTAAAAAACCCAAACTAACAAATCGACATAAGAAAAATAGACTAGAATGGGCAAAAGCGCATAAAAACTGGACTATAGAACAATGGGAAAATGTCCTTTGGAGTGACGAATCAAAATTTCAGATTTTCGGATCCAATAGACGTGTCTTTGTACGCCGGTCAAAAGAAGAGAGGGCTTCAGAGGCATGTACAGTGCCTACCATCAAACATGGTGGTGGTAATGTCATGGTTTGGGGGTGTTTTGGCAACAGTAAACCCGGCAATCTTGTGAGGATAACCGGAAAATTAAACAAGGAAGGCTATTTAAAAATTCTCCAAGATTCTGCCATACCCAGTGGACTAAGTCTCATTGGTTCTGGATTCATTTTTCAACAGGATAATGATCCTAAGCATTCGTCTAAATTGTGCCAGAACTTTTTAAACAAGAAAAAAGCTGAAAACATTTTAAACATCATGCAATGGCCATCTCAATCCCCTGATCTTTCTCCCATTGAACTTGTTTGGGATGAACTTGACAGGAGGGTGAAAAGTCGTTGTCCTACGAGCTCAGAACATTTGTGGCAGCTATTAGAGAACGAATGGAACAAATTAGATAAAGATTATTTTAAAAAATTGATTAATAGAATGCCCAGAATATGTGAGAAGATTATAAAGGAGAAAGGTGGACACTTTGATGAAGCTAAAATTTAATCTAATTTACCATTGTATATTATTTTTTTATTTTGTTTAAGTTAGTTTCTGTTTGTTCTTTATTTTTTTATCAATACATTTAAATTTAAATGACTTAGTTTGGTTTTATTCGATTTTACCTTGCTGCTTCCAAACTTTTGGACGGTAGTGTATCTATAATACATATATGTATACTACTATGCTATAGTACTATGGATATAGATAAAAACAATTTTATCTTAATCTTAATATATATAAATTACGCGTCACGTTGTTTGTCCGCGATGGACTCCTAAAGTACTTAATCGATTTTAATCAAATTTGCACAGCATTTGTAGTTTGATCCAACTTAAAAGATAGGACAGCTTCCATCTCAATTTATAGTCGCAATATTATTTTATTGCAAATTATTATTTGACAGTCTGTATCTGTTATCTCCAAACGATTCTAACAGATGGTGGTATCTGTTGACTGGATTGAGCAAGTATTTAATTGATGGCGCTATGTTCAACTTACAAACGTTTCATATAAGCAACAATTTATTAGCATAACCACCACGTGTTACTGAGGCTACCTTAGCCACAGCAACGCGTGGCCGAGTCTGCTAGTATTATATAGCTAATAGATATTGAACGTTGTCTGCCATCTATTAAAATATCAAATCTTTACAATGTAAATATCATGCTGTAATATTACGTGATATTTATCATATTAGGTATTTAGGAATTAAATTAGCATACCTACCCAGTAATGCTTCCACAATATACAAACATAGATAGATATGTATAAACCAGCCAATCAACTCCTAATTGAGTAGAAACTATAATTATAATTACGTATAATGTTTACGCGAGTATTAGACATTATCATCATTCCCCTACTGTTATCCCAATTACTTGGGGTCAATACAATATGTACTCTTGTTTACATACATATCATCACGCCATATCCCTTGCAGGGTAGGCAGAGAACAGAGTGCCAGAGAACTCTATCCTTGCATACTTCACTCGCTTCTTCAACGTTCATAATTGTCTTCATACACGCTCACCGGTTTCGTAGACTCTTGACTCCACCTTCTTTCAGCACGTGACCAATCTGGTCTAGGTAGGTGAGTCTCGGTCTCCCCGGTACCTACATCCTTCCACTTTCGCATTGTATATCTTCTTAACCAGACGTTCGTTCGGCATTCTTTCCACATGTCCGAACCATCGGAACATTCCCTGTCGCATTATTACACCAATACTCTTTTTCATAGCTACTCACTCTCTTACGTCGTCCTTGCGAATTCGGTCGGTCAGCCTAACTCCACAGATTTTCCGTAGAGATCGCATTTCGACCGCATTAATTTTGCTTTCATGCTCTTTTCTGCATACCCAACTCTCGCTTCCCATTGGCTTCATCTCTTTCAAAGACCATTATTTTGGTTTTGCACACATTCACGCGTAGACCCCTTTTCTTACAATCTTCTGTCATTGTGTCGACTAGGTTCTGCAGGTCAGTCGCTGACTGTGCCAGCAGGACTGCATCATCTGCATCGAGCAGAGCAGTGACCACTGAGTCGCCCATCTGGACTCCCACATTTATATCGTTCAACCTTTGCGCGCACGCACCCCTGCTTAACGCCGGTATTGACGTCAAACCAAGGTGATATTCCATCATCCAGACGCACATAGGCTCTACAGCCCATGTAACTGGACTGCACAGCCTGTAGCAGTTTACCGTTAATACCATACTCCGGTGAAAGGTCCCAAAGTTCTTTTCGTACAACCGTGTCAAACGCTCTCTCCAGACCCACAAAACCGCAGAAAACCCTCTGACCTAGGGCCAGATGCTTCTCCACAATATTGCGCAAAGAGAACACCTGATCCATGCATCCCCTTCCACTCCTGAAACCTCCTTGTGTCTCACACCGTAAACCATCGGACACCATCCTCATTCTCCTTTCAATAATTTTACCATACGCTTTTGCTGCCAAACTGGTCAACCTTATGGCTCTGTAATTTGCGCAGTCATAACGTGAACCCTTGTTTTTAAACAAAGGCACGATGACTGCGCTATTCCAGTCCCCGGGAACCATTCCCGAGCTCCAACATAAATTGAGGAGCAACAGGAACGCCTCCCAGACACAGGAGCCACCAAGCTTGATCATCTCGGCAGACACCATATCAATGCCCGCTGCCTTACCATTTTTCTAACTTCTTATCGCCCATTCAACTTCATCCATACTGATGCCATCGGAGGTACATGATAGGAGTGACATGATTGTCATATTTATGCCACGGCGAAATTGTATTTGCATCAGAGGAGATTAATCTGAAATCTTTAATTAATCATATCCTACTAATATTATAAACGTGAAAGTTTGTAATAATGTATGGATGTGAACATCTTTGTTGCTCTTTCACGCAAAAACTACCGAATTTATTTTGATGAAACTTTATAGAAATATAGCTTACACATCAGAATAACACATAGGCTATAATTTATAAAAATATTTTGTAAATTGGCTAAAATATAACGATAAAAATCGCTTAAGACAGAAAAAATCGCCCATCTGCGAGTTATTTTTGCATACGCTGCAAAGATCTTGAAAGTTAGACAAATGTTATGTATTGTGGAAATGTAACTCTTAAATAGTTTTACAAAAAAGTCCGCGACAGCATATTTTCAATATTTAAGCATTATTTAATATATTATTTAAGTATTTTTTAATATATTTAATATATTATTTAATATTTAAGCATATTTTTAATATTTAAGCATTTGTCGTTAAAATAGTAAATTAAAAATTCTAAATAATTTGGTATTTATTGCCGATGCACATTTTATAGTAACAAATTGATTCTTATGCAAACAAATGGTTTTATTGCTTTCGATATTTAAAGTACATATTTTTTGCCTTTTACCTCGTGTCGTTTGGTGTCAATGCTTCAAAAGTTAGAACGATAAAAGTGCGCAGTGCTGTGGTCAGGCAGCAATTGGGCGCACTACAGAAATATGGCAAGAAATCTATGATCGCCGATTGTGCGACCCGAACACATGTAAAGTCGTGAGAGCAGTCATCGTTGATGATTGTTGTATTTTTGACAGCACTATCGATTTGTTAGTAACATACTATACCTGTATATAATAGATAGGTTCGATTACGAAATGAAAAATGATGTCGCAAGCGGGATTCGAACCCGCGCCTATTGGGATTCCAGCCCAATCGTGCTGCCACTGCACCACCGCGACTAATTGTAGGACATGCAAATTTCATTCCGTATTATATTTACGTCTTAAGGTGACGGTATGCTATCTACCCGACAATGTTTACACATTGTTATAGGCTTAATACTTCAAACTTTACAGTTAGAATTGTATTAAACGATGACACAACCTTGTTATTTAAATTACTGAAATATAGCATTTAATATGCTTAATTATTTATAAAATCCGATTACGAAATGAAGCAGCACGATTGGGCCGGAATCCCAATAGGCGCGGGTTCGAATCCCGCTTGCGACATCATTTTTCATTTCGTAATCGGATTTTATAAATAATTAAGCATATTAAATGCTATATTTCAGTAATTTTAATAGATAGGTATTGATAAGAAACATCTTTTTGCGCGCATGGCAGTAAAATTATGTCGACTACTGGAAATGATAGATTGGGTTAGGTAAGTACTAAGGCAAATGTGGTCATGCCGTGATAATTCGCCGCTATTCTCTATTCATTTGTGTGTGCGCGCATATTAACCCCTTAAGGGTAAATTAAAATAGAGGATGAAAAACTTTTGGAAAGTAACCTTTTACGCGGGCGAAGCCGCGGGCAGAAGCTAGTGTATTTAATAAGAATAATAATGTTTAATTAATAATAAAAAAATAATTTATATTTAAAGTAAAAAACAAATATAAATTATATATATATATATATATACACACATATATATATATATATATATATATATATATATATATATATATATATATATATATATATATATATATATAAATGTACCTAACATTTGAAAAAATAGATAGATAGAAATATTATATTGTAACAACCATTCTAACATTTAATGACAGTCCGGGTAAAGTTGTCATAGCCATCTGAGGCTAACAACTAAGACACACAAAAAAAAATATGTTTTGGGTCATAATAAATAGATGGCGTTAGTAAAATGATGTCATTATTTGAATCGCGGGGTTAAGATTATCCGAAGCGTAATGACATGGCCTAATATTAAATTAATTGTTATCGAATCAGATTAAAACAGATCGATCAGGTTATGGATGAGAAATTCAGGCGACAGTTGCAGTCGTTAGCATCTGGTGGTTGCGCCATAATCGGAACGGCTCACTGGGACTCTCTATGATAAGAATATAGCACTGCATTCGGTGTCTACGTCAGTCATATATTAATTTATATTTTTACCTATTAAACATGTTCTTTAAAATATTCATGTTTTTTAAAAGGACCGGGCTGGGCATACTCGTTTTGGATCAGGCAAGATATATAACGCAGATAATTGATTTGGTTCCGATCAGTAAAATTTCATCCGGACCCGATCAGGAACGCCTGATCTGGACCCGATCAGGAATGCCTGATCTGAACCCGATAAGGTTTTCCTGATCGGGTCCAGATATATCTTCTGCGTTACATACCTTATCTGATCCAGATCGGGCATGCTCGTTCCGGTCCTGCTAAGGAAGACGAAAAAATTTCTAGTCGGGTTATGGGGCCGACATTTCGAAACAAGTTATATATTATATTTTTAAAATACTGTATATATTATATTTTTAAAATACTGTACACTAATGATATTTCTCTTTTTCTATTAATATAACTATTTAAATCTAATCGATTAATATGAGATGTAATGATTAACATCTCATATTATCTATGCATGATTTAAGTTGGTTTCATGATTCAAATAATTTACAAGGTCAAGCTGCATGTTTTAAAAAGTTGTTTTGCAATTTGAAATATGTAGATATATTTCAAAGTGCATCTAATAAAATATCTTGCAACATGCCGTGATCGCCATATCCAGGCATACCAGATCCTGCACTTACTACACCATAAAAATTAAATTTAACATAAAAAGAGCACAGACAAAAAGTCTATGGAATAACTTAAAATAAATTAAAAAAATATATATATTAACTTAAAGTCGTGATGTCACTCGGGGAGATGCTTCTATAGCAGACGTCGAGTGAGGGAATTGGAACTATAGAAAATCTCTTTAAAATAATATATACCCAAGAAATAATACATTCCAAGTTTTGGCAATATGTAGAGTACTTGTATTAACCGGACAAACAAATGGGATTTAATGTTGATGATGAAAGAAGATTAAAAGATAATATTTTTTATTGCTTATGGTGGCAAACGAGCAAGCAGCACACCTGATGGTAAGTGTTATTGACGCCCATGCACCTTTGCAATACCAAGGGTAAGCTACACCGCTGTCTACCAGCCAGTTGGGCTTCCGGCTCTCTCGCTCACCGAACGAAACGCAATAGCACATTGCCATTACTCAGACGTCGATCTTCTGCTCAGTGTGGTACTACGGGCCGCGGCTGTAGACAGAAAACTGTCAACAGCGCGGTCCTACCACCAGAGAAAGAAGAAATATATAGAAATAATCGCACTAAGGAATAAATTTTTGAATAGATTCATCTTACATAGATATCAACAACAGACATAAATAACACATATACTTCAGAGCAATAATATTTGACTAGCACACAGCTAGGTGTGAATTGAACCCACGACAGTCGGCAAGGGACCACACTAAGCTCTCTGTACATTAGTAAACAATACGTATGCATTGAGATTATCCGTGTGGTGACGAAGTAATAATACACTTCACAACCACCTATCTTGCTTACGGGTATCCATAAAACTAAAAAAAAATATGTGATGTAACTAAAAATTTAACGTTTTCGTTATTTTTCCTTTATATGTGTTATAAAACATGGCAAATTTCAAGATTCTAGGTCGACTAGACCCTTTAAAATTGACCTACTATACCACGCTAGTCAGGCGTGTTGGTATAGGGTTTTGTTTCGAGTTTGCCAACTCTTGCATAGATGTTATATGCATTTTATATCCATTATTCGTCTCTTACGATCACCCACGGGTAAGACAGGGGATGGTGAATTGTATTCTTACTCCGTCACCACACGGATAGATAACGATAAAATTTACTTGTTTTACAATATAGTGACGTCACAAAATATTAATATGCCTTGATAACTGTTATCACAAATAATTTCGTATTTATGTTTTTATTGGCAGTAATGTCGGTTGTTATGACCCAATGATGACTGGTAGCGACATCGATACCACCCACTTTTTGTTATATAAACATGTCTTAGCATAATACACCACGTATAGAACACTCCTTTAGATGATGCTAAAAATATGGAACAAACTCAAGAATCAGTTTGGAACACCATGAACTATCAGTCAGTATTTTATTGTATTACAAGCTTCTGCCCGCTTCACCATCGTAAAAAATAACTCTTCCTAAGTTGAACTACTAACCCAAGGGAATATATTACCAGGATAAAAATTAAGCGGTGCAGGAAATGGTCTGTGTATGCCAATTTTTTATACAAATCTGATCAACGGTTTACGCGTGTTATGTCTTTACAAACTTTCACATTTATAATATTAGTACCAAGTAGGATATTTGTGTAGGGATTTGCTCGTTTAAAGATATCCACGTTAGAAAGCATAAACGTAGTAAGTCATCATCATTCTCCTACTCTTATCCCAATTACTTGGGGTCGATACAACATGTACTCTTCTTTCATAGTACATAATTTGTAAAAGTTATTGGCAATAGTTTTATGACCGGCCGCCTGCCAGACGTCAACCCTCCTTGGGAATGTCATTGTTGACCAAACGGCATCAGATGGAGTTGGCCCAGGTCGTTATAAAGCTCTTAGTCGTCTTTTACGACATCCACGAGCAAAGTAAGGTTTGGTAGTATTCGTATCCGCTACCACACAGCTAGTAGTAAGTAATACACAAAAGATATATAAAAAAAAAAACAATAAAAAAATTGGAATCTACAGTTGTCATCCAAAAACGACAACTGTAGATTCACAAAATACGATAGTAATATTTTTTTTTTATTTAAAAAAAAATGGTATTTCTAATCAAGTTTACAATTTTAATTTTGTGCGATTACTACGTTCATGCGTTCTAGCGTCGATACTAGTTATCAGCTACATATGGGGGTCAATCTTCAGTTTATATTGACGTCTTCACAAACGACATTTTAGGACGCCATCTACTGAGTTCCCCCATTTATTAAAATAAAATCTAATAATTTATTACGCATAAGCCCTGCGTGGACACTAACGTAAGATATGTTCTAATAATTAATTAATCAACCAATGGATCGGAACGCATCCGTAAGCAAAAAAAGATTCGATAATATACTTCGGTAATTTTTTAAGATACTTCTTTTATACATAATTGTATTAGACATGTACATATATAAAATTAGCTTCAGTTATATGAACGAACCTTCGAACTAAGATACACATCTATTTTTTTTTTCAATATAATACAAAAAATTATGGCTGGACCACCCCCTTACCGCGAAATTAATGAACTTAGGAACTTTAGTGTTGAGTTTAGGCACCATATGTCAAATGGTTGTATTCATTAAAAAAATATCTATCTATATATAACTACATAATAATATTGCTGTATTTATATTTTTCACATATATATTATAATTTAGGTAATTGAAGTAGATTTCAGAGGTAACTTGACAGTTGGCTCTGAAGTTCATGGCTTGCACAATAAAACGATTGACTTCTAATGTTTACGCGAGTATTACACATTTGAAATAAAACTACTTTTACGGATTCTATCGCGTTTGTATAAATTATTGTTCTAAACGCGATAGAATCCGTAAAAGTAGTTTTATTTCAAATAAAACGATTACCAATAATCTACTGGAGTTGCCATCACCACCGAATCAAATCAAATCATTTATTATACATAAGCCCAAAAGGACAGTAACATAATGATATCTGAAGTTTCCTCGAGTATTACACATTTGAAATAAAAAACGATTTTTATTAATTCTATCGCGTTTGTATATGATTTATAATTTCGCGTTTCGAAAACTTTACAGCGTTCAGTCCTCCCGTGACCATGTACGCTGTAAAATATTCAAAACGTTGGTAAATTAAATATCAAATATAAACGCTATAGAATCCGTAAAAATAGTTTTATTTCAAAAGGGCACTTACATATTACAAAATAAAAAAATCTACCACTGGATCTGCAAGCGGCCACAAACAGAAGAAACTCAGCGGGTTTGTCGTTTTTTAAGCTACACATTTTAATTAAAATTATATATATATACAGGTTTAGTAAGTACTAGCTCCAGCGAGATGCCTTTCCTGAAATACTTCTTTAAACAAATGAAATTTATAAAAAACCTAGCGTATCCAATGAAAAATCAATAAAAAGCAATCAATAATTTAAAATGCCGTTATCCTTTTCTGATTGAGAAAGTCGTTGCGGCATGGAAAATTTATATTCTGCATAAACTGTGGATTAGAAAGTCGGTCGCAATACTATAGGGAATAAGATGACAGAGAGAGACTTATGATTGTTTTTTTTTAATACAATTAATGAAACTAAACAAAGACTACACAGATGACGCAGATCCAAATACCTCTTGTGTTGAATGCTATGGGTTAGATCTACATAAGGCAATGGGAATGTTGACTATTTTTTTATGACACATACATAACCAAAGCGTGGTACCAGCCATGACTTACGGCACAGAAACGTGCTTCACAAATATCAGTCTCATAAAAAAGCTTAAAATCGCACAGCGTGCTATGAAGATCCTTCTTCATGCTCGATATTTTTCTACGTGACAAAATTGCTAAAGATTTTTTTTTTTGCAAATGTATCTAAGGAACTAACCAGTCTGATTTGAAAATAAAAATATATTCTATTAGATACCCACTATATTAGGAAAACGTATAAAAAAATAACACTGCAACCCATATAAAGAGTGGCAGTGACCAAAACTATCAACAAAATTAGAATAACGATAGTGACCACAAGCGCCTTAGGTTGTACCGAACGGTGATCAAATACAAACTTATAACCATCGACATCTTAATTTTGGGTAACACCTAAGGCATAAACATCAATATTACATATTATTCATCCTTCATATACCTTCAGAATAAATGGCTGATTGTTAGATGTTACATAAAAATATATTTCATCTTTTTAAAAAACAAGTTTCTATATTTGTTTATGAATGACATTGAATGTTTTAAAAGACATTTCAAGTTTTTTTTATTGCCATTAGGAAGCTGGTTTTAGTAGTTTTGAATAAAATAAAACTACGATAATTATAATGTCGTCAAACGTCTCGACTATAAAGTGATACGTGACTGACAAATCATGAGGTCTCTGTATTCAATAATACGTCGAATATTCAATTCAAAAAATATACATACATACATACATATCATCACGCCATATCCCTTGCAGGGTAGGCAGAGAGAACAGAGTGCCAGAGAACTCTATCTCTGCATACTTCACTCGCTTCCTCAACATTCATAATTCTCTTCATACACGCTCGCCGGTTTCGGAGACTCTTGACTCCACCTTCCTTCAGTACATGACCGATCTGGTCTAGGTAGGTTAGTCTCGGTCTCCCTCGGTACCTACATCCTTCCACTTTCGCATTGTATATCTTCTTAACCAGGCGTTCGTTCGGCATTCTTTCCACATGTCCGAACCATCGGAGCATTCCCTTTCGCATCTTTACACCAATACTCTCTTTCATACCTACTCGCTCTCTTACGTCGTCGTTACGAATGCGGTCGGTCAGCCTAACTCCACAGATTTTCCGCAGAGATCGCATTTCGACCGCATTCATTTTACTATCATACTCTTTTCTGCATACCCAACTCTCGCTTCCATACAGTAATGTTGGGACAAGCACTGCGTTATGTATTGCTACACGTGCCTTCTGGCTGAGGTAGTGGCTGCCGAGAAGTTGCCCCAACGCTCCGTTCACTCTATTTCCCGCATTCACTCTTCGCTCTATATCAGTGGTGTACCTTCCATCTCGGCTAAATCCACATCCAAGATATACAAATTCATCCACTTGCTCTAGTACATCATTACCTATTGTTACTCTTACATCTGTTCTGGTTTTATCTCTTTCAAAGACCATTATTTTGGTTTTGCTCACATTCACGCGTAGACCCCTTTTCTTACAATCTTCTGTCATTGTGTCGACTAGGGTCTGCAGGTCAATCGCTGACTGTGCCAGCAGGACTGCATCATCTGCATAAAGCAGAGCAGTGACCACTGAGTCGCCCATCTGGACTCCCACATTCATATCGTTCAACCTTTGGAGACATTTATCCAGATATATGATAAACAGCCTGGCTGACAGAACGCACCCCTGCTTAACGCCGATATTGACGTCAAACCAAGGCGACATTCCATCATCCAGCCGCACACAGGCTCTACAGCCCATGTAACTGGACTGCACAGCCTGTAGCAGTTTACCGTTAATACCATACTCCGGTAAAATGTCCCAAAGTTCCTTTCGTACAACCGTGTCAAATGCTCTCTCCAGATCCACAAAACTGCAGAAAACCCTCTGACCTAGAGCCAGATGCTTCTCCACAATGTTGCGCAGAGAGAACACTTGATCCATGCATCCCCTTCCACTCCTGAAACCTCCTTGTGTCTCACACAGTAAACCATCGGACACCATCCTCATTCTCCTTTCAATAATTTTGCCATACACTTTTGCTGCCAAACTGGTCAAGCTTATGGCTCTGTAATTTGCGCAGTCATAACGTGAACCCTTGTTTTTAAACAAAGGCACGATGACTGCGCTATTCCAGTTCCCGGGAACCATTCCCGAGCTCCAACATAAATTGAGGAGCAACAGGAACGCCTCCCAGACACAGGAGCCACCAAGCTTGATCATCTCGGCAGACACCATATCAATGCCCGCTGTCTTACCATTTTTCAAACTTCTTATCGCCCATTCAACTTCATCCATACTGATGCCACCGGAGGACGCCGTTGTCGAATGTTGATCTACTAAACCACATGCAACACCGGCGCCAACCGTAGCATCCGCATACATATCGCCAAAATATTCACTCCATCGGCTTAACACGTCTTGTGTTTGTGTAAGAGTGTCTCCACCTTTAGACCTTATTTTATTCATTCTGAAGGCTGACCAACCACCCCGAGACTTCTTCACCTCCCTCCAAAAGAGTTTGGTGTTACCCTCGAAGTTTTTAGTCAGCCTATCTTCTGCACTCATACTTGCTCTATCACGTTTCTCTTTCACTAAGGCCTTGGTGTCATTCTTACATTGCCGATATATTTCTTTCTTCTGTTCAGTCATACTGTCATTCAGATTCAAAGAAGAGACATAGTCCAGCCACGCTTTCTTCTTTTGCTCTACGGAAGCTGCCACTTCCGCATCCCACCATGCATCACCATTTGTTTTTCTATGCTTCTTTGAACTTCCACATACTTCTTTCGCTGTATCTACCATACTCTCTTTCAATACTCTCCAGCATTCTTCAATGTCCGATTGCGGCTGGCTTGCCATCGTCAGCCGTTCTCGGACACCCTCTGCATACTTTTCTCTTACACACTCTTCTTGCAACCTTTCAACCTTTATTCTTTCAAGCCCTCCGAAGTGGACACGCTCTCGCCAGTGCCTCCACTTTCTGAACAGACCACTAAATCTCGCAATAACGAGATAGTGGTCCGTGTCGACTGTGGGGCCCCTGTAGGCTCTTGCGTCCAATATTTTGCTTCGGAGGCGACTGTCTACCAAAATTAAATCTATTATGCTTTTCTGTTCATTCCTTCTCCATGTATACATATGGATGTCCTTATGTTGGAAAAATGTGTTTGACACAATAAGGTTTCTCTCCATGCATACATCCGCTATGAGCCTACCTGCGTCGTTCACTCTCTTATCACCAAATGGACCAAGTACGTCCTCATAGTCGGGACGCTTGGTCCCCACCCATCCGTTCAAATCTCCGCATACAATCACGCGTTCACTGGTTTCTGCCATATCCAGAACTTCCCTAACATTGTCCCAAAACTTCTCTAGGTCTGATGCCACCGAGGATCCTACGGAAGCATATGCTACAACCATGAATACCTTGGTGACACCTAGTTTTATACGGACCCAGAGAAGTCTGGGATCATACATTCCGTAATCCTTCACACCTGAGGCCAAGCGAGAGGACAACAGCACTCCTACCCCCATGCTGGCTCGATCGCTCTGTGGTACACCAGACCACAGAGCCATCCCGCCACCAGGAAGATCGCAGGCGTCGCTGCCCCTTCGCTTGGTCTCTGTTACACAGAGCACGTCTAGCTGTTTGTCCGCCATGACGGATATCAGCTCGTGCAACTTACCTTCCACACAACCTCTTACATTCAACGTGCCCACCCGGCACTCCGTTCTCCTCGACTCGCCTAACTGGGCAAGGCCTGATGGGTGGCGGCCCCCATCGCCGCAACTGCCGATGTTCGTACCGACGGGGGCGGGTCGGTACGCGTCGCCTCCGGGGGACGCCCTAACCCGCAAAAAATATAATAACGTTAATTATTGAATAGTTTCGTCAAGAAACTCTACGGCAAAGAGATTTAAACAAAAGATAGACCGAGTTTTCCGTGTGTTGACGGAATAAGAATACAATTCACCCCCTATCTTAATACCCGTGGATGATCGTAAGAGACGACTAAGGGTTATAAAATGCATAATATAATATTTATGCAAGAGAAGGAAAACTCGAAACAAAACCCTATGCCAACACATAGCGTGTTATAGTAGGTCAATCTCTCACACATTTTGCAGGAGGTTCGAGCCTAACAGTGGGACATATATGAGCTGAGATGATGATCATGAGACCGAGTTAAAAAGCTTTTTTTTTTTTCTGAGACGCCGCATATTTACGTGTTTCTTTTTCGATTTACTGCGGATTACCACTTAATGAGGTTCGAGTTATAGAGATTTCATTGTATTACATATTGCCGGAACTACTACGCTTCGTTCTAGTGATTATATAGCCCATGCTTGACACATTACTAGCGCAGTCGTAGTACTAATCGATGCAGCGGGCACTCTTTGATGAGTTTATATACCTACCGACGTAATCGATTTGATAGCGACGTCGCATTTCAGCGGACTGAAGTCTTATGTAACTGCTTCAAAATCACGAAAAGGAACTTAAATCACTTTTAAACTGAAATAGTGGTAGGGCAGATAGTTAGGTTAGATTATTAGGTTATAAATAGGACGTCGGTCAAGGAGAGGGTACCCCTCAGGGGGTATTCCGTGGGGTACTATCCCAGAAACCCCCACGCGGTGTACCCTGGGTGCGGGCGGCGGTCCCCAGTTCTTCTGTTGTACTGTCGTCCGTAGCGAATATCTGCGCGATTTCGCTCCTTACTCTACTACAGTCGTAGTAGAGGTTATAGGACGCGAAATATTGGGACGGGCTCAGTCACTCATTCATTTGAGGGCTGGGCAGGCACATGCCACCTCCCACACATCGTAAACCTGATATCTTGCTTCAAGACACGTTGTCTTGAGGCGTAATATCAGGAGCGAGGGTCTTGGCTTAACCGCCCGGACCGCGAGGAAGACAACCTCTATAAAGAGTTCGAAGTAACATTCGAACTCGGAAATCACCCAGAATCTTAAGTTCTGGCGTGCGGCGAGAAGATGCATGGCAGATGGGTTGTTCTGTCGTTAGCACGCTCCAGCCAGGGCACCGGCTGCCCCCCTGGTTGGTAAATGTAGGCTTGCCCGGGTAAAGGGATCTCTGCCCGGGTCGACGTTGTGTATCTCCCCTACTCGTGGGAATCATATGGATACCTTAAATTTAAAAACATTTTTAAAAACCGACGGGAATCCCTGTGATTCTCACACCACGGCCTTGTCAAGCCAAAGAAAAACTGACAACGACGCCTCGTCCTCAGGACTTGAGGCGTCCGCCGAGGGCCCGGCACAAATCGTGGAGGCCCAAAAGAAGAAGAGGAAGTCGCCTCGAAAGACTCGGGGCAACGGCCTGAGCCACAAAAGGCGGATAGAGGAGCGGCGAGCGCGCAGAGAGGCTGCCGCTGCTGAAAAGGAGGACGGTGGCAGAATTGCTGCAGAACCGTGTACGGACGAGGGCGACAGTGACGTCGCAGAGCCGTCCGTAGGCGAGGGCAGCGGATCTGCCGCTAAGATGGACGAGGGCGGTGTATCCGCAGGGCCGTCCAGAGAAGAAGACAGCGGGTCGGAAGCCGCTAGGTCATTGCTGCGTCCTGCGGCGGCGGCTGTGACGACCAGGGAGGAGGCCCTCCCCTCGCAGGTGCGAAAGCGCCCCCTGAGCAAGGGAGGCAGCTCGGGCACCGACTCCGAGGGGAGCGTGACCATCATGCCTCCACCGAAGGTGCCGGCCTCTCGCAGAGGGCGAGGGGCCGCAGTAGCAGGAGGACGGTCGACGACTCCTCGGCGTGAGGCGGCGCCTGCTGCTCGCGTGAGCGATGACCCCCTGGACCTGCGGGCCGAAAATGCTCGCCTTAGTGGCGAGGTCTCAGGCCTGCGGGACCTGAACCGCCAGTTGGCGTCCGAGCTGGAGGCGGTGCGGCGGGTGAACAGCTTGTTGGCCAAGGATATGGCCGACCTGCGGGCCCAAGTGGACCACTGCCTGCCGCCTGCGCCACAGCCGACGATCAGGGCGCGCACGAAAAAGGCTGCTGCGGCGAAACCCGTCCCTGCGGCGAGGAGGACGCCTCCCGCTGCGGAGGGCACGCCGCCGACTGAAGTCGTCGCGGCCACCGAACCGACACCCGTCCCTGTGGCGAGGAGGACGTCTCCCGCCGCGGCAACGAAGTCGCCAAGCGTCTCGGAGCGGGCCCTGGTGGAGACTCAACCGGAGGCGCCGACCCCGCTGCCGACTCCGCTGCCTGCGGTGGGGGGATTGCCGGACGAGTCCCTGCGCGCAATAATCGACGCAGTGAGCAAAATCGTCGATGCGCGCTTCGCCGTTCTGGAGGCAAGGCTGCCTCCAGAACCACGTGTCCGGCCACCTCTTGCCGCAGATAAGCGGCCACATACGGCACCAGCCCCCGCCCCGCTGCCTTGTCAGGGTGGCCGCGTGGGGAGCTACGCCGCGGCCGCGGCTGGGCCTAAGCCCAAAGGCCCCGGCCCTGCTCCGAAGGGACCTGCCCTGAGGAGGAAGACGGCGCCGGCTCCTGCCGGACTGCTGAAGTCGCCCGCACCAACACCGCCGGCGACGACCAGCGAGGCTGCGACGAGGCCTTCCGCGTCTGGCATGACTGCCGCACCCGAACAGGGATGGCAGGTAGCCGAGCGTGACAGAAGGAGTCGCGGCCAAAGAAGGAGAGCGGAGGCCAAGCGCGCCGCTGAGGTCTCCGCTCCCAAGGCAGGAGCTGGCGACAAGAAGAAGAGGCCGCGCAAGGGGCTCAAGTCGCCGAAGACAGCCGCAGTGGTGATCACTGTGCTGCCTGAGGCGGCCGAGAAGGGCCTCAGCTACGAGGCCGTCTTGAGGAAGGCCCGGCGGGAGCTAGACGTCTCAGATATTGGAGGCGTCGAAGCCAGGACCCGCAAGGCCCGGACGGGGGCTCGAATCCTCGAGTTTCCAGGGGCCGAGGGCGTCAAGATGGCTGAAAGCGTAGCTGAGAAGCTGCGAGGTTTGTTCGCCGGGGAGGGTGGCATCAGGATCGCCAGGCCCGTCAAGTGCGCCGAAATACGCATTTCGGGTCTGGACGACTCTGTGACGGTGGAAGACATCCGAGAGGCTATTGCCTCGAAAACCGGGTGTCCCATAGACACCGTCCGGGTTGGTGCCATTCGTCCCGGTCCGGGTGGCGTAGGTGCTGCCTGGGCGCAGTGCCCGGTGGAGTCGGTCAGGCAACTGGCCGGCTCAGGCAGGCTCCTCGTGGGCTGGAGCTCGGCGCGGGTAACCCTGCTTGAGCATCGGCCTGCGAGGTGCTATAAGTGCATGGCGGTCGGACATACTCGACCAACGTGCACTAATTGCTTCGACTGCGGCGGATTGTGTTTCCGCTGCGGTCAGACCGGGCATGTGGCGGCATCTTGCGCCGCCCCGCCCCACTGCCCCGCGTGTGCGGCGGGCAATAAGCCCGCCAAGCATCGCATGGGCTCTGGGGCGTGCAGACCTCCAGCTTCGGCTCCAAAGGGGCGGGGCGGCCTTTCGACCACGGCCGCTCCCGCTTCTAGCGCGGCCCAATCGCCCACTGGCGAGGCGGAGGTGATGGATACGGCCCACTAATGGCTGCAGAATCCATTCACCTCCTGCAGGCCAACACCAACCACTCCGCCGGTGCGCAGGATCTCCTCCTGCAATCCATGGCGGAGTGGTCGATTGGTGCAGCCGTAGTCGCGGAACCGTACGTCGTGCCTGATCGCCCCAATTGGGTGGTCAGCCGAAACGGAACTGCGGCAATCGTCGTCTCAACGCGGCGGCACTGCCCGTCCTTATCCCTTTTGGATAGGGGCGAAGATTTTGTCGCTGCGAAATGGGGAGGGGTCACACTGTATAGCGTTTACCTCTCCCCTAACAGGAGAATGGACGATTTCAGGGCCTCCCTCACCACCTTGGAGGCTTCGATACGGCGACTGGCACCGGGCCTCGTCCTGGTCCTGGGGGACTTCAACGCCAAATCCACGGCGTGGGGGTCCCCTATGACGGACGACCGCGGGCGGACGGTCGTTGAGTGGGCGGCTTCACTGGGCCTCTGTGTTGTTAACAGGGGCTCAGTGAACACGTGTGTGCGGCAGCAGGGCGGGTCGATAGTGGACTTGTCGTTCGCTAGCCCCGCTGTCGCGCCACGGGTGAGGAACTGGAGTGTCCTGGAGGAGGCGGAGACCCTGTCGGACCACCGGTACATCCGGATGGAGGTCTCCCCCCGGGAACCCGGTAGGGGTCACAGGGCGGACGGAGCTCCCGCGTTTCCGCGGTGGGCTGTGGGTCGTCTTGATAGGGACCTACTGGCGGAGGCGGCCATTGTCAGCACGTGGCTGTCCTCAACACCCCCAGCGGACGGAGTGGACGCTGAGGCTGTCCGCATCCGCAGTGCGTTAACGCAGGTCTGCGATGCGGCCATGCCCAGAGTGCGGCGTCTACCTCCGAGGCAGGGGGTCTACTGGTGGTCCCCAAGACTGGCGGACCTTCGCGCGGCGTGTATCAGTGCCCGAAGGTCCTACACCCGCAGCCGGCGGCGTCACCGCGACGCTGAGCGGGAGGGCCAGCTGTACGAGGCGTACCGCAGTGCGCGGACTGCCTTTCGTCTGGCCATCCGAGCCGCCAAGGATGCGAGTTGGCAGGAGATGTTGGACGGTCTCGACCGTGACCCCTGGGGTCGCCCGTATCGCGCGTCGCTGAATAAGCTTCGCGCGCAGGGCCCCCCCTCACCGAGACCCTCCAGCCCGACTTCCTCTGTAGGGTGATCGAGGAGCTATTTCCACGGCAGTCGGGACACACGCCCCCGGTCATGGCTTCGCCAGATCAAGACCGGGAGGCCGACGACGAGAGTGTTCCACCCGTGACGGAGTCGGAAGTGGGGGCGGCAGTGGCGCGGATTCGCTCCGCCACCACGGCCCCCGGCCCGGACGGAATACCAGTCCGGGTGTTGACGTCGCTCCTCGAGCACTTCGAGCCTCGCCTCAGGCAACTGTTCAACGCCTGTCTGACGTCTGGACGGTTCCCTGAGTGCTGGAAGGAGGGGAGGTTGGTTCTCCTGCCAAAGCCGGGACGGCCCCCGGATTTGCCGTCGGCCTACAGGCCCATCGTGCTTCTCGACGATGTGGGTAAGCTGTTGGAGCGTGTCCTCGCTGCCCGCATCGTCCGACACTTGGAGGAGGTGGGGCCCGATCTGTCGGACGCTCAATATGGGTTTAGGAGGGGGCGTTCGACCATCGGGGCCCTGCTACGCCTGAGGCAGACGGCCGCGGAGGCTGTCGCCGGCAAGGGAGTGCTGTTGGCGGTGTCGCTGGACATCGCCAACGCATTCAATAGTCTGCCATTCAGCTGCATCAGGGAGGCGCTCCGGTTCCATGGAGTGCCCCTGTACCTCAGGCGGCTGGTGGCGGACTATTTGGAGGGACGCAGTATCCTCTGCGCGGGTCCCGCAGGGGACATTGTGCGGACGCCCATGTCGTGCGGTGTTCCACAGGGGTCGGTTCTGGGGCCGACTCTGTGGGACATCGGGTACGACTGGGCGTTGAGAGGGAGTCTCCCCCCTGGGCTGAGCTTAGTGTGCTATGCTGACGATACGCTCGTCACAGCCCGGGGCAGGACACTCGAAGAGGCGGCGAGCCTGGCCACTCTCGGCACCGAGGAGATGGTCAGGCGAATCGAGGCGCTGGGGCTCAGGGTGGCCTTAAATAAGACGGAGGCCCTATTATTCCATGGGCCACGCGTAAGGCTGCCAACCGGCACCTCGTTAGTCGTCAACTCCATCCAGATCAACATCCAGGCCCATGTGAAGTACTTGGGTCTGGTGCTCGACGGGCGATGGTGGTTCCGGGAGCATTTCCGACAGATTGCTCCCCGGCTGGTCGGCGCGGCGTCCGCCCTTTCTCGGCTCATGCCGAATGTGGGCGGGCCCAGTTTCGAGGGCCGACGGCTGTATGCGGGGGTCATCCGCTCGATGGCCATGTACGGCGCACCCGTGTGGGCGAGGGCTCTGAACGCCCAGCTCAGGGCGGTTCTGTGGAGGCCACAGAGAGCCATGGCGGTCAGAGCCATTCGCGGGTACCGCACGGTGTCGACAGAGTCGGCGTGCCTATTGGCCGGGACACCCCCGTGGGACCTAGAGGCGGAGATGCTCTCCGACCTCTACCGGCGGGTTACCTCAGTGCGCGAGGAGGGTGGCTCCCCATCGTTGAGCGAGATAGCCACCTGGCGCGAGGACGCCCGCCGAGACGTCATCGCCCGTTGGGTTACGCGGCTGGAGAGGCCTAGACACGGTGTCGTGACCGTCGAGGCCTTCCGGCCCGTATTGATGAAATGGATGGAGCGGCGGCACGGGGTCCTCACCTTCCGACTGGTGCAGGTGTTGACGGGGCATGGGTGCTTCGGGAAATACCTGCACACGGTCGTGTACAGGGAGTGGACTCCGGGCTGCCATCATTGCAGTAGTGACGAGGACACGGCGCAACATACGCTCGAGGGATGCTCGGGCTGGGACGGGCAGCGCCGCGACCTCGTCGCTATTATCGGTGCCGACCTGACGCTGCCGGCTGTCGCGAGGGCGATGGTCGACAGCGTCAGGAATTGGGACGCGGTCGCCGCCTTCTGCGAGGCTGTCATCTCGCGGAAGGAGGCGGCGGAACGAGTCAGGGAGGACTCCCGCGACTCGGGCCGCCGCCAGCGGCCGGGGCGGCGCAGGCGCGAATACCTGCGCCTGATGCCGCCCTAACCCAGGCCTCGGGTGATCGGACCGGGGAATTGTCCGGTCACCCGACGCGAGGCCATCGCGTGAGGGCGACGCCCCGACGGCGAAATCTGTCGGGGCGTCGACGAGAGGAACCCGCGAGGGTAAACCGCCGAGCGGACCACCGAAGACAAAGATCGGGTACCGGTGGTCCGCTCGCACGGCGAAGAGAGAGGATTTTACGGTGGGTCTATGGGGTCACGCGCCGCCTTCTCCGTCACCCCGGACCGATTTGGCGGGGCGAGACGCACCCATAGCCCACCAATAAAAAAAAATAAAAAAAAAAAAAAAGGGGGTATTCCGTCGTGCCGGCCACTGACGTCAAGTTCCCGCTGTTCCGGTGGCCGGTCCAACGACGAAGGCGTGGTTCACGGGTGGGTTACGGGTGTGCGTGCTTACACCACTCTGTCGTCCCGGACGGAGTGGTGCGAGGAGTGCGCCGACCGTAGCCCAGCCCCAAAAAAATTCAAAAAGGGCATATAGTTTAATAGTGGTAGGGCAAGACTGTTGGCAGTTTTCTGTTTACAGCTGCGAGCCGGTCCATTCGAGGCAGCACACTCTCGCAGTAAATTGATGTTTGAACAGCAGCAATGCGCTGTTGCACTTCGTTCGGAGAGAGAACTGGAAACCCAAATTTCTGAGTGAGTGGGTTTGTAGGCAACAGTTTAGCTATACTTATAGTATTGCAAATATTCATGAGCGGAAGTAACACGTACCATCAGGCGTGCTGCTTGCTCGTTTACCACAATAAGCAATAAAAGAAAACAGCTAAATAAAATTGATAATTTACTCAAATTATATACAGACAAGGTTTATATTATTTATGTATCATTCTGCCTATTTTCTATTTAACATTATCTATAACAGCGACTTCACTTGCGTTCATGTTTTGTTTTCTGTCTTTTAACTGTTAGCCGCAAATGGCTGTCACAGCTTAACCCGGACTATGGGTGAGCGCTGAGGGCTCTCAACCCGAAAAAAAATGCTTTAAACGACATCGCCCAAGGACTCTCCCTGTGGAGAACGGACTTTGGCTTGGGGCGTCGTTGATAACAAAGTGGACGTGCTCATGTTTGGATTAATGACTATTTCGCGCCGGTCTTTCGACTCCGGCGGCGGGGGCGAAAGCGCGGATATTTATGTGTCCGCACGGGCCGTGTAGACTCTTTCTTGAGCGATTGTAATCGAATCGTCGGAGTCCGTCAGTAAATGTCGAGAACATCGGATCGCGGATATTTTAGAAGAGACGTAGTTAGCCGCCCCAACCACTAAGGCGTTGAGGTGTGTCATGGCAGAGTTGCGTTCATGTTTTAACAATCAATTATTTCTCCATCTCGACTCTCATACGTCCCATTGATAAGGTTGATACTACTACACAATGGGATGGAAATTTATCAAATATTCCACACTAATCAAACGAGTTCGTACAGTGTTTTATTACGAATTTTTGATCTCTTACTTTTTGCTGTGATGTAATTTACTTGCGTTAATTCGTCGTCTTTTATTATCATCCACGAGAAAGGAAGGTGTGGTGATAGCTATATTTGTAACAGTCACTATACGTACAGTTTATCTATCGCTGGTGAACAGTATTTTTGATGAAAAGTTCTCTTACAGCCAAATGGCCGTATCTGTTCTGTATAAGTATCTTTGTCCTTTACAGATAAATGTGAGTCTATTTGCTACACTTTCACGCCTTGATTAATTATTTTGAATTTATACATACACGTTGTCAGGTATACAGAAAAATCTATATAGTTTTAGTGTTGAAATTATATATAAGTGGTAGGACTAGAGATTGCAAACCGGGCCCGCCCGGGCCCGGTGCCCTTTTAGGCACTCACCGGGCCCGGCCATTCTTACCGGGCCCGGTCACCGGACCCGGTAAGTAAACCGCGGTGTGTTTTATGTTACATTTCTATACAAGTTTGGTTGTTTACAGTTACAATACAGCCTAGCCTATAATATTTTGCTATATGCTTAATTAGTAATAGTAACACTCACTAGTATTAATAACCAAAGTTTAAGAAAAACATAATACTTTACTTTTAGCAAATAAGAATTTGTTTTGTTTATACCAAAGCTACCAAAGTTTATCTATCTATGTAATCTAAGTTATTATGACACGTTTAGTACTTTAAGCTGCGTTATTAGTTTCTTATTTTAATACTATGTTGTGACGTAGTAATTAGATAATATATAAGGTATGTATCATAGTTATAAGAGAGAGTATTAAACCAGACTTCAAACTGTAAACTCGTCTTTGATTTACAATAATAGTCCCGTCCATACAATGTTTTCAAATAGACACTATAAGGAGTAAAGAGAAAGACCCGCTTGTTTAAACTTATAAAAATGAATAATTACTAATACTAATGTTACTTTTTAGTGTTGCCCAAATTCAGTCTTGGTCTTGTTCTTGCGTTTTTGCAAGACCAAGACCAAGAACAAGACCGCGTATTTTTAGCAAGACCAAGACCAAGACTGACCGTGCAAGACTTGAGCAAGAACAAGACTAAGCCTGCAAGACTCTTGCGTCTTGCAGAAAGGACTTAGCGCTATTTCACGGAGTAGTTAGGTGTAACAGTTCGGTGTATAGGTACGCTTAGGAATTCTATGAGACGCAAAAAAACTGTATCAAAGAATATGAAAAACTGGACCTATGCGCATTACGACTAATACCATAAACATACCTACATAGCGAATAAAAAAATATCCATTAAAATCAAACTGAGTGCATGCATAGTTATGTTTTAACCATCGGCACTTTGATAATGCGGCATCAAAGGTTTTGTACTTACTTCTCAAAGAAATTTGCCGCTTTTCGGAAGTACATGGTTATGATACACGCGCCGGCGGCTTCTTTTGAAATCATATACAACAATCGTTGCCGCCGCGCCGAAATCACAACATTTGACACTATTTGATTGCCGCCACAGGGCGTAGTTATACTCATGCAAAATAATTTCGAATTTTAAGAGTACCTACAGGTGTTCCAAAGAATAAATAAGTTTCAGAGTGCTTAGAATGAAAATGAATACATTATACTGATCACGCAAGTAGTATTATGATAGGAAAAAATGTTAAGGATAGGTAGTAGATGTCATAATAATTTATTCTAGTAAGTATATATTATAATATTGATTATATGGTTTTAAACTAATTACTTAGGTACTATTATTGTACATTTAGTCATTATATTTCTTAAGTTTTTACAAGAAAAAATAGCAAAAAAGTGTTCAAATATCACCCGTTTGATAAATATTGTAGCCACTTTTAAATATACTTGAAACGTGTAAAAAAATTCTACAAAACTAATAAAATAATATAAAAAGCGTAGGTACTTACCTACTAATAAAATAAAAAGCCTGCGATAAGAGTTTTGTATTGCTTACCAGCCCGAATATCTCTGAGAGAGATGATGAGAGTAAGTATTTACTAGCAGTGCCCGCGACTTCGTCCACGAGGAATAGTAACTTTGGAGGTATAGTGACGTTCAGGATTTATTTATTTATTTTAAAACTTCTGTCATCAAACATACAAACAAACTCTTCAGCTTTATAATATTAGTATAGATAAGTATAGATGTACGCCAAAACATTCACTTATATGTAAAGAATAGTGATTGGCACTAATTCTTTACATATATTTTATTCACGCGTCGCGTCTGTACAAGTAGGTAATAATCTGTGTTTGTACGCCGCACGCGGCATCGTTTGATTTGCGGTGGCATCCTTTTAATAGAGCCGGCACGTGGCGAGGCGGCGCGGTAGAAAGCAAGGAAACGTACTATAAATAAAGGAATTATTTTAATTCCAGTCATTTCCAATTGAGCTGTGCTTCGAGTCTAACTTAATAATTGTTTTTACTAATTCTTGTTGTTTTCTAAAAACGTATCACGTGTACAATTTAATATGAGTGACGAAGATTCAAATTATTCTAGTCCGAGTAACGAGAGTTTGGGTCACAGATCTAAAAGACCCAAAAGCAAATTTGAGGAGTTTTTCGAAATAATTCATGCATCCCAAACTGCCTTGTGTAAATTGTGCCAACATAAAAAGATTGAAATTAAAATGAAAAACAGAAACACTTCAGGCTTAAGGAAACATCTAATATCTTTCCACAAAAAGGAATCACAAATATTTCTTCCTGTTAAACCAAAATTAAGTGGAGATATCACAAGCTTTTTAGTAACCGCTGGAAGAAGTGGACAGGTAAGAATATTTTTTTAACAATGGTCGAAGTTGTCGCTACGGGAATTTTAACTCCGCGTAGCTATTCATGCGATACTTTCAAAAACGCCATGAACTTACGTAAGTATTTTTGAGTTAGTGGTGTTTTCATCTAGGGGTGCGACATATTAAGTATGTAATTATCGTCTTAAATATTTTTTATAAACACCCATATTTTCATTTGTTTTCATAATCGGCCAGTAACAACTAAGTACTTTATTTTGGTAATATAACAAATGTCAATTTAACGATTTTCTCGATTTAACAACAACAAACCTCCTCCTCCTAAACGCTCAAACCTAGTATGTTTTAAATAATAACACAAGATTTATTGTTTTATTTCAGTCGGAAAACAGCAGTGACAACATGACGACAGCTACAGTTGATTGGGTGGTGAAAAAATATCTTCCCTTCTCATTTTTCGATGACGAAGCTACACAAGTATATTTTCGACGTATTTGCCCTAATATGGTGTTTCCTAAAAGGTCTACACTTAGAAGGAAAGTCAAAGAGCGATTTGAAGAGCTCCAATTGAATCTCAAGGAACGACTTCAACAATTATCATCTAAAATGTCGTTTACTATTGATGGGTGGACGTCAATTGCTGGTAGGAGTTACTACGGGGTTACTATGCATTATATAGACAACGAATGGAAGTATCGATCTGTAGTTCTTGATTTTATACCATCACGCGGTCGACATACTGGGGAAGATATTGCAACGATTTTCCATGAATGTTCAAATCACAGCTAGTGAATGGCA
This sequence comes from Lymantria monacha, assembly GCA_905163515.2. Classification (NCBI taxonomy): domain Eukaryota; kingdom Metazoa; phylum Arthropoda; class Insecta; order Lepidoptera; family Erebidae; genus Lymantria; species Lymantria monacha. The sequence continues at coordinate 26,990,486 of LR991100.1, forward strand.
GGTACTCGAAAAATTACATAAATTTCTAATAAACTTTAAACTTTTAAGTACAAAACTTGGTGGAGACAAATATGTTACATTACCGCTAGTCATTGTATCATTCAATCTCTTGCTAGATAACATTGAATCCATGGTAAAACAGTTAGATGAGAAACCTAATCGATCTGAAGTGGATGAAAGGCTCATTCTAGCTTTCCAAGCAGCTCGAGACAAAATGCTTAAACATTATAAGAAGAGCAACTGGATTTATTGTACTTCTTTAATTTTAGACCCAAGGCATAAGGCTCAGACTTTTGACCTGACAATGTGGGGGAAGCAACTTAAAACAGAAAGTCTGCGCAAGTTCAATGAACTTTATGAAGAATATAAAAGTCTCACTGAACAAATCTCTGGAATTACCAAAAAAAGAAAATAAAGTATGTGATGAAGATGAAGACGTAATAGACTTTGATAAACTCTATGAATGTCCCTCGACGTCATCTGGATCTTGTCTTCAAGGCTTAGTGATAGACGAGTTGGAGGAGTACCTGAGAAAACCAAGAACTGTCAGCTCGGAAGACATTTTAGATTGGTGGAGGACGCATGAGACAGAGTATCCGACTTTATCGAAGATGGCCCGTGATTTTCTCTCAATACCTGCAACTTCAGTACCTGCTGAGAGATTATTTTCTAAAGCATCATTAGTAATTAGAAAACATAGAAATAGGTTAAGTGATGAGTCAGCCAGATGGTTACTTTGTATTAATTCTTGGTCAAAAGAATTGATATAAAGTAACATAACCTAATGATAAAGCTGTTGTGTACTGTTATGTTTGATTTGTGTTGTATTTTATTTTTATTGAAATAAATGATAAATCGTAAAACTCTTTTATTAAATTTCATATAAGTTGAGGGTTCAATCTCTTTCTAGACAGATATTGTTCTTTAAAATACAGTCAAGTTATTGTAATTAATTTGTTTTTTACATGTTTTAGCAAATGTAAGCTTATAAATCATAAATGTTTATTAAGAAACAGTTACTTCCATGGAAAACGACATATAGGTCAGTTGATTTTTCGAATTTCTTATCAAATCCTCAGTTATTTATTAATCTGCTTGATCTTTACTATGGCTATGTTAATTCAAGCTCACAATGTTTCAATTCTAATACGTTTTTCTAAGATTTAAAGTAAACTTTAATAAATAGTAATAGACTAATAGGTAATTGCAAGACTTGCAAGACTCTTGCTGCAAGACCAAGACTGGGAGCGCAAGACCAAGACCAAGACCAGGTGTATTGGCGCAAGACCAAGACCAAGACTGGCTAAGTCTCGTCTTGTTCTTGCATTTGGGCAACACTATTACTTTTCCGTCCATAAGTAAAAGTAATCAATTCTGTATTAAGTGTGATTTTGAGACTTGAGTGAGACTGATTATTGTGATAATTGTTCATAAGCTAGTTTGAAATAAATATAACCTTGAGTCATTGTCTTTTTCCATTCACATATTTAGCCGATTTAGCCGGGATGGAAGGTACACCACTGATATAGAGCGAAGAGTGAATGCGGGAAATAGAATGAACGGAGCGTTGGGGTAACTTCTCGGTAGCCACCACCTCAGCCAGAAGGCACGTGTAGCAATACATAACGCAGTGCTTGTCCCAATATTACTGTATGGAAGCGAGAGTTGGGTATGCAGAAAAGAGTATGAAAGTAAAATTAATGCGGTCGAAATGCGATCTCTGCGTAAAATCTGTGGAGTTAGGCTGACCGACCGCATTCGTAACGACGACGTAAGAGAGCGAGTAGGTATTCAAATTCAAATTCATTTATTATGCATAGGCCCTGCGAGGGCACTTACATATTGTCAGTTTTAACATATTATATTAATTCAATTAACTACCACTGGATCGGAAGTAGACCACTACTGAGAAGATCCGGCAAGAAACTCAGCGGGTTAGTCTGTTGTTTTTTCTTTTAAATCTTTTTTATACAAAAATGGTACAACATATGTAATAAGAAATAGCACCAGTGTGATGCCCTGCGAACCCAATAGTTCAAATAGAATGTAAAATAACCACGGCTGGACCAGATCCCACAGGCGGCACCCGATCACGAGTTAACTACTAGGGCAGCCATCACTCCCCTCAACCACCTTGGAGGGAAGGGAGAGACCCGCCCCACGCAGCTACCGCAAGAAGACCTTTCAGTGAGCATGACCAATACCATGAGCTACAAACGCTAACTAAAGTCAAAATTCGTTGGGCAAAACACGCTACGCTTTACAAGTATGTAAAAATATTATAAAATAAAAACGAACAGTTTACAAATATATAGTAATTGCTGAATGAGGAGCTGCTCATAGCCAGTCTGTAGTATCGCTTAGATAATCCTCGATTTTATAATAATCTCTTTTACAGAGTCTGTTTTTGACTGCCCTTTTAAATTTATTCACAGGCATGTCTCGGATATCTTTTGGCAGTTTATTATAGAAGCGTATACATTGCCCCATAAATGACCTATTAATTTTTTCGAGACGAGTCGTGTGTACAACTAATTTGTCCTTATTCCGAGTATTAACACAATGAATGTCACAATATCTTTAAAAATTACTGATATTTCTTTTTACATACAATACATTCTCGTATATATATTGTGATACAACAGTCAGAATATTTACTTCTTTGAATTTCTCTCGAAGTGAAACTCTTGGGCCTAGATTATAAATTGCGCGGACAGCCCTTTTTTGGAGAACAAAGATACTACTCAGATCCGCGGAACATCCCCACAGCAATATGCCGTATGACATAAGACTATGAAAATAAGCGAAATAAACTATTCTAGCTGTTTCAATATCAGTCAATACTCGAATTTTTTTGACCGCATAAGCCGCTGAGCTAAGTCTGTTTGACAATTTATCAATATGAAGGCCCCATTGGAGTCTAGCATCTATAGTGATACCTAAAAATACAGTTGATTCCACAAGGTCTAGAGCCACACCATTCATTTGAACATTGGTTCCCACTTGTCTCACATTAGGTGTGGTAAACTTAATACATTTTGTTTTCTTCTCATTAAGAACTAGATTATTTGTATTGAACCAATGAACAACGTTTGACAGTGCGTTGTTCACATCGTCATAATTAAGCTTTTGTCTTTTGATTTTAAATAGCAAAGATGTGTCATCTGCGAACAACACAATGTTTTGACTTTCTTCTATATAGTAGGGTAAGTCATTCATGTAATCAAGAAACAGAAATGGCCCCAGAATGGACCCTTGTGGAACGCCCATTTTGATGACAGAACCAGATGATCGTGCACCATTAACATCGACCCTCTGAATTCTGTTGTTTAGGTAGGAAGTTAAAAGCTCGTATGAAAGAGAGTATTGGTGTAAAGATGCGAAAGGGAATGCTCCGATAGTTCGGACATGTGGGAAGAATGCCGAATGAATGAATGGAAGCATGTAGGTACCGGGGGAGACCGAGACTAACCTACCTAGACCAGATCGGTCATGTACTGAAGGAAGGTGGACTCAAGAGTCTCCGAAACCGGCGAGCGTGTATGAAGAGAATTATGAATGTTGAGGAAGTGAGTGAAGTATGCAAAGATAGAGTTCTCACAACTCACACAACTCTCTGCCTACCCTGCAAGGGATATGTCGTGATGATATGTATGTATGTATGTATTTATATATAAAATTTTCATAAAATACTTTAAGTTTCATCGCTAACACACAACCCGGCCGGGCCCGGCGGACCCGGCCGGGTTGGCGATGAATGCCACCGGGCCCGGCCGGGTTGAGGAACATACCGGGTTGCAATCTCTAGGTGCAATCGCTGTTGACATTTGTCTACAGCCGCGGGCCGGTCCGTCCGGGGTATAGTACCACACTCTCGCAGAAGATTAACGTCTGAGTAATGGCAATGTGCTATTGCGCTTCGTTCGGTGAGCGAGAGAGAGCCGGGTACCCAACTGGGTGGGTTTGGGGATTATAATGGTAGGCAGCGGCCTAGCCCTTGGTATTGCAAAGATCCATGGGCGGCAGTGACACTTACCATCAGGTGTGCTGCTTGCTTGTTTGCCACCACTAGGGATAAAAAAAATATCGTGAGTTTGACAAATATTAGACAAATGTATATTATGACAATACTTACGCGCTAAGCCGCGTATCGACTTCGCGCTCCAACAGGATGAACATTGGCGCGCGTTCCTGCCGCGCAAAATGGATACCACTTTGGAGCGCGCGTCAATATGTTCGTTGGAACGCTCGAACATGGAGCGGGTCGTTCCATCTGTTGTCGGTTTTTTGCCGCGTATCAAACGTAGCGCGCGCGCCAGTTGAGACGGACACGAAAGTATATTGTGGTGTTTGTTGCATTCGAAGCGATGGATAACCAAAGTTGACGTCAATGTGGTACAAAAGAACTGCTGTGGAATAGCAAAAGTTCTTTGCATCATAATAAATAGGTGCATATCTGTCATAAGTGTAACTCCATACTGCATCCTTTTTCGGTAAAACTTTTTCATCCGACAGCGCACTCTTCGTTTCTGTTTTCTCTAATGCATAATACTGTCAATAACTATAAACGCTGCGGCTGCTCGCATACGATGCCTGCATGATGAACGATCAAACACTGGAACAGTTGCCTCGCGCTCCAGGCGCGCTTAGTTTGTATAGTTCATATACTTGGAACGCGTACCGTGGAACGCACTCTCGGCACATGAGTAAATAAACGTACAGAGACAAACATTCAAACAACCGCACCACGGTAGGTACATCACTACAAGTATGATGCGCGTGTGTACGTGAGCACTGGCGGCTCGTCACGTACGGAATGAAACCTGTTTAGGCTGGTTCAGCCAGTGCTCAAACAAAGGGCTCACTCACCGCTCGCTGTGCATCGCGTCGTGCGTGTTTGTTTAAATTTGAAATTTGAATTAATTAGAAAGAGTGTAAATATGGTTTATTGTACTGTGTGCATGAACAACAATCGAAAAAATAAAAACATATCTTTTTTTGAAAATGACATTGTATGTTAATAGATCTGAACAACCTATAAATAGAGAGAGAGAAGACTCTTTTTTCAGCCATTACAAAGACTTTAACGAAAGCAGTATACAATTGTTTTTATTAATAATACCTCCTGACAACTTCATCGCATTTGTTGAATTGCTTGAGAAGAAATTTCAAGAATATTTCGGTCTAGAAAAAAATATTGTTAATATTGGTAGTGATATACTAAAACGTATACAAGATTGTAAATTTAATATGCCATGCAAGTGCTTTCCCATTGATTATTTAAAAAAACTTTATATTAGATTTAGAATTTATCATTCGATTAAGAGATATAACAAATTATTAAAAATCAAAAATTACAAAAAAAAACTATTTAGAGTAAGCAATTTGTAAAAAAATATCCATACATAAAAAAGCTGACAAACGTTTAGTGTATTTATTTTCATCCTCATGTGCCAACCCTATCAGAATAGGTAACAATTTTGCTCGCTCCTTAGAAGCTTGGTCTCTGTACGTTTATTTACTCATGTGCTCTCGGCGCGGTCATTCATGGCACTCGCGCCAGGAGCGCGAAGTCGATACGCGGCTTTAGAGTCGATTATGTCAACACATGTTTCGAACATATCCTGATGATGAGCATCGTAAAATGCATGTGTCTAACCTATATGCCTACCTTTCAATTGGAAAAAACGAAGAATTATTTATAATTTTAATGATTTTTAATGTTTACGCGAGTATTTACACATTTGAAATAAAACTATTTTTACGGATTATATCGCGTTTGTATTTGATTTTTAATTGCCCGACGTTTCGAACACTTTACAATGATCATCTGAGGTGTCTTACGTCCAATATGTCATTTATAATTTTATTGAGAAATTAATTGATAACAACTGCACTGTTAATTTTTTTTTGTAAAATTACAATGGTTTTACAAAACAAATAAGAGCAGAATTCCAAATCAACGTATGCTAATAGAAAACATAATACAATTCGAGTAAAATTACAAGACATGTGAAGGAATGTAAGGAACTTACTATAGTGAGTTGTAATTTTAGAATCTTTTTGTTATGACCCCACACGTATTGTATAGTAAATTTACAAAACGGAATTATAGTAGGTATTACTTTCTTGTTGTGCGTAAAAACTTCCAACGTTTTTTGTAAAAAAATTGCAGAAATTTTTAACAGTGTATATGTATAAGCCTGAGCAAAGCTGTCATTATAACTAGTTTATATAATAAAGCCTATTATGTAATCTTAATACATCTACAGAATAAATAGTTTTTTTATAAAGGCAACATCCCACACTAAGCAGTAAATACTTGTGTTATGAAGGCCTATACAAATAGGTATATAAATCACCATTCTCCTACTCTTGTCCCAATTCTTAGGGGTCGATACAATCCGCCCGTGACGGAGTCGGAAGTGGGGGCAGCCGTGGCAAAGATTCGTTCCGCCACCACGGCCCCCGGCCCGGACGGAATCCCAGTCCGGGTGTTGACGTTGCTCCTCGAGCATCTCGAACTTCGCCTCAGGCGACTGTTCAACGCCTGTCTGACGTCTGGACAGTTCCCTGAGTGCTGGAAGGAAGGGAGGTTGGTTCTCCTGCCAAAGCCGGGACGGCCCCCGGATTCGCCGTCGGCATACAGGCCCATTGTGCTTCTGGACGATGTGGGTAAGCTGCTGGAGCGTGTCCTCGCTGCCCGCATCGTCCAGCACCTGGAAGAGGTGGGGCCCGATCTGTCGGACGCTCAATTTGGGTTTCGAAGGGGGCGTTCGACCATCGGGGCCCTGCTACGCCTGAGGCAGACGGCCGCGAAGGCTGTCGCCGGCAAAGGAGTGCTGTTGGCGGTGTCGTTGGACATCGCCAACGCCTTCAATAGTCTGCCATTCAGCTGCATCAGGGAGGCGCTCCGGTTCCACGGAGTGCCCCTGTACCTCAGGCGGCTGGTGGCAGGCTATTTGGAGGGGCGCAGTGTTCTCTACGCGAGCCCCGCAGGGGACATTGTGCGGACGCCAATGTCGTGTGGTGTTCCGCAGGGGTCGGTTCTGGGGCCGACTCTGTGGGACATCGGTTACGACTGGGCGTTGAGAGGGAGTCTCCCCCCCGGGCTGAGCGTTATTTGCTATGCTGACGACACGCTCGTCACAGCCCGGGGCAGGACACTCGAAGAGGCGGCGAGCCTGGCCACTCTCGGCACCGAGGAGATGGTCAGGCGAATCGAGGCGCTGGGGCTCAGGGTGGCCCTAAACAAGACGGAGGCCCATGACATTTATTCCATGGACCCCGTGTGAGGCTGCCCATCGGCGCCTCGTTAGTCGTCAACTCCATCCACATCAGTATCCAGGCCCATATGAGGTACTTGGGTCTGGTGCTCGACGGGCGATGGTGGTTCCGGGAGCATTTTCGTCAAATTGCTCCCCGGCTGGTCGGCGCGGCGTCCGCCCTTTCTCGGCTCATGCCGAACGTGGGCGGACCCAGTTTTCAGGGCCGACGGCTGTATGCGGGAGTGATCCGCTCAATGGCCATGTACGGCGCACCCGTGTGGGCGAGGGCTCTGAATGCCCAACTCAGGGCGGTTCTGTGGAGGCCACAGAGAGTCATGGCGGTCAGAGCCATTCGCGGGTACCGCACGGTGTCGATAGAGGCGGCGTGCCTATTGGCCGGGACACTCCCGTGGGACCTAGAGGCGGAGATGCTCTCCGACCTCTACCGGCGGGTTACCTCAATGCGCGAAGAGGGTGGCTCCCCATCGTTCAACGAGATAGCCACCTGGCGCGAGAATGCCCGCCGAGAAGTCATCGCCCGTTGGGCTACGCGGCTGGAGAGGCCTAGATACGGTGTTATTACCGTTGAGGCCCTCCGGCCCGTACTGATGGAGTGGATGGAGCGGCGGCACGGAGTCCTCTCTTTCCGGTTGGTGCAGGTCTTGTCGGGGCATGGTTGCTTCGGCAAGTACCTGCACACGGTCGTGCGGAGGGAGTGGACTCCGTCCTGCCACCATTGCAGTAGCGACGAGGACACGGCGCAACATACGCTCGAGGTATGTTCGGGCTGGGACGGGCAGCGCCGTGACCTCGTCGCTGTCATCGGTGCCGACCTGACGCTGCCGGCTGTTGCGCGAGCGATGGTCGACAGCGTCAGGAATTGGGACGCGGTCGCCGCCTTCTGCGAGGCTGTCATCTCGCAGAAGGAGGCGGCGGAACGGGCCCGGGAGGATTCCCGTGACCCGGGCCGCCGCCCGCGGCCGGGGCGGCGCAGGCGCGAGTACCTGCGCCTGATGCCGCCCTAACCGAGGCTTCGGGTGATCGGACCGGGGAATTGTCCGGTTACCCGACGTGAGGCCACCGCGTGAGGACGACGCCTCGACGGCGAAAGCTGTCGGGGCGTCGACAGGAGAGGAGCCCAAGAGGGCATACCGCCGAGCGGGCCACCGAAGACAAAGATCGGGTACCGGTGGCCCGCTCGTACGGCGAAGAAGAGGTGCTTGCAGGGTGGGTCAATGGGGTTGCGCGCCGCCTCTTCCGTCACCCCGGACCGATTTGGCGGGGTGCGACGTCCATAGCACACCGCAAAAAAAAAAAAAAAAAAAATAGTTTTATGACTGGCCGCCTGCCAGAGGTCAACCCTCTTTGAGAATGTAATTGTTGACCAAACGGCATCAGATAGTGTTGTCCCAGGTTAGTCGTCTTTTACTAGAATAGATGTTTAGAGAGAAGAGAGACGCCAACATTTTGGAAGTTAACTATAAGACCAAACTTTTGGAAGTTAACTATAAGACCAAACTTTTGGAAGTTAACTATAAGACCAAACTTTTGGAAGTTAACTATAAGACCAAACTTTTGGAAGTTAACTATAAGACCAAACTTTTGGAAGTTAACTATAAGACCAAACTTTTTGGATCGTTTTTCTTATACAACCTTAAAATATCAATATAGTAAAATTCTTTTGTTAAAATGATTATTAATGTAAGTACTAAAATTTCAAATATCCAATATATTCGTCCAAAAAATTATTTTGTTATGGAATCATTATTTTTTTTTAAACACCATCCTTCACTAAGAAAATAATCCTTGTCTTATGGGGGAGTTTACAAACATATAACTAACACAGATAAATTACACCCAGACTCAGATCATCAGTTTGCGGATCACACAAAGTATTGTCCTACGTGAGAATCAAACTCACGGAACGAAAGGTCGGTATATTAAGTACTACGCCATCAGTGCAGTCAAAAAAATAGGGGCGTTATATTAACATGGGCCTTTTTTTTGGTGAGCGGCGGGCTACAGTGCGGTTACACCCCAGTAATCCGTCCGGGGCGACGGGAGAAGCGGCGCACGCTCCCGTAGACCCGTCCCAACAACGTACCGGTGTGTGGATTACCGGATATATTAACTTGGACCTAGGGCACTCATATTTGTCCTACTCTTATCCCAATTACTTGGGGTCGATACAATATGTACTCTTCTTTCATAGTACATATTGTAAAAGCTATTGGCAATAGTTTTATGACCGGCCGCCTGCCAGACGTCAACCCTCATTGGGAATGCAATTGTTGACCAAACGGCATCAGGTGGAGTTGGTCCAGGTCGTTATAAGGCTCTTAGTCGTCTTTTACGACATCCACGAGCAAAGTAAGGGTTGGTAGTATTCTTAGCCACTACCACACAGCATAACTGGGACCTAGAACACTATCGAACTTAAATCTAGCACTGCCGTCATCTGTATGAAATCGTAGCACAGCGCTAGTGCTATACCGTTTTACCAACTGCAAATAATAAATATATTTCTAAAAACACACATAATAACGAGTAAAAGAGTAATAAATTTTTATATAACACTTCCGTTTCATATTATAATCTTGTTAAGGAATCTATGTAACAGTCCATTTTATAATTTATGGATATATGCTAACGGTTATAAAGTTGAATAACTAGAGACAATTAAATTGCGTATACAGTTTTTTTTTTATAAAGATCATTGTTATATGAGCTATATTTTTCTGTGTGTGTTTTAAAGTACTTGTATCGTTATTTTTTTTATTTACTTTTTTTAATGGCGACACCCTGCACTAAGGAAATAATGCATGTATTGAGGGGGACTTTACGAACATTTAATTTTGCAACTATTAATTGTTAATCTATGTATAAATAATTATCATCATCATCATCATCACACGCCATATATGTCTCACTGTTGGGCTCGGGCAGTCTCCGTAATGATAGGGAAGATAACCTACTATACCGCGTTGGTCAGACGTGTTGGTATAGGGTTTTGTTTCGAGTTTTCCTTCTCTTGCATACATTTTATATGCGTTTTATGTTCCTTAGTCGTCTCTTACGATCACCCACGGGTAAGACAGGGTGTGGTGAATTGTATTCTAACTCCATCACCACACGGATATAAATAATTATATAAATATTAATTTTCGCTCAGTTATATTTTTGTATGGAAATTTTGGTATAATGAAATCCTTCCAGGTAATTTCAGGTTTTTATTTTTCATCATCATCTCAGCAGATATATGCATTGCGGAGTTCGAGCTTCCTCCACAAAGCAATGCAAATGACCTCCACAGGTCAGGCTGAATAATTTTAATTTCAGCTTTATTTTCTTAAGCAACATGTAATTTGTAGGTAGGTAGATAATATCTCTTACTAGTGTTCCACCTCATCCACAAGAAAGGAGGTGGTAAATTGCATTCTTACTCCCCCTTCACTGGATACGTACGGTACATATTAATTATATTTTAATTATCTATATAATGTTTATTGGTAGTAGTGGTACCCACACTCTCGCAGAAGATCGACCTCTGAGTAATGGCAATATGCTATTGCACTTTGTTCGATGAGCAAGAAAGCCAGGAGCCGAACCAGGTAGGTTTTGGGGTTTGTATTGGTAAGTAGCCTAACTATACCCTTGGTATTTCAAAGGTCCATGGGTGGCAGAAATACTTACCATCCGGTGAGCTGTATGATTTGCCATCAAAAGCAATAAAAAAAAATAATAATGACTAAATTATGTAATCAACCATTCCACCATTTGAAAACCTTGCAAATCCTATTAAACCATGGTTTTTTAAATATAAAAAGTTTCAAAATGAATTACATCAGTAATGTGCAGAATACGTCTCGGCCATTGCTGCACACCAGTTTTTTTGCATAAGATCAGAACATGTGATAGCTCACTGTGTGAATGCGGCGGGGATAAGGGTACTATTGACCACATTTTCCTTAACTGTCCCAGGAACAGTGCCTACTCCCTAGATAATATTATAACTAAATTAAAAATTCAGAGACCAGTTAACGTACGGCATCTCTTGTCATTATTCCCCAACCGCCATATCATCAACGCTTTTATTAAATTTATAAATACTAATAAAATAAAACTATAATAAGGTAAGCATTTAGTCTATCAGTATGTTAATGTATATACAGAGTGGAGACGTCAATAAGACAATAAATGAAAACACCGTCGATACTAGTGTATAGGAGTATTTTGAAACTATTAAAAAAGTCCTCGCATGCATATTTAAAAAACAATTTTTTCAAACAAACTTTTTATCATAAATATTGAAACAAAATAGAACACCGTTTGTAAATATTAGTTCACTAACCTGTGGTCGGCAAGCGGCGAGTGACCTTGTGGTATCATATGTTACAACTTCGAAACGTAGGTAAATACATTGGGCGCTATTCATTCTCACTTGATTATTTTATTAAAATAACTTGCCCAGCCTGTATACCAACTTTGAATACAATATGTCGTATAGTTTAGCCGCAGCACATTACTTTGTATTATTAACAATTTCCACACTCTGTATAAAAATTAAAATTATTCGCCTATCAATGAGCTCCCGCGCCGCATCGGTATAAACCAATATGAAACTAGTACCTACATATCGCCATGTTTACCAGTTCAAGTCTTCCCCAAACGTAATACAAATCAATGCATATTATACCTTATTTCTAAATCTTAAGATCCATACATATAAACCGTGTCATCAGACTTAGATGAGAAATTTAAAACTACCTAATGCGGCTTAATGAAAGAAGACCTCGGTCTCATGTTCAAAACTATTATAATAGGTCTGTAGGTCAGTGTGCCATCGTGATCCTGTGACGTGAATGTGCGTAATTAGACGCTTACTTTGTGTTAGAATAGTATTTCTTTCTCATTTACAATGCCTCGTTATAATTACACAGCTTCGGGTATACAGATATGATTTTAATTTATGGAGAATATCACGGAAATGCAGCTTTAACCATACGTACGTACCGAAAGAGATATGGAAACACACGTGTTTGTACTACCAATGGCCGGACTATTGTGCAAGCTGTCCAGAGGTTACGGGATAATCAATCCTTACTGCCTCATATGGATAGTGCTCCTTCGCGTGTAAGAGTCACCCTAGATGAACAAATTTTAAATTATTTTTCTCGCAAATTTGACACAGGTTGATAATGTAGAGAACTTAAAAAAAGGAATTGTACGATCTTTCGACAAGTTAAAATACATCGCCGTCAATGGCGACCTGTTAACAAGAGTTCGAAATAATATTTTAAGACGATATAATTTGTGCGTTCGGGTCCATGGCGCACATATCGAAAATTTAAGTTTAACGACCAAGTGAATTATTAAAGTTATCGTGATTATTTTAATAAAATAATCAAGTGAGAATGAATAGCGCCCAATGTATTTACCTACGTTTCGAAGTTGTAACATATGATACCACAAGGTCACTCGCCGCTTGCCGACCACAGGTTAGTGAACTAATATTTACAAACGGTGTTCTATTTTGTTTCAATATTTATGATAAAAAGTTTGTTTGAAAAAATTGTTTTTTAAATATGCATGCGAGGACTTTTTTAATAGTTTCAAAATACTCCTATATACTAGTATTGACGGTGTTTTCATTTATTGTCGTATTGACGTCTCCACTCTGTATATATGTATATATATATATATACAGGTTGCCGATTTAATTAGTAGAATCCTTGAAGGAGGTGTATCAGACCATGATACACTATCCAAATCAGTAAAAAAAATAGTACCTAATTTTTAATTAAATTGCCCTAATGATAAGCGGTCAATACACTTTGTAATATAGAAGTTCGATGTAGGCATATACTCATGCCTGTGACATTGAACTAGTAGGCAAAGAGTCCCGCTCGTGCTACGCTTACCGCCGCACAGCTGAGTCGAAATGTACCTAGGGGTCAATGTACGCTGGCAAACCTATTGTTTTGATAAGAAACAAATCACTTTATCTCGGGATTGGGCACAGCTAGGAGTCTGCAACTAACTTTATTGTTTTTTATGACGTCATTCCTACACCCAGTTTAAGTTATTCTAGTAATAAAATCGGCACCCTGTATATATATATATGTACATCTACTTAAATTAAAAATAAATATTTTTAAATACACTTTCATTTAATTTATGTTTGTTATTGTTATAAACTATTATAAAGTTTTCCGTGTGGTGACAAAGTAAGAATACATGAGATGTGATGAGCTTCATATTGTTTAATCCTAAATTTTACTTAAAGTACCTAATCATTAATTTAATAACAACTGCCTGTTAATTATTATAAAGTAATAACTTCCTATTGTCAGTTATAAATGCCTATTTGTAATTCTAATCAAGAAATTAGTAGATAAAATTTAAGTGATTATACTAATGTTTTACATTATTTAAAATATTGTAATATAAAAGCTTATCAACATGGATATTGATAACTAGTACAAAACTGTTATTAATTTGACGACCATTAAAAAATGTATTTATTGCTGGTACAAGAATAAAATATTAATATTCACAAGATTAACTTTAAGAGTGTTTAAATTCATTATATGTGACTAATAAATGTTATTGTTTATGATTTGCGAGTTGATAAACATATGAAATACAATTCATTAACCCACAATAAAAATACATAAATTTCGACTTTATCGGTTTATTTAGGTCGCAGACTTTTTTATATTTTTCCGACAACTTTCATCTAAATGGCATGCCCGAGGTACAGTTTGTGCTCTAAATGCAACTGAACCGTGAAAGTCATTGTCATTTTAACATGACATCATTGCTTTTTTGCACTTTCAAATACCATGAAAAACTGGATATCTGACAAAACCAGCAACCTAATTTACCCTTTGATAAGTACTTAAATAGTGCCACAATCGGTGAAAAATTAAATGATTCCGTTAATGATAGAGATAATAGACGTATATTCCCATGAAACATCCTTATTTCTAACAATAAGTCAACACCCCATAACATTGAAGAAAGGACCACTTTCCTGAGCGCAATATGTACTAACCTTTGATTGAATGGGCGAACCCTTACAGCCACTTTCACCGAAGCCATTATCACACATTATATTGTCAATTGTTTTTTATTTTATTTTAAAATTACATCTAATCACACAAATACGACACCACTACACAAGTTGACATTTTGTTTGGGTGACAGCGAATTGCTAGACGTTGCAACATGATAAAATATATTTGAGATATTGAATAATAAAATATTTCTCTCCAACCCGTCAAAAACAACTATGATTTTTTATTTTATGCTTTCACATAAATTACACAAATAAATTTAAATTGAGCTTATCAAATATTTACGACTATTTAACTTCAAAATTTAAAAGATAAGGTTTCATTTGTTTACTAGCATAAAATGAAAAGATTACTAAAATGCATTGCCCTATTTGGAAATATGACCAATTCGGCGATATAGTCGAATCGTAAGTTAATTCTCTGGATTATATTTATTGTTCGCAAAATATAGTGATATAATTTCAAGGAATTAATTTAATCCTACGAGGATAAAAATGTAAGACTTAGCAAAAATAAGCATTCGTGATTTTTGCGTTTTTTATGTGTATCTGGTTGTTAGTCTTAGTTCGTTTTCATTATTAAAACTATGGGATTTCATTTTGGTAAGTTTAAGGAACTTGGCTAGAAGTGGCCAATTTCTGTGGTATACGAATCTGAGCGCGAAGAGTCTAAAATAAAGCGATTATTTCACACCACTGCTTATTATCTATGAGTTCTACGGATATTATTTTATGAGTTATGATGAATACTAAGGCCGCCTAGAATGTTTGCTGAGATATTGTGAAATATTCGCATCCATGCTACATGTGTTCGTATCTTATTCATTTTTGCCATCTAATATGTTAGATCCATACAGTACAGCAGGCCTTATTAAGGTTTAGTAAATTTTGCCTTTTAATTTAAGGGGTACTCGAAAATTTGGTCATGTGGAAAGAATGCCGAACGAACGTCTGGTTAAGAAGATATACAATGCGAAAGTGGAAGGATGTAGGTACTGGGGGAGACCGAGACTGACCTACTTAGACCAGGTTGGTCACCTACTGAAGGAAGGTGGAGTCAAGAGTCTCCGAAACCGGCGAGCGTGTATGAAGAAAATTATGAATGTTGAGGAAACGAATGAAGTATACAAGGATAGAGTTCTCTGGCACTCTGCTCTCTCTGCCTAACCTGCAAGGGATATGGCGCGATGATATGTATATGTATGTATGTACTCGAAAATCGCATGTTGTAATTTGATCGACCAGTGACCTGCGCCCATTTTATCCATCCCGCATTAATTTTATGCTTCATCGCTCAGTCCAGGTTGCCATCACTTTGAATAAGAGAAATGAGGTATGAGTTCAAGTATACTGTTATACGTACTTCAACTAGAGATATAAGTGTGAAATTGGAGAAGCCGCCGAAATTGCAAAACATACATACATACATATCATCACGCCATATCCCTTGCAGGGTAGGCAGAGAGAACAGAGTGCCAGAGAACTCTATCTCTGCATACTTCACTCGCTTCCTCAACATTCATAATTCTCTTCATACACGCTCGCCGGTTTCGGAGACTCTTGACTCCACCTTCCTTCAGTACATGACCGATCTGGTCTAGGTAGGTTAGTCTCGGTCTCCCTCGGTACCTACATCCTTCCACTTTCGCATTGTATATCTTCTTAACCAGACGTTTGTTCGGCATTCTTTCCACATGTCCGATCCATCGGAGCATTCCCTTTCGCATCTTTACACCAATACTCTCTTTCATACCTACTCGCTCTCTTACGTCGCCGTTGCGAATGCGGTCTGTCAGCCTAACTCCACAGATTTTCCGAAGAGATCGCATTTCGACCGCATTAATTTTACTTTCATACTCTTTTCTGCATACCCAACTCTCGCTTCCATACAGTAATGTTGGGACAAGCACTGCGTTATGTATTGCTACACGTGCCTTCTAGCTGAGGTGGTGGCTACCGAGAAGTTGCCCCAACGCTCCGTTCACTCTATTTCCCGCATTCACTCTTCGCTCTATATCAGTGGTGTACCGTCCATCTCGGCTAAATCCGCATCCAAGATATACAAATTCATCCACTTGCTCTAGTACATCATTACCTATTGTTACTCTTACATCTGTTCTGGCTTCATCTCTTTCAAAGACCATTGCAAAACATGTATTCTTTTTTAATTCTGCTGATTTTCAAGCCGTCATTATATAATTCACAGCCCTACTTTTCTAACATGTCTAATATTGCTTGCTCATTCTTGTCGGGCTTTTGTAATATTAGACAGTGCACTTTGACATCGTGGCCATTAGAACTTTTGTTCAAAACTTTTATGGGATCAAACTCGGAGTTTACTTTATTCAATAAAAAAAAAAATACTAATATTGATCTACACTTTAAAAAGTTACGCGTGGTCTCATTATTTTAGCTCATACACGCCTCACTATTGGGCTCAAGCCTCCTCCATAATGAGAGGGAAGTTGACCTACTATACCACGCTGGTCAGACGTGTTGGTATAGGGTTTTGTTTCAAGTTTTCCTCCTCTCGCATAGATGTCATATGTGTTTTATATCCCTTAATCGTCTCGTACGATCACCCACGGGTGAGATAGGGTGTAGTGAATTGTATTCTTACTCCATCACCACA
This sequence comes from Lymantria monacha, assembly GCA_905163515.2. NCBI lineage: Eukaryota > Metazoa > Arthropoda > Insecta > Lepidoptera > Erebidae > Lymantria > Lymantria monacha. The sequence continues at coordinate 27,007,464 of LR991100.1, forward strand.
CGGACAGTGGTCTAACATAGATTAAATATACCTACGAGTCGTAATTGAGAACCCCTCCATTTTTTCGCCAGTTACAAGGTGGTATTGCTCACTCCTAGTAGGTATATCATAATCGAAACTGAGAACAGACTTATTGAAGATCAATTTGATTGATTTCAATTATCTATTACTCGGACTTTTGGCGGGAATCTGAAAACGTCATATGGTGCTCTTGTATAATAATCGATATTTTAGTGTTTTGTCTTTGTGACAGGATGCTGGGATGTAGTGAATATGATATAAAAGTGCTTTATAACATTTATGTTTTCTATTAAAATTCCCAAAATTTACCATTAACATTGTGGCCATAGCACTGTTGATGGCTACGATTCGACTTACTGACGGACATTGACTAACATGAAGATATTAAAGACGTGTAGAAAGCTGTATCTCGACACTGACAAAAATACTCGACACTCACAAAGTAGCTAATACGAAAAAAAGAAGATTATACCTATTTATACCTGCCACAGAGTATACATATGTAGTCTATACCACAGAGTGCAATACTATGCGTAGCATCTCTACTTAATCTGTGGCAATACTTCTGGTCAGCTTAAATGAAAATACTCTGTGATTTTTCCTGAGAGCTGAAAGGTTAGTTTTGGATTTATTGAATTTTTCGGATATTTTTATCAAAATATGCTTATATTTATGCTTATACACGTAACTGCCAATAATAATAGTTAGGATAATTTCATCACTTGTAAATGAAAATCTACATAAATTTGACACTATTGATAAGTTGTAGGAACATTACATAATAATTGGTGTTGATCATACCCCCAGGAAATATCGTCACGATGTCGGAGTCAGCGCCAAGCCGCCCTATGAAGTTCCCTTACACCTTCAGTGCAAAAATAGCGCAGTTCCCTTTAAAGTTTTACGTTCAGAATCAGTGGATCTGGAAATACTGGATGATCGGAATCGCAGTTTCCGTCCCCGTATTCTACAAAATCCACAAATTGTGTAAGTGATTATTTATATTTTTTACATGTATAGTTGTCTCGTTTGGTGATGGGTTAACAATGCAATATGTTACTACCCCTATCTCCCGTGATGCTCGTAAAAACACGGCTGAGACAGCACTACAGAATAGGCAGCAGCTCCAGTGATTGTTACAGCAACACTTGCTGTGTCCAATTCACCTGATAATTCCATCAATTATAACATTATTTCCTTATGAAAGCTTATGTCCAAGAGTGGACTTTGATTTGTAGTATATATCTTGACTAATCTACTTGATTTAGCATTTGATTACTTATTCTTTAAGTGAGCTTACTTTTAAACAGAAAGCTTTCACATCATTTGGCAATTTATTCAAATTGCTTCTTGCCGATGTTATAACCATCTAGTTGTACTTTAAATATACTATAGAGACATCCATTTGAATAAGGAAAATGCCATAAGAATGGCCATGGTTGGATAGTTTTAAGTTGTTAATACCCGAAGACCCTGATGTCGTCTAGTTGGAGATACCTTAGCCATTTATTGCAATTTCCTCAATGGTAAAGGATGAAGAGATGCTGTTCTTAACTCTTCACCCAGGCTATCTATATAGCAATTAAAAAAAATATTTGGCGTATATCTCTATTAAGTGGTTTTAGCTGAGAAGTTAAAATGCTCAATTGAAATATCTGAACATATCTGATAGATCATGGTCATGATCAGCTTATATCTGTCCACTTGCTGGGTTTGAGTCTTCTCTATAATAGGAGTGAAATTGTCCTACAGCACAGTGATCAAATAAGTTGATAAAGGTTTTTTCCTCTAACAAAGATGTTTTCTACATATCATAGTCATCTTTTACAACACTCACAGGTAAAAAAAATGGTGATGAATTGTATTATTAGACCTAGATAAGGTGGTAAAATATCTAATTTAAAGATGAGAATGCCTATGGTAACTTTATTACTACATAATAAAATATATAGTTCTACAAAAATTTGGTCTTGTGAATAAGGGGAAAAAATGCTTTTAATTATCAATTATCTTATATTCTTTCAATCAGATAGTGTAGGAATGAAATATAGCAAAAATTATTTCCTACAAGAACACTATAAAAACAAGTTGTTAACATTACAAAAGAAAAACTGTAAACAAACCTAAATTACAGAGATTTAGCAATTACTATCCTAGTTTTCTATAAAAACTTGTTTGCAAGCAAAAATTACCTGTTTTTATTAACAATCTAGCATGTTAAATGCTAGATTTCAGTAATTTCAATAATTGGATTGTCATTGTTAAGTACAATTCTAACCAAAAAGGTACGCATATTATATCAGAAAAAATATGTATAAGTTAGGCTGCAAATGGCATGTGAAATGTTTGCTGTAAAGACTACATTGATTGATATTATTTATCATAAGTAAAATGTAATTAGTAAGGCATTGGAATGACTAACCAATATATAGGTTCAAATGCCACATATGGTTGTTACAAATCTGTCAACACTTCAAACATGGTACAATAGACCACATTTCCTTTTCATTGTATAGCTTGGCTTGAGAATGTGGTTAATATTAATGTGATATATTACACTCTATTTCTCTCCATAATGGAATAAAGATTCTATGTTCATTATCCCTTCCTGTCCTGTAAATATCATAAAGAATATTAACATATCTGCAATAGACTAAAAACTGGGTATCAATGTGAATTTAATCTGCCACAGATTAAACTTATCTAGGACAGGCCTATAGTACAGCAAATGAATGTATATAAGTTAAGAATATCACATTCTTATATCATAACTGTGTATATTTAAACAAAGTTTTTATGTATTTACAGCCAACTCCCCTGAGAATGTGAGCAAATGGGCAGAGATCCGCAGGAGAGAGGCGGCCGAACACCACTAATCGTAGAATATACTTGGTTTAATTGAAAATAAATATCATGTATGATACATTTATGTTGTGAGCAAAATATTAAATGATTTAATAGTCATTTGTCTTATTTACGTTTAATTATGTACTTACCTGGCTTTGTTTATGTATACCTATATATTTCGTTCGTTCAGTTTTCATCCTTCAGGAGCAGTACTTTTTCAGGATGAAGTATTTTTTAATAAAGTGAAAGCGTAATATTTTCGCATTTATAATATTAGTACTTCCTATGCTACACGATTGTTAGGTTTATGAAAATTTCACCAACGCCACCTAAGCTTTAGACAAGACTGAAGGCAATATAAATGATACATAATATAGATCTTATTCTTGATATTACACACATACATATCATCACGCCATATCCCTTGCAGGGCAGGCAGAGAGAACAGTGCCAGAGATCTCTATCCTTGCATACTTCACTCGCTTCCTCAACATTCATAATTCTCTTCATACACGCTCGCCGGTTTCGGAGACTCTTGACTCCACCTTCCTTCAGTACATGACCGATCTGGTCTAGGTAGGTTAGTCTCGGTCTCCCCCGGTACCTACATCCTTCCACTTTCGCATTGTATATCTTTTAACCAGACGTTCGTTCGGCATTCTTGCCACATGTCCAAACCATCGGAGCATTCCCTTTCGCATTTTTACACCGATATTCTCACACCTACTCGCTCTCTTACGTCGTCGTTACGAATGCGATCGATCAGCCTAACTCCACAGATTTTCCGCAGAGATCGCATTTCGACCGCATTAATTTTACTTTGATACTCTTTTCTGCATACCCAACTCGCTTCCATACAGTAATATTGGGACAAGCACTGCGTTATGTATTGCTACACGTGCCTTCTGGCTGAGGTGGTGGCTACCGAGAAGTTGCCCCAACGCTCCATTCACTCTATTTCCCGCATTCACTTTTCGCTCTATATCAGTGGTGTACCTTCCATCTCGGCTAAATCCACATCCAAGATATACATTCATCCACTTGCTCTAGTAGGTACATCATTACCTATTGTTACTCTTACATATTAGTGTTGCATATCGATAGCCTACTATCGATAGACAATCAATTGTCTATCGATAGTTTACGTATAAGCAATAGTATCAATAGTAGATCGATTGTATTTTAATACGTCAATACTATCGATAGCTCTCTACGAGCAATACTATTAATAACAACGATACTATCGATAGTGATTCATTCGATAGTATCAATACTATCGATAGTATCGCTAATACCATTAGTTTTAACTTAAAACTATCGATACTATCGACTATTTTGGACTATCGATAGCAAGCAACTATTCGATAGTAATTAGTATTGTTGTCTAAAGTTATGTGGTAAGCCAAGTACTGACATTATTATTAAAAAAAAATATTTAAATTTGCGTCATCATAGAGTAGAACAAATTTTAGTCAGGTGAATAACATTAAATTTGTGATACTAACAAAGTGAAACAATTATAATAACAATACTTGCTGCTGTCAATATTTCTTGAGTTTCGGTGGGAATGTGGAAGTATTATGTCATATTCTTGGATTATTTCATTTTTCTAGTGTGTTTATCACTATCACACAGTGTTATATTACATTCATTGGTATATACCACGGAGCAAATACAAAGAGGAGACGGCCTAAGTAACTGTGCACTGTGATTCTCAAGTAGGCCCTGACGTCATCACGTTAACATCAATAGTAGGCGTGGCCTATTAGTCTTCTGTCGTCGCTGACGGTGTTCGTACGGTGCATAAAATTATATTTTTGGTGTATTTTTATGTTATTACGAAAAAAACCATGAAGTGTTGTGTTTTATCATGTAAAAACTACTTCAATAAACGTACAGATGCTATGGAAAGAATCACATTCCATTTGTAAGTATATTTATTCATAATTTATCAAAATAATTTCTAGAAAGTTCTTTTGTCGGTATCATGTTCAGAAATAATTTTACTCAACGCTAGATGGCACCACTTTTCGTAATAGGACCCAGAACAATAAAAGCACATACAGTTCAAACTATTAAGATTATTGTAATAATTAATAACCATGAGTATTAAAATTTATACCCAAAGCCTTTACCCCAACAAAAATATGAGTTTTATATGTAGTTAATAATTATTTTGTAAGCAATACGCCAGCTATCGTTAACTATGAAGAACTATAAAAGTGTCAAAAATCCAGGGTCGTAATTAGAATATAATTATAACATTCGGATTTTTCATCAAAGAAAAATATTTTTTACACTACTTTAAATGAACCTATTATAATTAAACTGTAAATTTTGTATGTTTTAGAATACCGTCCAATGACGAAGTTAGAAGCAATGGATTTCAAAAATTAATAGAAAAGCTGGACTCCTACGAAATATACCAAGATATGTTCTTCTCATTTTAACAATGAAGATTTAAAGGACTGTATTGCAGCCAATAGAAACCACTTCGAACAAGCTTTTTATATTTTAAATTGTTTTATATTTATGTATTAAACTAACACTGTAAAAGTCATAAATATTTTTTGCAATAGAAAAAGGTTTTTTTTTGTTACTGTATTTAGGGCAAGACTAGGTATAGCTCAAGAAATATATGATACAAAAGAGTATTTCATTTTTATTATTGGAACCAATGTCACCCTTTCTCCTTTATTTATTAATAATGTAATTGCACTCGATGCAATTTCTTGATAAGATTAACGAGGTTGAGCACGTCACAAAAATATTCAAAATGGTGGTGGCGTCGAAGACCGGGTCTTCAAGTTACCTTTGGCATGGCTAAGTTTTAGATGGCCCGTGCGTCAATCAAACGGTTGCTACCAGGGGGGGGGGGGGCTGGTCTGCTCGCTTGAAATACTCTTTTACATGTCTTGGTCATTGACACCATTGTTGCATTATCAATTGTATAAAGCCTTATTTTAATAGAGTGGTTTGATTCTTTTTTTATATGGAAAAGACAAAAAGGAAGGAAATAATACCGTGTAACTAACATATTTACTAAAAGTCCAACTACTTTCATTCGACAATTTGTTAGAAACCCAAACAAATAATTGTATTATTTGGTCGTATGAAAAGGACACAAATATGAAGGAAAAAAAAGGTTTCTAAACTTCTGAGTTTATCAGAATGACAGTAAAGAAAAGATGGATTTTTCATAAAATATTAACATTATGAAGAATGCTGACAAGCTTTATAAAGAAATTTGCGGTTAAAAACAGTAGTCATACAGCTATTCGCTATGCAGAATTATTTGATTATAAACATTTGTATTTGAATAGAGCAAACAGCTAATAAGATTTGTTTGTATCTTTGAAATAAAAAAAAATTAGCACTCCTTGATAAAGTAAATTCTGAGTACGTCCCTGTTACATCATACACTTACTGACATCTAATGCAAGATAGCTCAACTGCATACAATATACGAAATTAGTAGTTGTGCTAATAGCCGGTAGATGGACATAAAGGAGGGAGTGAGACAAGTACTATTACTTGTCTCACTTTCTGCATTAGCAGCGTCCCCCTCACCCCCTGTAAATGACACGCATTGTTTCATAGAAAATATTCATTACAACAGCTCCTCTTTGTATTTGCTCCGTGGTATATACTAAGACAGAGAAAAAGTCTTTTCGCAAATAGTCTGTATAAACTTTTAATACAATTTCTTTGGCTGTACTAGTTATATCTGGCTGGTATTGATAACAAATTAAAAGTATCATTTAATAAAGAAACAATTTAGTAAAATGTTATTTTCCGTCGTCTTTCATTTTATTTTATTTTTGTTAAAATGAGTCAATTCTATGAAGAAATTCGACATATTTTAAAACTTTATTACAAAAAAGATACATGCAACGCAAGCTGTGAAAAAAATGTGACGTTTATGGACCTAATGTGGAGTCGAGAGAGTAACATAAAGTTGGTTTAAATGTTTTCAATTCGGGAATTTTGATGTCAACGTTGCATCTCGTTTATTTCATTTTCAATTGTATATAATATACAATTGAAAATTGATACTGGATTTAGTTAGATACATAATTCTATATCCCTATAATGTGAAGTTACATATATGTAAGCATATTTTTAATAGATGCCTTCTCGATGGATTACATTTAGGGGTGTGCGAATAATTCGAACTTACGAATTATTCGTTCCGAATCGAATATTAATATTCGATTCGAAACTCGAATCGAATAATTCGAAATTTCGAATTATTCGAAAGTTCCCGAATAATTCGAAAAATTTCGAATAATTCGTAATTTTTCGAATTATTCGAAAAATTTCGAATTATTCGAATAATTTCGATTTTTTCCGAATTATAATATTCGCAAATTTTTATTGTATTTTAAATTCGGAGTTTGTTATGTTCGATATTCAAATATGACATTCAAATTGTGGGAACAATAGAAAATCCAATGATATTTCGATAATTCGCAAATTGTTCAAATTATTCGAAATTTTTCGAATTATTCGAAATTTTTCGAATTATTCGATTTTTTTCGAATTATTCGTCGAATTTCGAATAATTCGAAAATTCGAATTATTCGATTCGAATTTCGAATCGAATATTAATATTCGATTCAATTCGATTCGAACGATATTCGCACACCCCTAATTACATTGCAATCAAGCGTACAGAGAACTTATGTTTTTCGGACCCTGTTAAATTTATTTCACAAGGTTGATATAGCTAAAAATACAACAAATCTAATGATTAATCATTCTGTGTAATTTTGTGTTTCTGTGTGTGTCGGCCATTACTCTGTGTAGAATTGTAACTCAAATTCTTGATTATGTTTTTCTTAGTTTTGTTTAACCGAAACTTTCAAAACTAATAACTACAATAAAAATTTACAGTAATAGACATTCTGAGTTTCATTAGTATACTAATACAAACCATTTTTTTTTATTTTATTGCTTATGGTGGCGAACGAGCAAGCAGCAGCACACCTAATGGTAAGTGTTACTGCCGCCCATAGAGCTTGGCAATACCAAGGGTATAGCTTAGGCCGCTGCCTACTAATAAAATCCCCAAACCCACCCAGTTGGGCTGCCGGCTTTCTCGCTCACCGAACGAAGCGCAATAGCACATTGCCATTACTCAGACGTCGATCTTCTGCGAGAGTGTGGTACTACCCCGGACGCAACGGTCCGCAGCTGTTGGCAGAAAACTGTCAACAGTGTGGTACAAGTACAAGGTACCACTTACATTCATTCACACTCATATTCTGACCCAATTGTCCAGAAGTGTCAGAGCATTATAATTTTACTCAACTTTCAATGGCTATTGATCTTAACCATTAATAGCTAACTTAGGCTTCAAAGTAAGAACGCAAATGCACGTTACTGCTAGAAAAGTCACCACAAAATTCACTAAAAACAAGCAACAGGAACAACTACGGTATTTATATTTTTAAGCAATACTATTGAAAATTTTCTGGCAATCGATAGCCCGAAATAGTCGATACTATCGATAGTTTTAGGTTAAAACTAATGGTATTATCAATACTATCGATAGTATTGATACTATCGAATGAATCACTATCGATAGTATCGCCGTTATTAATAGTATTGCTCGTGGAGAGCTATCGATACTATCGATAGTATTGATATGTGACGATACTATGAATACTTTTTGAGGTTAACTATCGATAGTCAAACTATCGATTTTTATGCAACACTGTTACATATGTTCTGGCTTCATCTCTTTCACATTATTTTGGTTTTGCTCACATTCACGCGTAGACCCATATTAAATATATTATATTATCTGTGATTAAAGAATACATACAATATGTCGCCATTCGAAGTTAATCCAAGAAGTTTGAACTATGCTTCGATAGAAGGCCCTCGTGCCAGACCCTATCGAACGTCTTTGCATTTTTTTATCGAAGTCTGAATGCTAGCACCTCACGTTTGCCCTTCAAAGCCTCTGCCCAACGATGTGTAAGGTACACAAGAAGATCACCAGCCGATCGACCATGACGAAAGCCGTATTGGCAGTCACTGATCAACTGGTGATCCTCAAGGTACTGCAAAAGCTGGTGGTTTATGATTTTCTCCATTACTTTGGAGCAAGGATGTTATCGCAATCGGCCTGTAATTCGATGTGTCCACCCGGTCTCCCTCTTTAGGGATCGGGTGGACTTGGGCGACCTTCCACGAAGATGGAACCCTATTAGTATCATAGGAAAGTCGGTATAGGCGCGTGAGGATGGGGGTTAACTCAGGGGCGCACGTCTTTAAGACCACTGCAGGGATACCATCCGGCCCACTCGACTTATGGACGTCTAAAAGCCACAGCTCCCGCCTGACCGCTCGCTGCGAGATACGGATTTCAGGTAGAGAGCTATCACACCGATGGCAGCTCCCGCGTCCAAAGTCGAGTCATAGGCAAAGAATTGACTTAAAAGATTGGCCTTCTCCTTTGCGCTGTGGGCTAGGCTGCCATCGCTTTTCTGTAGTGGTGGGAGATTGGACCGGCAGAAGTTGCCTTGGCGAGCGACCAGAATGCACGACTCCCGGCGGGATAGCTCTCCAATCTCGCTCGCCAATTCTGGCAACATGTTCTGCCTTGGCTCTGGCGATAGCTTTCTTACTAGATCTAGAAGCGGCATTAAATTTTCGCTTCACCTCTCTGGCGTTCGGATCTTGACAGTTTTTAACCTTGTTCCAGGCCCGATATGTGGACTACTTCTGCCGTGCAACCGTCCTGCAGGTTTTGTTAAACCGAGGGCGGCTGCGGCCCCCGACGGGTATTTTGGTATTGGGGATGAATAAATCCATCCCCGTAATAACCGTTTCGGTAACGCAGTCCGCACAAACGCCAGGGTCCTCAGAGGCGAAGCAAAGCCGCTTCCATGGGTAGGATGCGTAAAATTCGCGAAGTCCATCCCAATCTGCTGACATATTATCAGACTCTGCGAGTCCCAGTCGCTGTTGAGCGATTAGGCCTTGCAACAGGGGCTCTGCTACGGACCAGGCAGTGGTCAGACGACCCAAGAGGGGCTTCGATTCCTACCTGGTATCCGTGCTGTTATGTAGTCAACAGAAGATCCAGTAAAGAAGACTTATGGTTCTCAATGTCTGGGACATGGCAGCAGTTGTGAGAGTCCATAAGCCAAACCCTATTGAAGAGGTGTCGACCCTGGAGGTCAGTGGCTCGGGACCCCAACCACTCTTTATGATGAGCGTTGAAGTCTCCAAGAACCACCACCTCCGCTGATGGACACTTCTCCAATATTTCATCAATCCCCCATTGGATGTTCTCAAATAACTGAGTTGACCCCGAATCACTACCATGTGACCTGTACTGTACCGGTGTACGTGTGCCTCACACGTAGATACGGGTAAACCTTCTATAGTCTACACGCAACCACAAGATTGACAGGTCATCAGGTTCTAGGGCCCGAAGGCGGCGACAACAGATATCACCCCGAATGAATACGCACACCCCGACCTTACGACGGAAGAAGTGCTCAACCTCGTAGCCAGGGTAGTTAAGGTACGAAATATCATCAGGAGCGCCTATCTGCGTCTCCGTTAAAAGGAGCATGGTGGTGGACGGCGTGGAGATTGCTATGTAAACCCCTGATATTGCAAAATCCACATCAAATGTGGATATGGGGAACGTCGTAGAAAACCTTATCTTTTTTTGTTACTTTTCATGGGTTTTATTTTAAGAAGAGGAGGAAGGGAGTGTGAATATGAGCAATGAGGTTCGGTGGTACCAAAAAAAAGGTGCGGGACACAGTGCATGGTTGGAGGGTGAGTTTTGTGAGAAGCTGGCACGAAGTACGGAAGGGCCCCCGTAGTCCACTCCGGTTTCCTGCTCCGGCACGACTACACAAAGGGATGTTCGCCCGTTGGCGGGACGGCCTCCCAGGGAGGATAATTCTGGGTTCGGGTCCTCTGCTGACCGGCAGGGACCGTGCCCACTGGGTTTCCCTGTATCTCTTGTCAGCTTCTCACGCTCAATACCCCAACTAAGACTTCGCCACCGCAAGTTTCAGGCACCACCTGAACCCACCACACGCAAACGCACCCAGAAAGTTGGGCTTCCGGCTCTCTCACTCACCGAACGAAGCGCAACAGCATATTGCAACGCCACTGTTCAGACGTCGATTTTCTGCGAGTGCGGTACTACCCCGGACGGACCAGCCGACTGCTGTAAATAGAAAACTATCAACAGTGTAGTCCTACCATACGTTTTATATCTCTTAGTCGTCCCCTACGCTCACCCACAGGTAAGATAGGGGTGGGGAATTGTATTCTCACTCAGTCACCACACTAGGAGTACTACTGCAATACAAGCCATTTCCATAGAACAATTTACCTAATATACGATTATATAAATTTATTGAGGTCTCTTATATGAAATATATTCTTACTCCATTACGCAACAGAACAGTACTCCGGATATTTTAGTTCCGCTGTCGGATTTAAGTCTCCTAGACGAAGGAAATTGGATTATAAATAAAATAATAACAGCAACTGTACGTGGGTGCTTTATTAACTAAAACATAAATTAATATAAAACTTATAAATTACATAAATAAATAATTGCAGACAAAAATGATCATCATTATGGGAACGTGTCCCTGTTAACATTATTTGTAATACGGAATGCAATGCTACTAATTTATTACCATAGTCATTATATTCAGTATTCTATAAAAAAAATCACAAATCGTTAATTTAATATTCCTTGTCTATGGTACTGCATATTAGAGATGGCCGCTGTGTAGAAAATATAATAGGAAGAAATGTTTTCTAAAAATAGTGCAGAGTATTTTTTTTCCATTCAATTACAATTAATATAACGGCCATGTTTCCATCATTTATATCAGGAAATGTGTGAGTCAGTCACACAAACTTAATAATAGATAATTGCAATTCGCTACCATTACATTACTAAACACCGCTAAATATTTTTTATAGCCTCACACCTTCACGCAAATGGATTAATAGAGGAATAAATACACCTTTCGTCACCCGATCCTTAGTTTCACGGACGTGAAAAGGTGCGAATGTATTCGCTTAACACAGCCCAGTTCTAAACTCCTTGCTGCAAGGAATTTCCAAACTTCTTCGAGAACTAAACTACATATCAAATTTATTAACTTTAGAAACTCCTTGCTGCAAGGAATTGCCTAAGTGAATAAATTTGCAGACAACCTGTCCTCCTCTTCGAGATGAGATTGACTCAACGGATGGGCAGCTACTAAGCCAAGTAATGCGCGTTCGATTCCCACGCAGAAGCATACTGTGCGATTCACACTATGTAATATGAATGAGAAAATCTTAACTAATGTTCCGCTATATATTAACAAATAAAATAAAAATATATTAACTGATAGATTTATTGGCCTGAATATTATGATGTAAATTTTAAAATTGCACTAAAACTGCAATGTTCTCACTACAGAATCTATGTGACTGACTTTTAATAAAATTTTAGGACAAATTAAAATCCTCTAGAATAAGCATAAGGTGGCTTAGATAAATCTAATTCATCCTAAAACCCGATTATATTTGTAACAAAATATCAATACAATAATTTATTTTTAATACAGAATAAAACAAAAAATTTGGCCATGCCTCATTTAAAAACCATGACTTGTTTTAAATAAAGAAGAAAAAAAAAAACAAATAAAATTTAATCAAACTTAAAACACAACGTCGTAATCATCAAATCGAGTGTTCAATTTAAAAATATAAAATTACAATCATAACTTACAGACTAACAATTTAAAAACTAAAGCTAGAAGGCGCTGTGTGTCCGACATTTTATGTAAACGATCACTCACCGCAGAGTATTAAAAAAAAAGTGGAATATTTTCATATAACTTATGCCACGAGGAGGATACGGTAGATATAATTTTTTTCTTCTAGGCTATGGCTCGGTCACACGTCACCCGCACCATCCGGGGCGACGGAAGGGCAGCGCGTGGCCCCGTAACCCACCGTATTCCCTGCCCATCGCCGTTGGGCCGGCCACTGGTACCGCTTCCTTGCCTTCCGTGGCCGTGATAGTCCTTGCCTTCCGTGGTAGATATATGTATATACGATACGATTAGGTGATACGGCATGTTATGGGTTCGCCCTTGACGGGTCAAACGGGGTATATCCATATCATAGCCTACCAAAAAAAGGGCTGAAATAAAGCGTGTTCTTTTCATGAGATGGTGATATTTATAAACCGCACAAATATATCCTTATTCATAAATAATTTTAATCAATCAACTACTTTCTTTATTTAATTTTTTCTCGCTAATTCCCTTAATTAATTGCGTATTGCTGTCTTTTTTCTTTGTGAACAAGTAGCCTACAAAGCTTATCTAACGCTAACGCATCTAAAATTAATTCGTAAAATCTCAATTTCTGAAATGAAACACTTTTGATGTTTAAATAAGTACCTACTACAAGTATATGATTAAACTATTTTTAGGAATTTTATAGCGTTTTAAAATTTGACTCTGCTAGTCCGAGTTTTCGTTGATATCATTACTTAAAATACGAATGCGGTGATTTTTTTTTTGTTAGTGAAAATTAAATAAAGTGGCAAAAAACACCGTTATAAATTAAAGAAGGCAATGTTGCCCGACCATGTCGGAATATAATTGCATCAAAGGGTGGACTAGACTATGTTATCGTGTAAAGAGTTTTGGAATGTTAATCATGATATCTGATTAATCAAGTAGGTTAAATTAATATAATCAGGGGGAAATATGATCATACGTCGTACAATTGAACGACCATGCCAATGGCATACAAAAAAGTGGACGAGGCCTCGGCCGACTATACGACACGTGGCCAAACAAGCGCGATATAACAATGCATAGAGGGTGATGACTATATTATTATTATCATTAATTAATTAATGATATTTTCATCAAATATTTGTATAATAATGTAATTCCAAATTGTTAATTATTACGTCAGTTTCGTCAAATGTTTGTCTTATATAAAGAAATGGACCTACTTTCCAATTTCGATAGTCCTATGTTAAAATATCCTTGCAAATATTAATTGAACAGCTTTGAGCAAATAATTGCCAAGAGAAAGAAACGTTAGGATTCTAATTTGCGATGAAAAATTAGAATTGGCGAGTAGAGGATTCGATCCCGGTCGATTTTTCTAATCCCGGGATTTCGGGATTATCTACAGTTAATCCCGGGATTGTATTGGTAATGGAAAATGGTAACAAAAAGTCAGTAAAAATTGATTTTGATATGTATCAAAATCAATTTTTGAGGATATAGAATATTTAAGTTTTAAATCACCAAAAAGGCGGTTAAACAAAATTATACTTTTTTTTATAAACTTTCTTCTTATAAAATAACCAAACTAGACACTTCTGTAAATAGTTTATGAAACCAACAATAAACTTCAAAAAATCAACTTCTTTCTACTTATGTTTATGGGTATTTATATTTTAACTTAAATTGACCAGAAACTTTATAGATTACTTATTTAAACCACGAAAATTAAATCATTAATGCATTTTTACTTTTTAATAATTTGATTATCACCAATTAACAAAAAAATATCAATACTTACACGAAGTGAAGCGGAAATTTTTATACATTTTTACGCATAATCCAATCGTTAACAAAAACAAATGAAATTACTTAGTATGGATCAATTAATAATATGTGTATTCTAAGTGAAATCAGCCGTGTAAACAAGGTGGCTGTTAAAACGTCAAATCAAGATAAGTGCGTTTCGTCTCACGCACATTTTTATTGACTAATTTAAAAAAATGTATCAATTCCGAAAAGCCCGGGATTCATTAAATTTGATCCCGAAAATTTCGGGACTAAAATATAACCGGGATCCCGGTTCTCGGGATCGAATCCTCTATTGGCGAGTAGGCACTAAGATTGCGTTAAAATTATAGCACAATTAAAAAAAAGGTTCGTCTTATTGCTGTTTGATGGGAATCAGAACTTTATTGCCTATTTAATAAACTATCAAAATCAAATGATAAAATTTTATTTGCATGCAATATATTGTTTATTAAGTGACATAATCAAATATTACTAGGATTCATAATACTTCATTATAATTCAGTTTATTTTATAAAATAAAATAACTACAATTTTTTACATAATATGTCGTACACAAACAAACAATTTACAACGGCGGAATCAAGCTTTTAAAAAAAAAGAAACTACATTTCTAAGGCAATCTAATGAGGTTTTCACAATTAAATGCAAATCACATACGTGTCTATCGCTATATTTATACAAATCAAATATTTGTCTTTCATCAAAATACGAACACTAAAAAATTGCCTTGAGAACAAATTTCAATCATCAAATAAATCTCTACACAAAATGTAATAAAGGAATAATAAGATATACCGTCTTATTTTTTTTCATTTCAATATTTAACCCAGTCACGAAATTATCGAACAATTTTGCTAATATTTTACGTCATGTAATATAGAGAAAGTGCGGAAGTGTAATGAATATAACAGCCAACGTTTCCTTAGGAATCTTAAATTTTGTAGTCAGCGCTCAATTAATGTTAACGACGCACTGACGGACTCTTGAAT
This sequence comes from Lymantria monacha, assembly GCA_905163515.2. NCBI lineage: Eukaryota > Metazoa > Arthropoda > Insecta > Lepidoptera > Erebidae > Lymantria > Lymantria monacha. The sequence goes on from LR991100.1 coordinate 27,022,933, forward strand.
AAGCAACTCAATATGAAGTGAAATATAATGCTAATTTGAAGAAAATTATACTAGAATTAGTTATATTGAGATTGTTAAGCTAACAATGTATTCGGCTGAAGGATTTTGTATCCATGTCATGAATAAAAATTATACAAAAAAATAATCCAGTCGTAATTTATTTAAGAGATATTCTTATTTGATGACTGAAAAATCGATCCTTAAATATATTTTAGACATAAGGTAGTCATCAAAAGCAAGCTTCAATTTTCACTGCCAATGTAATTGAAAAAATATTATTTTAAATATGATAAATCCTCAGTTTTAGGTACATAGTTTCACAGTCAGACTGACATCACTGGTTTGATTAATGAAATTATATCAAACAAATTCCATACGATTTAGGGTCGTAGCTTAGTTATACAATAGCGCTCCCACCCGGCAAAATAACAAGCCGACCACTCGCCGCTAATTTGTGTTGTCAATGTAAATTGTGTCTACAAATAACGCTCAAAAGTTCACATTTCAATAAACAGTATTTTGCCAGGTGGAAACAGTGTTGTATAAGTGAGCTAAGACCCTTAGTCATATGCAGATTAAGCTGGCATTTTCGATAAGCCAAAACCCTAATAATTATATCTTAAGAGATCTCTTGGTGTATCTTGATGGAATCTGGTCACATCTTGTCCTAAATGGCTAAAAGATGAGAGTAGAATGTAAGGTGATATTTGCCTAATAATGAAGCAAGAATGGTTCCTAATGTATGTCAAATATTTGGCTACAATTGCAATTTACTCAACAAAAATCCGTTTCGTAATAAACAGTTTTACATTATATAGTTTTTGTTTGTAAAAAATATATCTAAAATTAATGATACAATTAGAAAGACGAAAATCTCTTTGTATATTTTTGAAGTGAGTTTATGGGATAATTCTTAAATTAAGCTGTTTTTATTTAAAAAAATTCAAGGTATAATTAAAATGTTTCTCTGAAATACAGTTTCCCTTCTATCTTGTGTCTTTATGACTTATGTTATCTGGTATTTTTTTCATTAATGATAATTAGTATATGACAAGCGTATTTATAATAGTAACAACCACTTTAGGCAACAGGATATACTAAAGCAATGATGAATACTGTTATACTTGTTATTTTATCTATAAATAAATCGCTGAAATATATATTTACTTAGCAGAATTGTGACAGTATCAAAATTACGCGACCAACACACATGCACAGCCTGCTTATATAATAAATTATATACAGCATTTCACAATTTATACAGTGAATAACACGATACAAGTGTGAAAAGGAACGTCAATCACTTTTTATCTGTGAAATATTACTCTAAAACTTTTAAATTGGGCGGTAACGATGTGTCTGAAAGTATTATGTGGCCGCCTTCGATATTTTTACGTGTTTTACAAAGAAAGTGATAAAGTGTAGTGAATATGATATAACAGTGCTTTACATACATTATTTGTATCACTAAATTTCCCAGAAGGTATCATTCATTATGATCGTCGAATAGTTGATTTCAATAGTAAGATGACCGCACGACGTCACTGTTGAAATTGACGATTTGACTTACTGACGCACAAGTTAATCAAAGCTATAATTAATAAATAGTCTTTGTGGTCATGGTGACTATGTCATAAAGTTTCTTATAGAAAACTATATTTTTTTTAATTTCTTTACTTTAAATGCCACTACAAAACTTTAAATATTTTAAAACACCATTAGGATAATACAAAAACTTTAATAAAAACACAATATTGGATTTATTTAATTATAGAAAATGCGTTATATGCGACAGCTTTAGTTTCATATACACAAAATACTGATTTGGCATATGTTGCACCTCATAATAGACGCCATTTATTTCTTCAGATCACTATTATTGTCATTATTAATAGTTACATATTAAAAAAAAAGACTTGGCTGTCTAATTTTATATATATTTTTTTAATATAACTAGAATTGTGATTGTATTGATTGATAATTAAGATCGCCACTCATGTACTCTACCATATTTGTCCCACTAGTAAGCACAAACGATTTTAGTATTCATACCTACCACAGATAAGTCTAAAAATGTCCATTGATACTGGTTGCAGAATATTTATTACTCCATCTATAGCATTTTACTTTTATTACCATCCCCATACTGCCAATATTGAAATATCAAATTTAAAAAACAATAACCACTGGATCATTTACCTTACTAACCCCATTTCAAATACTTTTCATAAGACATTAATTGACATTCCTATTCATATTTGTAAATGGTTATACTTCAAATACTCACACTACAACACAATTTGAACATTACATAATGGTAATAAGGTCTGTAATCACTAGCCTCAATAACACATGTAGTCGTCGAACCTCGACGGCGCAGCTGTTAGTCACTTCAGTTTGCTGCGCTTCGCTTTAGGCGCGTCCTCGTCGGACGACGGGCTTGGACGTTTGGTACCCTCCTCTGAGGACTCCAGTTCGATTTCTGGGAGGCATGGTAGTTCTAATTCTGTGCATCGCTTGTTGAAATATCTTTCTAGACGGTAGCCAGCTCTGAAAATATTTTTTTCAAATTTTATTTTTCTATAATTACAACCAGTGGCGGCGTAAGACCTAAATTTGATGTGTGTGATGTGGGCAAGATTCATTTTGCGGGGCCGTCTGCTAGTGCAAAAAGATGGATTGTATAAAATGAAAAAAAAAAAGAAATGAAACACTTAACATTAAGAAATTTTTATTCGTGCAAAACCAACACCAAAAAATAAAGGTCAACTAAGTACCATTAGTACCAACCCCAAAGAACATTTCCAAAAATATTAAAGAAACAGTTTGTAACTTTTGGCAATAAAAGTTTTTGGCGCGTTCACGGCTTTTAAGTAATGCGTAAATTTTCAGGGCGCGAGGCGCCCTGGGTCGCAAGGTCGTAGGCGGTGGCCCACATCGCCCACGCTTTACGCCGCCACTGATTACAACTAACTAGTAGTAGAGATATAGGCCCTTTAAGCCATGCCACATCTGTGGTCCTGTACTGCTGCGTTTCTCGTAATTATAAATCCTCTTATTTATTAGCATATTAGTCACAGACAATTACTTTAGATGAAGGAATATAGATAAATTAATTTTTTTCATAACCATATCATAAAATACATTAAAAAAAAAATTAATTACTCACTTGGCCACTGGATGCGAATCCTTATTGTAAACATAACAATTAATGAATACAAGCAATGCGTCCAGTATGAACTCGTCGTCCGTGCTATACTGGTCACTTTCTAACTTGTTCTTTATTGTTGTGAAGTCCATTGGCTGTTCTATTACTGATAAGTAATCAGGTACCTGCATAAAAAAAAAGTCAGTAGGTTATGACGCTATAATTTGCAGAGTGGTGATGTTTTTCGTGTGGCGACGGATTATTAATTCAATTCACCAACCGCTATCTTGCCTGTGGGTGTTGTAAAAGGCGACTAACCTATTCAAAAGAAGAGAAATTCCAAATAAAACCAACTCATCTGATCAGCGTGCTATAATGGATCAATTTCCCTCCTATTATGAAAGAGGTTTGAACCAGGTGGTGGAACTTATATGAACTGAGATAATCTATAATTTATTTCTCTTTATGGCCATCCAGATGATAGTCGTTTAAGAAGCGCCGTCCCTTGATGACTTCTGCATTTAATCGCCATAGATTGAATTAATAACCGCTTCAATTTCAACAACCTATCTACGTCCACCTTTAGACATAAACCTATCCAATTGTGGATTGTGATATAGTCGTCACGCTAGCTAACCCACCTGGGGTTGGTGATCGCAGATAATGTTATAAGTTTCCTAGGAGACCGCTGTTAATTTCTGATGGTACCTCAGCTGTTTTTACGGCGTCGACGGGAAATTACGGGAGGTGACTTTTATTCTTAGCCGGGGAAAGGGTTAGTGGCTGATCAAAACAGAAAGGTGTAGAAAGTGTAATTTCCGGTTCAAATATAGGTTTTTGAATGTACTTACATCTTCAATGGAGACTGGCTCGTAGAAGGGCCAGCAGTCTTTGTGTTTCATGACGTCACGCAATAGCTGCTGTAGCTGTTCCACGTGTAAAGCCAGCTCATTCCTGCTACGCTTACGACCGCTTTTTGTCTCCTCTGGAAAAACCACACATGAGATGAACATCCAACAGTCATTGTCAATAAATATGGTTTTATACGTTTTCTACATCTATCATCAACATCATTCAGCCTTACACGTCTACTGCTAGACATAAACCTTAAAGAACAATTAGAAGGAATGTCATATCGCCACGCTTGACAATCAGGTTGGAGTTCGCAATAACGTGTGCTATGTTTTCAAGCAGTTGAATTTTACGTCTTCTACGCGCAAGGAATGGGAATCATTGTATTCTTATTCTATCGCCATACAGGGCATTTTTAAGTCCTTCTATACCTTTATTTTATTATCCTTATACGAGGCGGCCGCTGTGGCAATAACGACTATTGTAATAAGAAATTCTATATCTAATTATAACATTTAGTCCGGCTATTATATTAAAATAGTAGACAATTATTGTACTTTTGAATGAATTAACTAAACAACAATAATAAACTTCAGAGACAAGTGGTATGAAGAATATATCTTTAATAAAATAAATATTTCTATATGACAGTATATTTCCGTGTGGTTACGGAGTAAGAATACATTTCACCACCCCCTATCTTACCCGTGGGTGATTGTAAGAGACGACTAAGGGATATAAAATCTATGCAAGAGACGGAAAACTCGAAACAAAACTCTATACCAACACGCCTGCCCAGCGTGATATAGAAGGTCGCTCCCGTTTGGACGAGGCTGGAGCCCAATAGTGGGACAATGATAACAGTATATTTTTCTTCTCAACACAAAGCTGGCAAAAATATTAACTTTATCAAATTATCACACTTACCATGATGTCCATTTGTTAATGAATTCTTTTGTGATCTTCTGCCCGAACTTGTGTTCATTCCGTTACTTAATTTTGGCCTGCAAACAATATAATTAATGTACATATATTAATTAGGTATCGTTTTTGTTCAAAAATCCTCAAAAACGCCTCACGTAATTAATGGACGCCCCCTAATGTGTCTCACGTCCAAAACGTCATATTTATTACAGGGGTTGATATCGACCCGTTACAATATTAGTTTTTAAATTTTGACCCAAATTTTTCGTTACAAATTTATTGCTATTAAAAAAAGGAAATAGAATCTATATGAAAAAGAATCGAGATATCTTTAGATTATCTAAGAGAGTAATCCTGTGTAGTTTATAATATGCCTCGCGAAATAGGCAAAGGGCAGCTAATAATAAGCTAAAAGGTGTGTGAATGATGTGAGAAAAATATAAAAAAGATATACAAGACTCACTTTCTTCCTCGTTTAGTTGTTCCATTATGTACTGGTGATGACTCCTTGCTACTTCTGGATTTCCTAGTCTTGAACTTAACCAAAGCTGTGTTGTATTCACTATCATCTGTATCTGTAATATACGTAATATGAGATTTAATTCTTATATACACGATCAGTTGAAATCAAACACTAAATCGTGCCTTTATTTTCTGGTGATCTGTTTTCTGCATTTTTGTTATTTTAAAACTGAACTCTTAAATACGGCTAAAGAATTAAATTTATACGATTTAATTTACTTAATAAATGAGATTTACAATAATATTTAAACCAATTCAAAAATGAGGCATAACTTCGTAATATATGTACAGGTTCGCAAAATTGTTTTTTAGTCTGAAAGAGGTTTATTAAGAAATTACCATTTTTTTTTCGTAGAACTGATGACGTTTAATGGCAATGGGATAAAAGCCTACGAATCAACCTCAACGGCTGGAAGTCGGCTTTTTTTATTAAAAATATTTTAATAATACCTATATTTATTTTTTTCATTTACCGCAATACTCATCTACATGTTCCATTATTAATATAACTTCAAAATTTCATTATTCTCCTTTAGCGTCAAGTAGATCGTTTTGGGAGAGTCAACTGGCTTTATTATATTTAGATACTAACATATTGACCTAGAATTAAAGTATTAATACCAAAAAAAATGGTAAAAGCTCTGCGGAACATGAATATTTAACGAAAATTACGCAAAAAGTCACATTTTGTCCCACATTTTTATAAAGCCAATTAGTTTCAGAAGTAAAACTTATATACCTGTAAAATCATTTCACTTCTGAAACTTATATATCTGTGAAAAAATTGTACATAGGAACTTATTTCTGACTTTGAAGATCGTTTCAGGAGAACAAAATACGTCGAAAAAAAAAATTCTAATTCGTCTGACAAATATTTTGCGAGACACTTTTATTAAACAGATCACTGAAAGATTACGTATACTAAAAATATATTAATATAAATGTTAGTAGAGAGAAGTAAATTAGGGTATTGCGTTCATGCCAAAGCAGAATAACAATCACCATTGATGATGTAAAGATAGAAGATGAGTAAATGAAGGTTGAAGGCTCAACTGTTATGCAATGAGAACGAACATAATATTATTCGTATTACGTTATTTCAATCTCAACAATAAGGTTATGATGAAACAAGACGTAATTGCGTTTCTCTTTTTACTTACATTTACTGAGCTTTATTTTTAAATATAACATCTTGTACTAAGGCATTGTATCTTCGTATTGCTGGAGACTTTACAAACATATAATTAACAGATAGAAATTACAGACTTAGAACAATAATATATGGATCGCACAAAGTATTATCTTGCATAGAAATTTAACCCATTCAGTAAAAAAAAAAAAAAAAAAATGCCGTGTGGTGGCGGAGTAAGAATACTATTCACCACCCCATATCTTACCCGTGGGTGATCGTACGAGACGACTAAGGAATATAAAACGCATATAACATCTATTCGAGAAAAGGAAAACTCGAAACAGAACCCTATACCAACACGTCTGACCAGCGCGGTATAGTAGGTTAATTGCCCTCCCATTACGGAGGAGGCCCGAGCCTAACAGTGGGACGTTTATGGGCTGTGATGATCATGACGATGAGTTAAAAAAATTATTCGCCTAAAATTTTTAAACATAATTGCGATTTTTACTAGATCCCTAAATAAAATCTTGTTTAATCGGGACACGTCAGAAAAAAATATCGCCTCAAATTCTAATTCACGAAAACAACTTACTTTGATGAAGCAACATTATTACTGCCAAATACTAGCAGACAATTAATAATATTTCCAACATACTAACACCAAAATCATAACATTATTAAATTAAGTCAAGTAGGAAATATAAGTTTCGAACTGGAGTTTCCAATTAGAGTGAGTGGTGTTATGATATTTCATAGATTACCGTATAACGGCTCAAAATGTTATTATATTAAGTCAGTATTGAGGCAATTGCGGTACTAATTATTTGTGAACGTGAATGTAAGCCATCCCGTAACAAACTCAAATATACGGCATCCTGTGGGAAACTTATCCTATGTATTGCGGGGGACTTTTCAAACATATAATTAACGCAGAAAAACTACACCCTGACCCAGACAGCTGGTAGATCGCACAAAGTATTGTCCTGCGTGGGAATCGAGTCCACAACACTGGCACGGTTGTTTAGTATCTAGACCACTACCCCATCTGTGCAATCGAAATAAAAATTTTAATCAACCAACGTTCGAGGAGTTTCGATGAATCTCAATTACTTATAAATAAATCCCCAGTAGAATTATACAAATATTCTACGCAATTTTTCACTGAACTTACAACAATAGAAAAACTATAATAATATTCTATTTTCGTTATCATAATACCCTTAATTTCGTATAAAAAAAAACTAATCAAAGTTCAGGCTAGATCATATCAAATCCAGTTTTTATGAAGACTTCAGAATACCTGCAAACCCTTTTTTTATTGCTTTCAAACGAGCTACGAGCACACCTGGTAGTAAGTGTTACTGCAGCCCATGGACCTTTATCATTCTAGCGGTACAGCTAGGCCGCTGTCTACCAAAGAAAATCCCAAACCCTCTCAGAAACGGGGGCTTTAGGCTCTCTCGATCACCGAACGAGATGTAACAGCATATTGCCATTGCTTAGAAGTCGTTTTTCTGCGAGATTGTGGTACGTAAGTTTTTATAAATAACCTAGCAAGTTAAATTTCAGTAATTTGGATGTATCCGTGTGGTGACGGAGTAAGAATATAATTCACCACCCCCTATCTTACCCGTGGGTGATTATATGAGACGACTAAGGGATATAAAAACACTTATAACATCTTTGCGAGAGAAGGAAAAACTCGAAACTTAACCCTATACTAACACGTCTGACCAACGTGGTATAATAGGTTAATTTCCCTCTCAATACGAAGGAGGCCCGAGCCCAACAGTGTGACATATATGGGCTGTGATGATGATGAATTTGGATGTAGTGTGTGTGTAGTAGTGACTATGTAGATATGTACACATAAATATATTACAGGAACCAGTTGAGAGACAGGCAAGAGATAGACAGAGACATGCGCATTATTTAGTTGAGATTTTTAGTAAAAAAGAATGATAAAAGCAATGCAAATAGGACTTACATAGTTAAACATTTTTTTTTAAATTAATCTCATTTTATATAGAATAATATTTTTTTTATAAGGTTACATTATTATTCACATAGAAACATATATAAAGACAGGAAAATATGTAGTTCATATCATCTATAATTTAGGCGCCTTAGCGCTTAGATTGGCCTATACGGAGGGGCAGTCGCGGCTCACGTCCGTCTCTACTTAGAGGAGGGCTAGTGGACGACCCCTGCCGACGACAATATATAACGTAGCTTAAAACCGCTAACACGTAATTTTAGATTAATCATAGGCCACAGTATTTTTACGAACGAATTATTATATTCGTGGATATGTAATGAATCATAGCATTAGTGTTAAATTTTAGGATTAATAATTTATTGTGGTTCGCTAAACAATTAAAGTCGTTACGTATGATGTGGCTAGATTATTTTGGAAATTGGCATACAGAAGTTACAGCGGTGGGAATATAGGGTAGAAGGATCCAAAAAAAAAAATCAATGGATTAAAAGTTAATTTGTTCATACAAAAATCATTAGATTAATAAAATTAATTTCGTATTAAAAAGCATGATCGGATTATGAATGATTGTAATGCAAATGAAAGCACAATAAAAGGGGTTATAATATTTCGCTACGTACCATTAGACGCTCACAACCGTGATGTTTTCCATTCCACTTGAAAGGAAACGTACCAATGATACGTGACCCATTTTTTACAATTTTCAACTCCCTAAGCGGTGAACACCCGTAGTAAGCAATATGCATTCAAAGCCCAATTATGTAACATAGTGGTTTTTGAAGTGAAAAAAAAACATCATTGTAGTCAGTTTACCGGCTATAATTTTACGTGATAACGTCATAAGAAAATATTGATGAAAAATTGCATACTTTTATGAATTGAACAAACATAAACCATGGAAACCATATTAACTTTTCACTTCACTTTATATACTTATAAATTTTTAAAACGCAAGAACGCTTAGGCCTCTTTGTTGTTACATTTTTTCGCCGATGTTCATCGATTTATAAGACGTTATCATGACAAAAACACATCAATCAATACGGGTACGTTCCCCAAGTTTATATTGTTATCGCATATGAATAGAGTATTAGTACACATTAGCACTTGGTCAGCATATAGTCGTTATTATATATAACGGTAGAAGATGCTCCCTATACGTTGTGAACGCTTATTGGTACATAGCGATATATATAGTTGTAAGTGATATTCCCGTCAGTCCCAAACACTCACTATTGTTGTCAAATACAAACAAACCGGATGAGTTTCTGCGCGAGTCGAGTGCGCGCGCGTACTGGTGTATGTTGTTGATCGCGTTCGCAGCACAGCGACGGCTCGACGTCTCTTTACACATCAATAATTTATTAATTTTACTATACAACAACCTATCCATCTAAATTACTAAATATAACCAAGAAATATTACTATGATTGCCACACTTGGTAAGTGGAATTACGACGCCAATTACTATTCCAGAAGAAACTTTATTTATTCGACTATCTATTCATCTGGGATAAGAGCAGGAGAATGATGACGTGTGATGAGTGCAATAAATTTGCGAACCAACCTGTATAACTTAAATTTACTCGAGACCATGGGAAATCTTTCCTAAATTGTGATGAAACCTTCATTAGAGATATAATGTATGTCCAACCGTGGAATTTAATCCAAACAGCAAGCATAATATCTAAAACTATAGCCGATACACTAAAATGGACTTGCAGCTCATTGGTGACATATATCTAGAGTATTCATTATATATGTTTATTTTAATAAATATAAATATATAAATATATAGGATGAGGTCAATGACATAAATATTAGGATAAAAAAAACCTCTAAAATTTTTTCTAATTTAGAGCAGTTTGTTATTTGAAAAAAATCAATCGCCGAACAATTTACATACATACAGTTTTAAAACATTGTCCTGCGTGGGATTCGAGCCCAAGACACTTGACACGGTATTACTCACTACTATGCAATCTGAGCAGTCTAGTTTATAATAATTTTATTTCACTAAATGATGTAATAGCTCAACTTAAAACCAATTTATTTGAATGTTTAATGGCGACGGACATGACCAGTCCACTAGCTCGTGGCGATACACTCGTAGCTACTTCCTAATCAATTTACTTCACACCTTTAGTTAGCATGAAACATAAGAGAGTAATTTAATAACGCTTGATTAAACGATATGCCAAATGCAAAACTCTCTAAATTAAGCATTTTATTATGCATGTAAATTAAAGAAAATTAAACAGGGTTATTAAAAAAAAATAACTAACACTATTAAACTCTGAACGAAAAATTTGTTCTGTGTGAGAATCGAATCCAAAACATTTGCACGAGAGGTCAGTGCTTAGAGTAATACGCTGTTTAAGCAGTTACAAAACTGTAAGTTATTGCATGACACACATTATATGTCCTTCTTGAAAAACTGATTTGTTTAGGACAAATGTGGATTAGTGTATAGATTGTAAAATATGGCGTCTTCTCTTAGTACGATTCTCTATTTAATAATTAAAATTTTTATAACTAGTTACGTATGAAAATAAATTGCGATATTTTCACAAATCGCTATACTTTTTAATCTATATTGATAGCATAAGAATAAATTGCCAATAATCTTATTAAAAGCCACTAGGGCTTTTTACACGCCATTGTATAGCGGAATAAAAACAAATCACTACGCTTCATGGAGAGTATCGCACAATATTTTTTTCATTACTTGCTAATCTTCTTGATGATAAGTAGTGGCATAAAATATTAATGGTTATTCTTGACAGGTAATCATTTTTAAATGTTTATTATGACTGTTAAAATTATTAAATGACGAATAGTTACATTTTGAATCTATTCGCAGTTTTAACAATTTTAAGATCGTGGGTAGTGATTTGCTATCACTACCCACGAACTTAAAATTGGTGAGTTATAAAACTAAAGTACCCTTGTAATTTTTATCTAAATTCTTCTTCCAGATAAATGTAGAAAAACAAATATCGTGTCAATCAAATACATATATTATTAGTCATAAAACACTGCAGTAAGTAATTTACGAAAAAAAAAAACTTATTATCTGACATAGAACAACAATTTGTAAAATGGATGAAATGTTGTCCTGTTATGGAAATTGAAACGACAATACTTGCTGTAGCTGATATTTAGATCATTACGCCACCCTTAATCAAGAGCAGGTAAGTAATTCTTAGTATTACCCGACCGGTGGACAAAACAATGCAAACGGGAAAGGCATACGGTAGGTTATGGGGTAGCTCACTACCCTCCTCTCGTTCCAGACGGATCGAACGGCATTCAGACCATCGCCAAGAAAAAAATTTAAACGGTCGAACAAATTGTTCACTCATTCGTAACCTAGCTAGTTATATCTGTACCTCTGGTGGGTTGTGTACATGCTGCACAGAGCCACTTTCTGGCAGCACGTGCAGCGCGCGGCGCACATTCGGCGTGAAGGCGCGCATCACACGCCGAGCACGACACGGCGAGCCGCCCACCTGAACCGCACACGCTGCACAACTCCGTCAGTAACTCACTGTATAAAACATCAAACTATAATCAATCATAGTTATAAGAAAATTTATGTATTTAAGCGATAATATACGAAACACAATATACATTAAATTATAATCGGTGACATACAAGCTAATTGACGAAAGATCGCTATAACTATACAACTCTTATTATGGAGAAGGCTCGACCCCAGCAGCAGGACTTTATGATACTGAGATGAAGAACATTTCAACGAACGTCAATACAACAATCTTTTAACGAAGAGTAAAACTTACGTTGTCTTCTTATTAATCCACATATCGCAGTCTTAGACACAAAACTCCACCAAAAATGGAGGGGAAATAGCCCAAACATCTTTTTCTCAGATGAACTACGTCCCATTCCTGCGCTTGAACCCTCTCCACATTGGTTGGACAACGAGATCCCCTTCCCTTACATCGATATTGTGCATATTATATTCTTTAGAGGTCTTTTACGACGACCACAGCTAAACGAGTAATGTTAAGGCCATCAAACAAAGATCATAAAACTCCATTTAAATATTTTCTTTTGCTGAAATGATTATCTTACATACCCTATGCTGTCTTTTATAACATTGGTGGCCAACTAATTGGTTAATGTTACTCCATCACCACACGAAGAATATACTCCCTACACGTGTATATAAGTATAGCATATAAATTAAGTTCAGACCTGTCATTGAACTCTTCTTCAATATCATCATCAGAGAATAGCTTCCTCCTTTTCCTTGGTGTTCGTTCTTTAGGTTTGCACTGTTCACAGAACCAATCACCGTCAGGCACTTTCTATTAATTAAAGATATATTTATTAAACATTAATCCCTCTATGTGGCTATCAACGTCCATAGGACACAGTCTTGCCTATATGCACTGATATTGCATTTCATTTGGTAGCGAAACAGAAGCTAATACACCTTTACAGTAAACAGCGACATGTCTCTAGTGTCGTAGAAATTCATGAGCGGCAGTTACGACTTACTATCAGATAGTCTGCTTGCTTGTCCGTCAGCAGGGGCATATAAATCAATCAATGGAGTTGTCTACACAATATGCTACAGAAGCAACGGCGTTTCGCCGAAATAGGGACAAAAATCTTTAAAAAATGCTGTATTGCTCGCCACTAACACCGCGGTATATAGACTCGCCGCCCCCTTCACGACTTCATGTGTAAAGCTTCATATTAATTCGAGGTGGACTAGAGCAGCGCCGCCGCGAAAGAGGACGTGCGTACATAGTACATGGACGCCCTTACGGCAAGAACCATAAATTGAAACACAAATTTATATCTATAGCTTCTATGGATCATACATCTAAGTATAGATAGCTAGCTATATACACGAAAAATTAGTTACCTTCCTAGTTGGGCCGGTCTGAGAGCATGAAATATATTACGATTATTTTTATTATTAATAATACTAATTTAAAATTGCCATAAATAGTATTAAATCTGCTTCTTTCTTTTTAAATATTACAAACTTTTAGCAAAAACCATATTTAATTATAATATAATTGTTCTATACCATATTGGACAAATGACAAATTGACTTGTTGTTTAAAAAATACTTCACACTTCTGCTTATATATTTTACGTATTTTGATGGAACTCGGAACCTACTTAATTGTGATGATTTCTTTAAATATATCGGCCATTCAAGACCCCAAAAATAATTGATGCCTTGGCAGTCTATAATAAGTTAAATACCTATATTTATTCATTATATAGATCTCCTTTTTTATAATTTAAGTAATGTGGAATCTATTCGCTACTAATATTCTATATGCAAGTTATTTATTTAGGGCTTGACAGGGCACCACATCACAGGTTTGAGACAAATTTCGTCTAGAATTGATAGAAAATTTAACTATGCATTCCACAGAAGCAAACCTATGTAAAACTAGGTTGTATTGTTAACCTGATCATGATAAGCCAGGTTTGATCATTGCTTCTATAATGTCTTACACTTACCGTTAATTTGGGCTTCAAGCAATACAAATGGTGTCCTTTATTACATCCATCACATAACAACATATTGTCAGGGTCGGTCTTCCGTCTACACAGTCTACAGCTCGCGTTGAGTATACTTGCTGACCAAGTCACACTTGAGTCCAGAGTGAAAAGGTGGAGTACTATCTGTGCGAAACTTCGGCACTCCATGAGGGAGACTTCCCATCGCTCCAGAGCATCGAATTCAAGGGGTTTGTTACGAGCTTCTCGGTCTTTGCGCTCTTTATCGTCGAGACCTGAAATAAAGAACAGCTATAATCTCTTATAAGAAATAACTTAAATTCATTTTTATTAAAAAAAAACATTAAATGAAGCAACTGATTTTGTAATAAAAACTTCATTAAGGTCTTAAGTCTTAATCTTCTTCAAGGAAAACTGTGATGGTGGTTATGAATATTACCAGCACACACGTTGCTTGTAGGTATTGTAAAAGGCGAGTAAAATATTTAATATATACCTCTGTCAATGCTACCTAATGTTGTCTAGTTAATAATTACCAAGAAAGGTTAATGGTAGGCAAGTATGTGGCTGGTCATAAAACTATTGGCAAAACTTTTATTATATGTATGATGGAAGATTACATCGACCACAAGTAATTGAGATAAGAGAAGTGTTATCAGATGATTTTGAAATCTTCTAAATAGAATAACATACAGTATTTTAAATTTTTTTATCGCTTGTGGTAGCAAACGAACAAGCAGCACACCTGATGGTAAGTGTCACTGCCGCCCATGGACCTTTGCAATACCCTTGGTAGGGTCCATGGGCGGCATACCTACTAGAACAATTCCCAAACCTACCCATGTGTGGTACTACTCCGGACGAACCGGTCCGCGGCTGTAGACAACTGTAACAGCGTAGACCACGCTGTTGACAGTTGTCTACCACTTTTAAAATATAAATATTTATGCAATATTAATACCAAATATTTAATTATGACAGAAAAAACGCAATCAGAGTTTCCACTTCTTAGCAATCCCTTTCGCCGACGCTGCAGCCTAGTTACCAGGAACACGCTAAATATTATATAAATATTAAATAAATTGTATTTTTTATACTAAAACCGACCGTCAAAATATAAGTGCAGGCAAAGTTAAATTTACCTAGTGGCCTCTTGATGTACTTGTGGTGTATCGCCTGGCTGACCTGCAGCAGTGCGGAGGCAAGTCCTCGAACCACGTCCGCGCCCGGCTCCTGCTTCACACCGTTCAATTTGGGCGCCCCCAGATAGTGTCCCGGGTCACGGTACTTGTTTATCGCTATTGACTTCATGCCCTCCTCATCTATATCTATATTAGATAAATATTGAATTATTTTTACCTCCTCCACTGTCAACTGAACCTTATTCACAATATTCAGAAAATATAAAACACCAATTTCTTTGGGATGATATAATAATAAACGCCACTCATAGAATAGCCATAAAACCTGGTAAGAACTTTATAGTCTAATACTTATCCCGGAAGAGTTACCCCTTAAGAGATGTAAACATATCCACCTTCTCCCCTACAATGCTTAATCGCTTGTACCTAATAGCGTGAGAGTCTATTGCCGTTAATCAGGCAATTCCAAACTCGCTTGTTGCTGAGTATTTCAATTTAGACAACTAAGTAATGCAAACAGATTATATCACTATTATTGAAGTAGATAGTTGGAGTAATCTTGTCGATTTATCTTCTTCTCAATACATATAAGTCCCGCGGTGGTGGGGTTCCTCCTTGAAGTACAATTGATTTAATACATCACACTAGTTGGACAATTTGGTATAGAATTTTATTCTGTAATCGAGTTTTTCTTCTCTTGCAGTAATATTATGTAATTTAGATATCTTGATCTTCATCCGCAATCAGTTCGATGATATCCGCGAAAATGTAAAGATCTATTTATTCTATTGCACAGAAAACAAATTCTATCAGAATATTTGCGTTTCGAATATTTCATATAGTTTCAATTTTAACGTATGAAAATGTTACTGTTAAATACAAACATATCACTCACCACTGGGTACTTTAAGGACTCCATTTGGTAGATGATAATCGTCTCTGTACTGTTTGTCTGGACCCCAAGTAAGGTAGTCAGCCTGTTTATCATAACCACGGAGCATTATAGTGCCACGCCACGCCTCACGGTCCTACAAAACATATTACCTACATCATTAAATAGACAAAAAATGATAAATGGTTAGTATAAAGTTTTGTTTAGACTTATCCTTCTGGTAACAAAGTATAAATTTAAGTCATTTGATCTATTGATCTTTGAACCAATCGACTTTCATTGTAGGGACATGAGAATTTGAAAGATCCTTTCGCAGCCCATTTAGCTTATACAGTCCATTTAGCTTATATGGTAAGGAGTCCGCACCTCCCGCATCCCACTTTCACACTAAAGATTCATCACAAGTAAATTAATGAACTTATACAGTTTTAGAAAAGAGCAAAAGCCTACAAAACTATATGCAAGCACCCATCATCACCATTTCTGATGTTCACGCGAGTATTTCACATTTGAAATAAACACTTTACAGAGCCCATGGTGATTGAAACATAAGACAATTAAAGAGAAACGCAATAAAATCGATAAAAATAATTTTATTTCAAACATCCGTCATATTCTCAACGTCCAAACCTACCCTTAATAGGAATAGAAATATGCCTCCACAAATATCTTGGAGAACTTTTTGAAGTAAAATTTTAATTATGGGGATTAATGTATCCTAGATTCACACGAGTTATATATTGTGGTAGTTTACATAAAGTGTTACCTTAATTTTGAGTGAGCCCAGACATCCATGGAAAATTTTTTCCTCCAGTTCAAGTATATGGTCCCTGAGTGATAGCTCCAGCGCCTCCGAGAGTGAGCAGTCGGGTGGTACGTTCAGTGATGGCTGGAACTTCTTGTGGCGTGTAAAGTGATGGGAGGGCTGCGGAGGTGACTGGAAACATTACAACAGTTTTTTTTAGTAAATGTATCGATATATTTTTTAAACGCTTCACTTTTCACTAAGAAATAAATTTTTATATTGCAGAAGATTTCACAAACTTTAAATTTATGAATTGCATTGCAATTTATCTTGCTCGGGACTCCAAGCAATCAAATGACACACAGACAAAGCCAACTATAGTTGACACATAAAGAATTATATTGGGAATCATATACACAATATTAGACTTAGTCAACTTCTGCACCAATATACATGTACAGTGTACTAAAACAGACAATATTATAATCAATATCTTTTATTATATTTGAAATATTAAAGAAGTCTTATCAAAGCATAAAAACTCTAGGAACTTCTGTAAGAACCTATCACTCTAATAGTCAATGAAAATAATACTGCACCATCATCAGATTGGATAGACTGATGTCTATCGCCATTTACAATCAGATAAAGGCATCTAAAACAAGATATGTGAACTGAGATGATTTGGGTCATTGGCTCTCGCTCAATAAACGAGACGCAATAGTAAATAGCTGTTACTCTGTGAAAGTGTAGCATAATTTCTGTGAAAGGGTAGTAATACCACATACAAGGCGGTCTTTTTATGGCTGTATACAGAAAATTAACATCAGTGTGAGTTTACCGTTAAAAATTGCTTAAAGTTTCGATAAAATATGGACATACCGGTGCTGCAGCAGGATTAAGTAGATGTACAGGACATTTGTTAATATAGTTCACCATATTAACTTTGTCTTGTTCCAGATTCTGTCTCAGCTCACTCTCTCTTACACCTCTCTTGTTGAGTGATTGGATCAGGCCTTCCAGTTGTTCTTCTGTGTGGTATACCATCCAGCGTGGTCGATCAGCCTGAAACAGTATAAATGTTATACTAATTAGTAACATTATACCATAAATTTTTTCTATCTATATACAATTATAAAATTTAAAGTTACAATATGTACTCTTCTTTCATAGTACATATTGTAAAAGTTATTGGCAATAGTTTTATGACTGGCGACCTGCCAGACGTCAACCCTTCTTGGGAAATTGTAATTGTTGACCAAACGGCATCAGATGGAGATGGATCAGGTCATTACGACGCTCTTGGTCTTGGTCGTCTTTTACGACGTTCACGAGCGAAGTAAGGGTTGGTAGTATTCGTAGCCGCTACCACATAGCTGAGAGAATTTGTATTGATTGACACATTAATCTCAGGTAATATTATAACTTGAGTTCTAAATAATCTTATTTTGTAAAATAGCCTATTTATCGGGCAATGCTTTACTATAAAATTTCAGGCTGTAATAGATAACGCTACGACAAATATGAGCGTATCAGTGTCTAAACATGCGTAAATCGGGCAACATTTGATAACAATGATACATCGCGCCTCAAGCTTTCTGTCACCGTTGTCATGGCAACTGCTATGATAACAAAAATGGTGATTACTCTGTAGATATTATTAATATCATAATTATTATTATTGCTATAAAAACAACATAATAATATAAAATACTCGATATTCAATACCCGCAAGTGAAGCTGTGTGGCTACGCTTAGCCGTACATGGTCTTAGTTATTGGTTAATTGGTTTCTTGCATTGCATAGAAGGTGAAATGTTATCAATCTCCTTCAATCCCGCTTGCTTAACTTTTCTAATAAAATTTGTTGCAGGTTCCAAGACAATTAAAATCATTTCCTGCCTGATTGCCTGAGTGTTAAACCTCAGTGTTATCTATGGAAATCATTATTTATCTTTCTATGCATTCTCATCAAGGTTGAATTTTAATTAATAGTAAAGCTTATAATAATAAACAAATAGCAGTAACATACTTCTGAGAAACTTAAAACACCAATAGCGATCGCTAAACTGCCTTGCCAAATTTGGCGTCTATAGCATTCCTCTTCCTTGTAAGGGATACCCATACAGGGTGGAAGTGGACCGCTCCCGAAAACAAAGACAGGTGACTCTACTAGACCTACTTGTAATGATAGGCTGGAAAAAAAATCGATTCGGATGAAAGAAATTGTTTTTTCATCCGAATCGATTTTTTTACACACAAAGGACCACAAGTAGGACTAGTAGGGTCCACCTGTCTTTGTTTTCAGGAGCGGTCCACTTCCATCCTGTATATAACAATGGACGTTAATAGACCGATGGATGGATGAAATCATAATGAATATACCTTTCCATGTACATAACATGTGCTGTTATCTCCTGTACACATGAGTAGATCTCGTAACTGCTGCGTAACAGACTCCAGGCCGTTTAATTTGTGTGAAAGACCGTTTAGACTTGTGAGAGGTTTTTTAGGAGAATTGCCGCGCGAGTTGGCACCTGATTCATTTTCTTTGTCGCTTCCAGCTAAAACGGAAAATTAAAGTTAGTCTATAAATTGCAATAACTATGAAATATGAACATTATTAAATTTATATGTAACTAGCATCTAGTCAAGATTTAATCAATCAAGTTTTTCGGTAATAGTACTTTTTCCTTAAATAAAAGGTAAGCTGGGTCGCCGGCATGTCATCGTAAGTATATAAGTCAAAGGGTAACCAATCGATCGGTGTACCAAAGTCTAAGCTTCGGTTTTGGTGGTTCACTCAATAGGGAATATGCACGTGACACAAAAATGAACAAAATATTTTTTTTTGTAATCTTTTTTGCTTAAAAAACATACTTATACAATTATTTTTGAAATTCATCATTATTTAATAGTGAAATTTAATTATCAAAAATCGTTTTTTTTTTAAATTCGCTCGCACATTTCTAAAACGCGACGCGATTGGTTGTTCAAAACGTGACGTCATCGTACACTCGAGTCTTTTGGTATCAAGGTGTTTCTAGTGATTATTTTTTATCGTTACCCAGTTATTTCATGAGTTTTCTGTGTTCAAGTATTAATCTTTGTTAATGAGAGACTGTCCTAATGTCATTATTTTGTATTGCATATAATTCTCTGTATCTGAAACCCAAAAGATAGATAAGTAATAAATAATTTCGAACTTTTCTCTTACTCTAATAAGTTACATGTTTTCATTCATAGGTATCATAGATGACTAAACATATAATACTTTTATGGATAAAGATCCACGTACCTATTAGATATTGAGAATATATCTTTAAGAACTTTACGTAAACTAGGTAGGTATGTGTACGTCGAAGTTTGTAAACAAAACAAGTATGTGCATGTAATTAAGGAAAAATTAATCTTTTATGTAGGTACCTACTTCATCACTTCTCTAATGTGTTTACTTACGTTAAAATGATCTTCACAAAAGTATAAACTGCTCAAACACGACACATTGTCTTTTCTCATCGCCTTGCATCATTTTTTTCTTATTTATAACATTTCTCGGAATAAGGAAACATACTTTGTTAGGTGCAGGTAATAAGTTGACTTTATACTCACTTTTTTAATTTTCAATAATTTCGTGAACCAAACATTTCGTTGTTGACATCTAACTTGTGTGTATTCTGACGTCACAGAGGCGCGCCATAATAGCCGCGTTTAAATCGCCCAAAAATGATAGTGATTTTAATAAAAAAATTTTTAGCTTAATGGTTTATATTTTGGATGTGTTATATTTATTTTTGATAATGTAATAACTAGCAGAAACGTTTAAAAAAAAAGTCATGCATATTCCTCATTGGTGAAGAGAAAACACAGGTATTATCGCCACGCCGCCTTTGAACATCCCGGACAGTGGAACACGCTAAAGGCGTACGTTTGTCGTCACAAAATAAAATAGAATATATATATACATATATACCTTTCTCCTTTTGCGCCTCGAACATTTGCGAGACATGCGCTAGTGTGTCCGATGGATCTCCTTGATTGTTGTTTGTGACCGGCATGACTGGCTTGTGGCACGCGCCCCGCGGCTCCGAGCCAGCTTCCACGAAAAGACCAGCCACGGCACGCTGCACCCAATAGCGACGATACGCACGGTCCGTACCTAGAAAAACATAATACAATTCTACTTAATCCAAAAAAATATGTTTGTAATACAAACTACACATGTGGTGACAAGATAAGAATCGCCATTCCATACTTTGGCTAAGGATCTTCTCAGGAGAGTGAGCAGTTGCTCTCTTTTGGAAAACATTAAATCTCACTATGGTGCTATCCATTAATCACGTGAGATTTGAAAGAGGGGGTGGGGCGGTGGTTTTGACAAAAATCACGAAACATCACAAGGGGAAGGGGGGGTGTAGTAAGATATCACGTGTATTTACTTTTCGTCAAACGCTGCGATTTCTAAACTGAAAAGCAGCTTAAAAATGCTAAAAAAAGATCACGTGATTAATGGACGTCCCTATGATAGCCAGTTTGCCTGCCACGAGTGGCGACTACGTCACTATTCTCTCACTTGTGGGCAAGGCCAGGATGAGGATACAAAAAACGGCAGAATATTATGAGTAAAGTTTAAATATAACATACTCACCAATATAAGAAGTAAATTCAAACAGCTCAATCTGAAGCTCTTTTAACTTCTTCTCATACTCCCTCCTCTTGTCTTCACTATCTGCAATTAGTTTCTCTATCGCAATCTTCGTTTCTTCGTCCACCGCCCTTGCTGCTTCCCCAATAAGTTTGTTTTCTTCTTTTTTGGCAGCTGCTTCTTTGCGAAGCTCTTGCTTAGCAGCTTGGACTTGAACCTCGCGTTTGCGTTCATTAATCTGTGGGTAGTTGAAAAATAATTGATACAGTTTACATTGAATAACTATTGGTTTTATTTCTCATACATTGAACTGTTAATGAACATCCACTCTAGATATAGGCCTACTAACGTGTGAGGATAATGCCCATAATAGTCGTGTTTGTCAGACAAGTTGGCGATTAGTGTAATAGGATACTTCTACTATCCACTTCCTGGTTATTCCCTTATGCAGTTTTTACAACTTCCACTGGCATATTAGATAAATATGGGTAGGCACACATTGTCACCTATCAAAATAATTTAATAGACCTTCTATACCACGCTGATTAGACGCAGTTGGCATAGATTTAGGGGACGTCCATTAACCACGTTATCTATTTTTAGTAGTTATATTTTACTTACATTGTCACCTGTGATACCTAAACTGACCTACCCACCTGGAGACTAAACTCGTAAGGACTGTTGTTAAAAACATGAATAAGCATTGTTTCAATTCTCAAAATATCTCTAAATAAATACCTGATGCATCCTAACTGCCTGTTTCGCGTTCCTGTGGTCATCCAATTTCTCCTCAACGACATCACGCACCGTCGCATAACTGAGGACCTGGTTCATCAGGCACTGCATGATCAGGAATTTGTCCTCTGCAAAGAATTATACGCCAATGTCAATACCCTTAGTACGTAAAATATTTTAGCAATATCATCCGCTAACTAAGCGGGCCGCCGGTACTGATACATTAATTTCAGTTGTCCGCCCAGCGAGAGCACTCGAGTCTGTCACGCAACATTTTGCGTTTGCCTTACGTTACGTGATTCCAAGAAAACCACGTCTATGTTCTAATTATCCACCGATACCAAACACCTGGTTCTAGTGACCCGTCCGCACGCCATAGAAAAGAGGCAGGTTTTAGTAAATTTATTTTTCAGTTCTCAAATTGGTAATATCCTAATTTTAATTGATTGATGGTGTAATTTAGAAGATGGTTACGTACCGAGAGTGAGGTCAGATACGTGCATGGTGGCGAGTCGGGCGAGCAGATTCGGATGTGCAACTCGCAGACGTAAGCCAGCATCATCGGCGCTTGTGTATCCACCACGCTGGTGGTAACGCCACGTAGCGCAGCGCCGGCCAGCCGCCGAGCCCGAAGACAGCAAATGCAATCTGTAAATGTTACGTATATATGCACTTCTATTTCTTCTTCTTTAGCTGGTATATGTTCCATTCTAATATGTCACGTTGGCCAGATTGATATACAGCAATTTGTTTTGAGTTTGCCTATTATTTGAATACATCTTTTACTCGTGTTTTACGATACCCGCGGTATATAAAGAGATGAATTGTATTTTTATTTTTCGTAACTATATGGTTTTCTTTTAAATAAAGGCAACACATTTTCATACGGAAAATATTCCTCTCATCATCCCAAAGCTTAAGCTCCCGATATTTAATAATAAATTTGAATATTAATTTTACAACTCTTTCGCCAATAGTAAGCCATATCATTAGGACAGTAGCTCAACTAATTTTTGGCTTATTTCCCATACAATTTGAACAGATTAATGATTGAACAGATTGCAAAAATGACGAAGAGGTTAACATATCTACAGTGCAATATCGCTGATTCGATTCCCATAGTGTACAATAATGACATACACGTACGTACGTACAACGGTAACATATATATTATGATATAAATAAATAAAAAAAACTACCTTCAAATATGTGAGTATCAATATACCAACCTTAAAACCTCACTGACTGTGGTCGGGTCGAGGGGCAGCTTGCTAAGTGGCGTACCCAAATATGTTTGTGACCATTTACTAGCCTTCGTCGCCAATTCAACAGCTTTTGTGACACCCATCTCACTGTCCACCTCTTTATCCTCTGCAAAAAGAGTAATAAAGAAAATTATAGTGTGTTTTCTTTAAATTGGTAAGGTTAATTCGTAAAGAAAATACATTTTTTTTGACGACACGGTTAAAATCTCTTTATAAAAACCAATGATACATTAAAGTTTGACATTCTAAGAATATTGTATGAAATTTTCACAAAGAAATATTATAAAATACGGCAATGGCAGCAATTCTTCGGACGTGCCTCAGGAAAAAGTACAATTGCGGTGCCCCTCATAACTTGGTACTGGATCATTCGAAATAAAAAAAAAAACAAAGCTTTTTCGTTAGATAATAGTATTCCCCAGGTAACACTGGAAGAGTTTTATTCAAATTTAAATTTTAAAATTTTTTAGAGCACTGAAAGTGAAAAAACACGATTTTTTGCGAGAATATTGACTTATTTTGATATTAAATACTAAATATTGGTCACGAAGACATAAATTTCGAACGCCATCTCGCTTATCGTGCGCGGCGATTATGTTGTTATTCTCCATTCTTAGGGAGACCTGAACAGTAGATATCAATAGATTGTGAGACGGATGGGTTCCAAAGAAAAAGTTACTGAACATCACTCACCTGTAGACAATTGTATGCCACCAGTTTCATTGTATTCCTCAGCCTCATCCTCTTGCAAGGAGAACACTGTAGTCAAGAACATCTGTATCAGATCACTGAACACGCCAGCGTGTTCTTTCATTGTCAGCGATTTCCTAAAAGTTTCCAAATCCAGTTGGTTGTGGAAAACATCTTTGACCTTGAGTACTTCGGCATACGTGTAGACAAATTCGAGAACAGATAGGAAGTCACCGAAATGTTGGTGCGGAATGTCTTGCACATCTATTGGAGTGCCTTTTGGTATAATCTGTGAAGGTAAAAATAGTTCAATATCACTAGATGAATGAATGGTTTGATATATATATAAAACGTGTAACGACTGAAGATGAAGTCAGAACTTATGCCTATCTAGTTCTATATGATATTCAATTTGGGTTTATCCTAGAATATGTTATATTTCAACGGTTAATATACTCTAAAGACCGACAGGCTACCAAAGTCAAAGAAACTGTTCCAGTGGTCCGCTCAATAGCCTAAAAGGCGGTCCCTCGTCATCCTTCCGATGTCCTGGTTGTCTTACCTTTTGGTCTTCTAGCTCCATGTCATCTTTAACCTTTTGCCATTCCTTCATGTAAGCTTGGAATCGAGCAACTTTCTCCTTCTTTTTCATTCTCTCCTCTTCTTTTCTTAATCGCAGCTGTTCCTCTGCTTTTCGCATCTTGTCAGCTAACTCTTGTGCACTCTTCTTAGCTGCTGGATCAGCAGGCGGTTTACTCTTTTGTACTGTAAAATTAGTTTTTTGTTATATATTCAACATAATGTAGAATATTAATTAATGTGTTTTCGAGTATATTATACATGTTAAATAAAACCATTTTTATGAATTATATCGCGTTTATATTTGATTTTTACTTTGCCGACATTTCGAATACTGCTCAACATTCACAGTCAGGAGAAGACGAAAGTGTTCCAGGTTCAACAAGTCATCATTATCACAGAGGGTTTTTTAACTACTGACTACTGTATTAGTTATGATGTCAGTTGTTCGACACGTCGGAAAAGCAAAAATCAAATACGTTAGTTAATAGTTCTTAACAATAGTTTTTATTTCATTGATATGTTATGAATAAAATTTAAAAGTTAGAGGCGCGAAGATTGATCCTTGGACAAAACTTAATCAAGATGTTATTGAAATATAATCTTTATTTGTTTTCTATCATAGAGTTAAAAATAGCATTGCTCCATCCATTTATAGATGCTGGGTATCATCTCATATAGATCCCACTACTAAGCCTTCTCTGCAATAGACATTTGACCTACTATACCATGCTGGTCAGACAGATTGGTACAGGGTTTATTTCGAATTTTCTTTCTCTTGCATAGATATTTGTATATTAAATCTCTTATTGCATTTTTACTTCATCAATAGACGGATCACGAATGCCAGTGTGCAAAATAATTACTCGCGAAAAACTGACATTTTTATAGTAATATCTAATGCCTGAAAATAAATCTTACCTTCAGTTTTGTCAGTTTTTTTCAAGAATTTGTCCATAGACTGCTGGCCTTTCTTATCAGGACTGGGTTTCTTGAAGGATTTGTTCAATTTGGTGGCAGTTCCTGGTTTTGTTTGAGTTTTGCTAGCAGGAGGAGATTTGAGAAGTTTTTTGGATAAGGCAAAATCTGGTGGATTGCCCGTGAATATTTGGTCAAAGCTCACTTTGCTTATATTGTATTTTTCTAGTATTGCTTGCTGTAAGAAAATAATAACGAGTTTATTAAAAAAAAAAAAAAACACCCTCCATTAAGGAAATAGTCCTTGTATTGCAGGGGACTTCACAAATATTTAATTTAACTGACACAAATTACACCCAGCTTTAGAAGAACAATTTGTGAATCACACCAACTGTTGTCCTACGTAAGGATCGAATCACGACACTGGCACGGTAAGTCGGTATCTTATCCACTACGCTATCTGTGCAGTCTAACACATCCAATTAGTTAATCCGATTTTAGAAATACAAATGAGATGTAGAGAGGAGATATTCCATAGTATCATTCTGTTGACTAATTCTACACATTTTAAGTTGAATTATTCTAATAATAACATCATTAATAAGTATTTGCTTAACTG
This sequence comes from Lymantria monacha, assembly GCA_905163515.2. Taxonomy (NCBI): domain Eukaryota; kingdom Metazoa; phylum Arthropoda; class Insecta; order Lepidoptera; family Erebidae; genus Lymantria; species Lymantria monacha. Next base: position 27,049,256 of record LR991100.1, read on the forward strand.
TTCTATAACAATAGAATAAGGCACTATTTTATCTCATAAGATTTGGTAACAGACGTGCAATCAGCCCATCTGATGACGCTCAAGGACCTCTGTAATATTAAGGGCACAGTCAGGGTTGAGTTTTGGTCAGGTGTTGAGCACTATAAGGTGGAAATGAAATGGAAATGAACATTCAATGGCAAGCATATACACAGGAAAATTGTATATATTAAGATAAGAAATCTAATAAAAGTATCATTGCAAAATTTAATCAACTATTTTACATCCATATAGGACGAAAATTAACAAACGGTGGAACATGTGTTTATTGATTGTTACTGAAGATTTGTTTGTCATTTGTGCTTAATATGAAGGTAATAAATAAAGATTTCTTCCGTGTGGTGACGGAGTAAGAATACTATTCACCACCCCATATCTTACCCGTGGGTGATCGTAAGAGACGACTAAGGGATATACGACGCATATAACATCTATGCGAGAGAAGGAAAACTCAAAACAAAACCCTACACCAACACGTCTGACCAGCGCGGTATAGTAGGTTAATTTCCCTCCCATTACGGAGGAGGCCCGAACCCAACAGTGGGACATTTATGGGCTGTGATGATGATGAAATAAAGATTTACTTTTTCCCCAATACAAACTTTGCGATTACGTCAAATCCCTTTGGGGTTGAATTTCATAAAATCCTTTCTTAGGGATTCTCTATATAACAAAAAGAAACTACTGTCAACGTTTCACATTTCTAGCTTTAGTAATATCGACTTGGTGTTAATGATTCAATAAACTAGCTTCTTATTATACATAGAGACATATGCACACATATATACAATAAAATGTTCTATTAAATATTACGATTAATTAATAGCAACACACAAAAGTGAAAAAAAATTGTAGTTACGATTTAAATCATAATTAGTGTAAATAATAAGATCTAATTAATACATGTGCGTAAGTTTTAGATTTAAATAATGCCCCAAGCTCAATTAAAATATTCAAAATACATACCTATTAACTACATTTTAAGTGATTTCAATAAAGGAGAGGTTTTTCAAGTACTCTGTATATTTTTTTATACTTGGGATTATTAATTATTGCCTGATTTATGATGCAAGATTTTGAGTTTTCGTTAGATTACAAAGAGGACCATATTAATACGTTAGGCTTATTAATACCTTGGACTTCAAAAACATACTAGAAAACCCTTCAAAATCAAATTGCTTAGTGATCGAGATATATTTTTTAAAGGTCTCCACCACCCTGCACTAAGGAAATTATCCTTGTATTGCCGGGGACTTTATTAACGCAGACATATTACACCCAGGCTCAGAACAACAGCTCGTGGATCGCACAAAGTATTTTTCTACATAGGAATCGAACCCACGGCACTGGGACGGAAGGTCATTAGTATCTTAACCACTGCGGTATCTGTGCAGTCGATATTGACAGATATACGATTCTAACAACGAACTTAATGCAATTTGCGTGTGCCTTGCAAGGAAGGACCAATTTATCATAGCATCTTAGTCCCTAGAGTAACTCTCTAAATCTCCGAGAGTGTTGAGAAAATATCCAGCAAGATCCAGTTTGAAAGTCATTTGATGGACAAGACTAAATTAGTGAGCAAAAAAAATCCTAAACAGAGCTCTAGGCGGTACTTCACGTAGAGGAGATTTTTTGCCGCGATATAAGAATTTATACTTTAGTGCGAGAAACTGTCTTTTAAAAAATAAAAAGTAAAATACATATTTTAGTAATATGTGGACATGCCTTTCATAATTTAATATTAAAAATTAACATGATTAAGCTAAAATCGGCCGAATATCATATGTTAAAAAAGTAGCCGAATAAGCAGAATACAGAATAATGTGTGGCGACAAAATTAGAATACAATTATCAATACCCCTCATTTTACCGTAAATATATCCGTAAATAAATAAAAAAATCGGCTAAGGCACCAAAGGAGTGAGCACAAGCTCTTTCCTGGGATAATTAAAACCCCATTGCGATCGTTAATCGTCCTGCTGAGAGTAACTATTAATGTACTATCCCCTCATTTGAAATGGAGGTCTACGTCCAGCAATGGATGGTGAAAGTCTGAACAATAATGATGATTACCTTAATACATATAATTCCCTCAGCTCCACTCACGACGAACTGTTTGAGGAACAGGCGGTTCTTATCACGTGTGTAGACACCTTTGCGCCGGCGCACCCGGTCGGACGGTGCGGTACCTATCTGCCCTGATTCCGAAGGGTCTAACTGATGGTACTGTTCCACTTCATAGCAGTATGATGAGGCTGGTACGAGGGTTTTGCTGTAATGATCAAAATAAATAAGCACAGTAATTAATAATTCTACACAAACAAAAAAAAAATAAGTAATGATAATGTAAATTTTAAATATATATTCCGTACGTGTGTTTGTGAATGAACTCCTAAACTGCTTAGCAGAATTTGATGAGAATGTTTGTGTTTGATTTAGATATTTACAGTACACGCTGTGTTTGCGGCTACGTATACTAAAGCCCTTACATTGCTCGTAGGTGTCGTAAACGAAGGCTAAGAGTTTTAAATCGAGCTGGGCCAACTCCACCTGATGCCGTCTGATCAACAATTACATTCACAAATGGAGTAGTACATACTGCTTAGACCACATTTAACTGAGATAAGAGCAGGATGATGGTGATTCGCATTCACAGTTAAACTCTGATGACATAAATTGACTTCTAGTTATATTGTTATTTCGGATTAGTACGAAATTGAATACATACATACATATCATCACGCCATATCCCTTGCAGGGTAGGCAGAGAGAACAGAGTGCCAGAGAACTCTATCTCTGCATACTTCACTCGCTTCCTCAACATTCATAATTCTCTTCATACACGCTCGCCGGTTTCGGAGACTCTTGACTCCACCTTCCTTCAGTACATGACCGATCTGGTCTAGGTAGGTTAGTCTCGGTCTCCCTCGGTACCTACATCCTTCCACTTTCGCATTGTATATCTTCTTAACCAGGCGTTCGTTCGGCATTCTTTCCACATGTCCGAACCATCGGAGCATTCCCTTTCGCATCTTTACACCAATACTCTCTTTCATACCTACTCGCTCTCTTACGTCGTCGTTACGAATGCGGTCGGTCAGCCTAACTCCACAGATTTTCCGCAGAGATCGCATTTCGACCGCATTAATTTTACTATCATACTCTTTTCTGCATACCCAACTCTCGCTTCCATACAGTAATGTTGGGACAAGCACTGCGTTATGTATTGCTACACGTGCCTTCTGGCTGAGGTGGTGGCTGCCGAGAAGTTGCCCCAACGCTCCGTTCACTCTATTTCCCGCATTCACTCTTCGCTCTATATCAGTGGTGTACCTTCCATCTCGGCTAAATCCACATCCAAGATATACAAATTCATCCACTTGCTCTAGTACATCATTACCTATTGTTACTCTTACATCTGTTCTGGTTTTATCTCTTTCAAAGACCATTATTTTGGTTTTGCTCACATTCACGCGTAGACCCCTTTTCTTACAATCTTCTGTCATTGTGTCGACTAGGGTCTGCAGGTCAATCGCTGACTGTGCCAGCAGGACTGCATCATCTGCATAAAGCAGAGCAGTGACCACTGAGTCGCCCATCTGGACTCCCACATTCATATCGTTCAACCTTTGGAGACATTTATCCAGATATATGATAAACAGCCTGGCTGACAGAACGCACCCCTGCTTAACGCCGATATTGACGTCAAACCAAGGCGACATTCCATCATCCAGCCGCACACAGGCTCTACAGCCCATGTAACTGGACTGCACAGCCTGTAGCAGTTTACCGTTAATACCATACTCCGGTAAAATGTCCCAAAGTTCCTTTCGTACAACCGTGTCAAATGCTCTCTCCAGATCCACAAAACTGCAGAAAACCCTCTGACCTAGAGCCAGATGCTTCTCCACAATGTTGCGCAGAGAGAACACTTGATCCATGCATCCCCTTCCACTCCTGAAACCTCCTTGTGTCTCACACAGTAAACCATCGGACACCATCCTCATTCTCCTTTCAATAATTTTTCCATACACTTTTGCTGCCAAACTGGTCAAGCTTATGGCTCTGTAATTTGCGCAGTCATAACGTGAACCCTTGTTTTTAAACAAAGGCACGATGACTGCGCTATTCCAGTCCCTGGGAACCATTCCCGAGCTCCAACATAAATTGAGGAGCAACAGGAACGCCTCCCAGACACAAGAGCCACCAAGCTTGATCATCTCGGCAGACACCATATCAATGCCCGCTGCCTTACCATTTTTCAAACTTCTTATCGCCCATTCAACTTCATCCATACTGATGCCATCGGAGGACGCCGTTGTCGAATGTTGATCTACTAAACCACATCCAACACCGGCGCCAACCGTAGCATCCGCATACATATCGCCAAAATATTCACTCCATCGGCTTAACACGTCTTGTGTTTGTGTAAGAATGTCTCCACCTTTAGACCTTATTTTATTCATTCTGAAGGCTGACCAACCACCCCGAGACTTCTTCACCTCCCTCCAAAAGAGTTTGGTGTTACCCTCGAAGTTTTTAGTCAGCCTATCTTCTGCACTCATACTTGCTCTATCACGTTTCTCTTTCACTAAGGCCTTGGTGTCATTCTTACATTGCCGATATATTTCTTTCTTCTGTTCAGTCATACTGTCATTCAGATTCAAAGAAGAGACATAGTCCAGCCACGCTTTCTTCTTTTGCTCTACGGAAGCTGCCACTTCCGCATCCCACCATGCATCACCATTTGTTTTTCTATGCTTCTTTGAACTTCCACATACTTCTTTCGCTGTATCTACCATACTCTCTTTCAATACTCTCCAGCATTCTTCAATGTCCGATTGCGGCTGGCTTGCCATCGTCAGCCGTTCTCGGACACCCTCTGCATACTTTTCTCTTACACACTCTTCTTGCAACCTTTCAACCTTTATTCTTTCAAGCCCTCCGAAGTGGACACGCTCTCGCCAGTGCCTCCACTTTCTGAACAGACCACTAAGTCTCGCAATAACGAGATAGTGGTCCGTGTCGACTGTGGGGCCCCTGTAGGCTCTTGCGTCCAATATTTTGCTTCGGAGGCGACTGTCTACCAAAATTAAATCTATTATGCTTTTCTGTTCATTCCTTCTCCATGTATACATATGGATGTCCTTATGTTGGAAAAATGTGTTTGACACAATAAGGTTTCTCTCCATGCATACATCCGCTATGAGCCTACCTGCGTCGTTCACTCTCTTATCACCAAATGGACCAAGTACGTCCTCATAGTCGGGACGCTTGGTCCCCACCCATCCGTTCAAATCTCCGCATACAATCACGCGTTCACTGGTTTCTGCCATATCCAGAAATTGAACATTAAAAAATATATCGGGCCAAATCTGAATCGAACGTGACAGCATCTAACCTCATTACCTGCCGTACATTATCTCCCTACCAGCATGTGGACGAATCATCGGTACCGAGACCTTGCCCTGAACTTCAGTATGGTAACCTTACCGGCTATTGATTGTGCCGCATCTAATTTATAGTCAATTTAATTAATAATTAATTTCATTATGAGACCTATGTTAGTTTTTGTATATCTTGGATGTGGATTTAGCCGAGATGGAAGGTACACCACTGATATAGAGCGAAGAGTGAATGCGGGAAATAGAGCGAACGGAGCGTTGGGACAACTTCTCAGTAGCCACCACCTCAGCCAGAAGGCACGTGTAGCAATACATAACGCAGTGTTTGTCCCAACATTACTGTATGGAAGCGAGAGTTGGGTATGCAGAAAAGAGTATGAAAGTAAAATTAATTCGGTCGAAATGCGATCTCTACGGCAAATCTGTGGAGTTAGACTGACCGATCGCATTCGTAACGACGACGTAAGAGAGCGAGTAGGTATGAGAGTATTGGTGTAAAAATGTGAAAGGGAATGCTCCGATGGTTCGGACATGTGGAAAGAATGCCGAACGAACGTCTGGTTAAGAAGACATACAATGCGAAAGTGAAAGGATGTAGGTACCGGGAAAGACCGAGAGTAACCTACCTAAACCAGATCGGTCATGTACTGAAGGAAGGTGGAGTCAAGAGTTTCCGAAACCGGCGAGCGTGTATGAAGAGAATTATAAATGTTGAGGAAGCGAGTGAAGTATGCAAGGATAGAGTTCTCTGGCACTCTGTTCTCTCTGCCTACCCTGCAAGGGGCATGGCGTGATGGTATGTATGTGTATGTATGTACCTATGTTTAGAGATTGCTTGATACCATAAACCATTTGTTCTTTGCGAAAATTTCCTTCTGGAGTTTGTTGGCTCAAGCAGCCAATCATTGGTTACAGAGTCAGAATAAAAGTACCACTCACTTTCTTTTATATCATCATTCTCCTACTCTTATCCCAATTACTTGGAGTCGATACAGTATGTGCTCTTATTTCATAGTACATATTGTAAAAGTTATTGGCAAGTTTTATGACCGGTCGCCTGCCAGACGTCAATCCTCCTTGGGAATGTTATTGTTGACCAAACGGCATCAGATGGTGTTGGCCCAGGGTCATTATAAAGCTCTTAGTCGTCTTTTACGATATCCACGAGCAAAGTAAGGGTTGGCAGTATTCTTAGCCGCTACCACACAGCACTTTTCATTCTTATATAAGGGTGCCGATTTTATTACTAGAATAACTTAAACTGGGTGTAAGAATGACGTCATAAAAAACAATAAAGTTAGTTGCAGACTCCTAGCTCTGCCCAATCCAGAGATAAAGTGATTTGTTTCTTATCAAAACAATAGGTTTGCCAGCGTACATTGACCTGTAGGTACATTTCGACCCAGCTGCGCGGCGGTAAGCGTAGCGAGAGCGGGACTATTTGCCTACTAGTTCAATGTCACACGCTCATGCGTGTATAGTATATGCCTACATCGAACTTTTATAGTACAAAGTGTATTGACCGCTTATCATTAGGGCAATTTAATCAAAATTAGGTACTATTTTTTTTACTGATTTGGATAGTGTATCATGGTCTGATACACCTCCTTCAAGGATTCTACTAATTAAATCGGCAACCTGTATAATATAATATTTAGTTAATCTTATATATAATATTATCTTTAAATCAAAAATCATTTCGACTCACTTTCTTGTACATGGGTATCTTAAACGACGACGAATACTTAGTATTTATTCACGTTGACTCGCGGACGCGATCACGAAATATCAAACATATGGCGTAATATCAAAGTGTTCACGTACGAAACGCACGCGCGGTCTAAATAGCGGGCAAGCTAGCGACTGGCGCGCGCGTTACGCTCGCGGCAATATCAAACGCGTGAGTTGTATAGTGTGTGTTTACGTCGAACTAGCGACGAAGCGTGCGATTCATTCGCGATGTCAGGTAAGTTCGATCAATATGAACTTGTCGCTAGAAACGATATCATGTCTTTCGATACAGAAGAGTTTACACTCGCGCTAACGCCTGGCGGCCAATGTGAACACGAACTCGCTACGTCTACCGCGCGTGCGGGCGCGTGAACAAGCACTAAAGGATATAATATGCAAATAACATCTATTACAACAGAAGGAGAACTTCAAATACCTTATATCAACACATCTGACCGGCGTAATATTAGGTAAATTTCCCTTCTGTTGTGGAGGTGGCTCGAGTCCAGCAATATAATATTTATATATTAGATGATGATAATGATGATAAAGCGTCACCTTAATATTCTGTTCGTTTACAGATATCATAGATTATTATTGTTATCGTAACTAATATTATAAATTAACTAGCGGCCGACCCGGCTTCGCACGGGTGAACATTTATTTATTAAACATTTTGGCATAAATACGAACAATAAATGCAGGACATACCTAAATAATAATGTATTTAGCAATAGTGTATCGCTGGCTTTCCTTGGGTTGATGTTTGAAAACAAAATGAGTAAACAGAATAAATGACATCAACTGGTAATTTTTAAAAACATTTCACTGAGGTTTAGAGTATAGGTATACTAATAATAATTAGACACATTATATACCTACTATTACTGTATAAGTACTGATTATCACATATTTCATAGAATAAAAAATATAGCACCCCGACTTATGTGCTAAGGTTTTTTTTTACATTTATTTTTCCTTTTTGTTTTATATATTTTTTTTTATTTGTGTATCATTTGTTTATTCAAGTACATCTTTTATTTTAAAGACTTAAATGTTATTAGATTTTATTTTAATTTTCCATTTTTACCTTAATGCTTCACTATACACTATGTTAGCAGTGGTATTTGTAGATGGTAATAAAACATATTGATTTTCAGGAGACCCTACTCGAGAAAGTGCAACATATAGTTGGCTATGAGAAAAGCACTCTTTTCTTAGATCGATGCCAACCATAGAAAAAGTTTGTCCCTGGGATTTATTTATTGTAAGGGCAAACGATATCTTTACAGGAAACTGTAATCTTTTAAAAGATATAGGACAATCCGTCGGTATCATCGGGATCCGCGGAAAGTGAACAAGCTGTCCGGCCGCGGGGCCGGTGATGATAGTAGCTACAATTACATTGTCTCGCAATTCCATAACCAAAAGTTTTGTTCCATTACACATATTGGGAGGGCTTAAATTTCTCAGAGCGCGCACCGGCGCGTCACGGCGGCGAATTAATTTTATTTCAATTTTATTAAACTCGTAATATCTTTCGAATGGAGTGTCCGATTTTAATAAAATAAAAAGTTATTTACAGGTATTTAAACAGCCTTGCTTGAGAAATCATTTATTTAGGTAAGGATTAAGGCAAAGAAAGGTATAAATAACTTGGTCTGATTATGGTCGAAATTTCTATTAAATTTTAAAATGTTAAAAAGTAGTTAGAGTGACATAACTACAATAGTTAGACACATGCTATCGCGACATTTTTTGTAGATATTGATATGTTCTTTAATATTGTGGAACATTTTTGGTTCTATTATCAATAGTATGTAAGAAAAGAAAAGGGGAAAAGGGGTCTACGCGTGAATGTGAGCAAAACCAAAATAATGGTCTTTGAAAGAGATGAAGCCAGAACAGATGTAAGAGTAACAATAGGTAATGATGTACTAGAGCAAGTGGATGAATTTGTATATCTTGGATGTGGATTTAGCCGAGATGGACGGTACACCACTGATATAGAGCGAAGAGTGAATGCGGGAAATAGATTGAACGGAGCGTTGGGGCAACTTCTCGGCAGCCACCACCTCAGCCAGAAGGCACGTGTAGCAATACATAACGCAGTGCTTGTCCCAACATTACTGTATGAAAGCGAGAGTTGGGTATGCAGAAAAGAGTATGAAAGTAAAATTAATGCGGTCGAAATGCGATCTCTTCGGAAAATCTGTGGAGTTAGGCTGACCGACCGCATTCGTAACGACGACGTAAGAGAGCGAGTAGGTATGAAAGAGAGTATTGGTGTAAAGATGCGAAAGGGAATGCTCCGATGGTTCGGACATGTGGAAAGAATGCCGAACGAACGTCTGGTTAAGAAGATATACAATGCGAAAGTGGAAGGATGTAGGTACCGAGGGAGACCGAGACTAACCTACCTAGACCAGATCGGTCATGTACTGAAGGAAGGTGGAGTCAAGAGTCTCCGAAACCGGCGAGCGTGTATGAAGAGAATTATGAATGTTGAGGAAGCGAGTGAAGTATGCAGAGATAGAGTTCTCTGGCACTCTGTTCTCTCTGCCTACCCTGCAAGGGATATGGCGTGATGATATGTATGTGTATGTATGTATATGTATTATCAATAGTTTTCGCAGCACATGCGATGAAATATATTTTATGGGCGTTTTTTTACACCTTGGGTAACATTATTGTAATTTTAGTAGGGATCCTTATATTTTTTTTACAATTAAAATAGCCTATAATAATCAGTGATGATGTTGCATTCAAATGGTGAAAGAATTATTTAAATCGGTCCAGTACTTTTTGAGCCAATTCATTACAAACATACATACAAACCTTTCCTCTTTTTAATATTAGTATAGATTATACATGCATGCACGGGGTGGAAGTGGACCGCTCCCGAAAACAAAGACAGATGACTCTACTAGACCTACTTGTAATGATAGGCTAGAAAAAAATCGGTCGGATGAAAAAAAAATTTTTTACAGCATTTTTTGCGTTTTTCTACATTTTATCATATTAGGACAGTGCCGTGTAATGATAATCTCATAAAAATACGTAACTTTACTCAGATGAGAAAAAACGCAATGTATTCAATAATCAAAACATCTGTTCGGCCGATACCTACACGCGCGCGGTAAGTGACCGCGCGCGTGTAGGTAACGGCCCAATACCGCGCTCATTCACCGCGGGCATGTAGGCGTCACCTCTGGAACAGCTGATCTGAGTTTTGAATACATTGCGTATTTTCTAATCTGAGTAAAGTTACGTATTTTTTTTGAAATTATCGTTACAAGGCACTGTCCTAATACGATGGTGTGTGGAAAACTTCTAAAAATTGTTGCAAATTTTTTTTTTTCATCCAAACCGATTATTTTTCTAGCCTATCATTACAAGTAGGACTAGTAGGGTTACCTGTCTTTGTGTCTTTGTTTTCGGGAGCGGTCCACTTCCACCCTGTATGTATAAACTTCTTATCTGCTACATCCCTAATATAAGTTTTTTTTTAATAAATCTTCTCAGAAAAATGGTCCTTTGGTCTGAATGAAAGGCAATTAATATCCTAACCGGTATATCTGACGACCTGTATTCTAAATTTGAAGACAATCGGTTGAGTAATTAAGGCGTCACGCCTTAATTTATAACAAACACACATTTATAATATTAGTTACTATGCAAAAGCATTAGAGATTTAGCAAGATTCGGCTCGACCCTCACCCCTCTGAATACCTCACGTAATTAATAGACACCCCCTTATATGCTGTGTATAGTTTAGAATACTTTTCAAGGAAGTTAATAATAATTATTATGGTTTAAGGAAATGTATCAAACACCTTAGCAACGTATTTAATGCGACCTTCATGCATTTATTTGCATATTTTTTTAATATAGGTATATATTCTTTTAATAAGCTATCATGTGTCTACAGTGCTATTAAATTAATGCAAATTACTTCTTCATAATAAGTCTATTATCAATTTTAGGTATCATGCGGTACTTTCCTTCCTTCTAGAGTTTGAGAGGTTCAAGGGCGTATTTTTCTGTACAAACTAAGCAAATTACATACATACATACATATCATCACGCCATATCCCTTGCAGGGTAGGCAGAGAGAACAGAGTGCCAGAGAACTCTATCTCTGCATACTTCACTCGCTTCCTCAACATTCATAATTCTCTTCATACACGCTCGCCGGTTTCGGAGACTCTTGACTCCACCTTCCTTCAGTACATGACCGATCTGGTCTAGGTAGGTTAGTCTCGGTCTCCCTCGGTACCTACATCCTTCCACTTTCGCATTGTATATCTTCTTAACCAGGCGTTCGTTCGGCATTCTTTCCACATGTCCGAACCATCGGAGCATTCCCTTTCGCATCTTTACACCAATACTCTCTTTCATACCTACTCGCTCTCTTACGTCGTCGTTACGAATGCGGTCGGTCAGCCTAACTCCACAGATTTTCCGCAGAGATCGCATTTCGACCGCATTAATTTTACTATCATACTCTTTTCTGCATACCCAACTCTCGCTTCCATACAGTAATGTTGGGACAAGCACTGCGTTATGTATTGCTACACGTGCCTTCTGGCTGAGGTGGTGGCTGCCGAGAAGTTGCCCCAACGCTCCGTTCACTCTATTTCCCGCATTCACTCTTCGCTCTATATCAGTGGTGTACCTTCCATCTCGGCTAAATCCACATCCAAGATATACAAATTCATCCACTTGCTCTAGTACATCATTACCTATTGTTACTCTTACATCTGTTCTGGTTTTATCTCTTTCAAAGACCATTATTTTGGTTTTGCTCACATTCACGCGTAGACCCCTTTTCTTACAATCTTCTGTCATTGTGTCGACTAGGGTCTGCAGGTCAATCGCTGACTGTGCCAGCAGGACTGCATCATCTGCATAAAGCAGAGCAGTGACCACTGAGTCGCCCATCTGGACTCCCACATTCATATCGTTCAACCTTTGGAGACATTTATCCAGATATATGATAAACAGCCTGGCTGACAGAACGCACCCCTGCTTAACGCCGATATTGACGTCAAACCAAGGCGACATTCCATCATCCAGCCGCACACAGGCTCTACAGCCCATGTAACTGGACTGCACAGCCTGTAGCAGTTTACCGTTAATACCATACTCCGGTAAAATGTCCCAAAGTTCCTTTCGTACAACCGTGTCAAATGCTCTCTCCAGATCCACAAAACTGCAGAAAACCCTCTGACCTAGAGCCAGATGCTTCTCCACAATGTTGCGCAGAGAGAACACTTGATCCATGCATCCCCTTCCACTCCTGAAACCTCCTTGTGTCTCACACAGTAAACCATCGGACACCATCCTCATTCTCCTTTCAATAATTTTTCCATACACTTTTGCTGCCAAACTGGTCAAGCTTATGGCTCTGTAATTTGCGCAGTCATAACGTGAACCCTTGTTTTTAAACAAAGGCACGATGACTGCGCTATTCCAGTCCCTGGGAACCATTCCCGAGCTCCAACATAAATTGAGGAGCAACAGGAACGCCTCCCAGACACAAGAGCCACCAAGCTTGATCATCTCGGCAGACACCATATCAATGCCCGCTGCCTTACCATTTTTCAAACTTCTTATCGCCCATTCAACTTCATCCATACTGATGCCATCGGAGGACGCCGTTGTCGAATGTTGATCTACTAAACCACATCCAACACCGGCGCCAACCGTAGCATCCGCATACATATCGCCAAAATATTCACTCCATCGGCTTAACACGTCTTGTGTTTGTGTAAGAATGTCTCCACCTTTAGACCTTATTTTATTCATTCTGAAGGCTGACCAACCACCCCGAGACTTCTTCACCTCCCTCCAAAAGAGTTTGGTGTTACCCTCGAAGTTTTTAGTCAGCCTATCTTCTGCACTCATACTTGCTCTATCACGTTTCTCTTTCACTAAGGCCTTGGTGTCATTCTTACATTGCCGATATATTTCTTTCTTCTGTTCAGTCATACTGTCATTCAGATTCAAAGAAGAGACATAGTCCAGCCACGCTTTCTTCTTTTGCTCTACGGAAGCTGCCACTTCCGCATCCCACCATGCATCACCATTTGTTTTTCTATGCTTCTTTGAACTTCCACATACTTCTTTCGCTGTATCTACCATACTCTCTTTCAATACTCTCCAGCATTCTTCAATGTCCGATTGCGGCTGGCTTGCCATCGTCAGCCGTTCTCGGACACCCTCTGCATACTTTTCTCTTACACACTCTTCTTGCAACCTTTCAACCTTTATTCTTTCAAGCCCTCCGAAGTGGACACGCTCTCGCCAGTGCCTCCACTTTCTGAACAGACCACTAAATCTCGCAATAACGAGATAGTGGTCCGTGTCGACTGTGGGGCCCCTGTAGGCTCTTGCGTCCAATATTTTGCTTCGGAGGCGACTGTCTACCAAAATTAAATCTATTATGCTTTTCTGTTCATTCCTTCTCCATGTATACATATGGATGTCCTTATGTTGGAAAAATGTGTTTGACACAATAAGGTTTCTCTCCATGCATACATCCGCTATGAGCCTACCTGCGTCGTTCACTCTCTTATCACCAAATGGACCAAGTACGTCCTCATAGTCGGGACGCTTGGTCCCCACCCATCCGTTCAAATCTCCGCATACAATCACGCGTTCACTGGTTTCTGCCATATCCAGAACTTCCCTAACATTGTCCCAAAACTTCTCTAGGTCTGATGCCACCGAGGATCCTACGGGAGCATATGCTACAACCACGAATACCTTGGTGACACCTAGTTTTATACGGACCCAGAGAAGTCTGGGATCATACATTCCGTAATCCTTCACACCTGAGGCCAAGCGAGAGGACAACAGCACTCCTACCCCCATGCTGGCTCGATCGCTCTGTGGTACACCAGACCACAGAGCCATCCCGCCACCAGGAAGATCGCAGGCGTCGCTGCCCCTTCGCTTGGTCTCTGTTACACAGAGCACGTCTAGCTGTTTGTCCGCCATGACGGATATCAGCTCGTGCAACTTACCTTCCACACAACCTCTTACATTCCACGTGCCCACCCGGCACTCCGTTCTCCTCGACTCGCCTAACTGGGCAAGGCGTGATGGGTGGCGGCCCCCATCGCCGCAACTGCCGATGTTCGTACCGACGGGGGCGGGTCGGTACGCGTCGCCTCCGGGGGACGCCCTAACCCGCATTGCGGTACGCATTTCGAGCCGGATTAGCAGTCTAATTAGACTGGCAGGGGACGCGAACGAGCACGCTCCGGACTATGCCCCCAAACTACGCAAACTAAGCAAATTAATTAGTAAAATTTCCTGTGTATATATTATTATGCGAAATAAGTCTGTTCAACGATTAATGTGTATCCGTATGCCAGTAAATATGTTTGCTTGTGAATATGTATGCATATCCCAGTGAATGTATACATATTGCAAAGTATATGCAAATGCCAGTGACTGTGTATGCATATGCCATTAAACATGCATGTGTATGCCTGTGAAGGTACATGCATATGCCAGTGAATGTATACACATATGTCAGTGTATATATGTGTATGCCTGTGAATGTATATGCATATGTTAGTGAAGATATGTATATGCCTGTGAATGTGTATGTTTATCCGTGTGGTGACGGAGTAAGAATACAATTCACCACCCCTATCTATCCCCGTAGGTGATCGTAAGACACAACTAAGGGATAAAAAACACACATAACATCTATGCAAGAGAAGGAAAAATCAAAACAAAACCCTATACCAACACGTCCAACTAGCTTGATATAGTAGGTCAATTTCCCTCTCATTGTGGAGGAGGCTCAAGCCCAATAGTGGGACATATATGAGCTGAGATGATGCCTCTGAAGGTGCATGCACATACCGGTGAATGCATACGCATATGTCAGTGAATATATGTGTATGCCTGTGAATGTGTATGCATATGTCAATAAGTGTATATGCATATGTCAGTGAATATATGTGTATGCCTGTGTATGCATATGCCACGCAAAAGTTTTTACAATATACACTGTTTCATAAAATGCACTGTAAATGACTGCACTATACCGACTGTATAGTGGTTAAGATACTAATCTACCATGACAGTGTTATGGGTTTGATTTTATGTAAGACAATAATTTCTTTCCCACAGATTGTTGTTCTGAGACCGAGTGTAATTTGTGCCAATTATGTTTGTGAAATCCCCCACAATGCAGGAATTTATTATATTTAGTGCAGGGATGTATTTAACAAATATATTAAATAGTTTGATGTGTTGTCTTTAAAAAAAATCAGTTTATTCTTTTTGTGTGGAGCAAATCTGTCTTGAAAGGCACATAATAGTTTTAATAGCAAATACTGTTTTCATATGACTGCATATCTGATTAAATACAGTTTTTCTTGGCCCAAATTGGACTGTTGGGTACAAGTCTCCTCTATATAGATATTGAAAGATTTCCATCTAATAAAAAATTTCATACTTACAAAACTACAGAACTAAATTAATTAAATCAAAGTTCAATAATAAGAATAAAAAAAAAACAGTACATTTTTGAATGCACAATATTAAGCTATACTAAACAAAATTCATATTAAATTTTTAATATAACATTATACTTAATTTCTCACAGTAAGTATTTCAAGACTATTTCATTGTTTTTAAATTTTTTGTAGTAAATTTATTCTTAGAATTTCAAAGTATTTTCATAATTGTATTGACCTAAATGCGAAAGAAATAGTATTCTTTAAAAATAAGACATTTACACATGTTATTATTCCAGAAACATATTATATTAATTAAATATTGAGATGGCATAGTGGTTAAGATCTTCATCTACTATATAAGTGTAATGGGTTTGAAATCCACAAATTGTTATTCTAAGTCTGTGAAAATTCTCTGTTAATTGATGTTTGTAAGGTTCTCCCTGCAATACCTGGACTATTTTCTCAAGAAAGAAAGGATAAGTCAATTGTAAAACTTGGCCAGAATTGCAGCATGATTTGTTCTTCTATAATCTTAAAGGAAAAAGGCATACAGCACTAATCCTATGAAAATATATAAGGGCAGGAGAAAGATGATATAAGTATAATAATATAAGAGCAGAAGAATGATGATGATATAAGTGGAATACTGACCTGTCAGGGTGTTGTTTCTGTGCAGTGACAGAAAGTACATGAGCTTCACACCAAAGGTCTCCTTCCAAGCAGGCCTCCACTGTCTCACCAACAAAGTATCTATCTCTCACAAAGTTAAATACATCCTCTGACATCTCTGCAAATGAACACCTCTTGGTCCTCACAGCTAAATATAATATTGGTATGCGAAGTTCCATGGGAAAGTCTCTCAAAGCTCTCCTGGCTGCTTTCTCACTGCTCAGAGCCTCTGAATACGTCAAATTATTCTTTCCCGTCATCTCACATGTCCAAACCATTGAATTAACCAATATAATCCTCTCGCAGTACTCCCTGTAAATAAACATTATCCAATTATCAACTATTATTGATAATATAGTGACGCCAATGACAGAAATAGCGAAATACTGTGTCACGCTCGCGTTGCTGCGCGAATTGCCGCGCGCTCGCAATGCCAACGGTCCCCGTGAAATTGATAACTACATACAAAACAACAAATTCGCAAAATTTCGGCGGTTGTATTGTTTACAAATGTACTTACTCATAATCTTTGAATATTTCGTCTGTGATCTCGCAGTGGAAGACCTCATCCTCATCCTTCAAGTACCCTGACGCTTTTGACTTCTCAAATGCTTTCCTTTTCAACAGAGGCATGTTGAGAGTTCGCGGGTCACAACGGTGGGAAAACGATATTTAGTCCGTTAAAACGATATCACTTGCCTTGTATATCACTTAACTTTTTACGGCGCATCTAAACCTACGTTCTATTGAATAGCACATGAGGAAATTGATACTTTTTGTTAATTATAAGTAGCGAAAATTGTTGCGTGGTTTCGGTTGACAAGCCAAAAAACGGCGCGCTGAGGCGCTTCTTTTTACGCCAGAAACATATGAACTGGGTTCACATAAGTATACAATAACTACCAAAATAGTAGAAAATAACCGCATCGAAATCCTAGTGATGAATGTGTGTTATTAGTTGATATGTATTATTACTACTATACTACTGGAACGTTAACTCTTGTATATTTTTATATATAATTCATCATGATGATATAATTATAAATGCTAGTTGTAATTCTTAAAGGTGATTAAACCCAAGTTTCCTTGTAGTTTGTCGTTTAAATGTATCACTAGTATTATTATGTAATGGGATTCTAAGCAGGTTAATGCTTTCCGCGTCGTATAATTAAAATCAGATATATATTACACTTGATCGTAATTTATATCTGTTAATTGTATATTTGTAAGATGTTTCGCGATGCAAGCACTTACTATTTAGCTTACTCCTAGTAAAAGATATTATGTTTTATGCTACGATAAAAGATGTTTTCATTTCATGGTGGATTAAGGGCCCACTTTTAGAGATTCTGACGATGAGATGGAAACTTTATACGAGGATTTTTACAAAGTCATGTACACATCTAAAACCCATTTCAGACTTGCCGTAAGAAATTTCAACGTGACACTAGGTAAAGGATAGGAGATAACTTAAGTGGCGTGCGATTTAGACAGAGAAAACAATTCAATATAGACTGGAAAATTTTCTGGAGAAAGAAAACCTCTTTATGATAAATTTCTTCTCGAAGTAACAGCTACAATAGAAATAAAATTAAAATGGGACCAAACGGGAAGCACCAGTTTTCAAATAAAAAAAGAATCATTAATATTGCTTCCCCCAGTCCAAAGATATGAGGTAACAAACATAAAAAAAAATACAGTCGAATTGAGAACCTCCTCCTTTTTTGAAGTCGGTTAATTAATTTAACTATGATGGTCCAAAAATGTACGTGATGGGCTTCATCTTATCGGACAAATGAGAGTTATTGAAAGGTATCCTAATGGTTAATACGAATATGTAAATTGGGACTGGCCTGGCGTTGTGGCTCATATCAGATACATTGAATTTTCTTAAAAATTGAGTGGTAGTTATTGATGAGATTTATACTTCTGTCCACATACATATGTATTTACATATGTATGTACATATGTATATACATACATCTGTCCAATATCAAAACTTTAAAAACTAAAAGTTTTTAATTTAACGTAAAAATTAAAAAAAATCGGGTCACACAATCGGCTTCAATTGCTCGACGAATGCGAAACTATACAATACAGCCCTGAAAATTATCTACATATAGATAATTTTCAGGGCTGTATTGTATAGTTTCGCATTCATCGTACTACATACTATACCATTATTATAATAATAATGTTGGCATATATGATAACTATCTAGTGTATAAAACGTACGAAGCTTCGCCACACATTACTTGGTTGGCGATAAGTCAAAGGTTTTAACGCGCTAATACATCGCGCTCTGTGGTCACACTAGCGTTGTTAATTTTGGCGGCAATTTTCCGTGTGGTGACGGAGTAGAATACTATTCACCACCCCATATCTTACCTGTGGGTGATCGTACAAGACAACTAAGGGATATAAAACGCATAAAACATCTATGCGAGAGAAGGAAAACTCGAAACAAAACTCTATACCAACACGTCTGACCAGCGCGGTATAGTAGGTTAATTTCCCTCCCACTGCGGAGGAGGCCCGAGCCCAATAGTGGGACATTTATGGGCTGTGATGATGATGATGATGATTATCGCGATAACTTTCTAGTGTACAAAACGTATGAAGCTTCGCCACACATTACTTCGGGACGATACACGCAGGTGCTGCCCTAGTATTAGGCTTACACGATAAAGGGACAGAATGTACTTAATGTCAGGAAGTAATAATAATCTTCCAAGAATAACACAAATAAGTATATTTAATAAAGTTGCACCAATTTGAACCTTTATGATACAAGCATTTCATTATTATTGAACGTGCTTTTGTTTAATGATACAGAAATTAAATTTTGTATTCTACCAAATAGCTAATGAACTGAATAAGAAAATTCGAATAATTGTTTCGATCATTAGAAGAAGGTTCATGTTTTAGGTCCTAATTATTAAACCATAAATAAACGAATTCAATTTACAAATTAATTCAATTTTTTATATTGAATTCTTTTTGTTTTTCTTTGAATAATTAAATTAAAATAAATTTACGGTACAATAGTGATTTACATGTATAATATTTTCATAATTTGCCAAAATGCCCAAAAAATATTGATTTGGTTATCAGCGCCTAATTAATGGTAATGACTAATGACTTGACTTACTGATGGACCGTGATGGAGAGTATTAAAGCTCCGCAATACGAAGAATGATAAATATAAGAACATTAATTCTGTAATTTGGTTTAACTTCCGTTGCCATAGGTTCAGTAAATTAAAAAAAAAGACAAATGACAATTGACCATTGGAGAGTTTTGGCGCGAATGTGGAAATGTCATGTCACGCTCTTGTATTATATTCATTTCTTTAGTGTTTTGTGGTGTTATATTGAATAATTTTGCTGGTATTTTATGCAATATGGTACAGTTAAAGTGCTGAAGTGTAGTGAATATGGTATAATAGTGGTTTACGTGTATTTTCATATTTGCCCAAAATTCCCAAAGAAAATCATTGATTAGGTTATCAGCGCCCGATTAATGGTAATGACTTGACTTACTGACAGACAATGACTATTAAGGCTACATAATATGAAGAAATGATGAACAATATATGAAAAATAATTAAATAAGACTTGGCTGTATGGGCTTTGATCCCTTTGCCTGTCCGAATGGACGAACAGAACCAAAAAAAAATTTGACCATTGAGTATATTGTTCTGTGATCTGTGCAATAAATTCACATAATTTATAGTTTTTATCTTAAGAAAAAATAACGAAATACTTGTTTCGTGTAAGGTTATAATAAAGTGTTGTATTTAGATTATATGATATTCAATTAAAATGCCAAAGGAGCAATATCGTGAAACTTATGTGGGGCGAAAAATGTAAGGTTATGTTTACATCGCTTTCATCATACGATTGTTATTTTTTAAAACTTGAATTTTTATTTAGAAATGTAAGATATACTTTTTAGTTCATACAAGCTACAGTTTCCTTAGCCGGTATTCTGTCTCCTTAAATTTGTAGTCTATTTTTATTAGTTCTCATCCTTGTGTTTTATACATTATTCCTTAATATTCTCTGTAGATTTATTACTTAAAGTTACAAAATTAAATAGTATTTTTTTTCCAAGGCACATAGTTTGATTATATATTATTTGTTTTTAAAGACTATTTGGTATAATTTATTTGTTTATTGACCAATTTGGAGATTTTTCTTTTTGGAAAATGTATACCTCTAGTATTTTAAAAAATATTGAATAATTTATACAAATTTTACTCGTACGAAAATGTTTTAGAAGCCATTCATGCCTTTTTAAATAAGCATAGATAGTAAAAATCTATTGATCAGCCTATAAACATCCCATCTTGTTCATCGGCTTCCATGATGGGGATTTGCTATAATATAAATTTACTTGCTGTTGTTTAGAAAAGCTTTTGTTGGAGTTGTCCTGAACATTATCATCTCAGCTTATGTCTGACTGTCTTAGTTTATGTCTGATATGTCCCATTGCCCCATGCTAGGCTTCAGCCTCCTCTGCAGTAGGAGGAAAATTAACCTACTATACCACACTGTATTTGGTATATGTCCAAAAAAAGAATAGAACGAAATAATTGCAGTGCCACCTACTTTCCTGCCTTCAATTGTTAATTTAAAACTACCTAAAAATGTTCATCAAAATCGCTGCAGCTGTTTCTGAGTTCAACCATATGTGCAAATGATTTGTATATATTAATATGTTTCTTATTTTATTTCTGTTTTATTTTCTCATAGTTCTCATGTCACCTTCAACGTGGATAGTGCATCTGCAATACAGCAGGCAGCACATATCCAAGTCATCACCAAGAATTTATATGCTCAAGATGGACAGAGAGTTCCTGCTGCGTATGGAGTGCTTGATAGACGTATGGTATGCATCATCAAAGGATACTTTATATATTATACTAGCTGAAATGTCCAGCTTTGCTCAGTAATAGATCAGATACCAGTTTGTTTAGTACTTTGAAAATGATAAACATACTATTAAATATACTAAAAGCTAATTTTAATTAAGGTATGTAATGTGCCAGAATATTCCACACATTCTAGGGTTTTCTGGAACGTTCCATCAATGATTTAAGAATTTCAGATTCTATTTTTGAACATCCATAACATTCTAGAGCATACTGGGTTGTTTTGGGATGTTGTAGAAAGTTCTCGAATACTCTCAAAAGGTCAAGAATGTTTTAAAAATTTTTAGACAGTGAAATTACTAGTGTTTTAAAAAGCCCCCCTTTTTCAAGTATAAAATGTGAGCATGAAGAGGGCATTGAAGGCCATACCGTATAACACTATTGATAATACCAGGGCTTGTTTCTAAGTTTTGATAGCATGTAAATTATTTCATGTTAGTTATAGTTATACAAAACTTAATTAATAAAGTGCATGAATTTGTATATCTTGGATGTGGATTTAGCCGAGATGGAAGGTACACCACTGATATAGAGCGAAGAGTGAATGCGGGAAATAGAGTGAACGGAGCGTTGGGGCAACTTCTCGGTAGCCACCACCTCAGCCAGAAGCCATGTGTAGCAATACATAACGCAGTGCTTGTCCCAACATTACTGTATGGAAGCGAGAGTTGGGTATACAGAAAAGAGTATGAAAGTAAAATTAATGCGGTCGAAATGCGATCTCTACGGAAAATCTGTGGAGTTAGGCTGATCGATCGCATTCGTAACGACGACGTAAGAGATCGAGTAGATATGAAAGAGAATATTAGTGTAAAGATGCGAAAGGGAATGGTTCGGACACATGTCCGATCTTTCCACATGGAAAGAATGCCGAACGAACGTTTGGTTAAGAAGATATCGGTTTATCAAATATTTATGCTATTGTACTAATATTATATTCAGATCTGAGGATTATTCAAAATTATGTGCTAAATTTCACCTTCTCCCACTGTCTAATCGACGAGAAATTAGCGATATTACATACATTTTAAAAATCATGCGTAATAATATAGATAGTTCCGAGCTTTTATCAAAAATTAATATTAATGTTCCAACCAAATCTACGCGGCATCATACTCCATTGAATTTAAACGTGGTGTCCACCAATTACAGGCAGAATAGTTTCTTGTGGCGACCAGGAAAGACTCTTAATGTAAAATGCAAGTTGTACGACGTTGATTTATTTAAAACAAGTTTAACAACAGTGAAACACGCGCTACACGGTTTCAAACAGTGGTTTGAAGCAACGGCTTCAAACAGTGTAGACAGATGTTTGATGCCAAATTTCGCATGACCTCTAAACGCCCTTGGTAGCGAGGCTTGCGCTACAAACCACTGGCCAAACGTTCGTCTAAATCTTGTTTGAAACCATCTAGCCGCTTGCTTCAAACCAAATGTACGACAGTCACGCTGTAGCGGTGAGCGTAGACGCACGTGACGACGTTCTGCGCGTGAACAGACAGAATGCAATCGCGATGTTATTACTCAACTTCTCAAGTTATACAAAGACTTGCCCTGCCTTTGGGAGTTAAATTGTAAAGCTTATAAAACTATTACACAAAAAAGAAATGCGTGGAATGTTTTAGCAAAAAAATTTTTCCTTAGTAAAAATTGTCAAGCCTTTTTCTTCAATAAATTGTGTAAAACCCAACTTTCCAATACAACTATAGCATCTATATTTTATTTATAAATAATAAATAAAAATGAAAAAAATAAAATAATAAAAATAATTTATAAATAATATTTATAAATATTTTATAAAATGACGTCTCCGTGAATGTCGTACCATCAGACTGGTTCCCATTTGAGCCTTTGAACAAAAATTTTGAGTAACCATTTTTTTGTTCTTTTGATAGGTAAGGCACCATGACATCATTGTAGTAAATATACGGTACGCGAGCGTAAAGACGTCCTATCCGCGCCACGTTCTCTGAAAACTGTTGGTTTCAAACTAGCTTTGAACCATGTAGCCAGCAAAGCGTATTTCTGCTTTTTCTGCTTCAAACCACTGTTTGAAACCGTGTAGCGCGTGTTTGAGGCGACTACTAAGCCAGGAACTCTTTTTCAATTATAACTTATTGTAATCCTTGAAATTATATTATATATTATCTGTCTTCATTAGTCTAATATGAAACATATTAGTGGAGACCTATCATTAGCTATATGATGTATATTATGTGTTTTAATATTGTAATTATGCTGTTGGTCTTCCAAATAAAAATAAATAAATAAATAATATACAATGCGAAAGTGAAAGGATGTAGGTACCGGGGGAGACCGAGACTAACCTACCTAGACCAGATCGGTCATATACTGAAGGAAGGTGGAGTCAAGAGTCTCCGATACCGGCGAGCGTGTATGAAAAGAATTATGAATGTTGAGGAAGCGAGTGAAGTATGCAAGGATAGAGTTCTCTGGCACTGTTCTCTCTGCCTACCCTGCAAGGGACATGGAGTGATGGTATGTATGTATGTAATCAATAAATTTGAGCAGTTATTGCAATTATCTCATTCATCAATTTATATATAAATATATATCTGACACACACATACATACATACATACATATCATCACGCCATATCCCTTGCAGGGTAGGCAGAGAAAACAGAGTGCCAGAGAACTCTATCTCTGCATACTTCACTCGCTTCCTGAACATTCATAATTCTCTTCATACACGCTCGCCGGTTTCGGAGACTCTTGACTACACCTTCCTTCAGTACATGACTGATCTGGTCTAGGTAGGTTAGTCTCGGTCTCCCTCGGTACCTACATCCTTCCACTTTCGCATTGTATATCTTCTTAACCAGACGTTCGTTCGGCATTCTTTCCACATGTCCGAACCATCGGAGCATTCCCTTTCGCATCTTTACACCAATGCTCTCTTTCATACCTACTCGCTCTCTTACGTCGTCGTTACGAATGCGGTCGGTCAGCCTAACTCCACAGATTTTCCGCAGAGATCGCATTTCGACCGCATTAATTTTACTTTCTTACTCTTTTCTGCATACCCAACTCTCGCTTCCATACAGTAATGTTGGGACAAGCACTGCGTTATGTATTGCTACACGTGCCTTCTGGCTGAGGTGGTGGCTGCCGAGAAGTTGCCCCAACGCCTCGTTCACTCTATTTCCCGCATTCACTCTTCGCTCTATATCAGTGGTGTACCTTCCATCTCGGCTAAATCCACATCCAAGATATACAAATTCATCCACTTGCTCTAATACATCATTACCTATTGTTACTCTTACATCTGTTCTGGCTTCGTCTCTTTCAAAGACCATTATTTTGGTTTTGCTGACATTCACGCGTAGACCCCTTTTCTTACAATCTTCTGTCATTGTGTCGACTAGGGTCTGCAGGTCAGTCGCTGACTATGCCAGCAGGACTGCATCATCTGCATATAGCAGAGCAGTGACCACTGAGTCGCCCATCTGGACTCCCACATTCATATCGTTCAACCTTTGGAGACATTTATCCAGATATATGATAAACAGCCTGGCTAACAGAATACACCCCTGCTTAACGCCGATATTGACGTCAAACCAAGGCGACATTCCATCATCCAGCCGCACACAGGCTCTACAGCCCACGTAACTGGACTGCACAGCCTGTAGCAGTTTACCGCTAATACCATACTCCGGTAAATTGTCCCAAAGTTCCTTTTGTACAACTGTGTCAAATGCTCTCTCCAGATCCACAAAACTGCAGAAAACCCTCTGACCTAGAGCCAGATGCTTCTCCACAATGTTGCGCAGAGAGAACACTTGATCCATGCATCCCCTTCCACTCCTGAAACCTCCTTGTGTCTCACACAGTAAACCATCGGACACCATCCTCATTCTCCTTTCAATAATTTTACCATACACTTTTGCTGCCAAACTGGTCAAGCTTATGGCTCTGCAATTTGCGCAGTCATAACGTGAACTCTTGTTTTTAAACAAAGGCACGATGACTGCGCTATTCCAGTCCCCGGGAACCATTCCCGAGCTCCAACATAAATTGAGGAGCAACAGGAACGCCTCCCAGACACAGGAGCCACCAAGCTTGATCATCTCGGCAGACAACATATCAATGCCCGCTGCCTTACCATTTTTCAAACTTCTTATCGCCCATTCAACTTCATCCATACTGATGCCATCGGAGGACGCCGTTGTCGAATGTTGATCTACTAAACCACATGCGACACCGGCGCCAACCGTAACATCCGCATACATATCGCCAAAATATTCACTCCATCGGCTTAACACGTCTTGTGTTTGTGTAAGAATGTCTCCACCTTTAGACCTTATTTTATTCATTCTGAAGGCTGACCAACCACCCCGAGACTTCTTCACCTCCCTCCAAAAGAGTTTGGTGTTACCCTCGAAGTTTTTAGCCAGCCTATCTTCTGCACTCATACTTGCTCTATCCCGTTTCTCTTTCACTAAGGCCTTGGTGTCATTCTTACATTGACGATATATTTCTTTCTTCTGTTCAGTCATACTGTCATTCCGATTCAAAGAAGAGACATAGTCCAGCCACGCTTTCTTCCTTTGCTCTACGGAAGCTGCCACTTCCGCATCCCACCATGCATCACCATTTGTTTTTCTATGCTTCTTTGAACTTCCACATACTTCTTTTGCTGTATCTACCATACTCTCTTTCAATACTCTCCAGCATTCTTCAATGTCCGATTGCGGCTGGCTTGCCATCGTCAGCCGTTCTTGGACACCCTCTACATACTTTTCTCTTACACACTCTTCTTGCAACCTTTCAACCTTTATTCTTTCAAGCCCTCCGAAGTGGACACGCTCTCGCCAGTGCCTCCACTTTCTGAACAGACCACTAAATCTCGCAATAACGAGATAGTGGTCCGTATCGACTGTGGGGCCCCTGTAGGCTCTTGCGTCCAATATTTTGCTTCGGAGGCGACTGTCTACCAAAATTAAATCTATTATACTTTTCTGTTCATTCCTTCTCCATGTATACATATGGATGTCCTTATGTTGGAAAAATGTGTTTGACACAATAAGGTTTCTCTCCATGCATACATCCGCTATGAGCCTACCTGCGTCGTTCACTCTCTTATCACCAAATGGACAAAGTACGTCCTCATAGTCGGGACGCTTGGTCCCCACCCATCCGTTCAAATCTCCGCATACAATCACGCGTTCACTGGTTTCTGCCATATCCAGAACTTCCCTAACATTATCCCTAAACTTCTCTAGGTCTGATGCCACCGAGGATCCTACGGGAGCATATGCTACAACCATGAATACCTTGGTGACACCTAGTTTTATACGGACCCAAAGAAGTCTGGGATCATACATTCCGTAATCCTTCACACCTGAGGCCAAGCGAGAGGACAACAGTACTTCTACCCCCATGCTGGCTCGATCGCTCTGTGGTACACCAGACCACAGAGCCATCCCGCCACCAGGAAGATCGCAGGCGTCGCTGCCCCTTCGCTTGGTCTCTGTTAAACAGAGCACGTCTAGGTGTTTGTCCGCCATGACGGATATCAGCTCGTGCAACTTACCTTCCACACTACCTCTTACATTCCACGTGCCCACCCGGCACTCTGCTCTCCTCGACTCGCCTGACTGGGCAAGGCGTGATGGGTGGCGGCCCCCATCGCCGCAACTGCCGAAGTTCGTACCGACGGGGGCGGGTCGGTACGCGTCGCCTCCGGGGGACGCCCTAACCCGCATTGCGGTACGCATATATATCTAACAAACATATAATAAACAAAAAAAAAATGTTTGCGTGTGATATCAATCTCATGGTACGGTTTGAAAGAACAGCCATTAAACCATAATACCATCTAAATAGTTTTACAAAGATTTTATATCTAAGATTAAAGTTTTAAGCTATGGTTTTCTGTATATTATTCATATTATAGCATTTAAGATGTCATATTATTTTAAAATACTTGTTTACTAGTAAAAAAATGGTTGTAACATGTGGGACTTAATCACACCTATTGGTAATCCATTCCTATCTACCACTTAGACATGTCTGAGCTATCGTTAGACAATCAAATTGTGGCTCGTATTGCCATCAGTGCCATCTAGCGGACAATGATTACATATTGTACCAATTTAGTATTCCTTTGTGTGTTACAGGGTACAAATCAGAAGGATGCTAACTGTGAAACATGTGGATTGGGTTTGGCAGATTGTGTAGGTCACTATGGCTACATAGAACTTGCATTGCCAGTATTTCATGTTGGATATTTCAGGTCCATTATCACTATATTGCAAACTATATGCAAGGTAAGAAACAAATCTATTATACCTACTATTAAATGTTGTTACCATTTATTTACTGGATGGGAGAAATTTTCTGTGTGGTGACGGAGTAAGAATACAATTCCCCAGTCCCAATCTTACCCGTGGGTGATCGTACGAGACGACTAAAGAATGTAAAACGCATATTACATCTATGCGAGAGAAGGAAAACTCGAAACAAAACCCTATACCAACACGTCTGACCAGCGTGATATAATAGGTCAATTACTCGTCCGTTATGGAGGAAGCCCGAGCCCAATAGTGGGACATATATGGGCTGAGATGATGATCATGAGAGAAATTATTTATCTCCACTGTTTTAATTCACGTTTTCCTTCACTTGTAATGTTACCTGCTTAGGGAACAAACCTATACTGTGTAATCCAATTTTTCCAATTTTGAAGTTACTTCAATTGACTACAAATATACAATTATTAATTAAATTGAATATTAGATTGATATCTTTCTTTATAATAGGTTGATATCTTTCCCACTATGCCATCTGTGTAGTCATTTAGATTTTTTTTTGAATAATGACATAATGCGGGGGCCTTTAAAAATATATGTATAATTAACGCAATCAAATTACACCCAGACTCATAATTGTCCTGCGTAGGAATTGAACCCTTGGACTGAAACGGAAGGTCGGTAACTTAACCATTAGGCCATCTGAGCGGTCATTTACATTATCCTTGTCGTATTAACAATTATATGTAATTTTTACTGTTTTTTTTTTATTGAAAAATAGGAATGTGCAAAAGTAATGTTGCCAGAACCGCTCAAGAGATCGTACCGTAGAAAATTTTTGAACCCAGAGATCATGTACTTGCACAAGAAAAATCTTAGGGCAGCGGTCCTTAAGAAAGCAAAAACTTGCACTAAATGTATGTATTGTGAGTCCATAAATGGTATGGTGAAGAAAAGTTCTGCTGGTATATTGAAGATTATACATGATAAGTATAGGAATAAGAAGCCCACGGATCCAATTGTGAAGAAAGTATTGAGAAATTTCCACGAGGCGAAAGAGTCAAATAAAGAGTTATCTAGTATGATTAATAGTGGACTTATTGTTGAAATGAGCCCTTTGGAGGTAAGACTTGGGGATCATTCATTAATTACTTAAAGATGATTATGACGATTTTTAACCCCCTCCTTACCATCATATAAGGATATATAAGATTTCTCAATCCCTCTTTTTCTTACGTAAGATTCAATCTCATTTTTCTGAATAATAAAATGTTAGAAAAGGATAAGTTACACTAAAACTTAATTTGACTTAAATCACAGATTTTTATTTTATAGCAAAATTTGTTATTGCTATCTGGTATAGATTATCTTTATATTATTAGGTAACTATCTAGTCTTTCGAATATGATTATTATAATTAAAAGTAAGTTTTAGATAATTATAAATTGAACAAACAATTACCCCACAAGATAAGGGCATATACCTACAGATTTTCTTAACCTCCCCTCACTCTAGAAACTTTACATAATTAATGAGTGGGTCCCCCTTTGTAAATTTTTGCTTGGATTTAGTAGACTTCAAAAAAGGACATTCTCAATTGGGATGTCTATATTTTCCTTTTAATGTATCTTCTGCCTTATTGCCGTCATATTTAAATAGATTAGCAAAGTAAATATTTATATTTTTTTGGCAAATGTTCCATTGAAATATCGTAAAAATCTGGTAATAGATTGCCGAGACACAAAAAAATGCACGCAAAATAAGCGCGAACGCTCGAAATCGTTTTTCTTCTTATTTGTAAAAGAGTTTGATAAATATTTAGAACCTATTCCTCAGCTAACTGAAGAGTTGAGTTTTCATTGGACATGAAAAAATCTTACTTTGTTCGACTTTAGCTGTTGGACGTACTCGTACATACATGGTATACAATCTATGGTATTTCTAAAACAAAACTCGACGGCAATTGTATTTATTGGAAATAAATTTAATGGATTTTAAATAAAATTATTCGACAATTTCCTCATAAGACTCCTTTTTTATAACGTTAATAAAAAAAAAAAACTGTTAAGCGTTTATTATCCGTGTGGTGACGAAGTGAGAATACAATTCATCACCCCCTATTACCCGTCTGTGATCGTAAGAGACGACTAAGGGATATAAAACGCATATAACATCTATGCAAGAGAAGGTAAACGCGAAACAAATTCCTATACCAACATGTCTGACCAGCGCGGTATAGTAGGTTAATTTCCCTCTCATTACAGAGGAGGCCCGAGCCCAAACGTGGGACATAAATGGGCTGTGATGATGATGCGTTTATATATGTTAAAATTCTTGCAAAAATGCTTTGACATTTGTAGCTTTTAAATTAGATTTTAATGTCCAATTATGGCTCCGTAAAACTTAACATATGTTGTAGATGTGTAGACATTTGTTTAAAATTGTACAATACGAAATAAATAATAGAAAAAAGTCATTAGAAATTTTATATACACCCAGCAACCTAGGTCTTTAAGAACAGAATATCCATTATTATTATATTTATTATCATCAGGTGTTGAATCTGTTCCGTCGCATCCCAGACGAGGACATCCCACTCTTGGGTATGAACTCCAAGCTAACCAGACCTGAAGATCTAATTTTAACGCGATTACCTGTACCTCCACTCTGCATCAGACCCAGTGTAGTATCAGAAATAAAAGCTGGCACGTAAGTACTATTTTTGTTCTCATATTTTACTTTTTTGGTGTATCATCATCATCATCACCTGTAACTGGCTGCTGCTGGACGTAAGCCTGCCCTCATAAATTAGGGGATAGTGCCATAATCACTACGCTTGGCTGGCAAGTTGGCGATCGCAGTGAGGTATTATAGGTTCCCTATGACAAACTCGACCAATTTTTATGATTTTCACCTGGAAATAAAGTTGGTGGTGGTCGTATTCTCATCCTGTCGCTTAACGAAGATGTTTACGCGAGTACCTATTATTATACATAATAATTATGAAATACAATTATTTTTTACAGATTTTAAGCGCGTTTATATTTAAGTCGATAGTTGCGACTATGAACGCTGATGAAATTAAAAACAAAAGTAAAGAGTAATAAATATATATGTATATATAAACGCAATAAAAGTCGGTGAAAAACGATCGGTTATATGTATATATATTAGGGTGGTCCTTAAAAGGGGTGACTACGAATTTCTTTGCTCCCAGGGGCTCAAATGCTTCCAAATT
Organism: Lymantria monacha; assembly: GCA_905163515.2. NCBI lineage: Eukaryota > Metazoa > Arthropoda > Insecta > Lepidoptera > Erebidae > Lymantria > Lymantria monacha. Next base: position 27,080,038 of record LR991100.1, read on the forward strand.
GATAAAAAAAGATTCCCTCAAAATTTGAGCTGTTAATATTAACGTTAAGATGGTCCGCATTCCAACCTAAGTTTTTTTATGGAAATAACATGGGAAAATTTTTATTTGTTCTTTACAATTTTATAACTAAATGGATCAAAAGTTATGAAAAGTGATAAGCTTTTTCGCTAAATCTATTGGCTTAAAAGTTATTCAAGCTCAAAGTTTAATTTTTATAAACTATTAATATTATTAAGTATGTTTATTTAGTAAATAATTATATATTAAAAATATATCATATATTTCCTCTTTTCAGGACCACCCTAATATATATATATATATATATATATATATATATATATATATATATATATATATATATATATATATATATTATAATTTTCTTTGTCCTTCTACGATATCAGCGAAACATGGATTTTCTTTTACCCACACATCTAACGAATCTGTATCACTGCACGGAAGGTTTTTATATATTTATTGTAAGATTGTTATTTATGGATACAATTCACCACCTTTCTTGCTCGTGGGTGTCGTAAAAGACGACTAAATAAAAAAAAAGCAGTCATGGAGACTGCCGACAGCAGTGAAAACTTAAACCTACGAAAATAATGAATATTATAAATTAAAATAGAACAACAGGTACGTATTTCACCTAATTTCACGACGCTCACACTGTTTACTTCGCTGCATAGCAAGAATACCACGCGCATGTGCTTGGGATCTACCGACTCACTCTCTTTCTCTCTTCTACGTTCTAACTTTGTGTATCTTTCTTTCTCTCTCCCTCTTGTGTTGGAATATTGGACGCTACTCGTTGTTAACGCTCGCGCTAGCCTGTAACAGGTATACTACACACATGCGTTCGAGTGCCATTGCGTTAAACGTTTAACGCAACCTTGTTAGAAGTCACATTAGAAGTTTCACTTCAATATAATATGCATGATATGCAGGTAACATCTATGCAAGAGAAGGAAAATTCGAAATAAAACTATATAATATCAATCCGTTTGACAAACGTGGTGCTTCTATTTGCCTCTTATTATGAAGAAGGCTTGAAGCCAGTAGTATATGAGTTGATGATATTTATCGACGCCATTTTGTATTTACAGGAACGAGGATGACTTAACAATGAAGCAGTCGGAGATCCTGCTGATCAATGACGTGATATCTCGTCACATCGCCAGCGGTGGCAAGTGTGAGCTCGTGCAGGAGGACTGGGATTATCTGCAGCTGCACGCGGCTCTCTACATCAACAGCGAGATGTCTGGTATACCACTATCTATGCAGGTAAGTGCTATCTACCTGTCGACCTCACCTCTTGGATATAAGCTTTCACATAGCAGGATAGATTTATAGTTGCTACTTGGACCACTACGCCATCAGCATGTTCGATGCTTGAAAGTATCCAAGCCGTTGTGGTGATCAAGGCCGTTCCCCTTCCAGAGTTTTTCATTTTTACTATCATTAGAATGGTAATCTTGGTGTACTGTGTGGTAGCGGCTACGAATACTACCAACCCTTACTTTGCTCGTGAATGTCGTAAAAGGTGATTAAGATTCTTATAACAACCTGAGCCAACTCCATCTAATGCCGTTTGGTCAACAATTACATTCCCAAGAAGGGTTGACGTCCGGCAGGCGGCCGGTCATAAAACTTTTGCCAATAACTTTTAGAATAAATATGTACTATGAAATAAGAGTAGACTGAGACATTGTATCGACCCCAAGTAATTGGGATAAGACTAGGAGAACGTCGAGAATGGTATTCTTAAAAAGAGTATTTAAAAACTTATTTTTGACTTAAACTCTCCGATTTTCTCAGCAAACTTTACCATTTGATACTTTTATCATTTTGGTAGATAAATAAATTTTGCACGCCATTTTGAATCTATTCGCCATTACAATTGGCATATTAGATTGAAAATGACGTCACTTAGTTACCGATGCATTGACTCTCTTTACTCCTTACCACATCTATTTATATTCATCTCAACTCATATATGCTCCACTGTTGGGTACCTCCTCCACAATAGATCTGACGGGTTGGTTTTATTTCGAGGTTTCCTTTCATACACTTATACAAAATGAAAATTATTGAAAGATATTGTGCATATGAAATATTTTAAATTATTCATTCTTGTTATTTAGCCGGGAATCAAATCCACTGTATTTGACATGGGAGTTTGATATTTATATTATTGGGCCATCTGTACTTTTATGCAGAAGTCATTGAAAGATATTGTGCAAATGGAAGGTTTAAAATTATGTATTTTTTATTGTCTAGCCGAAGAAACCGGGACGTGGTTTAGTTCAACGTTTAAAAGGCAAGCAGGGTCGTTTCCGTGGCAACTTGTCCGGGAAACGTGTCGACTTCTCAAGCAGAACTGTCATATCGCCGGACCCTAATTTACAAATTCAAGAAGTGAGTAATAGTGAGATTTATCATTTACTATGCTAGATTATTAAAAAATGCTGTTTTCCGTGTACAATATTTATTGCCATACGTGGGATTGGTACCCACATCTACTGGAAGTCCGTTGCAATAGTCATGACAATTAGACGAGCGTGGACGTTAAGCATGAAAATCAATTTCTCGCTCGTATTGTCAAATCATAATGATGTATAAACGTTTACCGATAAATGGCGTCGCGGTAAATTCTCATGTCACAATTATTTATTTACGCGTCATAAAAACATAAAATAAGTCTATGACTTTCTTAGCAATCCGTATCCTTTGATATCTATATATTATCCGGTTAGATATAGTACATTACAGCGGCGGCCAGTAAAAGAGGAATTGATGGACGAACGTGTAAATATGGGCCGCACACATACGTACCTACTACGCGTTCACTTCGAGATTGCCGTCGGCGACCGTTACGACGTCACAGTTGTCAACACCGTTGACAAGCAATGAAATTATTGTTGATTGATCTAGTTACACAGAAATGCTTGGCAAGTTGATAAAATAAAATACTATGCTTATCCTTACTAATATTATAAATGCATTTGTGAGTTTGTTTGTTATTCGTGTGTTATTAGTTAACTCGACCCATTATAACGAAATTTATTACAAGTTATTATCATTATTAGATGTTTCAACAGTACAGAAAAGGACAAAGGATACTTATATTAACATACCACGCATGCAAAGTTGCTGGTAGAAACTATTACTTAATAAATAAAAAACAAACATCAAGAAATTGTTTGTTTAATATGAAAAAATATATACAATAGCGTTGCAATCGCTACTAAGCGGGCGATGTTGGCGGCACGAGGTAGGGATGTGGGACGGGAGGTAACGGCAATCTTGAAGTGAACGTGTAGTAAATCCATCAATTCCCAGTTGTGGCCAAGGCTTGTATAGTGCTTTTCTCAAATAATGCGCGGAAATTAAAACTAAGTAGTACTAAGTAGAACTGTATACATGACGAACAACGAACAACATTTTTCACGTGCTAAAGGGTTCATTTGTTTTGTTTTTTCATTATTAAACAGCTTCCTTTTTCAAGTCAGTTCGAAATTTAAATAAAACTCTGATAAGTTGTCTTTTTTTTTTTTTTTTTGTGTGTGACTTAGTTGTTAGCCTCAGATGGCTATGACAACTTTACCCGGACTGTGGGTGAGCGCTGAGGGCTCTCAACCCGTGCTATAAGTTGCCTATATGGTTACTAGAATTTAAAGTAACAAATCGTTCCATTTTTAAAATACACGATAGATATGAGGGCTCTAGGCTCAAATTAAAGGTTATGCAGCCCGCCATAATATTTCTCTTCCGTATGTTATAAAAAAGATGAAGACGCTTTTAAAAGAAGCATGCGAAAAAGTCACAAGAGACGACTGGATGAAGGTGGTTGAAAAAACTAAAAAGATTGTATTTGATGATTTTGACTGCGATATCCGTATAGATAATGTGATTGACAATAATATAATTATACATGTTAGTGAAGATGATAGCGACTCTTCAAGCGAATTGGAGTTGGATCAAATTTTGATTTCATAATATACATTTTCTAATAAATAAAAACATTTTTATTTTCTTTCCCTTTGTATCATTCAGAAACTACTATTCACTTCATTATAATTATTCAATAACTAATTATTTACATTGTGCTTGAAATATAATTTCTATAAATTTAACAAAATATATATTGAATTGAATAATTAATGCAATAAATAATATTATTGAATATCATTAATGTTAGGTATTGTACATCACTAGCCATGACGAATTGACAGGTGTCACAAAAGCAATCTCTCAGCGGCCGGACTATAATCGTGGACACAAAATATTAGCTCAATTTTATTCTCAGTTTACATAGCCGCTAGGCTGGCGTGCCACCAGATTCTGGTTTGTCATATTAATGCGCAACTGGCAACCCGCCTGTATCTGGTGCCTAACCACATGATTTAAATAGCTCTTAAAATTAAATAAAAAACTGTATTCATCCTTTTCTAACTTATAAGAATCAAATAGAGGATAGTCAAGTGTAGGTTTGTCAACCATAATACAGACACCATTTCATAAAAAATTCTTATGCAATCGAGTCGACAGTTTGGCGGTTAGTCGGGTCACTTCTCCGTGGTGAACTGTCGTCATCAAAGTGTGTTTTTTGTTGTTATAATTAAGTATTTGGGAAAAACTGCAGCTTACAACATGGATGGGTAAGTAATAAACAATTTTTCAATTAGTGATTGTATCATTGTTAGCTTTTTTACACTAAATACTAATTTTATCAAACATCGTTGACCGTCCGCCACAACAGCGGCTATCTATTTTCATTTATAATTTAATAAAATTATATTAACTATTACTGTAATACTACACGTATCATTACTAACATTAATAAAAATGTGTTAACTAGTGTTAAATTTGTACAATATAAGATATAATTAACGTAATATTAAAATTAAATACACATTTGCCGTGTTCAAGGTCAGCGAAGTGGCATATATGTTGGTCGGTTGACTAGTATGGATAAGGCTAAGGTAGATGTGTGGTTTTGGTTAACTCATAACTTTTTTTGGTTCATGGACTTGTTTATGTTTTGCAATTTTTATTTATTTTTAACATACGAGTATTCTTTTAATTTTTGCTTTTTATTTTTTTTATTTCGTATTCGTGCTTTTGTATTGGATCAGTCCAATATCTCAAAGGCGTAGTGGAGGTGTGCGTACGCGTGGTGGAGGTGTCCGTACGCGTGGTAGAGGTGTGCGTACGCGTGGTGGGAGCAGTGAGCATCAGGTGCAGGGAAGCGTACATGGTGGAGGTGTGCGTATACTTGGTAGAGGCGTGCGTTCACGTGGTGGACGTGTGCGTACGCGTGGTGGGAGCAGTGGGCAACAGTTGGAAGGTAGTGGTCGTGGTCGTGGCCGTGGCCAAACCAGGCCAGTTGCAATAGACGAGTTAGTATTTATGTTTCTTTTCAATGCTTATTGGTTGCGTTTAAAAATATAAATATACCCACATTTGACGTCTTCATTTTTAGATTAAACTTGGTTCATATTGATGAGTTACCGACTGGCCACCAACTGGAAGAGCCTCTTCACATAAGAAGAAAGCGTGCTTGGAGCCCGTAAGTAACTTATTTTAGAGTATTATAATAATTCAAGGTGAATTTTATAACAATCACACAAATATTATAAATGTGAAAATTTGTATGTATATGTGTGAGTAGGTGTGTATAAGTATGTATCTTTGTTTGTTACTCCTTCACGCTCTAACGTCTGAACGAACTTGTATGTTTAGTATGTATATTCTTTAGGTCCTGGATTAACACATAGGCTACATTACGTCATAATCAACACATCTCATAGGTAACAGAGTGCAGCTAGTAATTATTTAAATGATAACATATATGACACAGCCATGTAGGAATAACTTTGCACAAGCTGTCACTTATAAACGAACAGTTTCTCTTGTTATTCATCAAACTTCAACAAATTTAAATTGTTTCTAAATATTTGATTTTAGGTACGCTGGTTCATCAAGTACGCCTTCCCGACTATCCGATGTGGCAGTGGCTAAGGATTTAGGCCTTCAGGAGCCACATCCTGTACATGACGTACACGATGTACAGGATGCCATAGAGGATGATGTTCAAGAAATTGAACTCGAAACATCATTAGTTATACCACCCTCTCCTGAAGTGTAAGTTGCTTACTTTCTATTACCATATTAGTACACACGTGCAATAATATAGTTATATAACTATTTCTAGGTTCGTTGAACGTGGTCCAGACGTAAGTTTTGCCAGTACGTCGCAAAACAGGAGTCCACGCCGTACCGTGCACCACCGGGGTCTTTGGGATAAAGAAATTTACACGTTTCTTTATAGTCTTGGTAAAGATCTGCTATACATATTTGTCTACAATAAATTTTGTCTCTGCCAAGGAATATATCTACTTTTTGTTTTTTTTTTTGATCAGGAAGTGAATCAGAGGAAAGTGACGAAGAAGAGGTAATGGCTCCTGTAATCCCGAGAACCTACGTAAGCAGCATGGAAACACCCACAGATCCTGATGACCACGAGCTAAATGATAACAATTTAGGCCCTGACGAAACTACTGATATGTCAGCTACATATCAGCCTCATAGCATTTTTGATTTTCACTGGACAGCGTTTCCGCAAGCTCAAATTCCGCCTGAATTGAGAAGGGAAACGTTTTCCAACATTAACTGTGGTCCAACATCTCTGTTTGACAATCCCCTAGACACTTTTGCTGTTATATGGGATCTAGAATTTATGGAGTACATTGCTGCAGAGACAAATAGATATGCACAGGAGTTAGCGCAACACATGATGTTAAATAACAACCTCCAACCTCAAAGTCGCATCTGTGATTGGCGGGACACAAATCCCGATGAACTTTATGTTTATTTTGCTGTCGTGTTGGCAATGGGGGTTGTCATTAAAACCAAAATAGAAGAGTACTGGAGCGCTACTCCTGACATATTTTATACACCTGGTTTTAGTGCACACATGTCTTTAAGACGATTCCAGTTGTTATCAAAATGTCTACATTTCAATAATAATGGAGTCATGAGTACACTAGAACTGGATGCTTCTGCAGCAAAATTATATAAAATTCAGCCTGTAATATCACACCTGAATAGTAAATTCCAAAATATGTATAATTTGCATCAAAATCTTGCTTTAGATGAGTCTCTCCTGCAGTGGAAGGGTTGGTTGGATATAAATCAATTTATTCCAAACAAGGCCGCTGCAGTAGGGATTAAAACATATGAAATTTGCGAGTCTAGGACAGGTTATTTATGGAGATTCGAAGTGCATGCTCATAAAAAACCACCGTCTACACAGACTGACAAAAGCCCTCTAGACGCATTTACACCCGCAATAGTACTGAAACTTATAAATGGTCTTGAAAATAGGGGTCATACTCTATGGATGGACAATTTTTATAATTCACCAGCGCTTGCGCGTAAATTAAAATCTATAGGGTTTGACTGCGTTGGCACACTTCGAACCAACCGTCAGTTTGTGCCGGAAGCTCTAAGCAATTTAACCAAGGCGAATATGCGGCCTGGCCAGATTACTGGTTTTACATCGGGTGACATCGATCTCATGGTATGGCGAGATTCTAACCGCATTGCGATGATCTCGACGTACCATGGCAATGCAGTTAATACTATTCATGGGTCTACAAAACCCATCTTAATATTAGACTATAATATTATGATGGGTGGGGTAGATAAGAAGGACCAAATGCTGTCTATGTATCCGATTGAAAGAAAGAGAACCAGAATTTGGTACAAGAAGTTTTTCCGCAGGCTTTTAAATGTGTCTGTTCTAAATTGTTATATACTTGTAAAACATTTCACTTCTTCTTTTACTCACCGTTCTTTTCGTATAGCCCTTATTAAGTCCATTTTAGAAAAACACTCTCCTTCTTCTGTTGCACCTCTGGTTGTAGATGACCAAATTTACACAGTTCAGAAACATCATATAGCTGAATACCCGTTTCTGCCAGGAAGAAGTGGCCGGTTACGACGCAATTGTGCCGTGTGCTCAAAGCGGGTGCAAACATTTTGCGTAGGATGCAACAAGGCTTTTTGTTTGAGTTCTTGCTTTGTATCTGTGCATAAGTAGCGGTAGTTTTTTTTTTACCTTTAACTTAACTAAAATGTTAAATAATCATCATCGCTTAACATCAGGTGAGATAGTAGTCAAACGTTTGACTGTCATTAATAAAAAAAATTACAACTATTAAATAAAACGTTATCCGTGTGGTGACGGAGTAAGAATACAATTCACCACTCCCTATCTTGCCCGTGGATGTCGTAAAAGGCGACTAAGGGATATAATAAGCACATAACATCTGTGCAAGAGAAGGAAAACTTGAAATGAAACCCTATACCAACATGTCTGACCAGCATGGTATAGTAGGTCAAATTCCCTCCTGTTGTGGAGGAGGCCCGAGCCCAACAGTGGGACGTATTTGGGCTGCGATGATGATGATGATGATGATTAAATAAAACATATTTTTGAATTTGAATAACATATTAACATTTTAAATACTATCTATAACCACAATAAATTGATGTTACAATACACTTTAAAATTCAGGTGTGATATTATACTCTGAAGTCTTATCCATACTAACCTTACTCGTAACCGCACTTTTTGCGCTGAAATTGTTAGATTTTATTGTTAATTTTATTAAAGTTTTTGTATAGCACTGTGCCCTTTTATTATAATTTTACTCGTAAACTTTATTGTGTTGTGTAATATAAATAACGCATGTCAATAAAAAACAAAAAAGTCGCTCAATAATGCTATTTCAAAGAGGACTAGTTTTAACCGTTATTTTTACGTGGTTTGTTTCTAGGCTAGAAATATAAACCAAGACATTTCACAGAACTCTGTACTTTTTACTGTATAATGTTCAAGAACCAAACTTTAAGAATAGCTATCGTTTCAAGTCATTTGGCCCAACATGTTTTCAGAAATCGATAATACACATGACCCTGTTTTTTGCCTAACACAGTCAATCCTAAGAACTGGGGCGTTTTTGTGATGGCTTGGGTATAAAAAATGTATTTGGAGATATTTGTTTTTGTATTATTTTTGTAATGTTGCACTATTATGTAATGTAAATAGGAATAAATACATTAAAATATTGGTTCATCTTTTTTTTTATACGTTATTGAACCCAAAAACCGGTAAAAATGTATTTACCCTAACTTTAAACCAGATTTATAGTACTTAAAATGATTTATTTTCACGAAATAATGATATCAGATTAATCAACAAACAGTAAAATTAAAAATTATATCTGTAAAAAAGAAGTTTCGATAGCAATTTTTTTAGATAAAAGCATTTTAATACCAATTGACCCGTAGTGCTCCCGCCTGTCGTCATACTGCTGCCAGATGTGACATTTTGCGCAAGATGGCTGTGCCAGCCTAGCGGATATGTCTCTCTGTTGGACATAAGTCTCGAGAAATTAACTTGTTAGATCACACTGGCTATACATTGCTATTATTTTAAGTTTACCTTCTATTGCGTGTCAGTGATGTGTTCTGCTTACATCCACCCTTCTTTCATCCACACGGCACGTCAGTCAAGAAATATGTAAATCAGAATTGCAAAGCCATCCCAAAAATAAAATTCACTTTAAAAAAATATTAAAAACACAATTAGACTCCATAAGTATGTAAAAATAGTTCATTTCTCAAGACAATCATTATTTTTGATCTACCTAGGTGGGAGTACCAGTTCACGTGGCAAAGATTCTCACGTATCCGGAGCGAGTGTTCCCCGCCAACCTTCAGTGGCTCAGGAAGTTGGTGTGCAACGGGCCCGACGTGCACCCCGGCGCCAATTACGTGCAGCAACGAGGGTTACAGCACAAGAAATATCTAAAATATGGTAATAGAGAGAAGATTGCTCAAGAGTTGAAGGTGAGAACTTCTTTAACATTAACTGTGAGAAATTGCGATGGAAATGAATTTCTTCGGTATAGACTTTTTTTATTTTCCGTATGATCACGAATATAGAATACAATTCATAAACCCCTATTGTGTTTGTGGATCTGGTAAGAGACGACTAATGGATATAATATGCATATAACATCTATACAAGAGAAGGAAAACTCGAAATGAAACCTTATCCTAACCTGTCTTTAAATAGATGGTTGTCTGTAAAGTCGGTTTACGGACGATAAATTTACGTGATAACGTCATAAAAAAACATAAAATTGCATACTTTTTAGAATTGAACAAACATAAACAATAGAAACCACATTAACTTTTCACTTCACTTTATAAACAGTTTATCTACAGCTATATATAGTAGGCATATCGCTGGCCTGCAAGAAAAGTGACACAACTCTAAATAAATCTGTTTTCATTATATTTCAACTTTTGGTGGTTGTGGAGGTTAATATTATAAGTCCTCTCTATCAACTCTTTGTCGTCCTTCTTAAAGAAATTATGCAGACCTCGTATTTTCAGAAACCGGAAAAAAAGAAATCCATAGTTTGACCATCCTGAAAAATTGTATTTTTTCGAGTTGTGTCACTTTTCTTGCGGACCAGCGATATGTCCTTCCATTGGGAAGTTAGTAATTCCCATGAACACATTAAGCCGGTAGGTAATGCGATTGATCTCTTTGCCGAATCTCGGTCACCCTTCCATCATCCCGTAGGGGGTGTGAGCTAGCCATCGCAGTTAGTTTTAGGGTGTTGCTGCACATGTTTTTGGTAATCTCTCATCTGGGTGTTTTGGCTTACAAGGCGAATAATGGCGTTGCATTGTATTCACTACACGGTAATGAGAGCATACGTATTGTTATTTTACCGTTTTACTAATATAAATGTTATTCTCAGTGTGGTGATATAGTGGAGCGTCACCTGGTGGACGGTGACGTGGTACTGTTCAACCGTCAGCCGTCACTCCACAAGCTGTCCATCATGTGCCACAGGGCCAGGGTGCAGCCGCAGAGGACATTCAGGTAAAGCTCATAGATAGAGATAATACCAATATAAAGAGTTTTAAAAATATTTTGAATGAGGGATAAGTTATGTCATACGGTTTCAAGCATCGAGGAGTGATATATAGAACCATTCTAATTTGCAAAGTACGTCATGTTGCTAGTTGTTAACATTCCGATTTGAAAGGTACGTAAAATTTCCAGTTGTTAATACTCCAATTCGTAAAGAACGTATTATATCCAGTTATTAACACTCCAATTCGCAGAGTACTTTCTGTTCCTATTGTTAATATTCTAATTCGCAAAGTACGTCATGTATTCAGTTGTTAACATTCCACTTTGTAAAGTACGTCATATTTCCACTTGTTAATATTCCAGTTCGCAAAGTCAAATTTGCAGTTGGCAACATTCGCAAAGCACGTTTTGTATCCAATTTTTAACACTTCAATTGCCAAAGTACGTTATGTGTCCATTTGTTAACATTGCAATAAGCAAAGTACATCGTGTTTCCAGTTGTTAATATTCCAGTTTGTAAAATATGTCATGTTTCCAGTTGTTAACATTCCAATTTGCAAAGTACGCCATATTTGTAGTTTTTAACAATCCAATTCGCAAAGTAAGTTGTGTATGCAATTGTTTATATAGTATATTTTTAACTGCAACCTATTAGAAATAAAACTATTTTTACAGATTTTATCGCGTTTATCTTTGCTTTTTAATCGCCCGACGTTTCGTACACTTTATAGCGTTCGTGGTCATGGTAGGACTAAGGTAACGTCCAGCAAGCCTCGGAAATCGTTATGTAACCTATTATTTTAAAATGATATCTGGAGAAAATATTTAACAGGTTTAATGAGTGTGTATGCACGCCATACAATGCAGATTTCGATGGTGATGAAATGAACATGCATCTACCGCAGACTGAGGAGGCGAGGGCAGAGGCACTCATACTTATGGGGGTAAGCATTACACTGTAGAATCCTTTTGAATCTAATATTGGTTGTCCAAAGGCTGTCTTTATTTGGTGGCCTAGAAATGTAGGCTAGACCTACGTTGATGCTCTTTCAGATACTCGTAAATGGTACTGCTGTAGCCTTGACTTATGTTATTTTGAGCAAGATCTGATACCATGCAAACTGCAAGATCGATTTTTACCAAACATAGCTAAGAATTACCGTAATAAAACATTCACATACAAACATCGCATCGAAATTGGTACATCCGTTCGATAGTTATGATGCTACATACAGACACACAGGCTTCAAACTTATAACACTCCTATTTTTGCGTCGTGGTTTAAATAACAACCCTCTCTTTAAGTCGGGGGTTGAAATGATTTCTATCGCAATCGAACTGGTGGGCGTAATCAATAATTATTCTGTATAATCCCCCATTTTATGAGTAAAAACTGTAACAAACTACAGTAGCTAGTTAGGATATATAGGTTTTTGAGCCTTAAGGTTTTTTTTACTTAGCCAAAAGTCTGTAAAGAATACTTTGCACTTCTTTCACCTCTTAGAGATAAAAAGATAGTTTGGGTCGACCTCATGTTATTAAAGGCAGCTGGATCATGATATATTTTTATTCTACAGAACAAATCAAATCTAGTAACACCTCGAAATGGTGAACTTCTGATCGCTGCAACACAAGACTTTATCACCGGTGGGTATCTGATCACTCAGCGTGACACATTCCTGACAAGGGACGAGGCACAGCAGCTGGCGACGTGTTTGTTAGCTGGACCTGATGCCACCATGGCTATAGATATGCCGACACCAGCTATACTGAAGCCCAGGATGCTCTGGACTGGAAAGCAAATATTCAGGTAACTGACTAGGCTATTTATTTAAGGGTTTCTGGTAATGTTAAGATATAGAATTTCATCTTCATTTGATCTCAGCTCATAATCGTTCCACTACTGGACTCGAGCCTCCTTCACAACACAATAGGGGGAATTTGACCTACTATACCATGATGGTTAGATGTATAAGTAATATGGTTTATTTGAAGTTTTCCGTGTGGTGACGAAGTAAGAATACTATTCACCACCCAATAACTCATCCATGTGTGATCGTACGAGACGACTAAGGGATATAAAACGCATATAACATCTATGCGAGAGAAGGAAAACTCGAAACAAAACCCTATACCAACACGTCTGACCAGCGCGGTATAGTAGGTTAATTTCCCTCCCATTACGGAGGAGGCCCGAGCCTAACAGTGGGACATTATGGGCTGTGATGATGATGATGATGATGAAGTTTTCCTTCTCTTGCATAGATGTTATATGCATATTATAATCCTTAGTCGTCTTTTACGACAGCCATGGGTAAAATAGGGGGTTGCTGGATTGTATTCTTACTTGATCACCGCAAGTATAATATAGATATTTAGTAAATATCCCCCAAAATTTGTAATTTTTAATAATAATAATAATGTTATATTGTTTCAAAAATAAAATACAAACATTCCATATACTACTACTATAGAAATACTATACTAATTTAGGTACTATACTATTATACATACATACATACATATCATCACGCCATATCCCTTGCAGGGTAGGCAGAGAGAACAGAGTGCCAGAGAACTCTATCTCTGCATACTTCACTCGCTTCCTCAACATTCATAATTCTCTTCATACACGCTCGCCGGTTTCGGAGACTCTTGACTCCACCTTCCTTCAGTACATGACCGATCTGGTCTAGGTAGGTTAGTCTCGGTCTCCCTCGGTACCTACATCCTTCCACTTTCGCATTGTATATCTTCTTAACCAGGCGTTCGTTCGGCATTCTTTCCACATGTCCGAACCATCGGAGCATTCCCTTTCGCATCTTTACACCAATACTCTCTTTCATACCTACTCGCTCTCTTACGTCGTCGTTACGAATGCGGTCGGTCAGCCTAACTCCACAGATTTTCCGCAGAGATCGCATTTCGACCGCATTAATTTTACTATCATACTCTTTTCTGCATACCCAACTCTCGCTTCCATACAGTAATGTTGGGACAAGCACTGCGTCATGTATTGCTACACGTGCCTTCTGGCTGAGGTGGTGGCTGCCGAGAAGTTGCCCCAACGCTCCGTTCACTCTATTTCCCGCATTCACTCTTCGCTCTATATCAGTGGTGTACCTTCCATCTCGGCTAAATCCACATCCAAGATATACAAATTCATCCACTTGCTCTAGTACATCATTACCTATTGTTACTCTTACATCTGTTCTGGTTTTATCTCTTTCAAAGACCATTATTTTGGTTTTGCTCACATTCACGCGTAGACCCCTTTTCTTACAATCTTCTGTCATTGTGTCGACTAGGGTCTGCAGGTCAGTCGCTGACTGTGCCAGCAGGACTGCATCATCTGCATAAAGCAGAGCAGTGACCACTGAGTCGCCCATCTGGACTCCCACATTCATATCGTTCAACCTTTGGAGACATTTATCCAGATATATGATAAACAGCCTGGCTGACAGAACGCACCCCTGCTTAACGCCGATATTGACGTCAAACCAAGGCGACATTCCATCATCCAGCCGCACACAGGCTCTACAGCCCATGTAACTGGACTGCACAGCCTGTAGCAGTTTACCGCTAATACCATACTCCGGTAAAATGTCCCAAAGTTCCTTTCGTACAACCGTGTCAAATGCTCTCTCCAGATCCACAAAACTGCAGAAAACCCTCTGACCTAGAGCCAGATGCTTCTCCACAATGTTGCGCAGAGAGAACACTTGATCCATGCATCCCCTTCCACTCCTGAAACCTCCTTGTGTCTCACACAGTAAACCATCGGACACCATCCTCATTCTCCTTTCAATAATTTTTCCATACACTTTTGCTGCCAAACTGGTCAAGCTTATGGCTCTGTAATTTGCGCAGTCATAACGTGAATCCTTGTTTTTAAACAAAGGCACGATGAGTGCGCTATTCCAGTCCCTGGGAACCATTCCCGAGCTCCAACATAAATTGAGGAGCAACAGGAACGCCTCCCAGACACAAGAGCCACCAAGCTTGATCATCTCGGCAGACACCATATCAATGCCCGCTGCCTTACCATTTTTCAAACTTCTTATCGCCCATTCAACTTCATCCATACTGATGCCATCGGAGGACGCCGTTGTCAAATGTTGATCTACTAAACCACATCCAACACCGGCGCCAACCGTAGCATCCGCATACATATCGCCAAAATATTCACTCCATCGGCTTAACACGTCTTGTGTTTGTGTAAGAATGTCTCCACCTTTAGACCTTATTTTATTCATTCTGAAGGCTGACCAACCACCCCGAGACTTCTTCACCTCCCTCCAAAAGAGTTTGGTGTTACCCTCGAAGTTTTTAGTCAGCCTATCTTCTGCACTCATACTTGCTCTATCACGTTTCTCTTTCACTAAGGCCTTGGTGTCATTCTTACATTGCCGATATATTTCTTTCTTATGTTCAGTCATACTGTCATTCAGATTCAAAGAAGAGACATAGTCCAGCCACGCTTTCTTCTTTTGCTCTACGGAAGCTGCCACTTCCGCATCCCACCATGCATCACCATTTGTTTTTCTATGCTTCTTTGAACTTCCACATACTTCTTTCGCTGTATCTACCATACTCTCTTTCAATACTCTCCAGCATTCTTCAATGTCCGATTGCGGCTGGCTTGCCATCGTCAGCCGTTCTCGGACACCCTCTGCATACTTTTCTCTTACACACTCTTCTTGCAACCTTTCAACCTACTATACTATTATTATACTTTATAATAATATATTAGGTTCCTACTGTCACTTAAGGAATAGTAGGTAAGTTATATAAACAGAAGATGATGTATGAAATTAATGAGCACCCTACATGATTTAAATTCCTATTACCAACATCAATTTATATTATATTAAAATGTAAGGTCTAAATGTATATAAGCGAGCTATTATTTTATTAAATTTATATAATTATACTCCTATTCTGCATATATGACTATTCGTGTTCGATGCGTTCCTGTCATATTTCGATTGCGTTCGTGTCATATACGACGATTCCTACTTAAAAGTCCGTCACCACAAAAAACATTCTATAGCGCTCTTAACATGTTTAAAATTTTATTATTTGTTACAGTCTTATAATGAAGCCAAACAAACAGTGTGAAGTGAAGGCCAACTTGGAGACGAAAGGCAAAAACTACACCGGCAACAAGGATATGTGCGTACAAGACTCTTGTAAGTATAGCCACTATCTAGACTGCATAGATGGCGTAGTTGTTAAGATACCCGACCTCCCGTGCCAGTGCCGTGGGTTCGGTTCCTACGTAGAACAATACTTTGTGCGATCCACAGTTTTGTTCTGAGTTTGGGTGTAATTTGTCTGCGTTAAGGGTGTAGATTGTTGGCCTGAGATCTCGATTTCGAGCGACCGCAGCGCCAAAGTTTAATGTAACATCCGACGGGGCGGATGAATGACCTAGAGAGCGCGATTTTCAAAATGTTTTGCAACAAACGTTCCACGTTGAGAAATTGTTATTGAACTTGAATATTTACAGCATAACAATAACGTTGAATTTTTGGAAACTAGCTGTTGATTCTTTTTAATAGATTAATAAGAGTAGTTGAGACACAATTTTTATGTTTTTCTATCATTACATTACATAGTATAAAACAAAGTCGCTATCCGCCGTCTGTCTGTCCCTATGTATGCTTAGATCTTTAAAACTACGCAACGGATTTTGATGCAGTTTTTTTTAATAAATAGAATGATTCTTAAGGAAGGTTTATATGTATAATACATGCATAATATAGTAGAGAAATGCTGATTAATTTAGAGGTTTCTAATGTGATGTCGTAAATAAGCACGTTTTTTTGCGCTTATATTGCAAACGTTGGCTGAACCCTACGAGATAGACCAAAATAATGTACTACAGTATTATCCATCTTAAAAAGTTCAACAAAAAAGTCCACGATGGCATATGTCTATCTCTTAGGGATAACCCACCATAACCATTTTTTATCCTCTACTAAAAAATGATTATTTACTAAGTGATTTTATACAATACAGCATTAATCCTTATCCAATTAAGTACCTTAAATAAATTGTGCATTTATTATAGATCAATATGCTTTTTATAGTATGTAATTTAAGTGAATATTGCCGAAGATAGCGAAGATAGCGAGGGCGGGTTACTAGTTTATAATATAATATACAATCAAGAGCAGGTCCGGACTGACATTTTTGTATTCTACTTACCTAAAATTCCAACTATGTATTTATTTGTAATTTCACTACCAAAATTTATTCTAATTCGTAAAATATTCATTCAATAAAATAATTGCAAATTCAGTAGGAAGTGTGTTTATCTCTACGCAAGGAAATGTGCCTATTGCGTAAACTCAAATACTTACTTTTTGTTTACGATCACCTCGTCGATATCTAAAAAAATCCTAGGGTTTTAAAAAAAATGTCAATAAATGAAACACAAGTATAAAAATGATTTATTTACTACACAATAACAAATATGAGTCGCCATTACTCGCTATCTCAAAAGCGTGCTAGGGTTGTACAAAAATTAGTAAATAATTCATTTATTTACTAATTTTAACAGAAGTTTGTAAATTATTAATATACTAATTAAAAGTATGTAATTAAACAATAACGAAATATGAGTTCAAAATTCTAATGTTTTTTCATTCGATTACGGATCAAGTTCTGATTTCTGCTAATTTGATGATAAAATCAATGGCTATCACAAAACCTATCAGAATGAAAACGTTACCAGCTGCCCGATTCACGTAAGTAATAAAAACCGTAGCGCAGTGACGTCACTTCGTTTTTTGCAAATTTAGCCCTTTTAACCGACTTAAAAAAAGGAGAATTCTCAATTCGCTGTATTTTTGAACCAATTTTTATGATTCTTTACACCAGGTAACTCAGAAATTGTATAGTAATTGAGCTATTGGAAGATTTATGACAATCCAAGACTAGATAAGTAAGTGCGTTTAAAACAGAAAACCAAAAGGCGATTTCTAAGTTCCTAAGTTAAAACGACTTTTGGACTGGCGTGTTTACGTGAATCGACTGGCTGGGTAGTTAAGTTACCTGTATCTTTCAAAATCATTAGGCGTTCTTCTCTTTCATAACACGTAAAGCTCTTTCTTTCCTCTCTTTCATAGCCTCTATGATACTGGGCGCGTCACGAATGGGCATGCTTCGTAGTCACTGCCGAGGATCAACTAATTCTGGAAGTAGGCAATCGTAATAAAACCTAACTAATTTCATCTCCATTTTCTCCTCCCAAAATTTGTCGTCCTTTTCTATAATATAATCTTTCATAGGTACAGTATCACCAAACCAGATGCCAAGCATGCAAACGTTTCTTTTAGTAATATGTAACTGTCCCTGAATTTGGAAATACCAGTTATGATTTTTATTTATGACATAACCCTTGGAAGCCTTGTCCTTAACCCAAAAGGTATGTTTGGCCATTGCTTCATCAAGAGTCATGCCAGCTAAAGAATGTGGGCACGTAATTTCAATTAAACCGTTTGCATAAATGCCATCTGGTGTAGTACCAAGAAATTCATATTGATCGTCGACGAACAAACCGCAACCTTGTATACTAATATTCTCTTGAATTTCTAATTGTTTAATTGCGCTTTCTTCGTTTTCGATACCCTACCGTACAGCAGGCAAACTGGAGATATTACTACCATAAACGATTTTACGAACAAGAACAGCACAACTTGTGCTCTCTCGTTTTTTACAAACTTCCCCGAACGATGATGAGGTTAGTAATTTTCTCCTTGTACTCATCCACTCAGAACTACTTCTTTGCAAATGGGTCGACCTTTCAAGCTCCTCTCTTTCAGCACAAGACAACTTTAAATCGGCTAAAAAAGATGACTTGGCTTTCTCATATAATTCTGGACTCAGATCAGGTTTTTCGCAGTTTGGTCCATAGTGAGCGTCTTTCGATACAGCGCTGTGGCTCTTTTTCAATCTTAATTTAGGTTTAGCAATTAAACGGATTCTACGATTACAATTTTCCACTTTCGCGATCAAAGGATTAGGACTAGATTTAAATATTACTTCATGAGTTTTACTATGAATCGATCCTGTATTAAAAGACACAACAGCAGCTGCGCATCGGCCCGCATAAGAACCACGGGAAGAATAATTTACACGCTTACCCCCTACTAATTTGGCAATCACTGCGTTAAAACTTTCAACTATATTACTTGTACAATTATGAATTAAACTTCTAGAATGATATGACAGTCTTTTACTTAAAATGTGTACCGCGTCCATTAATCCGCATCCAACAATTGCTGGAAGCAACCCAACAGGTTCTATTCGACGAGTATCAGGTCTACAGAAATACTCCTTGCAATATTGGTGATTACCAAATACGTGTTGTGGACCATTTAGGATATCTTCACTAAGATTTTTTATTTTTTCTTCGAGTGACTGATTTTGATCGCCCCAATATTTAATAGCGCATTTTACACCCGTTCTTAAACGCAAATACCTTTCTTTTAGGAATTTCCGCAATTCGCAAGGATACTTAGTGTCTTTCGACAGTTTCTCCAAGCTATTGTAGTTTCGTAAAAGATGATTTTTGCATTCAATTTTCTCTACTGTTAAATTACCGTACGGTCGCGAATCTAATATTTTTTTATAAGTACTGGAATCGCCGTCTGCTACAAATTTATTATAAATTACACCGTGATCAACAATGGAACGTTTAAACCCCTCAACTATTATGGTCGATTCCATACCGGTAGATGATCCCGAATAATTCTTGAAACAACGGTGTTCCGAGGGCTGACTGTCGTTCTTTGCGGCTCGTGCACAAACTACGCAGTATTTATTTTTAACTCCAAAAAACAATACTTTATTAGTTTTAATGCCAATTATCGCAGCTGCGCCGGACAAGGCGGAAAAATTCTTACCATAAGATCTCTTGCTCCAACAACCGTCAACAGCAACAGATATTAATGGTGTACCATTTTTATCAATACTACCTATAGACACTGCGTACTCCGCTTCTTCCTTGACAGCTTCTGCCATGGAATGTGCTGCTGTCTTTTCCCACCAATCGCAAACCGTATTATTAATTTAATTGTATAATGGAGGTGACATGATTGGTAGGGCTACTGCGGCAGTTAATGTTTTTAACTGATAGTAGCTCCCACCAGATGATATGATACCAGATACAATTTGATGATTCACTTCCATTCTATCTTCTTTCTTTTCAATCAAACACACAGTAAATTTCATACTACACATACTACATTTCATGATGAGTTTTGAGTCCAGACCAACTTTTACTTCACCTATTATACTGAGGTAACTTAACTTACAATCCACTGGACCGTGGTCCCCTATGGCCTGAAGAGCTTTAAAAAAAAAAGAAACGTCTACAACTCTACGCCCAACTTCCATTTCATCCACCTTTCCCTCTTGGTCGTTTTCAATAACTAGTTCCTGTAAAGAAAGATAATGGCTTGATTTTTTTTATAAAAAATAATTAAAAATTTAAAAAAATGCAAAAGAATTAATACAATATTAGGTTCCTGATGAATAGAAATTATAATTTCTTTACGCATTAGGTATTGTTTTTTTATGACGTCACCTATTTGAACGTAAATTTTCTTTTGAGAAAGTAATTGAGAAGTATTTCGGTACTAAGGTGTTTGTCTCTCGATGAAAATAATAAATATTGCAAGAAAAAATCTATAGGTAGGTATTGAGATTTTGTCTTCGCCCATCACTAACTAAGTAGTTTGTTTATTTATGTAACAAGTCTACAAGAATTACGTATAACAACTTACCTCTATACAGCGCGTAGCATTGTTGCTCAGAGTCTCGGCCCCAAGGTTTTCTTTATTTTCAATACTGGAAATATTATTCATCAATATTATCCACTTTTTATTTATTTTGTACAACCCTAAGCCAGACGCTAGGCGCCTCGCGTCTGTTTGGCGGTATAGGTATAGGTATGTCGACAAAGTTGCGCTGTCGCCTACCTACTTCCACAATTTGATATTTAGACAATACTAGCCGACCCGGCGAACTCCGTATCGCCTTTTTTTTTTAAAAAAAATCCTATTATTTTGATATTACATACAGATACTTCAATTTTATTTATCAGTATAGATATAGATAATACAAACCAATATTTACATGTTATTGTAGGTATATATGTCTGAATCATATGACATATTGTATTAGCTTTGTAATGTACCCTGTTCAAATGCGATAATAAATAAGTAGGGAGGAACTTACATTTTATTCCGAGATCTTTTGGCTTTCATATTTTTATAATGCGTACAAAACTTTCTTTTCCCTGGCATGACACTCAAATTCAATCAGTCCTGCGAAAAAAATAGCCTATGTTACTCAGTGATAATGTAGCTTTCGAATGATAAAAGAATTATCGGTCCAGTACTTTTTGAGTTTATTCGTTACATACAAAAATCCAAATCTTTCCTCTTTATAATACCTATTAGTGTAGATATTGTATTTTTTTACGATTTATATCTAGTTCCATCATGGTTTTCTTTCAGACATTCATTATATCGATACTTTCTACTAACTGAAAATAAATTAATTATAAAAATGTTATACTTACAGTTTTTTACAAAAAACACAAATTCACAATACGTAATTCTGCTGTCTGCAGCCGACAAGCGTGGTGTCGCGTTCACTTACAGAAAGGAACTGCCGTTAATAGGCATGCGACCGATTTATCAAAACGAATCTGAAATCGGTTTTCAGTCAGAAATCGTATCGCATCGATATTCAACACTAAACAAACTGATTTTAGAAAACGTATCTCAACAGAAACTAAATTAACACGCGCAATCGTTTTCTATTGCTAGTTTTGCAAACCAAACCAATATTTAAAAACTTACTAACTCTTTCACTCCGCCAATCGATCGCTTAGTTAGAATGAGAGAAAGCGAATTTCATTAAAATTCGCCTCCTTTCATTCTAACTAAGCGATCGTTTAGTGCAGTGAAAGAGATGAAGCGAATTGTCATCAGTTTTGGATTTTAACGGTTTCTAAGAAACTATGAATGGCAGATTGAAACGAAACAGAATTACAAGGGGCAGGGAATTAGATCTATATCAGAATGCAACTACTTCCATGATAATATTACACAATACTTAATGATAGTTTAAGTTTTGTGTTGGAAAATAGATTTTTTGAATTATTGGAGAGTTTAATGCACACTTGACCTTGGTGACACGTGCGGTGTGCGTGTAATGTTATTTTTGTGTTCTCGTGAACTATATAATAAGATAGGTATTTTATGATTCAATACTATACTAACGTATGTTAGTATCATACATACGATTTGATGATAAATAAGAAATAACTATTAAATGTAAAATGGCAAGAGAAAATCATACAAAAAAAATGTACATTATATAATTTAATCATGAAATCATTGTAAATATGACGATTTTTAAATACACCAGAAAGTTTTGTTTCATATCCAAAACAAAACATTTTTGCTCGTCTAGTACTCTAGTTAAGCCTAGATAAAGCATGAAGGAAAATCGTACACCTAAATCCAATCAACAAAGAAATTAAAGAAAAATATTTTGAATGTGTTCGTTCGTTTGCGTTTTTCGTTTGCTACGCTAAAATAACTAAAACCATCGAATATCGATCGAAACTAAGGTAAATCCGCTCCGCCAACCGCTCTGGAAATCGATTTCTGAAATCGGTTTTTGAAATCGATTTCAATATCAGAAATCGAATTTGTAGCGGTTTGCGTAAAAATCTGAAAACGCCCATCTCTAGCCGTTAATGACCACCGAGATTGCACGAATGAAACGTACGCTTTATCCCATACATTTGTGTATGAAAAATTTACCTTAAAATATATCTAGATTTTAGGGCTTTAAAAGAGGAAGTCTTTGTTTGTAAAGGTATAAAAAGAAGTATACAGCTATACTTATTGGTTTCTTCAGTATTCAAAAAGTGTTTCTTTTTATCAATTTGTGTTGATTTATGGGGTTAAATCTGAAAAATACGAAGTCATGTTTTTGCATTTTTACTCAATTTTGTGCGTTTGTGGACGTTTATTATATAACAACTATTAGGTTTAAGAGTTTAATATAAGCATGAACATACTTATTGGTCTTTGATTGTAATATATACAAATTATCATTGATATCAATCATATGTAAATAGGTTAAATATGAAAAATCGTAACACTCTTTTCGGTGATTTTCACGATCTACACCCTTAATTGTATGTTTCTAAAGTCGCCCGCAATACAAGGATTATATTGCCTTAGTAATAGGTGTGGTGTCTTTAAAAAAAAACTATTAAATTGTAAAGGTAACTTTTCAGATCGAAGAGTATATTCTTCATCATTATCATCATCATCATCATCATCATCACAGCCTATATATGTCCCACTGCTGGGCTCGGGCCTCCTCCATAATGGGAGGGAAATTAACCTACTATACCGCGCTGGTCAGACGTGTTGGTATAGGGTTTTGTTTCGAGTTTTCCTTCTCTTGCATAGATGTTGTATGCATTTTATATCCATTAGTCGTAAGAAGGGGGTGGTGAATTGTATTCTTACTCCGTCACCACACGGAATAAATAGTATATTCTTATCATCGTTTAAAGCTTGATAAGAATGCAATGCGTTGTGTTTGGATGCCATAGTTACTTTTTTAAATATAAATCGTAAACGACATGCCAAAATGCAAATCTTGGATTGATCGTAATACGAAAGATTTTGAAGGAATTATTCGTATTTCGTATTATGGCCTCACTGGTTTAGGCGATGCTCCAGCATTACTGTTGTATATTACCGGAAGGTTAACTAGCCCGGCTAGTCTTGGATGTCAAGAGATGGAATGGGCGGGGTGTGTCCAGAGGGGTCCTAGGATCTCTTTTTTTGAAAGGGTTAGTGTATGTGTGGCGTTTAACCGGTTCCGTGTACTAACGGGATAAGAATATAATGATCGCCATCTTTTAATGTAAACACACAAAACACACCTCACTATGATCGCTAAGGTGCCTACTTGAGGCAGTAATTATGTCAATATCCCCTTAGTTCTGAGGTAGGCCTACGTCCACCAGTCGACGACGTAGGGCTTAGATGGTGATGATGATGAGGATAAGATTTCACGCCCATCTAACTTCGAAAAATCATTAGTTCGCATTGTCAAGGATTGAACTCGAGACATCTGTGCGTTAATGCGCAGTTCCCTTCACAATACTGGTATAAAGTGTTATTTTTATTTTCCAGATGTAATAATAAGAAACTCCGAGCTTCTGTGCGGTTCCATGGACAAGAGTACCCTGGGCTCGGGCACCAAGAATAACATATTCTATATTCTATTGAGGGATTGGGGTGAGGAGTATGCCGTCAGGGGTATGTGGAGGTAATTATTATATGTCATCAACACATCAATCTTGAGCTAAGAAGGATAGGAATATGGTGATATTTTCATATGACCTTACGTGTGGTGATGTCCAATGGCGATGCGGAGGGAACATGAAGAGTTATGGGGCAACACGCCGTCCTCCCGTCGTCCCGGATAGAATTTGCAGCGTCCGCATAATCTGCTAAAAGAATAACGGTATAAGGGAAGCATGATAGAGATAGAGATAATATCTGATTAGGTTGTGTGAAAAAAGAGTATATAGCGTTGATTTCAAGTAATTGTCAAAAGCAATCGTCATCACACCAGTTGTTATGTCCACAGGTTGGCTCGTATGGCGTCATATTACATGATGAATAGAGGGTTCAGTTTCGGCATCATCGATGTGACGCCGGGGAACAAACTTATTGAAGCCAAGAACAAGTTGCTCGAGTCTGGGTAAGTAACTCATATATTTGTCCGTATAGTGACGGAGTAAGAACACAATTCACCATTCACCACCCCCTATTTTACCCGAGGGGGATCGTAGGAGACGACTAAGAGATATAAAACGCATATAAGATATATGCAAGAAAAGGAAAACTCGAAACAAAACCCTATACCAACACGTCTGACCTGAGCGGTATTTCCACGAATTTCCCTCCCATTACGAAGGAGGCCCGAGCTCAACAGAGGGACATATGTGGGCTGTGATAATGATGAAATTTGGGCCTGATCACTTTATTAAATGGCACGTCTCATATTATAATTCGCCGTCATCGTCATCATTACTATTATCAAAGATATGCGTCCCATTGCTTTGCTCGAGTCTTCTCCACAAAGGTAATGCAATTAACCATACTATTTAGGCTTTTCTTGCATAGATATTTTTTTATTAGGATTATTACCACTACACATTCACAACACTAACCTCTTTAAGCCAAGCTTCATAATGGTCTCCGTAAGAGACACCAAGGTTTGACCCTCCGGCAGTCCCGAGAAACGCTTCTAATTGCCTCGGGACCCGCAAGAAATTTAATTAGAAAAGAAAATAAATTTTTTGCTATGCCAATTTTTAGCCTAATCCATTTAACGGTTTACGCGTGATCGTGTAACAAATATTTTCACAAACTTTCATATTTATAATATTAGTAAGAGGTTTTAGGATAACCGAACAGTTAAAATACAAATAAATCAGTTTGATGACTTATTTATTAGGTACTCAAAATGTGATGGTTACATCCTGGAGATGGAGAAAGGCACGTTGCAGTGTCAACCCGGCTGTACTATGGAGGAAACTTTGGAAGCTGCTATGTTGAGCGAGCTCAGCAGCATCAGGGAGCTGGCTGCTAAAGCATGTTTCAGGGAACTGCACCCGACCAATGCGCCCCTTATTATGGCCCAAAGTGGTTCCAAAGGTAATTAAGTCTATTGTATTCATCATCATCATCACAGCCCATACGTGTCCCACTGTTGGGCTCGGGCCTCCTCCGTAATGGGAGGGAAATTCACCTACTATACCACGCTGGTCAGACGTGATATAGGGGACGTTGATATAGGCTTTTATTTCGAGTTTTCCTTCTATTGCATAGATGTTATATGCGTTTTATATCCCTTAGTCGTCTCCTACGATCACCCACGGGTAAGATAGGGGTGGTGAATTGTATTCTTACTCCGTCACCACACAGTTTGTATTAGGTAATCTATTTTAGAATAAAATGCTATTGTGGCAGTTATCCGTTTCAGTGGTTAAGATACTAACCTTTAGTTCCAGTAGGATCCCAGTAGAATCGAACCCACGGGTTTCGATTCCTACGCAGGACAATACTTTGTCTGATCCACAAAGTATTGTTCGCAGTCTGGGTGTAATCTGTCTGCGTTAATTATAAGTTTGTAAAGTCCGACCGCAATACAAGGATTATTTCCTCAGTGCAGGATGGTGTATAAAAAAAGTTTTCGCGCCCAGCTGTACCTCTGATATTGCAAAGATCCATAATCGACAATAACACTTACCATCAGGTGTGCTAATTGCTTTTTGCCACCATAAGTAATGAAAAAGAATATTCAGATCCAATTCACAATTACAACGCCCCTTTTTTTTTGTAAAGCTATGGTTTGTACAATTGCCGTCCGTTCCGTCCGCGGCGACGGTACGGACGGCGCCATAACTCACCGTGTTCACTCCGCATCAGCATTGGACCGGCAACTGGAGCCGAATCCTTGAAGTCAGTAACAAAAATAAACAGTAAAGGCATTACGACAGCCAGTCAGGCTATCGTAACGCCTTTACTGTCACTTAGAAATGTATGCCTTTTTTAAATACATGAATGGTTTCTTTAGGTTCGAATATCAACATATCACAAATGATAGCGTGCGTGGGCCAGCAGGCGCTGAACGGCAAGCGGGTACCCAATGGGTTTGAAGACAGATCTCTCCCGCATTTCGAAAGACACTGTGAGTATACCAGTAGAATTAGCGCTTTCAATTTTGGTGGGAACGTTGTTATTATATTCAATATTAATTGACTCTTCTAGTGACATAAAAGGCGAAAGTTTGAATTACTATAATTTTATAAAAACCCGATTACGAGCGAAAAATTATGAACGTGCTGTAATCGTAGTGTAAGTAGCAGCACGATTTGAACGGATTTCAAATAGGCGTGGGTTCGAATCCCATTTGTGATAATCATTTTTCGCTCGTAATCGGGTTTTTATAAATAATCAAGCATATTAAATGCTAAATTTCAGTAATTTGAATTACTATTTTTTTTTCTGACATCTGATTTTAATGAAACAAAGACTAAATGTTGCTCTGATCTGAGCTTAATCTATTTTTGAAAACTGCGAAGCAATCCGTTCAGTATATTTAGAGATTAACGTGTAGGTACATACATACAGACAGAATAAAAAATCCCAAAAATGATTTTTTTATTCTATTGGGCTTTTCTTATTGCCTATACACATTTTTTAATAAATTTATCAAATGTATAGACCCATGACTTCTAAGAAGTTATCTCACCTTTGATTTCCAACACTGGAAGTTGATACGCTAAAGGATGAGTGTATCAGTAATGTATATATATTTTCATTTTATTTTCGTATTATGTAGCAAAGATACCAGCAGCCCGTGGCTTCGTGAAGAACAGTTTCTATTCAGGCTTGACTCCTACCGAGTTCTTTTTTCATACGATGGGGGGTCGAGAGGGTCTCGTGGACACCGCCGTGAAAACCGCCGAGACTGGTTATTTGCAGCGAAGACTTGTGAAGGTAAATAAATATTTTATAATTATTATAATAAATATATTTCATAGAAACTAGTTAATGATTTTGGTTCCAAAATTGTTGTTTTTTTTTTTATTCAAAAATTTGCTTTATTTTTATATTTCCTTAAAGAATTTTACGTCTTAGATAATTAGATTTCTAAATCCAGCATTTGTTTATCGCTTCACCTGCCTCATGTATTATTTTTTTATTAAACAAGTAACAGGAATAAATCTTTGTATTACGAAAGACTTTACAAGCATGCAATTAACAGACACAAATGATAGATAGACTCAGAATAATTATTTGTTTTATTCTACGGTGAGATTGAATCTGGGGGGGCACACTTAAAACATTACTTATTTTTACAGACCGTCGCGCCGCCTACAGATTGTTTGTACAAACTTAACGGCTGCCATTTTGTCCTGTATGTCAAACGTTTGACAACTGAGAATTATTATTTTTTGTTCCTAGCGTAGGTACTTATTGTCATCAATCTACGGTTATTTATGTACTTTCTGAAAAAACGTGTCAATGCTGACATCACGACACTATCTGGTATTATGTCGTCATATGTTAAAAACATAGTGTGTCTCCATCGCTTCCTTCTCTTTGAGAGTCGTATAGTCTAGTAGTCTTTGAGAGGCTGGAAGTTTACCAGGGAGATTTGCGTTGAGGAGTAGTGATCCTCTGAGAAACTTGTAACACCAATTGCGATCACCAAGCGTGACGTCTATACTATTAGCTTTGCTATGGGTAGGCCTGTGTTCAGCTGTAGACATTGATACAGCATAAATAGATGATATATGCATGCAGATAAATGGGTAGATAGATGTACATTTATTATTAAATTATGGTAATTATTAGAGCGATGGCTATGCCACTATTTCCTCTGAGAATTTTGGTGAAATATGTAACGCATTTTCTGTGTGGTGACGGAGTAAGAATACAATTCACCACCCCCTATCTTACTTACTCATGCGTGATCGTACGAGACGACTAAGGGATACAAAACGCATATAACATCTATGCGAGAGAAGGAAAACTCGAAACAAAACCCTATAACACGTCTGACCAGCGTGGTATAGTAGGCCAATTACCCTCCCTATATGGAGGAGGCCCCAGCCTAACAGTGGGACATATATGGGCTGAGATGATGTAAAGCATTGTAATTTCACATTCACTATATTTAGCACCTTGTCGTCGATAAATAACTAAGATTTTATTTTATTTTCTAGTCGTTAGAAGACCTGGTGCTCCATTATGACATGACAGTTCGCAACGCTACAGGTGAGGTGGTCGAGTTCCGCTACGGCAGCGACGGCCTAGACCCCAGCTACATGGAGGGGAAGGATCGACCAGTGGACCTATCCAGGGTGTTAGTTGATGTGCGAGCTAAATACTTGTCCAGGTGAGTATATTAAAAAATATTGCAATTTTACTATTATCATTATGCGAAATGTGAGGTACGTGCTTTTTTATGGTGATGGCCATGGTCTAACAATATGGGGTGACAGCGCGATGGCTTATGATCCCATCATCATCCTGCTCTTAACCCATTACCTGGGTTCGGCGCAGTATAGCGTTAAAATAATGAAGTTATTCTATTTTAATGAATTGGTTTAATTTTTTTTCGCGTGGTGACTTAGAATTCACTTTACCACCACTTTTCCTGAACGTGAATGTCGTTTAAGACGGCTAAAATATGTAATATTCATACAACATCTATGCAGAAGGCAAACTTAAAATCTTATACTAACCCGTTTGACGAGCTATAGCTGGTAGGTCAATTTCTTTTCTATTCTGGAGGGTCGGTAAGCCGAGCTGTGGGACGTATACGAGTTAAGATGATGATGTATCAATCCTATCACAAACGCTATATTGCGGGGGACCTTACAAACATATAATTGACGCAGACAAATTACACCCAGACTCAGAACAATACTTAATGAATCTTACAAATTATTGTCCTGAGTGGGAATCGAACCCACGGCACTGGCACGGAAGGACGATATCTTAAGCACTACGCCATCTGTGCAGTAGTATTTGTCGTAAATGTACTATTTTTGGAACCTTGTTTTCAGAGACGAAGATCCGTTAGATGGCGATGGTATAGTTTTGGCGGCCGAGGAGACTTTAGCGCTTGACGACTTCAAGACATGCACACAAGAATTCAAAAATGAATTACTGTAAGTGATAATAATTTTCCGTGTGGTAAAGGTATAATAATATAATTGATCACATCATTTTCTTGGCCGTGGATGCCGTAAAAAATGACCAAGACATGTATGCAGATAATATCTTTGTAAGCGAAAGAAAACTACAAAGGAAAGCCTTATAACAATCCGTCCGGCTAGCATGGTATATTAGATAAACTCGAAATCGACATACGCTGTTAAAAATGGGAAGGGATATTGCTGCAGTCGCCCACATTACCTGGCAAGCGGATGCGTAATCGCGGTTTTTATCACATGTTTCCAAGAAGAATACTGCTGACCATCATCATCATTATTTCAGCCCATAAATGTTCCACTGTGGACTCGCGCCTCGTATATAATGGAAGGGAAATCGACCAACTACACCACGCTGGTCACACTTGTTGGTATAGGTTTTACTTTTCTCGCATAGATTTTATAAGCGTTTTATATCCCTTAGTCGTCTCGTACTATCACCCACGGGTAAGATAGGAAGTGGTGAATTGTATTCTTACTCCGTCACCACACGGATAACTGACCATCATCTTGATAATTTATAGATCAGTCTTTCTTGATACTCACCAGAAATTAAGCAATTGTTCTAAAAGAAATGTTTGTACAATTTTCAGTACGTTTCTAAAGTCTATAGCGGCCAAGGTGAGATCGATCCGAACGCGTTACTCGAATTGTGGCGACATACTGAAGCAGTTGGAGCGGCTGACCTTAACGCAGCTGGTGCAGTTTCTGCGCGTCTGCCACCACAAGTACCAGAGGAGCGTCATAGAACCGGGCACGGCGGTCGGCGCATTGGCAGCGCAGGTAAATTATATCCGTCCATCCATTCATCTGCTGGACTTCCATAGTATTTTTAACATACATATTTGGAATTAGGCCATAATTGCTGTGTTCGTCAGGCGTGTTCGTTATCACCGTTGGTGTTACAAGTTTCGTCTGTCGGCTTGAATCTCCTGCCAGGCGGGCCACCGAAGATAAAGATCGGGTACCGGTGGCCCGCTCGCACGGCGAAGAGAAGAGTTGCACGGTGGGTCTATGGGGTCACGCGCCGCCTCTACCGTCACCCCGGACCGATTTGGCGGGACGAGACGCATCCATAGTCCACCGCAAAAAAAAAGAAAGAAAGGCTCGAATCTCCTCCACATTAGTAGTGAAATTAACCTGATATATCACGCTGGTCAGGCTTGTTGGTATAGGGTTTTATTTCGAGTTCTCTTGCATAACAATATCTGATGTTTACGCGAGTGTGACGCAGACGTAGTCAGGAACGTCTCTATAGTGTTTGTCAAATAGCATGGCAAAAGAGGTCATTTGGCGACCTTCACCACGATATCATCAAATCCAAGTAATTTATCGCTAATTCTATCGCTTTCCATACAAACCGTCTTATCGTTGAAATATCGTGGTACCAGTCGGCTAAACAGTGGGGCTACAAACATTTATGTCTCCATGTAATTTGTTTAGAATTTTAATTAAGAAATTATGAGACATCTCTACATTAAGTGATGTGTTAAAATTTCTGAATCAAAAACAAACAGATGCGGCGTGGGACTGTATTTTATAATTAAACTAACCACGCCGTCTATATCTGTCTGCTTTTCCATATTAGTTGAGTAACGACGTAAAACAACTAAAAAAATACAGTTTTAAAAGAAACGAATATTTAATAATTACAAATTAGTATACAGGATTAATAAAGGGGAAGAGCAAGATGTTAAGGCGAAGTTAAATAATATACGTTAAGTCAATCCTTTAGGTTTATTACACCTGACGGTAATATGAGTTGAAAAAATGTGTTATAACTTAAAATTTGGCATTTTTTGGAGGTTACGTAATTCTTTGAATCTAATTACTTATTTAATTATAGGATCTATATTATATTGAATTTATATAAATTTCCTCGGTACCGTAATTTTAATGTTACTTAAAAACCTTTTTTTTCAGACATTTGAAAGTAATTTGGCATTCTTATCAATAATATTATTTATAAATTAATGAAATATCACCAGTTACAGGTTAATTTGATATTTTAAAACAATCAAATACATGATTATAGGATATTAAAAACATAAATTTCCTATGGCAATTTTCCTAGATTTCGTGAAATTTCGAGTTGTGCTGTTTGTAATTTTGCTCTCTTGTAGGCCTGTACCAAGAGAATTTTGCGATAGAACTTTTCGATAGATTTGTATGGTAAGCGATAGATTATTTTTGTGTTTTCAGATATTGTGGTGAAGGTCGTCTTTTGCCTCGCTATTTGGCACCGGGTATAGTTAATCATACATACATACATACATATCATCACGCCATATCCCTTGCAGGGTAGGCAGAGGGAACAGAGTACCAGAGAACTCTATCTCTGCATACTTCACTCGCTTCCTCAACATTCATAATTCTCTTCATACACGCTCGCCGGTTTCGGAGACTCTTGACTCCACCTTCCTTCAGTACATGACCGATCTGGTCTCGGTTAGTCTTGGTCTCCCTCGGTACCAACATCCTTCCACTTTCGCATTGTATATCTTCTTAACCAGACGTTCGTTCGGCATTCTTTCCACATGTCCGAACTATCGGACCATTCCCTTTCGCATCTTTGCACCAATACTCTCTTTCATACCTACTCGCTCTCTTACGTCGTCGTTACGAATGCGGTCGGTCAGCCTAACTCCACAGATTTTCCGCAGAGATCGCATTTCGACATTTAGTTAATCATGTTGCCTCAATATCAACAAATACCAATTGCAACATTCAACACAGGTGGATACAGAGAACTCTGACACAGGAACACCTGCCGAAGACAACACAAAATGACGAATTCTTATGTGAACCGAATTGATGAATTCTTATGTGAACGCTCGTCACTTTTTGGTCGATTGCCGACATAGTCACCTTAGTAATAATTATCTTAGTTTTGTAATTTTAATTTAATATTGAATTATATTATCATACATCGTTTTTTTTGCATCCTATGCTGCCACTGCTCTTAACTCAAGGATAATAGCATTTTATGGCGTTTGTTTGCGGATTAGTTTTGGTGTTTATTTAGGTATAAGTTATGGCGTTTTTAGGGATCAGTTGCTTCGGGACAAACCAGTTGTCATCAAGTTGGTCTAACTTGATTAGTCAGATGTAACTAACCTAAGATTCATGGGAAGAGCGTTCGAGTACTCTTATATTAAACTAGGGTTGACGACATAACCTCCATTATAGCCTCGTTATATACATAGTCTGAATTTAGACATGTATTGGTGTTCTTTAGTGAAGATTAGTAGTTTACCAAACATGTTACGAGTATAATGGCGGGTGCAGTCAGGAGCACAAGTCTTACTCAGTGTCGGATCAACCAAGTATAATAAAGTCACTGCTATGTCGTTTATTTTATATATTTATCTCCACAGAGTATAGGAGAGCCGGGTACACAGATGACCCTGAAAACCTTCCATTTTGCCGGCGTAGCTTCAATGAACATCACTCAGGGTGTTCCCCGCGTCAAAGAGATCATCAACGCGTCTCGGAATATCTCCACACCTATCATCACTGCTGAACTAAAGCAACCACTGGACCAGGACTTCGCGAGGCGAGTCAAGGGGAGAATTGAAAAGACTACCTTAGGAGAGGTGAGCTATTGTAAATTAGTGTCTCACTATTATTATCATTATCATCTCAGCTCATACATGTCCCACTGTTGGGCTCGAGCCTCCTCCTCAATAGGAGGAAAATTGACCTACTACACCACGCTGGTCAGACGTGTTGGTATGTATCATCATCATCACAGCTCATATATGTCCCACTGCTGGGCCCGAGCCTCCTCCGTAATGGGAAGGAAATTAACCTACTATACCCCGCTGGTCAGACGTGTTGGTATAGGGTTTTGTTTCGAGTTTTCCTTCTCTTGCACAGATTTTATATGCGTTTTATATCCCTTAGTCGTCTCTTACGATCACCCACGGGTAAGATAGGGGGTGGTGAATTGTATTCTTACTCCGTCACCACACGGATATGTATTCTTACTCCGTCACCACACGGTTGGTATGTATAGGGTTTTGTTTCGAGATTTCCTTCTCTTGCATATATGTTATATACATTTATATTCCTTAGTCGTCTCTTACGGTCACCCACGAGGAAGTAAGGGGGTTAAGAATTGTATTCTTACTCCGTTACCACACGGAGGAAGGGATTATGATATATTGTAATTGTTAACTCGTTATCATATGGGTAACAAACCGTGGTTCTTCAGAAAAAATGTGACTCCTTAGAATATGTGAAAAAATTTAGTTATTATGTAGAAAATTTACTTATTATGTAGAACATTTAGTTATTATGTAGAAAATTGTCTGTATGTTTGTTTAGATAACAACGTATATAGACGAGGTGTATCTGGCGAACGAGTGCTTCCTACTGATCCGGCTCGACGCCGAGAGGATAAGGCTGCTAAGTCTAGAAGTTAACGTCGACTCCATCGTCTACTCGTAAGTATATTATACATTAAGTTTTCAAACAATTGCGTAGCGATGTATTATATCTCATTTTCATCCGTCCATCAGCCATGGCGGTTAACAGCATGTTCGCCACGGTTGATGTCGAGTTTTATTTTAAGTCATTATATCCTCTAATGTTATCTTTGCTGTGTGGTAGCGGTTACGAATACTACCAACCCCTACTTTGCTCGTGGATGTCGTAAAAGACGACTAAGAGCTTTATAACGACCTGCACCAACTCCATCTGATGTCGTTTGGTCAACAATTACATTCCCAAGTAGGGTTGACGTCTGGCAGGCGGCCGGTCATAAAATTATTGCCAATAGCTTTTACAATATGTACTATGAAAAAAGAGTACATATTGTATCGACCCCAAGTGATTGGTCCTGTGATGTTATCTGCTTGCGTTCCATAGTCATATTAGTTATATTTTTACGATGACACGCAGTAAAGGAAGGGGTGGTGACAATTGTGTTTTATTCTGTCTTCAACACGCTGATACTAACTCTTTTAAGTATAGGTTTTTAAGACATCACTGCATTAAGGAAATACATACATACATATCAAAAACGCTACAGGGTTGGGCTGATTAAAATCAAGTGATTAAAATCACGATTAAAATCATGATTTAAATCGCTTGATTTTTAAAATTAAAATCATGATTTAAATCATTTTTTTTCCTTTTTATTCAGAACCAGATAACAACATAACATAAAAGTTTTCTCAAAAATCAAAAGAAGCATCTGCTTTTAGCAAAAACAACAAAAAAGAAGTACATTATTCCAAATTCTTAAACTAAACGTAACACCTAAATTTTATTACCGTATATTTTCAGTCTATTCATTTTCGTTATACAATTTAAACAAAAACACGAGATTTCCTCCTTTTTCTATGCCTAATCTGTTTCTAATATCCGAGTGTACAAGACCAAAAGAGCTAAATACGCGTTCTACTGTAGCTGAAGAAGCAGTTGCACACAGGAACTGTTTTATTATTGGCAACTGTTTCAAGATTTCCGGCTCATCATTTTGTGATAACCACCATTGTAGTCCGTTTACATTTTTTATTACTTCGTCCGAAAACATAACTTGCTTAAATGGAGCACTGCGGGCATTTAACTTTATTACTAAAGGTATCCATTGTTTTCATGTAACTCTTTAATTGTTTCTAAAGCTATATTCTTTTTTCTGGTGTTAACTGGTATTTTGTTTTTTGTGGATTCAACATATACGCTATAAAATGATATGGCGTTAGTGCTTGCTTATATCGATTATTAAATTGTTGTGTTTTTTGTAATGGTAATTCCACAGATTCATCAAAGATATATTGTAAATGTTTCCACTGCTCTACAGTATCTGCGATAGTAGCATTTTTCCTCTGCACAGTATGAAGAGCAACTGATATAGGTTTTAAAATGTTTAAATAATCTTGCGCTGCATGTTTAATCGCAATATTTGAAACTTTTCGGTAAATAGTGGAATCAATCTCGTTTTTATTTTCTTCGCAGATTTTTAATATGATGTCCCACTGAGTGACATACATCTCTAAGCAGTTGCCAAGGCTATTCCATCTCACATCGCTTGGAAGGACTAAAGCGCTGCCTCCTGCTTGACTGAATTTAGCTCTAGCCAAATGGTTATTTCGAAAATATTTAACAATTTGGACCACATGTTCTATAACGTCTTTAACTTGAAAGTCCTTGCACAGTAAATTAAAAATATGTGCAGAGCAGCCATAAGTTATAACTTTTGCGTTCGTTTTTTCTTCTAATGTTTTTCTCATAAGTGTCATATTTGCGGCATTGTCTGTCACAAAAGATTTTACGGTACACTTGTATTTTAATTCACATGAAGAAATCAGGTCACCAACTATTTGAGTTAAATATTCTGAAGTATGTGGATTTCCTGATGTGTCTATAGTTTCGTATAGGAGGGCTTGTCCATCTTCAGTGGTTATCGTTGCGCATATCATTGGTTCGTTGTGCACGTTTGACCACCCATCAATTGACATATTTACGGACTGTCCTGAAAGGGAGGAGAAATATTTTTCTTTTTCCTCTTCATAGATTTCGTCCAAAAGACTTGTTGCTACCGTTTTTCTCGAGGGCGGTGTATAACCAGGCCTTAATAACTGAATGGCTTTTTTCACCTCTAAATTCTCAATACATTAGTAGCAAAAATAGCCTTTGCTATTTGTTTGTCAATTTTATGTTTTTCAGCAGTTGAAGTCCGCATTACAAAACTACTCATGGTACTCATGGTAGGCTGAGTTTCGATTGCTTTCTTTTTTTGGACTGGCTCAAAAGTTGTTGGACTTGTTGGTGTTGGAACTTTCGTCATGAGTGAACTACAACTTGAGGCAGATGATGTGCTAGCAAAACTGTCAAGCGACATTCGACTCTCTGGAAAGAGAAAAAACATAACTGAAAATTGATATTGATTAATTATAATTGATGATATATTGATATAGTATTGAATTATTGATTTTAAAATAAAGTTAAAATGTTCAATAGAGATGTAAAAGCAAATTTATTTTTTTAAGTTGAAAAAAATTAAAAATTAAGTAAGTATAGAAGAGTAAAGATAATCTTTAATAATTAACCTGGGAAAGGTCGCGTTAAAAAAGTTACATTAAAGGCCACGCCACGTGTTAGATTTCACCTAACATTTAAAAACAATCATATATGCCTAAAATATAAATAAAATAAAATTAATAATTTAATTACCTGTATTCCTCTCTTGATAATTACAAACATCGTGGTGTGCTTTAAGTCTTTGGACTAACCCTTGAATATCTTTCTTGCACTTTCTACAAATAGCCCTACACCCCAATTTATTTGGATTTGTTGTCTTAATATCGAACTGCCATATTGGGTCCTCTTTTCTTCCACTCATTTTACTTTATTTATATGTTTTCACTTCACTTAACTAACTTAACTAAACTAGCGAAATGCGCGAATGTCAATTTATAGGTTGAAAAGGAAAACAAGTCTCGACACGACACGACAGGAATATTCTTGCAAAAAGCACAACAAACGCGTTCGTGCCTCACTCGGCACTGTATAGTGAGTGAGTGTATAGGACAGAAGGAAAACAAATCGCGACAAGAATTTTCTTGCAAGAAGCAAGAAGCGCGACAAATGCGTTGTCACAAGTTTTTGAGGCGCAAATTGTATTATAATTTTTAGACTTATACATTAAAATAATTAACAATAATTTCAAAGAATCAAAATGTTCAAATTTTATGTTCAAATTTAAAAAATCAAAAAAATCAAATAAATCATGATTTTTTTAAAAAAATCAATGGTTTTTGATTTTTTTAATAAAAATCAGATTTTGCCCAACCCTGTCACGCCATATCCCTTGCAGGGCCCAGGCAGGTCCCTAGGCAGAGGGAACAGAGTGCCAGAGAACTCTATCTCTGCATACTTCACTCGCTTCCTCAACATTCATAATTCTCTTCATACACGCTCGCTGGTTTCGGAGACTCTTGACTCCACCTTCCTTCAGTACATGACCGATCTGGTCTAGGTAGGTTAGTCTCGGTCTCCCTCGGTACCTACATCCTTCCACTTTCGCATTGTATATCTTCTTGCATTAAGGAAATGATTATTGAATTGTGCAGGTAACTTTTCAAACATAATTAGCGGACACAGATTGCACTTAAAATAACAATTTGTGGATTGCACAAAGTTTTGTCCTGCTTGGGAATCGAATCTTATACACTACGCCAGCTATATTTTATTTAAACTGTTTTAATTATTTAATTTTTATTTATTTATTTTATTATTTCTGAACAATTTAAATTGTGGTGAAATTGTGATAGATATTAAAGATTACACTTGTACAATTATTTAAATTAACAATACAATTACTTAACTTATACAGTCATATAGATAATTTTCTTGTAATATTTTCGCCAGGATATGCACATCGAAATTGAAATTGAAGCCGGCGAATGTTCAAGCTGTATCGAATTGGGCTATCAAAGTTGTGGGCGAGGCGAGCAAACACGGCGGCTGGCTCAACATGACCCTGCAGCAGCTGGCGAGGCAGTTACCACAAGTTGTGGTCAAAGGTCTGGCGCAGGTCTCCAGGGCGGTCATCGCTTGTGACGACACAGCCAGCATAGTCAAGTTAGTCAACTTTTTTAATTCATGCTACATAAGACTTTTTTTATTGCATTTGGTGGCAAACGAGCAAGCAGCTGATGGTAAGTGTTACTGTTGACCATGGATCTAGGCCGCTATCTACCAATGAAAACCCCAAACCCACTCCGAAAGTATTGCTACCGGCTCTCTTGCTCACCCAAGGCAGCGCAACAGCACTTCGCCTTTGCTCAAACGTCGATTTACTGCGAGAGTGTGGTACTACCCCGGACGGACCGGCAGCTGTAGACAGAAAACTGTCGACAGTGTACCACTATAACATTTACGTGACAGATGACCCAATTAAATATATCAGGGATGAAAATCTGTAACCTTAACCAAAATCATCATCATCATCATCATCATCACAATCTCAGCACATATATGTCCCGCTGTTTGACTCGGAAGAGAGAAAATGGGAGGGAAATTAAGTTACTTTACCACGACAGTTAGACCGATCATTATACGATTTCATTTCGAGTTATCCTTCTCTTTCTATCGACGTTACTGATATATTATACCCCTTAGTTGTCTTTTACGACACCCACGAACAAGAAAGGGAGTGGTGCATTGTATTATTACTTTATCACCATAAGGAGTTTTCCTTCAAATCTACGGATTGATTACGATCAATTGAGTATCTTAATTCATTCAATGATCCCAAATATCGGATTGATTACGATCAATTGAGTATCTTAATTCATTCAATGATCCCAAAAATCCCAAAAAAATGTTTTATATATATTGTGCTGTGGCATTATCATTCCCTTGCTCTTATCCAAATTATTTGGAGTCTTCGTAATATGTACTCGTACATATTGCAAAAGTTATTGGCGATAGTTTTATGACTGATCGCCTGCCACGACAAACCGTCCTTGGGAATGTAATTATTGACTAAATGACATTGGCTCTTAATCCTCATTCATACCATCCACGAGCAAGCTAAAGGTTGGAAATATTCGTAGCCGCTACCACGCAGCATTAAATATCTATAGATCAAATCTTGCCCGACATAGCCGTAGCGCAATTAGAATTCGAAACATCACGGATGTAACCATCGCAGAAGAACAATTTATAGCACAGGAAGACCGCCGCGTTAATATGGCCCAACTCCATGTTTCTTAATCACAAGAGCAAAGCGAGGCAGCCCGTGCTGTTAACAATGCGAAATCGTCGAGCAAATCTCATTGATCAACAATTAGATAATTTAAACGCGCTTGAAGAAAAATTTCGTATAACACAAGGTACTTATTCGTATTGCTGGCACGTCATGAAATACTTGATCTTTTGAATGTATATAATATTCATATTTGTTATCATAATAAAAAAAAATAACTTAATAATTTTGAATTAATTGAAATCTTCTCATCTCATTCATTAACTGTTAGGCGGAACGAAGTGTGCCGGGTCCGCTAGTCAATAAATAAAAAAGAACCAAATTGTGCCGTGTATAAATAAGTTTTTGTTTTCAGATACAAACTCTGCGTGGAAGGTGATGGACTACGAGATGTGATCGCGACATATGGAGTGGAAGGCACAAAGACAACATCTAACAATATATTAGAGGTGATTATTGACATTTATCATCATTACATTCAAATATTAGTTGGGCTGCCGGCTCTCTCGCTCACCGAACGAAGCGCAATAGCACATTGCCATTACTCAGACGTCGATCTTCTGCGAGAGTGTGGTACTACCCCGGACGGACCGGCCCGCGGCTGTAGACAGACAGTCAACAGCGTGGTACTACCACTAAAATCATCTCATCGTCTTGTTCTTCCAATTACTTTTAATTGGCGCAATCTATACTCTTCTTCTATCGTACATATTGCAAAGAGTTTTAGTTTTATGACCGGTCACTTAATTGACGTCAATCCTACTTGGGAATTACGGAAAATACGTTAAATAAAAATCATCATTCTCCTACTCTTATCCCAATTACTTGGCGTCGATACAATATGTACTCTTCTTTCATAGTACATATTGTAAAAGTTATTGACAATAGTTTTATGACCGGCCGCCTGTCAGACCCTCCTTGGAAATGTAATTGTTGACCAACGACATCAGATGAAGTTGGCCCCGGTCGTTATAAGGCTCTTAGTCGTCTTTTACGACATCCACGAGCAAAGTAAGGGGTTGGTAGTATTCGTAGCCGCTACCACACAGCTCTCAGTCATATAAAAATATGATATAAAGATATAAAATAATATTTTTAGGTATATAACACGTTGGGTATCGAAGCTGCCAAATCGACTATCATCAGCGAGATCCAGGCGGTGATGGAGGGACACGGTATGAGCGTGGACCGGCGTCATGTGGAGCTGCTGGCGGGACAGATGACAGCCCGGGGCGAGGTGCTCGGCATCACGAGATATGGACTCGCCAGAATGAAAGAGTCCGTACTCAATTTGGCCAGTGTGAGTAATTTAATTAACATAATTAATATTAACGGACATAAATAAAACCAAGACTCATTTTTGGATCCTTAAAAAACTGTCTTGAATGGAGATCAAACCCATGACACTTCACCTTTGAGGTACGTCATCAATCATATTCAATCATCTGTGTATTTTGGAGTCAGATGTACTTTAAGTAGAATAAAGCTTTTTCAGTTACTCCTGTTCAACTTTTCTAAATTAAATTAGTTGCGGATTTCAAGACAATTGTAAGGATTTTTGATGTCATCTATGGTATAAGATAGTTAGATGTGGTATAGAGACCTCATAAGAACTTTAATAAGACTTTTTTGATGTTCTTTCAGTTCGAAAAGACTGCGGACCACTTGTTCGATGCGGCGTACTACGGTCAAAGAGATTGCATCGAAGGTGTCTCCGAATCCATCATCCTGGGTGTTCCAGCCGCCATAGGCACCGGAGTATTACAGCTGATGCACTCGCATACAAGATCTGAAGCGCTTACGAAGAAAGAACTTATCTTCGATAGACCAGAATATCATACGTCGATATGGGATTAACAACTCTACCCATACTTCAGATGAGGAAAATTAGATAGCCACTCTGGCCACGGCTTGCTATAAAGTTTTATTTAAAATTCTTCTCTTGCAAGGAATGTTATCTGTTTAATTATGAAGAAAATATCTCAATATTTCAAGTTGCCTAACTATGTGTTTTTTCATCATTCCAATATGATAACACGCTGTGTCTTTTGTCCAGTTTATATATGTCCCACTGTTGGGCTTGGGCTATTTCCGAAATGAACCTATACTACGCTAGTCAGACGGGTTGGTATTGGGTTTTCTATCGTATTTTCCTTCTTAGGAAGCGGTTTTTTCTGCATATTACATCCAATAGTTTACATCACCCAGGGTCAAGAGAAATGGTGCCGGGCGGGCCACCGAAGACAAAGATCGGGTACCGGTGGCCCGCTCGCACGGCGAAGAGAGGTGTTTGCAGGGTGGGTCCATGGGGTTGCGCGCCGCCTCTTCTGTCGCCCCGGACCGATTTGCCGGGGGGCGACCACATCCATGGTCCCCCTTGCGAAGAAAAAGAAAAAAAATGGTCAAGAGTAATGGTGGTGAATTTTATACTTACTACAGTGAAGTTAAATAAGTAAGTTTTCAAAATTAGAATTTGTAATGCTGTGTATATATGTGTATGATTGGACTGACAAGTTAATTTTAGTCAATGTTAACTTTAAGAGAGTTTTTATTAAAAGAATAATATTTATAAAAAAAAAATGATTTTTTTTTTACTAAATCCTACAACATCATTTAGTCTTTAGTTATCCAGTGCTGGATGTAATGCTCCCAAAAATGGATGATTCAATATTTCTTTGATGAAGTTACTGGCATAATCGTCACGCTTGGCGACCGTAGTAAGGTATTGTTCCCCAGTAGAACACTCCTGCCTCTCGCATACTGTCCTGGTAAGACCCTCAGCCGATTTACTACTATTATCAAATAAAGAGTGATATAGGCTGTATTTTTATTTCGTCGCCACAAAGGGGACAAAACATTTCTACTTAAAAACTTGTTTATTATATCTGACTATTGCAGCGGCTGTGAAAAGTTTTGCTCAATTGAAGAAGATTCTAATATTTTCTATTTTATATACAGGGTGGAAGTGAACCGCTCCCGAAAACAAAGACAGGTAACTCTACTAGTCCTACTTGTAATGATAGGCTAGAAAAAAAAACTATTCGGATCAAAAATATTTTTTTTTTTTCACTACGCGAGGTTGTTGAAGTCTTGAACATATGATTGTGTTTTGAATAGATTGCGTATTTGCTCATCTGAGTAAAGCTGCGTATTTCTTATGGAATTATCGTTACTTGGCACTGTCCTAATACGATGGAATGTAAAAAAAAAACTTAAAATTCGTCGTGAAAAAAATATTATTTTTTATCCGAATCGATTTTTTTTCTAGCCTATCATTACAAGTAGGACTAGTAGGGTCACCTGTATTTGTTTTCGGGAGCGGTCCCCTTCCACCCTGTATTATTTACTATCCGTGTGGTGACAGAGTAAGAATACCATTCGCCACGCCCTGTCTTGCTGGTGGGTCTTACGATCACGTACGGGTTATAAAACAGATAGGAAATAATAGATGCAAACATAATAGTAGGGAAATTGACTCACTATAAGTATAAACTATGCTGGTCAGATCGGTTGGTATAGGCTTTTATGTCGAGTTTTCTATCTCTTGTTAGGTATAAAGCTTCGCAAGAGCTGCGCTCGGCTCAGGTGGACGGTGACACTTTTACGTGCGTGCAGCCAGCATCGATTTATAAGACGTTCATCATCATCATCGCAGCCCATAAATGACCCACTGTTGGACTCGGGCCTCCTCCGTAATGGAAGGGAAATTAACCTACTATACCGCGCTGGTCAGACGTGTTGGTTTTGTTTCGAGTTTTCCATCTCTCGCATAGATGTTATATGCGTTTTATATCCCTTAGTCGTCTCGTACGATCACACACGGGTAAGATATGGGGTGGTGAATAGTATTCTTACTCCGTCACCACACGGCTAATATAAGACATTATCACG
This sequence comes from Lymantria monacha, assembly GCA_905163515.2. NCBI lineage: Eukaryota > Metazoa > Arthropoda > Insecta > Lepidoptera > Erebidae > Lymantria > Lymantria monacha. Next base: position 27,123,472 of record LR991100.1, read on the forward strand.
TTAAAAAAAAAATACAAAGTTATTCTACTATTTATTACACAACAATATTACTATTTTATAACAATATAAATGCATTAAATTACACACGTTCATATCTTCTCACCGCGTGTCTCAAAATATTGGTTAAACTCACATAAAGCATTTGCACTTGTCTACGAAAGTTCTGGCACTGAAATAGTTTGTGTTAGAAGCTGTATCACGCGGCTTTAGCTTCATTGAGCAAAGACTTATGTTCGTCGAGACGCGTCCACTTCTCGCTGACCTTCCATAACCACAGCGCCAACTCGTAGTCCTGTGCCAACTGGGATGGTTCCTTCTTTTTCATATCACTGCAAATTGTGTATTAAATTTTATAAATTAAACTCATTCGGCATTTTGCCGCTCAATTCTTGTTATATCCAAAGGCCTTTAAGCCTCCCTCATAGAATGTGGCGGAACATTGCGAGGATAATCACTACGCTTAGTGATTGCAGTAAGGTAAGTATGAACATTTAATAGGAGCGGTGGGAATATGAAAGCGTCATGTGGTGATTTAGTATTATATTCAATATCTTAATTTTTTAACGTTTTTAGTGTATTTTTGTTTTTATTATAAATAATTTTGATTGTCTTTTATATAATTTTATACCGAGGCAATGCTGGGGTAGAGTAAATATGATATAACAGTGCTTTTACAGGTTTTTGCATTCTATCAAAATTGCCATTAGATAGTAATTTGACTTAAAGTCAGACAATGTCTTCAAATGAAGTGATATAAATAAAGACTGCTCGATAATGGCAACAATAGACTCGTATTAGTAGCTAAATCAATTGAGAAAAAGAGAAGTGAGAAATCGTTTTTCACCTTTTTTTTAAATATAACACCCTGCACTATGGAATGATTCCTTGTGTTTACAAACATACAATTCACGAACTCAAGTAACACCGAGATTAAGAACAGGTATTTATGAATCCTGAAACGATCCTGGATGGGGATGGAACACATGACGCTTGAGTCGTTACTTGATGCAATGATCACCCAATTACCTCATGTTTGCACTGAAAATGCAGGAATTATTGGTCAGCCGAGTTTTACGATGGCCACAGTCAAGTATAGGGTGGTGATAAATTTATTATGGCTTATACGACACAGTATCCTTAATCTTGTACGACACAATATCCCTGTTCATATACGACACAGTATTCTTATCATTAGACGACACGGTATCCTTAATTTTATACGACACAGTATCCTTTATCGCGTCACCACGGGGGTTATGCGATTTATAATACTTACACATAGTAATCCCCCGCTGACATGGAGAGCGCTGGATCCAGGGCGGCGTGCAAAATGGTTTGACCACCAATATTGGCGGATTTCATGAACGGCCAGAACAAAGGGTACACTAGGTACCGAGAGACGCTCTTCATCATGGACATGTGACGTGTTAAGTCTGTATCTGATAGACCAGGGTCCACAGCAACCACTGCGACTCCTTTACCTGTATGAAAATATATATTTCTTATATTTGTTTTTATAAAAGGCGAAATTTCATTCATTCTAGTGGTAGGACTACATTAATATTTAACCGCCTTTTTTTTTCATTGCTACCATAAATGGGTTACTCGATTAAAGAAAGAAAGAAAAATGTATTCTGTTAGAATTTTATAATTTGTAGTTTAAAAAATAAAGTATAAACAAATTTAAAATAACTTCCGATAGAAAATATTTTTTTCTCAATCATGCTTGGTTTGAGTATTATTTTGACAACCTTCTTCGAGATAAATCGAAATTGCTGTACTAAGCGAGCAACGGCCGCCAAAAAATATATGAAAATCCATATCTGTCGTGTTTTAGCGGCCAAATAAATATATATGTAAATTCATATCTATCGTGTATTTTAAAAATGGAACGATTTGTTACTTCAAAACATGCTAACCACATAGGCAACTTATCAGAGTTTTATTTAAATTTCGAACTGGCATGAAAAAGATACCTGTCTGATAATGAAAAAAAAACAACTGAACCCATGCACGTGAAAAATGTTGTTCGTTGTTCGTCATGTATACAGTTCTACTTAGTACTACTTAGTTTTAATTTCCACGCATTGTTTGAGAAAAGCACTATACAAGCCTTGGCCACAACTAGGCATTGATGGACTTACGTATGTGTGCCTCGGCCCACATTTACACGTTCGTCCATCAATCCCTGTTTTGCTGGTCGCTGCAGTAATGTACTATTTTATATAGAATCATTTTGTTTTTGGACTGTCAATAGCACTCACCATTTTCCTGGTGTTATCCCAATTACTTGGTCAACATACGATATATACTTTTATTCCATCGTACATATTGTAAAAGTTATTGACAATAGTTTTATGACCAACGCTTGCCTAATGTCTATCCTCCTCGGGAATGTAATTGTTGACCAAACGGCATCAGGTGTTGTTGGCCCAAGTCGATATTAAGCTCTTAATCTTTTTTTACGACATACAGGAGCAAAGTAAGGATTGGTAGTATTCGTAGACGCATAAATTCTATAGAATATGGTATAGTAAAAGAAAATATGCTTTACAAGATATGACCTCTTGGACTCTTTTTTCTTTTCGACTTTGAAGTAAAATTTCTTATTGAAAATTTTGATCCGCAAATTTTTAACGTAATGAAAAGTAGTGGAAGTGTAGACCGTCTGATATTGGGAACAGTGTCTCGCTTGACTTCGGTAATCGGGGACGAACGAGACATACGCCTTTCTCTGTGCTAAGAAAGTATTCTTAGCACAGAGAAAGGCGTATGTCCCACCCTTATTACTTTGCTCGTGGATTTTGTAAAAGACTAGTCGTCTTTTATGATAGGGATTTACATCTACCTGGACCAACTTCAACTGATGCCGTTTGATCAACAATTACATTCCCAAGAAGGGTTGATGTCGGTCAGGCGGTCGGTCATAAAACTATTGCCAATAACTTTTACAATATGTACTATGGAATCAGAGTACATATTGCGTCAATTCCAAATAATTGGGGTAGGTGAAGGAGAATGGTGAATTTTAATCAAAATCTATGCTATACAAAAATGATTGATCTATAAAATTAGAATGTTTCCCTGCAATACAAAAAGTTTCAATTCTATTTTACGACACAAACTGTCTAAAGCTTCCTTTTTAGATGAAACAACTACGTTCAGAAAGCATCTTACCTAGCATCCTCTTGCCCAGTTCTCTAGCGAACAATAAATTAGCAAGTTTGCTTTGCGCGTACGCAGCGGGTGCGTCATATTTCTGACTCATGTTGAGATCTTCCTTATGAATTTTGCCGCGGTGGTGCGCTGAAGCTGTGACTATGATCACACGGCTTGGTGCTGACGCCTGCAATAACACAAATTACAGAACAAATTTTGACAGTTTTTGCAACATAACATTTTTTATTATAGCGTGATGATTATATGTGTATGATTATGATTAACACTAAAATATTTTTTCTATACGAACCAGTAATTCTCGTGATCTCCGCGTGGTGACGGATTAAGAACACCAACCCCTATCTTACCGGTAGGTGATCGTACGAGACAACTAAGGGATATAAAACGCATATAACGTCTATGCAAGAGAAGGAAAACTCGAAACAAAACCCTATACTAACACGTCTGACCAGCGTGGTATAGTAGGTCAATTTCCCCCCTATTACGGAAGAGGCTCGCGCCCAACAGTGGGACATATATGAGCTGAGATGATGATGATGATGAATTCTCGTGATTAGCGCGTTCAACCAAACCAAATCTGCAGATTTATAATAATAATATTGATTGTAAATAAATATATATGTTAAGTGTAAAGTTTTTTTTGTCTTTTATTATTTTAGTCCTGTATATATGGTGTACAATAAAGAGTTATTATTATTTTTTACGGCTTTTATCGCGTTTGTATTTGATGTTTAATTTACCGATGTATCGAACACTTTACAGTGATCATTACAGGGAGGATACTTATGACGATGATAAGATACGCATGATCACTGTAAAGTATTCGAAACGTCGGAAATTTTAAAATCAAATACAAACACGATAGAATTTGACTGATTTAACTGCAGAGATGGCGTAGTGGTTAAGATATCGACCTTCCGTGCCAGTGCCGTGGGTTCGATATCTACACAGAACAATATTTTGTGCGATCCACAAACTATTGTTCTTGAGTCTGGGTGTAATTTGTCTGCGTTAATTATATGTTTGTAAAGTCCCCCGCAATACAAGGATTATTTCCTTAGTGTATTTAGTTATTAGGGTGATGTCTTTTTAAAAAACGAAAAAAAAAAGTGAAAAAAAAAAAAATATCATAAAACTAGTTTTATTTCAAATGTGTAATACTCGCGTAAACATTAGAAATCATTATATCTTCGTACAATTAAAACATCTCATTATTTTACGTCCTTACTAGGTTATACGGTGACGTGTCCTGGAGGAGGCGGAGACCCTATCGGACCACCGGTACATCCGGATGGAGGTCTCCCCTCTCCGGGACCCCGGTAGGGGTCACAGGGCGGACGGAGCTCCCGCGTTTCCGCGGTGGGCTGTGGGTCGTCTTGACAGGGACCTACTGGCGGAGGCGGCCATCGTTCACACGTGGCTGTCCTCACCGCCCCCAGCGGACGGGGTGGACGCCGAGGCTGTCCGCATCCGCAGTGCGTTAACGCAGATCTGCGATGCGGCCATGCCCAGAGTGCGGCGGCGTCTACCTCCGAGGCAGGGGGTCTACTGGTGGTCCCCAAGATTGGCGGACCTTCGTGCGGCATGTATCAGAGCCCGAAGGTCCTACACCCGCAGCCGGCGGCGTCACCGCGACGCTGAGCGGGAGGGCCAGCTGTACGAGGCGTACCGCGATGCGCGGACGGCCTTTCGGCTGGCCATCCGAGCCGCCAAGGGTGCGAGTTGGCAGGAGATGCTGGACGGTCTCGACCGTGACCTCTGGGGTCGCCCGTATCGCGCGTCGCTGAATAAGCTTCGCGCGCAGGGCCCCCCCCTCACCGAGACCCTCCAGCCCGACTTCCTCTGTAGGGTGGTCGAGGAGCTGTTTCCACGGCAGTCGGAACACACGCCCCCGGTCATGGCCTCGCCAGAACAAGACCGGGAGGCTGACGACGAGAGTGTTCCGCCCGTGACGGAGACGGAAGTGGGAGCAGCTGTGGCGCGGATTCGTTCCGCGACCACGGCCCCCGGCCCGGACGGAATACCAGTCCGGGTGCTGACGTCGCTCCTCGAGCACCTCGAGCCTCGCCTCAGGCAGCTGTACAACGCCTGTTTGGCGTCTGGACGGTTCCCTGAGTGCTGGAAGGAGGGGAGGTTGGTTCTCCTGCCAAAGCCGGGACGGCCCCCGGATTCGCCGTCGGCCTACAGGCCCATCGTGCTCCTCGACGATGTGGGTAAGCTGCTGGAGCGCATCCTCGCTGCCCGCATCGTCCAGCACCTGGAGGAGGTGGGGCCCGATCTGTCGGACGCTCAATTCGGTTTTAGAAGGGGGCGTTCGACCATCGGGGCCCTGCTACGACTGAGGCAGACGGCCGCGGAGGCTGTCACCGGCGGGGGAGTGCTGTTGGCGGTGTCGCTGGACATCGCCAACGCATTCAATAGTCTGCCATTCAGCTGCATCAGGGAGGCGCTCCGATTTCATGGGGTGCCCTTGTACCTGAGGCGGCTGGTGGCGGACTATTTGGAGGGGCGCAGTGTCCTCTGCGCGAGTCCCGCAGGGGACATTGTGCGGACGTCCATGTCGTGCGGCGTTCCACAGGGGTCGGTTCTGGGGCCGACTCTGTGGGACATCGGGTACGACTGGGCGTTGAGAGGGAGTCTCCCCCCCGGGCTGAGCGTGATATGCTACGCTGACGATACGCTCGTCACAGCCCGGGGCAGGACACTCGAAGAGGCGGCGAGCCTGGCCACTCTCGGCACCGAGGAGATGGTCGGGCGAATCGAGGCGCTGGGGCTCAGGGTGGCCCTAAATAAGACGGAGGCCCTATTGTTTCATGGGCCACGCGTAAGGCCGCCAATCGGCGTCTCGCTAGTCGTCAACTCCGTCCACATCAGCATCCAGGCCCATATGAAGTACTTGGGTCTGGTGCTCGACGGGCGATGGTGGTTCCGGGAGCATTTTCGCCAAATTGCTCCCCGGCTGGTCGGCGCGGCGTCCGCCCTTTCGCAGCTCATGCCGAACGTGGGCGGACCCAGCTTCGAGGGCCGACGGCTGTATGCGGGGGTGATCCGTTCTATGGCCATGTACGGCGCACCCGTGTGGGCGAGGGCTCTGAACGCCCAGCTCAGGGCTGTTCTGTGGAGACCCCAGAGAGTCATGGCGGTCAGAGCCATTCGCGGGTACCGCACGGTATCGACCGAGGCGGCATGCCTAATGGCCGGGACACCCCCGTGGGACCTAGAGGCGGAGATGCTCTCCGACCTCTACCGGCGGGTGACCTCACTGCGCGACGAAGGTGGCTCCCCATCGCTGAGCGAGATAGCCACCTGGCGCGAGGACGCCCGCCGAGACGTCATCGCCCGTTGGGCTACGCGGCTGGAGAGGCCTAGACACGGTGTCGTCACCGTCGAGGCTCTCCGGCCCGTACTGACGGAGTGGATGGAGCGGCGGCACGGAGTCCTCTCCTTTCGACTGGTGCAGGTGTTGTCGGGGCACGGATGCTTCGGCTCGTACCTGCACACGGTCGCACATAGGGAGTGGACTTCGTTCTGCCACCATTGCAGCAGTGACGAGGACACGGCGCAACACACGCTGGAGGCGTGTCCGGGCTTTGACCGGCAGCGCCGTGACCTCGTCGCTGTTATCGGTGCCGACCTGACGCTGCCGGCTGTCGCGAGAGCGATGGTCGACAGCGTCAGGAACTGGGACGCGGTCGCCGCCTTCTGCGAGGCTGTCATCTCGCAGAAGGAGGCGGCGGAACGAGTCCGGGAGGAATCCCGCGACCCGGGCCGCCGTCAGCGGCCGGGGCGGCGCAGGCGCGAATACCTGCGCCTGATGCCGCCCTAACCGAGGCCTCGGGTGATCGGACCGGGGAATTGTCCGGTCACCCGACGTGAGGCCACCGCGTGAGGGCGACGCCCCGACGGCGAAATCTGTCGGGGCGTCGACGAGAGGAACCCGCGAGGGTAAACCGCCGGGCGGGCCACCGAAGTTAAAATCGAGTACCGGTGGTCCGCTCGCACGGCGAAGAGAGAAGGTTTTACGGTGGGTCTATGGGGTCACGCGCCGCCTTTCCGTCACCCCGGACCGATTCAGCGGGGCGAGACGCACCCATAGCCCACCAATAAAAAAAAAAAAAAAAAAAAAAGGTTATACGGTGACCTCGGGTGATCGGACCGGGGAATTGTCCGGTCACCCGACGTGAGGCCACCGCATGAGGGCGACGCCCCGACGGCGAAATCTGTCGGGGCGTCGACGAGAGGAACCCGCGAGGGTAAACCGCCGGGCGGGCCTCCGAAGACAAAAATCGGGTACCGGTGGTCCGCTCGCACGGCGAAGAGAGAGCATTTTTACGGTGTGTTTATGGGGTCACGCGCCGTCTTTCCGTCACCCCGGACTGATTTGGCGGGGCGAGACGCATCCATAGTACACCAAAAAAAAAAAAAAGGTTATACGGTGACTTTGTGAATACGAGGTTTACGTTCTTAATTTTAATCGTGTTTTCCGTGTGGTGACTAAGAATACAATTCCACCATTCCACCCTCTTATTTTGCCCGTGACTATCTATATACTATAAGAGACGACTAAAGACTATAAATACAGGGTGGAAGTGGACCGCTCCCGAAAACAAAGACAGGTAACCCTACTAGTCCTACTTGTAATGATAGGATAGAAAAAAAATCGATTCGGAAGAAAAAAAACACGCGAGTTCGTTGAACTCTTGAACATATGATCGTGAGTTTTGAATAGATTGCGTCTTTTCTCATCTGAGTAAAGTTACGTATTTTTTATGGAATTATCGTTAAATGCCACTGTTCTAATATGATGGAATGTGAAAAAAACTTAAAATTCGTTGTGAAAATATTTTTTTTTTCATCCGAATCGATTTTTTTTCTAGCGACTAGTAGGGTTACCTGTCTTTGTTTTCGGGAGTGGTCCCCTTCCACCCTGTATACAATATCTATTAAAGAGAAGGAAAACTTGAAATAGAACCCTATAACAACACGTCTGACCAGGGTGCATTATAGATTAATGTTCCTCTTACATTGGAGGGCAAACGAGTCCAGCAGTGAGAGATACATCAGCTGAGATGATAATGATATATAAGTATAGGTACTTTTGTCGACCAGTTCGCTTCCCGGTTTGGACGCTATTCAAAAATCACGTACCTTAAGTGTGTCTAATAATAAGCCAGTGAGCAAGAAATGTCCAAGGTGATTGACACCGAGTTGAGTCTCGAAACCATCCTTGGTGACGCCCGCGGGTGGTTCCATCACCCCTGCGTTATTCACCAGGATATCTAAATGAGGCTCTTCGGATTTGAACCTGGTGGGTAGAAAAATTTTATATATATTTTCAATCATCACCCCAGCCTATGGATTACAAGAATATGGACAAGCCTACAAAAAGACAATACTATAAACAGTATATTTGGAAGATGGCTTGGGATCACATTGGATTTTTATGGTCTATGGTGGCAAATGAACAAGTAACGCATCTGACGCGCTCAAAGAAAGCGTACCCATAATAAGTTACTCACTCTTCGGTGACTATCCGTAATATATGCCAAGCCATCCGCACTTCCCTTCTAGTTTTCATATAATAAGTAATTATTATACTTTTAAATTATTTTTTGAAAACATGGAGTTTAAAAAATGGTACTTGAGTCGACGTCGACTTTGGAATTATAATATACATGTAAAAACTACGCCAGATTGCTGTGTGGTAGCGGCTGTGAATATCATTATAAGTACCAACCATTACTGTGCTCGTGGATGTCGTAAGAGACGACTTGGAACTTTATAACGACCTGGGCCAACTCCATGTCGTTTGGTCAACAATTACATTCCCAAAGAAGGTTCCCCTTCCGTGCCAGTGCTGAGGATTCGATTCTCATGCAGGACAATACTTTGTGCCATCCACAGAGAGTTGTTTCGAGGCTGAATGTATTTTGTCTGCGTTAATTGCATGTTTATAAAGTGGGGGGCAATACAAGGATTATTTCTTTAGAACAGGATAGTGTCTTTAAAAAAAAATTGTATCCGTTTTCCTGTGCACTGCCAGAGTAGAAATACAATTCAGCAACATTTTCTTACCCGTGGGTCATCGTAAAAGACGATAAAGGCAAGCAGATAAAAACACTGCGATGGAAGAAAAACTCAAAATAAAACCACATATCTACTCCTCTAACCAGCGTGGTGTTTCAGTTCAACACCTCTCCCTGTGGAAGAGTCTCGAGCCCAGCAATGGAACCTATATGAGCTACAATGATAATATATCCCTTAGACGTCTTTTATTAAACACGGGGTAAGACAGGGGATGGTGAATTGTATTCTTATCTCGTCACCACACGGATAACGTGTTTTTAATTAAGGTACATGGTAAAGCTCTTACCTTTGAACGAACTTAACGATGGAGTCCATGCTGCTGAGGTCGCAGGGGCGGCAGTACACATATTTATTGTGCGACTCCAGAACTATGTCGCGGCGAACCGCCTCACACTTCTCCATGTTACGGCACGTCATGAATACCTGCGGGATTTCAATTTTTGTCAATATTACAGTCTCTAAGGGTGTCAGATCAGTACCCTTTTCATCATAAGGGAAGGCACGGACCATGTCAAATGCTTCGAGCCTCTGCTCTAGCCGTCACCCGCAGACCAGACATAGTAAAATATAAAACTAAAAAACATGTTTTCATAATGCGTTAAAAATTACTTAGAAATATGTATGCGTACAATTGATTTGCCAGATTAATTATATTGTTGGGTCATCATCATCATCTCAGCTCATATATGTCCCACTGTTGGGCTCGAGCCTATTCCATAATGGAAGGGGAAATTAACCTACTATACCACACTGGTCAGGAGTATTGTTGTAGAGTTTTCTTTCGAGTTTTCCTTCTCTTGCATTGATTTTATTATTCGTTTTATATCCCTTAGTCGTCTCTTACGATCACCCACGGGTATTCTATATATATATATATACTCCTTCACCACACGGAAATTATTGTTACTTACAAAGACTAATATAGTGTATAAGTAGATTATTTTTTTTTATTAATTCCAATTTTTCATAAGAATTCTTAATATAATTAATATAAATTTAGATTTAATTTTTAGAAAAGACCGTTGCAGTAGCCGTTTTATATACATATGAAAATGTACAGAGATTACGTCTGATAGAGTTGTATGGAAGGAGAAGACATTTTGCGTCGACCCCAAATAAATTGGGATAAGAGCAAGTTGATGATGATGATATACATATGAAAAGTGCTCATTTTACCAATTAAGTATCAGGTTAAAGGTCTTGCCAAAGCTGATAACGATTAATCGTGTTTTGCCAACTGCAAGCTTAGCGCGTAAAGGCATATAAGCTGTGTACCTTGGCGCCCCTGACGGCGAAGTCCCATGCTGCTGCCTTACCAAGGCCGGTGTTGGCACCTGTTACAATAACGGTCTTGCCTTCAGCGGACACAAGACGGTTGTACGCAGAGCCGCCGTAAAAGTCCCTGGCAAATATAAAACAATAAAAGGTAGTTTTTTTTAAGGCAGCACTTTGCACTAAAGGTCAATCAGGTCAGCCAGGTGAAATATTGAGGCTTAAAAGACCATAAGTTAATTGGTTTATGTAAATAATGTAATTAATGCCATTTAAAAAGTCAATTAGGATTTTTTTTATTAACAAACATTTTTGTTGCAGAAATTGTATAAAAGAAATATTTCATTATGCAAATATTTATTTCTACACACACTATAACAAAAAAAAAACTTTGTAAATCATACCATAATTACCATAATATTAAATTTGGCTCTCATTTCCACATTTATATTTTTGGTGGGATTTTTTTTAATGTCAATTTAAGGTTCAGACGAAATAAATTCGACTAAAGAAAAAATAAAGCCTTAAAATGATAATTAAATTAAATTGTAATAATAAATATTTCAATTATTAAGTTGATAAATATTTTTTGTCTAATTTTTAATAATTTATAACAGGCGTTCAAACTGTCTGTCATCGACTCATAAACAGTCGATACCTTCTAATGATCAACCAAATAGCGCTGTTCCATTTTTTTGCAACGGTTCCTGAGCACAGCTGCGTAACCTTGAAATTCTACATAAGTTTGAAGTATAGGTATCTCTTACTTTAGACTGCACCCACGAAGTAAGTAGATACAAGGAGTCCGTGTAGGCTTTTCCATAGTGTTCATGGACACAATACTAAACCCAGATCTTAATTCCCTTTTCTGCCACTGGCTGCGCTAGGTTTAGGATGCTATTATTATTATTACACTTAAACACGCGTTGACTCGCGAATGTTGAATTTAATTAATTTAAATATAAAATTCGAGAGCTGTCAATAGCAACAAATCTTCCCGCGTAAGGATTTAAATATCTAACCGTGTGGTGACGGAGTAAGAATACAATTCACCACCCCCTATCTTACCCGTGGCTGATCGTAAGAGACGACTAATGGATATAAAACGCATATAACATCTATGCAAGAGAAGGAAAACTCGAAACAAAACCCTATACCAACACGTCTGACCAGCGCGGTATAGTAGATTAACTTCCCTTCCATTATGGAGGAGGCCCGAGCCCAACAGTGGGACATATATGGGCTGTGATGATGATGATGATGAAGGGTTTAAACGAGTATTTCTTGAAAAGTGACGCGCTCTACCGGCAAAAATTCTGTCCCCTAAATTAAGAACATTCGTTCAACATTACGTTCGGAATCCTTGTATCTATACTTCGTGACTGCACCAGTAAAAACATATCTAGCGGATTTAAGAGATCACGGAGACCACAAAGTAGAGTTTGGGTTTTGGGAAACTTGATTTTTTTTAGTGTTTCTTTTTTTGGAGCGCCTGATAACTCTATAATTAGGTGCTTCGGGATTACCCATTTTTGGCTATCTCGTCGCATAGGTTATTGTCCTTGTTTGTATAATCTGTCCGTCATTAAGGTAGTCTTTAACAAAATCAGCGCTAGAGTATTTAGCACTATTTGCTAAATGCCCGCATTTTACCACCATTACCATATTACCACTGATTATAATTATTTAAGCGCTTGGTAAATCGCGTACTGATGCGTAATCTTTACAAACTTTTAAACAGTTACAGAGTTTTAAATTCTTAAACTGTAACAAAAGTGATATGAATAATTAATAATGTCTCCATGCAATACAAAAGTTTCACGTGTGTTTTTTCGCCCCATTGTTTTTCTTTTTTGAAGTACAACTTCTTTAAGGTTCATTTCCGTACATCGCGTTCAAACGCGATCGCGCGCGTTTATTTAAACGCTCACAATTGTCGCGCGCAGCCGATGCGACAATAGTCAAAGTATGAAAATGTATGGCACTGTTTCCGTGGTTCGCGACAGTCGTAAACGCGTAAAGCGTTTAAACGCGCGCGGCCGCGTTTAAACGCGATGCACGGCAATGAACCTTTACACACGCTTAACTTGAAGGAGTAAGCTGGCAAAAGCGTGACGAGATAGCGTTACGAAAAGTGAGATCGGGCGATGCGAATGGAAGTTGAGAGGGAGATATAAGTTAGTGCAAATAGAAAGAGAGAGAGTTAGGTTAATTTTTTTTTGTAGTTACAGTTAATAACCTATTTATTTAATCTTTTCTTGCATAACTTGTATTCTATTCGTACTTATTTTAATACTGCACTTAATCTGAATTAAATAAAACTGATATCTAAATTTAAGCTAAGTGTCAATAAAATAATTTTCTTTATTTCTCGCTAGTATAAATATAAATAAGCCATTCATTTCTTTCCGTCACATAATAGTCATAGGGCCACACTGGTAATAGTTTACTGTCTACAGCCGCAGGCCGGTCCGTCTGGGGTTACTACCCCACTCTTGCAGAAAATCGACGTCTGAGCAGTGGCGATGTGCTGCTGTGCTTTATTCTGTGAGCGAGAGGAAGCCCAATTTTCTAGGTGGGTTTGGGATTTTCACAGGTAGACAGCGGCCCAGGTGTACCCCTGGTATAGCAAAGGTCCATGGGCAACAGTAACACTTACCATCAGTTGTGCTGCTTGCTCGCTTGCCACCATAGCGATTTCAGGGTAGGCAGAGAGAACAGAGTGCCAGAGAACTCTATCCTTGCATACTTCACTCGATTCCTCAACATTCATAATTCTCTTCATACACGATCGCCGGTTTCGGAGACTCTTGACTCCACCTTCCTTCAGTACCTGACCGATCTGGTCTAGGTAGGTTAGTCTCGGTCTCCCTCGGTACCTACATCCTTCCACTTTCGCATTGTATATCTTCTTAACCAGACGTTCGTTTGCCATTCTTTCCACATGTCCGAACCATCGGAGCATTCCCTTTCGCATCTTTACACCAATACTCTCTTTCATACCTACTCGCTCTCTTACGAGTATATACCTTTATATTTTTCTTTTTAAAGGTATAGTATTACAGTTATTATATGTATTAAAATAAATGTATGTAGATGTAAGGGTGTCACGTTCAACCCCTTAATGATATTGATTATAGCGGGGCAGGCAGGCGTCCTGTCGCTTTAGTTCGTTACTAGCGTGATACACTATTATTATGAATGTTACTTTTGCATAAATTATGAATCGCCGAAATGTAGAACGAGAACTTTCAAATATTTTAGTATAAATAAATTATAGGATTTCTGTGTGTACGGGTACGAGTATAAAATATATCATCAACCTTTTCTTTCCGATGAGTGATCGTTAGAGACGATTGAAGGATGCAAGCATATCATATTAAGAAGAATCATCATCATCATCACAGCCCATAAATATCCCGCTATTGGGCTCGGGTCTCCTCCGTAATGGGAGGGAAATTAACCTACTATACCGCGCTGGTCAGACGTGTTGGTATAGGGTTTTGTTTCGAGTTTGCCTTTTCTTGCATAGATGTTATATGCGTTTTATATCCCTTAGTCGTCTCTTACGATCACCCACGGGTAAGGTGGTGAATTGTATTCTTACTCCGTCACCACACGGAATGAATAATATTAAGAAGAATACTCGTGATGAAACTTTATGCCAAGCCGTATGACAAATTAATATAGTATGTAATATTGCCCCCATTTGTAGAAGGACTGTGTCCGGGTGGGTTAGAGAACTTGGGTTACAAAGAAGAAAAGAAATTATAGGCAGCAGATACCTATTTTAAAATACATAGTAAAAAATTAAAACACTAAAAACCGGTAAATAAAATGAACCATTTAATTCAAATGATAATATTTTAAATTAACCTTTACCTACAATATTAATGTTCTTACCAATCAAGCTACATATATGTACATATTTACAAATTATAATATTTATTTACAAACTTATAATATGATAATTCTTGTCTGATTCTAATTAAGTATTAATTTTTATAAAATATAATTACAATGTATGCTAGAAATCTACTAACACGATTTGAAGTCGGTGTTATGAAGGGCTTGGTAAGCGGGTAATAGAGATAATATCCAAACTTGTGGGCTTCCCCTTCATACTATTGGCACAAAAGTGAAAGACAGTGAGGAGTTAGTTGCCATAGCGCCTGTGTCAACCATATATCAGGCAATGAAAGGTTACAGGATATTGAACGGAAAATGCTTCCGCTAATCCTCTGTTGAGCGGTTACGGTGTATAAACTCCAGGGTACTTTACAAAGCCTTAAACAAAGCTGTCATTGATTTAGGCAAAAAATAAAATTGTCAATGATCTGTTTTATACTGGACTGGACTCCAGGGGACAGCTTTTTGCGACTTAGAGTCTAATAAACTACTCAAAAGACTATACCAGGAGAAAGCGTAAGCGAAAGAATAAGACCCAACGTCCAACTAACGTATTTCAAATGATAAGGATTAATACAGTATTTGTGTAAATAGCTTTTCAATTATCGTTTTATAATAGGCCATTTTTTAAAGTATTAATATGGATATAGTATGTTATTCTTAAGAGATAGACAAACACTATCGCGGACTTTTTTGTAAGCCTTTTTAAGCTGTATAATACTGTAGTACTTTATTTTGATCTATTTCGTAGGGTTCAGCCAGCGTTTGCAATGTAAGCGCAAAATAATGTGTTTATTTACGACATCACATTAGAAACCTCTAAAATTATCAGTGTTTCTCTACTACATTATGCATATATTATACATATAAACCTTCCTCTTGAATCACTCTATCTATAAAAAAAAACCGCATCAATATCCGTTGCGTAGTTTTAAAGATTTAAACATAAATAGGGATATAGGGACAGAGAAAGTGACTTTGTTTTATGTTGTGTCGTTACAACTTTGTTGTATCGTGACAACTTTTGGTCTTAATTTTTTCCGTCTAGCCCCCTTTCGCAACGCGCGATAAGGTACTTCGTTCCAAAAGAATTTTGAAAATCGGCCCACAATTGACAGAAATATCGCTGAACATACATAAAAAAAATACATACAATGAAACGTAGAACCTCCTCCTTTTTGAAGTCGGTTAAAAATTAACTGTTATTACGATTCATGAGATATCCGCTTGTCAGATATATATGGACGAACAGATTGACAATGGGATTTTAGTATGTGGTTAATTATCATATTTATGACGGGAAAGTGAAAATATTTTATGTAATGTAATACAGAGACGGTGCTAAAGTTAAATATTCGAAGTAGAGAGCAAATTGCTCAATATGAAGAAGACAAATATAATACTATAAATAATGAAGAAAATTTTCAAAACATTGTTTTATAGGGATTGTTAAGCTAATAATGTATCACTGGTAAAAAAGAAATATGTTGTGGTAGAAATAGTGAAGTACCTACTTACTTAAATATACAAACAGCTCCCGCCGAAGTGGCAACTGCTGAGATGATGGCCACCGGCAAGCTCGGGACCCACATATTTTAAGTCTGGAATGGAAAAAAAGATATCTGAACTTATTTACTATTTATCCTAGCAGTGATAAAGTTGTCTGTACCTACTGTTATTATTTTCGTGTAATTAATTAGAATACGTTTTTAGTAATTCTTCTTATACCTTGGGTAACTTCTTACTTTAGGGTATTGAAAAATTACGCCAAACTGGGGGGATTTTTCACTCATAGAAATAGATCATGAAATCGATAACAAAATTGAATTTGTTTAATTCTCGTTTTCTTCGTGATTTAATTATAGTTTTAATAGTTTTCTCTAATTAAAGTTCTAACTGTAAACTAATATTTCTATATAAAAATTTTGAGTGAATTTATTTTGTATATATTTTTGGAATTTAATTTTATTATATATATACTAGATAGAAATATGAGTGTGGAACGAAACTAATTAGAGATCAAATGGCAATTGTCTTCATTTCGTGATCTATTTCTATAAGTGAAAATTGCTTCCTTGTTTACTGTTATGCATAGACTATCAAATCTGGCTAGTATATCCATCCATTTATCCATAAACATATCAACGTCTACTGTAGAACATAACTTCCTCAATGGCTAGGCAAATTGGCGCTCGCAGTTCTTATTGATAAAGTGCAGCTAACCATTATTCGGGTGATCTCTAAGCCGGCTTTTACCACACCCACGAAACAGTAAGAGATCCGTGACACATTTATATTCTCTCTCATTCGTCATCGACATCGATAATACTTGTATTAGGTACTCTGTACTGCCACCGTTACCATGACATAAAAAAAGAAAATAAAAAAATAAACAACCCATTTGAGAATGAGTTATCATAGAGGCACGCGTTGTTTTATTTAAATTCGACCGTGAACGTGATATAATTCCCGCGCTTTTTGTGTAAGTGTGAATACTATGTACAGTATTGTTTAGGTTATGATAAGGTTGTTATACAGAATAGCCGGATTACAATAGAGCGTATGTATTTATGAAATAAAACTATTATTAAGTATTTATTCTATCATGTTTGTATTTGATTTTTACTTGCAAGAAGTTTCTTCTCACCTGCCAAAAGTTTCTTTCCTTCAAACACTTATCAGCCTTCATTCAAACAGTTTTATTTCATATGTGTAATACTACAAGTATAGAAGTAGTACCTAAACATCGAAGATAATGATTTTAATCGTATTTTATGCACCCATGAACAAGAGAGAGTGAGTATGATGAATTGTATTTTCACTCCGCCACTACATGAACATTTTATAGAGTAAGAGAATACATGAAAGTGACTTTTGGCGGGAATCTAAAACGTCATGTTGTGCTCTTGTATTATATTCGATATCTTAGTGTTTTAACGTGTTATATTAGATAATTTTTATGGTGTTTTATGTAATATGATGTGACAGAACAGCTGGGATGTAGTGAATATCATATAAAAGTGCTTTACAACGTTTTCGTTTTCCATCAAAATTCCTACAACATACCATTAACAGTGTCACCATAGCAGTGTTGATGGCGACAATTCGACT
The DNA here is from genome assembly GCA_905163515.2 of Lymantria monacha. Lineage (NCBI taxonomy): Eukaryota > Metazoa > Arthropoda > Insecta > Lepidoptera > Erebidae > Lymantria > Lymantria monacha. The sequence goes on from LR991100.1 coordinate 27,141,031, forward strand.
GACTGACAGACAATGACTAACTTGAAGAGATTAAGAACGTGAAGATAATTATAACTCGACACTGGCAAAAATGGCTCGTATAAGTAGCTGATTGCCAATACATAAAAAGAAGAAGAAGAAGAAGCTGCAACTTAACTTTGACATTGGCTTAAGTATAAACAGAGCCACAACAAAAAAAAAAAAAAACATACATGAAAGATAAGGAGTTTTAAATATATATCTAATATTTTTTTTTATACTTTAAACATCAAAAAAATTTCATTTCATTTATTTGGACTATTTTTAATTATTTGCGGTTTTTTTTTCATGCATAAATTGTTATTGTATTTAGTAGATATAATAAAATAAACAAAAAAAAAATAAAAAAAAAAATAAACTGTATTCCTTCTGGTAAATTATTGACGAACTAGAACATTAATAATAATATCACTCAGGTTTAAAGCAATCACTCTAAATCTGAGTACAATTCCGTCCACTGTAATATAATAATTTTCAAAGCACACTGTTGTCTATAAATTATCTGGCGATAATCTTCTTCATCCTGTTCTTATCCTAATTATTTGAGGTAGACGCAATATGTAGGTACTCTTCTTCCATAATACATATTATGAATTTTGGCAATAGTTTTATGATCGACATGTAATTGTTGACCAGACGGTATCCCATATAGTTGTCACAGATCTATGTAAAACTCTTAATACGACTCATCTTTTAAGACGACAAGTAGCGTAAAAGTCTGCTGTGTGGTAGCGGCTAAGAATAATACCAACCTTAACTTTGCTCATGGATGTCTTAAAAGACGACCAAGAGCCTTATAGCGACCTGGGCCAACTCCATCTGATGCCGTTTGGTCAACAATTATTCCCAAAGAGGGTTGACGTCTGGCAGTCGGCCGGTCATAAAACTATTGCCAATAACTTTTACAATATGTACTATGAAATAAGAGAGAGCCGGAAGTCCAACTGGGTGGGTTTGGGGATTGTAAAGGTAGGCAGCGGCCTAGCTGTAGCCTTGGTTATAGCAAAGGTCCATTGGGCGGCAGTGACACTTACAATCAGGTGTGCTACTTGCTCGTTTGCCACCATAAGCAATAAAAAAAAAGTACCTACTATATCGACCCCAAGTAATTGGGATAAGAGTAGGAAAACGATGAAGTAGCGTAAGAGTTGGTAATATTAGTTTCCGCTACAGCACAGCAAAAAATAATGAATTAAATCGCTCCGCTACATCTCCGCAAGTATGAATGCACAGTTTAACCGTGTGTTTTATAGTTATATTAACATTTATAATGGTCGAACACGCAACACTTGTTTCTTTAATACAATATTACATTTGTGTATGTATTAAAAAGTTAGCGACAATGATTTTATAACGATTTTATAAAATGCTTGAATTTTTTTATTGATGATAACATCCTTCATTTCCGTATGGTGTAAGTAAGTAAGAATACAATTCACCACCCCCTATCTTACCCGTGGATGATCTTAAGAGACGACTAAGGGATATAAAACGCATATAACATCTATACAAGACAATCAAAACTTGAAACAAAACCTTATACCAACACACCTGATTAGCGTGGTATTTCCCTCCCATTATGGAGGAGGTTCAGGCCAACAGCGGGACATATTATATGAGCTAAGATGATGATGAACATCCTTCAAGAGAATAACACTTGTGTTGCGGGGAACTTTACAAATATAATAATTAACGAACAAAAATTACACCCAAACCCATACCAACAATTTTTAGATTGCACAAATTGCGTCGGAATCGAATCCATAACATTGGCATGGTAGTTCATTTAATTACTACGCCATCTGTGCAGTCAAATTTGTATTTATTATCTTGACTTGACTGCAAAATAGTTATAGATCTTCTATCCTCTAGTTTGGTATTTTACTTTTTTTTATTGCTTATGGTGACAAACGAACAAGCAGGACACCTGATAGTAAATGTCACTGCTGCCCATAGACCTTTGCAATATCAAGGGTATAGCTACGCTGCTGCCTACCAATACAAACCCCAAACCCACCCCAGTTGGGCTGCCGGCTCTCTCGCTCACCGAACGAAGCGCAATAGCACGTTGCCATTACTCAGACGTCGATCTTACATATTTTCATTATCTCTGGATATATCTATTATAAAGAAAGAGGTAGTAAATTGGATGATTATATTGGCTGACCGATCGCATTCGCAACGACGACGTAAGAGAGCGAGTAGGTATGAAAGAGAGTATTGGTGTAAAGATGCGAAAGGGAATGCTCCGATGGTTCGGACATGTGGAAAGAATGCCGAACGAACGTCTGGTTAAGAAGATATACAATGCGAAAGTGGAAGGATGTAGGTACCGGGGGAGACCAATACTCACCTACCTAGACCAGATTGGTCACGTACTGAAGGAAGGTGGAGTCAAGAGTCTCCGAAACCGGCGAGCGTGTATGAAGAGAATTATGAATGTTGAGGAAGCGAGTGAAGTATGCAAGGATAGAGTTCTCTGGCACTCTGTTCTCTCTGCCTACCCTGCAAGGGATATGGCGTGATGATATGTATGTATGTATATTGGGGGTTAGTCTATCACACGTGGAGAAGGCGACGCGTGACAGTACGAGGGTGGCACCCCGATAACACGTTTTTTTGAACGGGGCGTCGATGTGAGATGATTACTGAATGGGTAAAACGTTGGGGTGTCTACTGAAGTCAAGGAATCATCAGAATCAGTGGTCAGCTCAATGTCTATAGGGGTGATGATATGGTAGGTTATGAAACCAGACGCCGCGTCGCCGCCACTCCGGACGGATCAAAGCTTGTGTTCAGGCAAAAATCTGGCATAAAAAAGGGATTTGGATTATTATTGTAAAAAACTATTTCATTAATATAAGTAGACCTGGTGTTCACAGAAGGTGGATTGATGCATTTCAGACCACTCGGTATTCGACGAATCTCAACTTTCAAACTACACAATACAAGATTCATCATCATCATCAGCCCATAAATGTCCCACTGTTGGATTCGGGCCTCCTCTGTAATGGGAGGCAAAATAACCTACTATACCGCTCTGGTCAGACGTGCTGGTATAGGGTTTTGTTTCGAGTTTTCCTTCTCTCGCATAGATATTATATGCGTTTTATATCCCTAAGTCGTCTCGTACGATCACCCACGGGTAAGATATGGGGTGGTGAATAGCATTCTTACTTCGTCACCACACGGAAAAATACAAAATTAACTTTTGGCAATTGTTTGACGTTGTAAAAGAAAATATTTCGTGAATCGCCTACATATATTAATAAGATAGTTTCATACAAAAATAATATAGTTAGGTTGTAGAATTCCTGTCGAAACTGTTAACAAATACTTGCCCGAACGTCTTTATACAAACCAGAAGCATTTCATTCTTAAAATAACTACGGCAAGTTTTGATAAATCAAAATAGAAATATGCTGCACACATACGGCCGGCTCGACCTATCAAATACGCGATAATCTTTATTATTCTTAAATTATAACAAAAATCTCCTTGATTTTTAATGTTTACGCGAGTATTACATATTTGAAATAAAACTATTTTTACGGATTCCATCGCGTTTGTATTTGATTTTTAATTTCTTAACGTTTCGAATACTTTATAGCGTTCATGGTCACGGGAGGATTGTTCTCTCGTGATGAACCCTGTAAAAATCCGTAAAAATAGTTTTATTACACTACCCCCTTTCCGTGTGGTGACGGAGTAAGAATACTATTCACCACCCGTGATATGGGTGATCGTACAAGACGACTAAGGAATATAAAACGCATATAACATCTATGCGAGAGAGGGAAAACTCGAAACAAAACCCTATAACCAACACGTTTGACCAGCGCGGTATAGTAGGTTAATTTTCCTCCCATTACGGAGGAGGCCTGGGTTGGGCCTAGGCCTCCTCCGTAGTGGGACAATTATGGGATGTGATGATGTTGATAATGACACTACCCCCTATCATGCATGTGGGAGTCGTGAAATACGAATAAGGGATATAATATGCATATAACACCTATATAAGAAAAGCAGCTGTGTGGTAGCGGCTACGAATACTACCAACCCTTACTTTGCTCGTGGATGTCGTAAAAGACGACTAAGAGCCTTATAACGAACTGGGCCAACTCCATCTGATGCCGTTTGGTCAACAACTACATTCCCAAGAAGGGTTGACGTCAGGCAGGCGGCCGGTCATACAACTATTGCCAATAACTTTTACAATATGTACTATGAAATAAGAGTAAATATTGTATCGACCCCAAGAAATTGGGATAAGAGTAGGAGAATGATGACCTATGTAAGAAAAGGTAAACTGGAAATAAGCCCAATATACACGTCCAGCTACATAGTACAATTTCCTTCTTATTATGGATGTATGGATTATTTATTCTTAGAACTTCTAAAAACGGCTGTTAGACTTCCGTGAATAAGCACAGCGTCGAGAGGTATATCGTAGGGCGGGTCTACGGGGTCTTGCGCCGCTTTTCCTGTCACCCTGGACGGATTAGCAAGGTTTGACGTACCTACCGTAGCGTGCCGCCAAAAAACACAGACTTCCGTGAATACATTTCTATAGAACAGTGAAAACCTCTGGACTTGTATGCTTGATAGCCAGACAAGACCAGCTTGCTCTAACTAATATATTTATGAAGCTGAATTAACCAAACAATTCTAATTGAACTTGAACCATCAAATCGCGAGTGATCAACATAATACTTTCTTGAAGAAATAAATCTAAGCAGTTTAGTATAAATTTTTAATTATGTATACTCGGAAGGAAGGTCCGTGGAGGTAGTGGGACGTATAAGTGCCAATCGACTGCACAGATGGTGTAGTCGTTAAAATACCGACCATCTGTGCCAGTGCCGTGGGTTGGATCCTAGGCAGGACAATACTTTGTGTGAACCCCAAACTGTTGTTCTGAGTCTGAGTGTAATTTGTTAATTATATATTCATGTAAAGTTCCCCGCAATACAAGGAGTATTTCCTAAGTGCAGGTGCCTTAAAAAAATAAACATACATTGTATATCGCACTGTGTAGGAATCGAATCTAAGACGCTTAGCATGAGAGACGTCGTCTTCTTTCTTTTTGTAATGGTTATGAGCTATCCAGTGGCGTAGCTAGCATGGGTGGCACCCGGGGCGGATATTGTAGGTGACACCCTTTTTTAGATGGCACCCCTATTTTTTAGGTGACACCCCTATTTTTTAGATGACACTCCATTTTTTTTATATATCACCCCCCTTTTTTGGGGATGGGCTACGTTCGGCGCACTCCTCGCACCACTCCATCCGGGGCGACAATGAGACGTAAGCCCCCTCGGGGAGGACGTCGATCTTTTCCTCGTGGTCAGCCTCTCGGCGGGTGACGGACTAATTCCCCGGTCCAGTCATCCATGGCCTCGGCTAGGGCAACGTCAGGTGCAGGTAATCGCGCTTACGCTGCCCCGGTCGCTGGCGGCGGCTCGCGTCGTCGAGGAGACGCTCCTCGCGCACGTGCTCCGCCGCCTCCTTCCACGAGACTACTGCCTCGCAGAGGCTGCGACCGCGTCCCAGTTTCTGACGCTGTCGAGCATCGCCCTGTCGATGGTCGGCAGCGTCAGGTCGGCGCCGATGATTGCGACGAGTTCACGGCGCTGCTCTGCCCAGGCGGCACAAGCCTCGAGCGTATGCTGAGCCGTATCCTCGTCGCAATCGCAGTGGTTGCAGGACGGTGTACTCTCCCTCCTGACGACCGTGTGCAGGTATTTGGCGAAGCATCCATGCCCCGTCAAATTCTGTACAAGTCGCAAGGAGAGCACCCCGTGCCGCCGTTCTAACCACTGCATCAGCCCCACCCGAAGGCCTTCACGGTCCGCACATCTTTGAACATCTAAATTTTAAGTATTCCAATCGAATATCAAAATCTAATACCAATATGGTACTATTTGATTTTAGTTTTTTGTATTTCTATTCATTATTAAAAATAAATACCATTTGTATTAAATTTTAGTATTAGATCGGAATAGATCCTAAATTTTAAGAAAAATAATGTATAATAATGGTACGATACATCTAAATATGACCAATTGTTTAAAATTATTACCTAAAGGAATGTCGTAAAACGTGTAGAAAAATAATTAAAATATGTTTACGTTAGCAAAACAAAACAAAATACCTATTTGAATAAATAAATATATTTAAAGTAAAACTTTTCCAAGCTAAACAAAAAAAATATTACTGCACTGCATCTAAAATACCTTCTCTACTTGTCATTTAGTAAGTTTCAAAAAACTCATTTTAAAACAACAGTTCTAAAAGGGATTGAAGTTTTTTTTTTAAATGAGCTTATCTAGGCTACTAAGTACTAAGCGAGTTAAAAAATACTTCTCTCAATTACCTCGTTTTTTTTTTTCAAGAATCGGCTATATTATCTCTCTTTTTTAAACCAAAATTATGGTTTATAATAACTTAATAACAAATACTTTGCATTTAATACACGGTCACGAAAGAAAAAGAAATGTGGAAATGAATGCGGTCGGAAACAAAAGAAATGCCCCAAGCCCACAGGTGACGAGAAATCTCTATATCTCTGCAATCCAGGGAATCCCCTGACTCCTAACTAGCGACAGTTATGCGTGAAGCGTGGATATATATATATATATATATATATATATATATATATATATATATATATATATATATATATATATATATATATATATATATATATATATATACATATATATATACAGAGTGGAGACGTCAATACGACAATAAATGAAAACACCGTCAATACTAGTGTATAGGAGTATTTTGAAACTATTAAAAAAGGCCTCGCATGCATATTTAAAAAACAATTTTTTCAAACAAACTTTTTATCATAAATATTGAAACAAAATAGAACACCGTTTGTAAATATTAGTTCACTAACCTGTGGTCGGCACGCGAGTAACCTTGTGGTATCATATGTTACAACTTCGAAACGTAGGTAAATACATACACTTAATGTTTGGGCGCTATTCATTCTCACTCGATTATTTTATTAAAATAATCACGATAACTTTAATAATTCACTTGGTCGTTAAACTTTTAAATTTTCGATATGTGCGCCATGGACCCGAACGCACAAATTATATCGTCTTAAAATATTATTTCGAACTCTTGTTAACAGGTCGCCATTGACGGCGATGTATTTTAACTTGTCGAAAGATCGTACAATTCCTTTTTTTAAGTTCTCCACATTATCAACCTCTGTCTTTGCGAGAAAAATAATTTAAAATTTGTTCATCTAGGGTGACTCTTACACGCGAAGGAGCACTATCCATATGAGGCAGTAAGGATTGATTATCCCGTAACCTCTGGACAGCTTGCACAATAGTCCGGCCATTGGTAGTACAAACACGTGTGTTTCCATATCTCTTTCGGTACGTACGTATGGTTAAAGCTGCATTTCCGTGATATTCTCCATAAATTAAAATCATATCTGTATACCCGAAGCTGTGTAATTATAACGAGGCATTGTAAATGAGAAAGAAATACTATTCTAATACAAAGTAAGCGTCTAATTACGCACATTCACGTCACAGGATCACGATGGCACACTGACCTACAGACCTATTATAATAGTTTTGAACATGAGACCGAGATCTTCTTTCATTAAGCCGCATTAGGTAGTTTTAAATTGGGGTACGATGCCAGAAACCTCCGCGTGGTGTACCCTGGGTGCGGGCGACAGTCCCCAGATCCCTCTGTTGAATTGTCGCCCGTAGCGAATCTCTGGCGCGAGGGGGGGTTCCCCAGCAATGGGTTGAGCCCCAATTCGCTCCTGACCCTCTAATTGTAGAGGGTACAGGACGCGAAATCTCGGACGGGCCCGGTCATTCATTAATTTGAGGGCTGGGCAGGCTTATGCCACCGCCGACATATCGTAAACCTGATATCTTGCTTCAAGACATATTGTCGTGAGGCGTAGTTTCAGGAGCGAGGGTCTTGGCTTAACCGCCCGGACCGCGAGGAAGACAACCTCTATAAAGAATTCGACATTCGAATTCGGAAATTACCCAGAATCCTAAGTTCTGGCGTGCGGCGAGAGGATGCATGGCAGATGGGGTATTCTGTTCCTAGCACGCTCCAGCCAGGGTACCGGCGGACCCCCTGGTTGGTAAATGTAGGCTTGCCCGGGTACAGGGATCTCTGCCCGGGTCGACCGTTAGTTCTCCCATACTCGTGGGAATCAAATGGATTTGCCTAAAAACTCTTTACCAGACGGGAATCCAGCGGATTCCCACATCACGGCCTTGTCAAGCCAACGTAAAACTGACAACGACGCCTCGTCCTTGGACTTGAGGCGTCCGCCGAGGGCCCGGCACAGACCAAGGAGGCCCCAAAGACGAAGAGGCGTGGGAGGCCCCCGAATAGGGGGAAGGCTTCCGGCGCCAAAAAGCGACAGGCGGAGCGGGAGGAGCGGCTGGCTCTCAGGGAGGCTACCACCGCTGGACCCCAAGATGATGGCGGCGGATCTACTGCAGGGCCGTCAATGGACGAGGGCGACAGTAGTGTCGCAGAGCCGTCCAAAGATGAGGGCAGTGGATCATCCGAAAAAATGGACGAGGGCGATTCCGCAGAGCCGTCCAAGAAAGTCAGCGGGTCGGTTGAGGAAACCGCCCCCGCCAGGTCATCACCGCATCTTGCAGCGGCGGTCCTGACTGCCAGGGTGGAGGCCCTCCCCTCGAAAATGCGGAAGCGCCCCCTGAGCAAGGAGGGCAGCTCGGGCGCCGATTCTGAGGGGAGCGTGGTGATCATGCCTCCCCCTAAAGTGCCGGCGTCTCGCAGAGGGCGAGGAGCCGCGACGACGGGCAGGACGACTCATTCCCCGGCCGGCGGAATGCATAGAGTGGCGGAGGCTGGTAGGCGGGCCGACAACGAGGCGGCTGCCGCGAGGGTGCTGGGGGTGTTGTCCGGCATCCCTCCCACCGAAGTGGCGGCCGCTGGTGCCCGCACGAGTGCCCCAGCCGCGAACGTGGAGGCCCTGCAGGCCGAAAACGCCCGCCTTGGTGGCGAGGTGTCAGGCCTGCGGGCCCAGAACCGCCGTTTGGAGTCAGAGTTGGCCGCGGTACGGAGGACCAACCGCCTCCTTACTAAGGACGTGGCCGACCTAAAGGCCCAAATGGCGCGGCTCGTGCCGCCTGTGCCATCTGCGCCGTCGGTCAATGCTGGCCGCCAAGGAACCGTCGCCGTCGTCGCCGCCCCGAAGCCGCCTCGAGGTGCTGGCCGTCCATCGGTTGCCGCCGCGCCGAAGACGCCGCCGACCAGCACAAGCCCGCCAAATGTCGCCGTCGTAGAGCAGGCCCCGGCAGAAGTCCAGCCGGTAACGCTAATCCCGTTGCCCGCGGTGGGGGGCGTGTCGGACGAGGCCTTGCGCGCCATTATCGACACGATCGGTAATATGGTCAATGCGCGCTTGGCCGTTCTGGAGGCAAGGCTGCCTCCAGAACCACGTGTTCGACCGCCTCTCGCCGCGGACAAGCGGCCATATGCGGCACCAGCCCCCGCCCCGCTGCCTTGTCAGGGTGGCCGCGTGGGGGGCAGCTACGCCGCGGCCGCGGCTGGACCCAAACAAAAGGGGCCCAGCCCTAAAAAGAAGTCGGCACCGGCTCCTGCCGTGCCGCAGTCGTCGCCCGCATCAACACCGCCGACGACGACTAGCGCACCCACGACCGCGCCTCCCGCGCCTGGCATGCCCGCTGCGCCCGAACAGGGTTGGCAGGTGGCCGAGCGCGGCAAGAAGAGTCGCGGCCAGAGGAAGAGAGCGGTGGCCAAGCGCGCCGCTGAGGTCTCCGCTCCCCAGGCAGGAGCCGAAGGAGGCGGGAGGAAGAGGAAGAGGCCGCGCAAGGGGCTCCGGCCGCCGAAGACAGCCGCAGTGGTGATCACTGTGCTGCCTGAGGCGGCAGAAAGGGGCCTCAGCTATGAGGCCGTCCTGCGGAAAGCCCGGCGGGAGCTTGACGTCTCCGACATAGGAGGCGTCGAAGCCAGGACCCGCAAGACCCGGACAGGGGCTCGGATTCTGGAGTTCCCTGGGGCCGAGGGCACCAGGACGGCCGATAGCGTGGCGTCGAAGCTGCGAGGTTTGTTCGCCGAGGAGGGTGGCGTGAAAATCGCCAGACCCGTGAAGTGCGCCGAAATGCGCATCGCGGGTCTGGACGACTCCGTGACGGTGGAAGACATCCGGGAGGCCATTGCCTCGAAAACCGGGTGTCCCCTGGACACCGTCCGAGTTGGTGCCATCCGACCCGGTCCGGGCGGCGTAGGTGCCGCCTGGGTGCAGTGCCCAGTGGAGTCGGTCAGGCAACTGGCCGGCTCAGGCAGGCTCCTTGTGGGCTGGAGCTCAGCGCGAGTCACCGTGCTGGAGCACCGGCCTGCGAGGTGTTTCAAGTGCATGGCGGTCGGGCATACCCGGCCAACATGCACTAATTGCTTTGACTGCGGCGGACTCTGTTTCCGCTGCGGTCAGACTGGGCACATGGCGGCATCTTGCGCCGCCCCGCCCCACTGCCCCGCGTGTGCGGCGGGCAATAAGCCTGCCAAGCACCGCATGGGCTCTGGGGCGTGCAGACCTCCGGCTTCGGCTCCAAAGGGGCGGAGCGGCCCTTCGACTCCGGCCGCTTCAGCTCCTAGCGCGGCCCGATCGCCCGCCGCAAGCCAGGAGGTGATAATGGACACGGCCCATTAATGGCTGCCCAGTCCACTCACCTCCTGCAGGCCAACACCAACCACTCCGCCGGTGCGCAGGATCTCCTCCTGCAATCCATGGCGGAGTGGTCGATCGGTGCAGCCGTAGTCGCGGAACCGTACGTCGTGCCTGATCGCCCCAATTGGGTGGTCAGCCGGAACGGAACCGCGGCAATCGTCACCTCCACGCAGCGGCACTTCCCGTCCTTATCCCTCTTGGATAGGGGCGAGGAATTTGTCGCGGCGGATTGGGGAGGGGTCACACTGTACAGCGTTTACCTCTCCCCTAACAGGAGAATGGACGATTTCGGGGCCTCCCTCACCACCTTGGAGGCTTCGATACGGCGACTGGCACCAGGCCTCGTCCTGGTCCTGGGGGACTTCAACGCCAAATCCACGGCGTTGGGGTCCCCGATGACGGACGATCGCGGGCGGGCGATCGTGGAGTGGGCGGCGTCACTGGGCCTCTGTGTCCTAAACAGAGGCTCAGTGAACACGTGTGTGCGACAGCAGGGTGGGTCGATAGTGGACTTGTCGTTCGCTAGCCCCGCTGTCGCACCACGAGTGAGGAACTGGCGTGTCCTGGAGGAGGCGGAGACCCTGTCGGATCACCGTTACATCCGGATGGAGGTCTCCCCTCTCCGGGACCCCGGCAGGGGTCACAGGGCGGACCGAGCTCCCGCATTTCCGCGGTGGGCTGTGGGGCGGCTGGATAGGGACCTACTGGCGGAGGCGGCCATCGTGAACACGTGGCTGTCCTCACCCCCCCCAGCGGACGGAGTGGACGTCGAGGCTGTCCGCATTCGCAGTGCGTTAACGCAGGTCTGCGATGCGGCCATGCCCAGGGTGCGGCGTCTACCTCCGAGGCAGGGGGTCTACTGGTGGTCCCCAAGACTGGCGGACCTTCGTGCGGCGTGCATTAGTGCCCGAAGGTCCTACACCCGCAGTCGGCGGCGTCGCCGCGATGTTGAGCGGGAGGGCCAGCTGTACGAGGCGTACCGCAGTGCGCGTACCGCCTTTCAGCTGGCCATCCGGTCCGCCAAGGACGCGAGTTGGCAGGAGATGCTGGACGGTCTCGACCGTGACCCCTGGGGTCGCCCGTATCGCGCGTCGCTGAATAAGCTTCGCGCGCAGGGCCCCCCCCTCACCGAGACCCTCCAGCCCGACCTCCTTCGTAGAGTGGTCGAGGAGCTGTTCCCGCAGCAGTCGGAGCACACGCCCCCGGTCATGGCTTCGCCAGATCACGACCGGGAGGCCATCGAGAGTGTTCCGCCCGTGACGGAGTCGGAAGTGGGGTCAGCCGTGGCGAAGATTCGTTCCGCCACCACGGCCCCCGGCCCGGACGGAGTCCCAGTCCGGGTGTTGACATTGCTCCTCGAGCATCTCGAACCTCGCCTCAGGCGACTGTTCAACGCCTGTCTGACGTCTGGACGGTTCCCTGAGTGCTGGAAGGAAGGGAGGTTGGTTCTCCTGCCAAAGCCGGGACGGCCCCCGGATTCGCCGTCAGCCTACAGGCCCATTGTGCTTCTGGACGATGTGGGTAAGCTGCTGGAGCGTGTCCTCGCTGCCCGCATCGTCCAGCACCTGGAGGAGGTGGGGCCCGATCTGTCGGACGCTCAGTTTGGGTTTCGGAGGGGGCGTTCGACCATCGGGGCCCTGCTACGCCTGAGGCAGACGGCCGCGGAGGCTGTCGCCGGCAAAGGAGTGCTGTTGGCGGTGTCGTTGGACATCGCCAACGCCTTCAATAGTCTGCCATTCAGCTGCATCAGGGAGGCACTCCGGTTCCATGGAGTGCCCCTGTACCTCAGGCGGCTGGTGGCAGACTATTTGGAGGGGCGCAGTGTCCTCTACGCGAGCCCCGCAGGGGACATTGTGCGGACGCCCATGTCGTGCGGTGTTCCGCAGGGGTCAGTTCTGGGGCCGACTCTGTGGGACATCGGTTACGACTGGGCGTTAAGAGGGAGTCTCCCCCCCGGGCTGAGCGTTATTTGCTATGCTGACGACACGCTCGTCACAGCCCGGGGCAGGACACTCGAAGAGGCGGCGAGCCTGGCCACTCTCGGCACCGAGGAGATGGTCAGGCGAATTGAGGCGCTGGGGCTCAGGGTGGCCCTAAACAAGACGGAGGCCCTACTATTCCATGGGCCCCGTGTGAGGCTGCCCATCGGCGCCTCGTTAGTCGTCAACTCCATCCACATCAGTATCCAGGCCCATATGAGGTACTTGGGCCTGGTGCTCGACGGGCGATGGTGGTTCCGGGAGCATTTCCGTCAAATTGCTCCCCGGCTGGTCGGCGCGGCGTCCGCCCTTTCTCGGCTCATGCCGAACGTGGGCGGACCCAGTTTCGAGGGCCGACGGCTGTATGCGGGGGTGATCCGCTCAATGGCCATGTACGGCGCACCCGTGTGGGCGAGGGCTCTGAACGCCCAGCTCAGGGCGGTGCTGTGGAGGCCACAGCGAGCCATGGCGGTCAGAGCCATTCGCGGGTACCGCACGGTGTCTACCGAGGCGGCATGCCTATTGGCCGGGACACCCCCGTGGGACCTAGAGGCGGAGATGCTCTCCGACCTCTACCGGCGGGTTACCTCAATGCGCGAAGAGGGTGGCTCCCCATCGTTCAACGAGATAGCTACCTGGCGCGAGGACGCCCGCCGAGAAGTCATCGCCCGTTGGGCTACGCGGCTGGAGAGGCCTAGACACGGTGTTTTTACCGTTGAGGCCCTCCGGCCCGTACTGATGGAGTGGATGGAGCGGCGGCACGGAGTCCTCTCTTTCCGGTTGGTGCAGGTCTTGTCGGGGCATGGTTGCTTCGGCAAGTACCTGCACACGGTCGTGCGGAGGGAGTGGACTCCGTCCTGCCACCATTGCAGTAGCGGCGAGGACACGGCGCAACATACGCTCGAGGTATGTTCGGGCTGGGACGGGCAGCGCCGTGACCTCGTCGCTGTCATCGGTGCAGACCTGACGCTGCCGACTGTTGCGCGAGCAATGGTCGACAGCGTCAGGAATTGGGACGCGGTCGCCGCCTTCTGCGAGGCTGTCATCTCGCAGAAGGAGGCGGCGGAACGGGCCCGGGAGGATTCCCGTGACCCGGGCCGCCGCCCGCGGCCGGGGCGGCGCAGGCGCGAGTACCTGCGCCTGATGCCGCCCTAACCGAGGCTTCGGGTGATCGGACCGGGGAATTGTCCGATCACCCGACGTGAGGCCACCGCGTGAGGACGACGCCTCGACGGCGAAAGCTGTCGGGGCGTCGACAAGAGAGGAGCCCGAGAGGGCATACCGCCGAGCGGGCCACCGAAGACAAAGATCGGGTACCGGTGGCCCGCTCGCACGGCGAAGAAGAGGTGCTTGCAGGGTGGGTCAATGGGGTTGTGCGCCGCCTCTTCCGTCACCCCGGACCGATTTGGCGGGGTGCGACGTCCATAACCCACAGCAAAAAAAAAAAAAAAAAAAAAAAAAAAAAGGTAGTTTTAAATTTCTCATCTAAGTCTGATGACACGGTTTATAAAGACTTAGGAATAAGGTATAATATGCATTGATTTGTATTACGTTTGGGGAAGACTTGAACTGGTAAACATGGCGATATGTAGGTACTAGCTTCATATTAGTTTATACCGATGCGGCGCGGGAGCTCATTGATCTCTTAGTGATAGGCGAATAATTTTAATTTTTATACAGAGTGTGGAAATTGTTAATAATACAAAGTAATGTGCTGCGGCTAAACTATACGACATATTGTATTCAAAGTTTGTATACAGGCTGGGCAAGTCATCAGATACACTAGATTAAAATTATTGTCGTATGGTCGTCTCCACCTTGTATATATGTATATATATATATATATATTGGGGGAATCACCGATTGACTAGTGTGTACACTGAAAGTAAGCATCTACATAATTTATATATAAATTATTTTATTAGTGGCGGTTATGCAAACTGCCACAGTTTTACGGTTTTTTATAGGTGGAAGTTATAGACCTGATATTCATGGTCGGGTGTCACCCCTTAGTGGGTGACACCCGGTGCGGACCGCCCCCGCCGCCCCCCCTTAGCTACGCCACTGGAGCTATCGTAGAGTATTATAATGACGTCTTTATTTATCACTTTATTTAAACACATTGTTTGTCGGTAAGACAAATCGTCACCTTCAACCGTGCTAACCTATAAATTGTACCTTCTGGGAAATTTTGGTGAAAAACGAAAACGAAATGTAAAACACTATTATACCATATTTCTTAAACTCCAGCACTTGCTCCGCATCACATTACAAAAAGTAACAACAAAATAATTTAATGTAACACGTTAAAATACTAAGATATTGAATATAAGACGAGACCATCACGCGACGCTATTACGTTCCCACCAAAGCTCCGGGAGGTCTCTAATCACTGTACCATAATGCCATTCGAGCAATCAGTTCTACATAGTAATTGGTTAGAATTGATTCCTAATGAAGAATAATTCCCAAGCAATATTTAACGGTGGACCCAATTTGGGACCAATACTAATTATTTGTAGTGATTCCATTTGTTTTTTAATTACGTTAATGGTAGTATAGTGCCCCAATTATACTGTAGCTTCATACGTCAGCTGAACTCAATAAATACAGCATAGGTTTTTTTTTTCATTCAGCTCAACTCACACACGTCCCACTATTGAGCTCGAGCCTCCTCCAAAGGGGAGAGATATTAACCTGCCACATCACGCTGGTCAGACGTATTGGTATAATAGGGTTTAGTTTTTAGATTTGCATCTCTTGCTTAAACGTTGTATGCGTTTTATATCCCTTAGTCGTGTCTTACTATCACCTACGGGTAAGATAGACAGTGGTGAATTGTATTCTTACTCCGTCACCACACAGAAATGTATAATATAGCATTGTATAGAATGCATGTAGTAGATTCTCCGAACAATGTCATGTTTTGCTTATATACAAATTTGTTTTCATCATCATCATTAGGTGGACTGACGACATTATGGCAGGAAACCGTTGGACGCGGGTGGCACAGGACTGTTTTGAGTGACATTTTCGTGGGCAGGCCTATGTCCAACAGTGGACGTCTATGGGCTAGTGGATTACCTGACATGATAATAGAATATAGAGATATAAGTATTACTTGGGTGGGAACGTGATAAGAATACAATTGTTGATAACTCGGTATTTCTTGAAGGCCAGGAGAACTGGTAGTAGCGGTCTTCCAAGAAAGGGTCTAGCAGGATAAGGTAGGGTCAGCGGCCCCAGAGAGATAATTCGAAATTATGTATAATTATAATTCGAGTTATAATAACGCAACGAAATAAGAGACTAAAATTGTGTCAACAGTAACTTTGTACCTCGCCAATGTTACCACAAAAGTTATCTTCGAATTATCTTTCTGGGGCCGCTGACCCTACCTTATCCTGCTAGACCCTTTATAACACCGAATGCGTTCCCGAACCCATCAAGAGTGATGGTTATCATTTTAGCAGATTATGGGATTATATAGAACGAAGCATATTGCTGTGGTTAAGGCCTATGAATGCTACCAACGCTTACTTTGCTCGTGGATGTCGTAAAAGACGACGAAGAAAGCTCTTAAGCTTTATATCGACCTGGGCTAACTCAACCGGAGGCTATCTGGACAAACATTACAGTCTCAAAGAGTGTTGATCGGTCGGTCTTAATATTATTGCTAATAACATTTTCAATATGCACGATAGAAGACGAATATATATTCTGACCAACCGTGAGATGTCTGAATCAGATGGATGAAAAGAAACCACCTTTATCAATTAAAAGCGCATGTTACCAGTTACTTTGCCATGTGGCAAAGTAACAGTATAAAAAAAAATTGACTTTTTTGTCGTTAATCATTATAATGTACGGGAAGATTATGCTGGATGAATAATTTCCTATTTGACGAAAAATTCTTTCAAAATTACAGTGAAAACTCAAACGGAATATCACCAGCCGCTCCAGAAAAAAATAAACAATTGGAAATTCTATTTTTTAGCATGGATACCGTATACAATTTCATATTTATTTATTAAATTAATACTTCAATATTATTTAGGCATTTGTATATCTAATGTAATTTCCTAATAGTGACGGAGTAAGAATATAATTTACCACCATGGGAATCGTTAGAGATGATTAAGGGATATATAATGCATATAATCATCATCATCTCAGCTCATATATGTCCCACTGTTGGACTCGAGCCTCCTCCATAATGGAAGGGAAATTAACCTACTATACCGCGCTGGTTAGACGTGTTGGTATAGGGTTTTGTTTCGAGCTTTCCTTCTCTCGCATAGATGTTATATGCGTTTTATATCCCTTAGTCGTCTGTTACGAACACCCACGGGTAAGATAAGGGGTAGTGAATTGTATTCTTACTCCGTCACCACACGGAAAAGTATTATAATAAGAGGTAAGAAAAGAAAAACTCGAACTAAAACCTTATACCAGCGACAGACATCTGACCGGCATGGTAGGTCAATTAGAGGAGTTTTAAATTCAACAATGAGACATATGAGTAAGACGACGATGACAGATAAATAGCATGTAGAATATAAAATTAAAAAATGTATTATCTTAAAGCTGTATTTATTACAAATAGTGTAGAATGTCTTATAATAATGTACAATTAATTTTAACATACATATCACATGTGCGCGCCTATATTTATGTGCTATTTATAATACAAACAGACGACATAATACTCTTTTGATGTATCTAAGGACAATATTGCAAATTACAGATTTTTTTTTCCATTGGGACAATCTAAGGGGAAAAGCTTTTATCGTAATTAAACGACTTTATTTAGTATTGCCGCCATTTTTAAATCTGACAGATAAAAGTTATAGTAAGCGGGAATAAATATTGCACATCATTGGAAAGAGAATCGACTAATTTAGGATTCGTAGAGCGCTGTCTCTATCGAACACTGTCTGTGTGACATATTTGTCAGCCGTTGTACAAATGTGGCAAAATGCAGTTGGTTCCAATCAAAAATATAGTAGTTAAGCCTTAAAAATTTCGAAAAAAAAAGCATGTTAAATAAGTATATTTTATTTAGTCAGAAAAAGTCATAATTGTTTTAAGTGCTTCGTGTGACGTCACACAAGTAGCGTGTGATAAGGACAATGCTTTACGAAGCCGGAATAGGTCGATTGTCTCTTTCCAAGTCTAATGTGCAATATATATCGTCGGTTACTGTACTCTATCAATTTGCCACCGTCAGATATCATTATATAGCAAAACCGAGTGCAATTTTAAATTATATCCTATTTGTACGCTAAAATTTTGTATTTTTCGTTAAATAGCTATAAGCTACATTATATTTTAAGATACCTAAGTCCTTAGATACCCGTCTATTCATATTACTTACAACTACTTCGTATCATTTACAAAAAAAATATAAAAAAGGCCCAGAACTCAATTCATAATCAAATCCTCAACGTCATTATATAGTTATAATAATTATGTATATTTATTCAATGCAGTGTCGAGATTCAAATATACCTATTTACATAAATTTTAAGTTTTCTTTTATATAATTGCTCCCTTAGGTAGATATCTACAAGACTTGTGATATATTCTAGAGTAAAAAAATCGACACAAGGGAACATTTTCGTGTAAATTTATCGTATATTTTAGGTAAGTAACCTATATATTGATTGCCTTCGATTTTGGTAGAAATATAATTCTTCTTTTTTAGTCTGTGGTAAGAACAAAAAAATATTCAACCATCTTTACATTGTATAAAAATTGTCTCCCGCCACGTGTGCGGTTACATCTTTAAAACAACGCAAAAGATTTTTAATGCGGTTTGCGTCTATAGGCAGAGGGATCCAAGAGGAAGATTTAGGTATATGTATAATATATGCATATCAATATATAGTAGAGAAAAGTTGAGGATTAAAAAAATATATAATTACTAATCTGTGTATTTTTCTTTAATTTCAGTTTAAAAATCTCACTAAACCGAAGAGAATCGAGGGCAGGTCGCTAGCAAAAATAAAAAAAAGTAGATTATAAATTTTCTCTAAATATATACTAGTACGTCCTATTGCTGGGGTCGGGTTGATCATCAATCATGAGGGATGTTGTCTTACTGTACACGTAGACGTGTTGGCATGGTTTTGAGTAGTTTTCCTTCTTTTACGTAAATGTTATATGCGTATCCTCCCTATCGTATATCTCTTAGGCGTATTTTACGATACCTAAGAGTAAGAATGTAGTATTTGTATTTTTAAACAGTTACACAGAGTAGGTACCCACATTTAAACTAGACTGACATCAAAAAGTTGGGTGTCTGTCGAGTTTTGTTCTTTGTTAAATTGCTAGACTGAAAATAGTGAAGTCAGAACAGCCATATTTAGAATGGTTGTTTCTATTTGTTAACTCCACGCAAGTTATTAGATATGTATATTACAAATACAGACATAAATTGCTTCCTATAATATCTTAAGATGCATAGAATACAAAGTTTATGTTAGGCATTTTGAAATAATAACGGCGCGGATATAATAAGTGTGGAATATAATGGTTGCCACTTCCATGGATATTGTAAAAATGGATTAAGAGATAATATGCAAGGAGAATAATCCTTGCAAAATAAAGAAAGTCAAAATGATACGTGGCAGTAGTCTGGCCAGCGTGATGTAGCGGCAGTTCCATAACTAGCTTTTTAAGCGACGAATGTGAATATATTGTGGTGCCCGTTTTTGGTTCGATTTATTTGTGTATTTTAATTGTTAGCCTCAGATGGCTATGACAACTTTACCCGGACTGTGGATGAGCGCTGAGGGCTCTCAACAGGAGTTTTTTGGTTTGACTATCATCCAATCCTTTTACGTGACTACACGACTGACCAGTGTGATTTAGTAGGTCGATTCTCTCCTATTGTGGAGTAGGCTCGCACGCAGCAGTAAGACGTATACAGCTGAGATTAGATCATTCACATTCATAATTGGGTTTAGTCATTACTACGCACAGTCCTAGATTCTGCTAACGCACCGCCTTATTTACAGCTTTGAGTCACTACACACAGCTGCAAATAGGACGGTGCGTTAGCAGAATCTAGGAATGTTTTAATGCCACAGAAGAACGGCCAATTGCCGTTCTGAAAATATTCATATAGGACATACTCAGATTTTTAACGTAAAAAAGTATATTGTTAATCTACTTCAACACAAAATCAAAGGCAATTTAAATGCATTTATTCTTAAAATGTGCATTTAAAATGACAAGAGGGTCATAATTATAAGTATTTCTAGTAAAGCGTTAATTATTATTGTATTATACGAGTTTTGAGCTCCACCTTCGGCTTCATAATACACTTACATACGTCTATTGTACCTTAACAAATCATGGGGAAGACCTGACAGGAATAGAAATTCCAATAGTGGTAAGCTTATTTCTATTATTTTATAAGTAATACTAATGCGATTCAAAGATGAATATATCAATGATGAATATAAATCTACATGTGTTATGTTGTTACTATTTAAATATTAGTCTTGAACTTTTAATTCAGAAGGGCAAATAGCCCTTCCCAATCCGTCTTTATTCGAGACTTGGGTATTCAGAAGTCTCTGAACGCCCAAGTTTCGAATAAAGACGGATTGGATGATGAATGATTTATTTTGCAAGTAACAAAATCTTTCGGGATCAGAATTCTATTCTACACTTGCGATTAAATAAATAAGCTTTGGCCGCCCATTCCAATGAATAACCATAGAATCGAAAGGAAAAACTTTGTAACTAAAATATTTTAGTGATAAGTTTCAGGACGGTGCTCATCAAGCAGTTTCCATCCGATATGTTCAATTTTGAATTTGGTTGAAGTCTCTGAGATCGCCATGATATCGGCGGTAAATGTGGGCATCATGTTTTATCTGGAAAGTAGTTTGTTGCACAAGCGAGTAAGAGTCAGTCCGAGGTCATCACTGCAGGCATTGCGTTGGGAAGACAGACTTATACTCTAGTGGAGCGCCCAGATTGGAGAACAGCGCCATGGCATCGCTATAATAGTCAAGGTGGCAAAACTCCGCCCTCACCCGAACAATATATGGTTAGGAGTGAGAACTGGTATGAAGATAAAGATTTGATATTTGTAGAGAACTAAGGTATTTGTTTCTCATGATAAGAGATATTTAGGATACCGAAAATCGTTAAACGATTTGGCTGCCTTCAGGAGGACAAATGTTAAGAACAGTAGGCAGTCTGTCTAGCTGAAAGAGGACCGAGACGGATACGCCTTCCGCATTTAATCTCCTTGAAAGGAACCTAGTTAACCTTGAAATCAAACTGTAACACCACAAATAGGAAATGAGTGGCAGAATGAACAAGAACGCTACGGCTCTAGTAACAGGTAATTGGAAGTAACCTCGTGGGTCTTTCAGTTACACGGTGAGCAACACCGGGAATCCGCATTTAATGCTCCATCACTCCGTTGAAGGATGCCCTAATTTTACCTCGTATAAAAAGAAGGAAGGAACACAGATCACTGAACACAAATGAAATTCCAAAGAAACAGATTTAAAAATATACTCTAAACCAATTATAACTTTAAAATCACAGTGGAGATGTGCAGCGGCATTCATACTGTTCCTTAATAAGTGCTTATCATGACATTCCCATTCATGGAAAGCATTAAATAAAATGCGACTACGTGATACGGTGTTGCGTGATTGTTAACGTGTTTACCCTAATAAATGCGTCGGGAGGGGAAGCTTATGGGACTAATTAATTATTCAACTATACAAATAAATAAACTATTATTATTGTAATGAGGTTTAACAAGTTTGTGTTGGTAGAAATAGATTAATACACATAAAATGTATTAATTGTAACATTATTTAAATAAAAAGATATGAATTAGCACAATGGATTCGGGTTGGTATTTTTTTTACTAGGTTTTTTTTTTTAAAGGCTAGACAAAGTATCAAAGTAGAAGTGCCAACGGTTTTCAGGTACAAATGTTAAGCGAAAATATTTCGCAAAAATATCTACAAGTTTCAGAATTGGCTTTTGTTTATTGGTTATTGTACTATTGTGGGCTCATCATATCTCAGTCTTAAGTTTATATGCAAAAAAATAAAAATATATACATGTATAAACACAAGTTAAATGCTATTTCTATAAAAATAAATAAATATTATAATTAAAAGTATATGTATGCAAAGTATTCAAAACTTTTTAGTTTCAAATTATTCTCATGTTTGTAGTAAAATCTAGATAATAGTAATTCACTAGCCCAATGGAAATAAGACACTACTAAGGCGTGCTCTAAGAGATTCTAAAACAGATCTAACAAAATTCAAACATTTTACTTGTAATTCTGTATCATAGTGAATATAGTTTTGATTGGTAACACTGCATTTATGCTTTATTTGGGGATGTAATCTAAAATGGCAATACCTATTTTAAGATATTAGGTTAGTACATAATATTTTTTATCAGTCAAGTGAACTTTTAAATTTCTATTATATTTCTCTCAATAATAGGATAGTTCGGCAAAGTTTATAAATTTAATGATAGCTCCTTTTGCAACGTGTGTACAATTTTTTTTCTTAAAAATACTATATTGTTGTTAATTGTACATAAAAAATAAAAACATACATTTAATTGGTTATATAAAACTGACTAGTTGTGGGGTAGGTAATTATTAAATATATTAAAGTGAAACATTTTACCCCGAAGTCTTTGAAATTCAGATCCAGTACTTGTTTGACGTAAATTTCGGAAAGAAAAGAGATTAAGCGACTACTATATAGAATTTTAAGTTTTTACTGGCCTTCAGACATAGGAGAAGAGCGAGATATACTCTTCTCAATATTACAATTTTATGTAAATAAATGTGTGACAAACAGAATCTATGCTATTTGAAAGGCGATTGATGAATAATTAAAATATTTCCCTGTAATATAAAAGTTTCACTCTTATTGTGTATTTTTAGACGCACCTGTGTGTTCTTCTTTCAATGCTACAGGCCATATCAGAACTTCCCCATCCTATTACACCACTCATAGATATGTAGGCTTTAACATACAGATATGACTGAACATGACTAGTACAGTTTGACATTTACATTAGAAAATTAACTCGTTTTTGTGTTTAAAGTTGTGCTGCTTCTAGATTTAGAATCATGAGGCGGTAGAGGTCTAGCCACCCCAACCTTGACAACACCTCGAGGAGCACCCTTTAAAGCCTGCACAGCCTGGTCGAGTGTTGCATTTTTAATACTGACTCCGTTCACAGACATAACACGATCACCAGGTGATATATAACCATATTTCTCTGCTACTCCACCTGGCACCAAACTTCTCACCACTATAACAGTTCCTTGAGGATCCACAGGATCCTGATAGTCCAAGATTGAGAAACCTAGTCCTTGGTCACCTTTTACTAATTCAACAATATCTTCTTTACTCTGCCACATAGCTAGGCCTGATACGCACTCCAAGGATCTCGACTTCTTTGAGTGCCCGGAGTGATTTGTAAGTGTAGCAGTACTTGAGGTATTGATTGAAGTATCTGATTGCGCTTTGACTAAGGAAGTCAAATTGTTCAAACTGCCCGATATAATTTTTCTTGCTTCAAAACCTTCCCGATCCGGTGCTAAGTTTATCAATGGTCTAGGACCACTATCAATGCTGCTTCTGGCACAAACTAATCTAACTCTATTAGGAAGCTTTTTCAAAATATTTACAACTTCTGTATGAGTCAGACCATGCAATCTATATTCATTCACTTCTAGAAGTTCATCTCCAGCTGATAAACTGCCTTCTTGACCTACAGGCCCTTCTGGGAGTACAGATCTGATGTAATGGTGAGGCCTGACTTCCTGTCCTCCTTCTACATCAACTGTACCTTCAAGACTAATGCCGAGACCTTCAAGTTTACTCACTTCAGCAATTAATACTTCTTTATCAGGACCAACTTCTTCACTCCACTTTTTCTTTATATCTTCTTTACCAACTGCTAATATTTCATCAAATCTTCTGTCTAATTCTTCTTGAGTTGGTTCATCTGTCTCACCAACTTCAAGAACACCTGAGTCTATTGTTGTGTTAGATTCAGGTTCAGGATCTATTTCTATTGTACTATTATCAGCTTGGGAAGGCACTGGGAACCAAGATAAGGTTGTAGTTGAGGGGGATGGGGACGTAGGACGCTCTTCATTGAATATAGCCAACTGAAGATGTTCATACTTTGGACCACGCAAATATCTTTCTAATACTAAGTGTACAGATATGCCAGTGTTTCGTAAAATCTCTACTGCTTGTGGGTTAGTCTTATCAGCTAAAGACACACCGTCTACTTCAATTATTCTATCATTAATTCTAATTTTACGACTCTGTTCAGCACTGCTGCCCTCAATTATACTTTTCACAAAAATTCCAGATAATTCCTCCTTCTCACAAACATAACCAGCAACAGTTATACCAAGTCCATACACATTTTTATTTAAATCAACGTGTACAATCTCAATTTCAGGCAAGTTGGGGATCTCTACGGGAACAGTGATGGTGATAGTGGGTGATACAGAATCAGATACTATGGGGTGGTCTGGTATCTTCTGTGGATTGTCTCCAAGAATATTCACAGCGGCTGCCACTATATTAATTTCAGCTTCACCATTTTGACCATTGATATAATTGGTATAGCACTGAGAAAGATCATATGCAGCACGATAATCAGCATCGATGAGGTGTCGGTCGAGGAGTTCAGGATCTCCGAGGATCTTCGTAGGCACTAATGCTGTGCCTGGCAGTGCTGCCTGTAGCGCAGCCGATGGCTCTACAGGTCGTGCGACTAAGAGTCGCACAGCAGGTCCCGACTGTCGGAGGACGGCGGCGACCTGCTCCGACGTGAAACCTCGCAGGTTCACGGAGCCGACCTGCAGGACATGGTCGCCGCTCTGCAGACGCCCGTTCTTGTCTGCGACGCCACCAGGTAATACGTACTTAATAACAACACCGGTACTCCTGCCGCCTACTAGGTTAAAGCCGAGGCCGTTGCCGTCATTTGTGAGCTCGACTACTTCGACCTGTGCCCACTCGGTACTCAGCACCATTGCGGTTTGTTTCACCATCAAGTCACTCCCGTCGTTACGTGATACAACGAGCGCGGGCTGCGCGGAGGTTATGAGCCTCCAACGCCGACATGGCTCTTTTTATGTTACTAGTACCGGTATAACACGCATAACACAACGTAAAAAATTCAACGCGAACCGTCGTTATCGTAAAAAAATTGTAAAATATATGAATGACATTTACATACTTGGTGAAATTGGAGACAGCTAAATGTGACCAGCCGCATGCAGGTGTGTCCGTCGAATAAATAAAAAATCTACTATTTTTCTACTATAATGTCATTCAAAAAGAATGAATTAGGAACTAATTTTATGTTTAAGTTTTAAATTTATTCTCCGCTAAAAGGTTGAGAAGTTGAAGTTTGAATAGGTTATTCTGAAGAGTTACTTCAGAATAACCTATTCAAACTTCAACTTCTCAACCAGTTTTTTTTTTGTATAGAAATAAATTATTACAATAATAATTTACCATTACTGAAAAATATGTATGATGTTAATGTTATTTTTAAGTGTCTTTATAATAATCATAAATTCTCACTTCACAAGGTTACCTTTAGTGCCTTTCGCTTATTATTCCTTTTATAAGAATAATTATAACCTTTGTGAGAGACTGGCCTGTAAGTATATTCTTACAATAAAAAAAACCTATATTACAAGTCCTAGTGACTTGTAACATTGATATTTTATTGGCCAATAGTTTCTATAAATTATTTCTTAAAAGCACTTTGGTGTTGCATAATACAACATTAATGTTTGACAACATTTTAAACTTCTCTAATGGGGTGTTCCATGTAGTGACGGAGTAAGAATACAATTCACTACCCCTATCTTACCCGTGGGTAATCGGACAAGATGACTAAGGGATTTAAAACGCATGTAACATCTATGCGAGAGAAGGAAAACTGGAAACAAAACCCTATAACAACACGTTTGACCAGCGTGGTATAGTAGGTCAATTACCCTCCCATTATGGATGAGGCTTGAACCCAACAGTGGGACATATATGAGCTGAGATGATGATAAATGAGGTGTTTTGCTATATGTAAATATTTTAAATTGAATGTTTACATTAGAATAACAGTTTGAAATTTAAATTTTAATTCACCGTAGACTTTAACTTATATCTGTAATCTGTAATATTAATAAAGATAACGTTTAGCAAATAATAGAAGTCACCATCACAATCAACATCATCATGATGATGATTATTAGGTAGTAATTGTAAATTGAAATAATCTATCTATCTTCTATATCTTCTTCTATACATATAATAAAAATGTAACGGATCGCTGTCTGTACATGGAAGATATATGAGAAAAAATATTACTGGGACTTTATCAACACAAATAGAACCCAAAACAATAGTTTTTAAATTTTTTGTCTGTTTATCTGTTTGTCTGTGCGTTTGTGCACGCTAATCTCAGAAACGGCTTATCCGATTTAGACGCGGTTTTCGCTAATATATTATGGTAAGCTTCACTTAATATTTAGGCCTTATTTCATGTCAATTAGTTTACAAATAAAAAAGTTATATCAATTTAAAAATGTTCGGAGAAAAAAATCTTTATCGATTCTTTTCAGATTACGTACAAATTATCTTCAGTAAAAATAAACAAACACGTGTTTCTGCATTTGATAATTTTCCCCCTCTGGGGGTGTATATTAGGCCTGTGAAGCGGGTTGAACGACTCATTACCGCCAAACCGAAACTATTAAAACTAGAAACATTAAATTTTGACGCACGTTTCTTTTTATGACATAGAGGTTCAATATGAAAGGATTTTATGAATTCCGCCCCTAAACAAAGTGGCAAAGTGTGTATGGAGAGAAAATTTCTTTATCGATTCTTTTCAAATTACGTATAAATATTCTTCGGTAAAAATAAATAAACATGTGTTTCAACTTTTGTCAATTTTCACCCTTTGACTAATTACTACTAAGAAAGGATTTTACGAAATTACACTCCTAAGGAGATGGAACAGAGTGGTAAAGTTTGTATCCGGCACTTGTCTATTTTCACCCTCTGGTTGTGTAAATTAGGCCTGCGAATCTGGTTGAGCGACTAATTACCGCCGAGCGAAAACTACTAAAACTAGAAACATAATAATTTTTAAATTAGCTTCTTTTTATAACATATCTTACTGTGGTAGGACCACGCTGTTGACAGTGTTCTGCCTACAGCCACGGGCCGGTCCATCCGGGGTAGTACCACACTCTCGCAGAAAATCGACGTTTGAGCAATGGCAATGTGCTGTTGCGCTTCGTTCGGTGAGCGGGAGAGCCGGAGGCCCAACTTTCTGGGTGTGTTTACGTGTGGTGGGTTCAGGTGGTGCCTGAAACTTGCGGTGGTGAAGTCTTGGTTGGGGCATTGAGCGTAAGAGGCTAACATGGGGTACAGGGAGACTCGGTAGGAATGGTCACCGCCGGCCACCGGCTGCCGGTCAGCAGGGGACCCGAACCCAGGATTATCCTCCCTGGGAGGCTGTCCCGCCAACTGGCGAAAATCCCGTTATGTAGTCGTTGTGCTGGAGTAAGAAACCGGAGTGGATTACGGCGACTGCGCGGGGGGATTGCGGTCACTGGGGGTCCTTCCGTGCTTCGTGTCAGCTAAAACTCACCCTCCAGCCATGCACTGTGCCCCGCACCTTTTTTTGGTACCACCGAATGTCATTATACGCAACCACACTCCCTTCCTCCTCTTCTTAAAAACCCGTATGAAAAGTAACAGAAAAAAGAGAAGGTTTTCTACGGGTCCTTTTATCCACATTCGATGTGGATTTTTGCAATATCAGGGGTTTACATAGCAATCTCGATGCCGTTCACCACCATCTTGAGACGGCGCGGCCTGCCTTGCTCTTTTTAACGGAGACACAGATAGGCGCTCAGGATGATATTTCGTACCTTAACTACCCTGGCTACGAGTTAGAGCACTCCTTCCGTCGTAAGGCCGGGGTGTGCGTGTTCATTCGGGGTGATATCTGTTGTCGCCGTCTTCGGGCCCTCGAACATGGTGACCTATCTATCTTATGGTTGCGCGTAGACTATGGAGGGTTTACCCGCATCTGCGCGTGCTTCTACAGGTCGCATGGCAGTGATTCGGGGTCAACTCAGTTATTTGAGAACGTCCAATGGGGGATTGACGAAATATTGGAGCAGTGTCCATCAGCGGAGGTGGTGGTTCTTGGAGACTTCAACGCTCATCATAAAGAGTGGTTGGGGTCCCGAGCTACTGACCGCCAGGGTCGACATCTCTTCAATATGGTCTCGGCCTATGGTCTCTCACAACTGGTGACACAGCCCACCCGTGTCCCAGACATTGAGAGCCATGCGTCTTCTTTACTGGATCTTCTGCTGACTACACACCAGCATGGTTACCAGGTAGTGGTCGAAGCCCCTCTTGGGTCATCCGACCACTGCCTGGTCCGTAGCAGAGCCCCTGTTGCGAGGCCTAATCGCTCTACGGCGACTGGGACTCGCAGAGTCTGGCAATATAAGTTAGCAGATTGGGATGGACTTTGCGAGTTTTATGCATCCTACCTATGGAAGCGGCTTTGCTTCGTCTCTGAGGACCCTGGCGTTTGTGCAGATTGCGTTACCGAAACGGTTATTGTGGGGATGGATTTATTTATCCCCAATACCCAAATACCCGTCGGCGGCCGCAGCAGCCCTTGGTTTAACAAAACCTGCAGGACGGCTGCACGGCAGAAGCAGTCCACATATCGGGCCTGGAACAGGGCTAAAAACTGTCAAGACCCGAACTTCAGAGAGGTGAAGCGAAAATTTAACGCCGCCTCTAGATCTAGTAAGAAGGCTATCGCCAGAGCCAAGGCAGAACATGTTGCCAGAAGTGGCGAGCGATTGGCGAGCTATCCCGCTGGGAATCGTGCATTCTGGTCGCTCGCCAAGGCTGCCCAAGGCAACTTCTGCCGGTCCAATCTCCCACCACTACAGAAAAGCGATGGCAGTCTGGCCCACAACGCAAAGGAGAAGGCCGATCTTTTAGGTCAATTCTTTGCCTGTAACTTGACTTTGGATGCGGGAGCTGCCACACCACCTACCATCCCGCGGTGTGATAGCTTTCTACCTGAAATCCGTATCTCACAGCGTGCGATCAGGCGAGAGCTGCGGCTTTTGGACGTCCATAAGTCGAGTGGGCCGGATGGCATCCCTGCAGTGGTCTTGAAGACGTGCACCCCTGAGTTAACCCCCGTCCTCACGCGCCTATACCGACTTTCCTACCATACTAATAGGGTTCCATCTTCGTGGAAGGTAGCTCAAGTCCACCCGATCCCTAAAAAGGGAGAACGGTTGGACCCATCGAATTACAGGCCGATTGCGATAACATCCTTGCTCTCCAATGGAGAAAATCATAAACCGCCAGCTTCTGCAGTACCTTGAGGATCACCAGTTGATCAGTGATCGCCAATACGGCTTTCGACATGGTCGATCGGCTGGTGATCTTCTTGTGTACCTTACACACCGTTGGGCGGAGGCTTTGGAGGGCAATGGTGAGGCGCTAGCATTCAGCTTAGATATCGCAAAGGCGTTCGATAGGGTCTGGAACGGAGCCCTTCTATCGAAGCTACCGTCTTATGGAATCCCCGAGGGACTCTGTAAATGGATCGCCAGCTTTCTGGATGGTCGAAGTATAAGAGTCGTCATCGATGGCTCTTGCTCCGATACCATGACCATTAACGCTGGTGTACCACAGGGCTCGGTGCTCTCCCTGACGTTGTTTATCCTGCATATCAATGATATGTTCTCCATAGAGAATATGCATTGCTATGCGGATGACAGCACGGGTGACGAGCGGTATACCGAGCATCAGAATATCCTTCGGCGTATATTACAGGAAAGAAGGACTCAACTTGTGTCTGAAGTCGAGCGCTCTCTGGGGCGGGCCTCGAAATGGGGTGAACTTAGTCCAGTTCAATCCCACTAAGACACAAGTTTGCGCATTCACTGCAAAAGAGGACCCGTTTGTCATGGCGCCTCAGTTCCAAGGAGTAACTCTCCAAATTTCCGAAAGTATTGGGATCCTCGGCGTCGAACTATCAAGCAAAGTCCAATTTGGGAGTCATTTGGAGGACAAAGCCAAATTGGCAAGTAGAAAGCCGGGCGTCCTGAACAGAGCCAGGCGATACTTCACGCCGAGATAACGTCTTGTGCTATATAAAGCACAAGTCCGCCCTCATGTGGAGTACTGCTCACATCTCTGGGCAGGCGCGCCCAAATATCAGCTAGACCCACTTGACTCCCTGCAAAGACGTGCTGTTCGAATCGTCGGTGATCATAATATCACGGAAAAACTGGAGTCATTGGAGAGCCGGAGAGACTTTGGGTCTCTCTGTGTACTCTACAGGCTCTTTCACGGGGAGTGCTCTGAGGAACTGTTTGACTTGGTACCACCGTCACCATTTTATCACCGTACCACTCGACACCGCAGCAGGGTTCATCCATTTCACCTGGAAACGATACAGACGTCAACTGTACGTTTTCAACGATCATTTCTCCCACGTACACGTAAGATCTGGAATGAACTACCTGCTGCTGTGTTTCCCGAGCGCTATGACATGTCCTTTTTTAAACGAGGTTTAAGAAGAGCACACACTGGTATTGCAAAGGTCCATGAGCAGCAGTGTCACTTACCATCAGGTGTGCTGCTGGCCCGTTTGACGCCACCGGCAATAAAAAAAAAAGTAGAAATCCACTAGCAAAAGATTTTCCGAAATTCCACAGAGGGGCAAAGTGTGTAAGGGGAGAAAAATTCTTTATCGATTCTTTTCAAATTACGTACTAAATATTCTTCAGTAAAAATAAATAAACACGTGTTTCTCTCGCCCTCTCCATCAACCCTGCACTAGTGCCGTAGTGGCAACCAGTGTCGGCGTGAGAGCTCACACGATACACATAGTAGACGACAATAGTTTCTTCCCTAAGGGTTTAAGATACAGGTAAAGTTTAGCTTCAAAAATGTTCACTCTATAACTCAAATAATAAATCATATCTAACGAGGTCGCAACTCTGCTGGTGAAACAAAACAGTCAAACAAAGGGCGACGATAATTATATTCTTATTCCATGGCTATAACGTAAATAGCATATTAAAGGCAATATAATTTGTAAAATGAATAGAACTTTGAACAATCTTTTTCTTTAGTGACCGGCTATGGTATATAGATATACCGTGCCTAATCCGTCCGAGATGACATGGGACTCCATAGCGCGCCGTACACGTATATCTACGCCGTGCGGGCATGCCATCGCAACCGGGTATCATTTCGAGTCGAAACCCTCAGCAGCAGCAGTGAACTTCAATACAGGTACTCACGCTTGCGCCGCCCAAAGCACCGACGGTAGAGTGTGTCAACGTGGAGTATTTTCTCTCGGACCCACACCCCCCCTATTGCCTAATTCCGTTAGACAACTAACTTGCTGAAGGCGGTAACTGCATCTCAGTTTCTGACGCTGTTGATCATCGTCCTAGCGACAAACCTTCAATACCTTGCATTGCTTTTTCTATATAACTCTTTCAGAGATGACTTCTGCGTGTACGAAGTCGCGGGCGAAAGCTAGTAGTAATATATAAATAAAAACAAAATTTATAATTGTACGAAGTATTCCCATGTTCGCATTTATAAACTTAATCTTTTTTTTTTCTAAAATGTAAATCTATAGTGTGATACTGTTTTCATATTTATCGACGAAGATTTTGTCTAAAAAATTCCGTGGATCTGAATCTCTACTTATGATTTAATATATTTTAGTTTTACAAATGTACGCCACTATTAACATTTTTTAAATATCCTATTTTATTTGTATCAATTAACTAACTTTTTATTGGACCAAATAAATCTTACTTTGTAAAAAAAATACGTTTATAGTATAGTGTATAAGATATAAGTATAAGAGCGGCAATGGTTAAGATGAAGAAAATATGGAGAAATCGAAATATCACGAAGGCCACAAAAACTAGGCTCGTACAAACTCTTATCTTCCCCATATTTCTATACGCTGCTGAAACATGGACGTTACGGGAAGTAGAAAGGAAGAAGATAGACGCGCTGGAGATGTGGTGTTGGAGAAAAAAGCTTGGAGAATCCTGGACCGAATTTAGAACCAATGTTTCGATACTTCAAGAACTCTGCTTCAAGAAGCGTCTATTTTCTATAGTACAGTCTCGCATGCTAACTTTTTTCGGACATGTTTCCAGACGTGATAGCCAGTCCATTGAACGTTTCATTGTCCAAGGTAAAGTGGAAGGCACTAGGTCGCGTGGAAGAGCACCCATGCGATGGACCGACCAGATTAGGTCTGCTGTGGGCGGTCCCTTAAATGAAAGCACTAGGATGACCTCGAACAGAGAGACATGGCGAAATATCGTGAAGCGAATAACATCTGCCACATCCCATGCTACATGATGATCACGACCGTTCTGCCAAGAACGAATCGACTAATAAGAAGAAGTTTAGTGTACACTTTGTTGGGTTGGATTTCAATTATAGAAATTGTCTATAGCTCTAATTTAACATATTTCAACTCATCAAAACAGATGCAACACTAGATGTCGATAGGATAACAGATGAATTAGATCCACCTTTATTCGAGTTAACATATAAATCCGCAGTACTTAGAAGCATTAGTATTGGAGTTAACTTTTAATTTTCTTTCTAATGCAGTGATCATGTTTAATTTATGATGCTCTCAAGAAAGTAAGTGGCAGGTATATTGAATTCTTATTCTTTAGAAAATTTAGAATATGAAAAATTCTACATCCTTAGCCAAAATATAAGAAAAATCAGTAGTATGAGTGATAATTTATCTCAAGGTAATAGAAATAGCTTAAACATTCTATGATTACCAAATATTCAAGATTAAAAATAAATGGTAGATTTTAGTAGAATCTGAGTAATTTAAAAATTTTGAGCCTTTTTAATTTAGTTATTATGGGCTGCAAATTGTATAAGCACGAACTTTAGAGTAAAATGTTACCGGGTTGAGAGCCCTCAGCGCTCACCTATAGCCTAAGCTAGGCTGTAAACCATTCGTCTAACAGCTAAAAGATACGACACAAAAAAAAAAGAAAAATGTCAAGCTACCTGTGAAAATAATCTTCTTCTTCTTCTTAATGAATGGCCTCTGTGAGTGATTAACCACAACTTCGCCAATGTCAAGTAAAATAAGTTTAAAAAATTATAATAGATTTATATTTTAGTCGTCAGTCTTGTCGGTAAAATAATACTAATTCTTGAAATGGTTGACACATATTTGAAAACGTCATGTGGTGCTCTTGTATTATATTCGATATCTTAGTGTTTTAACGTGTTATATTAGATAATTTTGATGGCATTTTATGTAATATGAAGCGGCGGAACTATTGGGATGTAGTGAATATCATATAAAAGTGCTTTACAACGTTTTCGTTTTCCATCAAAATTCCCACAAGATACCATTAACAGTGTGGCCATTGCACTGTTAATGGCGACAATTTGACTAAGACAATGACTAACCTGAAAGACTAAAAACGTGAAAATATTTATAACTTGACACTGGCACCAATAGCTCGTATATGTAGCTGATTGCCAATATATAAGAAGAAGAAGAAGAAATGGTTGACACAATTTATATGGAAAAATATAATTATTGTAATACAATAAATATATAAACATGTATTCGTTAATTTTTTTTTTTTTTGCGGTGGGCTATGGACGTTGTCGCGCCTCGCCAAATCGGTCCGAGGCGATGAAAGAGGCGGTGCGCAACCCCATAGACCCACCCTGCAAGCACCTCTCTCAGCTGTGCGAGCGGGCCACCGGTACTCGATCTTTGTCTTCGGTGGCCCGCCCGGTGGTTTACCCTCGCGGGTTCCTCTTATGTCGACGCCCCGACAGCTTTCGCCGTCGGGGCGTCACCCTCACGTGGTGGCCTCCCGTCAGGCGACCGGACAATTCTCTGGTCCGATCACCCGAAGCCTCGGTTAGG
Organism: Lymantria monacha; assembly: GCA_905163515.2. Taxonomy (NCBI): domain Eukaryota; kingdom Metazoa; phylum Arthropoda; class Insecta; order Lepidoptera; family Erebidae; genus Lymantria; species Lymantria monacha. The sequence continues at coordinate 27,174,826 of LR991100.1, forward strand.
GCGGCATCAGGCGCAGATATTCGCGGCTGCACCGCCCCGGCCGCTGACGGCGGCCCGGGTCACGGGAACCCTCCCGGACTCGTTCCGTCGCCTCCTTCTGCGAGATGACAGCCTCGCAGAAGGCGGCGGCTACGTCCCAATTCCTGACGCTGTCGACCATCGCTTTCGCGACAGCCGGCAGCGTCAGGTCGGCACCGATGACAGCGATGAGGTCATGGCGCTGCCCGTCCCAGCTCGGACATACCTCGAGCGTATGTTGCGCCGTGTCCTCGTCACTACTGCAATGGTGGCACTCCCTATACGCGACCGTGTGCAGGTACAAGCCGAACCAACCGTGCCCCGACAACACCTGCACCAGCCGGAAGGAGAGGACTCCGTGCCGCCGCTCCATCCACTCCATCAGTACGGGCCGGAGGGCCTCAACGGTAACAACACCGTGTCTAGGCCTCTCCAGCCGCGTAACCCAACGGGCGATGACGTCTCGGCGGGCTTCCTCGCGCCAGGTGGCTATCTCGCTAGACGATGGGGAGCCACCCTCGTCGCGCACTGAGGTTACCCGCCGGTAGAGGTCGGAGAGCATCTCCGCCTCTAGGTCCCACGGGGGTGCCCCGGCCAATAGGCATGTTGCCTCGGTTGACACCATGCAGTACCCGCGAATGGCTCTGACCGCCATGACTCTCTGTGGCCTCCACAGTACAGCCCTGAGCTGGGCGTTCAGAGCCCTCTCCCACACGGATGCGCCGTACATGGCCATTGAGCGGATCACCCCCGCACACAGCCGTCGGCCCTCGAAGCTGGGTCCGCCCACGTTCGGCATGAGCCGCGATAGGGCGGACGCCGCGCCGATCAGCCGGAGAGCAATCCTGTGGAAATGCTTCTGGAACCACCAACGCCCGTCGAGCACCAGACCCAAATACTTCATATGGGCCTGGATACTGATGTGGATGAAGTTGACGACTAACGAGGCGCCGATAGGCAGCCTTACGCGGGACCAAAGAGTAAAGTTATTAAATTGAAAAAGAGTGGCAACTCGATGATAAAATATGCATGTATGGAAAGTGCTGCCACCCAGAGTTTAGGCGGTGAACTAAAGTTGAAGTAATATATATACATATCTACATGTGTATGTGTAATTACATAGAATTTTCTTTTACTATGAAAGCTACCCTGAAATATAAAAAAAAAACATATCAGCTGATAATTAAACAATAATAATATCAGCCTAACATTGAAACTTGAGATAATTTTCAGAAAAATATCAATAACCGAAAATAGATCGATGACAATAAGTACCTACGCTAGGAACAAAAAATAACAATTCTCAGTTGTCAAACGTTTGACAGGCAGGACAAAATGGCAGCAGTTAAGTTTGTACAACCAATCTGTAGGCGGCGCGACGGTCAGTAAAAATAAGTAATGTTTTAAGTGTGCCCCCCCAGCGCGGGACCCACGGAATAGAAGGGCCTCCGTCTTATTTAGGGCCACCCTGAGCCCCAGCGCCTTGATTCGCCTTTTTTTTTTTTTTGGCGGTGGGCTACGGTACGTCAAACCCCGCTATTCGGTCCGGGGCGACAGGAAAAGCGGCGCAAGACCCCGTAGACCCGCCCTACAATATACCTCTCGACGCCGTGCGTGTGGGTCACTGGTACGCTGTCTTTTTCTTCAGTGGCCCACCCGGCGGTCTACCCTCACGGGTATCCTCGCTGATGTCGACGCCCGGACAGTTTGCACCATCGGGGCGTCGTCCTCACGCGGTAGCCTCGCTCCCAGGGCGACCAGACTAATCCCCGGTCCGGTCACCCGCTGGGCTGCCTCGGCTAGGGCGGCATGAGGCGGAGGTATTCACGCCTCCGACGCCCCAGTCGCCGCTGGCGGCGCGAATCCTCGAAGAGAAGTTCCTCTCGGATTCGCTCCGCCACTTCCTTCTGCGAGATGACGTCCTCGCAGAAGGAGGCGACCGCGTCCCAATTCCTCTCGCTGTCGACCATCGCCATGACGGCCGGCAGCGAGAGGTCGGCATCGATAGCAGCGAAAAGGGCATGGCGCTGCTGAGCCCAGGTCACGCAGACCTCGAGCGTATGCTGCGCCGTGTCCCGGTCGCTGCCGCTCTGTTGGCAGGACGGAGTCGTCTCCACCCTTGCGACTGTGTACAGGTACTTGCCGAAGCAACCGTGCCCCGTCAAGACCTGCACCAGCCGGAAAGAGAGGACTCCGTGCCGCCTCTCCAGCCACTCCATCAATACGGGCCGGACGGCCTCGATGACTCGTAATCCGTATCGAGGCCGCTCCAGCCGCGTTGCCCACCGGGAAAGAACCTCCCGGCGAGCGTCCTCACGCCAGGTGGCCAATTCGCTAGGCGAAACATCGCCACCTTCTTAGCGAGTTGAAGACACCCGCCGATATATTTCGGCGAGCATTTCCGCCTCCTGGCCTGGATACTGATGGGGACGGAGTTGACGACGATCGAGACGCCGACGGGCGGCCCCATGAGGCGCCCATGAAACAGGAGCGCCTCTGTCTTCTCCAAGGCCACCCTAAGCCCCAGCGCCTCGATACGCCTGGCCATCTACTCAGTGCCAAGAGTGGCCAGGCTCATCGCCTCTTCCAGTGTCCTGCCCCGGGCTGTGACGAGCGTGTCGTCAGCGTAGCATATAAGCCCCAGCCCGGGGGGGAGACTCCCTCACAACGCCCAGTCGTAACCGATGTCCCACAAAGTCGGCCCCAAGACCGACCCCTGTGGGACACCGCACGACATGCCGCCTGACCATCTCCTCGGTGCCGAGAGTGGACAGGCTTGCCGCCTCTTCGAGTGTCCTGCCCCAGTCTGTGACGAGCGTATCATCAGCATAGCATATCACGCTCAGTCCGAGGGGGAGACTCCCTCTCAACGCCCAGTCGTAACCGATGTCCCACAGAGTCAGCCCCAACACCGACCCCTGCGGAACACCGCACGACATGGGCGTCCGCACAATGTCCCCCTTTTCTTTTTTTTTTTTTTTTTTTTTAAATTATTGGTGGACTATGGATGCGTCTCGCCCCGCCAAATCGGTCCGGAGCGACGGAAAGGCGGTGCGCGACCCCATAGACCCACCGTAAAACTCCTCTCTCTTCGCCGTGCGAGCGGACCACCGGTACCCGATCTTTGTCTTCGGTGGTCCGCCCAGCGGTTTACCCTCGCGGGTTCCTCTCGTCGACGCCTCGACAGATTTCGCCGTCGGGGCGTCGCCCTCACGCGGTGGCCTCACGTCGGGTGACCGGACAATTCCCCGGTCCGATCTCCGCACAATGTCCCCTGCGGGACTCCCACAGAGGACACTGCGCCCGTCCAAATAGTCTGCCACCAGCCGCCTCAGGTACAAGGGCACTCCATGGAATCGGAGCGCCTCCCTGATGCAGCTGAATGGCAGACTATTGAATGCGTTGGCGATGTCCAACGACACCGCCAACAGCACTCCTCCGCCGGCGACAGCCTCAGCCAGCCATTTGTGAATAGTACATCAATATTCTGTACCTATCATTGTCCTCCTAATGTAAGAAATATATTAGTTGACCACACGGAATGGGATGCAAATTTGTGTCTCAATTTTGGGGACAGAACTTTTGCCGGTAGAGCGCGCCACTTTTCAATAATAATAGCATCGATACTCTTAAGCTATAGCGCAGCCAGTGGCAGAAAACAGAACTAAGATCTGGGTTCATTGTTGTGTCCATGAATAGTGAATACCTGGGGTGGCACCTGGGGGGGCACACTTAAAACATTACTTTTTTTTACTGACCGTCGCGCCGCCTACAGACTGGTTGTACAAACTTAGCTGCTGCCATTTTGTCCTGTCTGTCAAACGTTTGACAACTTTGACAACTGAGAATTGTTATTTTTTGTTCCTAGCGTAGGTACTTATTGTCATCGATCTATTTTCGGTTATTGATGTACTTTCTAAAAATTATCCCAACTTTCATTGTTAAGCTGATATTATGATTGTTTCGTTCTCAGCTGATATGTTTTTCTTATATTTCAGGGTAGATCTCATAGTAAAAGAAAGTTCTATATAATTACACATACACATGTCAATATGTATATATATCATTTCAACTTTAGTTCACCGCCTTAACTCTGGGTATCAGCACTTTCCATACATGCATATTTTATCATCGAGTTGCCACTCTTTTTCAGTTTAATAACTTTACTCTTTGGGTGGCACACTTAAAACATTTCTTATTTTTACTGACCGTCGCGCCGCCTACAGATTGGTTGTACAAACTCAACTGCTGCCATTTTGTCCTGCCCGTCAAACGCTTGACAACTGAGAATTGTTATTTTTTGTTCCTAGCGTAGGTACTTATTGTCATCGATCTATTTTCGGTTATTGATATTCTTTCTGAAAATTATCTCAAGTTTCATTGTTAGGCTGATATTATTATTGTTTAGTTATCAGCTGATATGTTATTTTTTATATTTTAGGGTAGCTTTCATAGTAAAAGAAAATTCTATGTAATTACACATACACATGTAGATATGTATATATATATTACTTCAACTTTAGTTCACCGCCTAAACTCTGGGTGGCAGCACTTTCCATACATGCATATTTTATCATCGAGTTGCTACTCTTTTTCAGTTTAATAACTTTACTCTTTGGTGAATACTATGGAAAAGCCTATACCGTTTGGACTCCTTGTATGTATACTTCGTGGTTTTAACTATGCCCCCAGTTTGTACTAAAGTAATAGCATAAAGTTTGGAGAGATTATAAACAGATGTCACTTTAATACATTTTAATAAATGTTTTCAATACTAGAGCACAGTTCCGCTTTGTTTTGGTTTATTTGTATGGCCCCATTGATTTGCATTTGCATTAATTCAGCTTGCTTGATGTACTACTTAAGACCCCTTGCCATAAAAAGGAATTGAATTGAATAAAAACTACAATGTTTTGGGGCAATACCTGGGGGGGCACAGTTAAAACATTACTTATTTTTACTGATCGTCGCGCCACCTACAAATTGTTTGTACAAACATAGCTGCCATTTTGTTGTAATTGTCAAAAGTTTGACAACTGAGTTGTTATTTTTTGTTCCTAGCGTATGTACTTATTGTCAATAATCTATTTTCGGTTATTAATGTTCTTTCTGGAAATTATCTCAATTTTCATTATTAAGCTTATACTATTGCCGTTTCGTTAACGGCTGATATGTTATTTTTATATTTCAGGGTAGGTTTCACAGTAAAGAAAAATCCTATATAATTACATACACACAATATGTAGATACGTAGGTATATATGTATATTACTTCAACTTTAGTTCACCGCCTTAGCTCTAGGTAGCAGCACTTTCCATACATGCATATTTTACCATCGAGTTGCCACTCTTTTTCAGTTAATATAATTTTACTCTTTGGGCAATACCCTTTAACATTTTCGCCGTTATTTAATCCACGACTTTGCGATTAACAGTCGATAGCTTATACCTACCAGATTAATAGAATATTTTTACTGGTACAAGAAGGCTATCTTCTTCTTCTGCGGCTTTTACAGTTCTCTTAATTAGTCATTGTTGCCTCCAATAGTAGAGGAAATGATTATTCATTACTTAGCTTTTCATCATTCATTTTCTTTTCAACAAAGGCAAAAATGCCTACAAAAGTATGTGGCCGTTGTGCTGCCTGTATCCGACAACTCCCAAAACATTCACTAAGTCATCAGATCATGTGGTGAAGGGTTGTTCTACATTAGCATAGCATCGCATAAACTTGGTTATTATTTTTGTCTACTATCATACACGACGGATTAGGTCTTTTATTTACTTTATTTTGTATAAATGAGTAAGTAGACGTCGATATATTATGATAATGGATGAATCCTATCACGTTGGCTAGATCGGATGGCATGGAGTGTTTTTTTAAGTTGTCTTTTTCGAATTAAAATAATATATCACCGTGGTTAAAAAATAGAGTTATATTTGAACTATTTTAATAAAATAATAGTGCCATCTTTCATCAAATTATATGACTAGTAACAATTTAATTCCTTAGCTTCTCAATAGATGTCGCAGATCAGTATAGACTTAGTATAAATGATGGCTTGATGCTACTAGATGGCGCTTATTGTCTTAAATTAAGGCTATCATTTATATTATACGGATATTCAGTTACGTTTTGCGTATATTGTTTAATATATAATAAATGAATTCTCGATGTTAAAAAAATCCCCGTGTTGAAAAAGTCCATAACATTAAATATCTTTTCTTCAACTTGTTCTTCGTCTTCGCAGCCTTTATACCTACTGCTAATTGTTAGGTGTGAAACTTTATGCAGATGACAGAAATTAACCTCTTCTTTTAATAACTTGTAGGAGAAGTGCCCGTATCTTTTATATATAAATCGTATTACAGTAAATCTTTTCGTTCGTTTCGTTTCGTTTAGTTCGGCTTATTCGATGTTCTGCGGAAAATTACAAATTGAAGTTCTGGAGGTTGCTCGTCATAAGTGTAAGATCTCCTTATATCCTATTCCACCTTGATCCCATCCCGTTATACGTTAACACACCGAAAACAAAACTTGTACTGCACGGAATACTGGTACTGCCTTTGTAGTGTATCCACCCGGCTCCGAGTGCATCTGCTTTCAAACCTCTTCCAGCTGTTCTATGTGAAATAGTTGGCGGCTCCTCTCCGACCGATTCCAAGCGTATACAATTCGGTCTGTGTGAAAAGAAGGAGAAGAAAAGAGCGGGCCGATGCTCTCCGAGCCGGTCTGTGTGAACGGATCCTTATGGTTACGAACGCTCATGTAATTCGCTTGCTGTTAGCTTGGTCACTAATAACCGCGAAATACGCTCACTATCAACTGTCATTGTCACTAATGCGCTCGCAATTCGCTCTTTGTCAACAAAAATTATCAGCTTTCTATTGTTCTTATCCTAATTACTTGGAGCTTAGGCAATATGTACTCGTCTTCCATCATATGTATTGCAAAAACTTTTGGCAATAGCTTTATGACTGACCGCCTGTCTGATTTTAACACTCCTTGGGAATGCGAATGTTAACAGCATCAGGTCGAGTTGACCCAGGTCGGTATAAAGCTCTTACGACATCTACGAGCAAAGTAAGGGTTGGTAGTATTCGTAGCCGCTACCACACAACAAACTCTCTGTTAACTATCATGGTCACTAACTCTCCGGCAATTATGGTTGAGATTTATGGCATGCATTTTATTATTTAGGTACTAGTTTCCAATATTTTGAATGTTGCAAGCGTTATGATCACGGCAGAACTGTTCTCCAGTGATCATGATGCTTGTAAAGCCAAACTATATACCAATAACCAAGTTTAGACATTGCAGACGAGCCTTGCCTTTCAATGGTTCTGTCAGACCCCCTCGAGCACTCCAAGACAGCAGTAAGGACATCGTATAGTCTTATAACCTACCGTTTTGTATTTCTAAATCACTATTTGGGCTACCCATCTTAATAGATTCATTGTCCTCTGTGGGAATAGATTACCTACCTACCTACCTAATTATTAGAGTGTATATGTATCATCATCATCATCATGATGATGATGCATCATCATCTCAGCTCATACATGTCCCACTGTTGGGCTCGAGCCTCCTCCATAAAAGGAGGGAAATAGACCTACTATACCACGTTGGTCAGACGTATTAGTATAGGGTTTTGTTTCAAGATTTCCTTCTCTTACATAGATGTTATATGCATTTTATTTAGAGATATTTTTCTCTCTGGTGTTACTTGCTCTCCACCGAAACCGTGTCCTATGATACTGGCGACTTATTGATTACTTACGATTCGTCCACAGTGACCTTGATGGTGATCCATACGGACAAAAAGATAAATAACTAGATACCAAGACTCTTTATTAATCCTCATTCTCCTGCTCTTATCCCAATTACTTGGGGTCGACGCAATATGTACTCCTCTTCCTACATATTGCAAAAGTTATTGGCAATAGTTTAATGACCGCCCGACAGCCTGACGTCAACCCTCCTTGGGAATGTAATTGTTGACCAAACGGCATCAGTTGGCCCACGTCGTTACAGAACTCTTAGTAGTCGTTTACGACATCCACGAGCAAAGTAAGGGTTGGTAGTATTGGTAGCCGCTACCACACAGCCAAAAATAACTCTTTATTAATATAATTCATTTATTTAGTACAAAATAATAATAGTAGCTTTATTATTCCATAAAAATGTTCTACAGTGTAGCATTAAAAAAAATAGACGATGTTATAAAAGCACAAGAACGAAGATCATCTTCATTCCATCTCAACCCATATATCTATGTCCCACTGTTGGGCTCGAGCCTCCCACATAATAATAAATAATAAAATAAAAATAAAAAGCCTTGTATTTCTTGTTAAAAACAGTGTACATTAAATCATTTAGGCAATAGAAACAGTTGACTATTTTAGTGTAGGTAATTATTATTTACTTGGTGTAGTAAATATATATAATATAGTACAAATAGTTTTTAGTAGGTAATTCACTTGAATTAGATATTTAAATCTATACTAATATTATAAAGCGGAAGAGTTTGTTTGTTTGTTTAAACGCGCTAATCTCAGGAACTACTGGTCCGATTTGAAAAATTCTTTTTTTGTTGGATAGTCCATTTATAGAGGAAGGCTTTAGGCTACATAACATTACGCTGCGACCAATAGGAGCAGAGCAACAATGATGAATGTGTAAAAATCGGGTTTATGTTTCCTTTTGAGAGCTTCCGCTGCGTAAACGGTTAAAGTTGCGCAAAAATTATGTACTACATAATTGTTCCCCTTTCAAAGTTCTAAATAAAAGTCCGCGACAGCATATGTCTATCTTTTAAGATTGGCTCACTATAACCTTTTTTATGCTAATCAAATTTGTTTTAAAATAATGTGATATTTTCGAAGGTGTTTTTATAAACATAATATTAATCCTTATCCAAATAAATGAGTTATTCATCACAAGTATTTAATTTAAAACAAAATTGCTCTTTACATTATTTGATTTCAATGAATATCTTAGGAAATATCGCAGTTTAAAAATAACATCGCAGCAAAATAATGATCAAGTACTGGGCGCGCATTTACGATAAAAATACTGGATTTTATAATCTTATATTAAAAAAAACTCAAACTAATGTTATTTCAAAGTACTTCTGCACACACTACATTTTTAGTTTTCTTTTCTTCTCATGACCTTCCGTCGGCTTTACACATCCTAAATAATAATAATAAGTATAGGAAGTATTAGTGCCTGCCCTCATGTATGGCAGTGAAAGTTAGATTTGGCGGGGAAGACATGAAAATAGAATAAATGCTGTAGAGCTGACAGCTCTTCGTAAGCTGTGTGTGATGTAAGTATGAAAGATAAAATTAGGTATAATGTTCTAAAAGAGCGCTGGTATGCTGAGGTGGGTTGGACACGAAGTGGCAGAAATAATGAGTGGGCAGAGGTTGACGAAGCAAACATATAAAGCAATCGTGAATGGTACGAATACAAGGGGAAGACCTTTTCTGGACCAAATTGGCGATTAGTTCACGAGAGGTCATCATCATCATCATTCTCCTACTCTTATCCCAATTACTTGGGGTCGATACAATAAGTACTCTTCATTCATAGTACATATTATAAAAGTTATTGGCAATAGTTTTATGACCGGCCGCATGCCAGACGTCAACCCTAATTGGGAATGTAATTGTTGACCAAACGGCATCAGATGGAGTTGGCCCAAGTCGTTATAAGGCTCTTAGTCGTCTTTTACGACATCCACAAGCAAAGTGAGGATTGGTAGTATTCATAGCCGCTACCACACAGCGATTTCATACACATTAAAAATATGTGTAATCGTAAATAGGCGTAAGTGTATGTATGTATGTATAATATACATACATTGTATATATCTATAGAAAGTATAGATATGACCCAATACTTTTACTTGCATTACTTTATATGGTACTACCTGGGGGGGCACACTTAAAACATTACTTATTTTTACTGACCGTCGCGCCGCCTACAGATTGGTTGTACAAACTTAACTGCTGCCATTTTGTCCTGCCTGTCAAACGTTTGACAACTGAGAATTGTTATTTTTTGTTCCTAGCGTAGGTACTTATTGTCATCGATCTATTTTCGGTTATTGATATTTTTCTGAAAATTATCTCAAGTTTCAATGTTAGGCTGATATTATTATTGTTTAATTATCAGCTGATATGTTTTTTTTTATATTTCAGGGTAGCTTTCATAGTAAAAGAAAATTCTATGTAATTACACATACACATGTAGATATGTATATATATTACTTCAACTTTAGTTCACCGCCTAAACTCTGGGTGGCAGCACTTTCCATACATGCATATTTTATCATCGAGTTGCCACTCTTTTTCAATTTAATAACTTTACTCTTTGGGTACTACATTGCATTATATGGATTACGTCAAACTTAAATCACTTTTAAATACTTATTTCGCGTAACTACAAATACACACAGAAAAAAAAGAAACACATACATGCACGCACACTACATCACAAACACACGCACACCACACACACACACACACACACACACATACACACACGCACACACACAAACATACACACACACACACAAACATACACACACACACAAACACACGCACACCACACACACAAACAAACGCACAACATACACACACACACACACACACACACAACGTGTGAGCGCGCTCACTAACACGTTAATTCTCACTCATTCATTTATTATAGATTTCTTTATCATTAGTCTTTATTACGTAAGATATATATATTCATTATTTATAATGTATGTTACTGTAAAATAATTTGATGTTCAAGATTTATGTATTTCGGGAAGGAACTGTCTCTTGAAACACAGGTATTACCTAATTCAAGAGGCAAAGACATCTATGTCAACTGTCATATGTATTTAGTTTTCAATAAAGATTATTATTATTATTTTACTTAAGGTTAAATATTCTACTCTTACTAATAAAAGGGTCATGTAGGTACCTAAAACAGCTTTAACGTATGTATTATTTAAAAATATTTCCATCTTTTACGTAAACGAATTCGCGAGTTGAAGTTAACGTTAGCCCAAAGTAACCAATCCACGCGGACGAAGTCGCGGGCAGAAGCTAGTTATATATATCCTATTATAAACCTTCAACACCTTGCATTGCTTTTTCTATTTAACTCTGTCAGAGATGACTTCTGCGTGGACGAAGTCGCGGGCAAAAGCTAGTTATAAATATATACATTAGGAATAAAGTGCAATGTTGGAATTAAGATTTTTTACATTTAATGTTAGTTAAATTACATCTAGGTACCTATATGATGTAAAGCGTATGAGTAAGTGCCTACCTACATAAAAACAGATAAATAAATATCTAATACCTAGTGGTAGGACCACGCTGTTGACAGTTTTAAGTCTACAGCCGCGGGCCGGTTCGTCCGGGGTAGTAGGTACAACACTCTCGCAGAAAATCGACGTCTGAGTACCTAATGTTCGTTAAGCGAGAGAGCCGGAAGCTCAACTGGGTGGGTTTGGGGTTTGTATTGGTAGGCCTAGCTATACCCTTGGTATACCAAAGGTCCATGGGCAGCAGTAACACTTACCATCAGGTGTATTGCTAGCTCGTTTGCCACCATATAATGCAATAAAAAAAAACTACTTAAATTCTACTAAGTAGATAGGTAGATATATCTATCTAGCCTATTGTTAATCATGTCACTGTATTAAATATTATTATGTATTAAATATTATGTAGGTATAATAATAATATAATAACTAACTCTGCACTCTGCAAAATATAAGTTCACGTTTATTTATTCTTCAAATCGAGATCTAATCGAGAGAATAATCAGTTTTAAAAGATGTGTACAAGAAATATCAATGGTTTTATTACTTGCAACATTTCGTAGCTACGATCAAGTCTGTGTTAACTATATATAGTAATTTCAACATATAGATTTATTTGTAACTTTAAAAACACAATAACAAATTCATTTATAATTTTAATAACAGTATAACAAAATAAAAACTTTAAAGTTTAGAATATATCACATTGATTAAGTTTAAATAAAATAAAAACCGGAGGTGTCAAGGGACACCCGGATGGAACGAAGTTCTATTTTAATTATATAATTTTTTTCTGCCTTAAGCGATTTTTATCGTTATATTTTAGCCAATTTGCATAATATCTTTATAAATTATAGCCTATGTGTTATTCTGATGTGCAAGCTATATTACTATAAATTTCATCAAAATTCATTCAGTAGTTTTTACGTGAAAGAGCAACAAACATGTTCACATCCATACATTATTACAAACTTTCACGTTCATAATATTAATAATAGGATATACAATTCCACTAGACTACCAAAACTTTTCGGCCCCGAGCTCGAACGCGAGCCGGCCACGCGGCCCGGTCACGGGCGAAAATAATTTCGTTGCGCATTATTTTGATTTTGCTATATCTCTTAAGGTATTGATTTAATTTGCATGGTCTGAAGGAAAAAAAATATCTTCATGAAATGCTCAAGCCAACTAATGTATTTAAAATGATAAGGATTAATACAGTATTTGTGTAAATAGCTTTTCAATTACCGTTTTATAATAGAACATTTTTTAAAGTATTAAAATGGATATAGTATGTTATCCTTAAGAGATAGATATATACCATCGCGGACTTTTTTGTAGGCCTTTTTAAGCTGTATAATACTGTAGTACTTTATTTTGATCTATTTCGTAGGGTTCAGCCAGCGTTTGCAATGTAAGCGCAAAATAATGTGTTTATTTACGACATCACATTAGAAACCTCTAAAATTATCAGTGTTTCTCTAGTACATTATGCATATATTATACATATAAACCTTCCTCTTGAATCACTCTATCTATAAAAAAAATCATCGCGACACCACACTGTTCAATGCGAAATAGAAATGAAAATATCTGGCTTGCTTTCTATAAGAGAACCGACGAGCGACGCCGCACAGCTTACAATAGCTTACTATAGCAAAAAGTGTCGTGACAACTTTTCGTAAGAATTTTTTCCGTCTAGCCCCCTTCACAACGCGCGATAAGGAACTTCGTTCCAAAAAGTAAACTAAAATTAAAAATAAATTGCCCTTTCTACACATTTAATAACACTGACCGCTTTAAACTATGCGTAACATATAATTAAAAGGTATTACTTATTATAATCCAAGCAGTTAGTTGTATGTACCTAGTAGGTACCTATATTAGTTACATTGTAACATTAGATTAGAAGCCAACCTCAGAGCGCGTACCTAACACACGATATAAACAATATGAGTACATAGCGGTGTCGTGACATGTTAGTGAAACGCAGCTCGGGGCCGCGCGCCCCCACGTTTGAGGCGACTGGCTTGACTGGCGCCGCCCGGGCCGGCCTCAGCCTCCCGGAACACACCGCCCCTCCGTCCGCCAATAGCGAGCGTCGGCCCGCGCAATAGGACAGCGACAGACCCGCGGGGCGGGGCCCTTCGAGTGCCGTAACCCGCGCCGGGGGCTCCGGCCGCCACTCTCGCCCCGAGAGCCACTAGAGGCTGAGCCGTCGAGTGGCGTCGAGTGTCGGCCGGTCGGATGTCCGCGGAGGGCGGCGACTACTCGCCGTGTCCGGCGGAGGCGCTGCCGGAGCTGAGCGCTGCTGAGCTGGCGATGAGCCTGTCGCCAAAGTCGGCGCTGCTGCAGCAGAACCTGTCCCAGCTGCAGCTCCAGCATTCGACACCGTTTTCGGTCACGGATATCCTGTCGCCGATAGAGGAGTATCGCAAGCTGGAGTTGGCGAACAACCCGCCGTCGCCGTACAGGTGCGTGGATCGATCGCCGGGAGGGGGGGAGCCGCCCTCCACCCGCTGATTTTTGGAGTGGCGAAGGTCCCGAGGAGAGTGCTTGAGCGTCGCTCGTAGTCGAAGGATATAGTTCTGTGACGTTTGTTTGTGCAGGTATGTTGTGATTAGCGGTCAAGTGGTGTGTGCGGTCAACGATGTGGTGTAGGCGCGCTGGCTCCGAGCGATCCTTAACGACGCGGACGAATACACGTGTCGTCACAACTTAAACGTAACAATGCTTCATATGAATGATAGTGGACCTAAAGTACCGCCTTGAGGGACGCCTACGTTGAGCGAAGCGGGTTACAATCATGCCGGTGGAAGACCAGTATTATATGTAGGTATAACTGAATAGTGATTCTACGGCCAGCTATGTGTTATTCAAATAGGTAGATAGGTATGTTTCTATACACTAGCTTAGTGTCAGTCAACAGTATCAAACATTTCGCAAAAAAAAGAAAAGTAAAAATAAAAATCATTTTAACTTTAATTAAAAATATTATTCAAATTATAAAAAAAATATTTGATTACTTTGAAGATTTTTCAATTCTAGGAAATAATTTACTTATCTGAATTTAGGTAACTAATACTCATCCTAGTTAGAAACGTTTACAAGGTTAAAATTTTAGGCCTAAACTATTTTGATTCGTAGGACAAATACTCGCTCGACCATAATTATTTTCAAATCAATTCACCTATCTACTTTATACAACAAAATAATATGGAAAAGATCCATATAAAAAAATGTGGCTTTATAATTTAAACACCTACCTATAACAGGAACTATGTATCTACAGAATTCTATGAAAATAAAAGGTAAATACCTAAGTTTCTAATTAGAAAAACTTTTTTTTTCTGAATTCATTTGAATGAATAATTGTAATTTTTATTTTATTTTAATTTGAAAATCATTTATCAAATATGTCTTTGTATTTAACTAAAAAACGGGAGATCCTTTTTAATACCTACCATTTATTTTACTAAAATATGAGTATAGATATATTAAATGAATAAATAATACAAAGATTCTAACATTTGATGACAATCAGCGGAGGCCTAAAAAATAAATAAAAATAACACATCAAAATTGTTTTATAAATAGTGATTGTCAATACTAGTATCTACCTAACTAGGTAATACCATCGTAAGGAAGGAATACGTGCTAAATATTTGTGTTTTTTTTCCGGGATTCCTGAAAATGAAACGAGTTAATCTAGGATCGTTAATAGGTACCTATAGGTTATATTATTATATTTATTATAGTTATTTGCGTAATTTTCCCCTGAATTTTACTCAAATCCTCTAATATGCTAATGAAAAAGCAATTTACATTTACATATAGTTTACTTGCCATTTTTTGCATCCATAATATATTATAATTAGTATTAGAATCGGCAGATAGAATGTATTCGAAATGAAGCACTGTATTCTTCTATAGGTAGATAATTTCGTTTTATCGCTGTAAATTATTAAAATAGAGTTACTACAGACGAGGTTGAAGGATGATGTAATATGCATATTAAGTAATAAAATAGAATATTACCTATTTTTTTCTATAAAAGAGTCTGTCTAAGTAAGAATATTCGTGTAACGAAATTAGAGTAAAAAAATAAAGTATCGGTGTGGTGTCACCATTGTTTAATTCTTTGTAAGTGTCAAAAACACTGCCTAAGAAGACAGCCTTAAAAATAAATAACTTAATAAACTTAGAAACTTAGAATAATAACACATTCTAAGTTTAGAAATAAATTATTTTGCTAATCCGTCAGGTGAGCGTGTCAGTAGGCCAATTTTATCTACTTTTAAAAGTATTCACAAGATGATAATTCGGTATAATTTAATAAGTAAATGAATAAGTAAATAGACGAGTAATATTACGATTTAATTTTGAGTCGTCTTTCTCATACAATATTTGCATAAATCTTTAAATGTATCTTATGACAGCCGTGAACAAGGAAAAGATGATCAACACTGTTGATGCAACAGTAAATACTTGTTATAGGTATAGGTTTACAAAAAAATAAAGCTTGTATATATATTTAAATTTTAATTGTGTTTGATGCGATAAACATAACAGAATACAAGTAAATATAAGCGGTACTAATTATACAGGCTAATTATTATCATTGTACAAAATTGCTAGGCACAGTTTCATTTCGTTTTCACATACGACGAGTATAGTTATATTCAGACAAGCATTTATAGGTATTATTTGATCAAAGTTATCGTATTTAAAAACTTGATGTTGAATAGAATCTGATAAATTACAAACGAACATAGTTCCTTTAACATATTCTATGATCGGTTCAATACGTTGCTTCTAACAACATATTACAAATCTCACCATCTTTTTATTATTGATGCGTCATTCATTTTAATTTAATTTTAGCTATTTATATTGCTATGTTGACTGTTTATTTTTTTAATGTAAATTAGGATCCTTATTTGTTATTTGTCATCGTGGTCAGCTGTTTTTATATTATATGACGTAATTTTATTAAACTAAGCAACGGTAGATGAAAGATT
This sequence comes from Lymantria monacha, assembly GCA_905163515.2. Classification (NCBI taxonomy): domain Eukaryota; kingdom Metazoa; phylum Arthropoda; class Insecta; order Lepidoptera; family Erebidae; genus Lymantria; species Lymantria monacha. The sequence continues at coordinate 27,191,194 of LR991100.1, forward strand.
CTTTTTTTTTGTTTTTACATACATATATTTCCAATAGAATCTGTGTTGTTTAAAATAAGCGGGTCTTCTTAATTTCTTATTTAATATTAGTTATCAATGCGGTATTAGAAAATCTGCTTATTTTAATGAATTCTGAAGTTTAAGTGTGTATTGCACATATAAAATAAAAGTCCGGGTCAGTGAATGCTGAGAAGTGTTCGAAAATTCAGGAAATTAAAAATTACAAACGTAATAAAAATAGTCGTATCATTTTATCTTAATTAGCAAGGGATCATAATTAATGATTGTTACAGAAAATGCTCAGCAGCGGAATTCTTTTTTCATTTTTTTTCTTTGTTCAGTTGTAATTTAAAGAAAATTTTAACGCACGTTCCGTTTAGCACAACATTTTATTGCGAACCTTTTAAATATACCCAATATCAATCCTTCTTAGGAACGCATGATTGTTTATGGTTTTATTTTACTTGGTTAGTTTCAATTATTCTTGAACTGCTCCATACTCATGCGCAGGCATATTAACTCGCAGGTGTAACGTTAACAATATCATCCATATTTTTGATATATTTTCCTTTAAGGACATTTCGATTCAGATAAAACAATAGCCTTAATAATAGTTTTTCATTTTGTATGTAATTTAATATAATTTGTAGACATTTTAAACGATCATTTATATTGACCTGGGCCAAAATCACTAATGCTGTCTTGTTAATAATTAGGAACATTCCTAAGGAGAGTTAACGATACGCAGGTCGCCTGCCGCACGCGGTCGATCACAAAACTATTGCCAATTACTTTTGAAATGTGTATGATTACATATTGCGTAGACCACAAATATCTAATTGGGACTAGAGCAAGATAATGATGATGAATGAATTTAAATGATCATCCGTGTGGTGACGTAGTAAGAATACAATTCACCACCCCTTATGGGTGTCTTAAGAGACGAATAATAGATTAATATGTAGATAATACGATAAGTGAAACTAGAAATAAAACTTGATATCAAACCGTCTGAATAGTAGATGAATTTCGCTCCTGTTGTGAAGGAAACTAGAACTTAATAGTGGGACATAGGTATATGAGCTGAGATATTAAGTTTTATATTAAGACATTATTACACTCATCCAAGCCTGCTGGTTCGAGCAATTTTTAAATAAAATAATGATCGTATATTTGTCGTTATGTAAAGTAGTGTTTATTTATCGGTAGCGGCAATATCCATAGGTGTGAACACGTACTTGTCTATAGCCAAATCAAACATAAGCTCTTGCAATGTTTGATTTGAAAAAAAAAAAAAACTAAATCTAACGCTTGAGTAACGGCTCTTGAGTTATACAACTATCTTAGCACTTGTCGTACATATTATATTTGATTGAAATATCCGTATTAAATAAGTAAATATCGATTTATTTAGTGAAACTCCTTTAAATTTATTAGTCATTTAGAAGAAATCTATATATAGGTATTTATGCTGTACGGTAGCGGGTACGAATACTACCAACCCTAACTTTGCTCGTGTATATGTTGTGAGAGACGTGTAAAAACTTTATATCGACCTGGGCCTATTCTTGTTGGATTACATTCCCAAGGAGGAGGGTTAACGTCAGGCAGGCGTTCGGTCATAAAACTATTGTCAATAACTTTTACAATAATTGTTTACATATTGCGTCGATCACGAGTAATTGGGATAAGAGCAGATGAAGGATGATATATTTAGAAGAACCATACATACTGGTTTATTGCAAAACGGAATTCATAGAAAAAAATGATGAAATAAACTTATTTTCACGGATTTTACCGCGTTTATACCTATTTGATTTTTAATTGGCCGTAGTTTCGAATGTTGTTTTTAGCGCAAACACAATAAAATCCCTAGTGCTCCAGTGATCATGAATATTACAAAGTGTACGAAATATTGTGGGCAAATTAAAAATTTAATGCAAACGCGATAAAATCCATAAAAATAAAATATTATTACTAATGTGTAATAGGCAGGTACTCGCGTAAACATCAGCAACGCATTATTCTCCTACTCTTATCCCAATTACTTGGGGTCCATACAATATGTACCTACTCTTATTTCATAGTACATATCTATTGTATAAGTTATTGGCAATAGTTTTATGACTGGCCGTCTACCAGACGTCAACGTTCCTTGGGAATGTTTTTGTTGACCAAACGGCATCAGATGGAGATGGCCAAGGTCGTTATAAGGCTCTTAGTACCTAGTCTTTTACGACATCCACGAGCAAAGTAAAGGTTGGTAGTATTCTTAGCCGCACAGCAAAACATCAGTAACAGTAACTATTGCGATGAAATCCGTTAAAATAGTTTAGTTTCGTGTGTGTAACACTCGCTTTAAAAATTTATTATTTGAGATATCTACTAATAAATAAATGTATTTATTATTGGATGGCTTCCAGTGATCATTAGGTAGATTATAGATATTCTGTTATAAATTTCAATTATGTAACCCGCGATATCTTCATCATTTCAGATCTTTATCTCTATCCGCACAAAATTATTATCCGCGATATGCCCGTATGGAATTTAACAAAGAAATCTTACATAGTTCGCAAAATTTAAAGTCATCTATCCATTTCCGCTCAAATACCTATGTCTCCATTATAGGAGCGAAATGATATACCTAGCTCATACAGTTCTACTATTAGACACGAGCTAGTCACACAGCTCCTCCGCTATAACAGTAAAATGAGGAAAATTACCAATTAGACGTAGATATTAAAATAGTGCAAACTCTAAGCCGTAAAAGTATATTATATTATCATTTCATAGATTGATTGATGAATGAAAGAGAGTATTGGTGTAAAGATGCGAAAGGGAATGCTCCGATGGTTCGGACATATAGAAAGAATGCCGAACGAACGTCTGGTTAAGAAGATATACAATGCGAAAGTGGAAGGATGTAGGTACCGGGTTAGACCGAGACTCACCTACCTAGACCAGATTGCTCACGTACTGAAGGAAGGTGGAGTCAAGATTCTCCGAAACCGGCGAGCGTGTATTAAGAGAATTATGAATGTTGAGGAAGCGAGTGAAGTATGCAAGGATAGAGTTCTCTGGCACTTTGTTCTCTCTGCCTACCCTGCAAGGGATATGGCGTGATGATATGTATGTATTTCATAGATGACAATTATAGTCGTTAGTACGTCTTCGATACAAGATTCTTGGTGTATCTAATCAACATATAATTGTTCCTAAATGTTAATTATGTTTGTAAATCGCAGCACAGGCATTTATGCCTCAGCATGGGATAATCTGTGCGTGACCACTCCATAGGACACCGCCAAAAAAAAATAACATGAGATAGTCTTTAAAAATGTTTGTGTAAAAATTGTCTTCAAATGTTCATTTTCCAACGTCTATGGCATTGGTGTAATTTTCGGGATATACTTAGGTATATAAGTAAGATGTTAGGAAAAGATTTCAGTTACCGTGTCATAATCTCCGAAAAAGCAGCATATTTTGTATTTTATGTTAGTGGATAAATTAGGCAATAAATAGTGTGATACCAAATATAAAAAGTTATGGTTATGGATAGATTATAATAGAACGACTGATTTATGACACAAAGGAAAGAATATAAATTAAGAATATAAAAATTCAAATTAAATAATTAGTTTTAATAAGCTTAAAATTTAAAAAAAGTGTTGTTGAATTTCTCTAGGTCATATTTTTGAATAGTCGTAAGTATATTTGAGGCTCAGTGAGAAAAATACATAAGCATTGTTTAAGATTAATAATAATATACTTAATCTCTTTGATAAATGAATAATTGTTGATTTTACCAACTGGTTTTCTAATAATTAGGTAAGCGTTGCTTTTCATCAATAATGAAACGTCATTGCCAAAACCACGGTGCCATTTTTGTCATTTTAACAGTGGCTCAATATTATGATTAAATTAAAATGAAACCAATTAACATAAGAATAACAAGATTTAATTAAAGATAACAATCTAAGAATTAAATTAAAATTACTGCAATTATTACATCCGATAAAACGGTTTGCGTCATTATTTCCCGCCCTGTCAAAACTCAATTTGTCAAACCAAACATCGTAATGGCGGCTCTGGGGGTATAACCATAGACAAAGATAAATTTAAACATTAAAATTATCTTTAGATACGTTATTTTGTTGATATTAAGGTTTAAAATCGCTAGTAATATGTTTTTCTTGATGATCTAGGGATGGTTCGATAGGGAGATTAAATTGTGTAAATAGGGATTAGGCAGATAAGCTCGCCATTGTTTGAAAGTGACGTGTTGGCGCCTCTTCGGGTAACGGTTTAGAGACTGTGTGTGGCAGATTTGGGTCAGATTTATTATAAATGAAATACGGCTTCATGATTTTTTAAGAAATCAAGTTATTGTTACTCCTATTAATGACTGATAGGACAGTGAGTGAGGTGAATGAAAGAGTGTAAAGTATTCAATGTTGACAGAGCTATATCCTTAAATATTTTACTCAAGTAAAAACATGTTATGGTTCAATTATTCAATAGCTATACCTATGTATAGCCAATAATAATAGAAGAACAAAATTCACATATTGAAAATATTCGAAAAAAAGATGGTATGGGGTGTCAATGGGCAGAAGACAGGCGATGATTTTTGAATAAAACATAGGTATTTGAAAATAATAAAGAGTTTACAACAGGTGTAGTTTTTGAAATTATATAATTTAAAAAATATAAGCTATAGTGGTATTCATTCAAACCAGTAGGTACTTAATTTTTTTATTCATTATCGTCCTTCCAAGTGTGGGTTCCAATTCCATTTCTGGTAATCTCATTTTATCTCTAATGTCATTTCCTTCAAGAATTGTAAGAGACAACTAAGGAAGCAAATAAGATCACTGCTCAAAAAGAAAAATTCCAAATTAATTTCTATATTATCCTAACTCTAGTAGTAAGTGCGACAATTTGCCTATTGTATAGGGAAAACGTATGCTCAAGAGGAAATGACCACAATATGTCATGTTTTTTTTTGGAATTTCCTCTTCACCCATGCTTTTCCATATATCTAATCGTCTCCTTTCTTACAGATCGAATTCATCAGGCAGCAGCATTAATTCCCCACTGGGGCCATCCTGCGGGATGGCGGCTAACCCATATGCGGTACCGCTGTATGGCGGAGCCCCAGTGCAGGGCTACGGATGTGCACCCGCGGATCTACCGCATTATGGTGACATGAGAGGCGCCGGCTGGTACCCCGCCTCGAACGACCCCAGGTTTGCCAGTGAGTCTGCGAATTTTTTTACTTACTTATTAAAGTTGTTTATGTTATATTTCTACCTACTATATTTTCTTGTGGTGATCGAGTAAAAATATAATATACCTTTCCTCTTATTTCTGGAAGTCTTGTAAGAGAACGGCAACTCGAAATAAAGTTGTAGGTATAACCTATTCATCGGGCGGATCATCGAAGACCGGTACCAATGGTCCGTCTAAATGACAGTAAAGAGATATATTACGGTAGATTATGGGGTTACTAACCACCCAATCCACCATCCCAAACAGTTTGGCCTGGATGTGACAGGAGCATGCAGAGCAGGATATCTAAAACAAATGCATAGCATCTCGACCAGTAACGTATAGTAGGTATCTAGGAGTCACATGCCCTATATTGGGACGTATATGGGCTGGAGGAGAAAGACCTTCTACGAAGCTATGCTGAATGTGTGCTTCTTCGTCTACACGCTGGCTTATCCAATATCTTATTTATTCTATGAAGCAAAGTTAAGATCGTTCAAAATGCAATTTTTAAAAGATATTTTATTAATTCGTTTAATGGTGACAGTTAATATCTGTATTCTTATTTATAGCCAGTAAACGTTAAGTAAATATAGTATAGGTCAATATTCCTTACTTCGGAGACCATGTAAAGTCTTTTGTTCCTGCAGCGTTTTTGAGAATAAAAACAATCATTATAGAATACATTTATTCAGTTCACACGTACCTATATTTTTAGAAATACAATGCTAAATTCATTCATTCAGTAGCTCATCGATGTTTACTAACGCACATAGGCGTCTTAAAAAGGTGTCAAATTATCACTGATAATACCAGAATCACCACACTTGGTACCTAAGCAAGATCACGATCACACTTGGTGTTATTAATTTCTCAAGAAATGCAACTGCCCATGTTCCTGGTGTTCCTCAGCCAGTTTGTACAACTCCCGTTGAAGAGTATGTAGGTAATACATTGTATTCTTAACACGGGGATATTCGAACCTATGCTACTTACTACAGAATTACGAATTACGGAAGAATTTCGACGCTTATAATATCATTTGTGCCTCAGAGCAAGAATTAATTTCTAGTTCTTTCTCTCATATCTCTACAGTCAATAAACTGTCCATTTGTTTTCATTATCGTCATTCAGCCTTTCGCCATCCACTACTGAATAGGCCTCCCTCACGACTGAAGGGATAGTGCTGTAATCGCCACAGTCATCATGCAATTGTATTAAGGTTTTATATTCCCAGGATAAGGCTGCTACCCACTCGCCTTGTGGGAATCTTATTCAATTCTTACGATTTTTAAGAACAAGTAAGTGATGGTGACAATTGTATTCTTATCCCAGTGCACATAGGCAGCTGTCTGTTTTACGATTTTGATAAAATCTTCTTAAGTAATAGGAAACCCTCACAAATAAACCCTAGATATCAATAATAGTAAAACATTTTGTTTCTTTTCATTGTGACCTATTTTATCAATTTATTCAAAGCAAAAAATAAAACCAAAAACACACTGAACATTAAATTGCATAAAACTGAAGTAATAAACGTGACAATGGCAATTCAAGATGGCGGGCGTAAGTATCCGCGCATGCGTGCTACAGATAACTTAGGCACGTGCAGGCTTCGAGTAACAAAAGCCAACCTTGTGTAACCTGAGCTTGTCTTTGGTAGTGCTAATTCGAAATTTATTGGTTCAATGATACGGTATTCGCGTGTTAAGCTATATTTATTGTAAATATTAATTGTAAACGCGTTCATAAGTCGCTGTATGACGATTTTCAACAAATTATCTAGGCAATTAACCTTAGTTTTTTTTAATAGGAATTAAGTAGGTATTATACCTATATAGTTAGATTAGTTACGTTAAGTTTTGCTGCCTTAAAGTATAAATTATTCGAGAATTTTTGACGTAAGAGTTAAAAATTCTCAACTAAAGATGTAAAATTGAAAGTAGGTAACTATAATTTACGCTAGGAATACCGTTGCCTGATAGTGGCTCTTATAAAGTCTTCCTATGACCACGAACGCTGTAAAGTATTCGATACGTCGAGTAATTAAAAATCAAATACAAACGCGATAGAATCCGTGAAAATAGTTTTTTTTTTAATTGTTTATGATGGCAGACAAGCAAGCAACACAGCTGCTGGTAAGTGTCACTGCTGCCCATTGACCTTTGCTATACCAAGGGTACCTATAGCTTGGCTGCTGCCTACCAATACAATCCCCAAACCCACCCAGTTGGACTTCCGGATCTCTCGCTCATCGAACGAAGCGCAATAGCACATTGCCATTACTCAGACGTCGATCTTTTGCAAGAGTGTGGTACTACCCCGGACGGACCGGCCCGCGGCTGTAGACAGACACTAACCAACTATCAACAGCGTGGTCCTACCACTAATAATATGTAATACTCGTGTAAACTTCAGAAATCATTAGGTTTTTATAAATTTAGGTTTGACAATTGATAGATTTGAAGAACTTAAGATCAAATAGAACTTTATGCATCTTACTAATATTTTGTAGGGGATTTATTTTAACTAGCAATAATTGTTAACTAATAGCGTGTATGAAGAGAATTATGAATGTTGAGGAAGCGAGTGAAGTATGCAAAGATAAAGTTCTTTGGCACTCTGTTCTCTCTGCCTACCCTGCAAGGGATATGGCGTGATGATATGTATGTATGTATGTAATAGTAGTTATAAACGTAACATCATACCCTCTAAAATAATACAAATCACAGTTCATTTGCTACGTAATTTCCAAAACAGAAGTGTCTTACTGCGAACATAGAGGATCTCCGGCAATGCAAACACCATTAACTGGCAATAACAAAAAAAAAGTAGATACGTGCTCGGCTACCAAGCGACCTTCTTAACCACAGACTAAATAATACTAAGTATGATCGTTATAGAGGTGTCGAAGCATTAAAATATTGATTTACCTAAGCAACTCCTCGATTAGTTATGCGTGAATTATAAGTAGTTATTTATTAATCTATTATGGTAATTAAAATTTTTTATAAGTATTTGGATGATTTACTTTCTTCCATATGATTTAAATCACATTACTGAAGATGGATATTTATAGTGGTAGGGCCACACTTTTGACAGTTTTCTGTCTACAGGCGTAGGCCAGTTCGTCCGGGGTAGTACCACACTCTCGCAGAAAATCGACGTCTGAGCAAAGGCAATGTATTGTTGCGTTTCATTCGGTGAGCAAGAGAGGCAGGAAGCCCAACAATTGGGATGGTTTTGTAGGTTTTCATTGGTAGGCAACAGCATAGCTATACACCAGATATTACAAAGGTCCATGAGCAGCAGTAACAATTACCATCAGATGTGCTGCTTGCACGTTTGCCAATACAATCAATAAAAAAAATTTGTAACCTAGCGAAATCTAAGAAGTGAACTTGAAAATTAAGGCGCGTACATCTAATTTTCATAATTAAATATTAAATTATTATACACGTGTTTAACGTTTTACGTAAGCGTAATATAAATAAATGAACGAGTCTGTCCCTTTGTTCTATGGTATTGGTAACTTAATACAATATATATACCAACCGGGAGCTTTATTAACGCAGGTGCATAGAGTATCGTTTGATACACAGACAGGCTATTTATTTATGCTAACGCTTTCTTTTAAGTGGATCTATTCTTGGGATTCTACCATGTTTGAATTTATACGTAATATTTGTTATGTTGGTAATATTGATTGAATAGATATGTTCATTCACAACTACCGTATATTTTTAATTATCTTATGAGAATTAATGTGAAGTTGAGAATTCATCAGCCATTATATATAGATATATACAAAGTTAATAGATTTATTTATCTGTATTATGTATACATAGATGATGCTTTTTATTTATAAATACCTACAATTGTGTCTTTTTTCCGTGTGGTAAGGAGTACGTATAAAACTCATAGCTTTCTTGTTTGTGGTTGTAGTAAAAGACGACTAAAGTATATAATCTGCAGATATGCAAGAGAAAGAAAGCTGTCTGACCAGTGTGATATATTAGGTCAATTTTCTTTCTATTGTGGGGGAGGCTTGAGTCTAGCAATAGGATCTATACGAGCTGTGACGTAATGATATTGAATTGATTCTAAATATATGATATGAAATTAATTATTATATCATCATCTCAGCTCATATACGTCCCACTGTTGGGCTCAAGCCTCCTCCACAATGAGAGGGAAATTGACCCACTATACCACGCTGGTCAGACGTGTTGGTACAGGGTTTTGTTTCGAGTTTTTCTTCTCTTACATAGATGTTATATGCATTTTATATCCCTTAGTCGTCTCTTATGATCACCCATCGCCCACGGGTATGATAGAGGGTGGTGAATTTTATTCTTACTCCGTCACCACATGGATAATTTATCAAAATTAAAAATAAGACCTAGGCGACCTAATATCATTTAAAATCACTGTTAAAGTTTTAACTTACACAACAAATGCTCAATTGAAGTTCTGATTAAGGTCCGATAGTGAAAATAAAGTTTTAATAAATACATTTTAAACTTAAAAAAACACTTTTTTTTTGCGGTGGACTATGCTGTGATCACGCCCCGCTAAATTCGTCCGGGACGGCGGAAGAGGCGGCGCGTAACCCCATAGATCCACCGTGCAAAGCGCCTCTCTTCGTCGTGCTAGCCGGCCACCGATACCCGATCTTTGTCTTCGGTGGGCAAACGTAAAAAAAACACTAGGTTCAAAACTAAATTTAAAAGTTAAATGAGAACGTGTATTGCGTTGAAATATAGCTATTTATATGGTATGATGTTTACATGAGTATTATTTATAGTTCTTTTATTTCGTTGACGTTAACGTTGCAAATTGTTCAAAACGTCGAGAATGTAAAAATCAAATACAAATGCGATACAGTCCGTTTTTTTTCTATATTTTTACGAATTTAGAATGAAAGAAAGAAAGAAAGATTTATTTTAACGAGCTATTTAACAATTACGTGTAAATAAATGCTCGTCACAAAACGACTCCAGCTCAGTATATTGCAGCCAGAAGACTGCACTGATCTTGCGTGGAGTCGTAATGATGACGTCACGAAAAACAAGCGAAATTACACAAATTTACAGAATCAAAAAGACAAAACTATAAATAATTGTAATTAAACTCAAAACAAAATAAAACAACAACTCATGACACTTTTGGAAATAGAGTAACTTATTAAATAAAAAAACAAACAGAAAAACTACCGAGCGTATTCTTACCAAACGGACATTGGCAGAATCATTGATGTCCTAAGCTACTATAGACATTAAAACCAAAATAAAAAAAGAAATATCAATTGCACATTTATAAAAAAAAAAAATATTAGTAGGTATGAAGTAATTACCTATGTGGTAGCGGCTAAGAAAACCATCCAACGCCAATTCTACCTGGTGCTGTTTGGTCAATAATTACATCTCCAAATGAGATTGACGTCAGGCAGGCGGCCGGTCAAAAACCATGGCCAAGAACCAGGTGCGGCTCAAGCACATGTAGCGCCGGGTGCAATCAATAACCTGGCGCCCTCTTGTACCAAAGTGGGTGAACAAAATGGAATAGGTTGATGGTTACAAGCGGCTCTCGGCGCCCCCTAACACCCGGCGCCCGGGTGCACCGCACCCTCTGCACTATAGGTAAAGCCGGCCCTGCCAATAACACTGTTACAATATGTACGATGGAAGCAGAGTACATATTGCGTCGACCACAAATAATTGGGATAAGAGCAGGAGAATGATGATGATGAAGAATGAAGTAATTCGAAATAAAGTTCATTCCATTCGTAGATTTTAACCAATACTAGAAATATTCATTATCATCATCACAGCCCATAAATGTCCCACTGTTGGGCTCGGGCCTTCTCCACTCTGGGAGGGCAATTAGCCTACTATACAGCGCTGGTCAGATGTGTTGGTATAGGGTTTTGTTTCGAGTTTACCTTTTCTCGCATAGATGTTACATATATGCGTTTTATATCCCTTAGTCGTCTCGTACGATCACCTTTTTTTTTTTTTTTTTTTTTTTTTATTGGTGGGCTATGGGTGCGTCTCGCCCCGCCAAATCGGTCCGGGGTGACGGAGAAGGCGGCGCGTGATCCCATAGACCCACCGTAAAATCCTCTCTCTTCGCCGTGCGAGCGGACCACCGGTACCCGATCTTTGTCTTCGGTGGTCCGCTCGGCGGTTTACCCTCGCGGGTTCCTCTCGTCGACGCCCCGACAGATTTCGCCGTCGGGGCGTCGCCCTCACGCGGTGGCCTCGCGTCGGGTGACCGGACAATTCCCCGGTCCGATCACCCGAGGCCTGGGTTAGGGCGGCATCAGGCGCAGGTATTCGCGCCTGCGCCGCCCCGGCCGCTGGCGGCGGCCCGGGTCGCGGGAGTCCTCCCTGACTCGTTCCGCCGCCTCCTTCTGCGAGATGACAGCCTCGCAGAAGGCGGCGACCGCGTCCCAATTCCTGACGCTGTCGACCATCGCCCTTGCGACAGCCGGCAGCGACAGGTCGGCACCGATAATAGCGACGAGGTCGCGGCGCTGCCCGTCCCAGCCCGAGCATTCCTCGAGCGTATGTTGCGCCGTGTCCTCGTCACTACTGCAATGATGGCAGCCCGGAGTCCACTCCCTGTACACGACCGTGTGCAGGTATTTCCCGAAGCACCCGTGCCCCGTCAACACCTGCACCAGTCGGAAGGCGAGGACCCCGTGCCGCCGCTCCATCCATTTCATCAATACGGGCCGGAAGGCTTCGACGGTCACGATACCGTGTCTAGGCCTCTCCAGCCGCGTAACCCAACGGGCGATGACGTCTCGGCGGGCGTCCTCGCGCCAGGTGGCTATCTCGCTCAACGATGGGGAGCCACCCTCCTCGCGCACTGAGGTAACCCGCCGGTAGAGGTCGGAGAGCATCTCCGCCTCTAGGTCCCACGGGGGTGTCCCGGCCAATAGGCACGCCGCCTCTGTCGACACCGTGCGGTACCCGCGAATGGCTCTGACCGCCATGGCTCGCTGTGGCCTCCACAGAACCGCCCTGAGCTGGGCGTTCAGAGCCCTCGCCCACACGGGTGCGCCGTACATGGCCATCGAGCGGATGACCCCCGCATACAGCCGTCGGCCCTCGAAACTGGGTCCGCCCACATTCGGCATGAGCCGAGAAAGGGCGGACGCTGCACCGACCAGCCGGGGAGCAATCTGTCGGAAATGCTCCCGGAACCACCATCGCCCGTCGAGCACCAGACCCAAGTACTTCATATGGGCCTGGATGTTGATCTGGATGGAGTTGACGACTAACGAGGCGCCGGTTGGCAGCCTTACGCGTGGCCCATGGAATAATAGGGCCTCCGTCTTATTTAAGGCCACCCTGAGCCCCAGCGCCTCGATTCGCCTGACCATCTCCTCGGTGCCGAGAGTGGCCAGGCTCGCCGCCTCTTCGAGTGTCCTGCCCCGGGCTGTGACGAGCGTGTCGTCAGCATAGCACACCAAGCTCAGCCCGGGGGGAAGACTCCCTCTCAACGCCCAGTCATACCCGATGTCCCACAGAGTCGGCCCCAGAACCGACCCCTGTGGAACACCGCACGACATGGGCGTCCGCACAATGTCCCCTGCGGGACCCGCGCAGAGGATACTGCGCCCCTCCAAATAGTCTGCCACCAGCCGCCTGAGGTACAGGGGCACTCCATGGAACCGGAGCGCCTCCTTGATGCAGCTGAATGGCAGACTATTGAATGCGTTGGCGATGTCCAGCGACACCGCCAACAGCACTCCCTTGCCGGCGACAGCCTCCGCGGCCGTCTGCCTCAGGCGTAGCAGGGCCCCGATGGTCGAACGCCCCCTCCTAAACCCATATTGAGCGTCCGACAGATCGGGCCCCACCTCCTCCAAGTGTCGGACGATGCGGGCAGCGAGGACACGCTCCAGCAACTTACCCACATCGTCGAGAAGCACGATGGGCCTGTAGGCCGACGGCAAATCCGGGGGCCGTCCCGGCTTTGGCAGGAGAACCAACCTCCCCTCCTTCCAGCACTCAGGGAACCGTCCAGACGTCAGACAGGCGTTGAACAGTTGCCTGAGGCGAGGCTCGAAGTGCTCGAGGAGCGACGTCAACACCCGGACTGGTATTCCGTCCGGGCCGGGGGCCGTGGTGGCGGAGCGAATCCGCGCCACTGCCGCCCCCACTTCCGACTCCGTCACGGGTGGAACACTCTCGTCGTCGGCCTCCCGGTCTTGATCTGGCGAAGCCATGACCGGGGGCGTGTGTCCCGACTGCCGTGGAAATAGCTCCTCGATCACCCTACAAAGGAAGTCGGGCTGGAGGGTCTCGGTGAGGGGGGGGCCCTGCGCGCGAAGCTTGTTCAGCGACGCGCGATACGGGCGACCCCAGGGGTCACGGTCGAGACCGTCCAACATCTCCTGCCAACTCGCATCCTTGGCGGCTCGGATGGCCAGCCGAAAGGCAGTACGCGCACTGCGGTACGCCTCGTACAGCTGGCCCTCCCGCTCAGCGTCGCGGTGACGCCAACGGCTGCGGGTGTAGGACCTTCGGGCACTGATACACGCCGCGCGAAGGTCCGCCAGTCTTGGGGACCACCAGTAGACCCCCTGCCTCGGAGGTAGACGCCGCACCCTGGGCATGGCCGCATCGCAGATCTGCGTTAACGCACTGCGGATGCGGACAGCCTCAGCGTCTACTCCGTCCGCTGGGGGCGGTGAGGACAGCCACGTGTGAACGATGGCCGCCTCCGCCAGTAGGTCCCTATCAAGACGACCCACAGCCCACCGCGGAAACGCGGGAGCTCCGTCCGCCCTGTGACCCCTACCGGGTTCCCGGGGGGAGACCTCCATCCGGATGTACCGGTGGTCCGACAGGGTCTCCGCCTCCTCCAGGACACTCCAGTTCCTCACCCGTGGCGCGACAGCGGGGCTAGCGAACGACAAGTCCACTATCGACCCGCCCTGCTGCCGCACACACGTGTTCACTGAGCCCCTGTTAACAACACAGAGGCCCAGTGAAGCCGCCCACTCAACGACCGCCCGTCCGCGGTCGTCCGTCATAGGGGACCCCCACGCCGTGGATTTGGCGTTGAAGTCCCCCAGGACCAGGACGAGGCCCGGTGCCAGTCGCCGTATCGAAGCCTCCAAGGTGGTGAGGGAGGCCCTGAAATCGTCCATTCTCCTGTTAGGGGAGAGGTAAACGCTGTAGAGTGTGACCCCTCCCCATTCCGCAGCGACAAATTCTTCGCCCCTATCCAAAAGGGATAAGGACGGGAAGTGCCGCTGCGTTGAGACGACGATTGCCGCAGTTCCGTTTCGGCTGACCACCCAATTGGGGCGATCAGGCACGACGTACGGTTCCGCGACTACGGCTGCACCAATCGACCACTCCGCCATGGATTGCAGGAGGAGATCCTGCGCTCCGGCGGAGTGGTTGGTGTTGGCCTGCAGGAGGTGAATGGAATCTGCAGCCATTAGTGGGCCGTATCCATCACCTCCGCCTCGCCAGTGGGCGATCGGGCCGCGCTAGGAGCGGGAGCGGCCGTGGTCGAAAGGCCGCCCCGCCCCTTTGGGGCCGAAGCAGGAGGTCTGCACGCCCCAGAACCCATGCGGTGCTTGGCGGGCTTATTGCCCGCCGCACACGCGGGGCAGTGGGGCGGGGCGGCGCAAGATGCCGCCACGTGCCCGGTCTGACCGCAGCGGAAACACAATCCGCCGCAGTCGAAGCAATTGGTGCACGTCGGTCGAGTGTGTCCGACCGCCATGCACTTATAGCACCTCGCAGGCCGATGCTCAAGCACGGTTACCCGCGCCGAGCTCCAGCCCACGAGGAGCCTGCCTGAGCCGGCCAGTTGCCTGACCGACTCCACCGGGCACTGCGCCCAGGCAGCACCTACGCCACCCGGACCGGGACGAATGGCACCGACTCGGACGGTGTCTATGGGACACCCGGTTTTCGAGGCAATAGCCTCCCGGATGTCTTCCACCGTCACGGAGTCGTCCAGACCCGAAATGCGCATTTCGGCGCACTTGACGGGCCTGGCAATCCTGATGCCACCCTCCTCGGCGAACAGACCTCGCAGCTTCTCAGCTACGCTGTCAGCCGTCTTGGCGCCCTCGGCCCCTGGGAACTCGAGGATTCGAGCCCCCGTCCGGGCCTTGCGGGTCCTGGCTTCGACGCCTCCAATATCGGAGACGTCTAGCTCCCGCCGGGCCTTCCTCAAGACGGCCTCGTAGCTGAGGCCCTTCTCGGCCGCCTCAGGCAGCACAGTGATCACCACTGCGGCTGTCTTTGGCAGCTTGAGCCCCTTGCGCGACCTCTTCTTCTTGTCGCCAGCTCCTGCCTTGGGAGCGGAGACCTCAGCGGCGCGCTTGGCCTCCGCTCTCCTTCTTTGGCCGCGACTCCTTCTATCGCGCTCGGCCACCTGCCAACCCTCTTCGGGTACGGCAGTCGTGCCAGACGCGGAAGGCCTTGTCGCAGCCTCGCTGGTCGTCGCCGGCGGTTTCGTTGCGGGCGGCTTCAGCGGTCCGGCAGGAGCCAGCGCCGTCTTCCTCCTCAGGGCAGGTCCCTTCGGAGCGGGGCCGGGGCCTTTGGGCTTAGGCCCGGCCGCGGCCGCAGCGTAGCTCCCCACGCGGCCACCCTGACAAGGCAGCGGGGCGGGGGCTGGTGCCGTATGTGGCCGCTTATCTGCGGCAAGCGGCGGCCGGACACGTGGTTCTGGAGGCAGCCTTGCCTCCAGAACGGCGAAGCGCGCATCGACAATTTTGCCCACTGCGTCGATTATCGCGCGCAGGGACTCATCCGGCAATCCCCCCACCGCAGGCAGCGGGGTTGGCAGCGGGGTTGGCATCGGGGTCGGCAGCGGGGTCGGCGCCTCCGGTTGAGCCTCCACCGGGGCCCGCTCCGAGACGCATGGCGACTTCTTCGCCGCGGCGCGAGTCGTCCTCCTCGCTACCGGGACAGGTGTCGGCTCGGTGGCCGTGACGGCTTCAGCCGGCGATGTGCCCTCCGCAGTGGGGGGCGTCCTCCTCGCCGCAGGGACGGGTTTCACCGCGGCAGCCGACGGCTTTGGCGCAGGCGGTAGGAGCTGCGCCATCTGGGCCCGCAGGTCGGCCATGTCTTTGGCCAACATGCGGTTTACCTGACGCAGCGACTCCAGCTCGGACCCCAACTGGCGGTTCAGGTCCCGCAGGCCTGAGACCTCGCCACTAAGGCGGGCATTTTCAGCCTGCAGGTCCAGGGGGCCGTCGCTCGCAGCAGGCGCCGCCTCACGCCGAGGAGTCACCGACCTTCTTCCTGCTACTGCGGCCCCTCGCCCCCTGCGAGAAGCCGGCACCTTCGGTGGAGGCATGATGGTCCCGCTCCCCTCGGAGTCGGCGCCCGAGCTGCCTCCCTTGCTCAGGGGGCGCTTTCGCACCTGCGAGGGGAGGGCCTCCTCCCTGGTCTTCTCAGCCGCCGCCACAGGACGCGGCGACGACTTAGCGGGGGCTTTAGCGTCCGACCCGCTATCTCCTCTGGACGGCCCTGCGGATATACCGCCCTCGTCCATCTTAGCGGCAGATCTGCTGCCCTCATCCACGGACGGCTCTGCGACGTCACTGTCGCCCTCATCCGTAGACGGCTCTGCAGCATTTCTGCCACCGTCCTCCTTTTCAGCGGCGGCAGCCTCTCTCCGCGCACGCCGCTCCTCCATCCTCCTCTTGTAGCTGGAAGCCTGCCCCCGGCTCTTCCTGGGCGACTTCCGCTTCACTTTTTGGGCCTCCACGATTTGTGCCGGGCCCTTGGCGGACGCCTCAAGTCCTGAGGACGAGGCGTCGTTGTCAGTTTTTCTTTGGCTTGACAAGGCCGTGGTGTGAGAATCACACAGATCGTCGGTGAAAAAGGTTTTTTTTAAGTTGGTATCCATATGATTCCCACGAGTAGGGGAGATACACTACGTCAACCCGGGCAGAGATCCCTTTACCCGGGCAAGCCTACATTTACCAACCAGGGGGGCAGCCGGTGCCCTGGCTGGAGCGTGCTAACGACAGAACAACCCATCTGCCATGCATCTTCTCGCCGCACGCCAGAACTTAAGATTCTGGGTGATTTCCGAGTCCGAATGTTACTTCGAACTCTTTATAGAGGTTGTCTTCCTCGCGGTCCGGGCGGTTAAGCCAAGACCCTCGCTCCTGAAACTAAGACAAGCAAAGAATCAGGTTTACGATGTGTGGGCGGTGGCAAGTGCCTGCCCAGCCCTCAAATGAATGAGTGACTGAGCCCGTCCCGATATTTCGCGTCCTATAACCTCTACTACGACTGTAGTAGAGTAAGGAGCGAAATCGCGCAGATATTCGCTACGGACGACAGTACAACAGAAGAACTGGGGACCGCCGCCCGCACCCAGGGTACACCGCGTGGAGGTTTCTGGGATAGTACCCCCTCGTACGATCACCTACGGGTAAGATATGGGGTGGTGAATAGTATTCTTACTCCGTCACCACACGGAAGAAATATTAGTGAATAGGTTAAATATTGGTATTCCGTCGCGCGTATTGTGTATTGAAGTTCACTGCTGGAGATAGGCCTCTTGAATAGAGATGTTCCAATCGTCATGCTGAACAGACAGGTTGACAATCGCAGTTGGCTTTATAAGTTTGAAGGGTTGCTTATTCTCCTACTGGTCCCTCAGCCGGCTTTATAAAATCCACATATTCTGTGAGAGTTTTTTTTTTATTGATTATGATGGCAAACGAGCAAGCAGCAAACCTGATGGTAATTGTCACTGCCGCCCATGGACCTTTGTTATACCAAGGTCCGCTGCCTATACCATTACAATCCCCAAACCCACCCAGTTGGGCTTCCGGCTCTCTCGCTCACCGAACGAAGCGCAATAGTATATTGCCATTACTAAGACGTCGATGTACTGCTCAGTGTGGTACTACCCCGGACGGACCGGCCCGCGGCTGTAAACAGAGAACTGTCAACAGCGCGATCCTACAACTAATGATATGATTTATAAACCGTTACCAGTGCTCATAAAAAAAACACGATATAACAAGTAAGATCTAAAGAAAGTTATATTTAAAATTCAATAAAGAGAGTTAAAATTTTTATGCTTTATAAGTTTTGATTTCTGATGTTTAAGAGAATATTTCATATTTGAAATAAAACAATTTTTACAGATTCTATCGTGTTTGTCTTTGGTTTTTCTAGACGTTTCAAATACTTTACAGCGTTCATGGTCACGGGAGTACTAAGATGTCTCACGTCCAACAAGTCACCGTTATTACAAACATTCTAATAAAAACCTTTAATAAATAAAATAAAAAATATTAATTCTCTTGTACCCGAAGACGCTGTAAAGCGTTCGAAACGTCGAAAATATAAAAATCAAATACAAACACGATCAAATTTGTAATATAGCTTTCATTTAAAATTTATAAGATTTTGTTCTTTTTAAACGGTTTTTCTTTTCCTATTTGTTTTTAATTAATTAATATTACGCAATCTATTTAAAGATTTTAATCTAAGAGAAAGGACTAAAAGTCATATAATCCTAGAGAGAAACTTTAAATACGAAACTTCCGAACTGATTTTAATAACTTGAAGTTTAACAGTCCTAGCAATCTGAAACCACTTGGACATAGACAATACCGAGTAAACAACAAGTAATTTAATATAAACTCGACGGCAGCTCGGGCGAAGAAACCCAGTAGTTTGAGAGACAGTATAATTAAGTCACAATAAACTTAATGATTTGTGGTAACTTAATTATACAAGTTAGTAAGAAGATACAAATAAAATCAATCTTTATATAAATGTAGACGAGAAATGCAGTCCTCCCATGATCATGATCCCTATAAAGTGTTGGAAACGTCGGGAAATAAAAAGTCAAATACAAACGCGATAGAATCTGTAAAACTAATTTTCTTTCAAATGTGTGACACTTACGTAAACATCAGAAATCATAATGCTGAGAAATTTAAATGGCGATAAGGTTTCGTATAGAGTTAGATTTTCTGCGTTGTAATAATGTTAGAATACTACTCTTTTTCTTGATTGTGGATGTTTTAGAAGACGAATAAGGCATATAATATGCGTATAACATCTATGCAAGAGAAGGTGAACTTGAAAGAAAACCCTATACCAACACATCTGACTAGCATAGTATAGTACGTCAATTTCCCTTTTATGGATATGATTGTTATATTGGAATGTATATGAACTGAGGTGATGATAATGTTTGGCATATAGCGAGAAAACGCTTTTTTATTCATCCATCAACCTTTCGAAGTCCATTATTAGAGATAGGGATCGCAAAGGTGAATAATATTATAATTACCATGCTTGATTGGATTAGCGTCCGCAGTTGGTGCCATAGGTTTTCCAGGAGCGTGTTACTAGCCATTCTCCTAGTGAATCCTCAGGTAATTGGTACGACTTTGTACGACTCTCACGGGAAATTGAGGGTTGGTGATATAATGTTAAACTCATCATTAGAAAGGTGAACTTTTTTTTTATACGTAAAGCAAAGACGAATTATGACAGAGTGGCCATTCTTCTTCTTGAATGTGTACTTTTTTGCATCAGTGGTACTTGTGCATCATCATCATCGTCATCTTACTCGTATCTCAATTACTTGTGGTCGACGCAATCATCATTTTCCTATTCTTATCCTAATTACTTGGGGTCGATACAATATGTACTCTTCTTTCATATTATATATTATCATAATTATTGTAAAAGTTATTGGCAATAGTTTTATGACCGGCCACCTGCCAGACATCTACCCTCCTTGGGAATGTAATTGTTGACTAAACGGCATCAGATGGAGTTGGCCCAGATCGAAATAAAGCTGTTAGTAGTATTGTTCAACATCCATGAGCAAAGTAAGGATTAGTAATATTCGTAGCCGCTACAATACAGCAATTATATATATTAAAGTAGTTATGTTTCCTTGATTATTTAGTTTATAAAGAAATATTAATACTTAAAACTAGTTAGCTCTTTCGTAGGTTACTTATTTAATGCTCATTTTATTTGAACGCCCGTCGTCCCACCAAATTAATAATAATATACACATTCAGCTGTGTGGCAGCAGCTAAGAATACTACCAACCCTTACTTTGTTCGTGGATGTCGTAAAAGACGACTAAAAGCCTTATATCGACCTGGGCCAACTCCATCTGATGGCGTTTCATCGACAATTACATTCTGAAGGAGGGTTGATATCTGGCAGGTCGCCGGTCATAAAACTATTGCCAATACCTTTTACAAAATGTATTATGAAAGAAGAGTACATATTGTATCGACCTCAAGTAATTGAGATAAGAGTAGGAGAATGATGATTAATAATATACACAATATATCAATCGTAATAGTTATTAATTCAGTAGTTGCCAAGAAAATGGCGACTGAGTTGAGGGCTTGACCGCCATTGTTATTACATTTTGTCATTTGTTAACATTTATAGATAATTCTTGCTATTTTTTATCGAAGTGTAATGAAAATTATAAGCCTATAATTATTTTTTCTTAAACAAACCAATTAAAGCAATAGGTAAGATTTTTTTTGGCATCCAACTAGTAGTTCCTGATATACGGATTCAAACAGATTCAACAGATTTACACTAGTGGGTAATATAAATAAAAAACTTTTGATTTTTTTAATTAGTATGTTTACATTATTTTAAAAGAATTCTCCTAAAGAAGAACATTATAATACCTATTAGATTAAATGTTTAAGAAAACGTAATAACAAGTAATAAAAAAAAAACATAATACAATTGACACAAAACTAACAAAACGAAATTTACAAATAATTTAACAGAATAATAAAATTACGCTTCCACACATATGAGTATCTTTAAGCACAGATTAAAACGGTAAACGGTTGAGTGATGTCAAACGGACAAAAAACATCTCGAATGCCCACCGAATTATTTTGTGAGAAAAAAAAGTAGTCCAAGAAGCGAGCCCTGAGGCACGCCCGTCCATACCTGTTGTATTGGGGAGCCTCTGTAGACAGACAAAATAAGCAATTCCATTTGATCGGACCCATATTTGCCCACCACTAGAGACTTGGCTGTGTAAACATTAGGCCTCACGTCCGCAAATAACGCGGTGTTGGTGCATTCGAAGGTTTCGGTTGAGTCAGGAGAAATTATTTAGATATATGATAACGAATATGGTAATTTTTGTTTGATACTTGTAGTCTTGCTGTGTGAAAAGAAATGTAAATGTCGTAATAATACCAAATTTTTACTCAATTCTAACTAGTATTTGTTTGTAGTAGGTACCGTTTGTGGGATCAAGTCAAGTCATAACCATTCGCATTATAATTGATACTTGTATTAGGTATATCATGGTTCGAAGAGCATTATACTGCAGCTAATAATTACTAAATATGTATACAATTTTATAAAAAAAAAGGAAGAAGACATTAAGTAAAGGAAATAAATAGCCCTTGATTTTCTTGTCGGATATTTTCAGTGGCGGTCACGTGCCGATTTTGGTAGTTTCTTGGATTAATTTAAAATGCAATATCAAAATCGATATGTGTATATGTGGGCACATATGTATATACTATCGATTTTGACATTTTATCGCAAGGTTTATCCACAATAAATTATTATGAATTTGTAGTATGTTTTATATAAAAGGTTTATTTGCTTTAACATAAGTATGATTTAGGTATTTTAAAATATAGGATCAATTTCAATTTTACCTATTTGTTGCCACCCTTATACCTATTTGTTTACTTTAAACTTATCCCTTAATTGTTTATTTACTTCTCCAACAACGAGCCAGTTTTCTGAGAAAATTTTAAACTAGACAACCGCAGTTGTTTTTTTAAGTACAAATAAAATTTATTTATTTCTAACTTAATGACTTACTTGTTTCTAACTTAGTCGTCATCGGATTAAGAAATAAGTAGTCGAAATACATTTAGATCTAAGTTTAAAATTAGAATATTTACAACATAGAGAATATAAACAAATGGCGCTATCAGGCATCAAATATTTCCTCCGCATCACTATCCACCGGTAATGAGCCCAGAAGGTTGGCAGCATTACCACGTTAAAGTTACGATAGGTTTTTGGCGCGAATGTGGAAATGTCATGTCACGCTCTTGTATTATATTCATTTCTTTAGTGTTTTGTGGTGTTATATTGAATAATTTTGCTGGTATTTTATGCAATATGGTACAGTTAAAGTGCTGAAGTGTAGTGAATATGGTATAATAGTGGTTTACGTGTATTTTCATATTTGTCCAAAATTCCCAAAGAAAATCATTGATTTGGTTATCAGCACCCGATTAATGGTAACGACTTGACTTACTGACAGACAATGACTATTAAGGCTACATAATATGAAGAAATGATGAACAATGTATGAAAAATAATTAAATAAGACTTGGCTGTATGGGCTTTGATCCCTTTGCCTGTCCGAATGGACGAACAGAACCAAAAAAAAAAAAAAAAAAAAAAAAAGTTACGATAATTACTTATAATTTAAGGTAAAATAATTAATACAATATTTTTTATTACTTATTAAGACAAAAAAATAAATGTTATCTACTTAATTTATCGGTTGATTATAGTCCTTAAAATATAGCTTGATCTCTGTGACAGATAGCTACAAAACCAATGAAGTAATTTTGAATACGCGTCATGTTTACAATTTTATTATGTATTTTTTTTATTGCTTATGGTGGCAAAAGAGCTAGCAGCACACCTGATGGTAAGTGTCACTGCCGCCCACGGACCTTTGCAATACCAAGGGTATAGCTTAGACCGCTGCCTACCAATAAAATCCCCAAACCCACCTAGTTTGGCTTTCGGCTTTCTCACTCACCGAACGAAGCGCAATAGCACATTTTCATTTCTCAGATGTCGATCTTCTGCGAGAGTGTGGTACTACCCCGGACGGATCGGCCCGCGGCTGTAGACAAAAAACTGTCAACAGCGTGGTCCTACCACTATGATCGCCTATATTTTTATTCTTTACGTGCCAGTTATATCTCAACTGAATTATGAATATAAAAATATGAACATATACACCAATACTTGTACCTCATATGTTTTAAAATACTTAGTAACCATTTTATAAAAATATGATGCTTACACAAATACAAGGTCATACTGGACTGAGAATAAGATAGAGATGGGACAATCGATAAACGTAAATCGATAGCATTCTTATTAATTATTTATAAAAGATGTAAAACCAATACATTACCTATATAAACCACTTGGTTACTCTATAAAATAAGAATTTTGTGTTAATTTAGAATTCAGACATCAGTTATAACATTAATAAGACCATTTCTTTTATATTAAAAATATAAATTATTTAATAAAATAAACATGATTATTCATGAAATAATCAGTGACCAAGAACTCATCATCAATTACAGGAATGCTCCAGCGATGACGGTAATAGTGACGATGAACTTTAGCTTTAGTTTAAATTAAATAAAATGCATTGATTTAAATTCAATAATATTTTCATAGATTGTTTTCCATTTATGATCGATTCACCCATCCATTTGATTGAAATTCAATAAGATTTTCATACATTGTTTTTCAATTGCAGTAGCAAATAACTTTAAAAAATAAGGAATTAGGTATATCGACTAAAATACGGACTACATCGTAAGTGTCCGGCACTAGTGAGAACTGTCACAGAGATCATGCTATATTTTATAGACTATAAATCGTCCATTTTGTTTTAAAATAGTACATCTACTGACTTAGCTTTATTGCGAGTTGTTTGATAGAGTAAATTCAAAATATTTTCAAATCCCGTCGCAAAAAGATTTGTCTAATAAGGTTGATGTGTCTGTTTATTTGTGTCTGTCTATGACATCTTAGGTTCTAAACGAATATACTGCTTCCGTCATGGTTTTTCTTGAAAGTTAACGTGATCGAGATGATTCTTAACTACAATTTATAACTATCTGTTTACGCGTTTCAAAGTCATTAGCTGTTTTTGTTAGCTATCTCAGATGGAATGGGTATTTTCTTTACTTTTCGACATCACAGCTTTTTGTGTTTGTTTAAATTTCATACAACCTAGCATTTGAATACATACGTGGAACTGTATTTTTGAGTCAGCCTACCAATATTTTAAGTTTCTTTTAAAAATTGATACTAAATTCAAAGATATTTGTCTTAAACAGTGAAATTAATATTTAATGCACGGTATCACCGTGCATTAAATAATAAGTTTTTGTCTTGGGAGACTTTGCAAACCTACAATTCATTATCATAATCATCGCTCATGCAATACTGGACCTCCTCCACAGTAGGTTATATTGCCTTACGAATAAAGGGATACAAATTTTCCCCTAGACCAATAATTTATAGATAGCATAAAAATGTCTTATATTGTAATTGTATTGAATCCATGACATTCGCCATAAAAGAACTGTTCTTAGATTACTTCGTCATCTGCGCAGTCAAATCTTCATCTTTATTACAAGGGTGATCAAAATCATTATCCGTGGGGTAACGGTGTAAGAATATAGTTCACCACCCGTGGGTGATCGTAAGAGAGGACTAAGGGATATAAAACGCATATAACATCTATGCTAGAGAAGAAAAACTCGAAACAAAACTCTATACCAACACGTCTAACCAGCGTGGTATAGTAGGTCAATTTCTCTTCCATTATACAGGAGTCTCGAGCCCGATAGTGGGACACATATGAGTGAAGATGATGATGATCAAAACCATATAAACCTACACAGTAAAAGCTTTTTTGTTTCGTGTAACCAAGTTATTTCCTTTAAAGTATTAAAACAGCGCCCATAAAGTTCAAAAGCTGCTAGCTACTAAAATATATTATTTCTATTCAATCAAATTTCTACACTTTAAACTTAAGTTACCTTTATGATGAGATTTTGTAATACTTATTGGGATTTATTATTATATTAATTTAAATTATAAAAAAAAAAGAAAATTATATCTTTCCTGAATTGGTTTGTGACAGAAGTTGTAATCATAGTGAAACTCTAAAAAATACACTGTCTAAAACTGTCCGATAGCATTTTTTTAAGTGTTGCAACATCAAACGTACCCACGGTCAGCCGTAAATTAAAATTGCCGCGGGGAAAAAATAAGAGTGTGTGACACACTTAGTTTCCGTGCAGGCGCGTCTAATGCGGGCGAGTGGCCGCGTCATCCACAGCCCGTCGTTTATCTTCCTTAGTGTGGCCACACTGAAATAGCCGCGGAAATGTTTGCTATTTCATTTCCCGCCATCTTTGTTGGTTTGTTTGCAATTAGAAATGGAGGCAGTTCCGTTTTTGTGTCCACTATGTGAACCCTGTAGTTGAGATGATAATTGTTTGGATTTTCCGTTTCAACAATAATTTATGATATTTATGCGAGCATTACCTACTCATATAAAATAAAACTATATTTACGGTTTTTATCGCATTAATACCTGATTTTTATATTCCCGAATTTTCAAACAGATTTCAGCGTTCACATTTACGGGAGGACTGAGATTCCAACTTAAGATTGACTTAAGATCAAGGTTGAAATTATGATTTACTGAAGATATAATTTATAATTATCATTATTGACACATTTTTCGTTTTTCTATAATCATTAACTAAGTACTTATAATATGCTTTCATATTATCAATTCCTCGTGTAGCAAAAGGGTAAAATATTTGTCACCGTCCCTTACTTGCTCGTATAAATTGTCAAAATTGACTAAGGGGTATTCAGGAGAGCCGAGAGAGAGATAGAGAGCAGTTATCGCCTGGAAAACATATAACACAGTACAGTAGGTACTGCAATCGCCAAACCAACTGCCAAGCACGGTGATTACGGCGCTATTCCCCAAAAAAAGTGACATAAAGGCCGCACCTTGTCGCTACAAGGCGTATGTTATAGGATCAGCCTACAGAGGCCTGCCTGCAGAGGATGGTCAAAGGCTGATTAAATGATGATATTGTTAATATTGTCGGTGTTTGAAATTACTGAAATTTGCATTAAACTTAATTACGAGCGATACATGATTGTCACACAAGGGATAACGAACCCACACCTATTGGAAATTCGTGCCAATCGTGCTCTAACGGTTTTTCTTTAAATTAACGAAAAGGAAAATTAATAGTTTGTTTTATGATCACGTAGGACTATTAAGATTCCGTGTGGAGTAACTGAGTAAGAATACACATTGTCACTCCATATCTTGTCTTTAGGTGTAGTAAAAGACGACTAACGGATATGATGATATAATAATAACTAAACCGTTTCACGAGCGTGATATACTAGAATAAATTCCCTTCAATAGTGATGAAGTCTCTAAGAGGAGAACATATAAGAGGAAGTTTGAAAGTTGCGCCAGTGACGGAAAAGTTAAGGAGTGAAAGATTGACATGGTATGGACATGTGATGAGACGGGATGAAAGTAATGTTGTGAGGAAAGTTGTAAGTTTGAATGTTGAAGGTTTAAGGGGTAAGGAAAGACCGAAGAAAAGATGGATGGACGACGTGAAATATGACTTTATTTTGATAGACAAGGAGTGACCACAGAAATGACGTCTGATACAGTTGTATGGAACGAGAAGACATATTGCGTCGACCCCAAATAAATTGGGATAAGAGCAAGTTGATGAAGATGATGAGTGATGAAGTCTCGAGCCCAGCAATGGGACTTGTATGAGCCAAAATGATTTAGATTCCAACAAATTATCAAAATATACAAATTTTATGTTCCTACAGAATAAAATTAAAACTTTTTATCACAATCTATATCATTCTCTGTCGTCTTGTTTTCTCAGCACACCCGGCCGGGGCTCTAACAATACCGGTATTATTGTCAATGTTTATTCACGCACAATTTGCTGGAGTTTATTTAGCGTTGGCAACATTCACTAGGGGACGATAGCGACCCGATGCGTACGCAGTCCGAATCATAATGCGATTATTATGAACTGTTATGAACCGTTGATCAGGATTATCTAAATTTGATGTGATGATTTTTGTTAATTTATAGTATTTACATTAATATATGTAGTATTAATCTGTTGTGATTAGACATTTTCAAATTTTGGCGGGAATGTGAAAATGTCATATATTACTCTTAAATTTTATTCTATATTTTAACGTTTCATATTGCTATAATGATTTATTTTGTTGGTATTTTATGTAATATAGGTACTACAGACAAAGTGCTAGAACATGAAAGTGAATATTATATAAGTGATTTACGTGTATTTTTGTTTAATGCTAAAATTCGCAGATGAACCGTATATGTATTTGGTTATAATTGCTTAACAGTAACAAATTAACATCCTGACAGACAATTATTATAACTAAGTTGTTGTGGACTAGTGTAACATATAAATCTTGTGAATTTTGTAATAGGTAGGTACTGTTTAAACTGAAGGCGTCGTTGCCATAAAGTTTCATTAAAATAAAAAATAATTAAAATTGTTCATACAATCTTTATGAACGCATCGCAAAATTATTGGATACCTGTAGATACAATTTCTTTTAACTTTAAGACATTATAGTTTTAACATTAAAATAAACTATTCATGCGCAATTTCATTTTTATCATTTAATTTGTCAGATTTATCTAAGTGATTCTTATTAATAATGTAAGCGACTGCTGCCGTTATATTTTCAATTCGATAGCGTTTATTGTTATTGTGTAACGAACAGCATTTATTTTCTTCAAAGCAAGGCAATCTAAAGCAAGAAAATTTTTGAATAAAAGTTAATACATTTAAATCGCGAAAAAAAAATCCAACCTTAACAGATTGGGTCAAAGTCTAATCAAAGAGAACTATGCTTTTTTAGCTATGATACAAATTTAAAATTGTCTCCGTTTATTAATAATACTTTCATTTGTTAAAGCTTAATATAAATAAGTATATAATATTTCGTAATAAAATGAGTTAAACCTCGGCGACGAAGCTTGATGTTATGTAACCATTGACTTGCGATAAACACTCATAATTGAAAATAAATAAATAATTATTTTTAAAACTCAATCAACTTTGTAGTAAGTACAGGTTATTCTTAGATAAAATTTTACTTTCAAATTCATACGTCACCCTTCGCAAAATCCATTAGTAGTGAGCAAATATTGACAGGAGACCTGACGCGGGCGCACAAATAAAGTGCATGAACATCCGAACATTGCCGACAACAGCCGATAATAACCGATCATTGACGAATTCAACTAAAATTAATCTATCATGGACGCGTATCATCATCATCTATGCCCATATGTCCCACTGTTGGGCGTCAGCCTCCTTCATAATAAAAAGAAGATTGACCTACTACACCAAGCTGGTCAGACGTGTTAGTATAGGGTTCTAACTCGAATTTATGTTCTCTTGTTTGTTTGTGTTCTCGTTTGGTAAATAATTACCTATAATTATGTATAAATTTTTTAAATTGTAATTTATTTTTGATAATTCATTGCTGTGTGGTAGCAGCTACGAATACTACCAACCCTTACTTTACTCGTGGATGTCGTAAAAGACGACTAAGAGCCTTATAACGACCTGGACCAACTCTATCTGATGCCGTTTGGTCAATAATTTTAACGTTTAGTTTTTGAATTTTTAGCCGGCACGTGAAAGTTTTATTGTTTTTGGCTTTAAATTATTTTCATTATTTTATATGCTTTAGCATGTTTTAGTATTTTTTTTGACATTTAAACAAGTGTTTATAACTACTGCACTGAAACGTGATTTCTAAATGCCAGCTTCATAAAAGGGCTCAAACTCGCTCAGCGTGCTAAGGAGCGGGCTGTGCCTAGTATTTCTCTTCTCCTCTAAATTCAAGATACGGCAATCCGTAGAAGAGCGGGTGTAAGCGAAGTAGCTCGATGAATTAGCACGTTGAAGTGGCAATGGGCAAGCCACATTACTCGTCGAACCGACAACTGAACCGAGAGGTTCTCGAGTGGCGATCGCGAAACGGACGACGCGGACGTAGCGTAGGACGACTTCCCACTAAGTGTAGTCGTCTAGGTAATCTCGAGAGTCACAGGCAGCCGTTTGGATCCAGGTGGTACGGGACCGTTCTGATTGGCATTCTCGTAGCCCTTTGTCCAACAGTGGACGTCTAGGGCATGATAATACTTCAATAAGATGCCTATTAAATTTGTCAACATGAATCACAATTAATATAATATATATATAAATCTACTTGAAACTGGCAACAGTGGACTTATATTAGCTGATTGCGAAGTCAGAGTGATTATTATTAGTGGCCATTGATTCTTATCCTTTACACATAAGGTACCTACTAGCTACTGTTGAGTAAAGTTTCATTATCGAGCATAACCTCTTCTAAAAATTACGTGGAAAAATATATGTTTATTCTCAAAACATTATACATAATCACTTCAAAGTCAATGGCAGCGTGAAGCTAAATAAGCAAAGCAAATAAATAAGAATATTGTTTATATTAATAATGAACCACCAACACGCATTAGAAGGTAGCGGTAAGGTCAATTAGAGTTGTTAAAAAAGCAAACACGGTTATCGTCACATAGTTAATTAAAAACGTTAAATATACAAACATAAAAATACTCGGTATACTCCTGCTTCATTTACTTATGTTTTTTTTATTGCTCATGGTGGCGAACGATCAAGCAGCACACCTGATGGTAAGTGTCACTGCCGCCCATGGACCTTTGCAATACCAAGGGTATAGCTAGACCGCTGCCTACCAATACAAACCACAAACCCCAGCTAGGCTTCCGGCTCTCTCGCTTAGCGAACGAAGCACAGCAGCATATTGGCACTGCTCAGATGTCGATTTTCTGCGAGAATATGTTACTACCCCGAACGAACCGGCCACGGCCCGCGGCTGTAGACAGAAAACTGTCAACACTATAGTATACTATTAAAAGCTACGAGATAATAGTTAAAGTTTTGTTATTAGGCAATTATTATGTTTAAGATTATTGAAATCTGTAAGTCTGATCATATATCACTTTAATTCTACGGTTTCGTCTGTTATGAATTTCTATAACAGTATTTAAATTCAAAATAATGTATTATGTGTTATCCTCGTGGAAATTACACATAATTTTGATGTTTTAATTTAAACGAATAAATTACCATCGGTTACGGCACGTCACTGCCATTGAGAAGACCCGGTTAAATACTCAGCGCATTTAATTACTAAAAAAAGGCTGGCTGTCTTTTTTTTTAGAAATCTGTTTTATAAGGGACTGGAATAGGTATAAATGGCACAAAAAGGACCTTTTTTTTTTAAAGTCAGTTTTATAAGGGATTGGAATAGGTATAAATGCCACAAAAAAGGACTTTTTTTTTTAGAAGTAACACTTTTGATATGACTTTAGAAAAAGTACTCGATGTTTAAAAACATCGATGTTTTCATCCGATACATCGAAAGACATCGATGTACAGTTTCGATTTATCGAATCGAAAAAAACATCGAATTTTTTTCAAAGTGGACACCCCTAGAGTGTACCTAGTACTAGAAAATTATTATCACTTTTAGTGATTACATGGATTTATTCATAAAGAGGGATTCTTTAGAAAATTATATTTTGAGGCAAATGGTAAAAATCGTATGTTGACGTTAGAACCATATTAACACATATGTAAATTAAAAAGTCTGAAAGTACAAGAATCATCTGAATTGAAGTGTACACCAGGCAAAGTCGATAAAACCATGTTCGGTTTTATTCAGAAAAAAATAAACAATTTAATTGAGAAACGCCTCTCTTTTTTTTTTGAAGTCGATTAAAAATAATAAACACAGTATGAATCAAATTATAAAATTAAAATATGTATTATACTGGAACCGCCATAATTAATTTCGAAGGAATTCGCATAAATTAATTGTCACGTCCTAAAACTTATCTATATTACAAAATTCATCGGCTAGTCAGTAATTACTGACGGTCAGTAGCCGTCAGATGCACGCTTATGCCTACGGCCCCTCGTTTAGTCCCTTATTTAGCCCCACGCCCCCGGTAGCTAAGTCCTGGCCAATTTCACGCCAATCGCGTCATCAAACGCACGCGTTGGTGCTAAGTGACCGTTCTGTTGTGTAACTATTTATTTTCTTTGCTTAGAATGATAATTGGTGGGTATTCTGTTCCTAATATCTGTTAATATCATTGGATACAGTCCCTAGTATTGACAAAAATATTGTCAGTTTAGAGAGAAGAACAATAGAATTCAGTACGATTGTTTTGTGTAGTGTTACTGACCTTTAAGCATACTAAAAAAGTGTACATAACAAGTCTGCTTTGGTTTTTGCTAAACAAAGTAGACATTTAATGAAACTGGTTGAGTTATTTTGGGTGATTAGCACAGATGACATACATACACATACATATCATCACGCCATATCCCTTGCAGGGTAGGCAGAGAGAACAGAGTGCCAGAGAACTCTATCCTTGCATACTTCACTCGCTTCCTCAACATTCATAATTCTCTTCATACACGCTCACCGGTTTCGGAGACTCTTGATTCCACCTTCCTTCAGTACGTGACCGATCTGGTCTAGGTAGGTTAGTCTCGGTCTCCCCCGGTACCTACATCCTTCCACTATTGCATTGTATATCTTCTTAACCAGACGTTCGTTCAGCATTCGTTCCACGTGTCCGAACCATCGGAGCATTCCCTTTCGCATCTTTACACCGATACTCTCTTTCATACCTACTCGCTCTCTTACGTCGTCGTTACGAATGCGATCGATCAGCCTAACTCAACAAATTTTCCGTAGAGATCGCATTTCGACCGCATTAATTTTACTTTCATACTCTTTGCTCCATACCCAACTCTCGCTTCCATATAGTAATGTTGGGGCAAGCACTGCGTTATGTATTACTACACGTGCCTTCTGGCTAAGGTAGTGGCTACCGAGAAGTTGCCCCAACGCTCTATTCACTCTATTTCCCGTATTCACTCTTCGCTCTATATCAGTGATGTACCTTCCATCTCGGCTAAATCCACATCCAAGATATACAAATTCATCCACTTGCTCTAGTACATCATTACCTATTGTTACTCTTACATCTTTTCTGGCTTCATCTCTTTCAAAGACCATTATTTTGGTTTTGCTCACATTCACGCGTCACGCACAGACGCACAGATGGCAAATATCTGATAATGAAATCTAACTTTTGTTAAGAAGGATTTCACAGGGTATAATACTAGCACCTATTCCATTTTTATTAATGATTATTCTTACCTTATATTATTATAATGATGATATATGTATATATTTTTTAAATAAAACACAACCTTAAAATAATTACTTAAATCACGAAAATATTTACAGAACAGGCGTGCAGGAAAGCACAGATTATACTTAGACTTATGACTGAGGGTCACACCAGGAATAGTCCTGTAAAGTTTATTAATATTTGCTACTGAGACTAGTACGCCATCTGTGGCGTAGAATTCAAAACAGAATCATACTGGATCCATTATTTACGTACATTATATATAATATGTTGTATATTTTTTTTTTTTTTTTTTTTTTTTATTGGTGGGCTATGGGTGCGTCTCGCCCCGCTGAATCGGTCCGGGGTGACGGAAAGGCGGCGCGTGACCCCATAGACCCACCGTAAAACCTTCTCTCTTCGCCGTGCGAGCGGACCACCGGTACTCGATTTTAACTTCGGTGGCCCGCCCGGCGGTTTACCCTCGCGGGTTCCTCTCGTCGGCGCCCCGACAGATTTCGCCGTCGGGGCGTCGCCCTCACGCGGTGGCCTCACGTCGGGTGACCGGACAATTCCCCGGTCCGATCACCCGAGGCCTCGGTTAGGGCGGCATCAGGCGCAGGTATTCGCGCCTGCGCCGCCCCGGCCGCTGACGGCGGCCCGGGTCGCGGGATTCCTCCCGGACTCGTTCCGCCGCCTCCTTCTGCGAGATGACAGCCTCGCAGAAGGCGGCGACCGCGTCCCAATTCCTGACGCTGTCGACCATCGCTCTCGCGACAGCCGGCAGCGTCAGGTCGGCACCGATAACAGCGACGAGGTCACGGCGCTGCCGGTCAAAGCCCGGACACGCCTCCAGCGTGTGTTGCGCCGTGTCCTCGTCACTGCTGCAATGGTGGCAGAACGAAGTCCACTCCCTACACGCGACCGTGTGCAGGTAAAAGCCGAAGCATCCGTGCCCCGACAACACCTGCACCAGTCGAAAGGAGAGGACTCCGTGCCGCCGCTCCATCCACTCCATCAATACGGGCCGGAGAGCCTCGACGGTGACGACACCGTGTCTAGGCCTCTCCAGCCGCGTAGCCCAACGGGCGATGACGTCTCGGCGGGCGTCCTCGCGCCAGGTGGCTATCTCGCTCAGCGATGGGGAGCCACCTTCGTCGCGCAGTGAGGTCACCCGCCGGTAGAGGTCGGAGAGCATCTCCGCCTCTAGGTCCCACGGGGGTGTCCCGGCCAGTAGGCATGCCGCCTCGGTCGATACCGTGCGGTACCCGCGAATGGCTCTGACCGCCATGACTCTCTGGGGTCTCCACAGAACAGCCCTGAGCTGGACGTTCAGAGCCCTCGCCCACACGGGTGCGCCGTACATGGCCATAGAACGGATCACCCCCGCATACAGCCGTCGGCCCTCGAAGCTGGGTCCGCCCACGTTCGGCATGAGCCGCGAAAGGGCGGACGCCGCGCCGACCAGCCGTGGAGCAATTCGGCGAAAATGCTCCCGGAACCACCATCGCCCGTCGAGCACCAGACCCAAGTACTTCATATGGGCCTGAATGCTGATGTGGACGGAGTTGACGACTAGCGAGACGCCGATTGGCGGCCTTACGCGTGGCCCATGGAACAATAGGGCCTCCGTCTTATTTAGGGCCACCCTGAGCCCCAGCGCCTCGATTCGCCCGACCATCTCCTCGGTGCCGAGAGTGGCCAGGCTCGCCGCCTCTTCGAGTGTCCTGCCCCGGGCTGTGACGAGCGTATCGTCAGCGTAGCATATCACGCTCAGCCCGGGGGGGAGACTCCCTCTCAACGCCCAGTCGTACCCGATGTCCCACAGAGTCGGCCCCAGAACCGACCCCTGTGGAACGCCGCACGACATGGTAATATGTTGTATATAGAAGTGTCGTTAAATTACATAATTACGTAGCTAGAGAAATGTTACGTTGTAAAAAAGTAAGAGACGTTTTGGCTAAATGTTTTATAGCTTAATATTTCAACTGCGAAATATTTAAGCATATCATGTGAGCCATGAAAATAACGTCGTTTGCACGACATGTTTTGACACCCGATGCCCCTCGTCCACCCTGGTTCAATTACGATAGTATTTGTTGTCAAAATATATGCGCATGTGTCCAACCCCTGTCAGAGGCACTTAAGTGTCTGTATTTTTATGGAAAACATTATCGTATATATTTTCTTTAAAATTTGAGGGCATATGAGTGTGATGAGGAAGTAAGAATATAATTTTCCAACCCCTTTCTTACCCGTTACTATCGTAAAAGACAAATAAAGGACATGCAAAAGACATCTAAGCAAAAGAAAAGACACTATTAAGCTCTAGGCAAATATGACCAACATGGTCCATCCATTCACCCATGCCTCAGCCTGTAGACTTTCACTGATCGCTATAGGCCCTCCCCACTCGAAAGAACCTTGCCACTTACATCCAGTGGCTTCCTAAGACTTTTAAGACATTGTCAGTCAATTTAATGGGGTAATCGTCTTACGCTGCGTTGTCCGATATGTGGGGCACATTCGAGAACCTTTCTTCCCCAACAGTTGGTTTGACGAGCGATGTAGCCAACGCTGTAGCCATCATTACCGCTTTTACGTGCTATTTCTTCGGGCTATATCGGTTACACTTATTATTCTACTAATTATTCTTCAGCTATTCTTCTACTTCTAAACCTTGTAATAATATGTTCAACCAGAGTGGTATTCTAAGTCAATTTCCTACCTATTGCGGAGAAGTTTCGAGCCCAGCAGACGTTTATGAGCGGAAATGATGATGTTGAGTAATTTCGTAACATTTGTTTAGTATTTGTTTTTATAATACTTATTTTGTTCTTACTTAATGTTAAATGGTAATCTTTTTTTTTAATTAAGAGATGTCTTTCCATTCCTTCATAAGTTCATACACGTTCACTATTGGGTAAATGCGTCTCCGTAATTGAGGAAAATGAGGTCGCTTAGATGCTGTTAAAAGTTTCTAAGAAGAGCGTTATCATTATTTTTCTGATGAGTCTCGGCCGATTTTCAAATTCCATATGTAATAATTTACCGGTACAGGGGTATACCGTGTAGCGACGCTATGTATTCTTAAGCCATTATCCTGTGGAGAAACTCTCCGCACATTACTTAGTATCATATAGTTTCATAGATTTTTCAATGTGTTTAGATTTATAAATTCAAATTCGTTTTGTCAATGTTATTATTTTAATCCGTTTCTGTGTAGTGACGGAGTAAGAATACTATTCACCACACCATATTTTACCCGTGGGTGATTGTACGAGACGACTAAGGGATATAAAACGCATATAACATCTATGCGAGAGAAGCCTATACGCCTATACCTAAGCCTATATCAACACGTCTGACCAGCGCGGTATAGTAGGTTAATTTCCCTCCCATTACGGAGGAGGCCTGAGCCCAACAATGGAACATCTACGAGCTGTGATTATGATGATGATTATTTTAGTCTCTGACTGTAGATTATAAATCTTTACGCTACACACTGAAACAAAAGTAGATATAGGATATTCACGCGTATTCGCGGTGCAAATAATAAAACATTTTTAGTAGGTACGTAATATTCTAGTAGATACGACATGTATCTCGATGTGTTTGGTCAGCCTTCAGAATGAATAAAATAAGGTCTAAAGGTGGAGACATTCTTACACAAACACAAGACGTGTTAAGCCGATGGATGAATATTTTGGCGATATGTATGCGGATACTCGAGTTGGCGCCGGTGTCGCATGTGGTTTAGTAGATCAACATTCAGCTCCGGCGTCCTCCGATGGCATCAGTATGGATGAAGTTGAATGGGCGATAAGAAGTTTGAAAAATTGTAAGGCAGCGGGCATTGATATGGTGTCTGCCGAGATGATCAAGCTTGGTGGCTCCTGTGTCTGGGAGGCGTTCCTGTTGCTCCTCAATTTATGTTGGAGCTTGGGAATGGTTCCCAGGGACTAGAATAGCGCAGTCATCATGCCTTTGTTTAAAAACAAGGGTTCACGTTATGACTGCGCAAATTACAGAGCCTAAGCTTGACCAGTTTGGCAGCAAAAGTGAAGTGTATGGTAAAATTATTGAAAGGAGAATGAGGATGGTGTTCGATGGTTTACTGTGTGAGACACAAGGAGGTTTCAGAAGTGGAAGGGGATGCATGGATCAAGTGTTCTCTCTGCACAACATTGTGGAGAAGCATCTGGCTCTAGGTCAGAGGGTTTTCTGCAGTTTTGTGGATCTGGAGAGAGCATTTGACACGGTTGTACGAAAGGAACTTTGGGACATTTGACCGGAGTATGGTACTAACGGTAAACTGCTACAGGCTGTGCAGTCGAGTTCCATGGGCTGTAGAGCCTGTGTGCAGCTGGATAATGGAATGTCGCCTTGGTTTGACGTCAATATCGGCGTTAAGCAGGAGTGCGTTCTGTCAGCCAAAAGGTGGTCAAAATAATGGTCTTTGAAAGAGATGAAGCCAGAACAGATGTAAGAGTAACAATAGGTAATGATGTACTGGAGCAAGTGGATGAATTTGTATATCTTGGATGTGGATTTAGCCGAGATGGAAGGTGCACCACTGATATAGAGCGAAGAGTGAATGCGGGAAATAGAGTGAACGGAGCGTTGGGGCAACTTCTCGGTAGCCACCACCTCAGCCAGAAGGCACGTGTAGCAATACATAAGGCAGTGCTTGTCCCAACATTACTATATGGAAGCGAGAGTTGGGTATGCAGAAAAGAGTATGAAAGTAATGTTAATGAGGTCGAAATGCGATCTCTACGGAAAATCTGTGGAGTTAGGCTGACCGCATTCGTAATGACGACGTAAGAGAGCGAGTAAGTATGAAAGAGTGTATTGGTGTAAAGATGCGAAAGGGAATGCTCCGATGGTTCAGACATGTGGAAAGAATGCCGAACGAACGTCTGGTTAAGAAGATATACAATGTGAAAGTGAAAGGATGTAGGTACCGGGGGAGACCGAGACTAACCTACCTAGACCAGATCGGTCATGTACTGAAGGAAGGTGGAGTCAAGAGTCTTCGAAACCGGTGAGCGTGTATGAAGAGAATTATGAATGTTGAGGAAGCGAGTGAAGTATGCAAGGATAGAGTTCTCTGGCACTCTGTT
The DNA here is from genome assembly GCA_905163515.2 of Lymantria monacha. Classification (NCBI taxonomy): domain Eukaryota; kingdom Metazoa; phylum Arthropoda; class Insecta; order Lepidoptera; family Erebidae; genus Lymantria; species Lymantria monacha. Next base: position 27,228,759 of record LR991100.1, read on the forward strand.
CTCTCTGCCTACCCTGCAAGGGATATGGCGTGATGGTATGTATGTATACGATATGTAGTTTTTGTATTTATTTCAAATACCACTTGTTAAAAACTCAGCAACATTAAAACTTATTTCTAAATTACTTATATAAGCTTTCGATGTCTGTTATAGAAAGAAAATTAATGTATCATTGTAGTATCATAAAAAAATCATTTAAAATATTTGTAAACACGCCCTTTCGTGTCATTTAACCTTTCGATAAAGATCTAAAACGCCCTCGAACCGCCATTGAATAACCATGAACTGCTATGGAATAGCGCTACGTTCCACATTTAAATTAAATCGAGATGCACAGATAACAAAATGTACGGTGGTCCATTGACAACACAAAGAGTATTCGATTTAGAATCGAATGTGTTAGCAGTTTTTTAGGGTACCACTGGTTATATTTTAATTTTCTAACTATGTTTATTTATTGTATAACTTTTAAAATAGTATGTTCTTCTTCTTTTTTAGTTTTAGTAATCAGCAGCTAATATACGTTGTTATTAGTGTTGAATGAATTTATTTTGAAAGTTGATTTTATAATTAAAGTCGTTGTTAATCAGTAAGAAATTTTGTCGCATTTAGAAAAATCGTGGCACCGTAAACTGCCTTGCGAGTTTCGGTAGAATACGAAAACACACGTATTTCTTCCACTACACTTTAGCACTTTCTCTACATTACTTTATATAAAATGCAATCAAAATTATACTTCATAACATGCCAAAATACTAAACTTTGGAGTATAATATATATGAAGACCGCAACATAACATTTTCGTATACCCCTCAAAACTCCTAACTGCAATATTAACAGAAACTTTAACTACAGTCGTTGTGTCGAAAAATATTATAACAAATGTGAGGTTTTAGATTTTACCATTAAAATTGAAATGCTAAAATGTAATCACCTAATATTTATTAAAATAGATTATTTTGAAATATGATTTCACATACGAACCAGGTATTAGTATTCTTAGTGAAAATCTCATATTTATTTTAGCGAAATGTAGGCCAATTGCCAGTCTATATTAGCGACACTTTGACCTAAGAATTTTCTTTCTGTACAAATCGAGGTACTGTAAAAAAGTTTTCTGTAATATTTAAATTATCGGTACTATGTATTTACTATCGGCAAATGGGTTTTGAAAATTGAATGATTTCAAAAAATTACAAAATTTGATTGGACACGGAACCCATAGATTCTAAAGGCAATAATTTTTTTGATGAAGCACAGACTTCATATAATACAGCCACACAATGGAGTAAGACAGAATGGGGAGTAATATTTTATTGAAAGACCCTTTCGGTTAGAGTGTTGTGTAAATAGAAGCCAGACGTGTGTAATGTGTGGAATATTGCCGTTGTTGCCGAATTTTTGTATTACGTATGAACTTTTGTATGTGAAATCGTTTTAATATGGCTTTCAGACAATATTTGTCTTCACGTTGGTACATTATTGAGCTATATACACTATAATTATAATATGAATTGTTACGAGTTTGTAAATAAATGACATTATATAATTTTGCTCATAAGACATGGTCCATGTGCTTGTTTACTAAATTGTATGTTTGTATATCTTTCGTTGGTGGTCTTAAATATAAATAAATACTATTGTGTTTCTTAATAAACTTGAAAGACCTGTTTGTAATATTATAATATTAACCTATTGCTAATCTATATTAAAATAGATTTTTATTTAATATATACGAGTATGTCCATTATAGATATTGAAACCATGATGTGCACTAAACCGACTTCATTAGAAAGGCGATTATGAAGATGATTTTAGACTTAAAATAATGTATTAGGACACGATAGGCGATACGTGTTAACTAATTGATTTTCTTTAATTTATACAGAACAGCGTTTGTTGGGTCAGCTAATGATAGTTTAAAATTGTTTGTCTGGTTGAATATACTTATAATCATGAGTCTAATCTCCGTAAAGTTTAGACAAATTTTGCTGGCACTTTAACTGACCTGAAGATTTTAGTAAAATAAGCAATATTTTTTAAAAGATATATCTACTATCTGCGCTAAAAAAAATTAAAGCTATCAAATTAGATGACGTAATTTTGATAAAATTATTCACTCATTGTAAATTAATTACGGAAGAACGGCTGTGGACCCAGTTTTCTTTTTCTTCTCATCTCGTTTCAGTTTTATTTTGGTTTTCATTAATTTTTCATTAATTGATTATTACAATATTCATGGAAATGGATCTGAGTAAGAATATAAAGGTTACCACGAAGATGATCGTTGTATCTTTATTCTGTCACCAAACTTAGAACGCGCCTTAATTAACTATAAGTTCGTAACAAAATTCTTTACAACAATCGAAACTTTTTATTAGGATGTGAAGGAAAATAATGGAGAAATCTAAAGAGATATCTACAGGAATATTCCAAAGATCTAAACGAACATAATTGTAAGCTTTTGAAGTAACTAAAATATTCTACAAAGCAGTGCAGGAAACCATCTCGTCTAGTGTCATTAGGAAAATGACGGGCGGCTTAAATGTTACCAACGCTAAGAGATTAATTTCTACCTCGTGAAAGTATCAATTTTAATTTTTACCCTCCACTTTTATAATTTGCGGGAATGGATGAAATGTGATTAAAGTGATTTCGTTATGAGTTACGACTAAATATTTAAAACTCGTCTGCTTTGAAATAGATACATTTATTGTGAATTATTTTAATTTTAAAAAGCAACATTGTTTGATTCATTTGAGCTCATATATGTCTCCCTCCCACTGTTCTGCTCGAGCCTCCTCCATAATGGAAGAGTAATTGATCTACACCACGCTGGTCAGACGCGTTGGTATACGGTTTTGTTTTGAGTTTTCCTTCTCTCACATAAATATTGATGCGTTTTATATCCCTTAGTCGTCTCGTACGATCACCCACGGGTAAGATAGGAGGTGGTGAATTGTATACTTACTCCGTCACCACACGGATTTTGTTTTTAATTGTTTGATTAAAATAGAGCAATATTAAATTCGAACATAATTTATATTGAATGTTTTATTGAAACTTGTATGAGTTATACTTGTTTAGTTGTACATCATAGCGGGCTGCTTGTGTTCATAAAATAAAAAAAAAAGCAAATGGCCGACGTCGTCTGTAAAGTCTATTTCCGAAAGATAATTTTATATGACAACGTCATAAGAAAACGTTGATGAAAAAGTGCATACTTTTATGAATTTAACAAACAAACAATGTAAACTACATTAACTTTTCACTTCATTTTAAAAACAGTTTACAAAACAGTTCACGTCAAATTCTTAAAATGCAAGAACGCTAGGGCCGATCGTGCCTATCTATCGCTTGTTCCACGTTCTCACATGCACGCTCAGCTCAGGCGGAACGTAACACATTTTCGTGCGTACAACCGGCCTTTATCAATTTATAAGACGTATCACATCAAAAAATTTAGGGCGTTATTACAATAGATATACACGGTAGACATGAAACTCTTGTCATCATCATCATCAACTTGCTCTTATACCAATTTATTTGGGGTCGACGCAATATGTCTTCTCCTTCCATACAACTCTATCAGACGTCATCTCTGTGGTCACTCCTTGTCTATCCATGTCATGTTTCACGCAGTCCATCCATCTTTTTTTCGGTCTTCCCTTATCCTTTAAGCCTCAACAACATTCATACTTAAAACTTTCCTTACAACATTACTTTCATCCCGTCTCATCACATGTCCATACCATGTCAATCTTTCACTCCTTAACTTTTCCGTCACTGGTGCAACTTTTAAACATGACACTTTTGTATGACAGGAAAATACAATTCTAACTGCAAAGTTTGAGTATTATGCCTGTACAATGTGTAAACCATGTCGGGTAGATGGCGCACGTCTCCTTAAAGACGAGAATATAATACGATGCGAGAATTGAATATCCTACAATAGTTCACGGCGATGTAAGTAGCAGCACGATTGGAACGGATTTCGCGTGGGTTCGAATCCCACTTGTGACAATCATTTTTCGCTCGTAATCGGGTTTTTATAAATAATCAAGCATAAGAAAAAAATTAAAATGCTAAATTTCAGTAATTTGAATAACATGAAAATATTTTAATTATTCATCAACCAATTTTGAATTTATTATTCAATTATTTATTTAAATTTATAAAAATGAGAATATTAAGATATATTTATGTCTTAATCTTCTCTGATACCCGAGGGCAAGCGAAAGATTACTGCCACTTTACTCAACACATTGTTTAATCCATTTTTTACCCCACCACCTTTTATCATACAAAAATTTTGTGTGTATGTAATATATTTAAACTTTTACATCATCTCAGCTCATATATGTCCCACTGTTGGGCTCGAGCCTCCTCCATAATGGGAGAGTAATTGACGTACTATACCACGCTGGTCAGACGTGTTGGTATAGGAACATTTACATAATAATATTAAATATTTTTTTATAGTGCTCTATAACTTTGGGCTCCCCTAAATCTCACCACTCATCTCTCTGGTGTGCTCTTCTCATCCACTCTGGTTCACGTGCATTCCTAAATATTTTTGGCTGGCTGTTCCTTGGTGTAACTCGATTGCCTATGCCTTATCTTGGCCATTTATTATCCCTTTAATTGCATATAAGTATGTGTCAGTGTCCATAAATATACGTATAATAATTTTGCTTTTAGTTAATCTATAGAAATCGAAGCTTTTTCAGTGTATAAAATAATGCGTTAATTTGTCACATTTACTTAAATAATTCAATCCGTTCAATGGTTTTGAAATTAGTGACTAAATTAGGTTATGTGTTTATTTTCTTAGCGATAGCGATTAGAATATTATACTCTCTCGCTGTTCGCATCGCATCATCGCATTCGCATGTTTCTTACAAGGTGAGAGTTTTTATATTATAATAGATTACTTAGGATTATTATGAATTTACAAACATTAAGATCCTGCTTAAGCCGATTCTCAAGAAAATTCTTAACTGCAAGCAATGCTTATGTTGGCCCTCGTCTTTCGAAATAAATAATATTGTTTTTCAAATTTGTACAGAATTTTGAGTTCGATAGATATCAAAGTGCTTTTTTAAGTTGGCACAACACTTTTCATAAAGAAACGTTCTAGTTGTTTTTTTTTGGAGGGAAGGTGTAAGTGTCACATGGTGCTCTCGTTGTATTCAATATCTTATTATTTTAACGGGTTAAATTAAATTATTGTGATGGAATTATGTGTAATGTGATGCGGTGGAATTGCTTGGATGTAGTGAATATATTATAACAGTGCAAAACATTTGTTTTAGTTTGCCACCAAAATTCTTAGATTATATATTAACCATTAACAGTGTGGCCATGGCAAAGCGACGATTTGACTAATTGATAGACGATGACTTTAAACGCAACGATAATAATTATCGTAATCATTATAAATTATTTATAAATAAAGACTTGAAGGCCTTAGTAACCATGCCATAATATTCTCAAAACAAAAGAAATTTAGTAATAGTAGGACCACGCTGTTGACAGTTTTCTGTCTACAGCTGCGGGACGGTCCGTCTGGAGTAGTGCCACACTCTCGCAGAAGATCGACGTCTGAGTAATGGCAATGTGTTATTGCGCTTCGTTCGCTGAGCGAGAAAGCTGGAAGCGCAACTGGGTGGGTTTGGGGTTTATATTGGTAGGCAGCGGCCTAGTTATACCCTTGGTATAGCAAAGATCCATGGGCAGCAGTGACACTTACCATCAGCTATGCTGCTTGCTTGTTTGCCACCAAAAGCAAGAAAAGTAAATAATAAGCAGTCACGTGATTGCTGGCAGATGTGAAACATCGAAATTATTTTGTACCAGTGATAGGCATAAAAGTACAGATTATGACAGTAACTAAATATGGCATGGTAAACAAATACAATATTACGAATTTTCTTCAGAAAATGATGACAGTTTATTTACATATACATTTATTTTCTATATATTAAAAAAAAAACAAAATTTATTTAAAACCGCGAGAACTTAATTATTCTCATCAGTAACTTGTGTAATATTTATATTCGATGTTGCCTCTGATGATACTAAGTACTGTGACAATTGGTCGATAATGACTGAAGTTATATTACAAAAGTATTAGACATAACAAATTAATATATTAAAATTAATATAAATGTAATGATTAAAATAAAATATATCTAAATTATTAATATTAAGACAATTAATTAATAATATTATTATTTTAATACAAAAATTATATTTTTTTCAATTTTAATTATAATATTATTTATTTCTGGTTGTATTAATCATGAGCAGGACAAATACGAGTAACATATAATAGTATTACAATAAAACGCACAATATAGCGTTAACATATAAAAGATTGCGGCGTAGGCGCGAGTATCTGCGCCTGATGCCGCCCTAGCCGAGGCCGCGGGTGACTGGACAGGGGAATAGTCCGTCACCCGCAGAGAGGCTGACCGCGGGAGGGCGACGCCCCGGCAGTTAGCTGGGGCGTCGACGGGGGATGATACTCGAAAGGGTAACCCGCCGGGCTGGCCACGGATGGCAAGGAAGCGGTACCAGTGGCCGGCCCAATGGTGATAGGGAGGGAATACGGTGGGTTATGGGGCCACGCGCTGCCCTTCCGTCGCCCCGGACGGAGCGGGCGACGTGTGTCTGGGCCATAGCCTACCAAAAAAAAAACATATAAAATATTAAAACATACATATCTATTATTAAGTAATCTCGGCAATGTATAATTATAATTTATAATATAATTAATAGATTAAATTAGTATATAAATATAATAAATAACAAAATGTATATATAAATATGTAATTTAATAATATAATATAAATAAATAATTATCAATAATATTGTAAATTAGAAATATTTATATATACAACTTTATCATAATAAAAATATTTTAAATAAATCAAGATAATGATCATAATATAGAGAAATTTAAATTAAAAAGTAATTAAATATTTTAATTATTAATTAATTTACATTATTACGCGAGCTCTGTGCGGCGAGTGAGATTGGCTTGGGTATGACATCGCGTCGCTAGGTCTAGGACACACTTCTACGTATAAGTACTTTTTTTTTGTGTGTCTTAGTTGTTAGCCTCAGATGGCTATGAAAACTTTACCCGGACTGTGGGTGAGCGCTGAGGGCTCTCAACCCGTACGTATTAAGTACATTTAGTACGTATAGTAGGGTACATATATTGCATCATATAGCGCGTCGATGCGTCGCTCACCACGGCCTCACTCTTACACGTCTAATCAGTTTACCCCTCGCCTATAGATGTTTCACATCAAAAAGAAAAAAGAAGGAAATCTTGTGTAGTGTAGTACTTTATAAATAAATAATTAACCAATAATATAAAATCACCAACACTGTGGTTAATGGATTTAATCAGCATTGTAAATCGGTTAAATTTTCCCTACTGCTATACCTCTACTTTCTCTACGACACTACCATAATAGAAATTGGCGGAAGTTCACAACCCAGTCGCAAAGCCATTGCATAAAACGAAAAAAGAAGAATCATCTCATCATCATCTCAGCTCATATATGTCCCAATGTTGGGCTTGAGCCTCATCCGTAATGGGAGAGAAATTGATCTACTATACCACGCTGGTCAGACGTGTTGGTATAGGGTTTTGTTTCGAGTTCTCCATCTCTTGCATAGAAGTTATATGTATTTTATATCCCTTAGTCGTCTCGTACGATCACCAACGGGTAAGATAGGGGGTGGTGAATTGTATTATTACTCCGTAATCACACGGAAAAGAAGAATATAAAATTATATTCAGGATGACTGTTTATTGAACAACACAAATTTCATTAGGTAATTATAGTCCATAGGAATTTATAACGACCTGGGCCAACTCCACCTGATGCCGTTTGATCAACGATTTACATTCCCAAGGAGACGACGACATCTGGCAAGGAGCCGGTCATAAAACTATAGCCAATAACTTTTACAATACGTACTATGAAAGAAGAGTACATATTGTATCGACCCCAAGTACCTAATTAAGATAAGAGTAGGCGAATGATGAGGATTCCATAGAAATACGGGTACGTATTTAATAGTATTTCGTGTAGCAATGGAATAAGAATACTTGCTATTGTCGTCACCCTTTACTTACCCGTGGGACTCGTAAACATTGGCTAAAGTTCTCATTAGGAGATTGGCATCTATTTTTTCCTGGAAACGTTCAAAATCTTACTGCGATTGCTAATCGACCTGACAAGTGTGACTATTACAGTATTATCTCATATTTAAAGAAGCCTCAGGGTAGGCAGAGAGAACAGAGTGCCAGAGAACTCTATCTCTGCATACTTCACTCGCTTCCTCAACATTCATAATTCTCTACATACACGCTCGCCGGTTTCGGAGACTCTTTACTCCACCTTCCTTCAGTACATGACCGATCTGGTCTAGGTAGGTTAGTCTCGGTCTCCCTCGGTACCTACATCCTTCCACTTTCGCATTGTATATCTTCTTAACCAGACATTCGTTCGGCATTCTTTCCACATGTCCGAACCATCGGAGCATTCCCTTTCGCATCTTTACACCAATACTCTCTTCCATACCTATTCGCTCTCTTACGTCGTCGTTACGAATTGTTGAACGTGTTCTCTCTGCCTACCCTGCAAGGGATATGGCGTGATGATATGTATGTATGTGTATGTAAAGAAGCCTCAAGTCTAACAGTGGACTGGTTAACTACTTTATATCGAGTAGCTTGTTCATAATTGCAGTCTGTCAGTAAATCACATCGTTACTATCAATTGGGCACTGACAAGCAAATTAAACACACACTCTTGGAGTTTTGGCAGAACATGGAAATACACCGAAATCAGTATTATATCATATTCAATACACTTCAGCACTTCTTCTGCATTATAATACATAAACTACCAGCAAAATTATTCAATATAAGATTGCAATACACTAGCGTATTGAATATATACATTACACTTTCATGTGCCCGCTAAAACTCCCTTTTTTACTCCTCACCACAGGATGTTACCGTAAACCAAAATAATAACTTATGCAATGGTAGAATACATTTCTATTTCCAGCATATAATTTAATATCTTTATGTGTGCGCATCTGAGCGGCTGCTTTAGTTTCCAGGCTGATGACGTCGACATCTGGCGGGATGGGGCACGTGAACAATATGGGAGGATTGGCTGCTTGTGCTGGTCCTGATAGTAAGCCGATGCAGTTCCCTCTTGCGCAGAGACGGAAGAGAAGAGTACTTTTCACTCAAGCACAGGTAAACATTTTTAATACGTTCGCTTATATTTAAATTTGTATCTATGTTTCTTACAGTCTCTTTTGAATGAACGGATTCCTAAACGGTTGGACCGATTTTGATGCATTCAGTGATATCTAATGTTTACGCAAGTATTACTCATTTGAAATAAAATAGATTCTATCACGTTTGTCTTTAGTTTCGAACACTTTACAGCGTTCATGGTCGTGGGAGGACTGCCCTCCCGTCAAGTACAAGTCATGGGAGAATTGTCCTCTCGTGACCATGAATGCTGTAAAGTGTTCCTGTGTTCGTAATGTCGGGCAATTGAAAATCAAATAACGCTACAGAATCCGTAAAAATAGCTTTATTTCAAATTTGATGTTTTTTTTATGTGTTGAACATACAGTATAGTTAAAAATGATATAATTATGCTAACAATTGCACCCGGTAGATGTGTAGGCTAGATAGGTGTAGGCGCTCATCAATAAGTTTTTCTATCTCTCAGGAAAAGTGCGTTAGCGATGGGATCAAATAGGGAATACAGTTTTTTGGTTACAAATTTATTCGGCTTTTTTTTATACTCTGTCAAATACAACATTTCTAACACAATTTAATAATTTGTTTTAAAGTATTACTGCCACTATCAGTTTTGAAGGAAGTGGTGTTCTTAAATTTTCTTCAATATTTTAGTATTTTGTAGTGTTATATTAAATAATTTTGTGGAAATTTTATAGAATGCAACGAAGAGAAAGTGCTAAAATTTAATTCATATGATAGTTAAACAACAGCTTTAATAGTGTACTTAGTTACAGAAAAAAAAGGTGAAGTGTAATGAATATGATGTAACTACTTACGTGCTTTACTTACTTACTGTGTTTTTATATTCTACCGAAATTCACAGGATAATTGTGAATTTAATTGTGAGCGCCCAATTAATGGTAACAGCTTGACTTACTGACGGACAATGACTACGAATAAACCACTCAACATGAAGAAGTGTTATTATAATTCTTATAGACCTGATATAACAATATTTTTTCTACAATTTATGAAGAAAATTATTGTGTAATACTTGTGTGTTTTGTAATTTGATTTAAACTGACATGTTCATTGCCAAAGTTTTAATAAAATAAACAAATCAAAAATACTTTATATCCAGCCGTTGGTGACATCGTTTGGTCAATAAGCCATGAAATCTATACTTTTTCGTCATAACGCTACACTGTTGATAGTATTCTATCCACAGCCGCGGGTCAGTTCGTCCAAGGTAGTTAGTCCAGTAAAGTGTGGTAACACACTCTCGCAAAAAATCGACGTCAGACTGGCGATATTGTGCTGTTTCGCTTCGGTCGGTGAGCGAGAGAGCCGGAAGCTCAACTGTCTGGGTGGGTTTAGGGTTTTCATTGGTAGGCAGAAGCCCCGCTGTACCTCTGGTATTGTAAGGTTCGTAGCCGACCTATAACAACACCGCTCCCTATTGTTCACTGAAATGTGAGCTGTTGAGCGTCTTCTGTAGACACATTCTACCTTGAGCAGACCACTCGCTGTAAGCGAGCTGACCGCCGTCGTATCACCCGGGTTGACGCCTCACTTGCTGCGTATTTTCCTTTCCTAGTTAATAATTTTGAATGATCGATAATATCTAGTCGAATCAGCGTTAATCCATATGAAAATACTAGCTTTCGCCCGCGACTTCATCCACGCAGAAGTCGTCTCTGACAGAGTTAAATAGAAAAAGCAATGCAAGGTGTTGAAGGTTTGTCGTTAGGACGATGATTAACAGCGTCAGAAACTGGGATGCGGTCGGCGCCTTCTGCGAGTTAGTTGTTTAACGGAATTAGGCAATAGGGTGGGTTCGAGAGAAAATACTCTACGTTGACACGCTCTACCGTCGGTGCTTTGGGCGGCGCAAGCGTGAGTACCTGTATTGAGGTTCACTGCATGAGGGCTTCGACTATTGGCCCGCATGACGTAGATGTACGTGTACGGCGCGCTATGGGGTCACGCGTCACCTCGAACGGATTGGGCGCGGTGTGTCTATATACCATAGCCGGTCACTAAAGAAAAAGGTTGTTCAAAGTTCTATTCATTCTACAAATTATATTGCCTTTAATATACTTTTTGCGGTATGACCATGGGATAAAAATATAATTATCGCCACCCTTTATTTGACTGTTTTGTTTCACCAGCAGAGTTGCGACCTCGTTAGATATGATTTATTATTTGAGTTATAGAGTGAACATTTTTGAAGCTAAACTTAAGCTGTATCTTAAACCCTTAGGCAAGAACCTATTGCCGTCTACTATGTGTATCGTGTGAGCTCTCACGCCGGCACTGGTCGCCACAACGGCACTGGTGCGGGGTTGATGGAGAGGGAGAGAGAAACACGTGTTAATTTATTTTTACCGATGAATATTTGTACGTAATTTGAAAAGAATCGATAAGGAAATTTTCGCCCCATACCCACTTTGCCGCTTTGTTACACCCCCTTAGGGGTGGAATTAATAAAATCCTTTCATATTGAATCTCTATGTCATAAAAAGAAACGTGCGTCAAAATTTAATGTTTCTAACTTTAATACTTTCGGATTGGGCGATAATGAGTCGTTCAACCCGCTTCACAGGCCTAATTTACACAACCAGAGGGTGAAAATTTACAAATGCCGGATATTACCATAGAATATTTCATTCGACTCGTAATTTGAAAAGAATCAATAAAGATTTTTTTCCCCCCTATACAAACTTTGCCACTCTGTGCCCCCTTAGGGGTGTAATTTCGTAAAATCCTTTCTTAGTAAATCTCTACGTCATAGAAAGAAACCACTGTCAAAATTTCAAGTTGCCAGCTTCAATAATATCGGCTTGGCGCGAATGACTTAATGAGTCGTCCAACCCGCTTCGCAGGCCTAATTTACACCCCCAGAGGGTGAAAATCAACAAATGCTGAAATATGTGTTTATTTTTTTTATTAAAGATAATTTGTACGTAATTTGAAATGAAGCGATAAAGATTTTTTTCATCGAACATTTTTTAAATTGACATAACTTTTTTATTACAAACCAATTGACATGAAGTAAAGCCTATATGTTAAGTGAAGCTTACTACAATATATTAGCGAAAACCGCGTCTAAATCGGATAAGCCGTTTCTGAGATTAGCGTGCACAAATGCACCGACAAACAGATAAACAGACAAAATTTTTAACAATCATTGTTTTTGGTTCTATTTGTGTTGACGAAGGTCCCAGTAATATTTTTTTCTCATATATCTTCCATGTACAGACAGCGATCGATATTTTTATTGTATGTATAGATAGGTATGAATACTTTTCATAAAAAATACACGTTATTTTAATGGAGACTGAACACAAACGTGTTTGTCGTTAAAAGCGCCCGTTAGCCTTAAGCGGGCGGACAGCTGTAAGCGCGTAGACAGCTAGTGGTCTGATCTGTCGCGACAGCGAGCAGTCATCTCCTTTTAAGACGGTGTTGTGCGGGAGCGGTATCAGAGCGGGATCGTATAAGTGAGCTATTATCCTAATGGTCCATGGGCGGTAGTAACATGTGTGATCAGGTGTATTGTTTGCTCGTTTGACACCATAAGCAATAACAAAAATCCTCGGTTTTATTTTCAGTCTGTACCACTCGTTCGCAATATGTGATTTTTTTTTTGTGAGAGTGTATAACTTTAGACACATCAATAATCAAAGGAGCTTCATATTTGTAAGACATATATGTATATTTGAAAATATTCACTTTGTGACGTCAAACAGATACTCTGGGCGGTCACCATGGCATCGCCCTAATCCTAAAGTCCGTATACATATAGATACGTTACATAGTAACACTCATTACGGTCGATACGACACAGAGAAGTCAGCTAAAGCTCACTGTTCACGGTCGCTGCGATTTATAGTCGATAGAAATGAGATTTTTAATCGCAAAGTTATAGTTTATTATAATTAAACATAAATTATTTATTTAAAACTAAGCATATATAAGCAATGGGCAGGCCACATCGCTCGAAGAACCGACAACCGCTGGGGAAAAAAGTTTCTAGAGTGGCGACCACGTATCGGACGACGCAGTGTAGGACGGGACTAGGTGGACAGACGACCTAGTGAAAATTGCTGGGCGTCGATGGATGCAGACGGCGATGGGCTGAAATTATGATGATAATGAAGCATATATAAATAAGGAATTGTGTTTCTGGAAAGATGAAAATTTTACTATTTTTAATTGCATTTTATTTAAATGCAACGAAACGAAAGTGCTAAAGTTTAATTCATGTGAAACTATAGATTTGGTAGTGTACTTAGTCTTTGCTCTATTAAAACGGATTGATTTTATGACTAACAGATGGAAAATTCAAGTGGAACTTTCGTTGAATTATGATGTGTGATAGTGGGTACCAATACCGTACATAGCGTAAAAGTCAGATATGTTAGTTTCTTTCAATATTAACACGTTCAATGCTAAACCAGTCACCTTACACCGAGTCTTACCTGCGATTAGACTAAGAAACGTAGACTTCATTGTGGTATGGAGAGCGTAACTTCAATTTGGTTGAGTGTGGAAAAAAGATGAATTTATATTTGAGATATGCTATTGAACCCTCCCTTACGTGGTATACATATCTTAATACAAGGTCACATGAACCCTGTACCACACAAACTACTTTATACTGTAAACTATTTTAAATAGATACCAAAAAACAATTTTAGTTTTTATAACATTAAAAGGCTAGCTGTGTGGTAGCGGCTACGAATACTAGCAACCCTTACTTTGCTCGTGGATGTCGTAAAAGAGTTGTCTTTTGGAAGAGAACTTAGAGCCTTATAACGACCTGGGCCAACAACATCTGATGCCGTTTGGTTAACAATTGCATTCCCAAGGAGGGTTGACGTCTGGTAGGCGGCCGGTCATAAAACTATTGCCAATAACTTTTACAATATATACTATGAAAGAAGAGTATATTGTATCGACCCCAAGTAATTGGGATAAGAGTAGTAGAACGACATCATTAAAAGGCTGTTGTACATTACCGGCCATCATAGCGTAAGTTTTATAACCATCTCTAAAATACCGATGGAAAGTAGTTACAGATAAATTAGTACTGCTGTGAATATGTTAAATCAAGCTATTAATAACCGCGTAGGTACGATTTGATTCACATATAAGTCCGAAAAGGTATATATATATATATATATATATATATATATATATATATATATATATATATATATATATATATATATATATAGCCGCCATAAAACAGCAGCCGGTTATGAAACTATTGCCAATAACTTTTACAATATGTACTATGAAAGAAGAGTACACATTGTAATAAGATCGAATTGCGAATGGCTGCGTTCTAGACCGAGACCTCTATGTAGCAGGTTAATACTCATTCATTCGATTATCGTTGCCTTAAAAATTAATTATTTCATTAATCATAAATAATTTTAAAACTTTTTTCAAGTAGCACGATGCAAGGGCTTCCTTAGCTTCAAATTAACGCAGGTAACGGGTCCCCTGTGCCGTATTTATTTGTAAAATGATCGGCAAATAAAACTCCCCTCGGGGGGCAAATACGTGGATACCGTGGGCACTTGATGTGAGTACCTACCTAGCGGGGAAGGGACCGGTGAATCAACAGAAACTTTGGCAGGTAATTAGTTTTGTAGCTTTTTGCTTCGATGTAATTATTTACTTGGTTTTATTTAAGTGTTTATAATACTAAGATTAAAAATATTAAGTCGTATCATCTTTTGTTTTAGCTAATATATATTCACAGATTATACTAATGGAATCCGTGTGGTGACGGAGTAACAATACAATTCACCACCCTCTATCTTATCCGTGGGTGATCGTACGAGACGACTAAGGGATATAAAACGCATATGACATCTATGCGAGAGAAGGAAAATTTTAAACAAAACCCTATAATAACACATCTGACCAGCGCGGTAGGTCAATTTCCCCCCATTACGGAGGAGGACGCTGCCCAACAGTGGGACATATGGGCTGTGATGATGATGACTAATAGATGGCTTGGTATAATATAGCTTTTTTTTGGCGGCGGGTTACGGAGTGGTCACGGGCGACTATAGCTACCATACTGAAACTAATTGATTAAGCAACTAGAATGTATTTTTTTTCATTGAAATGATGACTTTCTAGTCTCGTATGTAATCTCTTTTCTTCTCAGTCTCTTTTTCTAAACCCTCAATTTCCAGTCTCAGTCCTCCTGTGACCATAATACTGTAATGTGTTCGTTACGTCGTGATATTAAAAATTAAATACAAACGCTATAAAATCTGTTAAATTAATATAGGTACATTTTTTCTATAAAAGACGTCGTAGAACATATTTTCGGACTAAGCGGTGTGTAAGATATTTTTGTGAAACTATGACTTTAGTTATTATCTTCAGCGAATCCTAAATTTTAAGTTATGGGTAAGCTAATATAAATGATACATGGCGTTAATGTTAATATTTGATGTATTTTTTGTTAAATAAAATTAAAATTTTATGCAATAACTTAATCATATTATGTAAATTAGATGATATCTATACTTTGAATTCCGTGTGGTGACGGAGTAAGAATACAATTCACCACCCCCTATCTTACCCGGAGGTGATCGTAAGAGACGACTAAGGGATACAAACCGTATATAACATCTATGCAAGACAAGGTAAACTCGAAACAAAACTTTATATCAACACGTCTGCCCGACTAGAAATTTTTTCGTCTTCCTTAGCAGGACCGGACCGGGCATGCCCGATCTGGGCCAGATAAGGTATGTAACGCAGAAGATATATCTGGACCCGATCAGGAAAACCTTATCGGGTCCAGATCAGGCATTCCTGATCGGGTCCAGATCAGGCGTTCCTGATCGGGTCCGGATGAAATTTTACTGATCGGAACCAAATCAATTATCTGCGTTATATATCTTGCCTGATCCAAAACGAGTACGCCCAGTCCGGTCCTTTTAAATAACATGAATATCTTAAAGAACATGTTTAATAGGTAAAAATATAAATTAATATATGACGTAGGCACCGAATGCAGTGCTATATTTTTATCATAGAGAGTCCCAGTGAGCCGTTCCGATTATGGCGCAACCACCAGATGCTAACGACTGCAACTATCCGCCTGAACTTCTCATTCATGACCTGATCGATCTGTTTTAATCTGACTCGATAACAACTAATTTAATATTAGGCCATGTGATTACGCTTCGGGGAATCTTAATACCGCGATTCAAATAATGACGTCATTTTACAAACGCCATCTATTTATTATGACCCAAAACATTAAATGTTAGAATGGTTGTTACAATATAATATTTCTATCTATCTATGTTTTCAAATGTTAGGTACATTTATATATATATATATATATATATATATATATATATATATATATATATATATATATATATATTATTTATTTTGTTTTTTACTTTAAATATAAATTATTTTTATATTATTCATTAAACATTATTATTATTATTAAATACATATGATTAATTAAAGATTTCAGATTAATCTCCTCTGATGCAAATACAATTTCGCCGTGGCATAAATATGACAATCATGTCACTTTTTTGAATTTTGATTGATATTTTTTTTTTGTGTTACGAAAACTGTTTCTGGTTCTGATATACTACAAGCGTAAGGCTTGTATATACTTGATGATATTTCACATCAGGCTATCCTTATTTGGTCCTGATCTGGTCCTGATCCGGTATGCCTTACCATACTTGATGTTATTTCACATCAGGCTATCCTGATCAGGACCAGACCTGGTCCTGATAGGGTTTGCCGGATCCGGCATGCCTCATTCTGTCCTGATCGGGTCCTGATCCGGTATGCCTTACCATACTTAATGATATTTCACATCAGGCTATCCTTATTTGGTCCTGATCTGGTCCTGATCCGGTATGCCTTACCATACTTGATGTTATTTCACATCAGGCTATCCTGATCAGGACCAGACCTGGTCCTGATCGGGTTTGCCGGATCCGGCATGCCTCATTCTATCCTGATCGGGTCCAGATACATGATCTGGTTGAACCATACTTTTTTTCTAGTCGGGTGATCAGCGTGGTTAAGTAGGTAAATTTCCCTCTCATTGTGGAGGAGGCTCGACTCCAACAGTGAGCTGAGATGATGATACTTTAAGCCTTAAAGTTTAAGGGTTGTTGATAATAACGGTATCATCAATAATCATCATCATCATTCTGCTCTTATCACAATTACTTGTCATCGACGCAATATGTACTCTTTTTCCTAAATATCGTAAAAGTTATTGGCAATAGTTTTCTGAAAGGCCTAGGCGGCCGGTACAATTGCAAGTTATTGGGCATAATTTTATGACCGACCTGACGTTAACCCTCTTTGGGAATGTAAGTGTTGATCAAACGGCATCAGTAGTATTCGTAGTGGCTACTGGCTAGCTGGTTACCGCACAGCGATGTTGATAATAACAGATAGTACTTATAATGCCACTTTACAACTACAATTTGTCGATTAAAAAAACGAATGACATTTCGCAAAAACATTGATATTTAATATCATTTGTTCTTCTTCTTCTTCTTGATGAATGGCTTCTGTTAGCGATTAACCGCAACTTCGCCAATGTCCCGTTCGTAGGCCGTCAAACGAAGGAGATTGTACGGTACGAAATAATATGTAAAGAGCCGGTGAATATAATATAATAGAGTAGTAGAGAAAGAATATAATAGAGTCTTAAGATATAATCTGAGAAATAAGATGACGAGTAGTAAGTACACTGAAATAAAAAGCAATTCTAGTATTATTTGTTAAAACGTTTTTATTTTAATAGAACATAGACAGGCACGTCATCAAACTAAACGTCAAAAACTCTGTGCTGACAAACTGTGTCATTTTGATATTCTATGTTGTTGAACATCCATCGCGACTTTTGACGGGAATTTGAAAACGTCATGTGGTGCTTTTGTATTATATTCGATACCTATCTTAGTGTTTTAATGTATTATATTAGATAATTTT
The DNA here is from genome assembly GCA_905163515.2 of Lymantria monacha. NCBI lineage: Eukaryota > Metazoa > Arthropoda > Insecta > Lepidoptera > Erebidae > Lymantria > Lymantria monacha. Next base: position 27,247,075 of record LR991100.1, read on the forward strand.
GATGGCATTTTATGTAATATGAAGCGGCGGAACTACTGGGATGTAGTGAATATCATATAAAAGTGCTTTACAACGTTTTCGTTTTCCATCAAAATTCCCACAAGATACCATTAACAGTGTGGCCATTGCACTGTTAATGGCAACAATTTGACTTAAACAATGACTAACTTGAAAATATTAGGGGTGTGCGAATATCGTTCGAATCGAATCCAATCGAATATTAATATTCGATTCGAAATTCGAATCGAATAATTCGAATTTTCGAATTATTCGAAATTCGACGAATAATTCGAAAAAAATCGAATAATTCGAAAAATTTCGAATAATTCGAAAAATTTTCAATAATTCGAAAAATTTCGAATAATTCGAAAAAAATAAATATCCCCGATTGTCACTTATGGCGAGAAGATATTTAGGAATACCTTGTACTTCTGCTGAAAGTGAAAGATTATTTTCTACTGCTGGTGATATTGTATCTGATAAACGAACTTCATTATCACCAGATTCAGTATCGTATTTATTATTTTTAAACAAAAATTTGTAGCAAATGTTCATACTCATTGTTCTATTCATGTAGTTATATTTCATGGTTTAAATAAAATATTTATTAATTATTAATGTCATATTTGAATATCGAACATAACAAACTCCGAATTTAAAATACAATAAAAATTTGCGAATAATATTATAATTCGGAAAAATTCGAAATTATTCGAATAATTCGAAATTTTTCGAATAATTCGAAATTTTTAGAATTATTCGAAATTTTTCGAATTATTCGGGAACTTTCGAATAATTCGAAATTTCGAATTATTCGATTCGAGTTTCGAAGAATATTAATATTCGATTCGGAACGAATAATTCGTAAGTTCGAATTATTCGCACACCCCTAGAAAATATTTATAACTTGACACTGGCACCAATAGCTCGTATATGTAGCTGATTGCCAATATATAAGAAGAAGTAGAAGAAGAATGAACATCCATCGCCATTTTGATTGTTTCAAAAATCTTTAAATGCGTGCCTTTGCCTTCACTGTAAAATTATTTTTTTTGTTTTATTAATTTCACTTTTCTATTTAACAGACGAATTATCAGTTGCAATATTAGTGTTTTACATATACTCTTGAATTAAAAACAATTAGGTACATAGACACATTATTTAAAAGAGCCGCAAAATATTTTTTTTCTTACAATCAAACCGTAACATAAGCATATTATTATAAGTATACCTACAATTAACATATGCCATATCATTTTATCACCCTACCACTTGACACCGCAGCAGGGTTCATCCATTTCACCTGGAAACGATACAGACTTCTACTGTACGTTTTAAGCGATCATTTCTCCCACGTACCTGCAAGATCTGGAATGAGCTACCTGCTGCCGTGTTTCCCGAGCGCTATGACATGTCCTTTTTTAAACGAGGTTTAAGAAGAGCACTTTCTTTACGGTTGGTAGCGGCCTAGCCATGCCCTGGTATTGCAAAGGTCTATAAGAATACAACAAATAAATGACATAGATATACACTTAAACATTTATAACTACATATAACAGGCTTTCTACCACAGATTAGATATCACAACAGAATGCCGTCTACGCGTCTGTAACCGCTATTTATACCCGTTTTCGCCACGAAACCACTCAACCGTAACGCTAATGTTGCCAGAGCATACTCCTTAAAACGCCACCTTCCGATGGGCGATAACATCCGGCCGTCCTGTGGCTGCATCCGTCCCTGGATGCCGCGATAGTTCACTGCGCTTGCTGAGAACAAAATTATAAACCATCATCATTCTCCGCTCTTATCCAAATTACTTGGGGTCGAAGCAATATGCACTCTTCCTTCATCGTACATATTGCAAAAGTTATTGGTAGTAGTTTTACGATCGGCCGCCTGCCTGACGTCAACCTTCTCTGTGAGTGTAATTGTTGACCAAACGACATCACGTGTGTTGGCCCAAGTAAACATTAAGACTCGTATACGTCGTTTGCGATTTCCATGAGCATAGCGAAGGCTGATAGTATTCGCACCTAATACCACACAGTAGTCATGTGCAAATCATGTCCTGGAGCGGATCGGACATGGAACGATTCGTTTTTCTGTCGGAACTATATCCAGGAAACATGTTCGCGCTGACCGATAGTACATGAGTCCTATCCTATCGGTTCTAATGACATGATTATGCAATCCAATCCAACGTAACATGTGCGGACATAATTTTAATCGGCTTCAGCCATTCAAGATCCATATTTCGTAGTTTATAGCTCCTTCAAATTTAGTATTTTGAAGGAGCTATAAACTACGAAATACAAGTTATTTTCAGGTACCGTTTATTTGTCAGTAATTGTCGGAATATCAGTTGATTTACCCTCATACTTGACATGACAGGGTTAGGACTGACAACCAAGATATATATAGACGACGACGATATATAGAAGAATATGCATGACGATGATGTGCATGACGCACACTTTATTACTCGGTCGTCGGAACGACTCGGTCGTCGGAACGACTCGGTCGTCGGAACGACTCGGACCTGTGGAACTATCTCAGCCGTGTGGTTGGATTGGAACTAGATCTTTCCGGCAAAAGACATAGTTCTCGGAACTATTACGCTTCGGAACTACTCATTTCTACCACACAGCAGTCATAAACCATCATAATATACAAATAATACAAACGTAAACCATCGTTAACAACGCCTTATCTTTAAATCTTGCTAATTCTCGTAATCGCCACCTTTCGAGGGGCGACAACAGGTCCATGAGCGGTAGTGTCACTTACCATGAGGTGTGCTGCTAGCTCGTTTGCCACCCTTGGAAATAAAAAAACACATACCCTCGAAATATGGAGATTAAAATCCAATGAAACAAGCTGTTTATTAAATTACATTTACAGAAAACTACGCCATTTTCTCCTTACACAAACTACCATCTTTCTATCCATATTATTCTATCCATATTGGTAGCTTGAACTAAATTTTAAATACAGAGGATCACATATTTAAGCAAATAAGCACCGCCGCGTACAAAGGCTAACTAAATTCAAATAATGTTAACGTTGTAGGGCGGCGCCCGGGTGCAGCTCCGCCCAGCCGCCCATCGTGCCGCGTAATTAATTCTATTTCTCTTGGAATTTTCCAACTTGAACACAGTATGATTCAGACGTTACTCTGTGTGCGTTAGCTTAGCTAAGTGTGTGTTAGTAATTACTGTGATATAATAATGTAATACTTGTTACATTAATTATTAAATAAAGCGTTAAAGTGACTTTAATATGAATTTGTATTAACGCTTTTAGAGGTTGGTATTATTAAATTTTATCCGTATGGTAACGAAATTATTAATACATTTCACCACAACCCTTGGTAGTCGTAAAAGGCGGCTAACATATATTATATACAAACAGTTATGAAGAAAAGCAAAGGTTGAGTATTTTTTTAAAGGCATGCGCTAAGGATCATCCTTGTATTGCGGGGGACTTTACACATGCAATTAACGCAGACAAATTACACCCAGACTCAGAACAACAGTTTGTGGAATTGAACCTACGGTACTGGCACGTAAGTCCATCAGAACAGTAAGCTTAGGTCATCACTGCTATAAGTTATAACCCTATACCAACCGGTCTGGCTAGCGTGTTATAGTAACTATAGTCTGTCTAATCTAAGAAGTGCACTTTGACAGCTGTCTGAGTAAGTTGTCTAGGTATGTGAACCAAATAATCGCTATCGAAAATAGCCGATTTTACTGAAAAATCGATATTGATTCTTTATAATTAATAATCGATTTATTTTTTATTTTTCAAAAAGGTGATAGATAAAATAAGTGCTAAATTAGTACTTAACAAATTTAATTATTTCAGCATAGAATCTATTCATCATATTTAGTAGGATTAGGTTAATTAAAAAAAAACTGGATTTGAAAATGGCTATTTATTAAGAATTACTACTATTACTTCAATTATCAGCGTCGCGAACATTAATCATTATATCCTCATCAATCAAAGTGTCGAAATGTACATCTCTGTCAAAATCTCTATTCGATTAATTGTATTATTCTAATATTTTTACCGATTATTTGGATAATCGTGAATTGGAAGTTGTCAAGCACTACTGTATAGAACGTGATGACGTGACATTGTTAGGTCGTCACTAACAATTACTATTTACCATGTTATTTCTATTTTAAATTAGTTTTACGAGTTTCAACATTAGATTATTGTACAAGATAGTCACCCGCAATGTTAATTATGTAAACAACTTAATAGTTGTTTAAAATTTCAGATTTATTGTTTCCAATCATGTGTATACGTTTGACCGAGGTTATTGTGTATTAAAAAATGCAAAACGTCAAAATGCACTTCTTAAATTAGATGAAATATACCAAGAAAATTTTTCCTCCTTAAAATTGTAGAAGTGGCTTGAAACTAGCAGAAGAATAGGTATATGTGAGCTAAGATGATGTCTGTACTTCTGCTATCTCTTATGAAAGCGAAGAATATCCATATTCTGTGTGTTTGACGATTATTGAATACAATGTACTTCTTTGTCGTGATTCAGTAATATGAGTATAACGTAATAAAAACTAGATAAAGTAAGCATATTGTCAGTCAGCATATGTTCTCCTTCAAGAAGAACAATTTCAGCTCATATACGGCCTACTGTCCTCAAGCCTTCTCCATAATAAGAGGGAAATTTTCTTATACCACGATGATCAGACGCGTTGGTATAGCATTTGATTTCATGTTTATCTTCTCTTGTACAGATGTTACATCCCTTAGTCTGTCAACACTCATAGATAAGATAGCTGATGAGGATTAGTATACTCACTCTGTCGCCATAGTAATAATAAATGATATTTATGGAGGACTTTTGACGGGAATTTGAAAACGTCATGTGGTGCTCTTGTATTATATTCGATATCTTAGTGTTTTAATGTGTTATATTAGATAATTTTGATGGCATTTTATGTAATGTGATGTGCGGAAATACTGGGATGTAATGAATATCATATAAAAGTGCTTTACAACGTTTTCGTTTTCCATCAAAATTCCCACAAGATACCATTAACAGTGTGGCCATTGCACTGTTAATGGTGACAATTTGACTTAGACAACGACTGACTTGAAAGACTAAAAACGTGAAAATATTTATAACTTGACACTGGCACCAATAGCTCGTATATGTAGCTGATTGCCAATTCATAAGAAGAAGAAGATATTTATGAAAATATATAAAGATAACAGCAGGTGTTAAGATGCACGGAAAAAAATCATATATTAGAAGGAAAGTCTTAAATCATCTGTCGGTGAAATGTATTCTTACTCAATGGAGTTGCAAATGTCCAAACGGAAAGAAAGATGAAAAGAAGAACAATACTCGATGCAAATTTAGCTATGTCAAGGCTGTATAAGGCTTTGAATGTATGTTCAAATCAGATAGAACTGCACCATGATAATTTGATTAGGTTTCCCTATACCAACCACTACTGTAGCTTTAAATGGGTTCCGTCTTGAAGTTTCTATATTATGTATGACTAGCGACCCGTCCCGGCTTCGCACGGGTGGACATTTATTTTTTAAACATTTTGGCATAAACGTACAGTAAATGCAGGACATACCTAAATAATAAGGTATTTAGCAATAGCGTATCGCGGGCTTCTATTTGCGTACGTGACTTGATGACTGAAAACTATTTATACAAAGTATTTATAGTGACATAACTACAATAGTTAGACACATGCTATCACATTTTTTGTAGATATTGATATGTTCTTTAATATTGTGGAACATTTTTTTGTTCTACCATCAATAGTTTTCGCAGCACATGCGATGAAAGATATTTTATAGGCAATTTTTGCACCTAGGGTAACATTATTGTAGTTTTAGTAGGGATCCTTATTATTTTATTGCAATAAAAATAGCCTATATTAATCAGTGATAATGTAACATTCAAATGGTGAAAGAATTTTTAAAATCGGTCCAGTACTTTTTGAGCCAATTCGTTACAAACATACATACAAACCTTTCCTCTTTATAATATTAGTATTAGTATAGAAGTATAGATAACATAAAGCGCAGCATTTAAAGAATTTTTATTTATATCATCATCATTCTCCTGCTCTTATCCCAATTAGTTGTGGTCGAAATATGTATTCTGCCATCGTATATATTGCAAAAGTTATTGACAATAGTTTTATGATCGCCCGTCTGTCTGACGTCAACCTTCCTTTGGAATATAATTATTGACCAAACGGCATCAGAGGGAGTTGGTGCAGGTCGCTATAAAGTTCTTAGTCGTCTTTTACGACATCCACGAGCGAAGTAAGGGTTGCTAGTATTTCTAGCCGCTACTACGCAGCAAAAGATTTTTGTTTATGTCTACTCAAAACTCTTTTTAATATAAACATTTAATTGTTACACTGCTCGTAATTTAATATGTTTATTGATAAAAATTTGTTTAAATCAAATATTTAAATGAATATAAGTATATTTGTCGCATCAGTTTTTTTGATATTTTTTATTATCTGTATATATATTTAATTATATTATTCGATATTTTTAATTCAGTTTAAAAATAAAGGAGGCTCTAAATTATTCTGTATTTATGTTTTTTTTATATGTGTTACATCAGATTTTTTTTCTAGGTGAACCGATTTTGAGTGTTATTTTATTTGAAAGTTGGTATTTTCCATGTGGTTTTATTTATATTTGATCAAAATTTGGTGTTTGTTGAGATATCCTCCATAATACGTATTTTGTTTATTTTTTTTTATAAATGGTCCAGTATGTCTTAGGCATTTAGATTATGGTATCACTCGCCATTGAATAGATATATATCTAACTAATAGCGGCTATCTGTAGATTAATTCAGGAAATAAAAAAATGTATAAAAGATGATTCTCTTTTTGGAACAAGAGTATTAATACTAAGTACCTACCACTTATTTTTCCGTTTCGCGACGGAGTAAGAATACATTCACCCTTATCTTATCCGTGGATGATCGTAAGAGACGACTAAGGGTCATAAAACACATTTAACATCTATGCAAGAGAAGAAAACTTGAAACGAAATCCTATACCAACGCGTCTGACCAGCGTGATATAGTAGGTCAATTTTCCTTCCATTATGGAGGAGGTTCGAGTCTAATAGTGGGACATATATGAGCTGAGATGATGATGACTATTTATTTGTTCAGGTATATGAGCTAGAGAGGAGGTTCAAGCAGCAAAAGTACCTGTCAGCGCCGGAGAGAGAACACCTAGCATCGCTCATACACTTGACGCCGACACAGGTCAGTCATAGATCATGATATTAATATAAAGGAAGTTTAAAAGACTGATTAACCCTTTCGTTTTTTGATCGGCTGTGGCCCGGTTGGATTACACCCAACTTTTTAGCCGTTGGTTCTTAAACGTGGTGCTTCAATCTGTAGGCATAGTGCAAAAACTCGGCGTGACCGTGATAAAAGATGCAGTATGGCAGATTATGTGGTTGCACGCCGTCCTTTCCATCATCCATAGGGGTCGTGACGTGACCGGATCATAGCTTATTAAAAAAAAAAGAAATTTGTCCATAGCTCTTGCTACTGATAGTGTAACCTCATGTAGAGTGTACTGCATATTTTTTTAGATTAGGTTATATATAGATATTCCTTGCTTTTCACGCGTATCATATATCGTAGCATATCTACTTCTTTTTTCTTTGTTTTTAAAAGCCGCTGTAGATTTCCATTGAGTTTGGAAGTTATATTGGAACGAAGTTTCTTCAATACCATTCTTAATTTTCTTCAAAAAGTTGTAGTGTGTATTAAATTCAGTTTTTATAATGCAGTCATTAAAAGACGTTTTAGAATTGTAACCTTAACTTATGCTAACTGAATTTAATAATAAATCAAATTATTGAGGGATTATAAATCTTAAACCGGTCCACGAAAATTATGCAAGATAAAATGTTTACAGAATTCATTTTTCAAAGAAAATCTAATAAATCTTTGAGTCGACAAATATGGACTTAATATTCGTCGAATTTACAAACATGGTAAGTCCATGTTTGTACATTCAAAAATAGAACAATAATTTTCAAACGCAAGTCTTTGAGCCGTTTTTTTTTATTTATGACTTGGTTAGGTACTTTTACATATTTTTTTTGAGGTGGTTACTTAATTTTTTTTTTAAACATTTTATGGCTTGGTTACTTAAACCTTTAAGCGAAGTTTTTAATTTGGACACTTCACTTCTTTTTAGACTATTTATGCATGATTCCACAAACTATATACATATATATATATTTCTATTACCGTTATAAAAAAAATAATTTAAGAAATGGCCCATACAAGGAATGTTTTTTGGTATCTTACTTTTTAGTGTTAAATTTTGTACATTATAGTCATCGTTTCATATACACCCCACTGCTGAGCTGAATTTCCTCCACGGTTGGTGGAAAATTGTCCTATTATACCACCCTGTACCGACGAGTCAGTACAAGAATTTATTTTTAATTTTATATCCCCTTCTTTGAGAGGGACAGGCCATGGTATGGTCACATCTGACCGAATCCGTCCGGGATGAAAAAAGGGGCGCACGAACACATAACCTGCTCTACACGTACCTCATTACGCCGTGCGGGCGGACCACCGGAACCCGCTGTTTATCGTAGGTAGGCACACTATGTCGTCTTTTACGACATCCACGGGCAAGAAAGGGGATGGTGAATTATATTCATACTCCATCATCATACAGAAAGAATTTGCATGATACTACGAAATCTATGAGTCCGATTTGTATTATTTAAAAAAAAAACTAAAGAATCGAAGAAGCTCAATCGCAGCATTTAATTGCAACAATACAATGTAATTCTATCTGAGTTACAATCAAAACGCTTCCCCTATTTAAACGATAGTGTGACAAACCTCGGGGTACGTTACACGCTTTTGTGGCCTCGTGGGCGTCTTCTGTAATTGACTCCGGTCATCGCCGTAGGCGTAAGCATTGGAACCGTTTAACGCATGATTTATGAACGCATGCCTTTGGCATACGACGCCCTCTATGCAGCCATTGTAACGCATTCACAACTTATTATAACCAATTATTTGTTTTATGTTTCACAGTTTATGAGAGATTTTTTTTGTGCGTATGTTTTTTTTTACTGTGCAGTAAGTTTTACCGTAACTGTATGTTATTAAATTATTCCTGGGGACTTTTTCGGCCACTGACGACAAGTTCACGCTGCTCCAGTGGCTGGTCCAACGACGTAGGCGAGGTTCGTGGGTGGGTTACGGGTATGCGTGCTTACGCCCCTCTGTCGCCCCGGACGGAGTGGTGCGAGAAGAGCACCGACTATAACCCACCACAAAAAAAAAAAAAATGGGGAGTTTTTGGCGGGAATCTAAAACGTCATGTGGTGCTCTTGTATTATATTCAATATCTTAGTGTTTTAACGTGTTATATTAGATAATTTTGATGTCATTTTATGTAATGTGATGCGGCGGAACTGCTGAGATGTAGTGAATATCATATAAAAGTGCTTTACAACGTTTTCGTTTTTTCATCAAAATTCTCACAAGATACCATTAACAGTGTGGTCATAGCACTGTTGATGGCGACAATTTGACTTACTGACGGACATGACTAATCTGAAGACACTAAAAACTTGAAGATAATTATAACTCGACACTGGCACCAATGGCTCATTTAAGTAGCTGATTGCCAATACATAAAAATAAGAAGAAGAAAACTATTCATGTGGTGACGGAGTAAGAATACAAATCACCACCCCTATTTTACTCGTGGGTGATCGTAAGAGACGACTAAGGCATATAAAACGCATAACATCTATACAAGAGAAGGAAACTCGAAACAAAACCCTATACCAACACGTCTGACCAGCGTGGTGTAATAGGTCAATTTCCCTCCCATTATGGAGGAGGTTCAAGCCTAACAGTGGGACATATATGAGCTGAGAGGATAATGATGATGATGTTATTAAAACCATCTCGTTGTTATACCAATTATTTAAGTTTGACACAATATTGTTAGTACTCTTCTGCTATCGTGCATATTGCAAAAGTTTTGGCAATGATGGCGTCTGCTTGATATCAAACTTTCTGGAAATGTAATTGTTAATCAAACGCCAACAGATAGAGTTGGCCCAGGTCGATGTAATTAAAGCTCTTAGTCGTCATATACGACATCCACGAGCGATGTAAGTGTTGGTAGTATTTGTACTGGCCATCACATATGATGTATATTTTATGTTAGATATATTTGATAGCAGACAAATGCATATTCTTATTCTTCTTTTTTTTTGTTTAGCAATCAGCTACTAATATGAGGCCATTTAGGCAGTGACGAGTTACATTTTTTTTTTTAAATTATGATTCTTCATATTAATGATTGTCTTTCAATGAGTAAAATTAATGTCTTCAACAGTGCTATGGCCACGCTGTTAATGATATATTCTTGGAATCTTGCTACAAAATAAAAACGTGTGTAAAGCTATTTTTATCATATTCACTACACCTCAGCAGTTCCTTCACATTACATTATATAAAATGCCATCAAAATGATATAAAACGTTGAAATACTGAGATACTGAATGTAATACAAGACCATCATAGGATATTTTCAGATGCCCGCCAAAAGTGAAACGAATATTTATGATATATCAACTCAAACCTTTTAAATGTGATGAAGTCGTAGATATTGGAATAAATAAGGAGTGGTGTGCTAGTTTTTAAGGATGACATATGAAATTAATGTTTCCCAACTACATATTATTAATTTGACAATGAACTCATTGCTTTAGTTAGTTGCACTAACAATTAAAGCTTATCGTCGGGGGTTCATTCAAATTTCTGGAGATTTTTACGGTATTTGTTACAGTTACCTATAGTATAATTTTAAATACAATATTCATTTTAAAACATATATATTTTATCTCGTGAAAGGCAAAGTTGACAATTAAAGTCTAATTTAAAAGTTAAAAACGTCTAAGACGTTTGTAACTTTAAATATAATACCTACTATATTATTTCTTTTTTTTAGAATCTTAACGAAATTACGAGCGTAAATGACAAATTGTACAAATTACAATTGTATAGAATCTCCAAAACATAACTTGCAAATATATATTGTATTATTATTCCAGATAATATTGAATTTATATAAATAAAGTTGGTATTAATTGCTTTATTCAATATTCTCTTCATGGTACCTACCTACCTAAGACGTAGTAAAAGTTCTACAATGCTAAATATTTTTTTATGTAGTTTTGTAGCAGGGAAAGACGTAATTTAAATGGACTCCCAGCGACTAGGTCTTAAGCGATAAGAAAGTGTCTATGTACTTTTAGACATTTATCTATGTAACTCACGTACCTACAAAATATTTTCTTTGTATAATGGCCTAGGCTATCTAGTTATACCGATACCTGAGTATTCTATTCTTGCAGCCAATAATATCCAAGACAATTATTATTGCAAACAATATAGCTAATTAACCTGCACTCGCAAACAATTCAGCAAACTACGGCCCAATTATAACAACAACACATTATCTACGGATTAGCGCGCGCCGCCATTATAATACGCGTTTGACGTTTGTTTTGGCGCCAAACGGCTGGTGATGACAGCGTCAAAATGGAGATTATTCATAGACCTAACCTATTGTTGGGGTCGCAGCGAGTTTATGAAATTTATATCGACACGGCCAGAGATTATTGACGCATTGTTGTAAAGGATTTGAATTTTGCGAATGTGGGAAATAGGGCGCGTGCTACTGACAGTTTTGTTATATTAAATAGTGGCGACGAATGTTTGTAATGTAAATATTTGGAATATGTAATGTGAATATCAAATAGAAAATTAAAATTTTGAGATTATAAAAGATATATGAACTATTTTTAACCGATGGCGATAAAATTCAAATAACGGAATTTGAACTGTAAGTATGGCTGTTTCTATCTCTGTGCGTAACTATTCAGTAGCTATCTGATCCAATTTAGACAAATAATACATTAATAAATTCATCTGAATGCTACAAGCTGTAGACGTAATTATATAAAATGAGGTATAATAATATCATATAAAATTCTCAAAAAAATCAAATTTTTGGCATGTGCGGATTAAAAAACATTTGTTCAATACCGTCGCCTGGAGTAGTTATTAGAAAAAAAGGCGAGTGCGGAAATATAGATAATTTATATAAATTCCATATCCGCCACATTTTATTTACTGAAAACTTTGTCATTCGTTTAGGTTACTGATGCCTAACCTTCATAGTGATAACAACACCTACCATATACAGGATGGAGATGACCATGCGACAATAATTTTAATTTAGTGTATCTGATGACTTGCCCAACCTTTAGAAACTTTGAATATAATATGTCGTATAGTTTAGCCACAACACATTACTTTGTATTATTACATTTTCCACACACGTATTAAAAATTAAAATTATTAGGCTATCACCAAGAGATCAATGACCTCCCGCACCCGATCGGTATAAACTAATATGAAGGTATCCTACCTACTTATCGTCAGTTTACCACTTCAAGTTTTCGCCAAATGCAATACAATTTAATGCATATTATACCTTATTCCTGACTCATAAGATTCATATAAACCATGTCATCAGACTTAGATAGGAAAATTAAAAGTATCTACCTAATGCATAATGAAAGGATACCTACTCGGTGGGATTGCAGGTCAGTGATTTAATATTTACAAACGGTTTTCTATTTTGTTTCAATATTTATGATAAAAAGTTCGTTTGAAAATATATTTTTTTAGAGAGTATCTTACCCGTGGGTGTCGTAAAAAACTAAGCGATAATAAATAATAAAATATGTATATAATATTACATACATACATACATATCATCACGCCATATCCCTTGCAGGGTAGGCAGAGAGAACAGAGTGCCAGAGAACTCTATCTCTGCATACTTCACTCGCTTCCTCAACATTCATAATTCTCTTCATACACGCTCGCCTTTTTCGGAGACTCTTGACTCCACCTTCCTTCAGTACCTGACCGATCTGGTCTAGGTAGGTTAGTCTCGGTCTCCCTCGGTACCTACATCCTTCCACTTTCGCATTGTATATCTTCTTAACCAGACGTTCGTTCGGCATTCTTTCCACATGTCCGAACCATCGGAGCATTCCCTTTCGCATCTTTACACCAATACTTTCTTTCATACCTACTCGCTCTCTTACGTCGTCGTTACGAATGCGGTCGGTCAGCCTAACTCCACAGATTTTCCGAAGAGATCGCATTTCGACCGCATTAATTTTATTTTCATACTCTTTTCTGCATACCCAACTCTCGCTTCCATACAGTAATGTTGGGACAAGCACTGCGTAATGTATTGCTACACGTGCCTTCTGGCTGAGGTGGTGGCTGCCGAGAAGTTGCCCCAACGCTCCGTTCACTCTATCTCCCGCATTCACTCTTCGCTCTATATTAGTGGTGTACCTTCCATCTCGGCTAAATCCACATCCAAGATATACAAATTCATCCACTTGCTCTAGTACATCATTACCTATTATTACTCTTACATCTGTTCTGGCTTCATCTCTTTCAAAGACCATTATTTTGGTTTTGCTCCCATTCACGCGTAGACCCCTTTTCTTACAATCTTCTGTCATTGTGTCGACTAGGGTCTGCAGGTCAGTCGCTGACTGTGCCAGCAGGACTGCATCATCTGCATAAAGCAGAGCAGAGACCACTGAGTCACCCATCTGGACTCCCACATTCATATCGTTCAATCTTTGGAGACATTTATCCAGATATATGATAAACAGCCTGGCTGACAGAACGCACCCCTGCTTAACGCCGATATTGACGTCAAACCAAGGCGACATTCCATCATCCAGCCGCACACAGGCTCTACAGCCCATGTAACTGGACTGCACAGCCTGCAGCAGTTTACCGTTAATACCATACTCCGGTAAAATGTCCCAAAGTTCCTTTCGTACAACCGTGTCAAATGCTCTCTCCAGATCCACAAAACTGCAGAAAACCCTCTGACCTAGGGCCAGATGCTTTTCCACAATGTTGCGCAGAGAGAACACTTGATCCATGCATCCCCTTCCACTCCTGAAACCTCCTTATGTCTCACACAGTAAACCATCGGACACCATCCTCATTCTCCTTTCAATAATTTTACCATACACTTTTGCTGCCAAACTGGTCAAGCTTATGGCTCTGTAATTTGCGCAGTCATAACGTGAACCCTTGTTTTTAAACAAAGGCACGATGACTGCGCTATTCCAGTCTCCGGGAACCATTCCCGAGCTCCAACATAAATTGAGGAGCAACAGGAACGCCTCTCGGACACAGGAGCCACCAAGCTTGATCATCTCGGCAGACACCATATCAATGCCCGCTGCCTTACCATTTTTCAAACTTCTTATCGCCCATTCAACTTCATCCATACTGATGCCATCGGAGGACGCCGTTGTCTAATGTTGATCTAATAAACCACATGCCACACCGGCGCCAACCGTAGCATCCGCATACATATCGCCAAAATATTCACTCCATCGGCTTAACACGTCTTGTGTTTGTGTAAGAATGTCTCCACCTTTAGACCTTATTTTATTCATTCTGAAGGCTGACCAACCACCCCGAGACTTCTTCACCTCCCTCCAAAAGAGTTTGGTGTTACCCTCGAAGTTTTTAGTCAGCCTATCTTCTGCACTCATACTTGCTCTATCACGTTTCTCTTTCACTAAGGCCTTGGTGTCATTCTTACATTGCCGATATATTTCTTTCTTCTATTCAGTCATACTGTCATTCAGATTCAAAGAAGAGACATAGTCCAGCCACGCTTTCTTCTTTTGCTCTACGGAAGCTGCCACTTCCGCATCCCACCATGCATCGCCATTTGTTTTTCTATGCTTCTTTGAACTTCCACATACTTCTTTCGCTGTATCTACCATACTCTCTTCCAATACTCTCCAGCATTCTTCAATGTCCGATTGCGGCTGGCTTGCCATCGTCAGCCGTTCTCGGACACCCTCTGCATACTTTTCTCTTACACATTCTTCTTGCAACCTTTCAACCTTTATTCTTTCAAGCCCTCCGAAGTGGACACGCTCTCGCCAGTGCCTCCACTTTCTGAACAGACCACTAAATCTCGCAATAACGAGATAGTGGTCCGTATCGACTGTGGGGCCCCTGTAGGCTCTTGCGTCCAATATTTTGCTTCGGAGGCGACTGTCTACCAAAATTAAATCTATTATACTTTTCTGTTCATTCCTTCTCAAAAAAAAAAAAATATATTCTTTAATTTTCTTTAAGATTCGCACTTCTGTTGCTCTGTTTGAAATGTAATAATTCTGTTTTATTCACCACTAAAGACAGTAGTCCATATCTTTACTTTTTAAAGAATACTTCGCTGGCTTTCGCGGCTTAACTCGCTTTTGAATATTTGGAAGACCAATGATAATTTGCATGGTGCGGTAATGAGCGGGTCTTTTTTTTTTTTGGCGACGGGCTACGGGTCTGTCACGCCCCGCTAATCCATCCGGGGCGACGGGAGAAGCGGCGCACGACCTCGTAGACCCGCCCTACAATGTACCTTTCTACGCATTGCGGGTGGGCCACTGGTACGCGTTCTTTTCTTCAGTGGCCCATCCGGTCTACCCTCACGGGTATCCTCTCGGGTCGACGCCCTGTCATCTCGACTAATATTATATCTCGATGTCAGGGCGTCGTCTTCACGCGGTGGCCTCTCTCCAAGGGTGACCAGACTAAGACCCGGTCCGGTCACCCGCTGCCTCGGCTAGGGCGGCATAAGGTGGAGGTATTCTCGCCTTCGCCGCCCCAGTCGCCGGCGGCGGCGTGAATCCTCGAAGAGGAGATCCTCCCGGATTCGTCCCGCCGCTGCCTTCTGCAAGATGACGCTCTCGCAGAAGGCGGCGACCGCGTCCCAATTGCTCTCACTGTCGACCATCGCTTTCACGACGGCCGGCAGTGAGAGGTCGGCACCGATGGCGGCGACGAGGGCAGAGCGCTGCGAAGCCCAGGTCACGCAGACCGCAGCCGAAAAGAGAGGACTCCGTGTCGCCTCTCCAGCCACTTCATCAGTACGGGCCGGACGGCCTCGATGACACGAAGTCCGAATCGAGGCCTCTCCAGCCGCGTCGCCCAACAGGCAAGGACTTCCCGGCGGGCGTCTTCGCGCCAAGTGGTCAATTCGCTAGGCGAAACCTCGCCACCTTCCTCGCGAGTGGAAGACACCCGCCGATATATTCCGGCGAGCATTTCCGCCTCCAAGTCCCAAGGGGGCGTTCCGACCAATACGCATGCTGACTCGGTCGCCACCGTGCGGTATCCGCGGATAGCCCTGACCGTCATGGCTGGGTCTAACACCAACTTAAAAAAATGATTCATTTTTCTTATGTTTCATAGTTCAATTGTACAGATGCCGCCGTAGTGGTTAATTAATATACGAACCTAGTGTACGAGTGTCCTAAATTCCATTTCCTGTTGAAAAATACTTTGTGCAATCCACAAATTTTTATTCTGAGTCTGTGTGTTGTCTTTTTAAAAAGTAGAAAGAGTTGTATAGATATATACCTACTTACTTAGACCTTTTAGGTTTGTTCACATACATAAAAGTTTTGCTTGTAGTTCTTATGAGAAATAAATATCTCAAATTCTGTCCTTGACGTGGCTCCCGCTCTCTCTATTGTCGACGCGTGCGGACCGTTCCAGACACAATATTATCTGTATCGAGTTACGAGACCATAACAAATAAGAGCATCTTCTTCAATATGCTTAAAATATATCAAATGTAATTGGTAACGCAACGAGTTTCACTGTCTGGTGCATTCATTAAATTCGTTATAGCCAGTCGTGAATACATATGGTATTTGTCTTCTATCAAAATATTTTTATTAATAAATTCATTTTCATTCACTTGCTCTTATCCCAATTATTTGGAATCAACGCAATATATACTCGTACAGATTGCTAAAGTTATTGACAATAGTTTTATGACCGGCAGCCCACCTAACGTCAACCCTCTTTGGGAATGTAATTGTTGACCGAACAGCATCGGGTGGAGTTGACCCAGCTTGGTATAAAGCTCTTAGTCGTCTTTTATGATAACCACGAGCACAGTAAGGGTTGGTAGTATTTTTAGCCGCCACCACATAGCACATTTCATATTTTTATAATGCATGTAAATGAAATAAAAATTATCATAGTCCTCCTCTTATCCCAATTACTTGGGGTCAACATAATATGTAGTTCTATGCTATTTTTTCATCGTATATATTGAAAACTTTTGACAACAGTTTTATGACCGGTCGTCTATCTAACCACAACTCTCCTTGCGTATGTTGATCTAACCCGAATGTACAATTGTGCTCAATTATTTCCATTGTTCTAATAAAAAAAATGAATGACGTCATCATTATCATCATCATCTTGCTCTTATCCCAATTACTGAGGGTTGACGCAAAATGTTATTTTCTTCATACAGTATCTCTGTCAGACGCCGTCTCTGTAGTCATGTATATATACATAACTCACTCAGTCTATCCAACTTATCGTTGGTCTTTCTTTATTCCTAAAGCATTCAACAGAAGCAATGACGTATCAACAAATAGTATGCAGTTGCCAATAGTATATCTTTAAACAACAAGGAAATCCCATTTAGAAAGTAAAGCGTTGTATTCGCGCATATTCATACAGTTTAAATAGCGTTGCAATAAAGCGGAGACGGCCACAATATCCGTCTGTTTGACGTTCGAACGCAAATAGAGGGAGCGTTTCGTTATTTAACTTAAGTAAATTTCTATGTTCGCGACTTGCTACCATTATACTACCGTACCGTGGTCCGCATGTCTCCGTGCTCGAAATTTGAAACAAAATTTTAAAATTTCAAATTTAGAACGTCGAGTTTTTAAAGATTTTTGACAGTTCTTATTTCTTTTAATGTTGGTAGTACTTTGGAATTATAAATTATATCAACTAAGTATATGCTCTTTGGTCAGTGAAAATTTATCTTATTTCTAGAAGCTTTTTGAACGTAGATGCCATACAAGTTGATTAAGAGAGGTAAGCAGATAACATTACTGAGAGAAGGAATAATTAATGCGAAATTCTTTCAAATACCTTTATTACACTGCATATGTTTATATAAACATACAGAATATATATGGAAACATACAGAAATAAAAGTTATGTGACCACCGTCTAACAGAAAATGAATATTATGGACATCAAGTTGCTACCTACTGCAGCTCATAATAATCAGCTCTCAGCATTAATTAAAAATAGCTGCCGTCAGCCCTTTTAAATATTAGAAGGGTGCATAAAATCTAAATTTCAACACCGTGAGATTCGACGAAAAAAAAAACTAAAAACAAAAACTTGCTCCTTTGTCTATGGTCACGAACTCTCCGGTCGTGTCTCCGGCGGATGCTGCATGCGGGCGTTCGTATCACGTAATGAGAGCAATGAAATAATGGTGCTTCATGAGACAATGCGCTGACAGTGATCATCACTGATGTTTACTTTGTGATGTCAAGTGGTTTAAAAATTGTGACATTTTAAAGTGTCTCCTACCAAAGGAGAACCACAGTGGAGTTGCATTGCGATGAAGTAAAAATTACTGGCTATATTCATGATTTATATACTCCTATTTAGAGCCTTATATTTTTATTTTGCCTTATATTATAATTTGTGAATGTAGAAGGATATAGGTACCGGGAGAGACCGAGACTAAACTACCTAGACCAGATTGGTTACGTACTGATAACTGAAGGAAGGTAGAGTCAAGAGTCTCCGAAACCGGCGAGCGTGTATGAAGAGAATTATGAATGTTGAGGAAGCGAGTGAAGTATGCAAGGATAGAGTTCTCTGGTACTCTATTCTCTCTGCCTACCCTGCAATATGGCGTGATGATATGTATGTATGTATTTTTATTTTGAATGAAACTCTTCTCTTATTGTTATTGCTGTGTTACGACTCAAATTGCTCTAATTTGAGTCGTAAACAGCGATTTACGATGTAAAAGTAGAATTACGGAAAAGAATAATAGTTTTTCTTTTCATTCATTCATATCTGCATAACTATTTCTCATAAGTGTCGATTAAGAGATTTTTAGGTGGCTGTAGGGCTATTCTATAATCGCAAAGGAATATATATATATATATATATATATATATATATATATAAATATATATATATATATATATATATATATATATATATATATATATATATATATATATATATATATATAATAAACAACAATAACAGAATATATTATTAATAATAATATTTTTGATACGTCAAACATTAAGATTATAACTATAAAATATTAACGTATTTTATTAGATAAAACAAACTCATAGTGACTTCCGTCCGATCGTCTTTTTTAATTTAAAATAAAAATTACCTATTTATTAAGAAACGTTAAATCCTTACTAATATTATAAATTCGAAAGTGACTTTGTCTGTCTGTCGGTCTTTCACGCCAAAACTACTGAACCGATCTAAATGAAATTTGGTACACATATATTCTAGAGCCTGATAAAGGACATAGGCTACTTTTTAATGCAAAAAAGGGGTGTAAAGGGGGATGAAAAGTGGTAAGGAAGTATCGTCATTTTTAAAGCCAGAAGCTTGAAACTTATTTTTAGGGTATTGATTAGATATAAATAAATATGACATTAACATGTTGTAAAAACTTACCCTTAAGGGGTAATAAAAATAGGGAATGAAAAACTTTAGGAAAGTTACCGTTTACGCGGGCGAAGCCGCGGGCAGCAGCTAGTATTATATAAATTGTATAGATTTTTTTTCAATTTGTTACAGTCAGATACAAACTATTAATATAAATATGAACCAGAAAAAAGTAAATGCCGCTGCGGTTTGCAAAAAGATTTTAACAATACACGAAAATATTTCATAAAATAATATTTATATCGTAATTATTTAAGGTAATCTAAATGACAGCCGTCGGCCGATCCCTTAGAAGCCTATGAATTACCAATAATAAAATTCCACTTGAGGTTTCTCTAAGGCTTTAATCGCCGTGGGATTTCAATAAGCTTCCTGTCAGACACCGTCGAAATTATCTGTACGATAATTCGGATATTAAAACGGTGGTTCTGCAGAAAATTCAATTCTAATATTTACTTACACGAATCATCATGATTTACCATCTTACAATTTTTGACAGTTAAATACAATTATTTGAGTAGTTTCAATATAGAATCATACTCATGAGGAGGGTAATTTCTTCTCTCTTTCTTTCTTTCTTAAGAAGTTCTTAGCTTTAAGATTATTTTTATGGCATGCTACGGTCTGGACTTACTTCATCTCATCCATCAGAGACGGTACAGCGACGTGCTACCTCATACTGTATGTCCACCCTATTGCCATTGGGCTGGCCACTGGTACTGATTCCTTCCCGATTTCGGTGACCTAAGATTCTGTCTTAATTAATTAATAAACAGTTTTATGTCACATCACTACGGATAGAACATGTTTAAAGAATGCTTGTAATATAGGCAAGAAATCCGTTTTATAGAGAGATTTTGTCAGCATAGAACTAAGCCCTTCACACTAATTTATAAAGATCTCTGAATCTAAATATCGTGCCCGCAGGTACTTATCATCAAGGCTATCATTGTACCAAAAGCAAAAGACCGAGGTCTCAATGTGGCCAACACGTCAAAACAAATTCCGTAAAACGTTTTGATTCGTTCCCGCGTTTAATAACCGCGAAAATTATTGCTTAGGTTTTCGCTTGGATTGGTAACATAAAGTAATATATTTCAGATTAAATTTTGGTGAATGGAACGTTTTTGCAACCTATTGTGAAGGATTAATAGTATCTTAGGCGGATAATGCACCTGACACAGCCCTTTGTGGCACAGGTAAGGGCTATTATGCCAATTGTAATGTCCCATTGTTGATATTGCAATGTTTGCGTAGGATATTAAAGGATAAATTCTTAATCATTCTTATTTTTTTGGAAAATAATTACAATTTGGTCAGGAGATTTGATAAACATTACGTTTTTTTTTTTCAGAAGGTATTTTTTTGGTATTATTATCATCTTATTCTTGTCCCAATTACTTGTGTTTGACGCAATATGTACTCTTCTACGATGGTAGAAGAGTACATATTGCGTCAAAAACAAATAATTGCTAAAATATTGTTAAAATTAGTTAAAAGTATTTAAAGTTAAAATATAGTTAAAAGTAGCGTATATATTGCTAAAATGTTGGTAATATTTTTATGTTGTGTGGTAACGACTACGAATACTACCAACCCTTACTTTGCTCGTGGATGTCGCAAAAGACGACTAAGAGCTTTATATCGACCAGGATCAATTCCAACTGATGCCATTTGGTCAACAATTACATTCTCAGGGAGGGTTGTCATCAGACAGGCGGCTGGTCATAAAACTATTGCAAATTTGTTTTGCAATACGTACGGGTAGATATGATACGGATATATAGAAGTCAACCGACTGAATATGATACAAATGTGTATTACAACGTTTTCGTATTAATTGTTTTTTATTATTTAATTTATATACATTTTTTTGTTGATCTTTGTATAGTGTCTTACAGGGCGATGTGGTCGCGTGGCGACAAAGCCCTTTAAATAAATTGAAAATAAAAAAAAAAACGTTTTCGTATTCCAATAAAATTCCCAGAAGATATCATTAACAGTGTTGGCTACATTGTTAATGGAGACGATTTGACTTACTGACGGACTGTGACTAATATGAAGACGCTAAAAACGTGAAGAAAATAGTAATTCGGCACTAGCAACAATGGCGTATAGGTAAATAGCTGATGGTCAATACAAATAAAAAAGAAGAAAAATAATGATTTCTAATGGTTACGCGAGTATTACACATTTAAAATAAAACTATTTTTACGGCTTTTATCCCGTTAAAAACCGTAAAGATAGCTTTATTTCAAAAAAGAGAAATTCCGTGCTACCATACTCATTTTTATTTATTACGTAAAATCAATCTACATGTAAATTTTATAGCTTATAATACATTTATTATTTTAACCTAGTTTAAATAATTCACCATAACTGCAAAAAGTTTGCTTGGCCAGCTAATACTTAGGACACGTCCCAATTCCATTAAAGTTAGAAACCCTGGTAATTGTGGTTGGCAAGTTGTTATGTACCGTCGGCCACATGATGCGAGTAGTTTTGGAGGAATTAGTTAGCGTCTGTTTTATATTTGTTAATTCGCTTTTCTAGTGTTGTACGTGTGAACATCTACTGTTAAAGTTACTTAAAAAAATACAGGCAAAAGGAATTGGCTGTTGAGAAAAATACATTTTTCTGACATTTTTTAACTTTATATATAAATAAAAAATGCTGTCTAATGGCGGTACATTATTTGGTTGATATGAATGACTTTATACTTATATCATCATCATTCTCCTTCTCTTATCCCAAATACTTGGGGTCGATACAATATGTACTCTTCTTTTATAGTACCTACTTGTTGTAAAAGTTATTGGCAATAATTTTATGACCGTCCGCCTGCCAGACGTCAACCCTCCTTGGGAATGTAATTGTTGACCAAACGGCATCAGATGGAGTTGGTCACTAAATACTTTATCCCTGTATATATTTTTAAATGCACATAGGTATATAATATCCATATGTTGAGGGAGGAGGAATATCATTTGTCATCCATTTTCCATAGGAGACGTAAAAGCCAACTAAAAGATGCAGATAAGATATATGCAAGAAAAATAAAACTCGAATTACAACTATATACCAAACCGTATGATAATAATATTACGTTTTCATTCTCCTAATCTTATCACAATTACTTGGGGTCGATACAATATGTTCTCTCTCTCCTTTCATACAGATTGTAAAAGTTATTGGCAATAGTTTTATGACCGGCCGCCTGCCAGACGTCAACCCTCCTTGGTAATGTAATTGTTGACCAAACGGCATCAGATGGAGTTGGCCCAGGTCGTTGTAAGGCTCTTAGTCGTCTTTTACGACATCCACGAGCAAAGTAAGGGTTGGTAGTAGTCGTAGCCGCTACCACACAGCAATGTAATATTACATAATATATATTTTAAATCACCAATCATTCTCCTGCTCTTATTCCAATTACTTGTAGTCGACGCAACATGTACAGGGGTATGTAAGGTATGGTAGGGATGGAAGAGGGCTTCCATAGTACATATTGTAAGTGTCAATAGTGTTATAACCGGCCGTCTGTCTGACATCAAACCTCCTTGGGAATGTAAAGCTCTTTAGTTGTCTTTTACCACATTTACGAGCAAAGGTTGATAATATTCGTAGTCGCTACCACACAGCGCATTATATATCTATATTTTTTTGAAGTTATACTTCTTTTGGCGCGTCGGGGAAAAATTATGAGAGTAA
Organism: Lymantria monacha; assembly: GCA_905163515.2. Taxonomy (NCBI): domain Eukaryota; kingdom Metazoa; phylum Arthropoda; class Insecta; order Lepidoptera; family Erebidae; genus Lymantria; species Lymantria monacha. The sequence continues at coordinate 27,270,497 of LR991100.1, forward strand.
ATTTTTACGATGCGCGCGCATGCCGTCACGAAAAACCGACACCCTGAAGTTAGCTATAGTCAACACTTTAGTTTTTTTGTTATTTTTAAATAAACTTTATTTAACTAGATAATAAAACTTCCAATGTATTAAATACCTTTTTTCTATTGTTAGTGTTGTTTTTTCTACAAACGTAGAACAAGGCGAAAGATAAAATTTTTGAAAAGACTTTTATCTTGTTACGCCAAAAAAGTATAACTTTTAACCCCCGTACATAATTACACACACACACACATTTTTTTTACAACAATGAAGTAATTTTATTTCATAATCTATTTAAAATATGTATTTTAAATACATATATTTCATTTTTATAATTAATTATTCCCAGTTGTTTATTTTACTGAAATTGTTGACATTAACTATATTTATTTAAAACCCTGTAGCTGGCACAACGTAACATTTTAAAGAGTATTTAACAAACATTTTATGAATATTAATTCGCTGGATTGCTGTGCAAATATTTGCTTGTGTATACTTTTTACGGTCGAGGGACAGGGGTCGTTACAGTAGGTACTTTTTTTTTATTCGGTCGGCTGTGGTGTAGCCACGTCCAAACAGCCAAGGCAATGGAAAAGCTCCGTAAGGCCAATTTTCTCTATGCGCCTATTGGATTCCAAAATTGATTCCTTGACTTTGGTAGAAATAGGATCTATGCACCTAAATATAAGTAATTCTACATGAACTATGTATTAGGCATAAATACAAGTATATACGTTCTTCTTCTTGTGTTCTACCCATATGCTCTAATACCATCTATGCGGTCTTGCATCTATGTCCTGGAAATTTACTGATTTATGGTATAGGGTTTGTTATATATGTCTTATCTCTGGCCATGATAACAGTAAAATGATCTTCTTGTGCCTCGTAGTCTTCTCGTGCCTTTTATGAGCGAAGGCAAATTGTGTACCTACTTACGTTGTTATCACATAGAAAATAATATAGATTAATGATTTTTAATATATTCCAGTTGATCGGATTTTATAACAATTACTAGTAATATTTAGATAATAGATACTAGTAGATTCTATAAAATTAATATTTTTTTGACTTTCGCATAGTGAGCGAGTGAGTGAGAGCAAGAATAAGGAGTGGTGATTAAATATATTCTTGCTCATGGGTATCATAAAAATGTACCTATTAAGAAATCTAAGCAAATAACATTGCTTATGTGATATTAAATATTTTTTTTATTATATCGCTTTTGTATTTGAATTTTACTAGCCCGCGGATTCAGCGAACAAATAGGTAGGTAATTTTAATAAAAATCATTGCAATAAAAATACATAAAAAATAGTATTACTTTATTTGTAATATTCGTATAAACACCAGAAATCATTAGAATATTGAAAATTTGAAAGAAAAATATTAAAATATTTATTAGAAAAAATATCTATTATTTGAAGGAAATTTCAAAATAAAACAACAGTAGTTTACCTACTGTATGTACCTACGACGTATTTGAGCTGATAAGAAGAAGTATTTGTACCAGGAGGTTATCTGAAATTTCCAATAGCAAAAATATAAATAATAATTTAAAATCAAAATCACTGGACAATGCACTATCCCGCCTTTAAAATTATTCACGTTCAATTTTCGCCCGCCATTTTAATTATGTATCTGTCACATCGTTATCGCTGTCAAATTTTAATTTTAGAATACCATTCAAAATTATACAGGTAACGATTACTGATTTATAACTAGTTTTTTTTTTGCTCAATATTTTTATAAGTTACTAAATAAATGAAGCGTATTGATCTGCTGTCACGGTATGCATCTGTGTTTACACAGCGTTCCGTAATATAGAAACTTCGATACCAACGGCCTTTATGATTGCAATTGAATACTGGCTAACGATAATAACGGTGACAAGTTTCTCAATACCATACAGTTAGAACTCACTAAACAGTTATTAAATCCATATATGTATTTAATAATTATATAAAATTTATTCTATAAAATTATCTTCAAAATTTTTCAAGTATAATAATAATTAAATAAATTTATACATGTATTTAACTGCTTTTATTTTAATTTATTCAAGGAAATTACAATAGCAGCTAGATCTTAGAACAAGCTTCATCGACTTCATTAGTTATAAGACCATACGTTTTAGTTTAAAACAAAGTGTAAATTCTATCAGTTTATAATAGGTATATTTTTTTAATGAAGTTACAAGCGTATTAAAATAATGAACTGTGAATTATTTCATGCTTTGATGAAGAAGAAAGATATGGTAAAAAGTCGTCTCGTAAAGAAGATCATCATCATTCAACTGCTCTTATCCCAATTACTTGGGGTTGACGCAATATGTATTCGTACATATTGTAAAAGTTTTGTTACCAATATAATATTGATAGGAAATAATTTTAAGACCGAATTTTAGTTGTCTTTTGTGACATCTACGAGCAAAGTAAAGTTTAGTAGTATTCGTAGCTGGTAGCACAGTTCTATAAAATATATGGTAATGAATTTTACATGATGCCCCAGGTCGATGTGATTCACTTAATCGTACATACATACATACATATCATGACGCCATATCCCTTGCAGGGTAGGCAGAGAGAACAGAGTGCCAGAGAACTCTATCTCTGCATACTTCACTCGCTTCCTCAACATTCACTTAATCGTCTTTTACGATATCCGCAAGCAATGTAAATGTTGATAATATTCGTAACCGCTACGTGTGGTAGCAGCTACGTCAATATTTTTTATAAACTGTAAGTAATTATTTCTTAGTGTTCCTTTCAATTTTAATTGTTATAAGTGTTTGCATCTTGATTCTTTTATTACGTTAAAAAACCCGTGGATGTTTTTAAGACTATTCAGATTAATATCTGAAGAACAAAAGATTAGTCGCCACACTCTCCATATTTTTGGACAATTATAGTTTCAATGAACCGTAAGTAGATAGTAATCACGCGATTGGACTTATATGTTAATTCACTTGAGTAATAAATCATAACGTGTTTATTTAAACGTCAAAATTCTAAGAATAAGTTTTTGAATACTTAAAATGGCTCCCTAAACAGTAAACACGTACGAAGTTGAATCCTAAACATGCAAGAGTAAAAAAAAAACAATTAAGATTAAAACGTCAAACCCATCGAGAAATCACTGCAGCAAATGAAGAGTTAAACAAACAAGTGTGCATCTTTATTTAATATAATTGTCGCTCGATATTCCAAGTCATGGTTCAAAGAAACGGAACACCTACGCTTGGATTTTAAAATATACTATTTTCTACAATGTTCATTCTGATTCCGACCTTATTTTTAAATGTTTAGAGTTTTATATCTGTCAAACAGTTGTTCCTGTCAAAGAAATGTATTGGCGCCAAAATTGACTTATATTGTAAAGATGACAGCCGTCTGGGTGGCCACTATTTCAGTTTTAATGAACATATGTTTTTTTATATCTAAAAATATATAAAATTTTATATAATATTGTATAAAACGTGTGTAATTATGTGGAACGAAAACTTAAAGATAAATTCCAGTAGCCGGTTCGTAGTTACTACAACACAATAGAAAAATATCACGCGCGGTGGATAAGTGGTTGTAAAGTCAAGCACGAGAGCTCTCGGACTCACCCGAAATGTCTCATCTCATCACTCGACGAGTAACAACAACCGTTTAGATGTAAAACAAATAAGTGAATGAGGTACTCAGAGTGGAGTGCGTGCAAGCCAACACTGAGCATTATGCACAAGGAGATTGAAAGAAAGTACTCCACACGAGAGCGTCCAAGCCTCGCCGGAGAGCAATAAGCGACGCCCGCCGACGGGAACCGTTCATTAACTCGCGCCTCCTCCATAAATAACCAAGTAGTGAGCATCATTCCTGAATGGACAAAAGCGCGCGTCACTGCTGCCAACGTTCCCACATCGAAGCACCACAGAGTATACAGATAAAAAAACAACCAATAACTCTAGTGGACGATACGTCATAGTAGCCATGTAATAATTTATTTTTATAACGGATCCGTAAACCAAAATGGCGGGTATTTATCGTGAAGAGAATCTCGGTACAGGGGAGCACACATCCATTTCAAAGAATAAACACGAGGAAACGCTCTCGATGTATAAATAATAAATAAAGTGTATATTTCTGAGTCGGTAGTATGCATAGACAAAGGCCATCTCGTTGGGGAAACATCGCATGTTTATTCTTCCGTCATTAAGGTTGAGTGTTGCCCGTACTCTACCTAACACTAATTTTAGGGATGTTTAATAACTTCGCCTGTTGATATGACACACCGTTTACAATGGAATTACGCACTTGTTCTACATTCATGCATTTATCTTAAAGCAGGTTTCTTTCTTCCTTTAATAGCTTACGCTTGATATTGTATGAGTAATTGCATAGTTCAAATAAAAAAATATATTGTCTGTGACAAATAGAAGCCATTGCTAATGGACGTTCATAATTTTCTTTCATCATTTTGCAATCAGCTTTGTTTAGTGGTAGGACCACGCTATTGACAGCTATCTATAGTTGCGGACCGGTCCGTCCGGGGTAGTACCTAATACACTCTCGCAGAAGATCTACGTCTGAATAATGGCAATACGTCTGAATAATGGCAATATGTTGCGTTTTGTACGGTGATTGAGAGAGACGTAAGCCCAACTGGGTGAGTTTGGGATTTTTATTGGTAGGCAGCGGGCTAGCTGTACCCTTGGTATTGCAAAGGTCCATGGGCGGTAGTAACACTTACCGTCAGGTATGCTACTTACTTGTTTACCACCATAAGTAATAAAAAAAGCTATTAATACGATCCCATTGCTGCCAATGTCGAGATACAGTTTTGTTTCGAAAATTATCAGTTTCTTCATCTTACCCATTGTCCGTCAATAAGTCAAATCTTCGTCTTCAGCTGTGCTACTTTTAATGGGAAACGAAAACATATGTAAAGCACTTTTATATCTTATTTACTACAGTCTAGTAGTTTCTACGCATCACATGATCGGTCATGTACTGAAGGAAGGTGGAGTCAAGAGTCTCCGAAACCGGCGAGCGTGTATGAAGAGAATTATGAATGTTGAGGAAGCGAGTGAAGTATGCAAAGATAGAGTTCTCTGGCACTCTGTTCTCTCTGCCTACCCTGCAAGGGATATGGCGTGATGATATGTATGTATGTACATAATAAAATTCCATCAAAATAATTTAGTATAATAAGTAAGTTAAATTATTAAAATATTGAATATTTTAATAATTTAACTTATTCATAAGTATGAAGAGACGATTAGATTACCACATTATACTTTCACCTACCTACCGAATCTCTTTCAGTCAGTGTTTGCGACACCCATCGGAAAGCAGGGACTGCTGACATATTGTATTTTTCATTCATTCATTACCTACATAGGAAGTATACCATTATATTTTTTACTAGCCGACTTCAGAAATGAAGATACTTAGATGTTTACACATTTTTTTAAATGTATTCGAGCATTCTTTTTGCGGCGATGGGATAACCCTTTATTTACCCGTTCGTATAAATCGGTGAAGGGTCTTACCAGAACAGTGAGCAGCCTTATCCTGGGAGACGTATGATACATCACTCTGGCTGCCAACCTGCCTGCCAAGCGCAATTATGGTGCTGTCCCCTCATTTAGTGAGGCGACCTACGTCTATGAGTGGACGTCGATGTTAATAGACTGAATGTTAATATTGATGATTATATATATAGACCGATGAACTATGTATTGGCAGCTACAAACACTACCATCTCTTATATTGCTTTTCGTAATAGAAGACCAAGAGCTTTAATTAAACCTGGGGTAGAAGGGGTTGCCTTCTATTCCGTCTGATCAACAATTACATTTCGAAAGAGGGTTAGGTAATTATCAAGCAGTTGGCGCGTCATATAATTATTGCTAAAACTTTTGCAATATTTATGATGGGAGATGATTAGGTACATGATGGAAGATGAGTTGATATATTGCATCGATCCCAAGCAATTGGGGTAAGAGCAGGATCTGATCTGATCAGATGAGGTCCATCGATTTATTCCATGGATTTATTCGGTTTTTCTTCAAAATTCTCTTGTTCACTTTTTATATTCTAATTAATAATATTTGTTGCAGGTCAAAATATGGTTTCAAAATCACCGCTACAAATGTAAGAGACAAGCGAAGGAGAAAGCAATGGCGGAACAGAATCAACACAACCAGGTTAGTTAATGCACTATTTCATTACATATACAAACTTCATCTATGCATTATTCATCCTATCGAAGTTCACTGCTGAACAGGAATGCCTATTCCTATTGAGCACACTGTCATGACAGCCATAATTAGCAAGTAAATTGACGTTTTGTGATAAAACGTTAAGTTTACCTGAAAAGACATATTAGTTTTCTTTAACGGTTCTTACATTTTAGAAAACGCTACATTTCGGTGCCACCTTAATTCTTTCTTAAAATTTAAGGGTTAGAAACTTAGATAGATATTGTCATTATTAAAAAATGTATTATTTTCCATGTGGTGACGGAATAAGAATAAAGAAGAGCAAATCACCACCCCTTATCTTACATATAGGTGATCGTAAGAGACAACAAAGGGATATACAATGCATATAACATATATACAAGATAAGAAAAATTCGAAATAAAACCCTATATCAAAACGTCTGACAAGCACGGTATAGTAGGTCAATTTACCTCTCATTATGGAGGAGGCTCGAGCCCAACAGTGGGACATATATGAGCTAAGATGATGAAAAAAAAATATGTTAAACCATAATAAAAACTTAGGTAAAATTACCCCCAGATTCAGAACAATAATTAGTAGATCACACAAAGTATTGTCTTGCATAGGAATCGTACTAAGAGTATTTGGTACGGTAGAGCTTTACTTAACTTCTACGCCATTTGTGCAGTCGAACTGATGTCAATGTTATAGTGTCACTTAAATTGATTTAAATGTTTTCTAAAACTTAGAAGTTTTCTAAAACTTAGATGTTTTCTAAAACTTGAAAACTGCTACTGTAATACAAAATATAATTTATCTCATTATGGTGTGGCGTAAATTCAACAATAGACTTGTAATTTTTAATTATAAAGTCCATTTAGCACCTCCAAGAAATCTCCTACATACTAAATTTCGTGCAAATAGCTGGTGTCGTTGACGTGATTCTTAAAATATAGAAATATACAAAAAGTATTCGTTTAAAGATATATTTAGATTATTTTTACAAATCTTATTATCACATCTGTCGTGTGACTATCAACAATAAAAAGTAATCGAAACGTCGCAATAGTAAAAAATAAATAAAACGCGATGAAATCCGCAAAAATAATTTAAAGTATAATAATTGCGATAAAGTCAGAAATTATAATAGTTTAATATAATTATTTCCGTATATATAGGGTATGAGAATACAAAATACCACTACATCATCATTCTCCTGCTCTTATCCCAATCATTTGTGGTCGACGCAATATGTACTCGTACATATTGCAAAAGTTATTACCAATAGTTTTATGACTGGCCATACGTCTGACGTCAACTCTACTTGGGAATGCAATTGTTGACCAAACGGCATGAGATGGATTTTGCCTAGGTGACGTAATAGATGACTAAGGAATAAGATAAGCATATTACATCTATGCAAGTGAAAAAAACCTTATACCAACCCGTCTGATCAGCATGATATTATAGCTAAATTTCCCTCTTATTGTGGTGGAAACTTCAGCCTAGCAGTGGAACGTATATGAGCTGAGATGATGATACATGTTTATTATAAGTAAATTGTTCTTATGTCATATTACTTTTTAAATATTTTCGCGCAATTATTTCAAAATACATTTGCTTATATAACCATGGCCCCACAAAACTACCTTTTATTCGCATAAAATTTTTCACAATGCAAATGAATAATTAATTTTAACGCGTAAGCGATAAAAATCATCGCTGACGATGCCCGAGGACTGCTTGTCCCCTGTTTGTAAAGGCGATAGACTTTACCCACTTGATAGCAATCTCCTGCTGTGCTACTCAATGGGTAACAAAATACGGGACCCGCACTTCCTAAATCTGGCAACCCCATGGCAATCAGAATTATATTTCGCGGGAATTTAGGGCTGTGTGCCGTCGCGAAATCACTGACCTAGAGATTTAATCTTTTTTTTTCTTTTTCTGTTAATACGAATGAAGTTAATATTTTTTTTAAGTTAAGTTTTTTTAATAAAGGGGCGCTACCATTGATATTGTTTTATTTATTGAATAAATAATTTAATAGTAAGTTATTATATGTAAGTTAGGCCCTCTATAAACCATTGATTAATCCAGTTCCTTAATATAGAATTTTAATTGTAAATCTAATTTGTTTATTTGTTTTATTCATTTCGGCTCATAAATGTCCCACTGTTGGCTCGAGCCTCCTCCATAATGGGAGGGTAATTAATCTACTATACCACGCGGGTCCGACGTGGTAGTATAGAGTTTTGTTTCGAGGTTTCCATCTCTCGCATCCATATTATATGCGTATATATCTTAGTCGCCTCGTACGATCACCCACAGGTAAGATAGGGGGTGGTGAATTGTATTCTTACTCCGTCACCACAAAGGAAAATTTGTTTTATTATTAATTAATATTTTTTGCTTACTTAATTCGTTTCCAAAATAAATATATTAATAATTTTTAATCAAATTAGATTCGGTTTTAAAAGTTTTCTGCAATAAATATGCAACAACTTTTTAAAATTTCAGATATGTATTTACCTAAGCGGAAATGTATTTCTAATGAGGCAAGAATCAGAAGTTATAAAGCAATAGCCCTGTCGGTGTTACTAGGATTGGCTCAATTTGTAGGTAATAGGGGAGCACGGCGAGGAACCCCCCACGCCGTCGCATCGACTTGTTAGTTGCTGCTGCTATAGGGCGCCGCCCGCCCATTAAATGCTTCGTTCGTACAATATTTTATTAGAGATTATTAGATAATTTTTGATACAATGGATGTGAAAAATGACTGTAGGAATGGCGGAACGCTTTATATAACGATGCAGGTGCCATGCCAAATGTCGTGGATTCGATGATCGTGATCCTATGTAGAATAATTCTGATACATTAGTTATTGTTCTAAGTCTCGGAGTAATTGTCTCTCATAATTATTGTAAGTTTGTATAGACATGATAAAAAAATATAACTTTATACGAGTTATTTTCTAAACCTAACTATTTTTATTGATTCTATCGCGTTTGTATTTGATTTTTAATTGCAAAAGCAAATTCATTGCCAGTACAAAAAGAAAATTATTCCATACCTATTTTTTTTTATAACTAATACAGTGGCCAGATAAAAATCTCTGTAATAACGATAACTCGTTGAAAGCGAGACACCCGAAACTTCGGGAAATTAAAAATCAAATACAAACGCGATAGAATCCGTAAAAAAATTGTTTTTCTTCAAATGTGTAATACTCGCGTAAACATTAGATATCAATAATCCTAATTAATTTTGTAAATGCAAAACTAGCAATATTATCAGAGATTAGTGTGACCTTCATTTTATTATTTTAGCTTTCATAGCTTTTTTTTTTGTTTTAAAAAGACCACACACCCCACTAAATAAATAATCTTTGTCTTGCGGATAATTTTACAAATGACCACAAATATCACTCAAACTCGGAAGCAATTTTTAATGAATCGCACAAAGGACTATCTTGTGTGAGAATTAAACCCACGAGACTGCATGGCAAATCGCTACTTAAGCGATCACACCATCTGTGCAGTTGAAAGTTGTTTTAAAGAAAGTCAATGTTACAATGCGTCAGTCTCTTAACTACTTGATTTAATTAATGTACTTGTAGTAAAGGAATTATTTGTTCACCAGTCTTCATCATCACCCCGGCGAGTTGCAGTCCCCGTCCTGGTGAAGGACGGGAAGCCGTGCGGCTCTGGAGAGTCGTCATCTCCAGCACACAGCCATTGTGCCACCCCCACGTCGGGGTACTCCGCCCCACAGCCCTCGCAGGCAGCTTGCAGTAATCCTCTGGTCTCATCTTACCGCCAACCAGCCGCCTACCAGCAACAGTGCTCAGGGTACTTACCGTTGCAGGGCCGAGCCTGGTAGAAGTTCCCACAGCTTTATCACGAGACAATGTTCAAAGAGGAGATGTATTTTGATTAAAATTAACGAAATGTGGTTTGATTTTCCAGTTCGAATTTTTGTTAGCCATTTTTATTTTGACAGACAAGTTTGCTATTTAAAAAAATTACCCTTAATTAGTGCAAAATATTTGTTAATTTGTTTTTATTACATTTTAAGGATATTATTTTGAAAATTAAAAATTTATTTGTACACCCGTGTTGGTATCACATGGTAGTTAAGCATATTTTTTTAACAAAGGTTTGCCCCCATATGCCGCCCATATAACTTTATTTTTTTTATTTTTATAGAACCTTTTTTTTTATTACACAGCTTTTTTTTTTATTATTAGATGAATGGCTTAAAACGGACATAGGAAAAATAAATGTTATCATTATTTATTAAAATATTCAAACCACAATACTCCTTTAAGAATATTGTCTTGGGTGAAGCGACGCTGTTTGCAGCTACCCAACGAACATTTTGTAGAATATTAGTGAATTACAGAGTGTTATACGTCAAAGTGGACATTACAATGAACGCAATGGAGAAGGGTAAAGTGTAAATAATTAGCTTAAATAGCTTAATTAAGCACATACAAGGATTTGAATTGTATCTTTGTGATATTTTTTTTTACTTATCACGAACCCGAATACAAAAAATATTTTTAAAAGTGCTTTTTAATAAAACACTGCTTTTATTCATAAAATAAACTTTTCGAAAATATTTTTTTGTTCAAGGTTTTACGACTTAAGGAGTGCCAAACTTGCATTTTATATAACTTTTTTTGTTAATATATACAACATAATATTTTCGTTTTGTATTTGAAGAGTATTTCACCACCATTATTATATTTTTATTCATGATGATAACTAGTAAATTTTTAATTGCTTTTGTATCCGTGATTGATCAAAACAATACAAATTTTATTATTCAACAATAGCACGATTAAGCACCATAAGAACAACTTAAGCTCCATTTATAATATTAGTAAAGAAAACAAAAGGGATTCTAAATATGCGATTGTCTAACAAAAAACGAAATGCTAAAGTTGCCTTAGAACTAGAACAATCCAAATACATATAGAGGCATTTGTTTGCCATCCTATAAAATAATAATATTTGAAAAATAAGAAAATTCTCATGTTTATTTTGATTAAAATAAATAATGGCTCTTATCTTGTCTGGCTAATACGTGGGTTTGAGTGAATTGAAAAAAATGTACTTAAATTATGTACGTATATATTGATCGTATACTTAGCAAAGAAAATATAGTAATTGAAATGAAAATAAGATTGAGTATCCATTCATAGCTATAGGACACTGAAAATATCTAAAGGCAAGTTTCAATAAAGATTCTTGCGATCTTAAATCGTAATATTATAATCACTAGATAGACAAAATTTAGTTGTCAGAGATAATTATTCTAAAAAAATTTATTACATTCCGGTGGTGAAAAATTTTCTGAAAATATATTACCGCATAATTGTAAATAACTGATAATGAGTAGATAATTGTTGTGTGAATAGGTAATAATATAAAAGCGTCAGTGTTTGCGTGTGTAGATAATATTGTATATAAATAGTGCTCATATAAATTTAATAGTACAGTTCTCAATCTGTGAGAGCTAAAGAGATATTCCTTGTGCAATTTTCTATTCAAGTTTTGTTTATTCGTATTTGCAAATTTTCTTCAATATTAGTCAATTTAAATGGAAAGGAATATCTAAAATCTATATATTAGAATTTTTATAGATATTAAAAATATAAAAAATATTTGCACAAACGAAATCTTAACCATTTTTACAGATTATAGTGTTTGTATTTATCCTCCCGTAATTATGGACGTTGTAAAGTGTTCGAAACGTCAAAATTAAGCTTTTGACTAAATGCATATGAAAGTATATAAGGTACATGCATAAAAATAACTATTTTAAATTTTTTTCTCTGTCTGTTTGTGCCGGCTAATCTCTGAAGCGGCTAGACCGATTTTAACGGGACTTTCACTGGTAGGTAGCTGATGTTATAAGGAGTAACTTGGGCTGCTTTTATTTTAGAAAATAAAGTTCCGTCAAAACAAAGTTAAAACTATTGAGTGATACCTAGAACGTGACTAAAATCTAGAGTACGACTGGAGTCTAGAGAAGGACATGAAGACTTTTTTATCAACAAATCACACGGGCGAAAACTTGTCAAATACAAACGCTATAGAATCCGTAAAAAAAGTTTTATTTCAAATGTGTAATACCTACTCGCGTAAATATCAGAAATTATTATGAAGTATTTAACCTTTGCCTGCATTACTCAGAATTTTGATAAACAACGAATTTATAGAAATACGATAGAAAGATATATTACTTGAATTATTATTTCAAATAAGCGTCATTTACATACATAAGTATACACTTTACAATTCCAATTAATTATTAATTTAAATCTAAAAACATGTACTTAATACATTTTTTTTTTACTGAAAATTCTTATATTATTTACTATTGTAAATAGTAATTAGAAATATAGGTTTTTTTTTTTATAATTAAATTATCGTGAAACGTGCGACATTCGCGTAATATTTCGCGCAATTTGACAATGAAAGATAGCAATAAGAATTTAATTAGTATAATTAGATTAAATCGTCAGTTGTAACAAAATCAAATTGTAATTAATGTTTTTCGTCTTAATTTATATGTTCTGAGAAATTAGCTCGATGTATAATTTGTAGATTTAGGAAGGAGTTAATAATTATTATAATAATTATAAATAATAGTATTAACGTGAAGGAATTTGTAATTATAATGATGAAAGGAGATGTAATGAGTTTCGATTTATAAAATTAATAAAATTAATGAGTTTTATTTTGTCTTTTCATTTATAAATGGTTTCGTTTGATCGTTAAGTGGGTACCTCAGAATGATGGGTCAAACGTACCTACTCATGAGAATAGACAGATAGAATACTTGCGAGTGAAGTGGGTCCTCTCATCAAAGGAAAAGACGCTTACATCGACTTTTACAAATTTGCATTCAGAGGAATAGTAATTTTAATAGGTACCTACTTATATCTTGGACATACCTAGGGATGAAACGATACTGTTATTTTCGATACTAGTACTCGATACTGAGATAGAAATTACGAATGCATTGAAAGGTATCAGAGCGGGTAAGTCTGCAGGATACGACAGGATTACAGTTGAAATGCTGATGGCTGGAGAAGATGTTATAGTTAACAAGCTATACCAGCTCTTCAATCTTTGCTGGACTAATGGCCGAGTACCTATAGACTGGTGTCAGGCGGTAATCGTACCTCTTTACAAAGGGAAAGGTTCGCGGCAAGATTGTAGAAGCTACAGGGGCATAAGCCTCCTTAGCATTGTCGGCAAACTGTATGCGAAAGTGTTGATTGAAAGAGTAGTGAAAGTGACCGAAATGAAAATATGGGATGCACAAGCGGGTTTTCGAAAGGGTATGGGTTGCACGGATCAAGTCTTTTCTTTACGATGCATGACGCAATAATTTTTGGCTAAAGATCAGAAAGTATTTTGCGCATTCATTGATTTGGAGAAGGCTTATGACAAAGTGAGGAGGAATGAGCTGTGGTCGGTACTATCGATGTATGGGGTAGACGGCCATCTTATTCAGGCACTGAAATCCATCTATAAGGATTCCAGAGCCTGCGTAAGGATAAACGGGTCCTACACTGAATGGTTTAACATTGATAAAGGTGTTAGACAGGGATGTGTAGCGTCACCGTGGCTGTTTAACCTATTCATGGATAGCTGTTTGCAAGATTTGAAAAATAATGAATGTGGTTTAAGAATGAATGAGTTACTCGTCAAATGTCTTCTTTATGCCGATGATCAGGTTTTACTTGCATCGTCGGCTGAAGATTTGCAGGCGATGGTAACTACTATGCTTGATGCTTTTGAAAGAAAAGGTATGAAAGTAAATGTAAGTAAGACGAAAGTAATGGTCTTTCAAAAGAATAAATGTATGACGGAATGTAATATTTCTATAAATGGTGAGGGATTGGAACAGGTGAAAGAATTTATATACTTGGGTGTACTGTTTACTAGTGATGGTAAAAATGATGATGATGTTGAAAGACGAGTTAATGCTGGCAATAAAGTGAATGGAGCATTGTACGCTTTTATGAAGAGTAGGAATGTGTCTAAAAAGGCACGCCTAGCTGTACATAGGGGAGTATTAGTGCCCACTCTCATGTATGGTAGTGAAAGTTGGATTTGGCAGGGAAGACATGAAAGTAGAATAAATGCTGTAGAGATGAGAGCTCTTCGTAGTATGTGTGGTGTAAGTCTGAAAGATAGAATTAGGAATAGTGTTATAAGACAGCGCTGTGGTGTGAATGAAGAAGTAGCGGCAAAGATAAAAAAGGGAATGCTGAGGTGGTTTGGCCACGTGGAAAGAATGAGAGAAGAAAGGTTGACTAAGCAAGTATACAAAGCGAGTGTGAGTGGGACGTTTACAAGGAGAACACCACGTCGTACCTTTCTGGATCAAATTGAAGATGTATTGGCGAAAGGTCAGGTTAAGAGTACGCGTAACCGTAGAGCATGCATGAAGACTGTGATGAGTGTGAATGAAGCGATGGAAGTATGTCAGGATCGTGGTTTGTGGCAATCCGTAGTCTCTGCCTACCCCTCTGGGAAACAGGCGTGAGGCTATGTATGTATGTATGTAGTACTCGATAGTATTATCGAATCAAAGTATCGATAGCTAAGGATGAAACGATACTGTTCTTTTTCGATACTAGTACTCGATAGTATTATCGAATCAAAGTATCGATAGCTAAGGATGAAACGATACTATTCTCTTTTCGATACTAGTACTCGATAGTAGTATCGGATCAAAGTATCGATACTTTTGAGTACTCATAAATTTGCAATACACAAAGTAAACGAGAGAGTATTGCCATACTTTAGACAATGGAGGCGTATTTACAATGAGGAAATACTACGGTCGTGTTGTGTACCTCATTTTTTTTTGGAGTTCTGCGGTTGCCAACATACGCCTTTCAACGCCGTGCGGGTAAGTCACTGCCTATACGATACCATAGTAGTAGTATCGATACCATATGAGTACTCAGTAGTATCGATTTATCCCTATCGATACCAGTACTCAGTATCGTATGTACTATAAGTAGTAGTATCGATTGGAGAGTATCGATACCATATGAGTACTCCTTTCCATGTGGTGACGGAGTAAGAATACTATTCACCACCCCATATCTTACCCGTGGGTGATCGTACGAGACGACTAAGAGATATAAAACGCATATAACATCTATGCGAGAGAAGAAAAACTCGAAACAAAACCCTATACCAACACGTCTGACCAGCGCGGTATAGTAGGTTAATTTCCCTCCCATTACGGAGGAGGCCCGAGCCCAATAGTGGGACATTTATGGGCTGTGATGATGATGAGTAGATACTCCGTAGTATCGATTCATCCCTAATTGTACATACTATGATGAGTAAAAATATGTACCTACCTACCTTAAATCAATAATGACAACTGTTAAAAATTAAGTCAACCATATCTGTTGATAGCATAACACCGATACATTATTCGTGTAAGGGAATCCTTTCTGCCCTTGTTCGTGGCTGTCATAAAGAAATATACGTATACAAGAGAAGGAAAATTCGAAATAAAATCCTATATCAACCCGTCTGACCAGCGTGTAGGTCAATTTCCCTCCTAGTATTTCCCTCAGTTTCAGTCAAGATCGTATATAAGCTGACATATTGATTACATCGACAATCTATAAGTAATAATTCATCTACAAGTAGAAGGGTTTCACCAACAACAAGACCAACAGCGCCAAGAAGAAACCCCAAAAGACATGTTGTCGCTCAACATCTATGACACATGAATTCCGCTCTTCAAGCTTTATCCAAATGTAATAAAGCCACTTCAAGAACATTAATTTTATAAACAAACAACCATAACAATTAAATCAAACATAAACAGAGCACGGAAAAAAAGTCTGTGGAATAACATACTCATAATAAAAAAAAAACATGGACAATTGCTTAGGTACCTATTATTTGATGTTATCAATGATTCTACAGTAGCTGTGTGGTAGCGGCTACGAATACTACCAACCCTTACTTTGCTCGTGGATTTCGTAAAAGACGACTAAGAACCTTATAACGACCTGGGCCAACTCCATCTGATGCCGTTTGGTCAACAATTACATTCCCAGGGAGGGTTGACGTTTGGCAGGCGGCCGGTCATAAAATTGCCAATATTTTTTACAATATGTACTATGAAAGAAGAGTAGGGAGACCGGGGCTACAATTAACAGGGGTAAATATTAACAAGCGAATTTCTTTGAAACTATAAACACTGAATCTATAGTATTTGTTTTAAAACGTCATTTAAATCACGCCACATGACTCGGGATTGATCAGTTGTCAATCGCGCGTCATGCGACTGAGTTTTGTAACTGACTACTTTATTACGCAGGTAACGAACATTTAACATTTTTTTCATTTATGCCTTATATACAGGTCATTATGATTTTGTTTTTTGTTTTCCTAGAAGTATATTTCATACTTAATAATGATATGTTGCTCAATTAATTATTATTTTAACAAATATTTTAATATGATACTTTTAACTAAAAATGTACCTTTGGGGTTAAAATTAACAAATCGGTGGGGTTACTATTAACATGTTAATACTAACCCCAGATGTGGGGGGGGCTAGTATTAATAAGTTATTCGGCTACGTATAATTATTTTAGTTACGTTCTTTTTCGTTTAATTTTATTATAGCACGAGAACGTATTGAGGAAAAACTACTAGAGGAATCAAAGAGGTATATGTGAACCAAAGAGGTAGAGGTATATGAATTGGCGTCGATAGAAGTAATGGAGAAAAAAAGAAACCTTTATTGATTTATTATTTGAGATGTGGCTAAAGAATTTGATCTGTGTCACATTTCACTCTTCAACTTTGTGAAAAAACAGAAAGCAGGTGAACCAGCAGAAATGGGTTCCAAAAAAAACTTAAATTGTTAGTGCTGAACAAGAATCAATTATAGCAGAGTATTTGCTAAAATGTTCTTGTTACAAAGATTGATTCACTAGATGTTAAGGTAAAATTGTCCCATTTTCTATCTCATCTATGATAATTTATAGCTGTGTGCCAAATAATTTAAATTTTAGCATAGAAGTCATAACTTATTACGTATGTGGAGAAGATTAATCTTAAGAAAATTAGACTATAAGACGTTGATTAATTATAACAGTTTATAATAGATTTTTAAAATAAAATGTCAATTAATATAAAAAATGTGCTCAGTACACCTTTGTATAGAATGCAATTTTAATAATAAAAAATAATTTCATATGTATATATTTGTTTTATTTTACCTACACCAACTGGTTTAATATACAGTTAATACTTACCCCATGGCTGTTAATTCTAGCCCCAAACACAGGGTTAGAATTAACTAATGACTTTTTTAAGAAAAAAATATATATGTTAGACAACAGTTGCTGTGTGTTTAATTTATGTTAATAAAATGATACCTTTTTTTTTTTCTTTTTTAATGGCGTTTACAAGATTTCGCCAATAACTAGTTATAAATATCTTCAGTCTTTCAGGTTAGTCATTGTCTAAGTCAAATTGTCGCCATCAACAGTGCTATGGCCACACTGTTAATGGTATCTTGTTGGAATTTTGATGGAAAATGAAAACGTTGTAAAACACTTTTATATGATATTCACGACATCTCAGTAGTTTCGCGCATCACATTACATAAAATGCCATCAAAATTATCTAATATAACACGTTAAAACACTAATATATCGAATATAATACAAGAGCACCACATGCCGTTTTCAAACTCCCGTCAAAAGCCCATGATACTTTAATAGTTTAAGCATCATGTGACATAAGAATCAGGTCTAAATGTTGAATAATTTAGAAGGTATAACTAAAAATGCATTTATTGTTAATTGTAGCCCCGGCCTCCCCTACATATTGTATCTCAATCACTTGGGGTCACCCAAGTGATTGGGATAAGAGTAGGAGAATGATGATGATAATGATGATTGATTCTACAAGTAATGATTTCTTTATAAAAATATTAGAGAATTACTACTCGTATATCTCTCATTTCTCTATGCAGCTCCTGAATTACAGGTAAAAGTTTGAATATTATCATCTCTCGTATATTAATACACTTCCATACTTAGCTTTGCTGCTAAGAATTTGTTATTATAGAAATAATCACATCCGGCAGCTCATCAATAACAGTGATATAACGTAATGCCATTTAATGGACAGGCATAAGTGGTAAATCAAATCATTTATAGGACATTTTGTTTGAAATTATTTTAATAATCTAGGCACTGGATGGCAAGGCGACCGTAGGCGGAAAAAATTGACAAGAAACTTAGCGAGCTTAAGTTACTTTTTAAATTTTGTATACGACATATTTGGTAAGTATTAGCACCATATATATGACACTGGGTGGACGAGATCCGATCATAAGTTAATTATAAGAGCGGCCATCACTCCCTTCAATTGTATTGAAGGGGATGGAGAGACCCGCTCCACGTACCCGACTAGAAATTTTTTCGTCTTCCGTAGCAGGACCGGACCGGGCATGCCCGATCTGGACCAGATAAGGTATGTAACGCAGAAGATATATTTGGACCCGATCAGAAAACCTTATCGGAGCCAGATCAGGAATTCCTGATCGGGTCCAGATCAGGCAATCCTGATCGAGTCCAGATCAAGCAATCCTGATCGGGTCCGGATGAAATTTTACTGATCAGAACCAAATCAATCATCTGCGTTATATATCTTGCCTGATTCAAAACGAGTATGCCCAGTCCGGTCCTTTTAAAAAACATGAATATCTTAAAGAACATGTTTAATAGATAATAATATAAATTAATATACGACGTAGGCAGCGAATGCAGTGCTATATTCTTATCATAGAGAGTCCCAGTGAGCTAAGGACTTCAACTGTCGCCTGAATTTCTCATTCATGACCTGATCGATCTGTTTTGATTTGATTCGTTAAGAATTAATTTAATATTAGGCGATGTACGCTTCGGACAATCTTAACACTGCGATGACGTCATTTTACTAACGCCATCAATTTATTATGACCCAAAACATTAAATATTAGAATAGTTGTTACAATATTATTATATTTATTTCTATCTATGTTTTCAAATGTACCTATTATTTATTTTTGTTTTTACTTTAAATATAAATATTTTTTATATTATTAATTAAACATTATTATTAAATACATATGATTGATAAAAGATTTCAGATTAATCTCTAATTTGGTTTATTAACGGTAAACTGCTACAGGCTGTGCAGTCCAGTTACATGGGCTGTAGAGCCTGTGTGCGGCTGGATGATGGAATGTCGCCTTGGTTTGACGTCAATATCGGCGTTAAGCAGGGCTGCGTTCTGTCAGCCAGACTGTTTATCATATATCTGGATAAATGTCTCCAAAGGTTGAACGATATGAATGTGGGAGTCCAGATGGGCGACTCAGTGGTCACTGCTCTGCTTTATGCAGATGATGCAGTCCTGCTGGCACAGTCAGCGACTGACCTGCAGACCCTAGTCGACACAATGACAGAAGATTGTAAGAAAAGGGGCCTACGCGTGAATGTGAGCAAAACCAAAATAATGGTCTTTGAAAGAGATGAAGCCAGAACAGATGTAAGAGTAACAATAGGTAATGATGTACTAGAGCAAGTGGATGAATTTGTATAACTTGGATGTGGATTTAGCCGAGATGGAAGGTACACCACTGATATAGAGCGAGGAGTGAATGCAGAAAATAGAGTGAACGGAGCGTTGGGGCAACTTCTCGGTAGCCACCACCTCAGCCAGAAGGCACGTGTAGCAATACATAAGGCAGTGCTTGTCCCAACATTACTTTATGGAAGCGAGAGTTGGGTATGCAGAAAAGAGTATGAAAGTAAAATTAATGCGGTCGAAATGCGATCTCTTCGGAAAATCTGTGGAGTTAGGCTGACCGACCGCATTCGTAACGACGACGTAAGAGAGCGAGTAGGTATGAAAGAGAGTATTGGTGTAAAGATGCGAAAGGGAATGCTCCGATGGTTCGCACATGTGGAAAGAATGCCGAACAAACGTCTGGTTAAGAAGATATACAATGCGAAAGTGGAAGGACGTAGGTACCGAGGGAGACCGAGACTAACCTACCTAGACCAGATCGGTTAGGCATTGAAGGAAGGTGGAGTCAAGAGTCTCCGAAACCGGCGAGCGTGTATGAAGAGAATTATGAATGTTGAGGAAGCGAGTGAAGTATGCAGAGATAGAGTTCTCTGGCACTCTGTGCTCTCTGCCTATCCTGCAAGGGATATGGCGTGATGATATGTATGTATGTATGATATGATACTTTTTTGAATTTTGATTGATATTTGTTTGTGTTATGAAAACTGTTTCTGGTCCTGATATACTACATGCCTTACCATATACTTGATTATATTTTACATCAGGCTGTCCTTATTTGGTATAGACCTGGTCCTGATCCGGAATGCCTTACCATACTTGATGTTATTTCACATCAGGCTATCCTGATCAGGACCAGACCTGGTCCTGATAGGGTTTGCCGGATCCGGCATGCCTCATTCTATCCTGATCGGGTCCTGATCCGGTATGCCTTACCATACTTGATGATATTACACATCAGGCTATCCTTATTTGGTCCTGATCTGGTCATGATCCGGTATGCCTTACCATACTTGATGATATTTCACATCAGGCTATCCTCATTTGGTCCTGATCTGGTCCTGATCCGGTGTGCCTTACCATATTTGATGTTATTTCACATCAGGCTATCCCGATCAGGACCAGACCTGGTCCTGATAGGGTTTGCCGGATCCGGCATGCCCCATTCTATCCTGATCGGGTCCAGATATATGATCTGGTTTAACCATACTTTTTTTCTAGTCGGGTAGATATTCCACGTATGCTAGGGCCGCACCTGCGTGTATCGTCCCGAAGCTTCGTGCAATGAGACGATACACGCAGATGTGACCGGTCGTTATTGGCTATCGTCACGAACATTCGGGCTTCGTGTGCGTTATCGCTTGGATGGCGATAAGACAAAGGGTTATAGCGCGCCAGGGTGGTCAGACTAGCGTTTTTCATTTCGACGGAAATTTTCAATTTGTTTAGACGTGTTCAAGGATCTCCAGTTAATCAATAAATATGGAGTGGAGCATAAAATTATGTTAGAATTTTTACACCATTATGAAGCTGCACCCATGAAGGGATTCAAAAAAGTCATTATGTATGTATCATATTAATTATTAGCATAATATATCAAATCAAATCAAATCAAATCATTTATTATGCATAAGCCCTAAAAGGGCACTTACATATTGTCAATATTACATTTTTTTTTTAAATTAATCTACCACCGGATCGGAAAGCCGCCACAAACCGAGAAGATCCGGCAAGAAACTCAGTGGGCTCGTCATTTTTTTTTAAATTGTATGTTTTCTAATATTATTGGATACATGTTTAATCCCCATTAGCTCCAGTGAGATGCCCTTCGAGTAAAGATTTATTTTTTAAAAGTTAAATACACCATTAACAAAAAACACAAAAAAGAACAGAAATGGTTGGACCAGATTCCACAAGCGGCACTCGATCACGAGTTAACTACTAAAGCAGCCATCACGCCCCTCAACCACATTCGAGGGAAGGGAGAGACCCGCTCACGTAGCTACCGCAGGCAGAGACCTTTTTAGTAAGCATGACCACACCAAGATCTATAAATTACAATCAAATCGCTCAATTAAATCAATAAATAACTCGTTAGGCAAAACACGCTACACTGTACAATTTGTGACAATGATAAATATACAGAGTTCAGACAACAGTGAGGATCAGCACTAAAACAACGTAAAAGTTAAAATTATATAAAGTAATTGCTGAGAGAGGAGCAACTCACAACCATTCCGTATTATCATTTATAGCTGTAAAAGTAAAGCAACTCGCCATCCATAGTTAAAAGCATGAAAATTATTTCGGCCATCTTTAATTATTGCACGATACTCCGTGTAAAATACCGAAGTCGCTAATATGACCACAGTTTTATTGCGATAATTTTCTAGTGTACAAAACTTACGTAGCATCGCCACACATTACTTCGGGACGATACACGCAGGTGCGGCCCTAACAGTAGCTATACAGGCAGCATTTTTTATTCACATGTAATTATTTATGAATCAAAAAGGCGTTAAAGTATTGTAATAATTAATATAATACGGTGTATGGTATAAGAAACTTTAACTTATCAATACATTATAACAGATATACGAAAGCAACCCGTCGAACAATAAAGTAACAAATATTCACAACCCCTGTTAAATGTAAGCTTATCCTTATTGTCTTCAATATTCCCAGATTACGCCATAATCTCTCATAACTCGTATTACAGTTTATTTCGCATGGCAACACCGACTTTGAACGTCAGTCACGGCCCGCCAAAAACGAAATAATAACATGGCTGCCAATAACTTTGAACCGATGTAAGTATTTAATATTGTGTCTCAATTTTCGACCCTAAAATTAGTTAGGTATGGTGTGTATTTGTTTGTAGGTTTTTATATACGTAACGTTTTGGTATTGCGTTGTAATTTTGATAGAACAAAGATGATGTAGGACACGTGCAAGTCGTTCCACCACGCTAATAAAACGCTGGATTAAGTATTAACGGACAGGTGAGGGTTGAAATTGAAAACTATTGGCCTCTTAACATTATATTGCTTTATATCTGTTAGTAATTGGTATGATGTAAATACCTATAGGAATTGTGTATGAGTAAATGTTTAATACATAAAACCCGATTACGAAGCGAAAAATGATGTCACAAGCAGGATTCAAACCCGCGCCTATTGGGATGCCGGCTCAATCGTGCTGCCACTACACCACCGTGAACTATTGTAGGACACGCGTAATCGGGTTTTATAAATAATTAAGCATATTAAATGCTAAATTTCAGTAATTTGAATAACAAGGTTGTGTCATCGTTTAATACAATTCTAACTGCAAAGTTCGAAGTATTAAGCCTATAACAATGTGTAACCATTATCGGGTAGATGGCATATGTCACCTTAAAGACGTAAATATGATACGAAGCGAGATTTGCATGTCCTACAATAGTTCACGGTGGTGTAGTGGCAGCACGATTGGGCCGGAATCCCAATCGGTGCGGGTTCGAATCCCGCTTGTGACATCATTTTTCGCTTCGTGATCAGGTTTTATAAATAAATAAGCATATTAAATGCTAAATTTCAGTAATTTAAATGTTTAATTCACTTCTTTTTTTTTTGACAGGCTATGGTATGTCTGCATTCAAACCAAAATCAAAACTCATTCCTTGACTTCGGTGGATATGTTTAGAGGTGGATATGTTTTACCTAGAGAGGTAGCTTTGTATGATTTAACATGCAAATATAAGTTGCACGCATAAATTATTTAAAAAAAATGTTTCATCAACGGCAAGTTAGGTATATTATCAGCGAGTAAACTAGACTATACTTTATTATTAAATGGAAGACCAAACTTGCAGCAAGTTTCGCAAGTTTTGTAACTCTCGCTGTTAGAATAACACAGAGTTATTTGTTTTGAGCGAATACCATAGAAATGAAAAATCCAACTAAATTAATGCAATTTTATTCATCTAGCGGCGCTAACTGTACAACTATTTATAATTTACTACATACCACTTACCGGGAACGGGGTTATAAACATACCTATCTATTAGAGACTTCAAATTGCTGAAATTTTTAGCATTTAATATGCTTAATTATTTATAAATACCCGATACGAAACGAAAAATGATGTCACAAGCGGGGTTCGAACCCGCACCTATTGGGAATCCGGCCCAACCGTGCTGCCACTTACACCATCGTGAACTATTTTAGGACATGCAAATTTCGATTCATATTATATCTTACGTCTTCAAGGTGACGTATGCCATCTATCGGACAATGCTTACACATTGTATAGACTTAATACTTCAAACTTTACAGTTAGAATTGTATTAAACGATGACACAACCTTGTTATTCAAATTACTGAAATTTTTAGCATTTAATATGCTTAATTATTTATAAATACCCGATAGGAAACGAAAAATGATGTCACAAGCGGGGTTCGAACCCGTACCTATTGGGAATCTGGCCCAACCGTGCTGCCACTTACACCATCGTGAACTATTTTAGGATATGCATAATAAGTATAATTAAATCCTAAAATAGTTCACGATGGTGTAAGTGGCAGCACGATTGGGCCGGATTCCTAATAGGTGCGGGTTCGAATCCCGCTTGTGACATCATTTTTGTTTCGTAATCGGGTATTTATAAATAATTAAGCATATTAAATGCTAAAAATTTCAGTAATTTGAATAACAAGGTTGTGTCATCGTTTAATACAATTCTAACTGTAAAGTTTGAAGTATTAAGTCTAGATACAATGTGTAAATATTGTCCGAGAGATGGCATACGTCACCTTGAAGACGTAAGATATAATATGAATCGAAATTTGCATGTCCTAAAATAGTTCACGATGGTGTAAGTGGCAGCACGGTTGGGCCGGATTCCCAATAGGTGCGGGTTCGAACCCCGCTTGTGACATCATTTTTCGTTTCGTATCGGGTATTTATTATGAGACTGTTTAAAATAACATAAAATTTTTACCCCTGTGCTGGTTTTAAGAATATGAAGTGTTGACAACCCTTCCTTTGCCAAAGGAGTCGTAAAATGCTATCTTAGGGAGCTCTGCAAGACTTGCTGTGAGTCTTGGTCTTGTATATGGGCAACACTATATTTTATCCTCGAATTTACATGGTCACCAGCACTACGAGGATAAAACCGCGGGAATTTGTTAGTATTATATAATGACTGTAGAACCATGAGACGCTGCAGCAATCTAAAAAAAAATAAAAATAGAATTCCTTGAAATCAATCTAGGGCATTCTAGGGTAATCAATAGGGTTTTGTTTCGAGTTTCCTTCTCTCGCATAGATGTTATATGCGTCATATATCCCTTAGTCGTCTCGTACGATCACCCACGGGTAAGATATGGGTGGTGAATAGTATTCTTACTCCGTCACCACACGGAAGAGAGGATGATAAGGCAAATTACTGAAATTTAGTTTTTTTTTTCTGCCAGGCTATGGTCTGGATACACGCCGTCCATAACATGCTAGGTTATTTTAAAAAAAGGAATTTATTATCGAGAAACTATTGTTACACCTGGAACTCGAATTCATACCTATTAGAAATACGTTCCAATTGTCCCACTACTTAGACAAGTATGAGCTGTCGTATGACAATCAAATTGTGACTCGTATTATTTTGTTGACTTTATAGAAAACGGACATCTACCGGACAAAGATTACACGTCGTCTTCTATAAAGATGGTTTTTCGACGGATTGGAATGTAAGGTGTGACAATCATTTTTCGCTCGTAATTAATTTTTTAATGATAAAACTACTCAATACGGTGTGATTTAGACTTCAGTGTGTAGATAATGGAGGAAGCTCACCACTATCGCGCCGAATAAATTATATGCGATCCACATATGGCGGACATATATTGCCTTGTTGTAATGGAGTGAGAATACAATTCACCACCCCCTTATCTTACTCGTAGGTGATCGTAAGAGACGACTAAGGGGTATGATACGTATGTAACCTCTATGCAAGAAAACTCGAAACAACATCCTATACGTCTAACCTACCTGGGACAGTAGGTCAATTTCTCTCCCATTATGGAGGACGCTCGAGACGAGCAGGGCCGTTCACCAGATTATCGCTCTCATTATCACTTTGAAGGCAGATGTTCCGTTCCACACCCCATATATAACACGAGTTGTGTGCTTGACGTTGGAGGTCTGAAGGCTGCTCATGACATAGGAATAAGAAGACTTCAGACATATCTTGTTCCACCTTTTCTTTTGGGGAAGCTATGGTATGGGCATACCCCACCTTGTCCTTCCTTTAACGAAAGGGCCTCACCTGGGCGGCCTCTCTGGTGGGTGGCGGACTATTCCTCGGTCCATCCACCCGCAAGTCTTCTTCCGACTTCAATCTATCCCGTATTTCTTCTTTTCTTGAAGTATACAGTATTGGTTATCGGGTTTTTATAAATAATTAAGCATATTAAATGCTAAATTTCAGTAATTTGAATAACAAGGTTGTGTCATCGTTTAATACCATTCTAAATGCAAAGTTTGAAGTATTAAGCCTATAACAATGTGTAAACATTGTCGGGTAGATGGCATACGTCACCTTAAGACGTAAATATGATACGAAGCGAGATTTGCATGTTCTACAATAGTTCACGGTGGTGTAGTGGCAGCACGATTGGGCCTGAATCCCAATAGGTGCGGGTTCGAATCCCGCTTGTGACATCATTTTTCGCTTCGTTATCGGGTTTTTATAAATAATTAAGCATATTAAATGCTAAATTTCAGTAATTTGAAGTATACGGTATGGTAAAGTCGTGGGGTCTCCCTTTCTTTCCTCATTTTAAAATAAAGGATTTTTCCCTTAGTGCGAGTTGTTGTCTTAAAAATAACTTGCCAATCTATGTTTCCCCATTAAGTTTACTTATGAATTCAATATTATCCGGTATTTTACGACGTGTGATTCACAAAGATTCACGTCTATTGTGAGACACGCAGCTTGTTAGATCGCTAGATACGGCACGCGTTAGCCCTCTGTTGTCTATGGAAGGGGTAGATCGAGATACACTATGGTATTTTAACTTTTTAATATTTAAATTGATTAAAGTAATTTCATAATGTATCTCTTGTTCTTCAGCTGGCCGTCCATTTTTGTCTACATAGGTAAATAACCTATGCCTAAGTGTACAGTTGTCAATATTTGTGCTTCACCTGAGTTGGTTGGTGGACTTTTGATGGGAATTTGAAAACGTCATGTGGTGCTCTTGTATTATATTCGATATTTTAGTGTTTTAACGTATTATATTAGATAATTTTGATGGCATTTTATGTAATGTGATGCGACAGAAGTGCTGGGATGTAGTGAATATCATATAAAAGTGCTTTAAAACGTTTTCACTTTCCATCAAAATTCCCACAAGATACCATTAACAGTAGCACTGTTGAAGGTGACGATTTGACTTAGACAATAACTAACCTGAAAAGTCTATAAACGTAAAAAATAGCTCGTATAAGTAGCTGATTGCCAATTCACAAAGCGAAGAAGAAGAAGAAGAGTTGGTTGGTGTTAACGGCTGTTTAATACACATCTGAAAAACTTAAAACATTTTAATTAATAATCGATAACTCGAGTTTTAACAGATTTCAACATAATTCAACATATTTATTTGATAACGAAATACGGTAATTCTTCAAATTTCAACAACAAAACACACAGCTATTTAGATATTTACTATAAAAATGCTTTCCCTTGCGAAAATTCTCAATAAAAACAAGCCTTCCCCTTTCCCTGCGTCTGAAATTCAACGTACATTGTGCTGTATACGATCTGTAAACAAATTTGTGAATATTATTCGTATTTATGGGGCTACGATAGGGCTACCAACTTAATACAAGCAATTTTGTTTATTGTTTATGTCTTTCTTTAATAAACATATTTTTTCATTTCCTTTCTAAAATCATATTTGTCCTAGTATTTTCTTAAATATTATACAGGTGGTCATAGGCTTAAAAACTGGGGATGAATTTAATGTTTACATGTAGAAGCTGATTAACTAACTCATTAACGCCGCGTGAAGCTAGTAATATCAGAAACATAAAATTTGTAAAATGCTTTTTTGTGACGTAGGGACTCATTTGGGAAGATATTTATGAAATTGAATCCCAAAGAGGGGTGAAACGGAGTGGCAAAGTTTTTATGAAGAGAATAAAAGATCTTTATTCATGGAGAATAATTTTTTTTATGGTATTTTCTACAAATTATGCACAAATAGTCATCAGTAAAATTGCTGTATGGTAGCGGCTTCGAATACTACCAACCTTTACTTTGTTCGTGGATGTCGTAAAAGACGACTAAGAGCTTTATAACGACCTGGGCCAACTCCATCTGATGCCGTTTGGTCAACAATTACATTCCCAAGGAGGATACCTACACGTCTGGCAGGCGGCCGGTCATAAAACTATTGCCAATAACTTTTACAATATGTATGAAAGAAGAGTACATATTGTATCGACCCCAAGTAATTAGGATAAGAGTAGGAGAATAATGAATGATGTGTTTGTTAATTTTCATCCCGTAAGTGTGAAAAATGTATAAAAGAGTTAGTTCACTGACTAATCAACGCTGAGCCGAAACTACTGAAACTAGAAATATGAAATTTTGACAGTAGCCCACAATCGTCAGCCGCAAAACTAATACAGAGAATTAGTCTTCTTTTTATCACTTTATATAACTCTCCACAATGGGAGATACCTTAATCGATATATTCTGACCTACAGGAAAAAAGAAGTGATTAATTGTAGGTATTCCTAATCAGGCACCACATGATGACAGCTACTTAATATCTTTTATTACGATATTGAATGTGTCTGCGCTGTATATATTTGTCTGGTTGACTGACGTTGGTTCGACGTCCACAGTTTGACTAAAAAAAATATGATATTATTTTCTCATGTTTGACAGCCCTACCCAAGAAACCCATGAATAAGAGCAAGGGGTGAGACACCATTACGTCTTAAGATTTCCCATTCATGGGTTTAAGGAGGTAGTTTCACTTTAAATGCATAGGGTGGGGTGTAATTGCTGTAATTATGGTATTGTGAAGCGTCTCTATATAATATATGAAAGTATTTTTAGCAATGATAGATTTTTCTAGACTTGGGACTGCTACATGAATATTATACTCAGCGTAAAACATTGGATTATTGATATTTAATAAAACATTGCCAATAGTCCCATGGTCGCAACCCAACCAACGAAAGAGAGCAAAGTAAGACTAGAAAACTTGTAATTTTTAGCTAAAATTCACATACCCTTTTTTTACCAATTTAAAATCATTTATTATGCAAAACACGGCACTCATATATTGTCAATTTTTACATATAACCGTAATTTAATCGAAATAATTTGCACCGGATTGAAACGCGGCTGTACTGGAGTGGATCCGTCAAGAAACTCAGTGTCTCTTATTATTTTCTTTTACATAAAAATTGTATACAACCATACAACTCACTGGCATATCTATTACTCCAATATACACTCATTTGCAAAAAAAACGGGCACCTAAGCAATGAACCATTTCAAATGTTAATATTTCTTTGTTTGATAATTATAGGTAGTTTTATCCACACAATTTGGTAAATTAATAAGAAAATAATCGTTTTCATCAGTATTTCATAAAATTTAGATACAATTTATGGGAAATAATGCTAAACCTCGCTAGTAGTGTATATTCGCTAGTAGTGCATATGCTCATGAAGTAAAAATAAAAAAGTTTTTTTGTTTGTTTTTCTTTAATAAAGTAAAAGCAGATAAATGTTTGGTATCGAGTGTGACCCCCTCTAGCTAAAATCACAGCTTGAATTCGTCTGGGCATGCTAGCGAGTATATCCCGGATACTTGCTTGCGGAATACGTTCCCACTCCGCAGTAATCACATTCTTCAGCTCTCTGATGGTCTGCGGAGCCGGGTGTACTGATCTCACACGCCGTTTCAGAACGTCCCAGACATGCTCTATGGGATTGAGGTCGGGACTTCGAGCTGGCCAATCCAAACGACGAATGCCGACCTCTTGCACATACGCATTAACATCGCGGGATCGGTGGGCGCGGGCATTGTCGTCCATAAAAATCGAGTCTTCACCTAGAGCGGCCAATGCGGGTTGTGCATGAGAAATTAGAACTTCCGTTATGTATCGATGCCCAGTCAGTGAGCCGTTTTCAATGAAGACTAACTCTGTACGATCCATTGAATTTATTCCTGCCCAAAACATAACAGAGCCCCCACCATAAGGTGTGATTTCTTCGAAACATGCCTCTGCAAAGCGTTCTCCTTGTCTTCTTAGCACTCGCCGACGTCGATCTTCACCGAACAGAGATATCCTGGCTTCATCAGAGAACAAAACCCTATTCCAATCGTCTTGAGTCCATGATTCACAATTTCTAGCGAACCTAAGCCTGTGAACTCTGTGCTCACGGAGTAATTTGGGGCCGCGGGCCGGGCGGTGACTGCGTATATTGGCAGCGAGAAGCCTCCTCCTGACCGTCCATAGACTAATATGCACATTTCTTACTTCTTGGAGGTTGTTCTTAAGATCCACATACGAAGATTTGCGATTTCTCAATGCGCGACTCACAAGAAAACGATCATTCCGTGGTTGGGTACATGGTTTTCTTCCAGAACCAGGCCTTCTCTCGACGGAACCAGTCTCCTGATATCGCTGCCAGGTCCTTTGGACTGTCGAGCGACTAACATTTAGCCTCCTAGCCACGAAACATTGGCTGCAACCCTCTTCAAGCAGCGCGATAATTTTGGTAGCTTTTACCACTTTATCTACCATTTTTGATACAGCCAAACAGCATTAAATAAAGCTTTGACAGTCAAGGATATGAAATTAATCGATAAAAATTGAATAAAAGTTATGAAAGTCGATGTTAACTTCTGGAACTTCGCGCCAAAAATGTAGGATAAAAAGGGGTTTTCTGTAAAAATGAACATCAAATGAAAAATTGAATTTAGAACGTACTTTTTTAAATACCACAGCATTTTTAAAACCGGCCAGTAACGTGTACAAACGATTGAAACCTTTTTGGTATTGTATCTTTTTAAATATGAATGAAAATCAAAACCGCCCGTTTTTTTTGCAAATGAGTTTATTATTTGTATATTAATGTATTATTTCCATTATTTTGTTTTTATTATTTAATATGTTGCATGCATCAAAAATACAATTCACCGATTCCTTTTTTTATACGAGTGTCGTAAAATATGATTGAGGGATATATGCAAATTTATAACATTTAACTACGAGAATAAACATATTATGTCCCTGCAAAAAACCGTCTGACCAGCGTAGATAATTTTATTAAATTGTGGAAGCTTGCGTGGGATATATGTAGTTTAATATATAAACTGAGTATAACTACAATTTTAATTTCAAAATTCAATTATTTTATATACCTATATTTTCTTAAATTTTAATTAAGTTCACCTTCTAAGCAAAGTTTAAATTTTAGAACTTTACCATCAATGGATAAAAATGGCGGTGGGCCAAGGATGCATTCATTATTTACATTTTAATATATTTGAACTAAAGAGGTATTATATATTATGTATAAATTATCATATATGTATACCTACTATGTATACAACACCGTTATAAAATTAGCCACAGTTAATCTAAATTTCCATAAACAAAACTATAATAATTATGAAACTTTCAGGTCATAGAGCAGGAGTGGTGTATTTTTTGTTATGCCCACAAAACATTGGTGACGTTGCCGCGGAGCGCGTCTCCGAGGTCGAGGGTCGGCTGACTAATTAGAACAAAAAACGCGGGAAACACAAGTACGCTTGACAGTGAGTCAGAGACAAAAGCGCGCAGTTTTACAACAAAAAGGTTTCATACTATCCAAACTATGCTATTAGAATTAAGACTCTAAAATTGAGAATTAAAGTTGAATTTTCTCTATGCTTCACTGTATGGACCCGAACATAATTTTTTTGAATTTAAGAATTTAAAATGGTCTATGTAGCCGCAATTTTGCAAATCATAATAAACTCTACCTATTTAGTAACAGAGCTTAAAATTGTTTGGGTGTGCGTGTTGTTATATGCTCTTATGTTTGTCTATAGTTGCGTAGAGAAGCGCCATCGCGTCGATTGTCTCTGGCACGTTTGGGCAAAGAGGCACAATCGATAGAGCACGAGCGTGCGTTGTAATGAATTTATTAGTGAACCTAGTTTTTTGAAGTTTTTTTTTTATTTTCTCTCTTTATATGAACTTAGATAAGTTAAATTTAATTCTGTTGGCATTTTACTTACTTATGGGAAGAATAATAGCCGGCTAAAGGAACAATGAAAAGAGCAGTACCGCTTTGCTGAGATAATCTACTTCAAATATGATCACTAACCGAATTGCCAGGCGTGGCGTTAAAGGCAATATTTCCCATTCATTCATGGGCAGGACATTATCCAATAGTAGACGTTGACAGACCGATGGATGGATATGAATATTGCAAAACAGTTAAATATTGTAAAGCTTTATTATAAAATTTTAGAAAAAATATACAAATTTTTTGATAAAAGCTTTTCTGAGGATTCAGGTGAGTACAAGAATGATTTAGATCAGCGGTCGGCAACAAGCGGACGCTGCTAGATTATAAAAACATTTTACTTTTGTTAGATTTGCACAGAATAGCGTCCATTAGGTCAGTAGTTCTTCCGTAATTTCAATTTAGTGTTAATTTGTAGTCCCACGTAATTTTATACATTACATATATTTAACAAACATAGTTTTAATTTCAGAATTATTATTGAAATTCTCTTGACTGACAACTCCAATTACGCATTGATCATTTTGCAATTCTTTTTATTTATAAAATAACACTCAGCACTAAGAAAACAAGCTTGTAGAATCTGGTCCAACCATTTCTCATATTTTTTTGTTTTGCTTTAATTATGTATTTACATACATACATATCATCACGCCATATCCCTTGCAGGGTAGGCAGAGAGAACAGAGTGCCAGAGAACTCTATCTCTGCATACTTCACTCGCTTCCTCAACATTCATAATTCTCTTCATACACGCTCGCCGGTTTCGGAGACTCTTGACTCCACCTTCCTTCAGTACATGACCGATCTGGTCTAGGTAGGTTAGTCTCGGTCTCCCTCGGTAGGAAGGATGTAGGTCCTTCCACTTTCGCATTGTATATCTTCTTAACCAGGCGTTCGTTCGGCATTCTTTCCACATGTCCGAACCATCGGAGCATTCCCTTTCGCATCTTTACACCAATACTCTCTTTCATACCTACTCGCTCTCTTACGTCGTCGTTACGAATGCGGTTGGTCAGCCTAACTCCACAGATTTTCCGCAGAGATCGCATTTCGACCGCATTAATTTTACTATCATACTCTTTTCTGCATACCCAACTCTCGCTTCCATACAGTAATGTTGGGACAAGCACTGCGTTATGTATTGCTACACGTGCCTTCTGGCTGAGGTGGTGGCTGCCGAGAAGTTGCCCCAACGCTCCATTCACTCTATTTCCCGCATTCACTCTTCGCTCTATATCAGTGGTGTACCTTCCATCTCGGCTAAATCCACATCCAAGATATACAAATTCATCCACTTGCTCTAGTACATCATTACCTATTGTTACTCTTATATCTGTTCTGGTTTTATCTCTTTCAAAGACCATTATTTTGGTTTTGCTCACATTCAGTGCCGGTTTTAACACTACCAGCGCCCTGGGCGAGATTTTTACAGCGCCCTCCAACTGCAATTCCAATTATTTCGCTTAATTAGGGGACTTTACGACTAAGTAGACCTCGAACTATGAGAATGGCCTGCGGCGCCCTTTTTTACCCGGCGCCCTGGGCGGTCGCCCAACCTCGCCCTACCCTAACACCGCTACTGCTCACATTCACGCGTAGACCCCTTTTCTTACAATCTTCTGTCATTGTGTCGACTAGGGTCTGCAGGTCAGTCGCTGACTGTGCCAGCAGGACTGCATCATCTGCATAAAGCAGAGCAGTGATCACTGAGTCGCCCATCTGGACTCCCACATTCATATCGTTCAACCTTTGGAGACATTTATCCAGATATATGATAAACAGCCTGGCTGACAGAACGCACCCCTGCTTAACGCCGATATTGACGTCACACCAAGGCGACATTCCATCGTCCAGCCGCACACAGGCTCTACAGCCCATGTAACTGAACTGCACAGCCTGTAGCAGTTTACCGCTAATACCATACTCCGGTAAAATGTCCCATAGTTCCTTTCGTACAACCGTGTCAAATGCTCTCTCCAGATCCACAAAACTGCAGAAAACCCTCTGACCTAGAGCCAGATGCTTCTCCACAATGTTGCGCAGAGAGAACACTTGATCCATGCATCCCCTTCCCCTCCTGAAACCTCCTTGTGTCTCACAGTAAACCATCGGACACCATCCTCATTCTCCTTTCAATAATTTTACCATACACTTTTGCTGCCAAACTGGTCAAGCTTATGGCTCTGTAATTTGCGCAGTCATAACGTGAACCCTTGTTTTTAAACAAAGGCACGATGACTGCGCTATTCCAGTCCCTGGGAACCATTCCCGAGCTCCAACATAAATTGAGGAGCAACAGGAACGCCTCCCAGACACAGGAGCCACCAAGCTTGATCATCTCGGCAGACACCATATCAATGCCTTATCGCTGCCTTACCATTTTTCAAACTTCTTATCGCCCATTCAACTTCATCCATACTGATGCCATCGGAGGACGCCGTCGCCGAATGTTGATCTACTAGACCACATGCGACACCGGCGCCAACCGTAGCATCCGCATACATATCGCCAAAAGATTCACTCCATCGGCTTAACACGTCTTGTGTTTGTATAAGAATGTCTCCACCTTTAGACCTTATTTTATTCATTCTGAAGGCTGACCAACCACCCCGAGACTTCTTCACCTCCCTCCAAAAGAGTTTGGTGTTACCCTCGAAGTTTTTAGTCAGCCTATCTTCTGCACTCATACTTGCTCTATCACGTTTCTCTTTCACTAAGGCCTTGATGTCATTCTTACATTGCCGATATATTTCTTTCTTCTGTTCAGTCATACTGTCATTCAGATTCAAAGAAGAGACATAGTCCAGCCACGCTTTCTTCTTTTGCTCTACGGAAGCTGCCACTTCGCATCCCACCATGCATCACCATTTGTTTTTCTATGCTTCTTTGAACTTCCACATACTTCTTTCGCTGTATCTACCATAATCTCTTTCAATACTCTCCAGCATTCTTCAATGTCCGATTGCGGCTGGCTTGCCATCGTCAGCCGTTCTCGGACACCCTCTGCATACTTTTCTCTTACACACTCTTCTTGCAACCTTTCAACCTTTATTCATTCAAGCCCTCCGAAGTGGACACGCTCTCGCCAGTGCCTCCACTTTCTGAACAGACCACTAAATCTCGCAAAAACTCTACCAAAATTAAATCTATTATGCTTTTCTGTTCATTCCTTCTCCATATATACATATGGATGTCCTTATGTTGGAAAAATGTGTTTGACACAATAAGGTTTCTCTCCATGCATACATCCGCTATGAGCCTACCTGCGTCGTTCACTCTCTTATCACCAAATGGACCAAGTACGTCCTTATAGTCGGGACGCTTGGTCCCCACCCATCCGTTCAAATCTCCGCATACAATCACGCGTTCACTGGTTTCTGCCATATCCAGAACTTCCCTAACATTGTCCCAAAACTTCTCTAGGTCTGATGCCACCGAGGATCCTACGGGAGCATATGCTACAACCATGAATACCTTGGTGACACCTAGTTTTATACGGACCCAAAGAAGTCTGGGATCATACATTCCGTAATCCTTCACACCTGAGGCCAAGCGAGAGGATAACAGCACTCCTACCCCCATGCTGGCTCGATCGCTCTGTGGTACACCAGACCACAGAGCCATCCCGCCACCAGGAAGATCGCAGGCGTCGCTACCCCTTCGCTTGGTCTCTGTTACACAGAGCACGTCTAGCTGTTTGTCCGCCATGACGGATATCAGCTCGTGCAACTTACCTTCCACACAACCTCTTACATTCCACGTGCCCACCCGGCACTCTGCTCTCCTCGACTCGCCTAACTGGGCAAGGCGTGATGGGTGGCGGCCCCCATCGCCGCAACTGCCGATGTTCGTACCGACGGGGTCGGGTCGGTACGCGTCGCCGCCGGGGGACGCCCTAACCCGCATTGCGGTACGCATATCGAGCCGGATTAGCAGTCTAATTAGACTGGCAGGGGACGCGAACGAGCACGCTCCGGACTATGCCCCCCTTATGTATTTAACTTTTAAAAAAATCAATCTTTACTCGGATGGCATTTCACTGGAGCTAATATAGAATAAAATTGTATCCAATCATTGTTAGAAAACATATCATTTAAAAAAACTGACGAGCCCGCTGAGTTTCTTGCCGGATCTTTTCAGTTTGTGGCCGCTTTCCGATCCGGTGGTAGATTAATTTATAAAATGTGTAAAATTGACAATATGTACCTAAGTGCCCTTGGGGCTTATGCGCAATGAATGATTTGATTTAATTTGTATTGTGGGGGATCTTACAAACATTTTTAACGAACACAAATTATACACAGATTTAAAATAACAAATTGTTGATCGCGGAAAATATTGTTCTACATAATGAAATATTGTTCTACATAATTGAACCCTTGATAGTGACACGGTAGGTATATCTTAACTACTATGGCATCAAAGCAGTCAATCTGAAATCAGAGATCGGGCTTTCTTGTGTGTTCATCAGTAGTTCTCCTTGTAACTTCGGGATCCGCAATGGTCTCCACAATTGACACCGAGGTTCGACTCTTAGAAATTCCCGGCAAACACTTTAACAGCGTGGTTGCACATCCAGGTATTCCCGAGAAATGCTTTTAATTGTTTTGAGACCCCGCAACTTTAATTAGAAAAGCTTTAAAACACAAGGAGTTTAAAAAGACTGATTGTTCATGAAGTTGGACAAGGAAATCAAGCAAAATTTACTGCTCAGGCACTAAATAAGTATATGTACAGCTATAATGAACACAGCAGTGCAGCACCACGGCTAATAGAGAGCTTAACGGTACCTATATGTAAGCCGTAAAATTGATTCCAAATAGTAAATATGGCAGAACAAGAAAAAGGCATTTATTATAAACTTAAATTCAATAAATGTAAAATTTCTCGAACTGTGAAGTGTGGAATTGTGGAGTGACGGTGGCTCTTTAGTCCTCACCCAAGATCACGACCACCCTTTCGACAGAAACATCACAAGAGGTTCCGTAAACATTAAAATATTAAATCATCTTCATCCTAAAAATATAAAGAAAAACAGAAAATAGTTTAAAATTTATTATGTAACGGATGCACGCAAATACACACGTACACGCTCGCACTTGCGCATACGCACGCGAACACGCACACGCCCACGCAAGCACGTACACACACACACATATATATATCTCTCTTTTTTTCGTTGCTAGCTACTATTATATATGAATGATAAACCATGAACATAAAGGCATCGGTACATGCGACACGATGCTTCGTATTAGTTCAATGAAGTTATTATTATATCAGCTCTTATACGGTCCCACTGCTGGGATAGAACCTCCTCCACAATAGGAGGAACATTGACCTACTATGCCTCTGTAAGTGAGACGTGTTGGTATAGAGTTTTATTTCAAGTTTTCTTCTCTTGCAATTATGTTACTTATATAATCCTTAGTCATCTTTTCCGTATGGTGACGGAGTAAAATTACAATTAATCACCCTTAATATTACCCGTAGCTGTCGTAACATATGAATGACAGATATAATATGCATATAACATTTTGCAAGAGAAAGAAATAACATCCTTTACCAATACGTCTGACCAGCGTGGTGTAGTAGAACAATTTTATTTCTATTGTGGAAAAGGCTCGCCCAACAATGGGACATATCTGAATCGAGATAATAGTCTTTCGCCACACTTACTGGCAAGAGAGGATTATATGCTTATACCGCGTTACCTCAGGAATAGATTTTGAAATTAGATTATAATAAGATAAGTTAATATAACTTACAAAAAACATATTTTTTTCAACGTAATAAAATCGCAGTCTTCTTCTTTTCAGGCTCTATAAGTACCACTGTTGAGCACAGATCTCCTGAAGTAAATTAGCATACTATACTTCTCGCGATTTTAGTATAGGGTTTTATTTTGACTTTTCCTTCTTTAACAGTGATATTATCTGTTTAAGTGTCATAACGCCACACAGATATGGCATTCACTTCGGTAAAGTGATATTCTGCTGAAACTGGTTAGGATAGAAGAGAGAGAGAGAGAGAGAGAGAGAGAGAAATGATCAAAAAAGGACCACCTCAGAAGTACCAACTTACAAATAAATAAAAAAGAATTATCAAAATCAGTTCACCCAGAAAAGTTGTGAGATAAAAAAAATATTCTAAAAAAAATAGAGTCAAATTGAGAACGTTTTCTTATTTTGAAGTTATTAAAAAAAATAGACACAGACAGGACCGCCTTTGAGCCGCTTGAAATACAAAACTGTGTGTCCAATTTTACTTTCCTAGGTTTTAATATTTCCATATTGATCTCTACCATTCAAAAACTGTGAAGATGACTCAACAAATAGTATTCAAATAAACGTTCCTTTATTTTAGTTCATTTGTGAGATATTTTGACAGCGCATCGACACATTGACAGGTGGCTGAGAAATGTCAAAATAAACACGTGCTCATAATGTAATGAGCGATTTAATTATACGGTTTAAATTTATAAAACTATTTATTAAATTTAATTAGATATATTATAATGCACTAATAGGTTTAGAATCCATTAAATTGATCATTCCATTCTTTTATTTTAATATCTGCTGTAATAGTCATTTACGACATCCGCGGGCAAATTATTGATATTATAAATTGTAGATATTCTTTTCTCTGCCATAACACGAAAGTGGTTTTTATTTCAACTTTATAAACTAATATGCTTCAGTTCATATTAGTCTTGTCATCGTGGTATAAATATAGATGTCGACCTCTCTCCAAATAAAATAAAAAGCATACAATTTGGAGATTTTATAAATAACAACAGCTTTAATATGTTGTATAATTTTTATTTGACTTTTTTAATATTTAAAAATAAGTATTTAAAATCTGAAATGATAAGTGTAAAAAGTGCAAAAAAGACCTTGTATCTTTAAAATATGTAGTACCTAAGTAGATAAGTGCTGTAACCATGAACACTGAAAACCGTACGATGCGTCCCGGAATTAAAATTTAAAATAAATTAGTCATCATCAACATCATCTCAGCTCATAAATGTCCCACTGTTGGGCTCGAGCCTCCTCCGATAAAATTAGTAAAAATATTTTTATTTCACATGTGCAATACTCGAGTATATAAAAGAAATTATTATCTAAAATAATCCTTAAAAGTGCTAATATTTTCTAAGTACTTAATAAATAAAACTTAATTAATTATTTTTATTGTTATTACGAACACACCCTTATATACATTTTGGCGCTCATTAATAAATTCTTGTATTGATTTTAATAAGTCTAATAACGATTTGAACTAATGTTTGTTTTTGTTTTATTGCAATCAATCATATTTATTTATTTAATATATTGATCAATAAAACTGAATTGATGGCGTAGTGGTTAAGATAGTGGATAAGATTCCCATGTAGGACAATGTTTTGTGTGCTCTACAAATTATTGTTCGGAGTCTAGGTGTAAATTTTATCAGACAATTATATGTTTGTAAAGTACAAGGATTCTTGCCCTAGTACTGGGTCATCATTCTCTTACTCTTATCCCAATTACTTGGGGTCGATACAATATATACTTTTCTGTTATAGTACATATTGTAAAAGTTATTGGCAATAATTTTATGACCGGTCGTCTGCCTGACGTCAACCCTCCTTGGGAATGTAATTGTTGACCAAAGGGTATCCGGTGAAATTGGCCCAGGTCGATAAAAGCTCTTAGTCGTCTTTTACAACATCTACAAGCGAAATAAGGATTACCGCTACCACACAGCAGGTAAAATGAAAAGTAGTACCGCTAAATAAATGAAAATGTCTACACAGTTTTTGATATAATGTAGATAGTTTTATGCTGTTTAATGGCGGCTACGAATATTAATAACATATTTTACATTGCTCTTGGACATCGTAAAATACGACTAAGAGCCTTACATCGACCTGGACCAATTCCATTTAATGGCGTCTGGTCAACAAGTACATTCCCAAGTAGAGTTAACGGCAAGCGGCCGGTCATAAAACTATTGCCAAAATATTTCAATATGTACAATGGTAGAAGACTACATATTGCATCGAGAAATAAATGGGGGGTAAGAAATGGACAGCGATGATTTTTACGCGGTAATTTATTGTGAGTGATATTAATTTATATTTTCATTTAATTTATTTTTTAATACAATAAGTGATTTGTACTTTATGAAAATAGTTTAGGTATTTATACGTAAAAATCTGGTTAAAA
This sequence comes from Lymantria monacha, assembly GCA_905163515.2. Lineage (NCBI taxonomy): Eukaryota > Metazoa > Arthropoda > Insecta > Lepidoptera > Erebidae > Lymantria > Lymantria monacha. The sequence goes on from LR991100.1 coordinate 27,310,900, forward strand.
ATCTGAATGATGAATTCATCATTGATCTTAATATAGTTAGGAATTCATTCTCTCTTCAGGTGTTATAAAGTGTCGTTCAAATTTCTCTACTTATTATAAGTTGTGCGAATAGTAATCGATTTAAAAAAAAATGCAGAGCATCTGCTGTTGCGGAATAAATTGAAATTAGTTGCATCACTAGTAGATATTAAAAATTAAAAGAAAACGTGAGACTTTTGGCGGGAATATGGCAAACGTCATGTGGTGGTCTTGTATTACATTCGATATATTAGTGTTTGAACATGTTATATTGAATAATTTTGTTGGCATTTTATGTAATGTGATGTGACGGAACTGCTAAGATGTAGTGAATATGATATAAAAGTGCTTTACAACGTTTTCGTTTTCGGATAAATTCTCAGAAGACACCATTACACAGTGAGCCCATAACACTGTTGATGGCGATGATTTGATTTACTGAAGGACAATGACTAACATGAAGATATTAAAAACGTGAAGAAAGTTATAACTCGACACTAGCAAAAATGGCTTGTAAAGTAGTCGATTGTTAATACGAAAAGAAGAAGAAAAGAAAACGTGAACTATGTCATCGCGTTTGGCTCATCCTGGACTGTACACATGGCGTGGTGGTCTAAATAAAAGTAACCTTACACGACGATTGTGGTGTGGTGCATAGATTCGATTAAATACAGAACATATCTTTGCGTGGTCTACAAATAAATTGTTTGGAGTTTGATTTTGGATGTTGTACATATCTTTTTATTTCCTTTCCTTAGTGCAGGGTGTTGGTTAAAAAAAAATTATGACAGGGGAAGCAGGATACGCTCAGGTTTTTTGGCGCGAAAATGGAAATGTCATGTCACGCTCTTGTATTATATTCATTTCTCTAGTGTTTTGTAGTGTTATATTGAATAATTTTGCTGGTATTTTATGGAATATGATATAGTTAAAGTGCTGAAGTGTAGTGAATATGGTATAATAGTGGTTCACGTGCATTTTCATGTTTGGCTAAAATTTACAAAGAAACCTAATTAAATTAATTTGGTTATCAGCGTCGACTTAATGGTAACGATTTAACTTACTGACGGACAGTGACTATTTAGGACTAATTACAATATGAAGAAATGATTAATAATATATGAAGAAAATTAATACGTAAATCAAGGCAGTAAGGTCGACTGACTATAGCCTGCCCATAAGGGCGATATATTAAAAAAAAGAGAGGATACGCTCAACAGGAACTTAAGGATTTAAAAAAAATGTGTATTTCTCTTTTTGTGTCGCATGTTTTAGCTGTTAGTCGCTGATGGATTTCATAGCTTAGCCCGGACTATGAGTGAATATTGAAGGTTTTCAGCCTGGATACACTGTTTATTTCTTGTAAGCCCTTTATTATATCGCGACCTGCTCTCGTTCCGCTTCCGTATTCGGTTGCTCTGTCCTCGCATTTTAAATGCCTGAAAACTTTTAGGACATTCATTTTTGTGACACATGGTTACTGAGTACAGAGTTATCTTTACGAAATGGACTTATAAGTCCATTTCGTAAAGATAACCCACCCGACTAGAAATTTTTTCGTCTTCCTTAGCAGGACCGGACCGGGCATGCCCGATCTGGACCAGATAAGGTATGTAACGCAGAAGATACATCTGGACCCGATCAGGAAAACCTTATCGGGTCCAGATCAGGCATTCCTGATCGGGTCCAGATCAGGCGTGCCTGATCGGGTCCGGATGAAATTTTACTGATCGGAACCAAATCAATCATCTGCGTTATATATCTTGCCTGATCCAAAACGAGTATGCCCAGTCCGGTCCTTTTAAAAAACATGAATATCTTAAAGAACATGTTTAATAGGTAAAAATATAAATTAATATACGACGTAGACACCGAATGCAGTGCTATATTCTTATCGTAGAGTCCCAGTGAGCCGTTCCGATTATGGCGCAACCACCAGATGCTAACGACTGCAACTGTCGCCTGAATTTCTCATTCATGACCTGATGGATCTGTTTTAATCTGATTTGATATCAACTAATTTAATATTAGGCCATGTCATTACGCTTCGGAGAATCTTAACACCGCGATTCAAATAATGACGTCATTTTACTAACGCCATCTATTTATTATGACGCAAAACATTAAATGTTAGAATGGTTGTTACAATATAATATTTCTATCTATCTATGTTTTCAAATGTTAGGTACACTGATATATATATTATTATTATTTTTTTTACTTTAAATATAAATTATTTTTATATTATTAATTAAACATTATTATTATTATTATTAAATACATATGATTAATTAAAGATTTCAGATTAATCTCCTCTGGTGCAAATACAATTTCGCCGTGGCATAAATATGACAATCATGTCACTTTTTTGAATTTTGATTGATATTTTTTTTGTGTTACGAAAACTGTTTCTGGTTCTGATATACTACAAGCCTTACTATATACTTGATGATATTTCACATCAGTCTATCCTTATTTGGTCCTGATCTGGTCCTGATCCGGTATGCCTTACCATACTTGATGTTATTTCACATCAGGCTATCCTGATCAGGACCAGACCTGGTCCTGATAGGGTTTGCCGGATCCGGCATGCCTCATTCTGTCCTGATCGGGTCCTGATCCGGTATGCCTTACCATACTTAATGATATTTCATATCAGGCTATCCTTATTTGGTCCTGATCCGGTATGCCTTACCATACTTAATGATATTTCACATCAGGCTATCCTTATTTGGTCCTGACCTGGTCCTGATCCGGTATGCCTTACCATACTTAATGATATTTCATATCAGGCTATCCTTATTTGGTCCTGATCCGGTATGCCTTACCATACTTAATGATATTTCACATCAGGCTATCCTTATTTGGTCCTGATCTGGTCCTGATCCGGTATGCCTTACCATACTTGATGTTATTTCACATCAGGCTATCCTGATCAGGACCAGACCTGGTCCTGATCGGGTTTGCCGGATCCGGCATGCCTCATTCTATCCTGATCGGGTCCAGATACATGATCTGGTTGAACCATACTTTTTTTCTAGTCGGGCACAGTATAGGACTATCGCGATAGAACTATAGGTCTATTGCCATGGACTATCGTGGACTTTTTGTAGATCTTTTTACGATACGATATCGTAGAAGATATATAATTTTGATATATCTTGTATGGTTTAACCAGCGTTTATAAAATGCATAAAAATATGTTTTTACGACATCACATAACAAATCTTTTAAATTCACGACTTTTTGTAAATTAGTATGCATGTATTCTATAAACCTTCCTTTTCTAATTACTGTCTATTGACGAAAACCGCATTAAAATTCATTGGGTAGTTTAAATGATTTAAGTGTACAGACAACAGCAGCGGATTTATTTTTTGTACTACTACGACTAACCTACCTAGACCAGATCGGTCATGTACTGAAGGAAAGTGGAGTCAAGAGTCTCCAAAAGCGGCGAGCGTGTATGAAGAGAATTATGAATGTTGAGGAATCGAGTGAAGTATGCAAGGATAGAGTTCTCTAGCACTCTGTTCTCTCTGCCTACCCTGCAAGGGATATGGCGTGATGATATGTATGTACGTACGTAAGAAAAAGAAGAAGATTAGAAGATGATATTTTATTATATGCGTATTTATTACTTGTTGGCTGCTTTAGTAATTTCCATAGAAAATACTAAGTACCTAAGCATTTAGTTAGAAATACGGTAGTAAGTTTCAAACTTTTATAATATTTTTTTTCAAATCAACGATGAAGAACTCTACCTATGTGGTAATCCATCAATTCGCTATTAAATTATCATTACATTTTTAAATATAAATATTGAAAACCTGAAAGTCCATTGTACATACCAAATACTTCTCTGCTCTTTGATTCAAAAATACAAAGAGAACGGACATAAAGGATTACTTTTAAAGGCAAAGGCACGTCTACTTTCATCCTCTCGAGGAAAATGGCGTGCGATCTGACAGCTGAGAGGTTTGGCGCGCTTTCATTTGCGCGATTGTTGCCCGCTAATGGTGCGTTCCGAAACAATGGGGAAAATATCGCAATCGTTGCGCCACTCACAAAGGAATGTTGAACGTTTGATGTTGGATTGCGGTTATATACCTACTAATGTGGTATTTGTAGCTTTTGAATTACTGTTTTAGACTAATAATGAAAGTCTCTTAAACTCTTAAAGTATTAAACGCCAATAAATATATCTATTCATGTTGTTGCGTAATAATAGTAATCCCTACTAACCCTTACATGATTCGTAGGTGTTGTAAAAGACGATTGAGTGCTTTAGATCGACCTGGGCTAACTCGTTATCTAATGCAGTCCGGTTAACAATTATTTACAAATAACTAAAAGGATTTAAATAAAATTATACGTAACTAAATTTAGGTTATAACACTGGATTACCAACGTCATCATTCAGCCTTTCATCATTCAATGCTGGACGTAGGCCCTCATATTCCGCCATAAAGTGCGGTCTTGAGCCGCTCGCATCTAAGGACTCTCAGCACTATATATGGTATAAACATATGATATTTTAAGTGTCATCAATGCCCGAAAACTATATCTAGAGTTAAATAATAGAATAGATAAACATTTGACGGCACACGACATTTATTATTATACAATCTATTATTTTCACTGTTCTCTCTAACACATTTGTTTGTTCGTTAGATTTTTAAATTCACACGAAGTCGTAACGAAGAAAGAAAAACTAGTAGCTAAGTATATATTAATAATATAATTTGTAAATGCTTATTTTCTAAATATAACTGTCAATCACTACCTATATAGATTTTATTTTACAGTGTTAGGGCAGTGTTGACAGTTTTCTGTCCACAGCCGCGGGTCCATCCAGGGTAATACCACACTCTCGCAGAAAATCGACGTCCAATAGTGGTAATGTGCTGTTGTGCTTCTTAGAGCCGGCAGTTCAATTTTCTGCGTTAGTTTAGATTTTTTGGTAGGCAGCGGCAAAGCTGTACTCTTGGTACTACGAAGGTGGGTGGTAAAGGTAAAGTAACACTTACCATTAGGTTGCAGGTCTGCCGCTCACATAGAAAAATCTGAAATAAAACTACTTTTATGGATTCTATCGCGTTTGTATTTGATTTTTAATTTCCCGACGTTTCAAACACTGCAGTGATAATGGACACGGAAGGACCAAGGTGTCTTACATCCAAAAAGTCATCGTTATTACAGAAATATATCTCTACCCGCAACAGTACCTATCAGTTATCAAAGTTTGACTCACAAATTAATACAAATTCATTACCAGTACAAAAAGAAAATGATTCTATACATATTTTCTTTTAATATATAATTTAAAAAAAAATTAAATCTTGACAATTTTAATCAATTTTTTAAATCACCTTAATACTTCAGAAAACTACTCTTCTTTTCGAGGACCAAAGCTATGTAACCTACACTAGGTACCTATTAATATTATTATGAAAACATTTATAATAATAATTAATGAGCCAGGGTAGGCAGAGAGAACAGAGTGCCAGAGAACTCTATCTTTGCATACTTCACTCGCTTCCTCAACATTCATAAATCTCTTCATACACGCACGCCGGTTTCGGAGACTCTTGACTCCACCTTCCTTCAGTACATGACCGATCTGGTCTAGGTAGGTGAGTCTCGGTCTCTCCCGGTACCTACATCCTTCCACTTTCGCATTGTCTCTCTGCCTATCTGTCCTCTCTGCCTACCCTGCAAAGGACATGGCGTGATGATATATATTAATGATCCATATATTTAATAATGGTAGGGTCACATTGTTGACAGTTATATGTCTACAGCCACAGGCCGGTCCGTCCAGGGAGGTACCATACTCTCGTAGAAAATTGACGTCTTAAGAATGTTCTGTACGCTTTGTTCGGTGAGCGACAGCCGGCAGCCCAATTTGGGTGGGTTTTGGTTGATAGGCAGCGGCCAAACTTACGATCAGGTGTGCTGTTAGCTCGTTTGCCATAAGGAATAATAAAAATTATATATGTTTTAGTTTTACAAGGAAAAACATATGATACATCAACTCTTATTGTACTCCAGTTAAGCATGCCGGATGAATTTGACGGTGACTGCAGATGGCGCCATTGATGCACGCAATGCACACGCAATTTGCCTGTTTTTGAACGATTTCATGAGCCACGTTCTTTTCAGGTATTTGCAAATAATTTTTGGTGAGTTATAATAACGCCATTAGTGAAATGATTGTAATGATAGTTTTTTTAAATTAAATAATTATGAAATTTTTAGTAAAGTTTGTTGTAACGAGTTAATAAAGCAATTCAACACTTACTTTCACTTGAAAAACTAGTTGAGATAGATATTAGAAGAATAGGCGCCACCATCGTACTAATTACGATTCCCTCTCTGACCGCCACTAAGAAAAGTCCGCGAAATTAAGTACTATGAGAAAGCCTATGTAAAATCCATATGCAGCTTGATATTTTGCGTTAAACATAGTTTTATTGTTATCAAATAAGATGTCGAAGATCTTGTATACAAGACAAGATCTGGAAAAATAGGAGAAATTTTTTCATTTTCTTTTTGCTTTACCACCATAAGCAAAGGAACCTCTGCAATAAAGCTGATATCAGACGGTTCATTTTTTGTTCATTTTTGTCTTTCATTTTGCATCTTTCACTCGAAGTGACGCATCTGAACACAAAATGAAACATTAGTGCCGAATGAATTCATTAGTGAAACGATCCAACAGTGTTGGATATTGGCATTCGACATCTTTCACTCGCACTCCGAGTGAACGAGAAATGAACAGTCTGAACACTGAGAGAACTTTCATTCGGGTCCGGTCATTTTGTTTCAAGTTCTGTAGCCGAAGGACGTCCCGTGTTGATAATTTTCTGCGCTGCTTTGCACTGGTCGCACGCGGCAAATGTGTGTGTATGTGTGTGTGTTGATCGATCGAGTGGATCGATCAAAATACATTACATTTTTTGGAGAACTTTAAAAAGATTATTACAACATGAATCAGAATCTTCAACTGCTAGTTCTCTCAACAATGTATTTGATGCTGCTAATATTTTTTTCTTTCAATCCATGGTAGCACCCATCACCGTCGACGTTTTCTTTACTTCTTTTTTGTCAACTCTTTGATTTTTTTTAGTGCTCTGGTGGCAAACGAGTAAGCAGCACACCTGTTGTTAAGTGTTACTGCCGTCCATGGATCTTTACCACACTAGAGGTATAACTAGGCCGCTGCCTGCCAATAATCCCAAACCCACCCAGAAAGATGGGCTTCCGGCTCTCTCGCTCACGGAACGAAGCACAGCAGCATATTGCCACTGCTCAAGCGACGATTTTCTGCGAGAGTGTGGTAATACCCCGGATGAACCGGCCCACGGCTTTAGACATAAAACTGTCAACAGCGTGGTCCTACCACTAAAAAAAATATCAGTAAAAATTGATTAAATGATCATAAATTAAAGTAATTCCAAGACGCACGACTTCATTCGATGATATATTGAAAGAAATAAATAGTGAATGTTCATTTTTAAATCATTCCCTCTTAGCCGTGTGAACATAAAATGAAAGAAAAATGAACCATCACTCGAGTGAACAATCACTCGAGTGAACCGTCTGCTATCAGCTTAACAGTGGTAAAACTAGGCCGCAACTACTAATAAAAACATACATCCATCCAGAGAGTTGGGATGTTATTTATAAATAAAACTTAAGCCCTGGTTGATAATTATATTAATTTATTACTTTATCACGCAAAACTCTTCGGGCTACCAAGGACAGACTCGTTGTTTTGTTGGCTAGTTGAGTGATACTTACGATACAATTTCAGAGAACAGATTATTATTAAAGAGATGCCTCAGTGATACATTATCATGGTTTCTGTAAGGATTAAATTTGTATGAATTGATAATTATAATTGATTGATGGCAAATATGTGAGGTTCGTGAGTTTGCTTACCATGTAGAATAGTAGTTAGTATATTCGTGGTACGAACCACGCATATATATCCACTAATTATATATTTATAAAGGCAGCCCACTCCACCCACGCGACGATCAGCTTTTGATACTTTCTTTAAAAAAAATATTTAGTCTAGGGATCTTCGACGAAAGCGCAGGTTTACAGTGTAAAAAAAAACTAACAGTTAAAGTAATTTTAAGCATGTAAATAATACGTTTAACGTTTTCATTTAACGGTAATGTTACTCAGGCTTAGTGTGAAGGGAGTGTGCGTTCCATGTTCTTCCATATAAATGTTTCACTTCAAAAAATGGTTTAAAAATATGTTTGTGGGTAAATGGTTTACCCACAAACATATTAAATTCCTGCATAGTACATTCAGATATTTAAAAAAAGATAAATACTAATCTCCTAATGCTCCGATGGTTCGGACATGTGGAAAGGATGTCGAACGAACGTCTGGTTAAGAAGATATACAATGCGAAAGTGGAATGATGTAGGTACCGGGGGAGACCGAGACTAACCTACCAAGAGCAGATCAGTCATGTACTGAAGGAAGGTGGAGTCAAGAGTCTCCGAAACTGGCGAGCGTGTATGAAGAGAATTATGAATGTTGAGGAAGCGAGTGAAATATGCAAGGATAGAGTTCTCTGGTACTCTGTTCTCTCTGCCTACCCTGCAAGGGATATGGCGTGATGATATGTAAAAAATAATCCTTCTGTCACGGAAGAGTAAACAAACATACAAATAATAGATACAACTTAAATCCAAACTCGGAACAACAATTTCTCGATTGCACAAAGTATTGTCCTGCGTGAGAATCACTTTATACTCGACAAGATAGATCGATGTTCAACCACTGTGCTATCTATAGATACAGTTTTAATTTTAAAAAAATGTATTTAAGTTTGGAATTCAAATGATTTTTTTATCTTTTATGGAATCAAACTCGCTATACTCAACACAAAAAATCCCTATTTGAACCACTAAACCATCTGTCCGGTTTGTTTTCAAAACTTTCACTACACAAGTGCGTAGAACACACTTTTTTGTATGTAATCTCAGTCATTCGAGGCTCGTTCAAAGCGATGGCTTGAGTACATCTTGAATCCGCTTCGAGGCGACTTATTTACTGTTTGCTCTTGACACTTCTATAAAAAAAAAGTAAAAAATGGGAGAGTTATTTATTGAGCATAAGGAAGGAGCATTGGTTCAAGTGTACGGCTACTGTCAATGAGCTGAGCGTGTATAACGAGTTTGATTTTACAGTAAACAAATTTTATTGAAAAACTAAAAGTATAAGTACATAGCTACATCATCATCATTCAGCCTTTTGTCATTCACTGCTGGACTTAAACCGCTCTCATATTTCGCCATAAAGTACGGTATTATGCCACCCGTATCTTAATATCTATACCGTAAATAATAATTTGAAACCTACTTGGGTAGTGGCAGCATTCTCGTAGGTAACTTATAGCACTGTGAGGGCGATCTCACGCATACCAAGCGTAGCGTTTTCACCATAAGGTAGCCCATGTTAGAGGCCGACCGGGTAAGAGCGATACTGCAGCAACACAACACATATGTTGCCGGGAAATTGATGACCAGTGATCAGTCCAATAGTTATATAAAGGGAACGGTGGGTTATGCAGCCGAACGCCACCTTTCCGTCGCCCGGACGACATTTGGATAATGTCAAATAATTTAATCTTTTTTATCATAAACACTAATCAAATACAAGTGGCTGTACGTATTGTTTTATTTTATTTTAATTTTGCAAATAAAAGAACCATAGACAAATATTATTCGAAGAAACTATTACGCATGTTGCCACCTACAAATTCAGCATTACGTGACATCGTCGGACTTACATCATCTACATCTGACCTGACCTACTACACCGACATCTACATAGGAAGCCCGACCTTAAGCATAAGCACTTTTCGCACGTAATATTATAGTATTTAAGCCGCACCACATCTTACAATAAACCAGACTTCTTCCAGATCCAAGATCCGAAGAACCAGATCTTACAACAAACTAGATCTTGTGTCTCATTATTCTCTCCGTCCGCAAGAACTCCACACGCATATAATATCTTTAAAAAACACTTACGTTATATTTTCTTTTTTTAATGCTTATGCTAACAAACGAGCAAGCAGCATACCTGATAGTACTACCATCGCCCACGGATCTTTGCAATACCAGGGGCCTAGCCGGGCCGCTGCTTACCAATCAATACTCACGCAAATTGGAATTCTGGCTATCGTGCTCACCGAACAAAGCGCAACAGCATACATGCTCCGATGTCAATTTTCTAAAAGATTGGCTCCGGCTCTCTCGCTCACCGAACGAAGCGCATCAGCACACTGTGCTGAGACGTTGATTTTGTAAAATATTGTGGTATTACCCCGGCCAAACCGGACCGCGGCTCTGGATATACAAAATCCACAGTGTGGCCATACTACTCCTAAAATGTCTAAAAACTTTTGCGTATGTCCTGAAATAGGCTAATGAAATAACAAATTTGTTATGTTATTGACGTTTTCAGACATCGCAAAGAGAACATTTCGTTGCAAAACAATACGTCATTGAATAAAAGGCTCTCAAACGAGTAACACATAATAAAAATGCAACGGTGTTTTACTAGCTCATTACATAACGACATAGGCTGGCACCTCCACATGCCATAATTGTAGTCCGCTCAATGGCAGCATGGCAGCCACTCGAGACAAGCACGGGGGAGATTACGAAACAATGGATTTTTTCCAAAATACATAATAATTCACAGCGTCAAACGAGGTAGCTTTGTGTGGTATTAGGGTTCTGTAGGTGGCTTAACAATAAGGGTCGTTCATCTTCCAACTACCTATCTGACTTAACCTTCTTATCTGTAAGAAAAAAGAGAAATCTTTAATTTGCGAGTCAGAATCCAAGTTATTTTCTACCTATCCTTTTATAGATTTGCTGATCGATACGTAAGTACCTAAAAAGGATAGAAAAATAATTATGAATATTTGTAAATTACTTATAGTACCTAACTAAAATACAACAACTAGATTATTTTTGATAATAACCATTAAACTTAGTATTCAAAATACAGAAGTTTGGTTGTATGAACGTTTGTTATTCAATGATTGTAAAACGGCTGAGCTGATTGCGATGAAATTGCACCAAGATAGTTTCCTAGATGACTACCCCATGTGTTACTTTAGCTGATTTTTACGATATTCACGGCAACATATGGGGTAATGCATATGTTGCCGTGAATGTATTTTTAATCTATGATCACACAGAGATATCATCATCTTCATCTCTGCTTATATATATCGCACTACTTTGCTCTTTTCCTCAACCTCCTGCATAGAAAGGATATCGATCTGTTGGTCAGGGTGATTGGTACAGGGTTTTATTTTTTTATTTATGTTATATTTTTTAAGCATGCAAATCATAGCCTTATTTGACTTTTAACCACCCCACGGGCGGAATAGGGGACGGTGCATTGTATTCCTACTCCGTCACCACACAAAAATAAATGGAGAAATTGGAGACAAGACTTCATTTATTTCTTTTAAACTACAACGCAATTAATTCTTTAAAAAAAAAAATAATTCTTTAAAATATTATTATTAATATTATAAAGATTGTTATAGTTACTTCGTTATTTAAATTTCTTCCTAAAAATTAGTGCAGTGAATATATTAATTTTATAATATACGGAACCTTTATCAATTGTGTCAGAATTATAGCAACACATGGGTGGATTTTTTGAGATTTTTTTTTTGGGTCCGTGCTCAAGTGGTGTACTTGAGGCGCGGCCGTTGCGCCGCGCGAATTATTAAAAAGTACAAAAATAAAAAATATATATGACCCTTGAATGTTAGGTCGCCTGTAAATATAACATGCCAGCTTAGCTACGGACAAATGATTACTATAGTCCTTAAAATATAGCTTGATCTCTGTGACAGTTAGCTACAAAACCGATGAAGTTATTTTGAATACGCGTCATGTTTACAATTTTGTTTTGTATCGCCTATATTACATAAAATATAGACTGCATCGTAAGCGTGCGGCACTAGTGACAACTGACACAAAAATCAAGCTATATTCAAATTAATGAAATTTTTAGCATTTAATATGCTTAATTATTTATAAATACCCGATTACGAAACGAAAAATGATGTCACAAGCGGGTTTTGAACCCGCACCTATTGGGAATCCGGCCCAATCGTGCTGCCACTTACACCATCGTGAACTATTTTAGGACATGCAAATTTCGCTTCATATTATATCTTACGCCTTCAAGGTGACGTATGCCATCTACCGGACAATGTTTGCACATTGTATAGGCTTAATACTTCAAACTTTACAGTTAGAATTGTATTAAATGATGACACAACCTTGTTATTCAAATTAATGAAATTTTTAGCATTTAATATGCTTAATTATTTATAAATACCTGATTACGAAACGAAAAATGATGTCACAAGCGGGGTTCGAACCCGCACCTATGGGGAATCCGGCCCAATTGTGCTGCCACTTACACCATCGTGAACTATTTTAGGACATGCAAATTTCGCTTCGTATTATATCTTACGTCTTCAAGGTGACGTATGCCATCTACCGGACAATGTTAACACATTGTATAGCCTTAATACTTCAAACTTTACAGTTAGAATTGTATTAAACGATGACACAACCTTGTTATTCAAATTAATGAAATTTTTAGCATTTAATATGCTTAATTATTTATAAATACCCGATTACGAAACGAAAAATGATGTCACAAGCGGGGTTCGGGGACGAAACGGTTGGTCATCAAGGTTGTGTCATCGTTTAATACAATTCTAACTGTAAAGTTTGAAGTATTAAGCCTATACAATGTGTAAGCATTGTCCGGTAGATGGCATACGTCACCTTGAAGACGTACGATATAATATGAAGCGAAATTTGCATGTCCTAAAATAGTTCACGATGGTGTAAGTGGCAGCACGATTGGGCCGGATTCCCATAGGTGAAGAAACCCTAAAGACATGAACATCTATGACACATTAATTGCGCTCTTCAAGCTTTATCCAATTGTAATAAAGCCACTTCAAGAACATTAAATTTATAAACAAACCACCATAACAATTAAATTAAATATAAAAAGAGCACGGACAAAAAGTCTGTGGAATAACATACTCATAATATAAAAAAAAAAAAAAAAAAAACGTTGAGACCTTGTGGTGACGGAGTAATAATACAGTTCACCAGCGCCTATCTCAACCCTAGGTGATCGTAGGAGACGACTAAAGGATATATAACGGATATAACATCTTTGCAAGAGAAACCAAACTCGAACAAAACTCTATACCAACACGTCCGACCAGCGTGGTATAGAAGGTCAATTTCCTTCCCATAATAGAGAAGGCTCGAGCCCAATAGTAGAACGTATATGAGCTGAGATGACCAGTATCTAAATTATTACTAGTTTGAGTAGGTATAGTCAAAATTCCCTCCTATTATGGGGGAGGCTCGAACTCAGAGACGTATATGATCTTAGATGATGAAATAATTAAATTATGATCATTAATTTATTTTTTAACGAGTTGCTCATCTAGTCTAGGTACATATATATGGATTTGGTATATAATATGAACAAAAATAAAATATATCCTTTCAAAATACTTATTTCATATAAACCCTAAACAAACATCATTAATCATGATATCTTTGCTAAAACAACATAAAAAAAACCGGTAGACGCGAACAAAAACTCCAAAATGAGTTATATCTCCCCTCCATGTCTAACCAACCGCACGACAAATGAATTAGGTGAAATAATAAAAAAAAATTAACAATAGCTTTTAAAACCAGTTGTGGGCGAAATTGTTACTAAAATGTAGCAACATCTGTTCGGAGGGGCAAATAAGTTATCACAATTGACTAAACTTGTCACAGTAACTCACGGAATTTACAACTTTCTCTTTTACGTTTTAAGTTTCTAAATCAATTGCATTCGTTTTAAAGTTAAGTCGTTTCGATTTTTAAAGTTTCGAGTTAACGCCATAACTGTCAAACCGTCAGCCAATCAAAGTAAAGTAGCTCAGACCAATCAGCACGTCCCGAGAAACGTGTTCCGAATACAAAATTTGCGGGATATTAGTATTGCAGCAGAACTTTTATTGCCAAGTACAATGGAAACAGAATCAATCAGCCTTAATTTATTTTTGGCTTTAAATGATGTAGTTATTTATTTTTCTTTGTAGCCCGTACAGTTATTCCGTTTTCATATATCGTGCATGATTTGTGAGGGACACAATAAAAGCTAAATTGTCTTGCTAAATATAAATATCAGACTGGCTTGAGACCGTTTTAGACTGTATCGAGAAGTGACAAAAATGTTTCTGATTTTTTTATTTACCTATTATGGTTGTTTAGTACCGATAGGATGTATGTATATTGTTAATTATATATGGTGGCACTTTCAATTGTTTATGATTAATTTTTATTACCTATCAAATATATTGAAACCATACAATTCAATTCAGTAATTTCTCTGTATTATACCTATTACATAAAATACTACCAGAATTATTCGATATCTCTAAAACATTGAATATAATTTAGGACATTTACACGTTTCCGCCAAAACTCCCGAGTTCTCCTCGTTGACGGGCACAGATAAGTTACGCGTGACTGTGACTCATAGTAGGTACGGTTTCTTATTCTCCTGATGACCCTTGTGGCCCCCCGTGTGGCGACGGGATAGAATACAAGTGTCGCCACCCCTTGCTTGCCCGTGGGAGTCGTAAAAATCGGCTAAGGTGGACCCTTAGCCGATTGATGGTGGTGGAACCAGGAGAGAGGGCAGCAGCTCTCTCCTGGGATACGTATAACACCACACTGCGATCGCCAACCCGCCTGCCAAGCGTGGCGATTATGGCTCAAAACCCCTAATGATAAGCACAAATAAAAAAACGGCCCCCAGTCACGTCAGCTCCACTATCCTACGGGCTCATTGTGGTAGCGGGCCTGGTAGCGATGGAGTAGGGGGTGCTAAGAATCCCCGGCAGCGATCCGGCTACCAATCAAAACGACCCTTGGTCCTGGTAACACACAACATTCGGACACTCAGGACCGACGAAAAGGTCATCGAGCTGGAAGAGGAATTGAGCAAAATCCGCTGGGACACTGTAGGATTATCAGAAGTGCGAAGAGAGGGCGAGGGCACGATAATCCTCCGGTCTGGAAACTTGCTCTTCTAGCGGGAGGGAGATCACCCGTCCCAAGGCGGTATAGGGTTTATCGTTCGCAGGTCTCTCGTAGGCAACGTGAAGAGGATCGAGAGTGTGTCGACAAGGGTAGCGTAGGTACCTTATACTCAGAATTACCAAACGGTATTCGTTGAAGGTCATACAGGTATACGCACCGACCTCGGCATACTCCGACGACGAGGTGGAGGCCTTTTACGAGGATATCTCGAAAGCCATACACGCGTCCAAAACCCACTTCACGGTGGTTATGGGAGACTTTAACGCGAAACTAGGCAAAAGGAGTGATGATGAGTTGAGAGTGGGGAAACATGGATATGGACAGAGAAACCAGAGGGGCCAGAAACTGGCTGAATTTCTGGAGAGGGAAAGCCTCTTTATGATGAATTCTTTCTTCAGAAAGCAGCCACAAAGGAAATGGACCTGGATTAGCCCCGATGGTTCAACAAAAAACGAGATAGACTTCATCTTGTCGGACAAACGACATATATTTAATGATGTCTCAGTGATGAGCAGGATTAAAACTGGGAGCGATCACCGAATAGTACGAGGCACATTAAATATCCATACAAAAGTCGAACGGTCACGCTTGATGAAGTCTACCCTCCGACCTACACCTGTCCAATACCAGAACCTCGAAAGCTTTCAACTCGAACTACACAATCGCTTCCAATGTCTAGACGAGTGCGAATCTCCGAACGATATGAACAACAGGTTCGTGGAAACTGTCCACGCGGTTGGGTCGAAGTTTTTCAAGGCTCACCGCGCCAATAGACCTAAAAAACTTTCTGACCAGACTCTCAGGCTCATGGAGCGGAGAAAAGAAATGACAGTACAGTCTTCAGCCGATTGGTCCGAACACAGGCAGCTTAATAGGCAGATCTCCAGGTCTGTGCGTCGCGATATTCGCCAATTTAATACGCTCCGTGTTAAAGAAGCGATAGAGCGGAATCGTGGCCCAAAAGGGTTCGCACAAGATCTGTCTATTGGGCAAAGCCAATTGACTAAGCTGAAGACCGATGACGGCACTGTCATTTCATCCCAGGTTGAGATCTTGGGAGAGGTCGAAAGGTTCTATGGACAGTTATATAAATCATCCCGAAGTCCTGTTGTCGGCTTGGTCCAAGATCCCAGATCCAAGCTAACTCGGCACTATACCGAAGAAATCCCGGACATTAGCTTGTGCGAGATCAGAATGGCTCTCGAACAACTACGAAACGGTAAGGCACCGGGAGATGACGGAATTACGGCAGAGCTACTGAAGGCAGGCGGTAAGCCGGTCTTAAAAGCCCTTCAAAAGCTATTTAATTCCGTTATCCTCGGGGGTGACGTTTCAGAGTCGTGGACCAGGAGTGTGGTGGTGCTGTTCTTCAAGAAGGGCGACAAAGCTCTTCTAAAGAACTACAGACCCATCTCACTCTTGAGCCACGTCTACAAGTTGTTTTCGAGGGTCATTACCAATCGACTCACGTGCAAACTTGATGACTTCCAGCCGCCCGAACAAGCTGGCTTCCGAAAAGGCTATTGCACCATAGACCATATTCTCACGCTTCGGCAGATTATACAGAAGACCGAGGAGTACAATCGGCCTCTGTGTATAGCGTTTGTGGACTATGAGAAAGCCTTTGATTCAGTCGAAACTTGGGCGGTGCTGCAGTCCCTTCAGCGGTGCCAAATCGACCATCGTTATATAGAAGTGCTGAAGTGTTTGTATAGGAACGCCACAATGTCAGTCCGTATCCAGGATAAGAGTACGAAACCGATCCAGTTGCAGAAAGGCGTGAGACAGGGAGATGTCATCTCTCCGAAACTGTTCACCACTGCACTGGAAGATGTCTTCAAGCTCTTAGACTGGACCGGACTAGGTATTAACATTAATGGCGAATACATCACTCACCTTCGATTTGCAGACGATATCGTCGTTATGGCAGAATCCATGGAGGACCTTGGCACCATGCTCAACGATCTCAGCAGGGTATCCCAACTGGTGGGGTTACGAACGAACATGGACAAGACGAAAGTCATGTCAAATGCCCATGTCATTCCTGTACCGGTCCTAGTTGGCAATGCGATTCTCGAAATTGTCGATCATTATGTTTACCTTGGACAAACAGTCCAGTTAGGTAGATCCAATTTCGAGAAAGAGGTCAGCTGACGAATCCAACTCGGTTGGGCAGCGTTCGGGAAACTTAAGAGGATCTTCTCGTCCAACATACCTCAGTGTCTGAAAACACAGGTCTACAACCAGTGTGTGTTACCAGTGATGACTTACGGCACGGAAACGTGGTCCCTAAATGTAGGCCTCATAACCAAGCTCAAAGTCGCTCAGCGTGCTATGGAGCGAGCTATGCTCGGGATTTCTGTGCGTGATAGAATCCGTAATACGGAAATCCGCAGAAGAACGGGTGTAACCGACATAGCACGAAGAATTAACACGCTGAAGTGGCAATGGGCTGGCCACATCGCTCGAAGAACCGACAACCGCTGGGGAAAAATGGTTCTAGAGTGGCGACCACGTACCGGACGACGCAGTGTAGGACGCCCCCCTACTAGGTGGACAGACGATCTAGTGAAAATTGCTGGGCGTCGATGGATGCAGACGGCACAGAACCGCACTCTGTGGCATACCATGAGGGAGGCCTATGTCCAGCAGTGGACGGCGATGGGCTGAAATGATGATGATGATGACCCTTTAGCGGTTATACATGTCTGTCATTATACCTACTTATTATGCAGATATGGATGAGGCTCAAGCCCAACAGTGGGACATATATGAGCTGAGATGATGATGATGATTGTACAGATACTAATGGAATAAGTATAGACTTCACTAAACTTGCTGCATCCTAAAAAAGATACTACAGAAACTAAACAGTCCATTAATTGCATGAGGCATTTTTGAGGATTTTTGAATACGCCCTTGGTGAGATGTCATAAGATTTTTCTCGATCCCCTAAAGCCGCAATCTCCAATCTCAAAACTTGTACTTGGGTATAAAACTTTGGAGTTATTTATAAAAAAAAATTGCTTTTTACTTTCATTTATTTTTAATTTAAATTAACCTTTACACCAATTTCTGCTAAAAAAAAAATACGTGATATTTGCCAAGACCCCCAAAGTGAGATTTAGTAAGATTCGGCTCGACCCCTCCCGCCCTGAATATCTCACGTAGTTAATAGACACCACAGATAATAACAAGAGAAACCTTCTCTTCCTCTGCCTAGTCGTGTTTTATAAAACACACGCAGGAAAAGCAGTGGTGATATTTTAATCCACACACACACACACTATATATTTAGACCTTTTATTACAGTCACTCGAAACCGAGTGAATTTCTCAAAAATACATTCTCACGCAAACGAATTTAGTACAGCGCAATATAAATACATTTTGACAAGACTTATGAACACGAATAAAGAAATTCACTACGAAATAATTCGCGAATGGCCACTTGACCCGGCAGTTTCTCACAAGTCAATCAAATTTCCATCATAATGTGAATTTGCTCATTCACACTCCGACGACTTAGAATGACATACCTGAAGTATGAAGAAAGAATCGTGGCTCGAAGTCATGTCGGTTCGTATAAGCTCGGGAGTGTTCGAGGTCTCGCTGCGCGGACGCAGCTTGATACGATTGATCGTCACGCGAACGCAGCGAGAGGGCCGACCTCACGCTGCTACAGACAATCTCCCCATTCGTCATTAGGACGTATAACAAAAGCGCCTTCGACATATTAGTTTATGGTAAAGTGAACATTCTAGATCTTGACGTTTATGGGAAATGAGCATACGTCAGGTTTATGGTTCAAGTATAATTCGTGTGAGAACTTTATACCTATACTGTAATTAATTATTATAATTATTTATAAAAACCCGATTACGAGCGAAAAATGATTGTCACAAGTGGGGTTCGAACCCACGCCAATTGATAATCCATCCCAATAGTGCTGCCACTTACACCACCGTGAACTATTGTAGGACATTCAATTCTCGCCTCGTATTATATTTACGTCTTTAAGGAGACTTTTTATTATAATTATTTTATTTTTAGTTTATTTGTAATTATTTTTCGTGTGGTAACGGAGTAAGAATACAATTCGCCATCCCCTATCTTACCCGTAGGTGATCGTAAGATGACTAAGGAATATAAAACGCGATAATGATGAGATGTTACCTATACATCTGTGTAAGAGAAGGAAAACTCGAAACAAAACCCTATATCAACACGTCTGATCAGCGTGGTATAGTAGTATTTCCCTCCCACTATGGAGGAGGCTCGAAGCCAACAGTGGGACATATATGAGCTGAGATGATGGATATTCCAAATTAACGCAACTGTACCTACGTGTCTAGGAATAGAAATCTAACGTGCCATCAACCCTTCTTTTGCGGTTAGTGATTTTAAGTAACGACTAAAGAACGTGAGATAATAACAATCCATCCATCCATCCTCATTCTCATCAGCTCTGCTGTATTCATAAACACTTTAAAGAATAAAAAGTATGTCAACACTTTGTGGATCGCACATAGTGCTATGTGGGAATCGAAACCACGGCATTGGTATGGAAGGTCGCTGTTAAGACAGCAGTGGCCCACTACGCCATCTGTTCACTATTTAAAGTATTTTGACTGAAAAATAAATAGCATAGTAGGTAGTTAAGATACTGATTTACCGTAGCAAGTGTCGCAGTTTTGATTATTGCGCAGGCAAATACTTTGTGTGATCAACTAATTGTTGTTCCGAGTCTAACTATAATTCGTGTTAGTTCATCTCAGCTCATATACATATATGCCACTGTTGGGCTCGAGCCTCCTCCATAGGGAGGTTAATTGACTTACTATACCACGCTGGTCAGACGTGTTAATATATGGTTCTGTTTCCAGTTTTCTTTCTCTCGCATAGATGTTATATACGTTTTATATCCTTTAGTCGCCTCGTACGATCACCTATAGGGGGTGGTGAATTGTATTCTTACTCCGTCATCATACTGAAAAGTCGTGTTAGTTAATTGTATAAAAATTCCTCCTCAATATAAAAAATAGTTTCTTAGTGCAGGGTGTTTGTTGTCTTTAAAAAGAACACGAGGACGACCACCGAAAGTATAAATTAAAAACTATGAATAAGATAGACTTAGGGGCGCGCGGGTTCGAACCCCGCTTGTGACATCATTTTTCGTTTCATAATTGGATATTTATAAATAATTAAGCATATTAAATGCTAAAAATTTCAGTAATTTGAATAACAAGGTTGTGTCATCGTTTAATACAATTCTAACTGTAAAGTTTGAAGTATTAAGCCTATACAATGTGTAAACATTGTCCGGTAGATGGCATACGTCACCTTGAACACGTAAGATATAATATGAAGCGAAATTTGCATGTCCTAAAATAGTTCACGATGGTGTAAGTGGCAGCACGGTTGGGCCGGATTCCCAATAGGTGCGGGTTCGAACCCCGCTTGTGACATCATTTTCGTTTCGTAATTGGGTATTTAGTTTCATAGTAGTCGGGAAATTAAAAAAATAAATACAAACGCGATAGAAACCGTAAAAACGGTTTTATTTCAAATTATGATTCATTTACATACCTATATCGCTTTAGGTATTTTAAACCTTTTTTATTTTTCGGTAGTAGGTACATAGCATTTTATTTTTTTTAACATCAAGAAATTTAATTGATTGATGAAAGTGTTAAGGCCTATATGTTAACTAAAATGTATGAGTGAAAATGGGTGTTAAACGATTTTATGCGAGAAAAACAAGGGGAGGGATAGTGATCCTTGTATTTTTAATCAACCAATACACAGAGAATTTTTTGTTTAAATTTATAAAATTATGGTTAAATAATATAAAAATTCTAATCAATTTAAGACATGATGTTCAATCAGCCACAACCCTTCCGTTCCATACACATTCCCGCTTCAATTAAAAACATTAGCCTCACATGTCAAAACGTTTTCCAATATGGCGGACAAAGGCGTTCTGAAGTGGCTCGCGTTTGTGAACGATCAATAGTTTTTTCTTTTTTAATTTCTTTTACAATCAAAAGTCTGTTGAAAGCACAGGGAGCCACTTGAGTATGAATGAAGTTAACGGCAATTTTTTTAAAGATTCAAGTCCAGGTATACCTACGTGTAATGGTGTGTGGATAATTTTTAGAGCTTTCATATCGCCAATGCTGCTTTTATATACCTACTTAGTAGGTACTTTAGGCCCAATTTAAAAACTTAACCAAGTAGGAAATTCTACAGAAACAAGCAAATAGTCGGTAAATACTCTATAAATATCTTAAGGTTTGCATAGCTGGGTATTTCATTGACAAAACTTTAATTTAAGCCACAAATTTTAAAGCAAACACTAAAAACTTTTTTTTTGTTAGCGGTATAATATACCTAATGTGTTAAGAAATGTCGCAGGATGCAACAGGTATGAAACATCGAAATTATTTTGTACAAAAATTATTCATGAAAATATGCTATAAAAAAGAAAATGATTATACCGTAGTAAAAAACAAAATATTTGTTTAAAGAAGAACGAGATAACGATGGTCTTCTTTCACATTTGTTATGTTCGAATAGATTTTACTAGTAAAAAATAGCTACTTACACGGGTTTAGTCAAGTCTAAATATATTTGCTTGAAGTAAATAAATCAAAAATAATATGGCCGAAAAACACTTAGGTACCTATATGTATTCATTTTATAAAAAAGAATCCAATTGACGACCCGACAATTATACAAAACAACTTTGTTCTTCGCAAACCGCATTGTTAGGAACTTACTCCGTAATTTTCAGTAGAAGAGCAGTGCAGCCACAGATTATTTAGATTATTAACGTTCAGTCAAGTAACTTCCATTCCAAATATTAAAATCAGTGTCAAGGGGGTAATTGGCGACGCTGTCACTGCGATATGGTGTAGCATTTTAAGAGTTGAATAAATTTTTCAAACTTCTCCTGCTTAACTTTTCTAAAAAAATTGTTGCGAGTACTAAGACTATTAAAAGCGTTTCCGGAACTGCTTGAGGTCCAAACTTTGGTGTCATCTATGGAGATCATTCCGGATCTGGTCTTACAAGAGTTATAGTGTTGAGAATGTGCTCAGATTTGTCCAAAAAAATAAGTTTCATTTGAAGTATGGATATAGAGGAAGGTACAGGTGGCGGCTTGGTAAAATTAAAATATTAATGTATCTTTTTTTTTGTTTTTTTAAAGACCCTAGACCGAGACTAAGTAAATAATCTTTGTATTGCGGGGAACTTTATAAACATGCAATTAAGGGAGACAAATTGCACCCAGACTCAGAAAACTTTGTGGATCACACAAACTATTGTCCTGCCTGGGAATCGAACCCAGGCAAGCTTAGCTACGACGTCATCTGTGCAGTCGTTTATAGGTACATACCATTTTAAATATTTTTTTTGTTTCGAATCTCAAAACCTCTCCTGTGGTTACTCGCCACTAATTAAAAAAAATATGATTTTGTTATTTATGAATACATTTTCTCTTTGCAATAAAAGCTTTTCTTTTTTTAATTAGAATTATTATTTTAACATAAATGGAGCTTGTCATAACTGGAATAAAACCACTGCATTCTCTCTGACTTGTATGTCACCTATCTCCCCCTCTGACTTACAAGCTCATTTCGCTTATAATAAGATAACCATTTTTTTACAACCTGATTTTCACTCATTCTCATCATTTACAGAATAACCACTCGGGTGTATGAGTATCTTTAAAGGAACCCATCCATCAATGTCTACTAATTCGAACGGGCAAGGAAGTGATGGTGACGTGATTTTTAACTCTTCACTTTTTCGTGCGGTAATGGACTAGGACTATAGTTTACCATTGCTTATCTTAAAAATGGTGTTGTAAAAGACAATTAAGAGATATAACATGCATACAACACTTGTGAAAGAGAAATAAAACCCTACAGCAACCCATCTGACTAGCGTGGTATAGTAGGTCAACTTTCCTTCTATTGTGACAGGCTCGAGTCTATGAAGCGAAATGAATGAATGAATCATAAACCCTTCACTCATTCAAGTGATAACTTCACAGATGTAGTGGTTACAGATTCGACTCGTAAGGACTTCAACTTGTAAATAGCTTGGTGAACTGTTGGCAGACATTATTTTTTATATGATTTCCCTACATTAAAGAGATAATCTTTATAATGCATAGCACTTCACAAACATTTGTTTCCATGCATGCATGCATGTTTGTAAAGTCCCCTGCTATACAAGGAAACAAGGATCCGTAGTGCAGGGTGAGATTTATAAATAAAACACGTAATTAATAGACACAAATTATACCCATACTCGGAACAATTTATAAATCGCAGTCCTACGCAGGAAGATCTAGTTACTCTCCTGGTAGGTACTGCAAAGTTCCATGGGTGGCAGTAACACTTACCATCACCTGTGCTGCTTGCTTGCCTGCCCCTATAAGCAATAAAAAGAAGGGTCAAATATAGGGTAAGGTATGTTTTAAATTAAATAAAAACTATTAAATATTATTTTTGTATGTGTCAATCATTTATTTGGGTGCCTTTCCATCGAATACTCAATTCAACATTTTTAATATTAACTTAAGCATACAGACCAATTTAAAAACATATTGTACACAATGACGAATACAGAAATGGCGACAATTTAGATAGAACTCGTGCAATTCAGCCCGTCGCTGCTTACGCCAAAAGTATTTAACTGAAGCATTTTAAACAAATATGATATTCGTTTTCACTTCAAGTGAAAGTAATCAAAATGGAATACCTGATTTAGTTAAACAAAATGAAAAATTCTATATTTTTTTAATATATTTTAAATATCTATACTATAGGACGTAGACACACTATCATATTTCCCTTGAATGCCAAAGGTTGTAAATTTGAATCGAGTAACTTTCTTTTAAAGCATACGCCATCACAAATTAATTCTTAATCATTTTAATATACGTAAAAATATACACAAATCGTATGGTTCATAAAAAAAATATTGAAAAATAATCACCGACCTTCACCATTAATCTACAATTTATTCAACAATAAAATTTAATTACAATATAAGTATTAAATTAAACTATACGATGACATTCACCGATTCGTTACGATTTTTTGGTTCACCAAGATATTGACCACAGAGCACAGTAATAAACGCTCGCGCCTTATAGCAAGTCATGAGGACATCACGTCTTGCGTCCAGGATTCTTAGTGTAAGCAATGAGCTTATTATTGAAATGTCAACACATCCGTCTTGTTTCTATAATATGAAAATATAAAACGTTTCAAATTCACGGTCACACCTGTCTTATGAAACAGTGTGTTCGTTTAGAAAATTAAGGAAGGCGCTGCGAGGCAGTAATCGGCGCATTTAAAATGTACGATATTGTCTGCTACATCTATTTGCAAACAAAAGTTGGATGTATTACGCCCCAACCTATCCCTATGCATATGAAGGAGTGATATAAATAATAAAAAAACAACAATAGTGTTTTAAAAGTTGTCTAAAGTGACGGTATTATTTTAAAGTCATGAATATCTTAGATGAGAGTATAGTACTTTATTTAAAATAGATCTATAATAATTATTATCATTAACATAATTATTATAAATAATAATAACGGAGTAGCCTAAACGAGATGTAAAAAAATTAGGACATACCCAAAGAAATTATCTATAAAAATTGACTTTAACTATCATGGATTACGCTATAGTAAGATTTTCTATAATAATTATAACTATGGACATTATTTTAGATAAACCCCAATTACTATGCATAAAATCTGTAAATCCTATATACACTAATTATGTATAAAAATTAATGCATACACTAATTATTATAGATAATCTATAGTGATTTTACTGAAAAGTAATATAAATTTCGTAACTCCAATTTTTAATCAACTTAAAATCTAACGTTGTTTATAAAACCCGATTACGAAGCGAAAAATGATGTTACAAGCGGGATTCGAACCTGCGCCTATTGGGATTCCGGCCCAATGGTGCTTGCACGATTGGGCCGGAATAAGGCCCAAATAATTAAGCATATTAAATGCTAAATTTCAGTAATTTGATCTAACGTTGTTTTAAAACGTTTAATTCAATTAAAAATATATTTGTATGTAAATCCAACTCTAACCATATAGGTATATCAACTTAATTCTCAGAAATAAAATCGATTGATACTATTTTCCGAATATTTTTGTCTTTATGCGTCTGGTACAAAGACCATTATTAATTCTCCGACTGAAGACCTCGCATGACGTTGATCACGTGATGTCATAACTCGTAGTAACTCCGTTTAAAAAACAAAACGTACCTACTCTTAAGGAAATCATTTATTACAATTTTACATCACCGAAACATCGCATCGCTATGAAATATTTATTTTGGTATTTCTAAATGTTGAGTGCTATGTGGTAGCTCCTAGGAACATTACCAACCCTTACATTACTCGTGGGTACCATAATATATGACTAAAAGCTTAACAGAGACCAACTAAATCTAAGGCTATGGTCAACAATTACATTCCCAAGGAGGGTTCACGGCGACCGGTCATGGAACTATTGTCAATAACGTTTACAATATGTTCAACAGTTAATATTGCTTCGATACCAATATTTGGGATAAGAGCAGAATGATTACGTGTTTCTCAATGATATCTTGCATTATATGTCTCATCTACTATTAAGATTCAAAACGGAAAATATAATCACAGTTGCCTTCAAAAATCAGAGGTACTCTTCTGGTGTGAGCATCCAACCGAAGCTTAGTTACCCTTCAGTGAGTCGGCCATACTGCCATATATTGCAAAATTATTGAAAATATGCTCCAAAGATAATAAGAATGCAATTCACCAACTCTCTTTCATTGTCGGTGTCGTAAAAGACTACTAAAGAATATGTCGATACCAGAGAAGGAAAACTCGACATAAAATAATGTTTTGCAAACCCATCTGACCAGGTTTGTATAAAATTAGATGTTCTCATTGTGGAGGCGGCCGCAGTACAGCAGTAGGATGTGTATGGGCTGAGAAGGAAAACAAGTGATACTTAGGTGAAACCTAGAATACATACAATTACTATTTGACATGTCAACGATACAGGAAAGGACATAGGTGTAGGGAAATATTTTAGACAGTCATGCTTCATACCAACTCTTCATACTGACATTGAATAAAATTTAATTGTCCTTGGAGTTCAAATTGAAAAAAAAAGCACTTGTGTTACCCCATTAGAAAATCATATATTCCGAACAAAAATAACGCGGTCTCACAGTCAATAATTAGTTTATAAAATAATAAAATGAATATACTTTCATGTAAAACTATTACATATTAATAAAATGAAATATATTTTCATTTAAAACTATTACACATTAATAAAATGAAATATACTTTCATTTAAAACTATTACATATTAATAAAATGAAATATACTTTCATTTAAAACTATTACACATTAATAAAATGAAAAATACTTTCATTTAAAACTATTACATATTTTCTGTTTAAATACATTTATCATAAGCCTAAACAAATTTTAGACCTAATTTTTGTCATCAATAACAACTATAAAGCTATTTAGAAACATTATCTTGGACGCTGCACTTGTCTACTGGCGGTTTCACGTAAGGTGATGGAGGTTTTTCATCCATCCTACAATGGTTACTACCCTTTATTTTTATAGAAAAATACCTTAAAATTTGATTAAGTGATATAAACAATATCAATTAATAAGGCAAACTCCAAATAAAACCCTATATCAAATCCCAAGCAAATGTATATTCTATTCCCGGCGCGTAAAACTATAATCTGTTTAGAAAGAAAAAGGAGAGGCAGATTAGTATAGTGATTGTGAAGTATGACGTCATATTTTAGTATAGCTTTCTCTGTCTCCTTATCATCATTCATTTTATCTAAACTAGTTAAGTTTGACTCAATTTGTACTCATCTTTCATCATACTTATTCTTTTTTAATATCCAAAAGTTTTGACAATAGTTTTATGACCGGTCGACTGCTTGGCGTCAACCCTCCTTGTTAAAATGATTGTTGACTAAATGACATCAGATGAAATTGGATCAGGTATATGTAAGCCTCATAGTCGTCTTTTACGACATCCAAAAGTAATATAAATATTGGTAGTTATCGCAATCGCCACCATATAGCGTTATAGCTCTATCTCTGTCTAATTATTAAAACGCCTGTAAATTTTTATATCGCCTCTATAACTTGTTATAGGTTTTATTATATTTTATTTATAGGTCATAAAAATAGTTTTTTTTCGGGTGGTGGCAGACGAGCAGACAGCACTAGATAGGTATAGTTAGGCCGTTGCCTACCAATACAAACCCCAAACCCACCCCAGTTAGGCTTCCGGCTCTCTCGCTTACCGAAAGAACCGCAACAGCACATTGCCATTACACAGACGTCGATCTTCTGCGAGAGTGTGGTACTACCCCGGACGGACCGGCCCGCGGCTGTCAACAGCGTGGTCCTACCACTATTAGTTGACCTTCCTATCAATAGGAAGTTTAGGTTACAGGTAACTGGCTAGTCTGACATAGCAGGCTGAGTATCTGCCATAGATCCGTATCTAACAGTAGAACGTCCTACTGCCGTATGGACTGAGAAGAAGATAACTAGGGATAAAGCTTCTAAAATGGACCTTCTATTACACTAATCTAAGAAAACTCCCCATATGGCGACGGGATAAGATTATAGTTATCGCCATAACTTGCTTCCCATCCACGACTCTGATATGTAATGACAAAGAAAGCAAATCCGAGGATATTGTATGCCATATCAGTCCCCCTTTGATCATTATGAAAAAGAGTAACAACGAAATTAATAACGTGTGTAATGATTATAATTTTTAAACGACCATGATAGTTTATGGAATAGATTAAGCAAGGAATCTTTGGATTTGTACTAGTTATATATACCTCTTGACCATGGATAACTTGGGTATGATAAAATTAATTAATTAAACACATGTCTAATATTCATGTATTCAATTTACAATTTTTAAAAATGTTTCCTTATTATACATACAAGTTGGGCTATTCCATAAAGGCGTAATATAATAGCAGATATTCTCGTAAAAAGCAATAATCCTTCTCTCCCTTTTTTTTTTTTTTTTTTTATTGGTGGGTTATGGGTGCGTCTCGCCCCGCTGAATCGGTCCGGGGTGACGGCAAGGCGGCGCGTGACCCCATAGACCCACCGTAAAACCTTCTCTCTTCGCCGTGCGAGCGGACCACCGGTACTCGATTTTAACTTCGGTGGCCCGCTCGGCGGTTTACCCTCGCGGGTTCCTCTCGTCGACGCCCCGACAGATTTCGCCGTCGGGGCGTCGCCCTCACGCGGTGGCCTCACGTCGGGTAACCGGACAATTCCCCGGTCCGATCACCCGAGGCCTCGGTTAGGGCGGCATCAGGCGCAGGTATTCGCGCCTGCGCCGCCCCGGCCGCTGACGGCGGCCCGGGGCGCGGGAATCCTCCCTTGCCCGTTCCGCCGCTTCCTTCTGCGAGATGACAGCCTCGCAGAAGGCGGCGACCGCGTCCCAGTTCCTGATGCTGTCGACCATCGCCCTCGCGACGGCCGGCAGCGTCAGGTCGGCACCGATAACAGCGACGAGGTCACGGCGATGCCGGTCAAAGCCCGGACACACCTCCAGCGTGTGTTGCGCCGTGTCCTCGTCACTGCTGCAATGGTGGCAGGCCGGAGTCCACTCCCTATACACGACCGTGTGCAGGTACATGCCGAAGCATCCGTGCCCCGACAACACCTGCACCAGTCGAAAGGAGAGGACTCCGTGCCGCCGCTCCATCCACTCCATATCCTTCTCTCCCTGTAGGTATTGTAAAAAACGACTAACAGATGCAGTCAGATAACATCACTAAAAGGAAGAAAAGCTCGAAATATAATCATATATCTAACAATCTGCAACATATTCTATTCTTGTCTCGCAGAATGACGATTCGTTTGAAGTAGGCGCCATTGGTATACAAAAAAAAAAAAAAAAACAGTTTTTCAATCAATGGTTAGATGCAGATTAGCATAAAAATTGCAAAGTATGACGTCATCTTTTAGTATTACTCTCTCCCTCTATCTAATTACCAAAATTGAAACGCTAGTAACTAGCTCAATATGAAAATGAATACTGTTGCTTCCACAAATTGATTTAAGTTTTATTGATTTAAGTTTCATTTCAATTTTCACCAATGACGCCTAAATTTTAGGTAATACCTAAGACAATATAAAGAACATACCATCATCATCACAGCCCATAAACGTCCCACTGGCCTCCTCCGTAAAAGGAGGGAAAAGAATATATAACATTTTGATATTAATGAACGTTGTAGAAAATTAAAATTGTATGTAACACCGAAAACCATATAAAATCACATAACATCAATGGTATGTGTTATTTAATTGCCTTAGGTATCACCTAAACTTTAGGAGACAATGGTGAAAAAGGCAAAGTCTATTTTAGAATTAAGCCATGAAAAACAAATTACTTGGGTTCTGGCTCGCGTAATGACAATGTGAGAGCAAGAATATCAGAAGTTTATTACGCCTTTGGGGGTATGTTTTTATCATTTATATTTTTATATAAAAAAAAGTCACCTA
This sequence comes from Lymantria monacha, assembly GCA_905163515.2. NCBI lineage: Eukaryota > Metazoa > Arthropoda > Insecta > Lepidoptera > Erebidae > Lymantria > Lymantria monacha. The sequence continues at coordinate 27,340,757 of LR991100.1, forward strand.
CACTAAAAAAATTTAACGCCAGCCCCCACCCTGATTGCTTTGATGTCTTCTGTTGTTAGACCCTGAATGCGACTGGTCACTGCTCTGCCTATTCCTAGAACCCTGAGAATTATATCCTTGATTCTGCTGATATCCGGCTCCTTGATTCGACGAATAACCTTGATTGCTATGATGACCTCCGTATTTACTGTGACCTTGAGAGTTGTAGCCCTGCTGACCTTGATTGTAGCCGGAATTACCGAATCTATTAGGATTGTTTTGGCCGTAGCCTGAACGATTGCCTTGATTGTAGCCTTGGTTTCCTTGGTAGCTCTGGTTATTTCCGTATCCCCTGTTTTGATTGTAGCCTCGGTTGCCTTGATCTTGGTTCTGGTTATGCGGTACATAACCACCGGGCCGGGGTCCAAAGGAATGTGAGCGATCTGTAACAAAAAGGATTTCATTATTAATTGGTCATCATCACTGCTCATACACGTTCCATTTGTTCGGTTCGGGTCTCCTCCACAATGGGAGTAAGAATGACCTACCACCACCACTTGTTCAGACGGGTTAGTATCATTTCTTCTCTTGCATAGATATTATTTACACATCGTATCCTTTAGCGGCCTTTTACAACATCCACCACCAAGAGAAAGTATGGCGAATTGTATTCTTACTCCACCATTACAGATACCCTGTAGTTATCGTTTAAGAACACAATGTGTCAACATCCCCCTATTTGCGCCAGTATCTTTGTGGACTGATGGACATAAATAAAATCACTACAAGAGTAGATATATTGAAGTAACAAAATTATTTTATTGATATTACTGCGTTTGTATTTGATTTTTAATTATCCAACGTTTCGAACAATTTATAGCGTTGGTTATGGCAACACTGGTGATGGGCACACATATATACATACGACTCTCACACTAGTAGATATCTATATATAAGGATATAGTTGTTTGGTGCGTATTGCAACACTTGGCTAAAAGTCGCAGCGACACGCCGTTAATCACACGTCGAGTGTTTAATCGCTAGCTTCGTACAGATGAAAAAAAAACATAGATAATGTTGGACTGGAATGATTTATAATTTTTAAAGTTTATGTATTTTATTTAGCACATAATTTTTGGACAGGCCTTGGTATGGTAACATCCTGCCCTTTCTCTGAACGCCATGCCAACGCAATGGGCCTGCGCCACCGGTACCCATGTGGGTCTGTCTGGCGGGTCATGGTCACGGCAGGACTGGTGTCTTACTTCCAATATGTCATTGTTTTTACAGAAATTTATATCTACCCTATAAGATTTTTAATACAAAATTAATACAAATTCATTGCCAGTACAAAAAGAGATTCTATATATAAAATTTATGTTGTTTATGATTTATTATTATTAAAGCATTTAATTTTTATGATAATTATTATTGTGGCAATTTACAATTTTACAAAACTAACAAAATTATTCAGCTACCACCGGATCGGAACGCGGCCACACTGAGAAAAATCCGGCAAGAAAACTCAGGAAGCATGATACTAATTTTATTATTGAATTTTTGAGTGGCAGCTTACTTTTTCTTACTAAAAGTCATTAAATTAAAATTTAACTATTATTGTGGGTCAAATCTATACAATAAGTGCTCACAGTATCTTGCAGTCTTGTGCTGATCTTTTTATCTGATATTTAACTTACTAGTCATTAGGCAAATGATTATGACGACATTCATTATCACCTTACATTTGAGACTACACTGATGGTACATATTGTCATTATCATCCTTCATTCAAATACTACGATCGAATGGAGTTAAGAGTTCTCACCAGGTGGACTTGACTACATAGTAAAACAGAATCACAGAATACTTGCATACATAAAGCACAAGAGTTCTTGCATTAACGTACAAGGACTTATGTTCAATAGCAAATGGACGGAATAACTTTTAAAATAATTTTGCTAAAAGCAAAATTGCAAAAACTGCAATTTTAAAACTTTTACGTTAATATAATTTTTGACGTCAACGTGTTATAAATCGATGAATACCGATTGTACGCACGAAAAAGTGTCACGTTCCGCCTGAGCCGAGCGTGTAAGCGAGAGCGCGGAACGAGCGACAGAGAGGTACCATCGGCCTAAGCGTTCTTGAATTAAAACTGAGATGAAAAGTACAATGAAGTGAAAAGTTGATATGGTTTCCATTGTATATCTTCAATTTATAAAAGTATGCAATTTTTCATCAATGTTATCTTTGCCGTGATCACGTAAAACTATCGTCCGTAAACAGACTTTACAGACAACCATCTATTAGAGCTCTTTTTGGCGCGAAACTAGGATTTCAAGCTGTAAGTTTGTGCCACTGACTGAACTAATATTTTCTTCTGTTATAATTGACGTACATTCAAGCCACATCTAGTATGTGCCTCAAACATCAATGAATGCAGTTGCTAAGTAACAGTTCGCCCTAATTTCAAAACTGAACCGATTGAGACCCCGACGAATGCTCTCAATGGCGGGCTCAATGAAGCTCAGTATAAAACACACAGATTACATAAAGTTAAAATCGGTCGAACAAATGGTGTAATGGTATTGTATTTTGGCAAGTATCAGAGGTACCGCACGAGAAGATTTTGTATGCGACCCACAGATTATTCCTCACTTCTAGGTTATTCGAATTTGGGTTTTTTTTGTATTCTTTAATTATTTTATTGCTGTGTAGTAGTGGCTACAAATACTACTCAAACCCTTGTTTGTGCTCATGAATCTCGTAAAAAACGACTAAGAGCTTTACATCGACCGGGAACAACAATGAAATGTTGCAGTCTGGTCAACAACTATATTTCCAAAGAGGGTTGATGTCAGACCGGCGGCCCGGCGACTGGCACCAGGCCTCGCCCTGGTTCTGGGGGACTTCAACGCCAAATCCACGGCGTGGGGGTCCCCTATGACGGACGACCGCGGGCGGGCGGTCATCGAGTGCGCGGCTTCACTGGGCCTCTGTGTTCTTAACAGGGGCTCAGTGAACACGTGTGTGCGGCAGCAGGGCGGGTCGATAGTGGACTTGTCGTTCGCTAGCCCCGCTGTTGCACCACGGGTGAGGAACTGGAGTGTCCTGGAGGAGGCGGAGACCCTATCGGACCACCGGTACATCCGGATGGAGGTCTCCCCTCTCCGGGACCCCAGTAGGGGTCACAGGGCGGACGGAGCTCCCGCGTTTCCGCGGTGGGCTGTGGTTCGTCTTGACAGGGACCTACTGGCAGAGGCGGCCATCGTTCACACGTGGCTGTCCTCACCGCCCTCAGCGGACGGGTGGACGCCGAGGCTGTCCGCATCCGCAGTGCGTTAACGCAGATCTGCGATGCGGCCATGCCCAGAGTGCGGCGGCGTCTACCTCCGAGGCAGGGGGTCTACTGGTGGTCCCCAAGATTGGCGGACCTTCGTGTGGCATGTATCAGAGCCCGAAGGTCCTACACCCGCAGCCGGCGGCGTCACCGCGACGCTGAGCGGGAGGGCCAGCTGTACGAGGCGTAGCGCGATGCGCGGACGGCCTTTCGGCTGGCCATCCGAGCCGCCAAGGATGCGAGTTGGCAGGAGATGCTGGACGGTCTCGACCGTGACCTCTGAGGTCGCCCGTATCGCGCGTCGCTGAACAAGCTTCGCGCGCAGGGCCCCCCCCCTCACCGAGACCCTCCAGCCCGACTTCCTCTGTAGGGTGGTCGAGGAGCTGTTTCCACGGCAGTCGGAACACACGCCCCCGGTCATGGCCTCGCCAGAACAAGACCGGGAGGCTGACGACGAGAGTGTTCCGCCCGTGACGGAGACGGAAGTGGGAGCAGTGGGAGCAGCGCGGATTCGTTCCGCGACCACGACCCCCGGCCCGGACGGAATACCAGTCCGGGTGCTGACGTCGCTCCTCGAGCACCTCGAGCCTCGCCTCAGGCAGCTGTACAACGCCTGTTTGGCGTCTGGACGGTTCCCTGAGTGCTGGAAGGAGGGGAGGTTGGTTCTCCTGCCAAAGCCGGGACGGCCCCCGGATTCGCCGTCGGCCTACAGGCCCATCGTGCTCCTCGACGATGTGGGTAAGCTGCTGGAGCGCATCCTCGCTGCCCGCATCGTCCAGCACCTGGAGGAGGTGGGGCCCGATCTGTCGGACGCTCAATTCGGTTTTAGAAGGGGGCGTTCGACCATCGGGGCCCTGCTACGACTGAGGCAGACAGCCGCGGAGGCTGTCACCGGCGGGGGAGTGCTGTTGGCGGTGTCGCTGGACATCGCCAACGCATTCAATAGTCTGCCATTCAGCTGCATCAGGGAGGCGCTCCGATTTCATGGGGTGCCCTTGTACCTGAGGCGGCTGGTGGCGGACTATTTGGAGGGGCGCAGTGTCCTCTGCGCGAGTCCCGCAGGGGACATTGTGCGGACGTCCATGTCGTGCGGCGTTCCACAGGGGTCGGTTCTGGGGCCGACTCTGTGGGACATCGGGTACGACTGGGCGTTGAGAGGGAGTCTCCCCCCGGGCTGAGCGTGATATGCTACGCTGACGATACGCTCGTCACAGCCCGGGGCAGGACACTCGAAGAGACGGCGAGCCTGGCCACTCTCGGCACCGAGGAGATGGTCGGGCGAATCGAGGCGCTGGGGCTCAGGGTGGCCCTAAATAAGGCGGAGGCCCTATTGTTCCATGGGCCACGCGTAAGGCCGCCAATCGGCGCCTCGCTAGTCGTCAACTCCGTCCACATCAGCATCCAGGCCCATATGAAGTACTTGGGTCTGGTGCTCGGCGGGCGATGGTGGTTCCGGGAGCATTTTCGCCAAATTGCTCCCCGGCTTGTCGGCGCGGCGTCCGCCCTTTCGCGGCTCATGCCGAACGTGGGCGGACCCAGCTTCGAGGGCCGACGGCTGTATGCGGGGGTGATCCGTTCGATGGCCATGTACGGCGCACCCGTGTGGGCGAGGGCTCTGAACGCCCAGCTCAGGGCTGTTCTGTGGAGACCCCAGAGAGTCATGGCGGTCAGAGCCATTCGCGGGTACCGCACGGTATCGACCGAGGCGGCATGCCTACTGGCCGGGACACCCCCGTGGGACCTAGAGGCTGAGAGATGCTCTCCGACCTCTACCGGCGGGTGACCTCACTGCGCGACGAAGGTGGCTCCCCATCGCTGAGCGAGATAGCCACCTGGCGCGAGGACGCCCGCCGAGACGTCATCGCCCGTTGGGCTACCCGGCTGGAGAGGCCTAGACACGGTGTCGTCACCGTCGAGGCTCTCTGGCCCGTACTGATGGAGTGGATGGAGCGGCGGCACGGAGTCCTCTCCTTTCGACTGGTGCAGGTGTTGTCGGGGCACGGATGCTTCGGCTTGTACCTGCACACGGTCGCGTACAGGGAGTGGACTTCGTTCTGCCACCATTGCAGCAGTGACGAGGACACGGCGCAACACACGCTGGAGGTGTGTCCGGGCTTTGACCGGCATCGCCGTGACCTCGTCGCTGTTATCGGTGCCGACCTGACGCTGCCGGCTGTCGCAAGGGCGATGGTCGACAGCGTCAGGAACTGGGACGCGGTCGCCGCCTTCTGCGAGGCTGTCATCTCGCAGGAGGCGGCGGAACGAGTCCGGGAGGATTCCCGCGACCCGGGCCGCCGTCAGCGGCCGTGGCGGCGCAGGCGCGAATACCTGCGCCTGATGCCGCCCTAACCGAGGCCTCGGGTGATCGGACCGGGGAATTGTCCGGTCACCCGACGTGAGGCCACCGCGTGAGGGCGACGCCCCGACGGCGAAATCTGTCGGGGCGTCGACGAGAGGAACCCGCGAGGGTAAACCGCCGGGCGGGCCACCGAAGTTAAAATCGAGTACCGGTGGTCCGCTCGCACGGCGAAGAGAGAAGGTTTTACGGTGGGTCTATGGGGTCACGCGCCGCCTTTTCCGTCACCCCGGACCGATTCGGCGGGGCGAGACGCACCCATAGCCCACCAATAATAAAAAAAAAAAAAAAAGACCGGCGGCCAGTTGTAAAACTATTACCAACAACTTTTACAATATGTACGATGGAAGAGGAGGACATATTACGTCGGCCACAAGAAATTGGGAGAAGAGTCCGATTATAATGATGATATTAGGTATATGTTTTGTTGCGTTTGGATGGATATTTTCAAATCCATCTACTCGTATATATATATTTTCATTATTCAGTTTTCTAAATTGTTTTTTATTTATAAGTCATCTTAACTATTTTTATTAATCGTTGCAGTGATGGGTTATGAAAACAATATGTCACTACTCCTTACTTATCGGGCGTCGTTGAAATCGGCCAAGACTACAACTACGAGAACGGGCTGCATTTATAACTCTAACCCGCCTGCCAAGCATGACGATGATGGAATTAACTTCCCCTTGTGGGGAAGTCTTTTTCCAATAATAGACGTCGATATACCGATTGTAATGGTGAAGCCATTAGGCATGTGACCACTTGGGCAAACAATGCAATGGTGTCAACGTTTGCAAACCGTTCTCCTAACCGAGATTTTTATATTTAAAATGTATCAACAGACAAAAAATTAAAAAAAAAAGAAAATTTATTTAAATCGAACGCAGCGTCACCTACCCGGTTTAACTGTTAGTCTAAACCATTAAACACGTAAAAATCTTTTCGAAAGTTACTAAAAAAAATATAAGATAACTGTTTCATACTAGTCATAGTCCAAAACTGAAAAGAAACTACAAAGCGAACAACTTAAATATACATAATATAACACGCGACACCCTCCACTAAGGTACGTATTAACATCGGCTGTGTAGTGCGTAACGAGAAGTCGCCATTAGCTCGTATTGTTGGCGCCCAACGTGGGGCCGACATTCGTATAACGAGCGACACATTTCTAACTACCCTCAGAATTATTTTTACGTCTATTTACTTTGTTATTTCAATGAAACTTTGGCAACAGAGCCATCATGATTATATCACTTTGTCGTCTTTTACGATACGCATGAGCAAGATATGGAGTGACTTGTATTCTTATTCCATCTCCACGCGGAAAAATAATATCTTACATAGGCTTTCAAATATGACCAGGCTTTGACCTGGAAATGTGTGGACCCTTGAGGCATAAAGAGGAGAAAAAGTTAGGGATTTCAGCTATCCAGACTTTATATCTCGGAAACTAGAAATATAACTAATGCATATATGTATGTATATAAAAGGATTATTTAATTCCAGTATATTTCTTGTGTGGAATCGAAGCCAGGTTTTAAAATCGTTTGAGTAGATGCGAGCACGCTGCATTATTATACTACCTCTCACACTTTTAAGTGGGAAGTCTGAAAGCGCCAAAACTGTCAAAAAATCCTATTTCGTTTCGCCACAAGAGTCTATTCACGTTTACGAAAATACATAAAGCACAGGATTCTAACACACTGTGGCATTAATTAAAAAAACAGTCTCTTATGGTTTCTCAGAATAGTCATGATGACTATATTAAAGGATCAAACAATAAATGGTTTATTGTGGGATCTGGTCCAGCCATTTATTTGTGTCTTTTTTGTTTTATAAATATTCTTAGTTTAATTTTGTATTATATACAAAATTTTAAAAAATTAATCTTTACTCGAAGGGCATGTCACTGGAGCTAACATAAATTAACTATGTAACCAATCACTTTCGTGAAAATATATAATTAAAAAAAATTACGAGCCCACTGAGTTTCTTGCCGGCTCTTCTCAGTATGTGGCTGCTTTCCGATCCGTTGGTAGATTAATTAAATTTAATTTAAAAAACAATAATGTAAAATTGACAATATGCAAGTGGGGCTATGGGGCTTATGCATAATAAATGATTTGATTTGATTTATCAGAAAGAAAAGCATTTATGCAATTTATAAAAACACTCAGTTTTATTATAAATATTAAGTTTAATAGGATTTTCAATAATTTTAAAGTATACAAAATACGACAATTCACCATGTTAACAGAAAAACACTTGCAATTATATCGTTTACAGTACATTACTGCAGCGGCAAAACAAGCATTGATGGACGAATGTGTAAACGAACGATGAACTTACGTATGTAAGTTCATCAATTCCAATTAGTTATGGCCAAGGCTTGTATAGTACTTTTTCTCAAAGATGCTTGGAAATTTGGGCATTATTTTGACAACCTTCTTCGAGATAAATCGAAATTGCTGTACTGACGAAATACATGCGAGCAGCGGCCGGCTAAAAATGTATTAAAATCCATATCTGTCGTGTTTTAGCGGCCAAATAAATATACATGTAAAAAATTCATATCTATCGTGTATTTTAAAAATGGGATGGTTTGTTACATCAAATTCTAGTAATGGTATAGACAACTTATCAGAGTTTTATTTCAATTTCGAACTGGGTCGAATATGAAAGCTGTTTAATGAAAAAAAAAACAAATGAACCCTGTAGCACGTGAAAAATGTTGTTCGTCGTTCGTCATGTATACAGTTCTACTTAAGTGTTAACGTCAGGCAGGTGGCCGGTCATAAAACTATTGCCAAACTATTTGCAGGAATTGAAAGAGCACAATTTTAGAGGCATAACGAGTATATACATTATGCGTCTAAGATACCCTCGATATGTCAAAACAAATACCGATAATTTGTAGCTAAGAATCATCTCGATCATGTCAGCTTTCAAACAAAAAATACCGCATCATATTTGGCCCATTCGTTTAAGAGCTACGATGCTACAGACATATACAGAAGCATGACATATTTCAAAAACCTCACTTTTCGGGTCGGGGTTTAATAAAATATAAATGTTAATCGATAATGTTAATCGATTATGTTAATCGATTTTCTTCGTATGTTGAGGAGTTAAAAATTGTGCTATCACTGCTATTTTTCTGTGGACATAAACGTAAAAACTCACTAAGTAAGCAACAAGAGAGAAGGCAGCAACACTTTTTTGGCAATATCATATCACCAGCTGGCCTGTCTTGCAGTACATATTCACCACCTTTGAAGTCTAATTCCAACAATGGATAATAGATGCTTTAATAGATTGCTAGAAAATTAAACTTTCACAAGTTACTATACACCACAGTCTGTAAGAACCTTTATGCTGTGCAGTTGAAAAATAAAAAATACACAACCGCAGGTGGCTGGCAGACATAACAGCCACCTAATGGTTGCGCCGCGAAAACATTGCAGTTAGACACGAACGAATCTCAATTATACAGCGACTAGGCTTTTTATATTATTGGTTCTGTGCTAATGGCTACGAATACTATCAACTCATGCACATGATTGTCATAATAGACGACTAAATATTACATAGACCGCAGCCAACTCCATCTGATGCCATCATTTTTTTTTTTTGGCGGCGAGCAATGGATTGGTCACACCCTGCCAAATCCATCCGGGGCGACAGAACAAGCGACGCCCGACTCCATAGACCCGCCCTACATGTAGGTATCTCTCTCGAACGAGCTGGTGACCGAAACTCAGATGCCGTCAGGTCTACAATTACATCTTTGGATGATTGACGTCAAGCAGGCGGCTAGTCACAAAACTATTGCAATATGTACGATGGAAGTACGAGTATCCCGACTAGAAAATAAGTATGGTTCAACCAGATCATATATCTGGACCCGATCAGGATAGAATGAGGCATGCCGGATCCGGCAAACCCGATCAGGACCAGGTCTGGTCCTGATCAGGATAGCCTGATGTGAAATAACATCAAGTATGGTAAGGCATACCGGATCAGGACCAGATCAGGACCAAATAAGGATAGCCTGATGTGAAATATTAATAAGTATGGTAAGGCATGCCGGATCAGGACCAGATCAGGACCAAATAAGGATAGCCTGATGTGAAATATCAGTAAGTATGGTAAGGCATACCGGATCAGGACCAAATAAGGATAGCCTGATGTGAAATATCATCAAGTATGGTAAGGCATACCGGATCAGAACCAGGTCAGGACCAAATAAGGATAGCCTGATGTGTAATATCATCAAGTATGGTAAGGCATACCGGATCAGGACCCGATCAGGATAGAATGAGGCATGCCGGATCCGGCAAACCCTATCAGGACCAGGTCTGGTCCTGATCAGGATAGCCTGATGTGAAATAACATCAAGTATGGTAAGGCATACCGGATCAGGACCAGATCAGGACCAAATAAGGATAGCCTGATGTGAAATATCATTAAGTATGGTTAGGCATACCGGATCAGGACCAGGTCTATACCAAATAAGGACAGCCTGATGTAAAATATAATCAAGTATATAGTAAGGCTTGTAGTATATCAGGACCAGAAACAGTTTTCGTAACACAAAAAAAATATCAATCAAAATTCAAAAAAGTATAATATCATGATTGTCATACATATTTATGCCACGGCGAAATTGTATTTGCATCAGAGGAGATTAATCTGAAATCTTTAATTAATCATATGTATTTAATAATAATAACAATGTTTAATTAATAATATAAAAATAATTTATATTTAAAGTAAAAAACAAAAATAAATAATATGTTTATATATATATATATATATATATATATATATATATATATATATATATATATATATATATATATATATATATATATATATATGTATATAGTATATATAAATGTACTTAACATTTGAAAACATAGATAGATAGAAATATTATAATATTGTAACAACCATTCTAACATTTAATGTTTTGCGTATTAATAAATAGATGGCGTTAGTAAAATGACGTCATTATTTGAATCGCGGTGTTAAGATTCTCCGGAAGAACGAAGAAGAACGACGAACGACGAAGAAGCGTAATGACATGGCCTAATATTAAAGTAGTTGTTATCGAATCAGATTAAAACAGATCGATCATGTCATGAATAAGAAATTCAGGCGACAGTTGCAGTCGTTAGCATCTGGTGGTTGCGCCCTAATCGGAACGGCTCACTGGGACTATCTATGATAAGAATATAGCACTGCATTCGGTGCCTACGTTATATTATATATATTAATTTATATTATTACCTATTAAACATGTTCTTTAAGATATTCATGTTTTTTAAAAGGACCGGACTGGGCATACTCGTTTTGGATCAGGCCAGATATATAAGGCAGATGATTGATTTGGTTCCAATCAGTAAAATGTCATCCGGACCCGATCAGGAACGCCTGATCTGGACCGATCAGGAATGCCTGATCTGGACCCGATCAGGTTTTCCTGATCGGGTCCAGATATATCTTCTGCGTTACATACCTTATCTGGTCCAGATCGGGCATGCCCGGTCCGGTCCTGCTAAGGAAGACGAAAAAATTTCTAGTCGGGATATATTTCATGAACTCTCCAAGTGATTTGGATAAGAGCAGGATATTAGATTAAAACAATTATATATTTCACATGACAAAAAAGACTAAATATATAGGTTAATAGATTTATAATGTAAATGAATTTAAAATAAATATGTTGCACTTCTATTTAAAGTGAAAAAGGTTATTTGATCTGTACATATTTCAGCTAAGGGGCTATGGGAGGGAAATTGACCTACTATACCACGCTAGTCAGACGTGTTGGTATAGGGTTTCATTTCGAGTTTTCCATCTCTCGAATAGATGTTATATTATTATGCGATTTATATCTCTTAGTCGTCTCGTACGATCACCCACGGGTAAGATAGGGGGGTGGTGGTATTATGACTCCGTCACCACACGGTAAGGATTGCGTCGGGTAAACATATCGGTTCAACACGAACCGAATCTGATTTAAATCTGACAAATTTAATATCCTGCCACCAGACGGGAACGCGGCCACACTGGGATATCCGGCAAAACAGAACTCAGAGGGCACATACATACTATACTAACTATAGAAGAATTAATAATTATTTCTAATTATATATAATTAAAGGCTTTTCAATAGTCATGTAAGTAAAACTTTAATATAAACGAGTTAAAATCGGTAAAAATTGTTTAAATACTCGTTTAAACTTTAAAATTTCAATTTTTATAGTATATCCAGCAAAAATCTTTTTTTTTATTAAAATGTCATTTAACAAATACTTTTTTTAACACTACCCTGCACTAAGTAAATAATCCTTGTATTGCGGGAGTCTTAAAACATATAAATAACGTATACAAACTACACCTAAACTCAGAACAACAGTTTGTGGATCCGCACAGAGTATTGTCCTACGTAGGATCGAACCCACGGCACTGGCATGAGGTCGGCACCTTAACCACTACGCAATCTATGCAGCCTTAAAAATGAAAATTTATCTTTAGTTAAAAATTAGTGACGTGTAAACATAAATCTCTTGTTATCAGTGGAGTGAGATGAAAGTATCGCCAACGGCTACAATCTCATTACATCTCTCATTCCACTTTGGGGTTTGAGGAAAATGAGGGATAAAAAATCTCGAGTGGCTTGTCCCTGAGCGCGTTACAAAGACCTTCCTTTTGAACATTGAAAAAGTGAAATAAAAATAAGAAAAAAAAACACATTGGCATTTGACAGATATATAGAGATGTTTTTAGATAGGTATTTATATCTGAGGCAGTATGGTTATGAGTTTTGGCAGGTACTTGAAAGCGCCATGTGGTGGTTTTGTATTATATTAATTATCTTAATAATTTAAACGTGTTATCTTAAATCATTTTGACGGCATTTTATGAAATGTGATGCCGAGGAAGTGCTGGGATATAGTGAATATAATATAAAAGTGCTCTACATATATTTTCGTTTACCACCAAGATACCATTAAAACCCCAGCCATGGCACTGTTGAAGGAGATGACTTTTAACGAAGTGACAGTAAAAACTTGACACTGGCGACAATAGACTTGCATTAGTAGCTAATTGCCAACACAAAAAAAAAGAAGAAAGAAAACTTTATTTATTTTGAGTATGGCTAGACATAAAAAGAACTAAAGGTTAGAAGTTCGTATCATCATCATACATAGCTTCACGCCTGTTTCCCTGAGGGGTAGGCAGAGACTACGGATTGCCACAAACCACGATCCTTGCATACTTCCATCGCTTCATTCACACTCAATAGTCTTCATGCATGCTCTACGATTACGCATACTCTTAATATGACCTCTCGTCAATACATCGTCAATTTGATCCAAAAAATTATGACGAGGTCTTCCTCTTGTATTCGTCCCATTCACGCTTGCTTTATATATTTTCTTTGTCAACCTCTCCTCACTCATTCTTTCTAAGTGTCCAAACCACCTCAGTATACCCTTTTTGATCTTTGTCACTACTTCTTCATTCACACCACAGCGCTCTCTTATAACACTATTCCTAATTTTATCTTTCAGGCTCACATCACACATACTACGAAGAGATCTCATCTCTACAGCATTTATTCTACTTTCATGTCTTCTCTGCCAAATCCAACTTTCACTACCATACATGAGGGTAGGCACTAATACTCCCTTATGCACAGCTAGACGTGCCTTTTTGGACACATTTCTGCTTCTCATAAAGGTGTACAGTGCCCCATTCACTCTATTACCAGCATTTACTCTCCTTTCAACATCATTATCATTCATCAACAGCCCATATACATCCCACTCCTGTGCTCGAGCCTCCCCCACAATAGAAGACATATTGGCTATGACGATACTATACCAGGCTGATCAGGCAGATCAGTATAGAGGTTTTTTTTTTCAAGTTTACCATCTCCTTCTCAGATGTTATATACATATGTTACATATTATATCTCTTAATCGTTTTTTACTACACCCACAGGTATGAAAGGGGGCAGAATATATTCCCCAGACGTAGATATCTGGCATTTGCCTCGTATTGATTTTAATTAATAAGGAGTAAGTTATACTATTTTCCGTGTGGTGACGGAGTATGAATACAATTCACCACCCCGTGGGCGATCGTAAAAGATGACTAAGGGATATAAAACAAATATGACATCTAGCAGCAAGCAAGAGAAGGAAAACTAGAAACAAAACCATATACCAACACGTCTGACAAGCATGGTATAGGTAGGTCAATATACCTCCCTTTATGGAAGAGGCTCGAGCCCAACAGTGGGACATATGAGCTGATATGAAGATAAAGTTATACCATGATGATATTTTACAGTTGATGGGTTTATATATAACTTATAGATATTTGTAATGTAGACGGTGACCAAGACTGCTTGAAGTGCCTCACGTCTGCTCAAATCTACTGCGGTAGACAAATTACAATTTTGCCTTTGATTAAGACGCTAATTAGAGTCAGAAATTAGGGTCCTATGAATTTACACTTATTCCATTAGATCAAAGAGTGAACGCTTGTTTTAAGATTAAAGACAAAAACACATCGGAGCCAAGACGCCATGATGTCATCACGCATCACTCATAACGATGGCCGCCCTCCCCTCCTCCCCACGTAGAAGAGATAAAAAAATAAACGAGCCGCCCACTCGACACTGTAGCGGGCGGGCTCTGGGCTCGGCGTAATTAGAGGCACTGCGGCACGCGTGCTCAAGCACCTGTAACCGAACGACAAATGTTGGGGACCTCTCGGGGGTCTCTGGTACCTGACGCGCGTGTAATACCCACACACACAAGACACCACAACCACTTTCGATCCTATACAACTCATGAATCTATCTTTGCATAGCTTAAAACTGAATAAAAAGCTGTTGTTTTTTCATTCTCTAACATTATTTTCTTGTCTTAAATGCTCTTATGGTCTGGATACACTCAAGCGCCCGAGGCAACAAAAAGACGACGTGTGTCCCATAACTCAAATGTGATTGAAATATAATTTTCTTTACATTTTCAGCATGACATAGCAGCATAATTAATATCCTACTAACGAATTACCAAATATTCTATTAAAAAAAAATTAGAAATAATTATGTATAAGGGGCCGTTAATAAATTACGTAAGGGATTTTGAAGAATGTTTTGCACCTCGACATCCCCCTTCTTACTCTTCTTTCATAGTAAATATTGTAAAAGTTATTGCCAATAGTTTTATGACCGGCCGCCTGCCAGACGTCAACCCTCCTTGGGAATGATTTTGTTGACCAAATAGCATCGAATGGAGTTGGTCCACGTCGTTATAAGGCTCTTAGTCGTCTTTTACAACATCCACGAGCAAAATAAAGGTTACTAGTATTCGTAGCCACTACCACACAGCTAATTATATTAATTTAAAGTATTACCTAAAATTTAGAGGTCGTTGGAGATAATAACAAATTGTAGATCTCACAAAATATTGATCTGTATGATTTTGAACCTGCGACAAAAAGCATAGTAGATAGTATCTTAATCACTACGCAATTTGTACAGTCAATTGTAGATTATTACTAATACCCACAGGAAAGGAAGAATAGAGGTATTCCTACTTCATTACGCGGTAAGAGTACAATTTAACATTATTTTAAAACTAAATCTCCTTTCTCGAGATGAGAAAAAAAACTAATATCCATCATCATTATCATCTCCAATTACCGAGATTTAGTACAACATATTAGGTTATTTATAAAAACTTGTTTACGAGCGAAAAATGAATGTCACACCTGAGACTCGAACCCACGTCTACTGGCAATCTACAATCGTTATTTCAATTAACATATGTCGCACTGTTGTGCTGGCTACTTCCAGAATGACAAGAAAATTGATTTACAATGCCACGCTGTTCCTCGTGATAAGAATAAAATTGTCGATATCCCCTTACTTGCTCATGGAAGTTGTGAAAATCGGCTAAGGGTTCTTACCAGGGCGTGGGTATTACTGGCCAACTCGCATGAAGGGTAGCGATTGCGATATTAATCCTTCATTCGTAGGGCCTTACGTCTAACAAGGGACTGTAAAATGCTGAATGATATTACCGCGCTGGTCAGACGTGTTTTTATAGAATTTTATTTCGTCATTTCTTTCTCTTGCATAGATTCATCATCATCACAGCCCATAAATGTCCCACTGTTGGGCTCGGGCCTCCTCCGTAATGGGAGGGAAATTAACCTACTATACCGCGGTAGTCAGACGTGTTGGTATAGGGTTTTGTTTCCAGTTTTCCATCTCTTGCATAGATGTTATATACGTTTTATATCCCTTAGTCGTCTTCTACGACACCCTTGAGCAGGATAGGTGGTGGCAAATTGTATTCTTACTCCGTCACTAAATCGAAATTTTATACTTATAAATACTTATTTACAAACACGTCAATCTTAAAATAAAATAAGCGTGTTCAATTAAAAATCTACCCCTCGTTGGGGTGGAAACTCATAATTGGGCCGTGCGCCGCCAACCCCTGTCTTGTTGGGATACATTGTTGCGCGAATATCGCTCTTAACGCATTATAATAAGAATGCTTGCATTTTTTTTGTTATATTCAATTAATTTAATTATAATTGGAAGTTGCTTTTAGAAATGACTTTTGATTGATTGTCATAGTCGATATGGAATTCATTGGTGTATCAGCTCTCTTATCCATCAATCCATCCAACCGCAAGCCTATAAACGTCTACTTTAGAATATAAGTGTCACTGTATATCATATCTGTCTAATATCTTTAAACGAGCTATTCTTGTATATTTTCTATATATTCAGAATTTCGGAAACAGCTGTAACGTTTCCCATAAAATTTAGTTAGAAATTACGACTGCACAGATGGCTTAGTAGTTAAAATACCAACCTTCCGTAACAGTACCGTGGGTTCGATTCTGACGTAGGACAGTGTTGTCCTGATTGATTTTATTAGATATCTAAACATATTATCCAAAAAAAAAAACAGTGTCTATTGTCACCGCTATTACCAATATAGAGAAATTTATATTGGAATTTATTTAGCCATGTTTGTTTTTAATTGCATTTTGTTGTAACAACTAATTATATAACGAAAGTTAAATAAATATCATACATCATAATTATTGTTTCGTAAAAATATTAAAACACAGCTTCAAGGACGATTTTTTTAAAGTAGAAAATTATGAATATATTTATTCTTTATTACGATTTAATAATTTTATATTGAAAACAATTCAATAAGTAAAAAAATAGTGAATATTCATTTAAAAAAGTACCTAATCTGTCTTGAAATAATTAAAATAAACCAAACATAGACCAATGACATAGATATGTGCCAATGTCCCTGAAGAGATTAAGCATCAGGCGAATAGGCAGGAGCGATTTATTGAAAAATTATGAAACCAATTGCTATTACAACCACACCTGAGAAAGATCTGTCGGCTGATGGACGGAAAAAAGAGAAAAATAATTAAAACAAGCAGAATTACCAACTGAATATCAGCTATGCATGTCTTTCCATCTAGCTTATGGTGAATTTGCTAACTTATCCATCATACATAGTTATCTGTCATACATAGAATATTTTTGTACTTTTCTACGATCGTATCTACATATTGCAAATAATTATGGCAATAGTTAATATGACCGGCCGCCTGCCCGATGTCAAACCTCCTTAGAAATGTTATGGTTGATCGGATCCTATCAGATGCCATGAAGTTGGCCCAGGCCTATGCAAAGCTCTTAGTTGACTTCTATGATTCCCGCTTTTATGATGTGGTAATATTCGTAGCTGCTGTCGCAGAACAAGTAGATATTTTTTTTATTACTCTTTTTGGCAAACAAGCAAGCAGCACCCCTGATGACACTTAACGTTGTGTTACTGCCACCCATATGACCTTGGCAATACCAGGGCTATACAGCTAGGCCACTGCCAACCAAAAAAAATCCCAAACCCACTTAGAAAGTTGGGTTTCCAGCTGGAAACCCAACTTTCGAAGACGAAGCACAACAGCACATTGCCATTACTCAGACGTCGATTTTCTGCGAGAATGTGGTACTACTACCCCGGACGGACCAGCCCGCAGCTGTAGACAAAAAATCCAGCCACTATTAAAATTCATTTAACTTCCACTGAAATCCTGCCGCTATTAAAATTCATTTAACTTCCACTGAAATCCTGCCACTATTAAAATTCATTTAACTTCCACTGAAATCCTGCCACTAATAAAATTCATTTAATTTCTTTGTAATTTTATTATTGTACTGTTTTTCTGCTGGTTTTTCTCTTTCTTTAAATGGTTCCTTTATTTAGTTTTATTGCAAAGAATTTCATTGTCGACTTCACAATTTCTGGTGCGCTATTAGTACTTAATTATTTATTTTTTTAATGTACATAACCCTAATGCAGCTAAAGTAAAGGTTTTATCAAAAAATACTCAGATTTTGGAGTGGACAATTCAATTCGAATAAAAAATTAATAAAAGAGCGCATTAAGTAAGGTACTTAACACTGCGAAATAACCCACATTTATAGATCACAAGGTATATTTATCCGATTAAAAAAAATGTAAATCCGTATTAAAACACCTGGTTAAAGATAACAAAATGAAAAAGCAACTAAAAAAAAAACTTCCGACATTGTATCCGTAATCCTCTATAGGAAGCACTTGAGCTTTGATATTTGATAAAAAAAAACCCGACCCATTGTTGGCAACCCTCTATAATTATTATTTTCGTAGCTGGCAACACACAATGGCGCGTCCCTACGCACTTCCTGTTTGCTATCGCGCGCTATTTAACGTGAATGCGAGCGATTGGCCAATTTGAATTTAGAATGGAACACATTTGTCGGCTATTGGTGTGTAATTTAGTTTTTTTTCTTAGTAATGATGGGCAATAATAATATCTGTTTAACGTGGAGCCGAAGATTTGTTGATAGATAATGTGAGGGTATTGATTTTATAAGTATTGTTCGATAATTCCGGAAGTAAACATTGTATTTTTTTTTAAATGAATTGTCGTATGGAAGGGCTTGAAAATGCCACAGTCCATTTGCGTGACGAATAGTTCACGAGAAAAAGAACGTAAGCGCCTACCATATCGCCTACTTACGCATATTTATTTCACTAAAAAGTGTGCTTTCTTTCACATCAACTTCACGTCATACAAAAAGGTTGTGGGTCAAAATTTTAATACCCCTTCAAAAGAACTTTCATTTAGAAGAAATCCTTTAAACACTTTCTTAGTGATAGGGCTAAACTGTGTGTAACAGTTTTCTGTCTACAGTCGGGGACCGGTCCATCTGGAGTAGCACCACATTCTCGCTGAAAATCGACTTCTGAACAGTGGCAATATGTTGTTGCGCCTCGTTCGGTATGCAAGAGAGCCGCAAGCTCAGCGTTCTGGATGCATACTGTTTAGTAGTCATCGGCCTAACTGTACCTCTAGCATTGCAATGGCCAATGAACTGCAGTAACACGTACCATCAGATATATTGTTTAATCATTTGCCACCATAAACAATTAACAAAATTATACTCAAGGTATCAAAGATGGTGTTTTACAATTAATCTATAACTTTGACACAAAATAAACCAGTTAATCCTCTTCCTCACACTATCATACCATGGAAATTTAGCTCGAAAGTCGACCATTACCACAAATAAAGCCGCCGGCGTACAGCGCCCGAGGTAACGTGTAGTACAACTAAGACAATATAGAGAGCAACCCTTAACATAGGGGTGTGTATTGTGTCATTAGAGTAGACGATTGTACGGCGATTATGTTATTGTATTGTACTGCCTAAGGCGAGAGGGTTGGGGGTTCATTCTTCATGGTTCAAGTACTCAATAATCACCTTTTTGAAATCGGTGATATAGTGGCGGTGATTTACTAAGAATGTTTGACCACGTCTTTCTTTATTTGGGATATCGTAAGACCACTAAGGGAAATACACATTTTTTTTAAACTATACGTAGCACTAAGGAAATACGTCCTTGTAATACAAGTACGTGGCCTTTACAAAGATATAATTAATACAAATTACACTCAAGACATACATACATATCATCACGCCATATCCCTTGCAGGGTAGGCAGAGAGAACAGAGTGCCAGAGAACTCTATCCTTGCATACTTCACTTGCTTCCTCCACATTCATAATTCTCTTCATACACGCTCGCCGGTTTCGGAGAGTCTTGACTCCACCTTCCTTCAGTACGTAACCAATCTGGTCTAGGTAGGTGAGTCTCGGTCTCCCCCGGTACCTACATCCTTCCACTTTCGCATTGTATATCAAGACACTCAAGACTCAGAACAAAAATTTAAGGAACGCACAAAGTAGGTATTGTCAGGAATCAAACCCCCTGGCATGGTAGGTTGGTATCTTAACCACTAAGTCATCTGTGCAGTGTCAGTTGTTTTGATGTGAAAATTCTTGTACGAGGCAAAGTTTTGTGAGAGGAAAACTTCATGAGAGAAATATTTTAAGCGACTCCTATGTCCTATACTTAGGCGTAGTTTTCACACACTTGAAAGTGAAAAGTGTGTGACGACAACGTGTATATACACTATTTAGGAGTCGCCTAAGCTGTTTTTCTCGCGAACTTAGTAAAGACAAACGCTCGTCATTCTCGCTTTGATTTTATGTAAATAAATAAATGATTAAATAAATCTTCCGTGTGGTGATGGAGTAGGAAAACAATTCATCACCCACTTTCTTGCCCACCTGACCAGCGTGGTCTTGAAGGTTAATTTCCCTTCTATTATGGAGGTGGCTGGAGCCCAGCAGTGGGGTTTATACGAGCGATGATTGAGCCGAGATGATAAGCGTGGATAAGCTTCTATGTATTATATATTATTTTATTGTTTATATACCCACGTAGCATTAATAATAATATCAACATTAACAGCATGTATAAAAAAAACGTCACGTTTTCCGTGTGGTGACGGAGTAAGAATACTATTCACCACCCCATATTTTACCCGTGGGTGATCGTACAAGACGACTAAGGGATATAAAACGCATATAACATCGTTGCGAAAGAAGGCAAACTCGAAACAAAACCCTATACCAACACGTCTGACCAGCGCGGTTTAGTAGGTTAATTTCCCTCCCATTACGGAGGAGGCCCGAGCCCAACAGAGGGACATTGACTGGCTGTGATGATGATGATAAAACGTCAATCATCATTTTTGTTATCTCAGCAGTTGTCATGACAACGGCACTGAGCAAAGCTTGATGCGCGATGCCCCATTGCTATCAATATTTGCCCAATCTATTAATATTTATAGACAACTGTTTCGCTTCTATTTATCGTAGCGCTATAATTAAAATTTCTCTCGATAGATAGATATGCTTACGTAATAAGATATTTTACCATCCTAGTTGTAGTAGTTAAGATTAGTATGTTCGACCAAACTGTTGAGAAAAGCTTAACAAATATTATTATAGATAACTAATTGCATTTCTCTCTCTGTATGGTAGCAGCTACGAACACTATCAACCCTTGATTAGCTCATGAATGTTGTAAATGACGATTAAGAGCTTTATATCGACCTGGCCCAACTTCACCTGATACCATTTGGTCAACAATTACATTTCCAAGTAGGGTTTATGTCTATCAGGCGGCCGGTCATAAAACTATTGCCAATATATATTGCGTAGACCCCAAGTAACTGAGATAAGAGCAGAATGATGATGATACTAAACTAATTTCTTTACAATAAAATCAATTCATTTAGAAAACAATAAAAGTATTACAAATTAATCCTTATTTACGCGCGTGCTCTCCGCCAACCAATTAGCGAGTTTGGTTTCGTTCGCTCCAAGTTCGGCTATTTCGGAAAAAATATAGATGTTACCATACAAGAAAAATAATTTTACCTTAAAAATATTTTCCGCCTATTTCCAACTTTTCTTTTCGGGTTTTAAAAGAGGATTAAGACTTGCAAGCAAGCCATATTAACTTAAGAGAAGGAAAATTAAAAATAAGGCCCGCCGTATGTGACCAACGTCCATTACTCTCACATTATAGAGGATACACGAGCTAAACTTGAAAAGACCTTTTACGTTAATTGCATGCAATGTCTACGCAACAAACAGAGATAGTGTTTATTTGAGGTGTTTTAAAATAGCATTACTATCATATTTTTTTTTCAGCGGCGTAGCCATCTACGCCATTTTTGATATAGAGAACTTTTATCCAGCGTTTATTATGTTTTTGGCACTATTAGAAATAAAAACTTATATAAATACAATCCTATCATGATTTTAACTTCTTATTTTCGTAAGCAGTTCTTTGTTTTCATCCTATATAGCCGAAAAATAGGATGATTTATGCTGGCAATTATCTCACGCTAACCGTTTGTCAGTTTGGACATATCCTTTTCCTTGCAGCGGTTTTATCTCCTAACATCCTTTAACCTTTTTTTACATGGGAAAATAAGGAAGTGGTGAATTATATTCTTACTCAAAACGAATTAAAAAAATACACAACCACATTTTAAGCTAGATTAAGGGAAAATCTCCCAACCTGACAACACAGCAAGGCGGGTGTGGCGCGAACGTGCAAATTTGTGAGGGTCGCTCGCAATGGCGGCGGGTAGGTCGCAAAAGTCACGTGACTCAATTATCCGCAACACACGCCGCCATTGTTGGCGCGAACGAGAATTAATTTTTAATAAACTTTTCACCGTTTGTTATGTTGACTGCTATTAGTTTGATGTTTGGCTGTTATTATTTTTTGATTTTACATAATTAATATTTTATTGGGGTTCGGATATGAATGTGGAGCTTTCAAAGTTCCTGAACTGATTCTTTTTCTCTTTTTTTTTTTTTTTTTTTTGTTGTGGCTCTGTTTATACTTAAGCCAATGTCAAAGTTAAGTTGCAGCTTCTTCTTCTTCTTCTTTTTATGTATTGGCAATCAGCTACTTATACGAGCCATTTTTGCCAGTGTCGAGTTATAATTATCTTCACGTTCTTAATCTTTTCAAGTTAGTCATTGTCTGTCAGTCAGTCGAATTGTCGCCATCAACAGTGCTATGGCGACACTGTTAATGGTATGTTGTAGGAATTTTGATGGAAAACTAAAACGTTGTAAAGCACTTTTATATGATATTCACTACATCCCAGCTGTTCTGTCACATCATATTACATAAAACACCATAAAAATTATCTAATATAACACGTTAAAACACTAAGATATCGAATATAATACAAGAGCACAACATGACGTTTTAGATTCCCGCCAAAAGTCCTCTTTTTCTCTTATTGCAATGACAATCAACTACTAATACAAGCCTATTGTTGCCAGGTTCAATATTTTATATGACAAGTCTTTATTTATAAATTATTAGGTACTTCATTTAAAAGCATTTTCCTTCACTAAGTAAAATCATCGCCTTAAACGGTGCTATGTTACATGGTAACATCTTATGGGAAATTCGGTGAAAAACGAAAACATATATAAAGCACTTTTATATAATATACACTACCTACCGGCACTTCCTTCGCACAACATTACATAAAATGCCATCAAAACAATTTAATATAACTCGTTAAAACACTAAGATATTGAATAGAACACAAGACCAACACACGATGATTTCACGTGCCCGCCAAAAACTTTTTGTATATCTAGTTGTTCGATAATACGCGCCAGAACTACAAACTAAAAGAATAAGACAAACGGAGCACACCGTAATTTTGGTTACAATGGCCAAAAGTAATACGAAATACCACAAAGATGGCGTTAGGGGTTAATATACTGCACCTACTAGGCTATGTTCGGGAGTTCGATTCCCTAGCAGTACAATACTTTCAAATTACTGAAATTAGGCATTCAAAATGCTTAATTATTTATAAAAACTTGTTTACCAGCGAAAAATGATTGTCACACACGGGATCCGAACCCACACCTATTGGAAATCCGTTCCAATCGTGCTACCACTTACACTAGGGTGAGCTGTCGTATGACAATCTTATTATATTTTCGTCTATAAAGATTCCCTTGTGTGACAATCATTTTTCGTTCGTGATCAAGTATAACACTTTGTGAGACCCACAAATTGTTGTTCCCAGTCTGTTTATATTTGCGTTAATTATTTGGATGTTTGCAAAGCAATACAAGGACTAGGTTTTTAGGGCAGTACTCTTTAAAAAACTTATTGCGTGGAGATTGAACCCAACAATCGGTATGGAGGTCGACACTTATGTCACTGTGCGATCCAAATTATCATAAATTGTTTAATAATAACTGATCATAAATAATATAAAATGTTATACAGGGTGTAAGTGGACCGCTCCCGAAAACAAAGACAGGTAATCCTACTAGTCCTACTTGTAATGATAGGCTAGGGAAAAAATCGATTCGGATGAATAAAAAAATTTTTTTTCACCACGCGAGGTCGTTGAACTCTTGAACATATGATCGTGAGTTTTGAATAGATTGTGTCTTTTCTCATCTGAGTAAAGTTACGTATTTTTTATGAAATTATCTTTATATGGCACTGTCCTAATACGATAGAATGTGAAAAAAACTTTAAAATAGATGTGGAAAAAATAAAAATTATTTCATCCGAATCGATTTTTTTTCTAGCCTATCATTACAAGTAGGACTAGTAGGATCACCTGTCTTTGTTTTCGGGAGCGGTCCACTTCCACCCTGTATACAGAATCATTTTCTTTTTATACTGGCAATCAAATTGTATTAAAAATGTAGGATAAAGTTTAATAACTGATACTGTGGCGGGTAGATATAAATCTCTGCAAGAACGATGACTTATTGAACGTGAGACATACTTAGTCCTCCCGTGACCATGATCACTGTAAAGTGTTCGAAACTTCGAGTAATTAAATATCAAATACAAACGTGATATAATCCGTAAAAATTGTTTTATTTCAAATGTGTAATACTCGCGTAATCATCAGAAATCATTGCCACCCAACAGTGTTTATCCGAAACCCCGTGGATAAGAATTTCAAACCTCTGTCCAAAAAATGTTTCATTTAAAAAAAAAACTTAAAGCGACTCACTGTGTTGCTGTGACCGTTCCGGTGGCGGTACGGCTCCGTACGTGTTGTCTCGCTGCCCCCTCGGTAGATGGTGACCCAGCATCCGACGTCCGGCCGCCTCCATAGTCGCTATGGTGTTGGAGCGGACCATACCTACACATCACAATAGAGACATCAGAAATATAAAGCTAGCTACCGTCATCATCATCATTATTTGTACAATTCTCATCATAATAACTTGATTGTTATCTCCCACCCGCTTCCCTCCTTTCCGGATAAGTAATCACTAACATATTATATACTAAAACCTTCACCGAAATACGCTGCATCTTATGGTATAAGTATTGTTCTAATCGGTTCAGTAGTTTTCGTTGTATAACCGACAAAAAAAAAAAAAAAAAAACCGGCTCTACATTTATTAGTACAAATATTTCACAGTTTCATATTAAATCATTTGTTTATAATCACTGTTCTTCTTTAAGTCAAGTCAAAAACCCAACACCGGAACTTCTACGAGATGAGAACGAATTTACGTAAGAATCGTCAAAATGGATCCACAAATTTAGGTCCTAGAACGCTATCAAAAAACATACATAGGCCAATAAACACACTTCTTTGCTAAAATTATATTTCAAATTACATAAGGTAATTTCAAAGATAATTTTAGTAAATTTTTATTTATGTTTCTTATAGTTTTTTTTTTGGGTACGCTATGGTCCGCACACACGCCGCCCGTTCCGTCCGGGGCGACGGAAGGGCAGCGCGTGGCCCCATAACCCACCGTATTCCCTCCCCACCATCATTGGGCCGGCCACTGGTACCGCTTCTTTGCCATCCGTGGCCAGCCCGGCGGCAAGTATATATAGTGATAATCAGTTTACTCTATCAATATTTAAATTCTCATTTTCAAATTTGACAATCAATTTTCTTGAGGTGAAAACATTTTATCCTATCCAGGAATTGAATCCGGCACTTTCTAGGTTATGTCAAATTCAAACCAAATCATTTCTTATATACAAAGCCTATAAAGGTACTTACATATTGTCAATTTTACATTTAGTTTGAAATAAATCTAATAATCTACCACCGAACGGACACGTACGTAGCCGCAAGTTAAGATGATCCGACAATAAATTCAGGACGCCAGTCATTGTTTAAGTTACTTCTTTTATATAAAATTGTACACAACATATTTGGTAAATATAAGCTCATATGAAACTCTTAGAATCAGAAAATATATTTTTCAAAATATAAGTTTAATTTTTCAAAAACAAAACAAAAGGCTAAGGCCCCACAACATCTGCAGCACCACACGTTAACTACTAGATAGGCCATCACTCCCCTCAATGGAGGTGTGAGAATTTTACATTAGATGGAGGTGAGAGCCTCGCTCCACTCTTAAGCCTTAATGAGACAAGCCCAATAGAAGCCGACTTAGTCAATATATACACATACATACATACATATCATCAAGCCATATCCCTTGCAGGGTAGGCAGAGAGAACAGAGTGCCAGAGAACTCTATCCTTGCATACTTCACTCGCTTCCTCAACATTCATAATTCTCTTCATACACGCTCGCCGGTTTCGGAGGCTCTTGACTCCACCTTCCTTCAGTACTTGACCAATCTGGTCTAGGTAGGTGAGTCTCGGTCTCACCCGATACCTACATCCTTCCACTTTCGCATTGTATATTTTCTTTATCAGACGTATAAATATATACACAATAGTATCAATTACCTATTTGCGGTCTCCAGTTTCTATTCTCCTCGTGTGACAGGTTCCCCGGCTTCAATACCCTTGGTGGTTGCACAGCGCCCTCCAGCCTCCTCGCCGGGAACTCCTTGTCGTACGATGGGTCCAAGAACCTCACGCAGACCACATGATTGCCTATGACCGGCTTTAAACCTATCACAGGCGATGGTAATTGTCTGTTGAAAAATAAATATTCAATCATCGGACCAATTGTAATATTACCTCTTACTATACAATGGGTAATGGTACAAGTAGCTAAGGGAATGGGCTGTAGCACTATCTTGGGCTATTCATAGCACTGAAGATTAATATCAACGACTAGTAGTGGCGATTTTTTTAAACAACAATACACAAATTACTGAAATTTAGCATTTAATATGCTTAATTATTTATAAAAACCCGATTACGAAGCGAAAAATGATGTCACAAGTGGGATTCGAAACCACACCTATAGGCAATCCGTCCCAATCGTACTGCCACTTATACCACGGTGAACTATTGTAGGATATTCAAATCTCGGTTCGTGTTATATTTACGTCTTTAAGGAGACGTGCGCCATCTACCCGACAATGTTTACACATTGTATGGCCTTAATACTTCAAACTTTGCAGTTAGAGATCTCTTCATCTTTTCTGGCACCCATCATCATCTTATTATTATAAAATATTTGGGGACGACACAATATGTTCTTTCATACACCTCTATCAGACGTCATCTTTGAAATTCAAATTCATTTATTACATATAAACCCTACAAAGGCACTTACATAATGTCAATATCAATATTTTAATTTAATACAATAACCTACCACGGGATCGGAACGTAACCACTACTGAGAAGATCCGGCAATAAACTCAATGGGTTTGTCTATTATTGTTATTGCTTTACTGATTTATTTATAAAAAAAAATAGTACAATATGCTTAACAAGAATTAGCTGCAGTGTGATGCCCTTTGAATCAAATAGTACAAATAGAATGTAAAAGACCATGGTTGGACCGGATCCCACAAGCGGAAACCGATCACAAGGTAACTACTAGAGATCTCTGTGATCACTCCCTATCTATCCATGTCATGCTTCACGCAGTTCATCCCTATTTTCTTAGGTCTTCTCCTACCCATAAAAACTTTTAACATTCATATTGCAAACTTTCCTCACAACATTACTTTCATCCCGTCTCTATCAGTCCTTTTAACATTTTTATTTTAAATCACTGAAATTTAGCATTTAACATGCTTAATTATTTAAAAAACCTTGATTACGAGCGTAAAATGAGTATCACACATGGGACTTGAACCCACACCTATTGGAAAGCCGTTCCAATCGTGCTACCAATTACACCAGCGTAAGCTATTTTTATTTTGATGGGAAATTTATTTCATCACTGCCCATATATGTCCCACTGTTGGGCTCGGGCCTCCTCCGTAATTGGATGGAAATTAACCTACTATACCGCGCTGGTCAGACGTGTTAGTATTTGGTTGTTTCGAGTTTTCCTTCTCTTGCATACATGTTATATGCATTTTATATCCCTTAGTCGTCTCTTACGACGACTGCATGTAGCGGCGATGCGAATGTTGAGATGGATGTGTGGTGTGACAAGAATGGATAAAATAAGGAATGAACATATAAGAGGAAGTTTGAAAGTTGCGCCAGTGACGGAAAAATTAAGGAGTGAAAGATTGACATAGTATGGACATGTGATGAGACGGGATGAAAGTAATGTTGTGAGGAAAGTTTTAAGTGTGAATGTTGAAGGCTTAAGGGGTAAGGGAAGACCGAAGAAAAGATGGATGAACTGCGTGAAACATAACATGGATAGACAAGGAGTGACCACAGAGATGACGTCTGATAGAGTTGTATGAAAGAAGAAGACATATTGCGTCGACCCCAAATAAATTGGGATAAGAGCAGGTTGATGATGATGATGAGTTGTCTCTTACGATACTCAAAAGATAAGGTATAGATTGTATTCTCACTCCGTCACCACACGGAAAATGGGGAAATTTATTTAGCGATTCTTTAATACAGAATTATGTCTAACAATGAACCAAAATATCTGTCCTGCATGGCCATTGAGTCCACGGGGACATATATGGAATTATCCCTTTTAAGAATGTCTACGTTTATAAGCTGATGGTTGTACTTACCCGCCAATAATAACATTATCAGCGCTGAGCATAATCTCCCCGGTGACACCTTCAGACCGATACGGGTACTTCTGCTGTTTGTCAATAAGTGTTCTTATAGTGTGACCCGCCTCGGTGTAGAGACCCAGTAGGTACTCGTAACTCTTATTGCCCGTGCCCACGTACAAACGATCATGTCCACGGATGTTGCGTTTCTCTAAACATACAAATCACCATTATTCTCTCAAATACATACCTAATCTTGTCCCAATTACTTTTTATTTTTCTATACTAATATTATAAAGAGGAAAGATTTGATTGTTTGCTTGAATTGAATAGGCTCCGAAACTACTTGACCGATTTGAAAAATTCTTTCACTGTTTGGAAGCTACACTATCCCCGGTGAACATAGGCTATGTTAAATTTTCAAAAAGTTAGAGACCCATACTAAAACTCCAATAATGTAACCCAAGGTATGAAAAAATTACCAAATAAGCGAAGCGAGGGCGGGTCGCTAGTTTATAATAAAACTGCTGTTTTATTTATACAGAATGGTTCCTGCACTAAGGAAATAATCCTTGTATTGCGGGGGACTTTACAAACATATAATTAACGCAGACAAATTACACCCAAACACTTTGTGGATCACTCAAAGTATTGTCCTGCATAGAAATCGAACCTACGGCACTGGAGCGGAAGATCGGTATCTTAACCACTACGCCATCTGTGCAGTCAATCTGGTGTCGACAAAAATATGTATTACTCCACCATCACCTATATTGTAAAAGTTTTGACAATATTTGAAATGAAACTCCAGTTCTCTTTACAGCGTTCGTGGTCACGGGAGACTGTCTTCCCGTGACCATGCACGGTGTAAAGTGTACGAAACGTCGGGCAATTAAATATCAAATACAAACGCGATAGAATCTGTAAAAGTAGTTTTATTTCAAATGTGTATTACTCGCGTAAACATCACAAATCATAATGTTAGCCGGACTGGAAGTTTTGACAATAACTTTATGACAGACCGTTTGTCTGACTTCCCTAAGAATTTATTTATTGACCAGACAGCATAGCATTATAGCTTACACAGTTATGGCTATAGCTTATTTCACTATCTTCTCAGCTCATATAGGTCCCACTATTGGGCTCTAGCCTCCTTCGTAATGGGAGAGAAATTGATCTACTATACCAAGCTGGTCAGACGTGTTGGTATACGGGTTTTGTTTCAAGTCTTCCTTCTCTTTCGCTTATTTCACTGCGAGTAGGAAATTGACCTACTATACCACGCTGGTCAGACGTGTTGGTATAGGGTTTTGTTTAGAATTTTCCTTCTCTTTTGCTTCTTTCGCTTCTATCACTGCGAATAGGCAATAGACCTATTATACCACGCTCGTCAGATGGGTCGGTACATGTTGGTTCAATTAGTTTCATTATAAATTTTACATTAAAAATGCTGATACTAACTCTCAGCTTCAGTCAACTCGAGGTAGAAGGGCTCCAGTGCTTGGAACAGTCTCTCCTCGTCAACGAAAGGCAATAGCGCCACCCCTTGCCACGCGAATTTTTTACCATTCAAATCGATCTTGAAGTCCGTTGGGTAGAAATCTATTATTGACGAATACTGTAAACAATAACATCATTTTAATTTTTCTTATATTTATTCGTTATATTTTATTTAAAAAAGAAACACTAAGGAATTGTACTAAGGAAATAATCCTTGTTTTGTGGGAGACTTTACAAACATATAATTAACGCAGACAAATTACATCCAGACGCAGTACAACACTTGTATCGCACACAGTATTGTCCTGCTTAGGAATCGAATCCACGGCAATATCTTAACCACTACGCCATCTATGCAATCAAATGTATCATCAGCGCATGCTAATAAATGTCTCTAAATATACATTTTCTTACATACTAAGAAATAAATTTCTAATATCTAGAAATCTACGAATGTCTACGAATGATTTTCTAATGGTACCACGCTCTGACAGTTTTCTGTCTGCAGCCATAAATACATAGTACCACACTTTAGCAGAAAACTGACGTCTAGGTAGGAGCACCCCAACGCCTCAGCAACACTATTGTATGTTGCCGGGTTATCGAGAGAAACAATACCCGAAAGTGTAACCCGCCACGCTAGCTACGGGTATCAAGTACCAGTGGTGGATCCCACGGCGATGGCGAGAGAACGCGGTGAATTGTGAGGCTATACGCCACCCTTCTATCGGCCTAGACGAAATGGGCGCGGCGTGTCCAGACTATAGAGTGCCAAAAAAAATAGCACTTCTTTCGGTGAGCGAGAGAGCTGCATGAACAAACATTATGGTAGTCAGCTACCTTTCGCTGCTATAGATATCGCAAAGTTCCATGAACAACAGTCATCATTTACTATCGGGTACACTGGAGGCTCGTTCACCAATAAATACAATAATAACATACATACCGGATCGCTCATGAGTTTCGCCCAAGGTTGGGGCACGTGTTGTGAACTGGCCGCCGGGAACACACCCATCAGTTGCTCCAAGGGACGGAACTATCAAACAGAACATTACATCATATTTATTAGTAGATCATTCACATGTAACAAAACGAGACATTAAAGTTTTTACTAGATATTTATAAAAACTTGATTACGAGCGAAAAATGATTGTCACATGGTATTCGAACCCACGCCTATTGGAAATCCGTTTCAATCGTGCTACCACTTACACCAACGTGAACTGTTTTATGACATTCAATTTTCGCATCGTATTATATTTTTGTCTCTAAAGTAGACGCGTGCCATCTACCCGACATTGTTGACACATTGTACAGATCCAATACTCTAACTTTACAGTTAGAATTGTATTAAACGATGACACGACCCTGTTATTCAAAATACTGAAATTTAGCATTTAACATGCTTGATTATTTACAAAAACTTGATTACGAGCGAAAAAGCATGCTTTAATATACTACATTAACAGATTGGTTCGGATATATAGGAAACTCCAATGTTCTTTTGCAGTGATTTCCATCCATTTACCAGCCAGTTTATGTCCATTTTTGGATATAGACATCTCCAAAGGGGGTGATGCCGTAATTGCCTAACCTAACAGAGGTTACACTATCGCATTTGGTGATAGAAATTTACAAAGATGGTTGATAAATCTCATGAAAAATCTATCATTCAGCATTTCGCCATCACCTACATGTAAGGAATAAAACAGGCAGACTTTTTAAATTATTGCGTCATCGGTTTCGAAGTATTTAAAAAATCTAAGTATTTGTTACATTCATATAGGCGAAGCTAAGAAAGCGTGTTCACAAAAGGGTTAGAGTTATGTTGGGATACTTACCGGTAACGTACCCTCCTCGAACTTGGTGGACAGGCCGCATACGTTGACGAAGTCCGACGCGAAGGGCGCGTAGTGGTACGGAAAGTACCACTTCCAACTGGCGCAACCCTGATAGTAATAACGGAGCACCCAGCACAGACCACGAACGTACTGCAGAGCAACTCGATATCTGAAAATAACATTATTAATAATAAATAACCAACAATTAATTCTGCCGAGAGAAATACTGCACAGCTGGTGCAGTAATTAAGATATCCACTTATCATATCACGCTTCCAAGTTCAATTCTCAGACAGAACATTACTTCCTTCCATCTACATATTGTTGTACCAAATCCGGGTGTAATTTGCGTCCATTGATTTTAAATTCGTATGATTTGTTCGTGTTTTTTTATACAACTAGCAGACCCAGCTACGCGTTGCTGTGACTAAGGTAGCCTCAGTAACACGTGGAGGTTATGCTATTAAATTGTAGCTTATATGAAAAGTTTGTACGTTTAACATAGCGCCATCTATTAAATACTTACTCAATCCAGTCAACAGATACCGCCATCTGTTAGAATCGTTTGGAGATAACAGATAATTGTGACTGTCAAATAATAGACAAATAATTTGCAATAAAATAATATTGCGACTATAAATTGAGATGGAAGCTATCCTATGTTTTAAGTTAGATCAAACTACACATGCGGTGCAAATTTGATTAAAATCGGTTAAGTACTTTAGGAGTCCATCGCGGACAAACAACGTGATTCTTAATTTATATATATTAAGATGACGAATGATAAAAATACGAAGTGCCACCATCCCTTCCCTTAATGCGGAAATATTGGAATCAGATGAATTATCCAGCAAATATACAGCAGCACTCTTCTGAAAATCTCATAATACCAACCTACAATCGCCTTTTAGCGTGGCGATTACGACATTATACTTTCATAGGGCGGGAACTATGTCCAATAGATGTCAGTAGGCCTGATGAAGGAACTTGTGGATGAATAATGTCGTAAAGATGACTAGAGGAAAGAAAAGGAAATTTCGAAATAAAAACCCTATTCCAACCCGTTTGAACAAAGTTGTGTGATAATTACCCGATGATTTGAATACTTTCCAGCGTTCATGGTCACAGGACGACCTCCCATGAACCCATGAGTAATTAAACTTTAAATAGAAACGCGATAGTATACGTAAAATTAGTTTTATTTCAAGAAGATATACAGTAAATCTCAATCATACCTGAACTCAAGGTTCTCCCTGGCGACTTCGAATTTGCTCTCATAATATCGCTCCTTGAAGCCGTCTTCCCAAAGGCGAACCTCATCATGTTTATCATCATCGTCCTCGTCTAAGCCCGCCTCTTGCGCTGAACGCTTGCGACCACGACCATCAGATTGTTCCTCTTGCTAATTACAAAAATTACATCAATCATTAGAATTCTACTAGTCGTAGAATCACACTGTTGACAGTTTTCTGTCTACAGCCGCGGGCCGGTCCGTCCGGGGTAGTACCACACTCTCGCAGAAGATCGACGTCTGAGTAATGGCAATGAGATGTTGCGCCTCGTTTAGTGAGCAAGAGAACTGACAGCCTAACTTTCAGCGTAGGTTTGGAGACTGTATTGGTAGGCAGCGGCCTAGCTATACCCTGGTATTACAAAGGTCCATAGACGGCAGTAATACTTCACCATCAGGTGTCTTGCTCGTTTGCCACCATAAACAATAAATAAATAAGTAATATTATGAAGATCTGAAACCGTAAACGAAACTATTTGATGTTAGGAAAAAAATGCCGAAACTGTAATCGAATCGGAGATAAAAGTTTAAAATAGTTTCGGATAGAGACCAAGTCTGAAAGAGATAAGTTGCGTTATAGCATCTACATTTAACGTTCATTTCCGTACATCGCGTTTAAACACGGGCGCGCGCGGCTCTTTGGACAATAGCCAATGTATGAAAATGTATGGCGCAGCTTACGTCACTCGTCGCTCACGACTGTCGCGGATCTCTGAAACG
Source organism: Lymantria monacha (assembly GCA_905163515.2). NCBI lineage: Eukaryota > Metazoa > Arthropoda > Insecta > Lepidoptera > Erebidae > Lymantria > Lymantria monacha. Next base: position 27,374,721 of record LR991100.1, read on the forward strand.
GCACCATACATTTTCATACATTGACTATTGTCGTAAGCGTTTAAACGCGATGCACGGCAATGAACCTTTAATAGCCAAACAAATAAAGTCAAATCCTTCTCTTATATTTTTATTATTTCAGTGCGTGTTAAGTTATGTTAAATATTCTGATGGAATTTTATATAATGTCGTGCGTAGGAAGTGCTGAGGTGTAGTATATGTGATACAACAGTGCTTTACATATATTTTTGTTTTATATCAAAATTCCCTGAAGGTACCGTTTAAAATGTACCTATAGCACTGTGGAAGACGATGATTCGACTTACCGACGGACAAACACTTAAAATGAAGTTAGCACTTCTAATTTATAAATAATAATAGTCATACAAAAACTCGACACTGGTAACAATGGGCTCGTTTCGTATTAGTAGTTGATTATACACATACATACATACATATCATCACGCCATATCGCTTGCAGGGTAGGCAGAGAGAACAGAGTGCCAGAGAACTCTATCTCTGCATACTTCACTCGCTTCCTCAACATTCATAATTCTCTTCATACACGCTCGCCGGTTTCGGAGACTCTTGACTCCACCTTCCTTTAGTATATGACCGATCTGGTCTAGGTAGGTTAGTCTCGGTCTCCCCCGGTACCTACATCCTTCCACTTTCGCATTGTATATCTTCTTAACCAGACGTTCGTTCGGCATTCTTTCCACATGTCCGAACCATCGGAGCATTTCCTTTCGCATCTTTACACCAATACTCTCATTCATACCTACTCGCTCTCTTACGTAGTAGTTGATTATCATTACAAGAAAAGAAAAAAATGTTTTTTTGCCCCAAGCAGTGAACACACGATCATACGATGGTTATGGTGAATTTAAAATAAAATTTTAAAAAAAAATATACTTACAGCGGCCACACTGTTCATCCCGGCCAGACGAATGTTGGCAGCCTCCTTGCGTACATTCTCCAATGGACGGGCCGCCTGACTCAAACTCTGAAAACATAAATATAAATCTTATTGAATTATGTACATACAATATTTATAATACTAACTGAAAGATTTCTAATATTTATGAAAGTAAAATAAAATTATTTTTACTGATTTTATCGTGCTTGTATTTGATTTCCAATTGCCTGAATTTTCAAACACTTTACAGCGGTCATACTATACGTGCTTAATAAAATCCATAAAGAAAGATCACAGCGCCACCTACTGAGTCCAATAGTCAATCTAAGTCATTATAACTTGATCGAAATAAACAACTCTTGCTTATATTATAAGTTATTTACTAAAGTAAGTTCTCTGTGTGGTGATGAAGTAAGAATTTGCCTCCCTTTCTTGCCCGTGGAAGTTGTAAAAGACGGTTAAGGAATGTATTATGCATATAATGTCTGTACAAGAGAAGGAAAATTTAAAATAAAAACCCTACACCTACTCATCTGACTGAATAGTATGGTATTTTTTATTGCTTATGGTTGCAAACTAGCAAGTAGCACACCTGATGGTAAGTGCTTACTGCTGCTAAACCACTGCCTACCAATGAAACTTTAAACCCACCTAGAAAATTGAGCTGCTGGCTCTCTCACTTACTACTCGCTCTCGAACCAAGCACATCAGCACATTCCCACTATTCAAACGTCAGACAGGCCCGCGACTGTAGACAGTAAACTGTCAACAGTTACTAAATTCCCTCCTATTATGAAACAAACTCAAGCCCACCAGTGGGAGATATATGAGCTGAGATGGTAATAATAATAATTCTAGTAAGAATTTGTAATTGTTACCTGGGGTGCGAATTGCGTCTTCTCTAACAACCCAAAATTAGGTCTCTGTTGTCTCTTCTTAGCTTTGTCTCTCGCTTTAAAGTTCAACTCGTTCTGATGCCTCCGCTTGAAGATCTCATCCTCCATGTGACCCAGCTCAGTCATAATCACTTGTACCCGCTCCAGATTCACGTCACCGGAGTCTGTTATCCAACCCTGAGGACATATGTATGTATATTTATTTAGTATTAACGGGGTACCTTATTAGTGTAGGATTTTTTTTTAAAGAAACTTTATGAGATCTGAAATTCATACAGGCAAAGCTAATAAGTGTGTAAAAAACCTTTCTTTTTATTTTATATTTTTTTGTGGCTATAATGTACAAATTATTTGTATTATAAATCAACATCACACAACACATTAAAATCGGTAAATGTACTATAAATCAGCTCCTGTTTTCCTACCCTTTGGATTGGATTTTTTTTTCCAAAATTATATGGTGGTCCCATACTTCAGGGTTATACCCCTTCCAATAAAAAAATAGTTATCAAAATCGGACTACTCTGTAAAAAGTTGTGCGTGGTTATGCATAAAAAAATATACGCGTGAACTTGAGAACCTCCTTCGTCTTTTTTCGTCGGTTAAAAAAGCACAGAACTCACCTTCGTCCTATAAACACATTTCTTATACAAATTTACAAGCCGATCCACCGCACCTTCTCGAATTTCAAGACTTGGCAAATGGGGTAAAAAGTCATTGCCAACGAAAAAGCACATGAAAACCCAATCATCTAATGCCCTCTCAAAGTCATATGGAAAAGGGAGGTCAGGCATCTGAAGCTCCTTTTCGAGGTACTCTCGAAGTACAGTGAGCCTGACGAAGATAAAGCTGTCTTGGTTGCCGAAGGCTGGATCAGCTCTCACCAGGGCTGCATCTGGTGTTGTTCCTGTACATTCCTTCATCTCGTGACCTGTAGAATATCAATGAAGAGTATTTATATAATATAATTTCGTGGGAACGCGGAGAAAAAAAAACAATTCATCACCCTCTTACGTTGCTGGGCTGTCATAAAGACAACTGAAGCATATAATATACAGATGATATACATGCAAGAGAAGGAAAACTCGAAATAAAAGTAATATGTAGGTCAATTTGCTTCCTATTGTGGAAGAGGGCAAAGGCCAGCAGTAGGAAGTGAAATAATTCCATTTTGTTCACCAACTTGGGTACAAGAGGGCGCCAGGTTATTGATTGCACCCGGGCGCTACATGTGCTTGAGCCGCGCCTGGACTGAGGTCCTAGTTTTATTTCAAATGTGTAACACTCGCGTAAACATAATTTCATTAATTGTTAAAAATTCAAACTTATTAATTTTAAATTACTGAACTTTAGCAGTTAACATGCTAGGTTACTAACAAAAACTTGATTACGATGGAAAAATGAATGTCAACGCGTGGAGCTCGAACACACACCTATTGAAAATCCGTTCCAATCGTCCTACCACTTAGACAAGTGTGAGCTGTCGCTTGACATTCAATTTGCGCAATTTTTTCACTCGTAATTAAGTTTTTATTATTTTTAGTGTTTGTTGTTTTAGCATTTGATTGTTATATTACTTAAGATATTTATAAAAACTCATTGGCGAACCGAAAAATGATAATTGCATATAATGATTGAACCCATAACTATTCTAAATCCATTCCAACTTCTGTAACAATTCAACAAGTATGATGCATATGGCTAATAACCAAATTATCGTTCACATTCTCAACTTTAAGGAAATGTTTTACACTGCCATCTATCGGTAAAATTTTAAATTTAATTATTTGAGTTATTAGATCGAGTCATCGCTTAGTACAGTTCTAGTTGAAAAGCAAATGTTGAGTCAGTACATCTTGTAGTGCAAGCTTCTGATTAGAGGATTCGATCCCGGGATCCCGGATCTCGGGATCCCGGTCACATTTTAGTCCCAAAATTTTCGGGTTCAAATTTAATGAATCCCGGGATTTCCGGGACTGATACATTTTTTAAATTAGTCTATAAAAATGCGTGAGACGAAACGCACTTATCTTGATTTGACGTTTTAACAGCCACCTTGTTTACACGGCTGATTTCACTTAGAATACACATATTATTAATTGATTCATACTAAGTAATTTCATTTCTTTTTATTAACAACCGGATTATGCGTAAAAGTGTGTAAAAATTTCCGCTTCACTTCGTATAAGTATTGATATTTTTTGTTAATTGGTGATAATCAAATTATTAAAAAGCAAAAATGCATTAATGATTAAGTAATCTATAAAGTTTCTGGTCAATTTAATTTAAAATATAAGTAGGTACCCATAAACATAAGTAGAAAGAAGTTAATTTTTTGAAGTTTATTGTTGGTTTCATAAATTATTTACAGATGTGCTTAGTTTGTATAAGAAAAAAGTTTATAAAAAAAAAAGTATAATTTTGTTTAACCGCCTCTTTGGAGATTTAAAACTTAAATATTCGATGTCCTCAAAAATTGATTTCGATATGTTTACTGACGTTTTGTTACCGTTTTCCATTACCAATACAATCCCGGGATTAACTGTAGATAATCTCGAAATCTCGGGATTAGAAAAATCAACCGGGATCGAATCCTCTACTTCTGATAGGTAACCTTTAGATGAGAATGCGACTGGACACTAATACACGTAGACATTGCACTAGCTGAATTGGTATAGCGATTAGAATGAATTTCCATTCAACTGCCCTTATATTATCTGCCAATGCACTAGTCCTGGAGAAGTGAGAGGGGGTCGGACTTACCCAATTGTCCGCACACATCACAAGGCCTCGGTTTATTCGGCTTGAACTCCTCACGTATGATGGTAAAATTCGGCTCGTGGGTGGCTAGTCCCAGCATGATCAGGTCGGCATCAGCGCCGCACAGGACATGTTGTGTGTTCGGGTCGTGGTCCGGTTGTACTGTAATAATTTAAATCGTGAAAGTTAAGTGACGTTTAGTGATTTTAGCTATTTTCCAGTAGCTTAACCCTTCAGAAAGAAAGTTGTAATACTATATGTAATACATATTCTAAACAAGAATTACGAAGCTGAAGACGATGCAGCCATTACGATGCAGGATGGATAAATTAATTTACTTTCTACTGCCGTTGGCAGCATACAAGTAGACAGCCCGCGTTGTAATTTGTAAAAACTGCTACTCTTGTGTCCTCAGCAATACTAGGGACCTAGCCTGATTGCTGGCCCAAATTACAGTATGAGCTTGTAGCTCTATCGTTCGCTGAACGAAGTGCAGTAACATATTGCTACTCCTCATACGCTGATTTTCTGCAACAGTGTGGTACTACCGCCGGACGATCCAATGCAGTTATGAAAAAGCCTTGGGATTCTTCTAAGCAAAAAAAGAAATTATAGAATCATCCATCAGCCCGTAAACGTCCACTGTTGGACATAGGCCTGCCCACGAGAATGCCATCTGTAACGGTCCTGTGCCACCTGCATCCAACGGTTTCCTGCGACCTTGATGAGGTCATCAGTCCACCGAGTGGAGGGTCGTCCTACGCTGCGTCGTCCGATTCGTGGTCGCCACTCGAGAACCTTTTTTCCCCAACGGTTGTCGGTTCGTCGAGCGATGTGGCCTGTCCATTGCCACTTCAACGTGCTAATTCTTCGAGCTATGTCGGTTACAACCGTTCTTCTACGGATTTCCGTATTCCGGACTTTATCACGTAGAGAAATACCGAGCATAGCCCTCTCCATAACACGCTGAGCGACTTTGAGCCTTTTTATGAGGCCGACATTTAGAGACCACGTTTCAGTGCCATAAGTCATCGCTGGTAACACACACTGGTTATAAACATTTGTTTTCAGACACTACGGAATATTAGACGAGAAGATCCTCCTAAGTTTCCCGAACGCTGCCCAGCCGAGTTGGATTCGTCGGCTGACCTCTTCGAGAATCGCATTCCCAACCAGGACCGGTACAGAAATGACATGGGAATTAGACATGATTTTCGTCTTGTCCATGTTCATTTGCAGCCCTACTAGTTGGGAGACCTTGCTGAGGTCATTGAGCATGGTGCCAAGGTCCTCCAGGCATTCTGCCATAACTACGATATCATCTGCGAATCGAAGGTGAGTGATGTATTCGCCATTGATGTTGATGCAGAGTCCGGTCCAGTCTAAGAGCTTGAAGACATCTTCCAGCGCAGTGGTGAACAGTTTCGGAGAGATAACGTCTCCCTGTCTCACGCCTTTCTGCAGCTGGATCGGTTTCGTACTCTTATCCTGGATGCGGACCGACATAGTAGCGTCTTTATACAAACACTTCAGCACTTCGATATATCGATAGTCAATTTGGCACCTCTGAAGGGACTGCAGCACTGCCCAAGTTTCGACAGAATCAAAGGCTTTCTCATAGTCCACAAACGCTAAACACAGAGGCCGATTACACTCCTCGGTCTTCTGTATAATCTGGCGTAGCGTGTGGATGTGGTCTATGGTACTATAACCTTTTCGGAAACCGGCTTGTTCGGGCGGCTGGAAGTCGTCTAGCTTGCGCGCGAGTCGGTTCGTAATGACTCTTGAAAACAATTTGTACACGTGGCTCACGAGTGAGATGGATCTGTAATTCTTTAAGAGCGTTTTATCGCCCTTCTTGAAAAATAGCACCACCACACTCCTGGTCCACGACTCTGGAACGTCGCCCCCGAGAATGAAAGAATTAAACAACTTCTGTAAGGCTTTTAAAACTGGCTTGCCGCCTGCCCTCAGGAGCTCTGTGGTAATTCCGTCACCTCCCGGTGCCTTTCCGTTCTTTAATTGTTTTAGAGCCATTCTGATCTCGTACAAGCTGACGTCCGGGATTTCTTCGGTATAGTGCCGAGTTAGCTTGGATCTGGGGGTCTTGGACCAAGCCGACAACAGGATTCAGGGATGATTTGTACAACTGCCCATAGAACCTTTCGACCTCTCCCAAGATCTCACTCTGGGATGAAATGACAGTACCGTTATCGGTCTTCAGCTTAGTCATTTGGCGATTTTTTTGGTAGCCGGATCGCGGCCGGAGATTCCTAGCACCGTCTGCCCCGCCACCAACACGCCCGCTACCAAAATGAGCCCGTGGAACAGCGGAACTGCCGTGACTGGGGGCCGTGACTTTTTCTACACCATATTTATTTTGGGGGGGTAATAATGCCATAATCGCCACGCTTGGCGAGCGGACTGGCGATCGCGGTAGATGTTATTAAGTTTCCCGGGAGATAGCCGCTGCCCAATCTCCCGGTGAGACCCTTAGCCGATTTTTACGACTCCCACGGGCAAGTAAGGGGTGACGACCTTTGTATTCTATTCCCGTCGCCACACGGGAGATAGAATGTTATTTTCTAAAAAATCAATATGAGAAAGACAAAAGATTAATCTCACCTCTCTGTCTCCTAATGTAGTCCATAATCTTATGTTCGCCTTCACCAGGCACATTGGCGTCTGATAGTATCACCTTAATGCCTTTCCAACCAGGATCACTATTTAATCTGTTCATGAAAAAAATATTTTTTTAATTAGAAGAGTTTTATGATTGCCGATGATTACATAGCATCATTATCTTGCTGTGTGATGGAGGCTACAAATACTACCAACCCTTACATTGCTTGTGGGTATCTTAAAATATGGTAAAAAGCTAAATAAAGACCTGGGCCAATTTCAATAATTATATTCCCAAAGAGGTTCTATGTCAGGCAGGCAGTGGTCATAAATCTTTTACAATATGTACCATGGTAAAAGAGTGTAAAGGGTAAAAGGAGAGTGGTAAAGGGAGAGGTATATAATTGTCACCAACAGTACTTGACCATGAGGTTCTTTTAAAAATCAGCTAGGACTGATTAGGCCCAGGGTGGCCATGGATGTCACGTAATTGGTACCAGTGGTCGTTCGAACGGCGATGGAGAAGGTAGTGGAATGCTGTAGTGGGGCCGCCCGTTCGTCGCAAAAAAAAGAGGCCTGTCAGAAAAAGAGTATCACTAGTTGAATGGGCAGCATCTCTCTCTAATGGGTATCGTATAACACCCCACTGTGATGATCAACTAACCTACAGTGGCAATTACACTGCTCTTTCATCTATGGGAGAGGCCTATATCATAGTGGGTGGCTAAAATCTGAATAATGAATGATGATAAAGTTAACAAAGCATTTAACACATACTAACATATATAAATAACTAAATTGGACTTTATTGTCTATATAAATAAAGCAGTTAATTGTAAGTCACATAAACATGATGCCGAAACAACTGAAACTATAATCATTAATTTTGTTAGTAGTTTATTTTTGCAAAGTAAACTCATTTAGAAAACAAATTACAAAACTCAAATGCAGTGGCAAACTTTAGTAAAGGAACAAAAATTTTTACTGTCTTCAAATTAAACAAAAATACTTATCAGTATAAATACATGTTTCAGTATTTCTCAATTTTCAACCTCTGAGGGTGTAAAATAGGGATTTAATATTGCACTGATACTTTCACTTGCTTTCTTATTGAATAAGAAATTAATACAAATGAGTAGTAATCCATCCATCCATCAGCTCGTAAACGTCCACTGTTGGACATAGCGTGTGGATGTGGTCTATGGTACTATAAGTTTTTCGGAAACCGGCTTGTTCGGGCGGCTGGAAGTCGTCTAACTTGCGCGGGAGTCGGTTCGTAATGACTCTTGAAAACAATTTGTACACGTGGCTCAGGAGTGAGATGAGTCTGTAATTCTTTAAGAGCGTTTTATCGCCCTTCTTGAAAAACAGCACCATCACACTCCTGGTCCACGACTCTGGAACGGAAGCTGTTTAATTCTGTCATTCTCGGGGGCGACCCCGAGAATGACGGAATTAAACAGTTTCTGTAGGGCTTTTAAAACTGGCTTGCCGCCTGCCCTCAGGAGCTCTGTGGTAATTCCGTCATCTCCCGGTGCCTTTCCGTTCTTTAATTGTTTTAGAGCCATTCTGATCTCGTACAAGCTGACGTCCGGGATTTCTTCGGTATAGTGCCGAGTTAGCTTGGATCTGGGGTCTTGGACCAAGGCGATAACAGGATTCAGAGATGATTTGTACAACTGCCCATAGAACCTTTCGACCTCTCCCAAGATCTCTCTGGGATGAAATGACAGTACCGTTATCGGTCTTCAGCTTAGTCATTTGGCTCTGCCCAATAGACAAATCTCGTGCGAACACTTTGGAGCCTCGATTTCGCTCTATCACTTCTTCAATACGCAGTGTATTGAATCGGCGAATATCGCGTCGCATAGATTTAGAGATTTGTCTATTAAGCTGACTGAGTTCGGACCAATCGGCTGAAGACTTGTACCGTCATTTCCTTTCTCCTCTCCATGAGTTAAAGAGTCTGGTCAGAAAGCTTTTATGTTCTAGTAGCGCGACGGGCCTTAAAGAATTTTAACCCGACCGCGTGGACAGTTTCCACGAACCTTTTGTTCATATCGTTCGAAGATTCGCACTCTTCCAGGCATTGGAAGCGATTATGTAATTCGAGTTAACAGCTATCGGGGTTCTGGTATTGGACAGGTGTAGGTCGGAGTGGAAACTTCATCAAGCGGGACCGCTCGACTTTCGTACGAAGATTCAATGTGCCTCGAACCATTCGGTGATCACTCCCAGTTTTAATCCTGCTGATCACAGAGACATCATTGAATATTTGTCGTTTGTCCGTCAAGATGAAGTCTATCTCATTTTTAGTAGATCCATCAGGGCTAATCTAGGTCCACTTTCTTTGTGGCCGCTTCTTGAAGAAGGAATTCATCATGAAGAGGCCTTCCTTCTCCAAAAAGTCTGCCAGTTTTTGGCCCCTTTGGTTTCTCTGTCCAAATCCATATTGCCCCACTCTCAACTCATCGTCTGTCCTTTTGCCTAGTTTTGCGTTGAAGTCTCCCATAACTGCCATGAAGTGGGTTTTGGAAGTGTGGATGGCTCTCGAGATATCCTCGTATAAGGCCTCCACTACGTCGTCGGAGTATGTCGAAGTCGGTGCGTAAACCTGCATGACCTTCAACGAATACCGTTTCGTAATTCTGAGTATAAGGTACGCTACCCTTGTTGACACACTTTCGATCCTCTCCACGTTCTCTACGAGAGACTTACGAACGATAAACCCTACACCGCCTTGGGATGGGTGATCTCCCTCCCGGTAGAAGAGCAAATTTCCAGACCGGAGGATTATCGTGCCCTCCCCTCTCTTCGCACTTCTGATAATCCTACAATGTCCCATCGGATTTTGCTCAATTCCTCTTCCAGCTCGATGACCCTCTCGTCGGTCCTAAGCGTCCAAACGTTGTGTGTTACCAGGGCCAAGGGTCGATTTTTTTGGTGGCCGGATCGCGGGCGGAGATTCCTAGCACCCCCTGCCCCGCCACCAACAGGCCCGCTACCAAAATGAGTCCGTGGAACAGCGGAACTGCCGTGACTGGAGGCCGTGACTATTTTTACATTCATATTTATTTTGGGGGGTAATAATGCCATAATCGCCACGCTTGGCGAGCGGATTGGCGATCGCAGTAGATGTTATTAAGTTTCCCGGGAGATAGCCGCTGCCCAATCTTCCGGTGAGACCCTTAGCCGATTTTTACGACTCCCACAGGCAAGTAAGGGGTGACGACCTTTGTATTCTATTCCCGTCGCCACACGGGTTTAGTAGTAGGGAGTAGTGATACACTGTCATATTTCTTTTCTGATGTAGAGAATCACTAAAATGGAGTATTCTACAAATTAACACTTCCAATAACATATTCCTCTCTAAGGGTATAAATAAGGGTGAGAAGAATTAATTAATTACCTGTCATGAATATAATAATGAAGGCACTTGCTAAGCCTATCCATGAATGGTGTGCCTGGTGTGATACAGTTGGAGTCAAAATGGGCTTCCTTGGGCCTTTCTGGGGGAAGGTAAGCACCCTTTGTTTGCAGCTCAGATCGAATGCGGGCTACCTCTTCAATCTTCTCCTGAGTCTCCTTTGAAGCACGGAACCGACGAGACCTCTGTTGATTCATTTTCGCTCTAGGGGCCTAGCAATAAATGAATTACTTGTTAAGAAACAATACTTATAAACCTATCTATTTACATCATCATTCGCCTACTCTTATCCCAATTACTTGGGGTTGATACAATATGTACTCTTCTTTCATAGGTACATATTGTAAAAGTTATTGGCAATAGTTATATGACTGGTTGCCTGCCTGACGTCAACCCTCCTTGGGAATGTAATTGTTGACAAAACAGCATCAGATGGAGTTGGCCTAGGTCGTTATAAGGCTCTTAGTCGTCTTTTACGACATCCACAAGCAAAGTAAGGGTTGGTAGTATTCGTAACTGCTACCACACAGCTAAAAACCTATCTATTTATATGTAATAATTTAGTAGTCACAAATAAGGTTTCCAATGCATACCAATACACCACTATAGATATTTACCAATATACCAGTTATTCATAAAAAAAATTGCAAGCACATTATACTAAAATTAAATTAATTTCTAGTATTTACGGCAAGTAATATGCATATGAAGTACATAATACGATTTTTACTTATTTATTCTACATTCATGATCACAAGAGGTCTGCCATGACAATAAACTGTATGGAAAAAAAAACAGTTGACACATCAAGAAAGTAAAAATCAAATACAAACACAATATAATATACATTTTATTATATGATATGTATCATTTTAGTGATTAAAAATTAAACTAATTCCCTAAGATAAGTCATTGCCTTCAATCAAATCTTTCTGAGCAAAATAAATCAAACAATATTTTATGTCTTTATAGGCCTAATATAAAATAAATGATTTGATAATGAATGATACATGTAATACTAAAGAATAAAAAAAGTAGATACTAAAAGAAATAAAAGATAGCTTATTATTTCATTCCTTGATGGATATAATTTTATAACGCTATGTTTGCCCTTTATAGAGCTAATACATATGGTTTTCTTAAATAATATCTAAGTTTATCCCAAACAGATATAATTTACAAATAGAAATATATGCTATGGTAAAAAAGTCCTTTATTTCAGCTGACATACATTACTATTGGGCTCAGGCTTCCTCAACCAAAGGAGGAAAATTGTCCCACTATACCATGCTGGTCAAACGGCCTACCCGTTTATATTTTTTTTTTATATTGAGTATTCTTTATCATACATAGATGTTATTTGTCTATCATATTCCTTAGTCGTCTTTTATGGCACCCACAAGCAAAAAAAAAGTTGTATATTAAAACAAATATTCAATTAAATTTTTTTAGGACAATTAATCATTCATTTATTATGATTCTAAATAGATATTAATTAAAAATAAAAGTGTATCAGCATTTTTTATAAATAAATGGACAAGAGATATAACAGAATGGACTCCTAGATTTCAAACAAAGAGGTAAAGAGGAAGACAAAGAATGATGACATCAAAAACACTGTGGATCCAATATGGTACAGAATTAATAAAATAAGAGAAGGCTGGCAAGAGCTGGGGACCTAATAGCTAATATATATAAGTTTTTAAGGATTTATTGTAAAAGTCATTATGTATTCAAATTACAATGGCAATAAAGGCTTAATAATAATAAAACAATATCAGCTTCTTTAATAACTCACCACTCCATCAATAGCCATATACAGTAATTTCCTTGGCCTCACAATACGAAACAGTCTGTCAATGCACTCGAAGATGGCAACCATCATCTCATCCTCATCCTTTGGTGCCGGTTTATCCTCAGGATGTGTGCACGGATGTATAATGCCATTCATGTCCAGATAAAGATTGTCAAATTCCACTCCATTGGGATTTGGGAGAGAAGAATCTATGTAAATAAGCTGGCCATCTACATCTGTCGGCTGGAAAATAAGGGTTATAGTTAGTAATTTAAAAGCCTAGATGATCCCATAGCAGTAAAATATATTCTAAATATACATAATATATGCTGCATTACAATTTGACTGCACTAATGAACTAGACGGAGGAGGCCCGAGCCCAACAGTGGGACATTATGAGCTGTAATGATGATGATGATGAATGAACTAGTTATCAAACTTCATGCAGAGTGCCATGGGTTTTATAGCCACTCATGTCTAATCTAAAGGGATATAGTATATTTTTGTTCCTTAAAATGAGAAGTTAAAAAGAAATGGCTTTAATAATGCACAGAATACTCAAATAGTCAGTACAATAATTCAAGACAAATATATTATGCCTCTCTATCCTATAGATAGAGATTTAAAATCACAGAGTAGTGTTTTATAAACTTATGTTTTAGTTAAATATTAATATTTTTATTTAAAGTATAACAAGTATTCATAGCATTGTGTATTATTAAACTATAGAAAATAACTTTATTCTATTGAAAATACTTATAGTCCATAAAATATAGCTTGATCTCTGTGACAGTTGTCACTAGCGCTGCACTCTTATGACATAGTTTGTATTTTTGTGGATAAAATTCCTTATTTTTTAAAGTTAGTTCCTTATTTTTTTTTACTATTGTAATTGGAAAACAATGTATGAAAATATTATTGAATTTCAATCAAATAGATAGGTGAAATTATTATAATTGTAAAACAATCTTTAAAAATCTTATTGAATTTGAATCAATGGATTTTATTTAATTTAAACCAAAGCTGTTAATTAAGTATTTTTATTATTCTAAAGGAGTACATCCAAGTTCATTGTCACTATTATTATCATCACTGGAGCATGCCTGTAGGTTGATGAAGAGCTCTTGGTCACAGAATATTTCATGAATAATCATATTTATTTTATAAAACAGTTGTTTTAATATAAAAGAAATTATCTTATCATTATTAATAAGAAATTATCAATATTATAACTGATATTTGAATACTAAATTAACACAATTTATCTATTTTATAGAGTAACTATGTGGTTTATGTGAGTATGTATTGGCTTTACTTGTTTTATAAATAATTAATAAAAATGTTATCGATTTACATTTATCGATTATCCCATCTCTATCTTATTCTCGGTCCAGTATGACTTTGTACTTGCGTAAGCATCATATTTTTATAAATTGATTACTAACAATAAGTATAGATCATTTGAGGTAAGTTTAGATCATATGAGGTACAAGTTTTGGTGTAAATATTCATATTTTTATATTCTTAATGTATTGCTCTTCATTTGAGATATAACTGGCGCGTAAAGAATGAAAATATAGGGGATACAAAATAAAATTGTAAACATGACATGCATTCAAAATTACTTCATCATTTTCGTAGCTATCTGTCACAGAGATCAAGCTATATTTTAAGGACTATAGTGAGAATGCAGACACTATACTTAGTGAAAATAGACAACATCACTTATAATAAACATAACCTAGTCTAGCCAAATATGTTTTGTGAAGTGAAAAAATTATTACTCTGGGCAGAATTTAAGCCTAAGTATATTACGATTACTAGTTAGCGGACGTCAATATCCCTTATGAATGTTATTCTTGATAACTATTATTTGGTGATGATAACCATTGTCAATCAATATCTCAGAAGTTTGAAATGAAACTGGTCATCGGATTGAAGTTTGAAATGAAACTTGTCATCGGATTGAAATTTAAACTTCCTAAATATATTCAACTAATTGGCTGTTAAACTACTATTTAGTTAAATATAACATGCTAATATTTTTTATATAGAATTTCATGCATTCTAATTTTTAGGTTATAGTTTACCCTCTCTTCCACACATTCGACGATGACGCTTGGATATTTTCTGCTTAGCCAGCGGAAAAATGCTGGTACTCCCATTTTGAATTTCAAGTAAGATATTTGGGCTGATTAATTCACTATTTTCATTATTTTGTCACGTATATATTTTGATACAAACAAATCGACGCAAATCGACAAATGTCACAGTTAGGGTTAAACATCGATGCTTTCAAATATCGATGTATCGTTCATAAACATCGATGTTTTAACATCGAGATGCAAGAGAGGGAAATTTTTAAATAAATATTGTGGAAGAGGCTCGACCCCAACGTTGTTGAGAGCCTTCGGGCTCGCCCGCAGTCCGGTTCAGCTGTAAAAGCCCCTTCGGCTAACAGCTCGCAGTTGGTATGTTTTAGTGGGTATTCAGTGTCCCCTTCAGGGCCTGTGAGTCCCACATACCCCGCCCGGGGCGGGTATGCGAAAAATGCATTTTTAACCACTGCGTTACCAAAAACAAAAAAAAAAAAAAAAAAAATCGACCCCAACATTAACGGGTTGAGAGCCCTCAGCGCTCACCCACAGTCCGGGTAAAGTTGTCATAGCCATCTGAGGCTAACCACTAAGTCACACAAAAAAAATAAAAAAAAATCGGCCTCAACAGTGGGACATATAATTATGAGCTGAAATGATGATGATGATAATATGCTCTCTATCTGTGATTTACACAGATTACCTATCTCAGTCACACAAGCATACATTGTTTAATTGCGTGTCTTGCTCACTCACTCAGTAATACAAACAAATACGCGCTGAACGAAGCCGTCGGCCCTAAGAATAGTCAGTTGCATTGCATGCACTACATTTGCTTGGATGGGTAGATTGCTTGTTTAATCGACAGTTAAATCCACAATGGTTTTGTTAATTGTTAAAATCTTGATTTCGCATCTTAAATCAACTAGAGCCAGATTTAACATATGTATTGCCAGATGTAATATATGTATTACTATTAGTACTAATTAATTCAATAATGTAATAATAATCTATTATGTTGTTTTACTTGAAAAAGTGGCCTTAAAAAAGTTAGGTGAACGTTTATTTATAGGTTATATAATGAGTTACCGATTGTTTTTAATGTATTTCTTTTAAATATGTATATATTACCTATTTATATGACATAAATAAATTTATATTCTTCCATTTTTACGGAAATTAATGTTGGGTGATTGGTGTTACCCGTGTGGTGACGGGATAGAATACATGTGTCGTCACCCCTTGCTTGCCCGTGGGAGTCGTAAAAATCGGCCGAGAGTTCACCAGGAGAGTGGGTAGCAGCTTTCTCCTGGGATACGTATAATACCACACTGTGATCGCCAACCCGCCTGCCAAGTGTGGCGATTATGGCTTTAAACCCCTTAATGAGTAACACAATTAAAAAAACGGCCCCCAGTCACGGCAGCTCCAATATCCGGCGAGCTCATCGTGGTAGCGGGCCTGGTAGCGATGGAGTAGGGGGTGCTAAGAATCCCCGGCAGCGATTCGGCTACCAATCAAAACGACCCTTGGCCCTGGTAACACACAACATTCGGACACTTAGGACCGACGAGAAGATCATCGAGCTGGAAGAGGAATTGAGCAAAATCCGCTGGGACATTGTAGGATTATCAGAAGTGCGAAGAGAGGGCGAGGGCACGATGATCCTCCGGTCTGGAAACTTGCTCTTCTACCGGGAGGGAGATCACCCGACTCAAGGCGGTATAGGGTTAATCGTTTGCAAGTCTCTCGTAGGCAACGTGGAGAGGATCGAGAGTGTGTCGACAAGGGTAGAATACCTTATACTCAGAATTACTAAACGGTATTCGTTGAAGGTCACACAGGTATACGCACCGACCTCGACATACTCCGACGACCAGGGTGAGGCCTTTTACGAGGATATCTTGTAAGCCATACACGCGTCCAAAACCCACTTCACGGTGGTTATGGGAGACTTTAACGCGAAACTAGGTAAAGGGAGTGATGATGAGTTGAGATTGGGGAAACATGGATATAGACAGAGAAACCAGAGGGGCCAGAAACTGGTTGAATTTCTGGAGAAGGAAAGCCTCTTTTTGATGAATTCCTTCTTCAGAAAGCAGCCGCAAAGGAAATAGACCTGGATTAGCCCCAATGGTTCAACAAAAAACGAGATAGACTTCATCTTGTCGGACAAACGACATATGTATATTTAATGATATCTCAGTGATCAGTAGGATTAAAACTGGGAGCGATCACCGAATAGTACGAGGCACATTAAATATCCACACAAAAGTCGAACGGTCACGCTTAATGAAGTCTACCCTCCGACCTATACCTGTCCAATACCAGAACCTCAAAAGCTTTCAACTCGAACTACATAATCGCTTCCAATGTCTAGACGAGTGCGAATCTCCGAACGATATGAACAACAGGTTCGTGGAAACTGTCCACGCGGTTGGGTCGAAGTTTTTCAAGGCTCACCGCGCCAATAGACCTAAAAAAAATTCTGACCAGACTCTCAGGCTCATGGAGCGCAGAAATGACATGACAGTACAGTCTTCAGCTGATTGGTCCGAATACAGGCAGCTAAATAGGCAGATCTCCAGGTCTGTGCGTCGCGATATTCGCCAATTTAGTACGCTCCGTGTTAAGGAAGCGATAAAGCGGAACCGAGGCTCAAAAGTGTTCGCACAAGATCTGTCTATTGGGCAAAGCCAAATGACTAAGCTGAAGACCGATGACGGCACTGTCATTTCATCCCAAAGTGAGATCATGGGAGAGGTCGAAAGGTTCTATGGACAGTTATATAAATCATCCCGAAATCCTGTTGTCGGTTTGGTCCAAGATCCCAGATCCAAGCTAACTCGGCACTATACCGAAGAAATCCTGGACATTAGCTTGTGCGAGATCAGAATGGCTCTCGAACAACTTAGAAACGGTAAGGCACCAGGAGATGACGGAATTACGGCAGAGCTCCTGAAGGCAGGCGGCAAGCCGGTCTTAAAAGCCCTTCAGAAGCTATTTAATTCCGTTATCCTCGGGGGCGACGTTCCAGAGTCGTGGACCAAGAGTGTGGTGGTGCTGTTCTTCAAGAAGAGCGACAAAGCTCTTCTAAAGAACTACAGACTCATCTCACTCTTGAGCCACATCTACAAGTTGTTTTCGAGGGTCATTACCAATCGACTCACGTGCAAGTTCGATGACTTCCAACCGCCCAAACAAGCTGGCTTCCGAAAAGGCTATAGCACCATAGACCATATCCTCACGCTTCGGCAGATTATCCAGAAGACCGAGGAGTACAATCGGCCTCTGTGTATAGCGTTTGTGGACTATGAGAAAGCCTTTGATTCAGTCGAAACTTGGGCGGTACTGCAGTCCCTTCAGCGGTGCCAAATCGACTATCGTTATATCGAAGTGCTGAAGTGTTTGTACAGGAACGCCACAATGTCAGTCCGTATCCGGGATAAGAGTACGAAACCGATCCAGTTGCAGAAAGGTGTGAAACAGGGAGATGTCATCTCTCCGAAACTGTTCACCACTGCACTGGAAGATGTCTTCAAGCTCTTAGACTGGACCGGACTCGGTATTAACATTAACGGCGAATACATCACTCACCTTCGATTTGCAAACGATATCGTCATTATGGCAGAATCCATGGACCATCCATGGACCTTGGCACTATGCTCAACGATCTCAGCAGAGTATCCCAACTGGTGGCGTTACGAATGAACATGGACAAGACGAAAGTCATGTCAAATGCCCATGTCATTCCTGTACCGGTCCTAGTTGGCAATGCGATTCTCGAAATTGTCGATCATTATGTTTACCTTGTACAAACAGTTCAGTTAGGTAGATAAAATTTCGAGAAAGAGGTCAGCCGACGAATCCAACTCGGTTGGGCAGCGTTCGGGAAACTTAGGAGGATCTTGTCGTCCAACATACCTCAGTGTCTGAAAACACATATGCTCGCTATGCTCGGAATTTCTCTGCGCGATAGAATCCGTAATACGGAAATCCGCAGAAGAACGGGTGTAACCGACATAGCACGAAGAATTAGCACGCTGAAGTGGCAATGGGCAGGCCACATCGCTCGAAGAACCGACAACCGCTGGGTAAAAAAGGTTCTAGAATGGCGACCACGTACCGGACGACGCAGTGTGGGACGCCTCCCCACTAGGTGGACAGACGACCTGGTAAGAGTTGCTGGGCGTCGATGGATGCAGACGGCACGGGACCGCACTCTGTGGCGTACCATGAGGGAGGCCTACGTCCAGCAGTGGACAGTGATAGGCTGAAATGATGATGATGATAAATGTTGGGTAAGGCAAAAGACATATAAATAGAATACATAAATATAGTATTTAGTAGGAATGAGCATGTACAGCATTTCTTTGAAAGATGGAGTGGCAATGGTGTAAAAGAATGATGTTAGTGAAAGCAAGAATTAAGAAAGGTGTACTAAGGTTATTTGGGTGATACATAGATGTTTTAAAAAAAAGTTGTTTCATTTGCATAGGTCAAAAGTTTATTTAAATAGTGAAAAAAACCATCAATATATCGTTCATAAATATCGATATTTTTAACATCGATGTTTTACTTTTGAAAATATCGATATCCTAATTTCGATGTTTTTTATGAGCGATGTACATCCCTAGTCACAGTGTAATCTTACTTTCTATATAACCATAGACAACTAATAGCAAAAGTGTCAGGTGGTAAACAGACAATAAGAATTAAAAACTACAGCACAATGGTACTAACATAGTGTTTTGCTTTATATCAAACTTAAACCATTTACGTAGTCCAAAATAAAATAATAACCTTAAGCTAATAAAATATTGTGTGATAATATGGAGAGCAATTCAATTTTTATAATTATTTAATAATAGCATAACTAAGGTAAATACCTCTCCTTGTTCAATTGCCTATCGTACCCTAAAAATTTTTCGATTTCTAAAAATTTTTGGCACTATATTATTATGTCACTTGCTGCTGAATGGTGCCAAAAAATTTACACTTTCTTATAATATTATTTCATACCTAAATATAGTAAAATAAAGTTTTTGGAGTAACATTTCAGAGTAAAGAATAATAATAATTCTTTCTTTATTGCACAACCAACAACAATTCGTAATACAGTTATAATAAGATTCTAGTTACAAATGAGGTTTAGTAAATAATGAAATATGATCCCTGAATCCTAAACTAGGTTTAATCCCTATGTTTTAAGAATCAGTATTCCGCTGTAACAAAAACATGAAATACCTTTCTTACGATTGTGTTGTTATTTATAATATTATGGCAAAAAGAATACAAAAATAAAACAATGGAATAAAAGAAAAAAAAAATAGGAACATAGCGTGAGTGATATAAAGTGGAAGGTGTGTACATGTATTGTGTGAAAATGGTGTTGAATGTGTATGAAGTTATGTGTGAGTGAATGCAGTACTTACGAATTGAGAATCAAAACTAATTGAAATAATTAATGAGAATTTGTTACAAGATCCTCAGTTTCGCTATACCCCAATGTTTTCAGATAGTCTGTAACAGTTTTTTTACATAATAATTTTAGTTTATTATATAAATTTATTTTTTTATTTAGAGCATTATATATTTTTGCACTAGTAATGTAATATTGTCGCTGGGCAAATGTAGTCCTATGCCGTTCTATAGCAAACACCCAATACTTAAGTCTACTATTAGGAAGATTAGGAGGGCGTAAAGAATGTTTTCGCAGTATAGACAGAAGCACGTATATTTGCCTTACCGTAAGTACGTTCAATTCAGCGTATAGTTGAAGCGTGGAATATCTTCGCGGTAGAAAGTTTACGATTTTGAGAACAGCTCTTTGAGCTCTTTCGAGATGAATAAACACATTTTGAGTGGCGCCACCCCATACTGGCAAGCAATAAGTCAGCATAGATTGGCATAGGGCAGCGTAGACTAGTTTTAGCGTAACGCAATCTAAAGATTTCCTCAGTCTCCTAAAAAAGTAGATAAGTTTACGAATTCGAGCTGTAACCAATTCTATATGTTGGTGCCAATTAAGATATTGATCAATATGAATTCCAAGATATTTAACAAAGCGAGATTTTGTAAGCGATACACAATTACATGTCGCATTAAAGTCACAATTGTGCGCTCTGAGTATAAGATTATTCGATGGAAGAAAGTTTAAGCGAATGGCAAATGGAATGAACACTGTCTTTTTAAGATTTATCGTCAACGAGTTATCTGCTAGCCAATGCATCACATGTGACATTAACATCTCAGCTTTCTTAAAAGTTTGAGTCCAGTCCGGGCCATCAATAATAAGGGCGGTGTCATCGGCGTATGTAAAGATCTCACAATTGTTCAGGGGCAGCTTGCAGAGTTCGTTTACGTATATAAGAAACAGAGTGGGTCCAAGGATACTTCCCTGCGGTATGCCGTGTACTACTGGTAGTTCATCGCTTTCATGCTGACCAATTTTTACGATTTGAGTACGATCAGTTAGGTAGTCAGTAAAGATTTTCAATGGCAGACCACGGATTCCAATAGCCTCCATTTTTGTAATCAACTTTGAGATTGAAATGGAGTCGAAGGCTTTCGTAATATCGAGGAAAATGCCCAAACATTTTCGCTTGGTATCAAACGTTTTCCCAACCCGGGTGGACAGAGCTAGAACTGCATCTTCAGCACATAGTCCCCTTCCCCCCAGTCCCCCCTCCTAGAATGGAGTAATGTGTAATGACAACTGTAGGAGTAAAATAATACTAACTTCGTTGGAGGTTTAATGAGAAAGGAAAAGTGTCATGTAATGCTCTATTATATTCAATATCTTATTGTTTTAACGTGTTATATTTATTAACGTGTTATATATATTAAGTAATTTTGATGGCAAATTTATTTAATTTGATGCGTAGGAAGAACTGAGGTGTAGTGATTATGATATAACAGTACGTTACATTCGTTTTCGTTTTCTACTAAAATTCCAAAAAGAAAGCTTTAACAGTGTGATCATGGCACTGTTAAAGGTGACGATTTGACTTACTAACGGGTGATGACTTGTAAAAGAAGTTCGTTTATAGACAAAGATTTGGCTTAAAGATCTTAGTAACCAAGCCATATTCTCATGTTGCTCTATGGCTGTAATGACTGCTGTCACTGTCAATGTCAACGAGTACTCGGTTCAGTTTTCTTTTCAGATATTTTCTAATTTTCCGGCACAGTATTTACAAGTTGTACTTACAAATATTAACAAAATGAAAACGTTTTGTTATTTGAATTATTACAGAAAAATATTTAAAAAGGCCCGTTTTCATCGAAGTTATTGTAGTAATGAAGGAAGTACAAAAAATATTGAAGACATTCGCAATATTGGGATTTTAGCGCATATAGATGCAGGTTATAATTATTATTTAATATTGTTTATGAAAATGTAGTTGAATGTTCTATAAAATGCACATTGTTTTAAACCCTAAAATAAAATAATTCCTATTTTGCAGGACATAAAACATAATATATACCTAGTATGATATTTAACATCCAAGTTTTAACTTAACATTTTTATTTTTGAAATAGAGGATATGAAAACAAATCCATAGTCCAATGATTATGGTATAGGGTATAAGTAATTGTGTTTTCATTTAATAAATAAATAAGGAGTGTTTAAAATTCAACTTCACTCTTTAAGTTTTTGGCAAATTATAAGATTGCATTCTATAATTTTTTTTATTGCTTATGGTGGCAAATGACCAAGCAGCACACCTGATGGTAAGTGTCACTACCACCCATGGACCTTGCAATACCTAGAGTATAGCTAGGCCACTGCCTACCAATACAAACCCCAAACCCACCCAGTTGGGCTTCCGGTGCTCTCGCTCACCGAACGAAGCACAATAGCACATTGCCATTACTCAGACGTCGATCTTCTGCGAGAGTGTGGTACTACCCCGGACAGACCAGCCTGCGACTGTTGACAGAGAACTGTCAACAATGTGGTCCAACCACTAATAAATACTATTTAAACAGGAAAGTAAAAGTATTTTTCACAGAAAGTTTAAATTTTTTTAGGTAAAACAACTACAACGGAGCGTATGCTGTTCTACTCGGGAACCATTAGGTCTATGGGTGAGGTGCATCATGGGAACACTGTCACAGACTACATGGAACAGGAGCGACAGAGGGGGATCACAATTACATGTTAGCAAACTCACATCTTTTATCCACAAGTAGGAGTAACCATATTTTATTATGGAATATTTTAGTATTCATTTGACAGTAGATTTGGACCCTACCAAAACCTGGTATGACTCACGACATGAATATCATCACCCTATGGACTATAGTATCTAATTCTTATTCATCATCATCATTTCAGCTCATATACATACCATTGCTGGGCTCAAGACTCCTCCACAATGGGAAGGACCTTAGAATAGAATAGAAATAAATTTATTCAAGGAAAAATACACACTTTTACAATTAGTTACTCCTGCCAAACTGTATGATAATTTGTTGGCAGGTCAACTTTCAAAATTTTCCATATATTTATATTACTATTTCTACATTAAATTAAACATAAATATATTTAGTATAATACACATTATGAGAATTCATCAGGTTACTTTTCTTACGAACTAAGTAATCTATTACATCACAAGATGCGTTGATATAGGGTTATATATTGAATTTTTCATCTCTTGCATAGATTTTATTTACATATCCCTTAATAATAATAATAATACCCTTAGTCGTTTTTTACGACGTCAACAAACAAGAAAGGGAATGGTGAATTATGTTCTTACTCCATCACCACAAGAAAAAACCTAAATTCTTTTATTTCCAGTTAAATTACAAGTACTCTAGCTCATCGAAAGTGAATGACGTTATTTATATCAATTTATATAATGACAGCTTACATGATATAGATACAATCCGTCTGGAGGTATAAAATAACAAAACATTTATTAGATTATATAAATAAGAGTACAATTATGAATTACTTTTATTTGATAAGCATTTGATATTAGCAATTTCAATTTATTTATTTATTTTTATTTTAAGTAATCCATATTACAAGTATGTGTGTGTGTGGGGGCATGTTTATCTATTAGAAATCTGTTCTAAACGCCTTACATTAGACTAAGTACTCACTTAGTGCTTGTAGTAACTAAATCAACACTTGTGTTCTCGTCTTTATGAGAGACGCCATTTATCAAAATATGTTTACACTTTATTCTGATACTGAATACATCAGTTAAAATTATATTAGAGGATGACGCTAATAATCTAAATTATTGATTCATTCAGCCTTTTCTCATCCACTGCTGGACATACATATGGCCCGCATCCAACAACTGCCAGCAATTTTCACCAAATTTTCGGTCTACCTGATGAGGGGCGTCTTACACTACCTTTCTTTTCCAATGATTACCGGTTCGTCAACCGATGTGGCCTGCCCATTGCCACTTCAGCGTGCTAATATGCTATGACGGTTACACCCGTTCTCGGAAACGGAAATTGATATTACGGATAATCTCGCGCAACAAGCAACACCGAGCATTATATTAATTTCGATGATTTAGTTTTGATATCGTCATAAGGACATCACCTCATGTTTACTGCAATAATTACCCCACCATTGCCTTTGCATTGCCATTTACCATCGAACAATTCCCACGCAAAGTATAGATAGGGTTTTAGGACTCCAAATTCAGGAGTACATACATACATATCATCTCGCCATATCCCTTGCAGGGTAGGCAGAGAGAATAGAGTGCCAGAGAACTCTATCTCTGCATACTTCACTCGCTTCCTCAACATTCATAATTCTCTTCATACACGCTCGCCGGTTTCGGAGACTCTTGACTCCACCTTCCTTCAGTACATGACCGATCTGGTCTAGGTAGGTTAGTCTCGGTCTCCCTCGGTACCTACTTACTACTACTCGGTACTACATCCACTTTCGCATTGTATATCTTCTTAACCAAACGTTCGTTCGGCATTCTTTCCACATGTCCGAACCATCGGAGCATGCCCTATCGCATCTTTACACCAATACTCTCTTTCATACCTACTCGCTCTCTTACGTCGTCGTTACGAATGCGGTCGGTCAGCCTAACTCCACAGATTTTCCGCAGAGATCGCATTTCGACCGCATTAATTTTACTTTCATACTCTTTTCTGCATACCCAACTCTCGCTTCCATACAGTAATGTTGGGACAAGCACTGCGTTATGTATTGCTACACGTGCCTTCTGGCTGAGGTGGTGGCTGCCGAGAAGTTGCCCCAACGCTCCGTTCACTCTATTTCCCGCATTCACTCTTCGCTCTATATCAGTGGTGTACTTTCCATCTCGGCTAAATCCACATCCAAGATATACAAATTCATCCACTTGCTCTAGTACATCATTACCTATTGTTACTCTTACATCTATTCTGGTTTCATCTCTTTCAAAGACCATTATTTTGGTTTTGCTCACATTCACGCTTAGACCCCTTTTCTTACAATCTTCTGTCATTGTGTCGACTAGGGTCTGCAGGTCAGTCGCTGACTGTGCCAGCAGGACTGCATCATCTGCATAAAGCAGAGCAGTGACCACTGAGTCGCCCATCTGGACTCCCACATTCATATCGTTCAACCTTTGGAGACATTTATCCAGATATATGATAAACAGCCTGGCTGACAGAACGCACCCCTGCTTAACGCCGATATTGACGTCAAACCAAGGCGACATTCCATCATCCAGCCGCACACAGGCTCTACAGCCCATGTAACTGGACTGCACAGCCTGTAGCAGTTTACCGTTAATAACATACTCCGGTAAAATGTCCCAAAGCTCCTTTCGTACAACCGTGTCAAATGCTCTCTCCAGATCCACAAAACTGCAGACACAGGAGCCACCAAGCTTGATCATCTCGGCAGACACCATATCAATGCCCGCTGCCTTACCATTTTTCAGACTTCTTATCGCCCATTCAACTTCATCCATATTGATGCTATCGGAGGACGCCGCTGTCGAATGTTGTTCTACTAAACCACATGCGACACCGGCGTCAACCGTAGCATCCGCATACATATCGCCAAAATATTCACTCCATCGGCTTAACACGTCTTGTGTTTGTGTAAGAATGTCTCCACCTTTAGACCTTATTTTATTCATTCTGAAGGCTGACCAACCACCCCGAGACTTCTTCACCTCCCTCCAAAAGAGTTTGGTGTTACTCTCGAAGTTTTTAGTCAGCCTATCTTCTGCACTCATACTTGCTCTATCACGTTTCTTCGTTCGTTTCACTAAGGCCTTGGTGTCATTCTTACATTGCCAATATATTTCTTTCTTCTGTTCAGTCATACTATCATTCAGATTCAAAGAAGAGACATAGTCCAGCCACGCTTTCTTCTTTTGCTCTACGGAAGCTGCCACTTCCGCATCCCACCATGCATCACCATTTGTTTTTCTATGCTTCTTTGAACTTCCACATACTTCTTTCGCTGTATCTACCATACTCTCCTTCAATACTCTCCAGCATTGTTCAATTTCCGATTGCGGCTGGCTTGCCATCGTCAGCCGTTCTCGGACACCCTCTGCATACTTTTCTCTTACACACTCTTCTTGCAACCTTTATTCTTTCAAGCCCTCCGAAGTGGACACGCTCTCGCCAGTGCCTCCACTTTCTGAACAGACCACTAAATCTCGCAATAACGAGATAGTGGTCCGTATCGACTGTGGGGCCCCTGTAGGCTCTTGCGTCCAATATTTTGCTTCGGAGGCGACTGTCTACCAAAATTAAATCTATTATACTTTTCTGTTCAATCCTTCTCCATGTATACATGTGGATGTCCTTATGTTGGAAAAATGTGTTTGACACAATAAGGTTTCTCTCCATGCATACATCCGCTATGAGCCTACCTGCGTCGTTCACTCTCTTATCACCAAATGGACCAAGTACGTCCTCATAGTCGGGGCGCTTGGTCCCCACCCATCCGTTCAAATCTCCGCACACAATCACGCGTTCACTGGTTTCTGCCATATCCAGAACTTCCCTAACATTATCCCAAAACTTCTCTAGGTCTGATGCCACCGAGGATCCTACGGGAGCATATGCTACAACCATGAATACCTTGGTGACACCTAGTTTTATACGGATCCAAATTCAGGAGTACTGAATAGATAATCTGAATGCTCTTTATTTATTTGGGATCACCCAAACTATCAAGTTTACAGATGATTTGGATTTTAGAGCTGTTCAAATCCCGACGTGCATCTAACGATATGGAAGTTTCCCTACAACGGGTGACCCGAGAAAAATCACACCTGTCCCCTGTGCCAATATCCCTTTCTAGATGGGCCTATGTTCAACTGCAGACGACGATAACTGCTGAGTGAATGGATGGGAAGCTAAAAAAGCGTTAACAGAATTATTTTATTCTCCATCAGCTGCTGCTGTTTCGTTTCCGTGGAGGGAAAGCCAAATTAATTTGATAGACACTCCAGGGCACATAGACTTCACCATGGAGGTGGAACAAAGTCTGGCTGTGTTGGACGGAGCTGTTATAGTTCTGGATGCGTCTGCAGGTTAGAATAAACTATCATTATAAATATTATTAAATGCATGAAAGGAAATTAATGAGGTGTTCCTATTTAGTTGAATTAGCCTTGGCGTCTGCCAAGGCTAATTCAATTTTATTTTGAGCACTCCTAAGCATAGACTGGTAAATATTTTTATTTATCAGGTCTCATTCATTAGGATACACAGATCCTTATTGTCATCAGATTAAACACAAATACTCTTCAATAAATATAAATAAAGCATATGTAGAAGAATAGGTCAGTCATGAGGAATATAAATGCGTATATAAAGTTGCATTTGACCATACTGCAAGTAATCGTAAGTATTTAAATTACTGAAATTTAGCATTTAATATGCTTAATTATTTATAAAATCCGATTACGAAATGAAAAATGAAAAAAATATTTGTTTTTTTAAATTTATTTCGTAATCGGGTTTTATAAATAATTAAGCATATTAAATGCTAAATTTCAGTAATTTAAATAACAAGATTGTGTCATCGTTTAATACAATTCTAACTGTAAAAGTTTTAAGTATTAAGCCTATAACAATGTGTAAACATTGTCGGGTAGATAGCATACCGTCACCTTAAGACGTAAATATGATACGAAGTGAAATTTGCATGTCCTACAATTAGTCACGGTGGTGTAGTGGCAGCACGATTGGGCCGGAATCCCAATAGGCGCGGGTTCGAATCCCGCTTGTGACATCATTTTTCGTTTCGTATCGGGTATTTATAAATAATTAAGCATATTAAATGCTAAAAAAAATTTCGTAATCGGGTTTTATAAATAATCGTAAGTACTTTCCCACCCATATACCAATCACAACTCACACCTTAAGTGAACTCACAGGACAGACCCAGGCCATCGCCTTTGTACAAACAACTATATGGTATGGATGGATGACACAGGATAATCTTTCCCGTGCGATCACCGGACAAGACCTCAACCGGCGCCACCCCTTTACCTGCCCGTAGATTCCTGAACCAAATCGCCTAAGCGTTCACCAAGAGAACGAGCAACAGCTCTTCCCCGGGAAACATACAACATCCACCGCTACCGCCAGCTCACCTACCAAGCGCGACAACCATGACATCACTCTCTCACACGAGTGACAGCATGAGAGAGGCCCATATGGCTGACGTTAGATAGTGTGCTATATACGACAACTATAGTTTTCTGTGAGGCCGTGATACTACACCGGATGGACCGGCCCGCGGCTGTAGACAGAAAACTGTCAACAGCGTGGTCCAGTCAAGGAAAAATATCATCGCAAAAAAATTTTTAGATTATAGAAAGAGGTCATTTTGCAGTGATGTTTTTATTTGATTTCTTATTGAATTAAAAAATTACAAATAAATATTAGACAGCATATCTTTTTTGTGATTTAGATGTTCACTATTAAGGAATATTCTACAAATCAGGCCCTCAGAGGATATGTTTCATTCTGATTTCTAAGTAGGTGAGGAATTTTGTTTTAACGGGATCACACATAATTTCTACGCGGACGAAGTCGCACTCTTCATTTATAAAACGTTTTCTATTTTATTTTGTTTACACTACCATAATTATAGAAGTTCTATTCAATTTTTTTTTTTTTTTTTTTCAAACACTCGTATGTTTGGGCTACTATCTCCCCTGATATGATCAGGGACCTTGTTTAGATTTGATTATATTAGATTTACAAGTTGAAAAGAACAGAAAGTACAAACACTAAAGTACATACAGAACATAATTATTAGATTAAGGTTAAACTATTAGAAAAGTAGAATACAGGAAATTAAAACTAGATAATGAGGGAGTAATTAACTATTATTATTTATATATATATATATATTTCTTGTTTTTTTTTTTTTTTTTTTTCTTATTTTTTTTTTTGTTTTTTTTTTATTATATACATTTTTTTTTAAATAATAATATATGAAGAATTTATAAATAGTGTTATTTAAAGTAATAAATAAACAGAAAGTACAAACACATACATACGTACGCAGAAAACAAGTATTTCATAATAAGGAATAATATAAATTTGAAGTTAGAAAAATAAACAGAGAGTTTTTTATTAAAAGTAAAGAAAGTAAAAAGAAATAGGACTAAAGATATGAGGTAGAAATAGAAGAAAATAAAGAAGTGATAGAAAGTTTACAACTTTTTTATACTAGTGCCCATCTGTATATAAAACCTAACTTATTCTAACATAATGTGGTGGTGTAATGATGCGATGTGTAAGTGTATGGATGTGTTATTTTGTTCTGTTTCTTTTGATGGCAATGTTTGCGACTTTTCTACAATAGTCTAAAGTTCTATTCAATTGCAAGGTGTGGAAGCACAAACGCTGACCGTATGGCGTCAGGCCAGTGGTTACAGAGTACCACGGATTCTCTACCTGAATAAAATGGACAGAGCGGATGCCTCCGCAGCAGCATGCGCACGCTCCGTCAGAGATAAACTCCAGGCGGAACCATTGCTGCTACACTTGGATGTGAGATACGAGGACAGACTTATAGGTAAGTTGTTTTAGTTCTTTTTTTGGCGCCGGCTACGGTACTTCACGCCCCGA
The DNA here is from genome assembly GCA_905163515.2 of Lymantria monacha. Lineage (NCBI taxonomy): Eukaryota > Metazoa > Arthropoda > Insecta > Lepidoptera > Erebidae > Lymantria > Lymantria monacha. Next base: position 27,404,314 of record LR991100.1, read on the forward strand.
TAATCCGTCGAAGGCGACAGAAAAGCGGTACACAACCCTGTAGATCCGCCCTACAACATACGTCTCGACGCCGAGCGGGTAGGTCACTGGAATGCGGTCTTTTTCTTCAGTGGCTCACCCGGCGAAGACTGTTCATTTATTTGCTCGACCAGGTAATGCCAGTTAGGAGTACAATATGCCACCACCCTTTACGCCCGCGGGAGTCGTAAAAACTAAGGGACTATCCACAGAATGGTCAGCAGCACTCACAATACCGCCTGCGCTCGCCAACCAGCCTGCCAAGTGTGGCGTTTTTCTTCATTGGAAGGAGCAATCTTCTATTGAGAATTTCATGGTAGAAAAAGACAATGACGTATTTTGCCCTGTCAAGAATTTGCGCAACTGCTGATTATGAGGTTTGTGAATTTAGAGGCCTTCTTTTCTTTGTGTGTTTCTTAGTTGTTGGCCTCAGATGGATATGACAATTTTATCCGGACTGTGGGTGAGCCCTGAGGGCTCTCAACCCGAAAATTTAGAGGATAAAATTGTCTTGTTCTATCCAGAGTTTCTGAGCAATCTGAAACCAACACACCTAGTGTAGGCTAATTTCCATCACAAATTTCAAATAAGAAGTATGCTTTTGTTTATTGCAGGTTTAATAGACCTTTTAACGTTAGAGGAAGTGATATGGACCCATGGTCGAGGCATGAACTACATTAGAAGGAAACTGACTGAAAAAGAAGACGGACAAAAATGGGAAACTGCTTTGTCTGCCCATAAAGAACTGGTGGATACACTTTCTGGATTAGATGATAAACTAGCGGAGATTATCATCAGTCAGGAAACCCTAGATATCAATGCCAAAGAGTTGGAAGCAGCTGTACGAAGGTGTACCTTATCCATGCAAGCGTTTCCATTGCTCTGTGGGAGCTCCTATAAGAATATCGGTGTTCAGACCCTAATGGATGGAGTTATTGCATACCTCCCTTCTCCCCTTGAAGGTCATCAGTTATATAAGTGTTTTGAGAAGGATCTGGCTGCCAGGGCATTTAAAGTGCAGCATGATGACCAGAGAGGTGTATTAACCTTCATGAGATTATACAGTGGGCAAATAAGTAAAGGACAAAAGATTTATAATTTGGGACAAGATAAAAGTGAGCAGGTTTGTTAGTGTTTTTATCTTAATCAGTGCCAAATGACTTACTCGCCATTTGGCGGAACATCATTAACCTAAAGATCTAAATTGGCAATGGACTGGCTATGTTTGTCTTAGGATTGATGATCGCTAGAATTGGAAAGCCCTTCAAGTAATTGACTAGGTGGACTGACCTATAAAACTTAGCTGGAATAGACTAGATGCGGAAGGCAGAGATCCGAATATTAAACAGTGGATTAAGAGGACTTTACATGATTCTTGCGATGAGTACATCTGAGAAAGTCTGAAAGTGGCAGCGATAAAAAGATTAAGAGCGCAAGATTGCCTTGGTATGGTAATGTGATGCTTATCAATATGATTGTTGTTTGACTCAGGAAGTAAGAATCGTGGTAGACCTTAAAAGAGATGGATGGATTGTGTGAATGAAGATATTAGTATAAAAATTGTTAGTGCAGATATGATGGCTGACAAGTCTATGGAAAGCGATGTCTTGTGCGAACATCACTTCATGTAGAAGGAGGACAGGCTAATGGTGATTGGGAGAGGTTTATGTCCAGCAGTGACTGGGATGCACTAATTAAATGACATTCATCCACCGGCCTATTTAACAACCACTATCGGCTATAGGTCTTCCTATACGAAGGAGTAGTTGCCATAATTTTACATGGTAGACCAATGTCCAGCATTAGACCTCTATGGAATAGATGCATAATTTAGGGACATAATTATCTATATCGTAATGCATGCTCATTTTTTTTTTAATTTCAGATCGGTACATTATATGTAGCTTTAGCTGATGAATATAAACCAGTGGAGACAGTTAATGCAGGCAATATTGCAGTTGTCAGCGCATTGAAGGTAACCATATTACTTTACATATCATCACGCCATATCCCTTGCAGGGTAGGCAGAGAGAACAGAGTGCCAGAGAACTCTATCCTTGCATATTTCACTTGCTTCCTCAACATTCATAATTCTCTTCATACACGCTCGCCGGTTTCGGAGACTCTTGACTCCACCTTCCTTCAGTACGTGACCAATCTGGTCTAGGTAGGTTAGTCTCGGTCTTCCCCGGTACTATATTATTTTAACATATGATAAATGTATATACTATACACCGTGACATTTATATCGTCTTATAAAAGAAGTGCCATAGAAGTATCCGACCAAAGAAACATATCTAACATATTTATTTTTTCAGTAGTGGTAGTAATAAAAAAATAACAAAATAAAATAAATTAAAGTTAATATTTTGTAACAATCTGTATATAATGTTTACATTTTAAACAAAAGAAACTAACGTAATTACGTTAGCCAATCACAGCTACGAAGTCCACGTGGACTGCTATTCCAAAGAGTACTTACGCTACGCTAGGGCCGTTACCACATGAGTAAATAAACGTACAGAGACCAAGCTTCTAAGGAGCGAGCAAAATTGTTACCTATTCTGATAGGGTTGGCACATGAGGATGAAAATAAATACACAAAACGTTTGGCAGCTTTTTTATGTATGGATATTTTTTTACAAATTGCTTACTCTAAATAGGATTTTTTGTAATTTTTGATTTTTAATAATTTGTTATATCTTTTAATCGAATGATAAATTCTAAATCTAATATAAAGTTTTTTTTAAATAATCAATGGGTAAGCACTTGCATGGCATATCAAATTTACAATCTTGTATACGTTTTAGTATATCAACCAATATTAACAATATTTATTACTAGATCGAAATATTCTCGAAATTTCTTCTCAAGCAATTCAACAAATGCGATGAAGTTGTCAGGAGGTATTATTAAAAAAACAATTGTATACTGCTTTCGTTAAAGTTTTGGTATGGCTGAAAAAAGAGTCTTTCCCCATATTTATAGGTTGTTCAGATCTATTAACATACAATGTCATTTTCCAAAAAATATATGTTTTTATTTTTTCGATTGTTGTTCATACACACAGTACAATAAACTATATTTACACTCTTTCTAATTAGGTAATTGAAATTTCAAATTTAAACAAACACGTACGACGTGATGCATAGCGAGCGGTGAGTGAGTCCTTTGTTTGAGCACTGGCCGAACCAGCCTAAACAGATTTCGTTCTGTACGTGACGAGCCGCCAGTGCTCACGCACACACGCGCATCATACTTGTAGTTATGTACCTACCGTGGCGCGGTTGTTTGAATGTTTGTCTCTGTACGTTTATTTACTCATGTGCCGTTACGATGTCCCGATCAGCTGTAAGGTGAATGATCGGTGCGGGCAGCGCGGTAAACGGTCGTAGTGCCTACACAGTATGTAGGTTATGTTGAATGCCTACACTCGCTACATGCTGTGCATTGCAATTGCAATTTTTAGTAAAAAATATGCCAGTAAATATTTTTTTAAATCTTTTAATTGTACGAATGAATAGTACTTAGATATTGGATACGTTAACTGAACTGCTTTTATAAGACGACATAAATGTTACCGTGTCTATGTAAGAGAAGGTAAAGTCGAAATAAAATGATTTACCAAACTACCTGATCAATGTGGATCAATCGAGATCAATTTCCATCCTATTGTGGAGATGGCTCAACTGAGATTGTTTTAACAGAATTCTCGGAACACTCGGACTTGGCCGCTTTTTTATACTAAGGATTTAAATAAATTATGTTGAAGGTTCATAACCGAACCTACCGAATAACCAAAACGTTAACCCTAATTTCGGATAGGGTCGGTGTCTAAATGTGACATGTTAGGACAGGTTTTCGTACAACTAGTAAGCCTCTCCAAAGAAGAATGCGTAATACAATAATAACAACTAGCAATGCGCTTTTACCATTCCCTTAAAATTTAGTATGCGTAAACGAAACATTATTCGTGTGGTGACGGAGTAAAAATACAATTCACCACCCCCTATCTTACCTGTGGGTGATCGTACGAGACGACTAAGGGATGCAAAATACATATAACATATTTGTGAGAGAAGGAAAACTCGAAACTAAACCCTATACCAACACGTCTGACCAAAGTGGTATAGTAGGTTAATTTCCCTCCGATTACGGTGGAGGCCCGAGCCCATTAGTAGGACGCATATGGGCTATGATGATAAAACGAAACAATTCGAAACTGTCGGATAATCAGAAACAATTTCATAGCTGAACTGAGGATTATTAATAAACCACGAAATAATTATTATAACGGTTACATCTGGTCTGGTTCCAAAAAGACCCAGTAACGGGTACAAAGTCTTTAGCCGATACATGGTCCGATGATATAATACGACTGGTTATGGGGCTATATGCCATCCCTTCCGCTGCCCTAGACGCTTTAAGTGAAATAAAAATGATGGTGACGCATGGTCATAACAGATATAGTATTCCACAGGCAACCATGTCTGGAGATCTGGTCACGTCTACACAAACAGCCGCGAATCGTGCCAAAACTCATCTAGCTAATTTGCTCAAAGATCCTAATAGCAAGGATCATCTGATGCTACCCAGCGCCCGTCAAAGACTTCAGGCTATGGAGTGTGAACCAACGAAAGAAGAATTAGCTGATGTACTGCTGGGAATAGGTGAGTTTTTGTAGCCTTATACCTTCCGGGTGGATAGATTGGGAATTAATCCACCACTTGCAGAGGGGCCGACCACATGAGGGCGAGGCTTCAACGACACTGTTGCTTGATACCGGGTCGTTGATGTAGATGTTACCGGAAAGGGTGATCAAAAAAACCCGGGAATGAATGAGCGGAGTGCGGCCAGACCATAGCCTACTAATTTAGGACTATTAAAAATTAACGTTGTAAACAGAAATTCAGAAATATACCTGGTACTCAGCCATCTAGACTTTTAATTACCATCCAACCTAAGATTTTTACAATAACCTATCCCCAAAAAATGTGCTCCCCCAAAGAATAAAATACTTAAATTTATTTCTATCAGGTACTACAATACCCGAGCCAGTATTCCTGTGTTCAATCGAACCTCCTAGCATATCACAGCAGATACCGCTGGAAACCGCACTAGCCGAATTGCAAAGGGAGGATCCAAGTCTTCGAGTCACTACGGATGCTGACAGTGGACAAATGGTGCTCGCTGGTAAGTAATTTTACAAAAACTTGTGTTAGAAAATAAACCCTATCGGGGTCTCCAAAGTCTAGAAATAGGTTTCGGTGGGCCGCTCTATAAGTGGAAAGGGGTAATTACAGCGGGATCAGGGTCTCCACGTTATTCTTTCATTACCAAAAACGAAGGGACAGGAGTGTGCTCAAACTAGCATGGCTGTAATTAGAATTGCAGTGCTACATTTCAATGTAGACCTAGTATGCCCACTGCAACCAACAACACCTCTTTTGAAAAAAGACTATTATGGATTTTAGCGCGGACATCTGAAGACTGTTCTTCCGTAACCATGAACGCTGTAAAGTGTTCGAAACGTCGAAAAAATATAAATCAAACGCCAAGAAATCGGTAAAAATACTTATTTTAAAGGCACAACAACCTGCGCTAAGGAAATAATCCTTTTATTGTGACAACTTTACAAGCTTATAATTTAACGCACACAAATTACGCCCAAACTTGAACAACAATTTGTGCAAACACTTGGCGGGGTAGGTTGATATCTTATTGTTATCACTTAGGGTCGTAGCTTACCTATACAACACCGCTCCCACCCAACAAAATACTGTTCATTGAAATGTAAACTTTTGAGCGTCCTCTGTAGACACATTTTACATTGACAACAGAAATTAACAAACCGCTCGCTTACAGCTCGCTGCTGTTCACATTTCAATGAACAATATTTTGTCGGGTGGGAGCGGTGTTGTATAAGTGAGCCACGACCCAAAGTCGTAGTTTCCATCCATCAGCCCGTAAACGTCCACTGTTGGACATAGGCCTTTTTATTTTATTTTTTGCGGTGGGCTATAGTCGTGGTCGCCCCCGCCAAATCGGTCCGGGGCGACGAAAGAGGCGGCGCGCAACCCCATAGACCCACCCTGCAAGCACCTCTCTTCGCCGTGCTAGCGGGCCACCGGTACCCGATCTTTGTCTTTGGTGGCCCGCCCGGCGGATTGGACATACCCCACGAGAATGCCATTCAAAACGGTCCTGTTCCACTTGCATCCAACGGTTTTCTGCGACCTTCATGATATCGTCAGTCCACTTAATGGGGGTCGTCCTAGTTTATGTTTATCAATACAAGTTTTACTTATAAAAAGTTTTATTTAAAAAACCTAAAAACAATGCACTTTTTTTTTGTTTTTGGGGTGAGCTACTGTCGGCGCACTCCTCGCACCACTCGGTCCGGGGCGACAGAGGCGCGTAAACACGCACACCCGTAACCCATCCGTGAACCTCGCCTTCGTCGTTGGACCGGCCACCGGAGCAACGTGGACTTGTCGTCAGTGGCCGGCCAGGCAGGGGGGAGGAACTGCAATCTTATGATGTCTTACAGTAGGGGGGAGGGGGCCAAATCATTCTTCAAAATCTCTTACGTAATTTATGAACGGCCCGTAACCATCAATACGTTTCAGGTATGGGTGAACTTCACTTGGAAATAATAAAGGAACGCATCATCAGGGAGTATAAGATCGACGTGGAGCTGGGTCCACTCCAGATTGCTTATAGAGAGTCACTCCTGGGCACAGCGCGCTGTACACACACTGTGGACAGGAAGATTGGTGGTGCGAAGCAGATGTGCAAGGTCACCATGTCAGCTAAGACAGTTAAAGGTTTACCGCACGACAAGATATTGAAGTAAGTATTTGTTGTAAAACTTTTAGTGAAGCGGCTACGAATACTACCAATCCTAAAATTGCTTGTGGCAGTAGTAAAAGACTAACCAACATCTTGATATAGACCTGGGCCAGTTATATGAAGCCATCTGGTCAATAAATGACATAAAGCAGATGACCGGTGATAAAACCATTGCCAAACTTGCAATATGTACGATAGAAGAGAAGTATATATCGCGTCGACGACAAGAAGTTATTGGGATGAGAGCAGGACGATGATGGTGAGGCTGCGCTACGGAAAATTTTCTGCAACTCTAAATGTGTTGACCCGTTCATGGTAGTACCACATGAGTAAATAAACGTACAGAGACAAACATTCAAACAACCGCGCCATACCGTACATCACTACAAATATGGTGCGTGTGTGTGCTTGAGCACTGGCGGCTCGTCACGTACGGAACGAAACCTGTTTAGGCTGGTTCGGCCAGTGCTCAAACAAAGGGCTCACTCACCGCTCGCTGTGCATCGCGTCGTGCGCGTTTGTTTAAATTTGAAATTTGAATTAATTAGAAAGAGTGTAAATATGGCTTATTGTACTGTGTGCATGAACAACAATCGAAAAAATAAAAACATATACTTTTTTAATTGCGAGAATTAATTGCTTGAATTGCTTGAGAAGAAATTTCGAGAATATATCGATCTAGAAATAAATATTGTTAATATTGGTAGTGATATACTAAAACGTATACAAGATTGTAAATTTGATATGCCATGCAAGTGCTTTCCCGTTGTTTATTTAAAAAAAATTTGTATTAGATTTAGAATTATCATTCGATTAAGAGATATAACAAATTAAAAATCAAAAATTACAAAAAAAAACTATTTAGAGTAAGCAATTTGTAAAAAAATATCCATACATAAAAAAGCTGACAAACGTTTTGTGTATTTATTTTCATCCTCATGTGCCAACCCTATCAGAATAGGTAACAATTTTGCTCGCTCCTTAGAAGCTTGGTCTCTGTACGTTTATTTACTCATGTGGTAGTACCACACTGTCGTAGAAATACCACGTCCGAATAGCAATTTGTTACTTTGCTTCTTTCGATGAGCGACAGTCAGGGAGAAAAACAGTAGCAGGGCTCCGGTTCGTCCGTGGTAGTTTCACATTCTCGTAGGAAATCGACTTCTGAGCAGTGCCAATGGCAATATGCTGCTGTTTTTCGTTCGATGAGCGAGAGAGCCGGAAGGCCAACTTTTTAGGTAAAATTTGATTGGTAGGCAACGGCCTAGTTATACCACCATAGCAATAAAAAAAGATAAGATTTATATTCCAAAATACTTTTTTTATATGATCCGATTCCGATATGTGAAAGAATCGTTATCGTCAGCACAAATATTGCTGGTGAAGTTATGACAGTTTATACGACCACATAGCGCTCGCGAACGTTTCAGGTGGACTGCACCCAGATCATGGCACATATAAAAATAACTTCTTTTTCACATAAGCTAGATTATTATAAAGCTTATTTCTATTCTCATTATTTATATTGTCATCCACTTATCAGGTTGGATAAGAGCGCTGAGAGTGCAGCGAACTTATCACATCTCCATCCGCGACATCTACAAGCTATCAAACAGGGGGTTAGCTCGGCGCTCCTGCATGGGCCTAAGCTTGGATGCCCTGTAAGTATACTAAGTTTATCCATCCATCCATCAGGGTATTGACGCCCACTGTTGGAGAATGCCACTTCAATACGAGAGATGACAATCGCCATTCGTGTTATAAGTATCTAAATCGTTAAATAATTAGTAGTTTGGACTACAGAGATGGCGTAGTGGTTAAGATATCAAGATACCATGCAAAGTGTCGGTTCGATTCACACGCAGGATAATTTTTTGTGCGATTAACTCTGTCCTCTTACTCTGTATCTGCAGATTGTAGACGTCCAGGTCATGCTGCACTGGTTTGAACTAGGTAGAGGCACTTCTGATTCTGCAGTGACCGCAACAGTCGCTCAATGTCTACGAAAGGTAAGTTCCTACCATTCATAATCATTACTTCAGTTCATACATGTTCCACTGCTGGACTCGACCCTCCTTCACAATAAGAGGGTAATTGACCTACTATACCACGTTAGTCGGACGTGTTGGTATACGGGTTTTATATCGAGTTTTCCATGTCTTGAATAGATGTTTTGCATATTATATCCCTTAGTCTTTTACGATATCCACGGGTAAGGGGACGTCCATATTCACGTGATCTTTTTTTTAGCATTTTTTAAAGTAGTAGTAGGTGTGATCGAACCATATCCAGTCCTCAAAAAAAATATTCAATATACAGGGTGGAAGTGGACCGCTCCCGAAAACAAAGACAGGTCTCTACTAGTCCTACTTGTAATGATAGGCTAGAAAAAAAATCGATTCGGATGAAAAATTTTATTTTCACAAATACTTTTAAGTTTTTTACACATTCCATCGTATTAGGACAGTGCCATGTAAGGATAATTTCATAAAAAATACGTAACTTTACTCAGATGTGAAAAGATGCAATCTATTCAAGAATCACGATCATATGTTCAAGAGTTCATCGACCTCGCGTGGTGAAAAAAAAATTTTGTTTTTCTTATGAATTGTTTTTTTTTCTAGCCTATCATTACAAGTAAGACTAGTAGAGTCACCTGTCTTTGTTTTCGGGAGCGGTCCCCCCTTCCACCCTGTATAATATTCAGTAATCTCATATTTATGGAAAAGGATGATGACCAATTTTGATGATGATATTAATGTATATATTGCAGGTGTTTGAACAAGCCGAGTCGTTATTATTGGAGCCCTTAATGTCGCTGGAGGTGGTATGCCCCGAGAGCCACTCCTCGAGGGTGATAGCGGACCTCTCCCGACGCAGGACGCAGATACAGCAAATAAATGTACGACACCAAAATAAGGTATATATCCATTGATATCATCATTCTCCTACTCTTATCGCAATTACTTGGGGTTGATACAATATGTACTCTTCTTTCATAGTACATATTGTAAAAGTTATTGGTAATACATAGTTTTATTGCCGACCGCCTGCCAGACGTCAACCCTCCTTGGGAATGTAATTGTTGACCAAACGGAGTTCGCCTAGTCGCTATAAGACTCTTAGTAGTCTTTTACGACATCCACGAGCAAAGTAAGGGTTGGTAGTATTCGTAGCCTCTACCACACAGCTATATATATATATATATATATATATATATATATATATATGGTGACACCAAGGCCTTAGTGAAAGAGAAACGTGATAGAGCAAGTATGAGTGCAGAAGATAGGCTGTCTAAAAACTTCGAGGGTAACACCAAACTCTTTTGGAGGGAGGTGAAGAAGTCTCGGGGTGGTTGGTCAGCCTTCAGAATGAATAAAATAAGGTCTAAAGGTGGAGACATTCTTACACAAACACAAGACGTGTTAAGCCGATGGAGTGAATATTTTGGCGATATGTATGCGGATGCTACGGTTGGCGCCGGTGTTGGATGTGGTTTAGTAGATCAACATTCGGCGACGGCGTCCTCCGATGGCATCAGTATGGATGAAGTTGAATGGGCGATAAGAAGTTTGAAAAATGGTAAGGCAGCGGGCATTGATATGGTGTCTGCCGAGATGATCAAGCTTGGTGGCTCTTGTGTCTGGGAGGCGTTCCTGTTGCTCCTCAATTTATGTTGGAGGTCGGGAATGGTTCCCGGAGACTGGAATAGCGCAGTCATCGTGCCTTTGTTTAAAAACAAGGGTTCACGTTATGACTGCGCAAATTACAGAGCCATAAGCTTGACCAGTTTGGCAGCAAAAGTGTATGGTAAAATTATTGAAAGGAGAATGAGGATGGTGTCCGATGGTTTACTATGTGAGACACAAGGAGGTTTCAGGAGTGGAAGGGGATGCATGGATCAAGTGTTCTCTCTGCGCAACATTGTGGAGAAGCATCTGGCTCTAGGTCAGAGGGTTTTCTGCAGTTTTGTGGATCTGGAGAGAGCATTTGACACGGTTGTACGAAAGGAACTTTGGGACATTTTACCGGAGTATGGTATTAACGGTAAACTGCTACAGGCTGTGCAGTCCAGTTACATGGGCTGTAGAGCCTGTGTGCGGCTGGATGATGGAATGTCGCCTTGGTTTGACGTCAATATCGGCGTTAAGCAGGGGTGCGTTTTGTCAGCCAGGCTGTTTATCATATATCTGGATAAATGTCTCCAAAGGTTGAACGATATGAATGTGGGAGTCCAGATGGGCGACTCAGTGGTCACTGCTCTGCTTTATGCAGATGATGCAGTCCTGCTGGCACAGTCAGCGACTGACCTGCAGACCCTAGTCGACACAATGACAGAAAATTGTAAGAAAAGGGGTCTACGCGTGAATGTGAGCAAAACCAAAATAATGGTCTTTGAAAGAGATAAAACCAAAACAGATGTAAGAGTAACAATAGGTAATGATGTACTAGAGCAAGTTGATGAATTTGTATATCTTGGATGTGGATTTAGCCGAGATGGAAGGTACACCACTGATATAGAGCGAAGAGTGAATGTGGGAAATAGAGTGAACGGAGCGTTGGGGCAACTTCTCGGCAGCCACCACCTCAGCCAGAAGGCACGTGTAGCAATACATAACGCAGTGCTTGTCCCAACATTACAGTATGGAAGCGAGAGTTGGGTATGCAGAAAAGAGTATGAAAGTAAAATTAATGCGGTCGAAATGCGATCTCTGCGGAAAATCTGTGGAGTTAGGCTGACCGACCACATTCGTAACGACGACGTAAGAGAGCGAGTAGGTATGAAAGAGAGTATTGGTGTAAAGATGCGAAAGGGAATGCTCCGATGGTTCGGACATGTGGAAAGAATGCCGAACGAACGCCTGGTTAAGAAGATATACAATGCGAAAGTGGAAGGATGTAGGTACCGAGGGAGACCGAGACTAAGCTACCTAGACCAGATCGGTCATGTACTGAAGGAAGGTGGAGTCAAGAGTCTCCGAAACCAGCGAGCGTGTATGAAGAGAATTATGAATGTTGAGGAAGCGAGTGAAGTATGCAGAGATAGAGTTCTCTGGCACTCTGTTCTCTCTGCCTACCCTGCAAGTGATATGGCGTGATGATATGTATGTATGTATATGGTGTATTACATCTCGTTGGGGTCATATAATGTGTCCTAAACGCTCGACGATAACCATTGGGTAAGAAAGATTCTCAAATGTCATTCGACGATAACCGTTATGACGTTTTATAATAAGTCTTTTGCAGTGATCTTATGTGCTCATGCCCTTTGACGTCTTTTACGACGACCCGCGAGAAAAGTAGGTATCATGATCATTATTTACTCAATTATCACATGGAAAAAGTCGTTATAATAATACGCAATTATATCTTTTATAGGTAATAGATTGCTTAGCGCCGCTCTCAGAGCTGCTGGGCTACTCAACAACTCTACGCTCACTTTCTTCCGGCCTGGCGACCTTCTCAATGGAGTTCCACTCCTATCAACAAATGTCTGCGTATGATGAAGAGAAAGCTATAAAGGATGTCACCGGTTTTTAATAAAACTCGATTTGAAAATTAGACCTGTCCCTAAACATTAGTCATCCTTTTTTCATGTGGCTGATTTTAAAAAACGAAGGAAAACTTGAAATAAAATTCTATACCAACCAGTCTCATTGAAATGGTATAGTGGGTCAACTTCACTTTCGTATAACCCTATATACTATAATAATAGAAAATTAAGTAAAAATGGCGTCAAAATAATTCAGTCGCGGCCAACCAAATACGATTTTGAAAGTAACAGTTTACAAATTGAAAGAACCTCCTCCTTTTTGAAGTCGGTTAAAAAAATAATCAAAATCGGTTCATCTAGAAAATAGCTCTGAATACACATAAAAAAAAATACACGCAGATTGTGGTTTTTTGAGGTTGGTTAAAAATATCTTGACATTTGAAAGTAATAATGTAAAGTAAGTAAGTAATCTGTCTCACCGTTAAGGTGTTTAGAAGAATTTTCCTTCATGAGTCCCTTTCCCCAACATTGAGAGGTATGAAGGGAGGGTTAACATCATTCTTCTCTTATCCCAATTACTTGCGGTCGATACGATATGTACTCTTATTTCATAGTACATATTGTAAAAGATATTGGCAATAGTTTTATGGCCGGCTGCCAGTCGTCAACCCTCCTTGGGAATGTAAGTGTTGGCCAAACGGCATCAGGTGGAGTTGGCCCAGGTCATCATAAGGGAGGGAGGGTTAACGTGATAATCTATTGTATTATTCCATCACCACACTGATATTAAATCGTTCGCATATTAGAGCGCATAATATCCATATTTTTTAAGAATTTATGCATCACAGTGACACTCGAACGCTGTCAAGAAACGTTTGATGATATTTCATATATCGAAATTGATTCAGCCGTTTAGTAGTTACACACGGACATAGAAACAAACATATAAACCTTCTTTTGAACGTCACCGCGATCGGTTAGAAAGAAGATTAGACTAGTTCCTATGTATACAGGGTGGAAGGGGACCGCTCCCGAAAACAAAGACAGGTAACCCTACTAGTCCTACTCGTAATGATAGGCTAGAAAAAAAACGAGTCTGACGAAAAAAAATTTTTTTTTCATCACGCGCGGTTGTTGAACTCTTGAACATATGATCGTGAGTTTTGAATAGATTGCGTCTTTTCTCATCTGAGTATAGTTACGTATTTTTATGGAATTATCGTTACATGTCACTGTCCTAGCACGATGGAATGTGAAAAAAACTTAAAAATTGTTGCAAAAAAAAAATTTTTTTTCCATCCGAATCGATTTTTTTTTCTAACCTATCATTACAAGTAGGACTAGTAGAGTCTTTGTTTTCGGGAGCGGTCCACTTCCACCCTGTATATTAGAAATAGAGATTAGAAATAAACCAATATCAGCCCAGTCTTGGGTGAATTTATTTGTTTTTTAGTTACCATTCGTGATTTAATATATTGGCTGTTGATTTTATGTTATTTAAGATAAACGCCATCTAATGGTTACTTATCTAATGATAAATGTCGATTTTGTAAATAAAATTAATTTGCAATTGTAATATATATATTTACAGTATTATATTGTGTTTTAATTGTTACAAAATTTGTAAATAAATAATTTCCTCAATATTAATTTACACATTTTAATATTCCCGTAACAGTTTAGTGGCTTATTCAATTTAATAGAAATCAAACTCAGTAGCATATTCAATCAAATTTAATTATATTACAACTTAGTAGTGTCGATAATTTCAACTGTTTCTATTGTATTCAATTACTTTTTATTTATCATAATAAACCATCTTATATATTTCTTACAGAAAATGGTAAGAAATATATAAGATGGTTTATTTCAATAAAGATTAGTAGTGAGTGACATTATAAAACGTTCTTCGTGACATATTCAATCAAATCACTATTGCGGTCAGTAGCGTCGATGGTTGCAATCGTTACAATTGATTTTAAATAAATACTTTCCTTTTTATTTATTTATTTTACACCATTTCTTTGCATTTTTTTTTTCAATATTTTTTTATTGTGTAAATGATGAGTCATATATTCAATTTTACTTATTCTTAGTGGCATATTCAAAGTTTTTGATCCATTTGGTAGAAATTTACAGGTATATTGAACAAATAACTTTAAATTCATTCGGCTGTTTACAACTAAATTATCAGTTATATTTGTTTAATGGAATATGTTTTACATTGGTATTGGTGCCTAAAACAAAAGAAATATTTTAGAGAAATTTGAAAACTGTAATGCGAAGAAAGAATGCAATACTACGAAATATCTCTTTATGATATTTTTCTAGAAATTAATTCAAGAAACTATCATCGGATTGAAACGCCACACTGAAAAGATCTAACAAGCCTCAGCGTGTTGTTTTTTTTTAATAACTTCTTTTATACAATATGTTTAGAAAGTATTAGCTCTATTATAGTCACTACAAACCACGATACAATATAATTTTCAAATATAATACAAAAAAAATATGGCAAGACCAGATTCTTATCCGTGTGGTGACGAAGGGATAAAATATGTATATAACATCTATGAAAGAGAGGAAAAACTCGAAATAAAACCCTGAACCAACATGTGTGACCAGCCTTAACTTTATTGGGTTGTGAGCCCTCAGTGCTCACCCACAATCCGGGTGAAGTTGTCATAGCCATCTGTGGCTAACAACTAAGACACACACAAAAAAATTGATCAGCGTGGTATAGTGGGTGGTGTGGTCAATTTCCCTCCGAGTGTGGAGAAGGCTCAAGTCCAGCAATGGGACATGTATGAGCTGAGAGGACAGGTTCTACAAACGGTAACCGATCACAGGTTAACTGCTAGAGCCATCACTTACATCGCATTGTAAATCTCGTAATTTGTAAAAATCCGATTACGAGCGAAAACTGAATATCACAAGTGGTATTAGAACCCAAACCTATTGGAAATCCGTTCCAATCGTGCTGCCACTTACACCACTGTGAACTATTGTAGGACATTCAATTCTCGTATCGTATTATATGTACGTCTTTAAGGAGACGTGTGCAATCTACCCGACATTGTTTACACATTGTACAGACTTATAGGTGGGGTAAGTGGCACGATTGGAACGAATTTCCCATAGGCGTGGGTTCGAATCCTACTTGTGACAATCATTTTTCGGCTAGTAATCGGGTTTTTATAAAAATTCAAGCGTATTAAATGCTAAATTTTAGTAACCTCATAATTTAGACAATCTCATAATTAAACCTTACGCTAAAACATTTTAAAAACTGCTATAGTATTTTCCTCTCATCCTAGATGGAAACTAAGTAAATCTAAGTGAGTTTAAAAAAGAAAATAATAAAAAACATAATTTAAAACTTGATAGCAATTATCTTAAGTCATTAATAGAGAATTGAAATATATTATTACCCTGAACAGGTTATCCAGTTCCTCTTGTAACGTTTCATATCTGAAGGAGACCCTAACGTCAGGTACGTTGGTGCATGTGATATCATTACCATCAGGACCCTCGCGAAGATAATCCGAACCCAACCATTTCTGCTTCATCTGGAACGAATGTACATATTTTACTTCAATCTCAAAACACAAATCTTCACAAAATGTGGCATTTTATAATCTATCATACGTCCTACTCTTCGAGTCCAGCAAGACTTAAATTTCCTCTACAATAGGATTGATCTACTATTCCATGCCGGTCAGATGGGTTCGTATATAGTTTCATTTCATGTTTTCCTTCTCTCACGCAGATATTTTTATAGTGATAAGACCACACTGTTGATAGTTTTCTATCTACAGTCGCTGGCTGGTTTGTTCGGGATAATACCACAATCTCACAGAAAATCAACGTCTGAATAATGACTATATGCTATTGTGCTCCTTTCGGTGAGCGAGAGAGCCAGAAGGCCAACTTTTTGCGTGAGTTTGAGGTTTGTATTCATAGGTAACGACCTGTCTGTGCCCCTGGTGTAAAGGTCCATGGGTGAGAGTAAGACTTACCATCAGGTGTGCTGCTTGCTCGATTGCTACCATAAACAATAAAAAAATATATATATGCGTTATTGGTCTTTTACGAGACCTATGGGTAAGATAAAAGGTAGTGAATTATATTTTTACTCCATCAACTCACGAAAAATGGCCGTTAAGTAATATAAAATCAAATTAAATGAATCGTTACTCAGTAATTAGATAATTCCATTCGTCCATAAGCCTATTGTCGCCCACTGCTGAAAATAAAGTTTCCCACTGGGGGATAATCTTATAATCGCCTTGTTTATTAAGTAATTTGGCGATTGCATAGAATTGACACAGGACACACAATAAAGTGACACCGCTTACTCATTTGGTTTAACCGGTATTTACAACGCTCATTGCAGTAAATTACATATTCAAAAACCGAAAACCCTATACCCCATTTTCACTTCTCCGGCAAAGTACTTTAAAAATAACTACACAACGAACGAAGTATATTACCTCATGTGGAAATCCCGACATAATGACAGAGTTCATGGCGAGCTCGCACATGTCACAAGAGCTGAGCTTCCACGCCTGTGCCGCGATACTGTACTCCTCCATCAAAGCCTCCTGATAAACCACCAACAATATGTACAATTTTCCGTGTGGTGACGGAGTAAGAATACAATTCACCACCCCATCTTACCCGTGGGTGATCGTAAGAGACGACTAAGTGATTTAAAACGCATATAACATCTATACAAGAGAAGGAAAACTCGAAACAAAACCCTATACCAACGCGTCTGACCAGCGTGGTGTAGTAGGTCAATTTCCCTCCCATTATGGAGGAGGCTCGAGCCCAGTAGTGGGACATATATGAGTTGAAATGATGAATAAGTACAATACAACTTTATTTAACTGTAAAAGTACAACTCAAACACAGACATTTTGTATCTTCTGCAAATCATCATTCCTATCACCTTATTCCATTTTTTGAAATACGCCACTCTGCAGTAAGGAAATAATCCTTGTATTGTGTGGGGGAACTTTATAAAAATATAATTAATGTATGGTTTTTTAATGTAAATTTTTACGCGAGTATTACACATTTGAAATAAAACTACTTTACGGATTCTATCACGTTTGTATTTGATTTTTAATTTCCCGACGTTTAGAAGTCACGGGAGGACTCTCACGGTTTCCCGTGACCATGATCACTGTAAAGTGTTCGACATACATACATACATATCATCACGCCATATCCCTTGCAGGGTAGGCAGAGAGAACAGAGTGCCAGAGAACTCTATCTCTGCATACTTCACTCGCTTCCTCAACATTCATAATTCTCTTCATACATTCTTGACGATATTGACGTCGGCGTCAAACCAAGGCGACATTTCATCATCCAGCCGCACACAGGCTCTACAGCCCATGTAACGTAAAGTGTTCGAAACGTCAGGAAATTAAAAATCAAATACAAACGAGATAGAATCCGTAAAGAAATAATTTTAATTTTTTTTTTATTGATTTTGGTGGCAAACGAGCAAGCAGCAAACCTGATGGTAAGTGTCACTGCCGCCCATGGACCTTTGCAATACCAAGGGTATAGCTAGGCCGCTGCCTACCAATATAAATCCCAAACCCACCCAGTTGGGCTTCCTGCTCTCTCGCTCATCGAACGAAGCGCAATAGTACATTGCCATTGCTCAGACGTCGATCTTCTGCTCAGTGTGGTACTACCCCGGACGGACCGGCCCGCGGCTGTAGACAGAAAACTGTCAACAGCGTGGTCCTACCACTATTAAATTCAAATAATTAACGCAGACAAATTACACTACAAAATTAAAAAGAAAAATAAATCTATTACTAAAATAAAAGTGTGCTCCAAATGATAAAAGCATAAAGGAAAGGAGAAAATATATGATACCTTAGTATAATGGAATTGTAGCGGATCATCTGTACTGAGTGCTACTCTCAGTCCACGAGCGAAGTATTCCGGTAGGGGGTTGCGGTGGTAGCGGAGGAACAGAGAGTTGTTGGATAGAGGTGACATCGCGATGAATATTTGCGACAGGTAGTAAAGGTATTGAAGAGCCGGATGCTGCGCAGACAATAAGTTATATTATTAAAACAATATCCATTTATTCTTCAGCCTATAGAACTTGTTTGAGATACACTACGACTGATGATGCAATCGCCACGCTTGACAATTGAATGTCTTTTATGTGACAAAAGAACACCCATATTTTTACCAATTTCATCACTGAACATGGCAGTTGTGCTTTTAACACTTATACTGGTGTACTAATCCACGATTTATCCATTCGCGACCCCTTCTAAGGCGGCATCAGGTGCAGGTAATAGTGCCTGTACGCTCTAATATCCTTGAAAAAAAACCTATGTCCGGGATTGAAAATTGATTTGATTGATTGCCCCTCTAGTGGTACACGAGCACGCAGTAGGTACACCAGATGGATGATATTGCCACTCATGGACCAATGCCAGGTTAATCAAACCGTTGTCTACCATTAAGAAAGTGCTCTTATTAAACCTTATTTAACTTTGAAATACACAGATTGACTCGGAGTCTCTCCACCGCTCTAGAGACTTTAGTCTCCTCGTAAGAGGTATCACTGAGGATTCGAACTGCACAGCAAAGCACAGTCTCTGCAGCAAGTGAAGGAGCATAAATGATATTTACATATACCCGCCCAGAGATGTGCACAGTACTCCATGTATGGACGAATTTGTATTTTGATAGACATAAATGTATATTTACGCCAGCGAATTATTTATAAATGATTATGATATTACGTGTCGTAACATAAGACCGTGAGATATATTCTGCGCCAACAGGAACCCGCTGCTCAAGTGTGACGGTGGACCAGCCTCGCCACAGTGAGGGCGCAACACGAACGTATTCAGACCTTGCTGCCTACAATATCACACAAATTAACTTTAGATCGTATAAACTCGTAGTAATATCTTAGTCCGTGTGTTGACGGAGTAAGAATACAATTCACCACTCCCTCCATCACCATCTTACCCGTGGGTGATCGTAAGACGACTAAGGGGTATAGAATGCATATAACATCTATACAAGAGAAGGAAAACTCGAAACTAAACCTTATACCAGCACGTCTGACCAGCGGTCTGGTAGGTCTATTCCCCTCCTATTATGAAGGAGGCTCGAGCCCAACAGTGGGACATATATGAGCTGGAACGATGATGATGATGAAGAATATCTTATGTTAAACCCACTCGTCAGTATGAGATAGAAATCTATTTCCCCTCTTCTAATTGTTATCGCCCATTGAAAGGTGGCGATTCCGAGAATGTGCTCTGGCAACGTTAGCTTTACGGTTGAGTGGTTTCGTGGCGAACAACGGGTATAAAGAGTGGATACGAACGTGTAGATGGCATTAGGTTGTGATATCTAATCTGTGATAGAAAGCATGTCAATAAGGTATAAGTAAGAGGTTTAGGTGCAAATCTATTTCCCTTGTTTGGTGCTACTTTTATATAAGCGGCTTCGAAAGAAATAACATAATTTGACAGCAAGGATTTTTAAATTCTTAAAACACATCGCAGATGCCTTCCGCTAGATTCGTTAACAAATAGAAAACAAAACTATTACACTTAATAGTTTAAGCATCCATGGTCACGTTCGTCGTCTTCGAAGACTATGAATAAAGAATTCATCGGCAATGAAAAAATCCAATACAAGCGTCATAAAATTCGTAAGCAATTTCACATGTGTAATATTCGTATATAGATCAGAAGTCAATATTTTTAAATCTAAGGACTTATGTTTTGCATAACACCAGAAGAGGAAAGAAAGCAGTAGTCATATACTTTGTCCAGCTCTACTTCTCTGTCCAAATACGTCTCACTTTAAGGCTCAGGACTCCTTCAAAATAGTGAGGAAAATTACTTACAATATTTGATCAGGCGGGTTAGTTTAGGCTTTTTTTGTTAAGTTTTCTTTCTCATACATCAATGCAATCTTAATATTTATATCTTTTAAGAGTCTCTTAGTTCTCCCATGGGCAAAAAAGACATGCAATTGTATTCCTACTCGGTCACTACATGAACAAAACTATACATTAATTTTAAAGACTTACTTTCTTATCTGGTTAATCACAGTCATGTTGGCATACATGTAATATAAATAGTAGGCATAAGGAGGATTCTCTTCATCATCCCATTCTTCAGGAGTCTTCATGTTCTCCGTGAGCGCAGAAACATCTGGCTTCGATTCGTCATCCACACTATCGAATCCAATAACGTGCTGTAAGTTGAAAATTACTGTGGCGAACTTTAATGTTGAAGTGAATAGAATTCGTCATAACAAATATGAACAATAGCAATCGCCTCCTATCTAATAGCGAGATATATCAAATTTGAAATTGGTATCCAAGTTCGATAAAAACAAAGTTTGCGTCTTTAAAGTCACCTCTAAAAGAGTTGTTTGGACGAGGGACTAATTTACTGTAATGCCTGTACCGATAGAGTATTATACAACATTGTTAATTAAAAAGAAAATCAGGTTATAAAGGGCTCAGACAGGCAATTAGTCTACTCGAGTTGAGAGCCCTCAGCGCTCACCCACAGTCCGGGTAAAGTTGTCATAGCCATCTGAGGCTAACAACTAAAACATAAAAAAAAATGATTAGTCTACGAAAAGGAAATGACCACGGGCGACGTAGTAGCGCTTGTTGGAACGAAACAAAACTAACTCTCCCTTCCCCGGCGGCGGAGGCGGAAGCGCGACTAATTATGTGTTATGGCCGCGCGGGCCGTGCAGGCTCTTTCTTGAGCGATTGTAATTTCATCGTCAGCGTCGGTCAGTATAACTCAACAGGGATTAAGTAATCAATTTATATCAATCCAAGATTAAGGAATCGGTGCCGGTGGTCCGCATTGTAGGCAAGAAGCGAAGAGACATGCTAGGTTATAGTACCCCACACCGCACTTCTGTTACTCCGGATAGTGAAAAGAATTGTGACCAGATTGTAGACTGCTAAGGTAGGTATCTAGACAGGGACTTCAGTTATTAATAAAAACATAATAAAAATATTTAAGGAGCTGGTAAGTACCGATAGAAACATGAAATAAAACTATTTTTACGGATTTGATTACGTTTTCCACTTGTCAGCGTTTATGATCATGAAAAGATTCTAAAAAATAAAAAGAATTCTAAAAAAAGTAAACATGAAACGTCTGTGAAGTAAGAATCAAATAGAAACGTTATTAAATCCGTAAAAATACTTTTATTCACATGTGAAATATTCGCATAAACGCAAAAATCTATATACCGAGAGAAATTTGTTCAGGTCAGGGTTGCTGCTGGGATTTACGGACACTTCGAACACTGGATCGAACAAGTTGCTGAGAAAGTCCTGAAAATTCTTCAGTAGTTTCTTATTTTTGTAAATGTCACTGGAATATAGAATTATATAATTATATAAATACATCAATGAAAATGAACATTATTTTTACTTTTATAAACTGTAATTTCATTTTAGGAAATGATCCATACTTTACGATTTCTTAAAAAGTGAATTTCTATGTCCTGGCTTAATAATACTACTACTCATCATCATCATCATTTCAGTTCATATATATCCCTGCCTCCATACTAGGAGGGAAATTCACCTAATACACCACGCTGGTCAGACGTGTTTGTATAGGGTTATATTTCAAGTTTTTCTTCTCTTGCATAGATTATGCATATATTATCCCTTAATCGTCTTTTACGATCACCCCTGGGTAAGATTTCCGTGGGGTACGATGTCAGAAACCTCCACGCGGTGTACCCTGGGTGCGGACGGCGGTCCCCAGTTCTTCTGTTGTAATGTCGTCCGTAGCGAATATCTGGCGCTTCGCTCCTAGCCTTCTATCCGTAGAAGGTGACCGGACGCGAATCCGCGACGGGCTCAGTCACTCATTCATTTGAGGGCTGGGCAGGCATGTTCCACCGCCACCGTCGTCAAATCGTAAACCTGATTCTTTGCTTGTCTTAGTTTCAGGAACGAGGGTCTTGGCTTAACCGCCCGGACCGCGAGGAAGACAACCTCTATAAAGAATTTCGAATGTACATTCGAATTCAGAAATCACCCATAATCTTAAGTTTTGGCGTGCGGCGAGAAGATGCATGGCAGATGGGTTGTTCTGTTCTTAGCACGCTCCAGCCAGGGTACCGGCTGCCCCCCTGGTTGGTAAATGTAGGCTTGCCCGGGTACAGGGATCTCTGCCCGGGTCGACGTCATAGTTTCTCCCACACTCGTGGGACCATCATGGAAACTTCAAAAATTAAAAATACATACGATGGGGATCATGATGATTCCCACCTCAAGGCCCGGTCATGCCAACGAAAAACTGACCGAAACGACGCCTCGGGACTCGAGGCGTCCGCCGAGGGTCCGGCACAACACGCAGAGGCCCAAACAACATCAAAGCGGAGGTCGCCCAGGAGGAGCCGGGGGAAGACCTCTAGCTTTAAACGGCGATTGGAGGAGCGGCGAGCGCGCAGGAAGGCTGCCGCCGCGGAAGCGAGGAAGGACGGCGGTAGAGCCGAAACGGAGCCGTCAACGGACGAGGGCGACAGCGATGTCGCAGAGCCGTCCGGAGAAGACGGGGGTGGCGGTTCTACCGCCAGAATGGACGAGGGCGGTGACATTCCCGCAGGGCCGTCCAAGAAGGGTAGCGGGCCGGCTGTTGAAGCCCCTGCCAGGTCGTCAGCGCGTCTTGTGGCAAAGAGCCCGGCGCCGACAGTGACAACGCTGACGACCAAGGAGAAAGCCCTCCCCTCGCAGAGGAAGCGCCGTCTGAGTAAGGGTGGCAGCTCGGGTGCCGACTCCGAAGGGAGCGTGGCCAATATGCCGCCACCTAAGGTCGCCTCCCGAAGAGGGCGAGGGGCCTCGGGAGAGGAAAGGGCGGCGGCGATTGCTGCCCGCGCCAACGGCGACCCCCCCGACCTGCGGGCCGAAAATGCCCGCCTTAATGGCGAGATGTCGGCCATACGGACCCGGAACCGGCAGTTGGGGGACATGCTGGCGGGGATGCGGCGGGCAAACCGCCAGTTACTGAAGGACGTGGCCGACCTAAAGGCGCAAATGGCGCTGCTCGCGCCGCCTGCGCCAGTTGCGCCACCAGCCAAGGCCGGCCACTCAGCGGCCGCTGCAGCGCCAAAGCCGCCTCGCGCTGCGGTGCCGACGACGCTGGGCACTGGCGTCACCGTGACACCCGTCCCCGCAGCGAGAAAGACGCCTGCCGCTGCGAAGCGCGCGTCGCCGGCTGACGCTGGCGCGGTCGCCGCGGCGAAACGGGTCCCCGTGGTGAGGATGACGCCTCTCGCTGCGGACCGCATGCCGCCGGCTGGCGTCCCTGCGGCGCCAAAGCCACCAGGCGCCGCGGAACGGGCCCCCGAAGAGGCCCAGCCGACTCCGATACTTGCGGTGGGAGGCTTACCGGACGAGGCCCTGCGTCAAATCATCGACGCAGTCGGAAAACTCGTCGATGCGCGCATGGCCGTTCTGGAGGCAAGGTTGCCTCCAGAACCACGTGTCCGGCCGCCTCTCGCCGCGGACAAGCGGCCGCATGTGGCATCAGTCCCCGCCCCGCTGCCTTGTCAGGGTGGCCGCGTGGGGGGCAGCTACGCCACGGCCGCGGCGGCGCCCAAGCCCAAGGGGCCCGCGCCAAAGCCAAGGAAGAGGACGGTACCGGCTCCTGCCGGACCGCAGTCATCGTCGGCAACAACACCGCCGGCGACGACCAGCGCGTCAACGACTGCGCCTTCCGCGCCTGTCGCGCCTGCTGCGCCCGAGGGTTGGCAGGTGGCCGAGCGCGACCGGAAGAGTCGCGGTCAGAGGAGGAGAGCGGAGGCCAAGCGCGCCGCTGAGGTCCCCGCTCCCGCTCCACAGGCAGGAGCCGGTAAGAAGAAGAGGCCGCGCAAGGGGCTCAAGTCGCCGAAGACAGCCGCAGTGGTGATCACTGTGCTGCCTGAGGCGGCTGAGAAGGGCCTCAGCTACGAGGCCGTCTTGAGGAAGGCCCGGCGGGAGCTAGACGTCTCCGATATTGGAGGCGTCGAAGCCAGGACCCGCAAGGGCCGGACAGGGGCTCGAATCCTCGAGTTCCCCGGGGCCGAGGGCTCCAAGACGGCCGACAGCGTAGCTGACAAGCTGCGAGGTTTGTTTGCCGAGGAGGGTGGCATCAGGATCGCCAGGCCCGTCAAGTGCGCCGAAATGCGCATCGCGGGTCTGGACGACTCCGTGACGGTGGAAGACATCCGGGAGGCTATTGCCTCGAGAACCGGGTGTCCCATAGACACCGTCCGGGTTGGTGTCATCCGCCCCGGTCCGGGCGGCGTAGGTGCCGCCTGGGCGCAGTGCTCGGTGGAGTCGGTCAGGCAACTGGCCGGCTCAGGCAGGCTCCTCGTGGGCTGGAGCTCGGCGCGGGTGACCGTGCTTGAGCACCGGCCTGCGAGGTGCTATAAGTGCATGGCAGTCGGACATACTCGACCGACGTGCACTAATTGCTTCGACTGCGGCGGACTGTGTTTCCGCTGCGGTCAAACCGGGCACGTGGCGGCATCTTGCGCCGCCCCGCCCCATTGCCCCGCGTGTGCGGCGGGCAATAAGCCCGCCAAGCACCGCATGGGCTCTGGGGCGTGCAAACCTCCAGCTTCGGCCCCAAAGGGGCGGGGCGGCCCTCCGACCACGGCCGCTCCCGCTCCTAGCGCGGTCCGATCGCCCGCCGGCGAGGGGGAGGTCATGGATACAGCCCGTTAATGGCTACACCATCCATGCACCACCTCTTGCAAGCCAACACCAACCACTCCGCCGGTGCGCAGGACTTACTCCTGCAATCCATGGCGGAGTGGTCGATTGGTGCAGCCGTAGTCGCGGAACCGTACTGCGTGCCTGATCGCCCCAATTGGGTGGTCAGCCGAAACGGTACTGCGGCAATCGTCGTCTCTACGCAGCGGCACTTCCCGTCCTTGTCTCTTTTGGATAGGGGCGAGGAATTTGTCGCGGCGGAGTGGGGAGGGGTCACGCTCTACAGCGTATACCTCTCCCCTACCAGGAGAATGGACGATTTCGGGGCCTCCCTCACCAACTTGGAGGCCTCGATACGGCGACTGGCACCGGGCCTCGTCCTGGTTCTGGGGGACTTCAACGCCAAATCCACGGCGTGGGGGTCCCCTATGACGGACGACCGCGGGCGGGCGGTCATCGAGTGGGCGGCTTCACTGGGCCTCTGTGTTCTTAACAGGGGCTCAGTGAACACGTGTGTGCGGCAGCAGGGCGGGTCGATAGTGGACTTGTCGTTCGCTAGCCCCGCTGTCGCACCACGGGTGAGGAACTGGAGTGTCCTGGAGGAGGCGGAGACCCTATCGGACCACCGGTACTTCCGGATGGAGGTCTCCCCTCTCCGGGACCCCGGTAGGGGTCACAGGGCGGACGGAGCTCCCGCGTTTCCGCGGTGGGCTGTGGGTCGTCTTGACAGGGACCTACTGGCGGAGGCGGCCATCGTTCACACGTGGCTGTCCTCACCGCCCCCAGCGGACGGGGTGGACGCCGAGGCTGTCCGCATCCGCAGTGCGTTAACGCAGATCTGCGATGCGGCCATGCCCAGAGTGCGGCGGCGTCTACCTCCGAGGCAGGGGGTCTACTGGTGGTCCCCAAGATTGGCGGACCTTCGTGCGGCATGTATCAGAGCCCGAAGGTCCTACACCCGCAGCCGGCGGCGTCACCGCGACGCTGAGCGGGAGGGCCAGCTGTATGAGGCGTACCGCGATGCGCGGACGGCCTTTCGGCTGGCCATCCGAGCCGCCAAGGGTGCGAGTTGGCAGGAGATGCTGGACGGTCTCGACCGTGACCTCTGGGGTCGCCCGTATCGCGCGTCGCTGAACAAGCTTCGCGCGCAGGGCCCCCCCCTCACCGAGACCCTCCAGCCCGACTTCCTCTGTAGGGTGGTCGAGGAGCTGTTTCCACGGCAGTCGGAACACACGCCCCCGGTCATGGCCTCGCCAGAACAAGACCGGGAGGCTGACGACGAGAGTGTTCCGCCCGTGACGGAGACGGAAGTGGGAGCAGCTGTGGCGCGGATTCGTTCCGCGACCACGGCCCCCGGCCCGGACGGAATACCAGTCCGGGTGCTGACGTCGCTCCTTGAGCACCTCGAGCCTCGCCTCAGGCAGCTGTACAACGCCTGTTTGGCGTCTGGACGGTTCCCTGAGTGCTGGAAGGAGGGGAGGTTGGTTCTCCTGCCAAAGCCGGGACGGCCCCCGGATTCGCCGTCGGCCTACAGGCCCATCGTGCTCCTCGACGATGTGGGTAAGCTGCTGGAGCGCATCCTCGCTGCCCGCATCGTCCAGCACCTGGAGGAGGTGGGGCCCGATCTGTCGGACGCTCAATTCGGTTTTAGAAGGGGGCGTTCGACCATCGGGGCCCTGCTACGACTGAGGCAGACGGCCGCGGAGGCTGTCACCGGCGGGGGAGTGATGTTGGCGGTGTCGCTGGACATCGCCAACGCATTCAATAGTCTGCCATTCAGCTGCATCAGGGAGGCGCTCCGATTTCATGGGGTGCCCTTGTACCTGAGGCGGCTGGTGGCGGACTATTTGGAGGGGCGCAGTGTCCTCTGCGCGAGTCCCGCAGGGGACATTGTGCGGACGTCCATGTCGTGCGGCGTTCCACAGGGCTCGGTTCTGGGGCCGACTCTGTGGGACATCGGGTACGACTGAGCGTTGAGAGGGAGTCTCCCCCCCGGGCTGAGCGTGATATGCTACGCTGACGATACGCTCGTCACAGCCCGGGGCAGGACACTCGAAGAGGCGGCGAGCCTGGCCACTCTCGGCACCGAGGAGATGGTCGGGCGAATCGAGGCGCTGGGGCTCAGGGTGGCCCTAAATAAGACGGAGGCCCTATTGTTCCATGGGCCACGCGTAAGGCCGCCAATCGGCGTCTCGCTAGTCGTCAACTCCGTCCACATCAGCATCCAGGCCCATATGAAGTACTTGGGTCTGGTGCTCGACGGGCGATGGTGGTTCCGGGAGCATTTTCGCCGAATTGCTCCCCGGTTGGTCGGCGCGGCGTCCGCCCTTTCGCGGCTCATGCCGAACGTGGGCGGACCCAGCTTCGAGGGCCGACGGCTGTATGCGGGGGTGATCCGTTCTATGGCCATGTACGGCGCATCCGTGTGGGCGAGGGCTCTGAACGCCCAGCTCAGGGCTGTTCTGTGGAGACCCCAGAGAGTCATGGCGGTCACAGCCATTCGCGGGTACCGCACGGTATCGACCGAGGCGGCATGCCTACTGGCCGGGACACCCCCGTGGGACCTAGAGGCGGAGATGCTCTCCGACCTCTACCGGCGGGTGACCTCACTGCGCGACGAAGGTGGCTCCCCATCGCTGAGCGATATAGCCACCTGGCGCGAGGACGCCCGCCGAGACGTCATCGCCCGTTGGGCTACGCGGCTGGAGAGGCCTAGACACGGTGTCGTCACCGTCGAGGCTCTCCGGCCCGTATTGATGGAGTGGATGGAGCGGCGGCACGGAGTCCTCTCCTTTCGACTGGTGCAGGTGTTGTCGGGGCACGGATGCTTCGGCTTTTACCTGCACACGGTCGCGTGTAGGGAGTGGACTTCGTTCTGCCACCATTGCAGCAGTGACGAGGACACGGCGCAACACACGCTGGAGGCGTGTCCGGGCTTTGACCGGCAGCGCCGTGACCTCGTCGCTGTTATCGGTGCCGACCTGGCGCTGCCGGCTGTCGCGAGAGCGATGGTCGACAGCGTCAGGAACTGGGACGCGGTCGCCGCCTTCTGCGAGGCTGTCATCTCGCAGAAGGAGGCGGCGGAGCGAGTCCGGGAGGAATCCCGCGACCCGGGCCGCCGTCAGCGGCCGGGGCGGCGCAGGCGCGAATACCTGCGCCTGATGCCGCCCTAACCGAGGCCTCGGGTGATCGGACCGGGGAATTGTCCGGTCACCCGACGTGAGGCCACCGCGTGAGGGCGACGCCCCGACGGCGAAATCTGTCGGGGCGTCGACGAGAGGAACCCGCGAGGGTAAACCGCCGGGCGGACCACCGAAGTTAAAATCGAGTACCGGTGGTCCGCTCGCACGGCGAAGAGAGAAGGTTTTACGGTGGGTCTATGGGGTCACGCGCTGCCTTTTCCGTCACCCCGGACCGATTCGGCGGGGCGAGACGCACCCATAGCCCACCAATAAAAAAAAAAAAAAAAAAAAAAAAAAAAAAAAAAAAAATGGGTAAGATTTCCGTGGGTGATTAGCTCGAGCGTACTCCAAAATAGATAGATAAATTTTACACACTAGTTAGACGGGTTGGTATAAAGTTTAATTTCGAACTTTCCTTCTCTTGCATAGATGTTGTTTGCCTTTTTATAATCCTTTAGTCATCTTTTACAAAAACCAAGGGCAAGAAGGAGTGTAATTTTTATAATATAAGAAGATCCATGTTTATGAAATACAGCCTTATAAATAAACTCACTATAGTCTGGGCACTTGTATGAGCCATCGAATATGCGACGAGTAGACATCATTATTGATGGCCCACGCCGCCAGCTTGGTCCACTCGCTGGGATGTTTGCAGTATATAGATATTCGCGGCTCAGCGTATGTGTACTTGTGCTCTTCTAGATCTTTTATTACTTCCTGGTGCAAAAAAAATATAAGAATAATGACTCTACTGATTCTAAGTATTCCTGTCTGTAGACCCGATTTCCACACAGGACAATACTCTGTGTGCTTTACAAATTATTGTTTTGAGTCTGGATATAATTTGTGTCCGTTAAATTCTATGTTTGTAAAGTTTCCCCGCAATACTAGAATTATTTCCTTAGTGCCGGGTGTTGTCCTTTTAATTTAAAAAAAAATGAATGCATTTGAAGCCGTACCGTCCTGAGGATGCCAAGAGAAGGAAAACTCGAAACAAAACCCTAAACCAACACGTCTGACCGGCATGGTATATTAGCTCAATTTCCCTCCTATTATGGAGGAGACTCGGGCCCAGCAGTGGGACGTATGTGACCCGAGATAATGAGATGAATTATTTGCATGCAATTAAAAACTATTTTTTTAATGATGCCAAAGAAGTATAACTTCTCACGCGCATACATAAGTACACGCACTCGTTTCTTTTTTTTTTTAAATAGATGATATAAATATGTTACCTTGATGATCTGTGCGAAGTACTTCCCGTTTATATAGTTATCTGTTTTCATAAACACCTCCCTCAGTCGGCTCTCACCTATTGGATTGTACTTTGAGTTGAACTTGTCAAAACGGTGGAATGTGTTACGATCCTGCAAAATAGCTAAGGTTATAAAAAATCACTTTACAAAACATTCAAATAGTGGTAGGACCACGCGCGCCGGTCCGTCCAGGGTAATACCACACTCTCGCAGAAGATCGACGTCTGAGTAATGGCAATGTGCTATTGCGCTTCCGGGTATTGTCGGGTAGATAGCATACCGTCACCTTAAGACGTAAATATGATACGAAGTGAAATTTGCATGTCCTACAATTAGTCACGGTGGTGTAGTGGCAGCACGATTGGGCCGGAATCCCAATAGGCGCGGGTTCGAATCCCGCTTGTGACATTATTTTTCATTTCGTAATCGGGGATGTACATTATTAATATAAGTTAAAATTATACAATCTAAGGCTACTAGGTACATAATAGTTATAGTAATAAATAAATCAATCACTACATTTTTTGACAAAATCAAATCAAATGCTTCTTAAAGGTAGCTAGTGTGGCACAATTAATAATATCCTTTGATAGTTTATTGTAAAGATACACTCCCTCGCACATTATGCTACTTTTACCATAGTTAGTCCTAGGTATAGGTAATTGTAGTTTGTGGCATCCTCTTGTATTGTATGTGTGTGTTTTATTGTGAAACTCAAGTTGTGAGTGTGCTTGTCCTGTGATAATTTTTCTGATGAGTATGCATGTTTTATATATGTATAACTGTTTAATATTTAATATATCCGTGTCCTTGTATATTTTATTAGTTGGTGTCATATAGTCATAATTATATAATACTTTGATTACTTTATTCTGCATGACTTGTATTTCCTCTATCTTAGACTTAGCTGTAGATCCCCAAACTTCAATTAGGTATTCCAAGTGTGGTTTAACCAATGAGTTGTAAATCATAGGACGTATTTTATGTGGGATATAGCCGCACATTCAATGAAGCGCTCCAATTAGAGGCGAGATTTTCGCTTTTAGATAATCAATATGTGCCCTCTAAGTCAATCTACTGTCTAGTACTAGACCGAGGTACTTTTCGTGGTTAGATTGTTTAATTATCTCTTGCTGTATAGTGAGTGGTATGAGATCTGTTAGTTTCTTATTTTTCGCTGCAAAGATCATGTAAGCAGTTTTTTTTAGTGTTTATTGTGAGTAGATTTGACATAAACCACTCATTGAGTTTATTTAAATCATTCTGAACTATACACAAGACATCTTTCAAATGGTGGCCGAAATAAAACAGACAAGTGTCATCAGCGTAAAGAGTAATATCACCTGATATACCTTTATAGTGTTTATATTATTGATGTATATAAAGAATAGTAATGGGCCCAAAATTGAGCCTTGTGGGATACCGTATGTTAGATTAACCGAATCACTTTAATGAAAGAATTAATTTTTACGACTTGTCTACGATTTTCAAGGTACGATTTAAGGATTTAATTAACGTAAACAAATTACACCCAGACTCAGAACAATACTTTGTGGATCACACAAAGTATTGTCCTGCGCAGGTATCGAACCCACGGCACTGGCACGGAAGGTCGGTATCTTAACCACTACGTCATCTGTGCAATCCATTTAACCTTTATATTAGGCAATTCTTAGCAGTATTAAATAGTCCTGATGGATGGATGAAATTAGAAATAACATACCGCGTGCACGTCTAATATATCCACATTGAGATCGTAATAGTCGAGCTGCATGTCGTCAAACAGTTCTCTGAGTGTGGTGGGCATACCGTCCGTGAGGGCCACCACATCGTGGCTATGTTCTCGCAACATACGCTTGATGAAGCGCAACAAGTGCTTCTGGTTCATGCTGGACGCTGCATGAATGTGCGTATCCACTTTCCTAAAATTAAAAAAAAATAACAATATTTGTGTGATGGTGAAGGAAACAAATCACCCCCTCTCTTACCCGTGGAAGTCATGTAAGACGACTATGGGATATAATATGCATATAACATGTATGCAAGAGAAAAAACCCAACTGTGTCAGTTGAGTTTTTATCTCTTGCATACACACAAAAATAAAAAAATAAATATATTCTATACAAAATTTAAAAATAAAAAATTATAAAAAATCTTCGTGTAATCAACGGCATCGCCACCCAGCGGGTTCAATTGTTAAACTACACCATTTTTAAATATGCCAAAAAACCATCAAAATTGATCCAGCCGTTTAAAAGGTGAAGGACCATATTGTTGACAGTTTTCTGTCTAAAGTTTGGGGGCCTGTTCGTCCAGGTAGTACCACACTCTCGCTGTAAACCTACGTCTGAGTAATGGCTATGTGCTTGCCACTACTCAGACATCGATTTACAAGTAATTGCCACTACTTTGGTTCGGTGCAGGAGAGATGTTTCAATCAAATGTACTGCTGCGCTTCGTTTAGTAAGCGAGACAATCGGCAACCCAAATTTCTGGGTGCTTTAGGGTTTTCACTGGTAGGCAACGGTCTAGCTGTACCCCTGGTATTGCAAAGGTCTATGGGCGGCAGTAACACTTACCATAAGGTGTATTAGTCAAGAATGCATGCAAATGTACTTCCCTTCCGCCTTAAATATTACAAAAAATTAAGGCTTTAGTTTTATGACCAGCCTGTCTGATGTCAGCCCTCCTTGGGAATATAATTATTGACCAGAAGGCATCAGGTGGTGTTGGTCCAGGTCGATGTAAAGCTCTCAGTCGTATTTAACGACACCTACGAGTTACTCGTAAACTAAAATCTCAATCTATTTAAATATATAAACTTGAATCACCTGACGTTATAGAAATCTCTGTGCGGTACGGCCTTCTGTAGCGCCAGTTCGTGCAGCTCGTTCAACAGTACGTGCATCTTGAACTTGCACGAGAGGTAGTTCAGACGACGGTAACAGTAAGACTTACTGGAAACAGAACAACAGAAATATACATTATAATAAGCTTTTGGCCGTCGCTGCAGCTGTTTTGATATCATAATGTGACAGAGGTAAATAGAGAAAGTTATGCAGGATGTTCAAGGTGCTGGGCTGACCACGGACGTCAAGGATTCGGTACCAGTGGCCGGCCCAACGGAGAAAGAACACGGTGGGTTATGGGGCCACACGCCGCACTTTCGTCACCCTGGACGGAAAGGACATCGCGTGTACAATCCATAGCGTACCAAAAAAAAGTTTAAGATATATACATTCTACAAACTGTATGGCTTGTATGGTCTAACTACTTCTGTTATCTAAAGAGTTCTTAACAACTAACACACTTTCATGAATAAATTATGATTAAATTACTGAGATTTAACATGCTAGTTTATTTATAAAAACTTATTTACGAGCGAAAAGATATTGTTATACGTACGACTCGAACCTACACCTATGGGAAATCTACTCCTAACACTTAAATAAGTGTGAGCTATCGTATGATATTCAATTTGTGGCTCGTATTATTTTGTCGTCTTTAAGGGAGACGTGTGCCATCTACCGAACAACGATTAAACATTGTACCGATTTGCGTTTGTTCAAGTCCCACGTATGATAAGTATTTTTCGCAACATGTAAACAAGTTTTACAAATTATACTACGCCAACGCGATTAACCAAAGTAGTGTAGCTAGTTTCTTTCATTCAAAGGAGACCTGTAACTAACAGTGTCTTGTTCTAAGAAGGTATTGCAAAATATGTCTTAACACGTTCAATGCGAAACCATGTCTATGTCGCCTTGTCCCTGTCTTGTCTACGCCCTTACTAAAGCCTGGAAACCGATTTATTTATTTCTTTGGCAGTCTATGGTCTAGACACACCTCACCCCTTCCGTCCGGGGACTTCTCCCCCACCCACCCCATTGTGAATTAGTACGTAGGTACGTAATGTCAATCATCATCGTACATATAGCAAAAGTTATTGGCAATAGTTTTATGATCGGCCGCCTGTCTGACGTCGACACTCATTGGGAATGTAATTGTTGACCAAACGGCATCAGGTAGAGTTGACCTAGGTCAGGGGTCGGAAACGTGCGTCTCGCGAGCCACTTGCGGCTCTTTGGATGTGAAGTTGCGGCTCTTTAGTTAAGTTCTACAATATACATATACGCAAAAAAAAATATTTTATTAAAAAACATAGAAATGGTTCTGAATTGATTAAAGAGGATTAGGCACAATTTATTGTTAGAAAAAAAAATGTGGTTCTTTAAAACTTTAAACTTTTGTAAATTGTAATTTTTGCCTCTTCCGACTCAAAAGGTTGCCGACCCCTGACCTAGGCAATATAAAGCTTTTATTCGTCTTTTACAACATCCACAAACAAAGTAAGTGTTGATAATATTCGTAGCCGTCACCATACAGCACTACCTAAATTATCAATAAAGAATATATAATACAATACGACACATTTCCCTCACAGTTTAAAAAAGACTTATCGCTCAAGAGTTGACAGTAATTAAATTGAAAGGAAGAATAAATTTCATACTAACAGCGGTCCATCCCCGATCAAATTTTCTAGAAGGTCCATGTCTTCTACGAACTTCTTGAACGGTACGTTAAGATAACGTATCGGGCACTCTTCATCCAGGTCTGATTGATTCTTGTACAGATTCATTACACCACGTCGCCATTTACAAATATATTTGCGATCTGTTGGTACTGGACATGTCCAGGGATCCGACTGATCTGTTTGTAAAAGGATTCAACATCTTATTCCATATACGTCCCCCTACTTGGTTTCAACCTCCTCTCCACAACAGGAAATGGACAGGTATAATGTTGCCCAAATGCAAGACGCTTGCGAGTCTCGCAAGTCTTGCAACTAGTGTTGCCTAAATGCAAGACTAGAGTTTCGCAAGTCTTGCAACTCTCGCGGTTAGAGTAACACGGTGTTATCAATGAAAAATGCACATAAAAATGAAAAATCTAACTAAATTAATGAAATTCCATTCATCTAGATTCTAGTGGCACTAACTGTACAACTATCAATAATTAGGTACATACCACTTAACAGAAGTGGTGCTATAATCACACCTCATCATGAGACTGTTTAAAATAATATCAAATTATTGCCCCGTGTACAGAGGTATTAAGAATACAAAATGTTGACAATCATTTCTTTGGCAAGGGAATCGTAGAATACTATGTAAGGGAGCACTGCGAGACTCTTGCAGCGCAGTCTTGGTATCAGTAGTTGGGCAACACTAGACAGGTATTGGGTTTTGTTCTAAGTTTTCCTTCTCTTGCCTAGATATTATGTCCTATGTGGGCAGTATTTAGCCTCTTGATTGATCATCATCTCAGGCTATATACGTCCAATTTTTAGGCTTGGGAGGAGCCATCATCTCAGCCTATACATCTACGTCCCATTATTAGGCTTGAATACTGCGATAGGGGAAATGACTTATAGTATCTTAGACCATATTTTTTCTCTGATTGTCCTCTGTTTTGTATTGTTAATATTTTGGTATATCCTGAACCCAGGCAGTCTAGATTACGCACAAATACATAATAAATAGGAGAATTTGTTTGAATTAAGTCCTATTTTACGACACCCGCGAGTATGATAGGATGAATTGTATTCTTACTCCCTCAGTACCTAAACTTTTTCTCTTTTTTTGTGTCTGTCTTTTAGCTGTTAGCCGCAGCTGGCTGTCACAGCTATAGCAACCCGGGCTATGGGTGAGCGCTGAGGGCTCTTAATCCGGTAAAAATTTCAAGAGAGTACCTAAACGGAAAAATCTCTTAATTAGTTCTACTACTAAAAACAGTTATCCGTGTGGTGACGGAGTAAGAATACAATTCACCAACCCCTATTTTACCCATGGGTGATAAGAGAGAGGTAAGAGACGACTAAGGATAATAAAACGCATATAACATCTATGCAAGAGAAGGAAAACTCGAAACAAAACCCTATACCAACACGTCTGTCTAGCGCGGTATAGAGGTTATTTTCTATAGATGTGATATATATATATATATATATCTGAGGTGGGATATATATAGGCTGTGATGATAATAACTAAAAACAGTGACTAAACTCATAATAGCCATTTTATTTAACGCAAGTAGTGAATTAATATTACAAAAATATTGAGGGTATTTAACAAACATACTTTTAATGATTAAAAACCACATTCTAGACTCAGAACAATACGTTGTGTATGGCACAAAGTATTATCTTAACCCTACAAGGCATGATTTTTTTGTTGTAGTCATAAAAAATATATATGATAATATTAGCTATGAATAATAAAGGAAAAATAATAAAAAAAATAAAAGACCAGTATTTCAGGCGAAAACGTGTTTTTTTTAATCTGTTCCCGATGAGGGACACTGTGCCTTAACACTATTTTTTGGTATACAATCAGTACAAATGAGCTTCTTAATTTGCCGGAACTATGACTACATAAAATTTAAAAATCCACAAGTAATTAACAATAATGTAATAATATCTTTTTTTTTATTGAAATACTATTGATGAAAATTGCGGAAGCAATTTTTATCTTTGTGTAAACAAAGTTCAACTTGACATTTCTCACAGGTAATGAAAGTTTTCCCTTTACATCCAGGATGTTTACATCGTTGACGTTTCAGACCCCAAATAGGAAAATGTTCAAAACCGTCACCTCTAACGTCACGAGGAGGTAAGATTGCGGTATTACGCTTACTCCTCTTCTGCTCAATTTCATCAGATACAGATGACGGTCTTCCTCTTTTCTTGATTACTGATAAACCACACATACAGAGACTTTTAGCAACTTCAAATTTGAATTCTCTAAACTTTAGAGGGGTCGGCGTTCCATTCTGTTCTCCAGCTCTTCTGTATAGCAACCAACTATTTATGACCACAACGTCTACAAGATGATAAAACAACCTCAAGTACCATTTTCTAGTTCTTATTTTTATTTTATATTTACCCAAGAATGAATCGAGCAGATCTACGCCTCCCATATGTTGGTTATAAATTTGGACTATTTGAGGACAATCCACTTGTATGTACTTCTTATCTTTTTTACAATATCTCTTGACTTTTTGTACTGGCTCTCGACCTACAAAAGATGATGTCAAAATGACGGGTTTGTTATCGTACCACATTACTGTCGCGATCTCTGTATCATCAACATTAGCCACCCATTCTTCGGAAAATCCCCTATCAATCTTATCTTTTCTCAGTTCTTTTAGAGATGGTATAGGTAGATCTTTTCCTAAACGACCTTTATTCAGAGTACCCAATGATTGAATTCCTTCTTTTGCCAAGTATGAAATTAATTCTGGCGATGTATAATAATTGTCAAAGAACAATTTATATTGCTGGTTTTTTGGTATGGATCTAGCTAGTCGCACAACAATATTTGCGCTTGCTCCTAAGTCTGGTTCATTCGGAAGTCGAAGCTTTGGATCATTCTCCATCCCCGAATAAACTTCAAAGTCGTATGCAAACCCACGATCATCACAAAGAACTAATAGCTTATACCCCCATTTATGCGGCTTGTTTGTAAGGTATTGTCGCAGTATATTCGAAGCCTTTGTCGCACACATTTGTTCATCGACAGATAATGTTTCCCTTTTGGGTACACTCTGACACTTTTTCTTGAGTGATTCCAATATAGGCCTTATTTTATGTAAGCGGTCATGACCTGGAACACTGGAAGGTGGTTGTACCGCATTATCATTGAAGTGTAAAAACTGGCAGATTTGTTTGAAACGATTGACGGGCATTGTTTCCATAATCACTGGTATACCGAGTTCACTTGTCCAATACATACGTATGTTAGGTAATGGTGCCAAGCTCATAGTCAAACAAATGCCTAAAAATTTTTTCAATTCCATAGCAGTGATATGAAATGGTTTAGAAGCATTCTTTTGAATGCTGAATTTGCACATTTCTTCTGTGATGTGTCCTAATAACTCATCGTCAAAAAACCACAGAAAATACTGTAAAGGAGTTTCAAATTGTGATATTCCTGGCGGTAAGACTGTGTTTCCAGTAAACTGAGGATGAGTTGGTTGAAAAGGCATCTTTTTCCAGATGAACTTCCTTTTTTTTCTTTTGGGGACTGCAAGGCAGACGTTTCTGTTAGGAGGAACAACACTCACAGAAGTTGATGGTCGTCTGTCTCGTTGTGACGGGTGAGTGATTCCTAGAGTAGGCCCTGTAGTTACAGCTGAGGATACATTTGGCTGAGAACTTAGTATTTGACTACCAGTGGCAGAAAAACATTGATTTCTTGGCGGTGATGCTGCAGTTTCGTTATCGCTAAGAAATTCTGAGAAATAGTTGAAATTGGATCGAATTCTTACAGTGTCCTCATCACTATCTGCTGCGGAAGAATCTTCGCCATCCTCGCTACCAGATGGTATAGTCAAGAAATGTGAAATTTCTTCATTACTTAATCTATTTCTGGCCATTGTCTGAAAAGAAATCCACATATTTGTTAGAAAAATACTGTAGTTATGAATTCGTAGTAAGAAAGGCTAAGGCACAGTGTACCGTAACGGGAACGGACAAATATTTTAATTTTTTGGCTATGTAAACAATGATAAATACAAAACAAACTTACCTTGCGATAGATAACACTTTATTCTAACGCACAATATTTTTTAACACGTCAAAATTTTGATAAAATCAAAAAATAATAATAATTGAAGTCTTCGAATTGAGTGACGCAAAAAGATGGAGCAAATTTTGAAATCTAATGATCATATAACGACTATTAAACCATCTATGTAAAATAACAGGTACTATTTAATGACTTCATTAGAATAGTTACCTATTAGTACCCATAGATGTCTATATGAGTTTCATTAAAGACGTAGGGAGACATTATTTTGAGTGTTCCCGATGAGGCACTGAGTGCCTTGTAGGGTTAAATGGGAATCCAACCCACGACACTTGTCACTGTAGAAACATATTTCAAACGCTAAGTCAATTGTACAGTATTTTTTTTACGTGATTGAATGACTTACCGCTGCCAGAGGATATATTCTCGAAACTTGCCACTGATTGCCAAACGCCAGCCGGTGTCAAAACTGCAATTGAGCTTTCCAACTCTGCAAAAAACAAACTTATGTAAATTAATTAAAAATGTCTCACTTTTATAACAAAAAAATATTTCTTTTCAACCCATATACCGGGTGTTACAGAGAATGGAGCAGCTGGTCAGAAGGGTGGTAGGTAATAATGATAGGAACAAAGGAAAAAGGATGGAAGAAAGGAATGATTCGTTAATGAATTAGAAACATTTAAAGTTTTCAATTTTGTCATCGCTTTTTCTTTGAAACTGAATAAAATGTACCAAAAATTAAACAATAAATATTTATTTATTTATTTTATTTCTAATATTCTAAAAAAGTAAATCTCCAATATAATAAACCGTACCACGTAAACCACGAAGGGTTAATCTGGGTTGCGGTGAGTCGTTGTTATTACAATTTATATGTATCAAAATAATCTGCTACATACTCATACTTTCTTAAATATTCATTAGAACTTAAATAAATCAATGATTAGGTTTCTACAGTATGACAAACGTCGGCTTTACAAACAGCTGATGAATCAATGATCCCTTGCCATTTCCCCTTAAAATTTTTGTTATGTGTTCCTACCATCATTACCTACCACCCTTCTGACCAGCTGCTCCATTCTCTGTTACACCCGTTATATACGTTCCGCCTTTGAATGTCGGATTTTCTCCATAGAAAGGAAAGCATTAGCGTTTTATATCTCGGGTGGATGGACCGGGGATTAGTTTACCACCCACAGAGACACCGACCATATAAAGACGACGCCCCAGCAGCACAACAAAGTTGTTTGTTGCCGTGTAATATCGCTGGAGATGATACCCGAAAGGGCAACCCATCAGGCCGACCACGGATGTCAAGTTACCAGTAGTTGGTATAATGGTGATGGGGAGGGAGCTCGGTGGGTTAAGGAGCAGCGGGCCGCCCTTCCGTCACCCCGAACGAAATGGAAAAGATTCTATTTCGAATTTTCCTTCACAGAACTTTTGCTGCGAAGTTCTAAATACTGCGGAATACACATTACACTTCAAGGGCTTGATAATCGCAATGAGGTTTCATACGTTTCCTAGAAACAATCTTCTGCTTACTCTTCTGGTTAGACTGAGACCATTAGGTTTATGACTCCCACGGGTAATTAAGGGGTGGCGACTGGCGACAATCGTATTCTTATCCTGTCAACACACGTGGACTCCGTAACTTAGCGAACGTACCCAAATTACGTGACCTGTTTATGGCGGAGGGCGGTGGTTTTAAAAATACCAAGCTTGGTCAAGGGCTGGAGTGGGGGTTAGCTCTCCGTCACGTAGTCGAACTAAATTCGTTCATCATAAACACCATCACTTTTTTTAACTTATTTTTTTTTTAATATTTAAAACCATGTTTATAACTTATTATGTGAAAACTAAGGGGAAGGGGGGGGGGGGGGGGTCATCTTGGCGTATACTACGAATGGTTACCGAGGTTGAGAAATTGTAAAAAAAATGGGTGACAGTATCCGGGCTGCTAAAACCATTACCATGACTTCGGTGGTTTGCTTACTTTATTTTTTAAGTGATCAACCTTTACATATTAAGATAAATTATATATTATATTAGTGACACTAATTAATGGAACTTAAATAGTTCAAATATTCACTAAGATGTTCTTACTGAGTGGGATGGATTGCTCTGGGCCGAATCTTATCCTGGACTTGGTTTTATTTCGCACCAACTCGTGTGATGAGCCCGCCGCCAGATTGAAGTACTCCTCCGTAACATCATCAGAGACTGAATTGTTATATTTTAGTTAATTAAAAATTATCTTTACGAATTACCGTCATCATAATATTGCTTTCATCCTCATTTCTTGGAATCAACGTAATATGTACTTTATTTCTGTTGTATATAATACAAATTCCTCCCCATTAGGTGGACTGACGCCGTTGGAAGCAGGTGGCACAAGGCCGAATTTCGAATGGCATTCTCGTGGAGAGGCCTATGTCCAACAGTAAACGTTTACGGGCTAATGGATGGATATAATGCAATAGTTTTATGACCAGCCCTCTGTTTGATTTCAACCCTCCTTGAGAATGTAAATATTGACCAGACAGCATCAGATGGAGTTGACCCAGGTCGATATAAAATTCTTAGTCGTCTTTTACGACACCCACGAACAATGTAACGGTTTGATAGTATTGTAATATAGATGTAGTATCATAAGATAATGTAACCTTTTCGGAAACCGGCTCGTTCAGGTTTGAAGTCGTGCTTGCGCGTGAATCAATTCGTAATGACTCTTGAAAATGATGTGTACACCTAACTCAGGAGTGAGATGGGTTTGTAATTTTGGAGTGCTTTATCGCCTCACTTGAAAAACAGCACCACCTCATTCCCGGTCCATGGCTCTGGAACTTTGCTTCCGAGAATGACAGAATTAAACAGCGTCTAT
This sequence comes from Lymantria monacha, assembly GCA_905163515.2. Taxonomy (NCBI): domain Eukaryota; kingdom Metazoa; phylum Arthropoda; class Insecta; order Lepidoptera; family Erebidae; genus Lymantria; species Lymantria monacha. The sequence goes on from LR991100.1 coordinate 27,445,348, forward strand.
AGGGGCTTTAAAAACTGGCTTGCCTCCTGCGCTTAGAAGCTTTATGGTAATGCCGTGAGCTCACGGTGTGATTCAGTTCTTTAATTGTTTCAGAGCCATTCTGATCTCGTGCAAATGGCACTTTTTATATTAAAGGAAAACATTGTAACTGTTCAAACTAGCATAGAGCATGAAAGCGAGAAAAGACTATGTTTCACTCTTCTCCGATACTAGAAGACTAGCGAGACACAGACACTACTCCTATACTACCCAACGCAGTTACCCCTACCATATTTCATCACAAAAATGGCATCGGATCAGAAATTAAACATATTTAGACATAAAATAAAAAGGACATTGCTGAAAATCAGCGTTGTGGTGTTACATTGACATCACAACAAATGCTGAGCAATTATCCTTTTTTCTGCCGCAGCCGATACGTTCACTCGATGTAATTATTATTGTGCTCTCCTTATTTAGTTTATAGATTTCATGTGTTTTCATTTATTGTAAGGTTTATTGTTGTTTTTCTCTGTGTTCCTAACGTCTCTCCTATGTAGCACTAAATAAATACTTTCTTTCTTTCTTCTTTCTTTAAATTTAAAGCTGTGCAAAATATGTCACGTCAAAAATATATTTTTCATCATTCTAGGATTTATATTAAGTATGGCTTTCGTAGAACAACTATGTGATATATCACCTTCAAGATGTGGGTTAGAAGCAAAGACAACGGAACCGACGGGATTACCAGGCTTCTCCTTGCCCTGGTTATGCAGATATACGTCCAATAGATCACTGGTGGTCTGCTCGGATATAGTGAGGTATTGTTGACGCAATCTCAGCGCCCGGACCAGCTGTGCAGCTGAACGTATCAGATCATCCAAGGGTACCTGTTAATATTTCATTAAATTAATCTAGATAAGATTAAGTCATCTCGCCTAATAATACGCTCCATTGCTGGTCCTGTCATCATTCTCCTGCTCTTAACCCAATTACTTGTGGTCGACGCAATATGTACTCTTCTTTCATAGTACATATTGTAAAAGTTATGCAATGGTTTTATGACCGGCCGCCTGCCAGACGTCAACCCTCCTTGGGAATGTAATTGCTGACCAAACGCCATCAGATGGAGTTGACCCAGGTCGTTATAAAGCTCTAAGTCACCTTTTACGACATCCACGAGCAAAGTAAGGGTTGGTAGTATTCGTAGCCGTCTCCACACAGCATCAACAACTAAAAGATATAATATACATATAACCATCTATGCAATAAAAGGAAAACTCAAAATAAAACCATATACAACACGTCTGATCAGCGTGGTATAGTGGTTCAATTTCCCTCCTATTGTGGAGGACGCTTGACCTCAGCAATATATGAGCTGAAATGATGATAAAGAGGATTTGGAAAGATTGAACTTCCCTCCTATGCAATGAGGGAAACAGGCAATAGAAATGATTAATCAACAGATGATTGATTCCCATATATTGCACGCCTCATAAGCGAAACGTTGAGATCTTGCTCTACTCTCGATATATAAATATCAAGCACTTTTCGAACATAAAAATGATTGTATTTTTCCCACACTGCACTTAAAGGATAATATTATCATACATATGTCAAGAAAAAACATTCGTTTAAACGTATATTACCTACTATTATAAAGTTGAAGACTTTGTTTGAATGTCCTAATCTCAGCAACTACACCTTGGATTTCAACAAAATCTTATCCTGTAAGATAGCTTATTTATTTAGAAAGATTTTAGGCTATATTATATAACGCCAAGTAATAGTAGAGCAGTGCCTGTTAATATTAAAAAAATTGGTAATGATGGAACATTGGGCATCAAGGTTTACCGTCATTCCATGTTGTATTAACTTGTCTTCATCTTTTGACATGACATATCTTTTATTATTTATAATGTAGGTAATGAAGATTTAGTCATTATTTTACTTCGTCTTTTTGCTGGATCAAAATACTTTCTTTTATTTCTCTCTCACTTTTAACATACACGGTACAGACCCCAGTCACGTGTATGCCACTGAAGGAGACCCTCTGGAAGGGCACGTTGCTACCGGCGGGCTGCTGTTCCGGCCGTTGTATCCGCATCCGTACGCAGTCACGCATCGCCCGGAATCCTACATCACGGATGCTGCTTGATTCCCTAAAATTGTACATTTATTATTTCGTAAATTTTGCCATGTAGAGATGAAATACATTGTCATCTTACTTTGCCGTAATAATCGTATAATCGGTTGAGGAATAACCTCACTTTTTAAAAACCTAAGACATTACCTGCAATTACCAATCCACTTGTCAAGGGTGGCGATTATGTTGTTATACCCTTTGTGGAGATCTATATCCAATACTTGTGGACTTGATTAAGTTCACATACGGATGCATGGACTTTGTCAAAAGAACAGAATAAATGAACTACTTAAATAGTAAGTAGGTACATACTATTTTTTTTTATTGCTCCTGGCAGCAAATGAGCAAGCAACACACCTGATGGTAAGTGTTACTTCCGCCCATGGACCTTTTCCATACCGGGGGTACAGCTAGGCCACTACCTAACAATGAAAACCCCAAACCCACCTAAAAAGTTGGGCTTCCGGCTCTCTCGCTCACCGAACGAAGGACATTGCCACTGTTTAGACATAGATTTTCTACGAGAGTGTGGTACTACCCCGCACAGGCCGGCCCGCGGCTGTAGACAGAAACACTCAACAGTGTGGCCCTACATACAATGCAAATAAGGAGATCACGGAATGAATAATAATGTTTTATCTCAGATGTCGGTTTGATGGTCAAGCACAAGACTGGATAAATGGACCCTGTATAGTCATGGTTGTCCGTTTTATGGTGGAGTATAAATATAACCCCTTCTTTTACCCGTGGGTCACGTAAAAGACCACTGAGGGATATAATATGATAACATCTATCCAAAGAAAACTTGAGATAAAACTCTATACCAGCATGTCTGATCAAGGGCTCTGGGCCCGAACCTCCTCCATAATGCGAGGGAAATTGATCCACTATACCACGCTAGTCAGACGTGTTGGTGTAGGGTTTTATTTAGAGTTTTCCTTCTCTTGCATAGGTATGTGCGTTTTATATCTCTTAGTAGTCTCTTACGATATTTTATATATTAAAATAACGGATACACGGATAGGGGGTGGTGAATTGTATTCTTACTCCGTCACCACACAGAAAATGTTTGATCAAATATACATATGATAGGTGGGTCAATTTTCTCCTGTCTCTTGTGGAGATGTCTCGAATCCAACAAAGAGATTTATATGAATTGAGATGATGATGATATCGTCGACTTTTGACGGGAATTTGAAAACGTCATGTGGTGCTCTTGTATTATATTCGATATCTTAGTGTTTTAACGTGTTATATACTTATATTAGATAATTTTGATGGCATTTTATGTAATATGAAGCGGCGGAACTACTGGGATGAAGTGAATATCATATAAAAGTGCTTTACAACGTTTTCGTTTTCCATCAAAATTCCCACAAGATACCATTAACAGTCTGGCCATTGCACTGTTAATCATCAATTTGACTTAGACAACGACTGACTTGAAAGACTAAAAACGTGAAAATATTTATAACTTGACACTGGCACCAATAGCTCGTATATGTAGCTGATTGCCAATATATAAGAAGAAGAAGAAGAAGAAGAAGATATCGTCAGAGGTATATTTCTATAATACTTACGCTACGCCCGACCATTTTTTGTATTCCTTATTGGGTCGCGTGCCGGCGGTCATGGGCCGTTTGATGTGCGGCGTGGAGGCTGTTGGTAGCATTGATGTTTTTATTTATTTTACAATTACTACACGAAATTTAGATGATGCATTGTGTTATGTTCTGGTTCTGTCACTGATGTTGTAAGTGACGTGACGTCAAAGCATTTAAAAAATATATAGGTATTGTCTATTCATTACTCTGAGTACAAGTACGGTCTATCTTTATAATATATAGCTTTTGCCCGCGACTTCGTCCACGCAGAAGTCATCTCTGACAGAGTTAAATAGAAAAAGCAATGCAAGGTGTTGAAGGTTTATCGCTATGATAATAATCAACAGCGTCAGAAACTGGGAAGCATTGAGGTGTTGATTCTGCGAGTTAGTTGTCTAACGGAATTAGGTAATAGGGTGAGAGGTCCGAGAGAAAAAACGCAACGTTGACACGCTCTACCGTCGGTGCTTTGGGCGGCGCAAGCGTGAGTACCTGTATTTAGGTTCACTGCATGAGGGCTTTGACTCGAGATGATACCCGGTTGCGGTGGCCCGCCCGCAGAACGTAGATGTACGTGTACGGCGCGCGTGAGTCTATATACCACAGCCGGTCACTAAAGAAAAAGGTGGTTCAAAGTTCTATGCATTCTACAAATTATATTGCCATTAATATACTATTTATGGTATGACCATGGGATAAAAATATAATTATCGCCACCCTTTATTTGACTGTTTTGTTTCACCAGCAGAGTTGCGACCTCGTTAGATATGATTTATTATTTGAGTTATAGAGTGAACATTTTTGAAGCTAAAATTAACCTGTATCTTAAACTATTAGGCAAGAACCTATTGTCGTCTACTATGTGTATCGTGTGAGCTCTCACGCCGGAACTGGTCGCCACAACGGCACTGTTGCGGGGTTGATGGAGAGGGAGAGGAAACACGTGTTTATTTATTTTTACCGAAGAATATTTGTACGTAATTTGAAAAGAATCGATAAAAAAATGTTCTCCCCATACACACTTTGCCGCTTTGTTATACCCCCTTAGGGGCGGCATTCATAAAATCCTTTCATATTGAATCTCTATGTCATAAATAAAAACGTGCTTCAAAATTTAATGTTTCTAGCTTTAATAGTTTCGGCTTGGCTACCGCCAAACGTTTGAAAGACTCATTACCATGAGTCGTTCAACCCGCTTCACAGGCCTAATTTACACAACCAGAGGGTGAAAATTGACAAATGCCGGATATTACCCTAGAATATTTGATTCGACTCGTAATTTGAAAAGAATCAATAAAGATTTTTTTCTCTTCATACAAACTTTGCCACTCTGCTCCACCCCCTTAGGGGCATAATTTTGTAAAATCCTTTCTTAGTGAATCTCTACGACATATAAAGAAACCACAGTCAACATTTCAAGTTGCCAGCTTCAATAATATCGGCTTGGCGCTAATGATTTAATGAGTCATCCAACCCGCTTTGCAGGCCTAATTTACACCCCCAGAGGGTGAAAATCAACAATGCTGAAACACGTGTTTATTTATTTTTACTGAAGATAATTTGTACGTAATTTAAAAAAAATCGATTAAGATTTTTTCTCTGAACATTTTTTAAATTGACAAAACTTTTTTATTTATTAACCAATTGACATAAAATATATTAGTGAAAACCGCGTCTAAATCGGATAAGCCGTTTCTGAGATTAGCGTGCACAAACACACAGCCAAATAGATAAACAGACAAAAATTTTCAAAATTATTATTTTGTGTTCTATTAGTGTTAATAAAGGTGCCAGTAATATTTTTTTTCATATATCTTCCATGTACAGACAGCGACCCGTTACATTTTTATTATATGTATAGATTATTCTATATGTATAAAAGAGGATATTTATATACAGGGTGGAAGTGGACCGATCCCGAAAACAAAGACAGGTGACCCTACTAGTCCTACTTGTAATGATAGGCTAGAAAAAAATCGATTCGGATGAAAAAAATTTTTTTTTACGTATTTTAAGTTTTTTTCACATTCCATCGTATTAGGACAGTGCCATGTAACGACAATTCCATAGAAAATACGTAACTTTACTCAGATGAGCAAAGACGCAATCTATTCAAAACTCACGATCATGTGTTCAAGAGTTCAACAACCTCAAGTAGTGAAAAAAAAATTTTTTGTCATCCGAATCGATTTTTTTCCTTCCTTCAGTACATGACCGATCTGGTTTAGGTAGGTTAGTCTCGGTCTCCCTCGGTACCTACATCCTTCCACTTTCGCATTGTATATCTTCTTAACCAGGCGTTCGTTCGGCATTCTTTCCACATGTCCGAACCATCGGAGCATTCCCTTTCGCATCTTTACACCAATACTCTCTTTCATACCTACTCGCTCTCTTACGTCGTCGTTACGAATGCGGTCGGTCAGCCTAACTCCACAGATTTTCCGCAGAGATCGCATTTCGACCGCATTAATTTTACTTTCATACTCTTTTCTGCATACCCAACTCTCGCTTCCATACAGTAATGTTGGGACAAGCACTGCGTTATGTATTGCTACACGTGCCTTCTGGCTGAGGTGGCGGCTGCCAAGAAGTTGCCCCAACGCTCCGTTCACTCTATTTCCCGCATTCACTCTTCCCTCTATATCAGTGGTGTACCTTCCATCTCGGCTTAATCCACATCCAAGATATACAAATTCATCCACTTGCTCTAGTACATCATTACCTATTGTTACCTATTCTGGTTTTATCTCTTTCAAAGACCATTATTTTGGTTTTGCTCCCATTCACGCGTAGACCCCTTTTCTTACAATCTTCTGTCATTGTGTCGACTAGGGTCTGCAGGTCAGTCGCTGACTGTGCCAGCAGGACTGCATCATCTGTATAAAGCAGAGCAGTGACCACTGAGTCGCCAATCTGGACTCCCACATTCATATCGTTCAACCTTTGGAGACATTTATCCAGATATATGATAAACAGCCTGGCTGACAGAACGCACCCCTGCTTAACGCCGATATTGACGTCAAACCAAGGCGACATTCCATCATCCAGCCGCACACAGGCTCTACAGCCCATGTAACTGGACTGCACAGCCTGCAGCAGCTTACCGTTAATACCATACTCCGGTAAAATGTCCCAAAGTTCCTTTCGTACAACCGTGTCAAATGCTCTCTCCAGATCCACAAAACTGCAGAAAACCCTCTGACCTAGAGCCAGATGCTTCTCCACAATGTTGCGCAGAGAGAACACTTGATCCATGCATCCCCTTCCACTCCTGAAACCTCCTTGTGTCTCACACAGTAAACCATCGGACACCATCCTCATTCTCCTTTCAATAATTTTACCATACACTTTTGCTACCAAACTGGTCAAGCTTACGGCTCTGTAATTTGCGCAGTCATAACGTGAACCCTTGTTTTTAAACAAAGGCACGATGACTGCGCTATTCCAGTCCCCGGGAACCATTCCCGAGCTCCAACATAAATTGAGGAGCAACAGGAACGCCTCCCAGACACAGGAGCCACCAAGCTTGATCATCTCGGCAGACACCATATCAATGCCCGCTGCCTTACCATTTTTCAAATTTCTTATCGCCCATTCAACTTCATCCATACTGATGCCATCGGAGGACGCCGTTGTCGAATGTTGATCTACTAAACCACATGCTACACCGGCGTCAACCGCAGCATCCGCATACATATCGCCAAAATATTCACTCCATCGGCTTAACACGTCTTGTGTTTGTGTAAGAATGTCTCCACCTTTAGACCTTATTTTATTCATTCTGAAGGCTGACCAACCACCCCGAGACTTCTTCACCTCCCTCCAAAAGAGTTTGGTGTTATCCTCGAAGTTTTTAGTCAGCCTATCTTCTGCACTCATACTTGCTCTATCACGTTTCTCTTTCACTAAGGCCTTGGTGTCATTCTTACATTGCCGATATATTTCTTTCTTCTGTTCAGTCATACTGTCATTCAGATTCAAAGAAGAGACATAGTCCAGCCACGCTTTCTTCTTTTGCTCTAGGGAAGCTGCCACTTCCGCATCCCAACATGCATCACCATTTGTTTTTCTATGCTTCTTTGAACTTCCACATACTTCTTTCGCTGTATCTACCATACTCTCTTTCAATACTCTCCAGCATTCTTCAACGTCCGATTGCGGCTGGCTTGCCATCGTCAGCCGTTCTTGGACACCCTCTGCATACTTTTCTCTTACACACTCTTCTTGCAACCTTTCAACCTTTATTCTTTCAAGCCCTCCGAAGTGGACACGCTCTCGCCAGTGCCTCCACTTTCTGAACAGACCACTAAATCTCGCAATAACGAGATAGTGGTCCGTATGGACTGTGGGGCCCCTGTAGGCTCTTGTGTCCAATATTTTGCTTCGGAGGCGACTGTCTAAGAGAATTAAATCTATTATGCTTTTCTGTTCATTCCTTCTCCATATGGATGTCCTTATGTTGGAAAAATGTGTTTGACACAATAAGGTTTCTCTCCATGCATACATCCGCTATTAGCCTACCTGCGTCGTTCACTCTCTTATCACCAAATGGACCAAGTACGTCCTCATAGTCGGGACGCTTGGTCCCCACCCATCCGTTCAAATCTCCGCATACAATCACGCGTTCACTGGTTTCTGCCATATCCAGAACTTCTCTAACATTGTCCCAAAACTTCTCTAGGTCTGATGCCACCGAGGATCCTACGGGAGCATATGCTACAACCATGAATACCTTGGTGACACCTAGTTTTATACGGACCCAAAGAAGTCTGGGATCATACATTCCGTAATCCTTCACACCTGAGGCCAAGCGAGAGGACAACAGCACTCCTACCCCCATGCTGGCTCGATCGCTCTGTGGTACACCAGACCACAGAGCCATCCCGCCACCAGGAAGATCGTAGGCGTCGCTGCCCCTTCGCTTGGTCTCTGTTACACAGAGCACGTCTAGCTGTTTGTTCGCCATGACGGATATCAGCTCGTGCAACTTACCTTCCACACAACCTCTTACATTCCACGTGCCCACCCGGCACTCTGCTCTCCTCGACTCGCCTGACTAGGCAAGGCGTGATGGGTGGCGGCCCCCATCGCCGCAACTGCCGAAGTTCGTACCGACGGGGGCGGGTCGGTACGCGTCGCCTCCGGGGGACGCCCTAACCCGCATTGCGGTACGCATATCGAGCCGGATTAGCAGTCTAATTAGACTGGCAGGGGACGCGAACGAACACGCTCTGGACTATGCCCCCCAAATAATAATTTCTATAGAAATCTTATATATCTTTTTTTTAATCCTAATAGAATATGAAAGTAAATGTGGCCAATATCATTGAGAAGCTTATAGCCTAGTTGGAATATCGAACAGTATAATCCAAACAAGTTTTAATAAGTTTAAACTTTTTTAATAGGACCACGCTGTTGACAGTTTTCTGTCTACAGCGGCGGGCCAGTCCGTCCGGGGTAGCACCACACCAAAAAACTCCTTTTCTTATTTCAAAGCTGGTACTTCCAAAATTGTGGCAATTAACTTTAATCAATATCTGACCAGTAGTTTCTGAATTGTCCTCAATAATGTTTAGTTGACTTCATCGACATTGTTATGAAGTGAAATTTGTGATATTTTTTTTTGTAGACACCCCTCTGCAGTAGGAAATAAGTCTTATATTTATACAAACATACAAATAACGGATATGTTTATATCCAAACTAAGAACATCATTCTCCTACTCTTAACTCAATTACTTGGGGTCGATACAATATGTACTCTTATTTCATAGTACATATTGTAAAAGTTATTGACAATAGTTTTATGACCGGATGCTTACCAGATGTCAATCCTCCTTGGGAATATAATTGTTGACCAAATGGTATCAGATGGAGTTGGCCCAGGTCGTTATAAGGCTCTTAGTTGTCTTTTACGACATCCACGAGTAAAGTAAGGTTTGGTAGTATTCGTAGCCGCTACCACACAGCTATATCCGAACTAAGAACATATAAATAATAACTAAAATATTAATTTTCTTTTTTAAAACACCATCCTACACTGTGTATTGCGGCAAACTTTACAAACATATAATTAATGCAGACAAATTACATCCAGACTCTGCACCACAGTTTATCGATCGCACAAAGTATTTTCCGGTATGGGAATCGAACCCACAGACCTGGCACAAAAGATCGGTATCTTAACTACTACATCATCTGTGCATAGTATTGTTCTGCCTGGGAATAGAACCCACAATATTTGAAGATAGTTTTTTAACAATTTAGTTATGTAAAGTATACGTATTGTATTGATTGCTACTGTTCTTTTATAGCCACGCTCTGAATCTTCATCATCATCATCACCTCGGCTCATACATTTTTTTTATTGCTTGTGTTGGCAAACGAGCAGGCAGCACACCCGGTGGTGGTCACTGCCACCCATGAACCTTTACAATACCAAGGGTACCTATAGCTAGGCCTCTGCCTACCAGTACAAACTCACCCAGTACGGCTTCCGGCTCTCTCGTTCACCGAACGAAGCGCAATAGCACATTGCCATTACTCAGACGTCGATCTTCTGCGAGAGTGTGGTACTACCCCGGACGGACCGGCCTGCGGCGTGGTCCTGCCACTTTTAAAATGTATACGTCCCACTGCTGGCCTCGAGCCTCCTACACAATAGGAAATCACTCTACTACACCACGCTGGTCAAATGGGTTAGTACAGATTTTATTTCGAGTTTTCCTTCTCTTTAATATATGTTTCATACATATTATATCACTAGTTAGTTGTATTTTACGATACCCACGAGCAAGAAAGGGTGTTGAATTGTATTCTTACTCTTGTCATTAAATTAATGACATTCATTTGCGTCTCATAACCTAAAAATAATCCAAATATAGCCCTTGGCAGTACCGATCTAAGAGTCATCATCATCATCATCATCACAGCCCATCTATGTCCCACTGTTGGGCTCGGGCCTCCTCCGTAATGTGAGGGCAATTAACCTACTATACCGCGCTGGTCAGACGTGTTGGTATAGGGTTTTGTTTCGAGTTTTTCTTCTCTTGCATAGATGTTATATACGTTTTATATCCCTTAGTCGTCTCGTACGATCACCCACGGATAAGATACGGGGTGGTGAATAGTATTCTTACTCCGTCACCACACGTATAGATATAAGAGTACCTCTTGTAATTTAATGAGTTAGGATTACAAGACTTTAATAAGTCACCACTCCTTACTTCCCTTGGGGGTTGTAGAGTTGACTTAAAGAATGGGCAACAGCTTTCTGCTGGGTAAACTTGTAACAACTGCGATCAACAACCCAAGGGGCGATTCGACGAACTCGTATGTTTAGAAGTGGAATTGGAAAAAATATTTAAATAATATAACGACTCTTAATTTTATTGTACTTATTCTACATACACATACATACATACCATCACGCCATATACCTTGCAGGGTAGGCAGAGAGAACAGAGTGCCAGAGAACTCTATCCTTGCATACTTCACTCGCTTCCTCAACATTCATAATTCTCTTTCTGTTTCGGAGACTCTTGACTCCACCTTCCTTCAGTACATGACCGATCTGGTCTAGGTAGGTTAGTCTCGGTCTCCCCCGGTACCTACATCCTTCCGTACTTATTCTATAATGATAGTTTATGGTTACAGAATTAAAATAACATTAAAATAATTAGTTCCTTTATTTTTTATATTTTACATATGATATCTATTATATAATAATATTTGCAACCTTGGGTACATTAGAATACAATATACTTACAATATTATACGGACTTAAATATATCTAAAATATGTAATGGTGAAAACTATTTATTTCTATTCTATTTAAGAATATATATCATCATCATCATCTCAGCCCATAAATGTCCCACTGTTGGGCTCGGGCCTCCTCCGTAATGGGAGGGAAATTAACCTACTATAACGCGGTAGTCAGACGTGTTGGTATAGGGTTTTGTTTCGAGTTTTCCTTCTCTCGCATAGATGTTATATACGTTTTTATCCCTTAGTCGTCTCGTACGATCACCCACGGGTAAGATATGGGGTGGTGAATAGTATTCTACTCCGTCACCACACGGAGAGAATATATAATGGCTCCAAATAGCTTTTTTTATTAATTACAAAAGCTCAATAGATTGTATATATTTATTAAAATATTTTTTTTCTTCTGTGGTATTGTAAAATCTTATCGAATAAACATAATTAGAAAATTTTACACTGCAGTCTGGCAAACTTAATTTGATATGTAAAAGATAAAACTTAACTTATGAAAGATACATACGGCTTATGATAGATCCATTGAAAAAAAAATAATAATGACGACCTGGACCAATTTCACCTGATTTGGTCAACAATTACATTCCTAAGAAGGGTTGACGCCAGGGAGACGACCGGTCAAACTATTTCCTTTAAGTTTTGCAATATGTATCTGTATTTATGTATTGCCTCGACCCCAAGTGATTGGGATAAGAGCAGGAGAATGATGATGATGATGATTCATTGAAAAAACATAAATCATTCATACTCATACTCGAGTATGAGTATGAATAAATCATTCCTAGAAATATTACTAATAAACTTACATAACAAATTATTACAAATACTAAAACACAGAGCACAGCTCTAAATCTCAATTCGAGTTTGAAAGAAAATAACAATTACTATATTCTGCTCTTGATTTGCAATTTGTAGATACACAAGAAATAATTAAAAACAAACATGGCTAAATAAAATATCTGCCGATATAAATTAAACCGCAAGAGAAGGAAAACTCGACATAAAACCATATACCAACAGGTTTGACCAGCGCGGTATAGTAGGTCAATGTCCCTCCCTTTGTGGAGGAGGCCCGAGCCCAACAGTGAGACATATATGGGCTGAGATGATGATATATTAAACTAAGTTTAATGAAAGGCAAAAAGGGCTGGTAGCTCAGCTTGGTTTTGTTTTTTATCGAACATTATAACAGCCAAGTATAGGTAAATCAAGAAATCAGTGACTGCATGTACGTTTTAGTATTGTGGGCATACCTGCAATGAATGCAAAAAATAGCTTACCTACTGGTGGGCAAAACTGATTTGTATATAGGATTTTTTGCATAGTTTTATATCTCTTATAATAATTTTATCTGCTTATATCAGTTTAGTGGTCCTTTATCAAGGTCTCCTTGATAATATGTAAAAGAAAGAGGTGGTGAATTGTATTCTTACTCCGTCTTTACACAGTAATCTCAAAAACTAAAATTTTTATTTGCTATTTTTAATTTCGTGTTTTGAAATTAAAAATAAAATATACTTGAAACAATGCTTATTTACATAATAATGTAATATAAATCTAAATAAAGTTTAAAATAAAATATTTTTACAGGTTTTATTGCGTTTATCTTTGATTTATACTTTCGGCCGCTTCCAACACTTCAGTGTCACTCAATTTTCTCATCTAAATATGCTATTACGACGATTTTTTTTAATTAATATGTTATTATTGCACATTTTTTCATATAAATAAAATAATAATGACTTTGTGAACATAAAACACTTTACTCCTTTCGTAACCAGAAATACGGCAAAGTATTTGAAACGTCGGGAAAGTAAACTATAGTACCTAATTATAATACAAAAATCTGTAAAAAATAGTTTTATTTCATATGTGTAATTTTCGCGTAAACGTTAGAAATTATTTATTTGGATTACACGAGTGATGGTCGCTTCAGACTGACGATGGGCGCTGCGAAGTTCGGTATGGCCGGGAATGCTCCTCCACCAGTCACCGTCAACGGAGTAACAGGAGACGCGAAGCGAGACTGAGAAATTTAAAATTAAAATATATGTGGTAATAAAAATATATACCAGAACGGCTTTCGGGGTTCCTGCCCAAAGCCCTCATCGCCTTAGGTGGACTTATTACTATTTCAGCTAGATAATAATAATCATTATTATATTTTCATTTCGTAATCGGATTTTATAAATAATTAAGCATATTAAATGCTAAATTTCAGTAATTTAAATAATAAGGTTGTGTCATCGTTTAATACAATTCTAACTGTAAAGTTTGAAGTATTAAGCCTATAACAATGTGTAAACATTGTCGGGTAGATAGCACACCGTCACCTTAAGACGTAAATACAATACGAAATGAAATTTGCATGTCCTACAATTAGTCGCGGTAGTGTAGTGGCAGCACGATTGGGCCGGAATCCCAATAGGCGCGGGTTCGAATCCCGCTTGCGACATCATTTTTCATTTCGTAATCGGATTTTATAAATAATAATAATCAATTCAAACCTGAAACATATACATTACTTATAGTCATTACTTGCTTTTTTTAAAACACAATACACTAAACAAACAATCCTTATATTACGGGGGACTTTACAAACATATACACAAATTATTACACACAAACGCAAAACAAATATTGTCCTGCGTGGGAATTGAACCCATAACACTGGCACGGTAGATCGACATCTTAACCACTACGCCATCTGTGCAGCCGACCATAAAGTAGTAGAAAATTGAACCTGTGTGTAGATATCAGAATTAACTCATTGGTACTTGCTTGCTTACTCATTGGACTCGGTTTGTTGATTATATTTGTGTAGACAATTCTCAGCGACAGACAGGAAGTATACTGCAGAAAATTAATGGTAGAATCTGCTTGCTTTTTACTACACGAGTTTTAAAAATACATCTCATTTCAACACATTTAAGACCCATTATAACTCTCGAACTTCCTCCACTATGGAAAGGAAATTGACCTGCTATACCACGCTGTTTTCCGTATGGTGACAGAGTAAGAATATAATTCACCACCTCCTATCTTATCTGTGGGTGATCGTAAAAGACGACTAAGGGATATAAAACGCATATAACATCTATGCAAGAGAAGGGACACTGGCAACATAACCCAACACGTCTGAACAGCGCGTTATAGTAGGTCAATTTTCCTCGCATTATGGAGGAGGCTCGAGCCCAACAATGGGACATATATGAGCTGAGATGATGATACCATGCTGGTTAGATATGCATGTCATAGATTTTATCCAAATCTTCTCTTATTTTGCATGCAACATTCATATAGTAGACCTAAGTCATGTCTTACGGTAACCACAGGAAGAAGAGAGGATGAGAGAGGTAATGAATTGCATTCTTACTCCGTCACCAAACAGAAACTTCATCAATTAGATATTAATCTAAATGATTATTCTGTTGCATTTTGATGTTCTAGATACAAGGCGATCGAAGAAGTTGTACTGCTTCTAACATCTGTCATTCGGCCGGACTCTGAATCTAACGTCTTGGATGCAACTTACCTTTTATTAAGCGAGTGACGACATGAATAGGTTGTTTATAGCCATTATCAACGACGATGCCTACATTTTAAGTAACACTTAATGTAAAATAAATGACAAATAACATTAAGGTTTATTAATATTTGTAATGACGATAAAAACGGAATAACTTCATTGTTGTGTTATTTCTATTGAGTTAGGTATTACTTAAACTTTAGGGGTCGCTGATAAAATGGCTATTAGTGTCGCTGCTGTCATTGGGTAATTTAAAAGAAATTGATGCAATTTAATATAGCTTCATATTATTATAGTATCATATACATATACAAAAAAAAAAATTATTCATCCGGATCGATTTTTTTCTAACGTATCATTACAAGTAGAACTAGTAGGGTTACCTGTCTTTGTTTTCGGGAGCGGTCTACTTCCACTCTGTATACGTAAATAAAGAGTACGCTAAGTGTACCGACCCGAGGAAAGTAATATTCATGGTTGCCTGTCTCTAATTCTCGTGTGAGATCGAACCTGTAACACTAACCCGAAGTTAATACCTATATTACATTATTTTTATTAAAATTCATCTTTATAACCCATAGACAAATCAAATGAACGACGAATTACATAAAGATTATCTACTGTATTTTTTTTTATTATCTTCTGGATACTTCATATTGTCTATGGTCAAGGCGGGACTCTTCTCCTAAAATACGAATACCAAACGAAATAAACGCGATAATAACTATATTTTTAGTATTCATAGTCTAAGAAACATTAGATATTCGGAATTTAGATATTACGTAATGATGCCATCTTAACCGCGTCTCGGACATGGCGGCCAATGTGAATAGCTACCAAATGCTTGATGCATATAATGTATATATAAAAAATACCTATTTGTAAGCTCAGTTGCAATCTATATTCCCTCTCTCTCATACTCTGAGGGCTTACCTATTGCGTACATATTTCAGTGAGTTCCTTGAAGCTAACACGAAATATTGGCGGGGAAAAGTGACGTTCAAGTGACAGTATCAGGTTATTTTTTTTTAATTCCACAAACAGCACAGGTAACGTTACATTATGTAACAAATACATACATTGTTAATATATTTTTAACACTTCGCCTCAAGGAAATGTTGAATGTTTAGTTATGAATAAAACACGCAAACACCTTGTACCTTAGAAGAGAGGTGTGGCACATCGCTTTAGCTACGAACAATCAAACAATAAATTAGTTAACATCCTAACATAGTAACTTTGTGGAGTCTCTTACAATATCTTTTTCTTATATATCTCTTAAAACATGGGAGACTAAACTAGAACGGAGTACCCCCTATTCTTCAGAGTTCAAAAGCCATCAAATTGCAAATCATTGCGCGGATCACTAAAATTGAATATAGACGAATTTATACGATATCAATGGGCTTGCCTCGAGGCAAAATTTGACTGCATACCCAGCCATTTAAGGTCACCCTGGCAGCAGGGCAATATTCTAAATTCTAGTATTACAATTCCAACTAAATTAGTGGCCAAATTTGATTACGTACTACTCGTATATAGAATTATATATAAGTACCAAATCAAAGACAACTAGAAAGAAATATTAATTTGAAACAAGACTTTTTCTTGGTGTTATGTGTTAATATATAAATTATCTTTCTCTCACTAAGCTTTGGGTGAGAGGAACAGAATATACCGCAATGAAATCTATGGGATAGTACCAGATGGCATCAATCCAAAGCAATATAGTCGTTTATAAGGCTGTTACGACATTTTTTATATTTGTCTGTCTACCTGCTGTTTGTCTAGCCCTCTTATATAACCGTAGGACATTGGCAATAGTATTTGAATTGCCATTATGCAAGGATTAAGTTAGAAACAAGAATAATGCTATATATATATAATCAGTTTTATTTTCAACAGATAAAATGTACACAATAATGACTTATAAATATTTGTGTATAAATGTTATTATATTATGTAGAAACATGTTAAGTACATTATATATAATTGGGGATGTTATGTGCAAACGGTGAAGAGATTTAGGTTTCTTTTAAATTAAAAAATAAAACGAATAGCGACTTGTAATTTACTTTAAGGTTTAAATTGAAAACTACTTATTTGTTTGAAGAAAATATTTTCGTCGTTTTTTTTAATTAAAGAACTAAAGTTATACGTGTTAAACTATATATATTTTTTAATAAAATCTTTCAAAATTGAACTGTTTTATACTATTGTCAGCTTTACAAAATCTAATTTATTCTATGAATATCTTGATAATTATAAAAAAAATTATATTACTTAGAAAAATATTTGCAATTATTCAACTATATTTTGTCTGTGGAAAATACGAAACTAGTGACATTTATGAAGGTGCATGCAAAAAGGTAAAACGTAAAACGCTTTTGTTCCTTTTCGACAAGATTTATTTCCAAGTTGTGTAGATGTGTTTAAATTTTAATCAACTGTCCAGTGAGATCGTTCTTCACTTTCACTTTCCAAAATATTTAAAATAACTAAAAAATTGTAACTAAAAAGTTTTTGTTAATGTATTATTACATAAAAGGTCATTATATTAATTAAAGGCGTCATCGAACCTATATGTGGCACTGAATTAATAGACAAGAACCTCTTTAAGAGTGAACAGAGGTTTACAACGAGAGAGCAGTTGACATATTTTTATTCGTTATTTAAATTTTCCTCTCTATTGTAATTATCTGCTTATATATCTTAGTTGTGTTTTACGATACCCACCTGGAAAGAAGTAGTGGGAAATATATATCCTACACTGTTAATATACATACACTGGAAACAGATTAATTACCAATTTAAAAAAAATACGTTTCATCTAATTTAAAGATCTTTTTATTAAAAGGTAGGCTTACGCACGTGACTAAGACCTATTTAGTATATTTCAACAACGGCGTTTTTTTTACTTTCATTTATAGCTTTAGAATTTCAAATCTATAGTATACGTGTTGCAATTTTATGGTGTGCTTAATTGTTAACTACAGGCTGACTGCACTCAACTCGCTCCACGAGCCGTAGAAGGCAATAAAAATCGCATAAATACCAAACGCTCATGCCTAATTTTTAGATTTTTGTGTGTGTTTAGCTGTTAGCCGCAGATGGCTTTGACAGCTTTACGCGGATTATGGGTGAGCGCTGAGAGCTCTCTAAAGTAAGTATGCAGCTGGGGGGGCACAGTTAAAACATTACTTATCTTTACTGATCGCCGCGCCGCCTACAAATTGTTTGTATAAACATAGCTGTCATTTTGTCCTGATTATCAAAAGTTTGACAACTGAGAATTGTTATTTTTTGTTCCTAGCGTATGTCAATAGTCTATTTTCGGTTATCGATGTTCTTTCCGAAAATTATCTCAATTTTCATTCTTAAGTTTATACTATTGCTGTTTAGTTAACGGCTGATACGATTTTTTTTATATTTCAGGGTAGGTCTCATAGTAAAAACAAATCCTATATAATTACATACACACATGTAGATACGTAGGTGTAGGTATATGTATATTACTTCAACTTTAGTTCATCGCCTAAGCTCCAGATAGCAGCACTTTCCATACATGCATATTTTACCATCGAGTTGCCACTCTTTTTCAGTTAATGTAATTTTACTCTTTGGTATGCAGTAAGCTCGTACCTAATACCGTGAACTGTATTACCACACGTCAATATTGTGTGCGATCCACAAAGTTGTGCCGAATCTGGGTATAATTTGCGTCCGTTAATTGTATATTTATAAAAGGCTAAACGAATGTCTCGTATCGCGGTTTTATTCCTTAATTCAGTGTGTTTATTAAATAAAAATCTAATAGAACAATGATTATTTTTTTCTAACAAATATTAGTAAAAATAACCATAGACATAAATAATCTCCGACACAAATCCCTTTACCGTTTGCACAAACACAAAATGCATTATCACTGAAAATATATTCAAATCCATAAAAGTGTCTAATATTATGAAAAAGTTATAACAATTTATGATAAATATAAAAGGGGTTCGATTATTATTTCAGTATTATATAACATCAATGGATGAACGTTAAACCGGTATTTGATGTGACTAGCTTTTTTTATTCTTTTTTGTTTTATATGTACCTATAAGTTCGTTTCATTATATACCTAACTTTAATTACTCTGTAATCATATTTTCAAGTAGCAAAAGTTTATGGTCTAGCCTAGTCATGTGCAAATCATGTCCTGGAGCGGATCGGACATGGAACGGTTCCTTTTTCTGTCGGAACTATATCCAGGAAACATGTTCGCGGACCTATCTAGTTCCGCTGACCGATAGTACATGAGTCCTATCCTATCGGTTCTAATGACATGATTATGCAATTCAATCCAATGTAACATGTGCGGACATAATTTTAATCGACTCCAGCCATTCAAGATCCATATTTCTTAGTATATAACTCCTTCAAATTTAGTATTTTGAAGGAGCTATAAACTATGAAAATCAAGTTATTTTTAGGTTTCGTTTATTTGTCAGTAATTGTCGGAATATCAGTTGATTTACCCTCATACTTGACATGACAGGGTTAGGACTGACAACCAAGATATATATAGACGACGACGATATATAGAAGAATATTTAGGCGCATGCATGACGCACACTTTATTACTCGGTCGTCGGAACGATTCGGTCGTCGGAACGACTCGGTCGTCGAAACGACTCGGTCGTCGGAACGATTCGGTCGTCGGAACGACTCGGTCGTCGGAACGATTCGGTCGTCGGAACGACTCGGTCGTCGGAACGATTCGGTCGTCGGAACGACTCGGTCGTCGGAACGATTCGGTCGTCGGAACGATTCGGTCGTCGGAACGATTCGGTCGTCGGAACGATTCGGTCGTCGGAACGACTCGGTCGTCGGAACGACTCGGACATGGAACTATCTCAGCCGTGTGGTTGGATTGGAACTAGATCGTTCCGGCAAAAGACATAGTTCTCGGAACTATTACGCTCCGGAACTACTCATCTCTAGTCTAGCCATAAAGATGACCAGATTATGAGCAAATGCTGCTATGACATGTTTTTTTTAAAGTCTCAACAAGAGGCAAAGGCTCAACAAGAGTTATCTTGTATAAAGCAGTATTGTAAAAAAACATTCCAACGCTAGACAGCATAAACCATATTATCCTATAAAATTAATTTTGTATACTAGACTAGAAAACAGTTTGTTTTTAATAGAAATTTATTATTTTCGTATTTGAGAATCTAAGAGTTGTAATTTTTGGATATTATAAAAAACAACTTTAAATTCACACATTTTCTTATTTATTTTTTAATATTTTTTTATTTTGTTGGTTATTCTAACTGTATGCTTTATAACGTCGATTTGTAAAATAACTATATTTATATGACTGAAGAAAATCATAATGCTACATACATATTTTAACACTATTGTCCATAATTAACTCTGATGTTTAGCAAAGTATGGTACGTATGAAACAAAAATACTATTATTTTTTTTTTATGTTTGTATATGATTTAAAAATCGTCCAATACATCAGCAAGTAAACTTACTTATGAATTTGATATAGCATTTATATTCGATTTTACTACCCCATGATTCTAACATTACGTTGGATAATATTTAATTTCATAAATAATACTCAGTTCTACGTCCGTCCATCGATATCAACAAATATAACACAACAATATAACACTAACACAATCATAGTTAAAACTTAATCACAATAACAAAACACGACATCAAGCCGTTAGAACAACCAGTTAGCTTACCAACAACTCACTATACATACGCATATACATACACTTGGTACCAACCTTACAAAAAAAAACGCAAATTCGACGCCAGCGTGGCAATCTATTAACATCCTCACTAAATTAAATTTCATATACACGTGTAAATAATATATAAAAAAAAACAATATTAATTTCAGTCGAACCAGCGCTTTCATCGTGTAAGCGATGCTTCCGTACGATCTGCCAAATGGTCTATGAAATTGCTTTAATTTGTGAAATGGTAATTTTATTTAAAGAAATATAGACAGTTTTTTATTATCGCTGTATTTATATTTTTCACTTAAAATTGTATAAGTTAACTGATTAAAGCATATTTCACGGGTAGCTTTGACAGTTCACACTCAACTTCATTGCTTATACGGTAAAGCTGAGCATATTTTTCTAATTAAAATATTCATTAAAATTTTGTCGATTGGAAAAAAAAAATAAGAAAATTAAGCATTCTTTATATGTGACCTTTGTAAATAAGAAATATTTAATCATTACATTGACATATGCCCCTATTTTTTTTAGCATGCAATAAAAAATATGTACCTATTGCATGTTAAAAAAAAATGTAGAAAAATAAGCACAGATTAAAAATATATTTTTATTGACGATTTGTATGTGAGCTGTGGCATTATGAGGATCACTATATATTGAAAACGTTTTGCGACAAATAGGATATGAAATGTATATACTATGATGTTTGTGAACGGTGAGCAAAACAATAAAAGTATTTCATTGTTAACAATACTTTAAAAGTGCATTTTAAGATTTCATTCAAATTCAAAACTTTAATTACGTTTAGCACATATTGTACCTCTATTAAATTACTTGTCGACAAGTCAGAGGAAGTCCCAAATAAACGGCTTTAGTGTCATTATTTTACTTTAGGTAAAATATTTACCGACAAAATGTTGGCAATTCTAACATTTACATTTATTATATGACAATTCTCTTTTTGCCGCCATAGTCCTATGTAACTGTGTGTTTTTTCTAAATTAAATCTGATGTTGCGCTTTTCAAGTTTTCTTTACGCATCCAATATCAGCAATAACAAATGCAGTCCACGATAAGAGAACTGAGCAATAATTATCAACAAGACAGTCGTAATTTGGAATAACTACAAGACATCAGAAATTAAAAGTCTTGGTCAATGAGATATATTTTAATTTAATTTTGACATTATCATTACAAAAAAAAACATTACAAAAAAATATCATTACAAAAAAAAATAATTATCGTTGCAAAAAGTTTAATTTAAAATTACTCAAACTGATTTTATAAGATGTATATTTGACAGGCGCTATTATGATAATTTGTAATATAAACCTCCTATACATTATATATTTTTTAATTTGATACCTTTAAGATGAGTTAAGTTCCCCGTGATAAGTTAATACTACGAAGTATCAGCACCTCTTACTTCTCGTTAAAGTAGTAAAATCTGATTGCGGAATGACCAGTCAAATGGGCAGTAACACGCCAAGCAAGCGTATCGAATATATATATATTCTTTCTTTAGGAAGGACAATGGCTTTCAAAAATTACGTAAAAATGTTTCACCGTTCACAAACATAGAAAAAAATAACTACCAATCATGAAAATTTCAACAGCAGCCAAATATATAATGACAACATGAAATGGCACTTTCAATCTTATATTTTCGCAATTTTTTATCACAACGGGTTAAACTATGTATTTATACTTATATTATCTTTTTTTTTTAATCATGATTTTTTTATATATTTATTTTTTTACATAAAACATTTGTCGATTACACATTTTAATATATATATAATTTTAGTAAAATTAGTAAATTAACATATAGTATAGTTGTATGCGTGCATCCACTGTCTGGATGTGGATGTGTTTATCTTCGGGCAGACATGCCCTCCTGAAATGTTTTATTTTATATTATTCGTTATATATAAATAAGTTTTCATTTAATACTAGAATACATATCATAACATTAATATATTTATTTATTTTTTACATTTCTCAACGAACATGTACCCATCGTGGTAGACATCTTTGATATTTGATTACATTGGATGTTAAACATTGTATGTTTAAAACAAGTTGTTGTAAAATATGTGATTTAAGCACCGATTAGTTTTTATTATTATTAGAAACTGTTTTTTTTTTAATTAGAATTACAATAATGCTCTAAGTATTGATTAAAACTTGGTCTAAATTAAATTTATATCGATTTAGTTTAATAATGTTAAAACTTCATTTAATCGATAAAAACATTAAATATTGCTCAAAAACAATATTTATAATTCTATAAAAAAAAAATATTTTATCATCTTTTTATTGCTAATTTAGGCAAATGAACAAATGTAGTATTCCTCTAAGTTCATATTATAAGCTTGGATAAATAAAAAAATGAACTCTATTTTTAATATTCCCTCAACTTAGAACGAAGGAACAACAGATAACAACAACAAAAGATACACAGAAGATGTAAAAGCATTTCAATGTTCAGATAAAAGTAAAATGAAAAATATCGAATATTTAAGCGCTCTAAAAATCATCTTTGCATTATTATAACACATAATAATGCGAAGATGATTTTTATTTTTTAGTGTAGGTATGTATAAATATTAACAATATAAATATATATTAATAAAATCCGTTTTACAGTATATTTCTTATAAACATGAAATTTACTCTATGGCTATAGATTATACCTACAATGCTATGTATGTCATTAATTCTTCATTATTTTTTTTTTTATTCTTTTTTTATTGGGCACTTTCATTATTTTTTACTTATGTATTTGATTTTTTTTTTATTTGTACTAACAAAATTATAAATTTATTAAAAAATGTATTCTAGTATTAAAATTAGCCTAGTTAGAAATACATACAATTTCAAAACAATAAATCATTAATTCATTATTAACGAACAAAAAAAAATACATTCACACACACAAAACATGCATTGCGACACACGCGAACGAAACGCAAGACAATTAATACAGTTAATTTTCACAGAGACAAAGTTCGTACTACCTTCACTTAATACACATATTACCCACCTACTAAAGGAGAACGCAATTGAGATGGTGATGGTCTAGCTTAGGTTATATCTACCACTAGTGTACTTAATCAGTAATATTTCTATACCTCGGGAATAGTGCTTTTCACTTAAATGAAAAATACCTATAGCCATATCCATATTCTTGATATCGTGTATTACAAAATTTCAAAACGATCTATTGTGTAATAAAGGCGTGAAAGCGTGACAAACAAACTCACATTTCCATTTGTAGTATTATTGTTAGGATTGTAAGCATACTAAAATGTAATTAATTAAATTTAAAAATGCCTTAATATTGTCATACCAGTTATGACGCATAAGCTCTTTTTCTCTCGAGCTTTTCGTCATATAAAAAAGTTACAGATTTCAAAGTCCTATCATAAAAAGCTTCACTTCAAAAAAAAAATTAAAATAAAAGATAAGAATATCCTATATACACTACCGTCCAAAAGTTTGGAAGCAGCAAGGTAAAATCGAATAAAACCAAACTAAGTCATTTAAATTTAAATGTATTGATAAAAAAATAAAGAACAAACAGAAACTAACTTAAACAAAATAAAAAAATAATATACAATGGTAAATTAGATTAAATTTTAGCTTCATCAAAGTGTCCACCTTTCTCCTTTATAATCTTCTCACATATTCTGGGCATTCTATTAATCAATTTTTTAAAATAATCTTTATCTAATTTGTTCCATTCGTTCTCTAATAGCTGCCACAAATGTTCTGAGCTCGTAGGACAACGACTTTTCACCCTCCTGTCAAGTTCATCCCAAACAAGTTCAATGGGAGAAAGATCAGGGGATTGAGATGGCCATTGCATGATGTTTAAAATGTTTTCAGCTTTTTTCTTGTTTAAAAAGTTCTGGCACAATTTAGACGAATGCTTAGGATCATTATCCTGTTGAAAAATGAATCCAGAACCAATGAGACTTAGTCCACTGGGTATGGCAGAATCTTGGAGAATTTTTAAATAGCCTTCCTTGTTTAATTTTCCGGTTATCCTCGCAAGATTGCCGGGTTTACTGTTGCCAAAACACCCCCAAACCATGACATTACCACCACCATGTTTGATGGTAGGCACTGTACATGCCTCTGAAGCCCTCTCTTCTTTTGACCGGCGTACAAAGACACGTCTATTGGATCCGAAAATCTGAAATTTTGATTCGTCACTCCAAAGGACATTTTCCCATTGTTCTATAGTCCAGTTTTTATGCGCTTTTGCCCATTCTAGTCTATTTTTCTTATGTCGATTTGTTAGTTTGGGTTTTTTAGCAGCAACACATCCTCTTAATCCCGCAGACAGTAAGCGTCTTTTAACAGTAGTTGTTGAAATGGGTGTTTCTCGCGTATCATTCAGAGCTGCAGTGATCTGTGGTGCAGTTAAGCGTCGATTCCGTTTAGAAAGAACTCTAATGAAGTTGTCCTCTTGATTTGTTGTGGATTTGGGCCTACCAGATCTCTTTCTATCTTCATTTTTCCCCGTTTCTTGTTTTCTAGCAAGGGTATAGTGGACACCTTTACAAGAAATTCCGAGCCTTTCTGCGATTTGACGTTCACTGTATCCTTCCTCGCGTAGAGTGCAAATAGCGCTTCGCTGTTCAAGCGTGATTTGCTTGCGTTTTGCCATTTTCAGAAGAAAAAATACGGTCAAAGTAGTAGCCGATATCTTTCGAATACAGACAATGTTAATATCACAACTTTCACGTGCCAATGCTCAAGTGCGACTGAATAAGGTCTAAAAAAGTTAAAACCAGCAAACATTATCAATAAAACTACACCATTGCATAGGATAAAGTAGCCGACGGATTAAGTCATAAAACACGTGTTTCGTCAATATTAAGGAATTCCATAAAACTTGATGAATGTAGGATAATAATCCTTTTGTGTTTGTGTAGACAGTCGTAAAAGGTTGTAAAACTTAAGATTATTGCTAATTTTTACCGCTATTAGTCGGCATTTATTTGTTTTGTTTGAAAACAGGTGTGCTTCCAAACTTTTGGACGGTAGTGTAAGCATGTATATTGCAATAAATATTGCACATCGATCTTTAGACACAATCGATTAATTTAGGCTTCGTGTGCAACAGAGACAACACGTCTCTGTCGCATACTACCGTTGTCAGTAGGTAGCACAAACGGGAGCAAGCCAGTGAAAAAATATATACATAGTTGTTAAACCGCAAGAATAAAAAAAATCAGAAAGCCGTCATAAGGACTGCCAAGAGAAGTGAAAATTTAAGCGTGCCCCATGGAGTATGTATGGGTACCATACCAGCCAGCCATAAAAAAAAATATTTTGGAATGGTTAGGGAATAATTTCTCACGAATTGCTTTATTTATCAGTATAAAAGTACTATCATTTATGTGGTTAGATACAATATTCTCTAGTCGGTCGGTCTATACGGTCTAGTTTCCGTCCGCCTAATGAATTTTCGATCAGGTCACGTGTCCTGACGCGAGTTTAACATTTTTTACCCATCCCAAAAAACAATGCCGCTATCTTGTAGAATAGCTGTATTTTATATAATATCCAAAAGTCAATAATTTTAACAACTAATAGATAACAGAGTTAGTGCATCTTACGATGTAACACGCACATGTTCATAGTAGTGTGCGATAGAGACAAAGCTCTACAAAGCTGAATTTAGTCGATTGTCTCTTTCCAACAGCCGATGTGCAATATTTCTCACTGTGTATTATACATGTATGGCTCTTAATATCTATTTTAATGATAATTATCTATGCTAATTGTGTTTTTGTTACCTTGAATATATTGGTGAGTTCGTCGAGTAGGGTCTCGTGTCTGAAAGAGATGCGTATGTCTGGTACATTGGTGCGTGTGATATCGTTGCCGGCGACACCGTCCTTCATGTAGTTAGGGCCCAACCAGTACTGCTTCATCTGTACATTTATTATTATATTTTTATATATATATATATATATATATATATATATATATATATATTCCTATATCGACCTATCCGTAAAATAAAGTTACACCTACTTAATCATTACTTTAGACGAGAGCGAATTAAAATTTGTCAAACACAAAATCAGCAACATCATTTTTCTTAATTGTTTTGTATAAGATTGATTCATGTCCTAATATTAGTTTCTCTTAGATATAAATCAGCTTAAGTTTATAACTACAATAAAAACCATTTGGTATCATCATAATATGTAACTTTGTTCTTCCTATAGGTCGATATATTATATTTTATATATATAAAAGAGGATGTTTGCATATATGACATCGGTAAACTCAAAAACTATATACCCGACCATTAATAAAATTAGTATGTATATGTATTTTTCCACCGAGAATTATATGATATCCGCATTAATATAATTCGCCACCAGGCGGCGCTGCGATATATCGACTTATACAAACAAACTAACGTGCTGGATTTGCTAGTCTTATATTATTATTTAAGGATACCATAAATGTGGCTCATGAGAGCTAAAGGATGCTTTTTCTTATAATCATTATTTTAGCTCACATACGTCCCGACTTTGCCGAGTTCTAACCTCCTCCACATTAGGGGAAATTGACGTACTATAACATGCTGGTCAGACGTGTTGGTATAAGGTTTTATTTCAAGTTTAACATTGTCTTGTATAGATGTTGAATGCATATTGTATCCCTCAGTCGTCCCTTACGATCACCCATGGATGATGAAAAAAAAACCAGCGTGTGGTGAATTCTGGGGGGGCACAGTTAAAACATTACTTATCTGACTAACTGATCGCCGCGCCGCCTACAAATTGTTTGTACAAACATAGCTGCCATTTTGTCCTGATTGTCAAAAGTTTGACAACTGAGAATTGTTATTTTTTGTTCCTAGCGTATGTACTTATTGTCAATAGTCTATTTTCGGTTATCGATGTTCTTTCCGGAAATTATCTCAATTTTCATTCTTAAGTTTATACTATTGCCGTTTAGTTAACGGCTGATATGATTTTTTTATATTTCAGGGTAGATCTCATAGTAAAAACAAATCCTATATAATTACATACACACATGTAGATACGTAGGTGTAGGTATATGTATATTACTTCAACTTTAGTTCATCGCCTAAGCTCCAGATAGCAGCACTTTCCATACATGCATATTTTACCATCGAGTTGCCACTCTTTTTCAGTTAATGTAATTTTTCTCTTTGGGTGAATTGTATGCTTACTCCGTCACCACACGGAATAATATAATATGCGTATAACATTTATACAAAAGGCAGTTGACCTACTATACAACGTCTGAGCGACGTGGTATAAATAGTCAACTACCCATAGCTCGATGATCATGATATGAGGTGATGACAGTAATACCTCTTACAACAGTCCATAAAAGAACTTCAATTGCGCGCAATGGTTATACATTTTTTTTTAATGTTGATGGCTGCACGTATCCGTCTGACCAGCATGGTATAGTGGGTTAATTTCCCTACTGTCGTGGAGGAGGCTCGAGCACAGCAATAGAACGTATACAGGCTGTTGATGATGATGATGATGAAAGTTGGTAAGTATAACACGTTAGTTGTTAAATGGTGTGGTGATCTAACCTCGTGTGGGAAGCCAGACATCAGTACAGAGTTCCTCGCCAACTCGCACATGTCGCATGAGCTCAGCTTCCACACCTGAGCGGCGATGCTGTACTCCTCCATTAGGGGCTCCTGGGAACAAAACCTTATTGATTAAAAACTTTTTTGAAGTGAAAATATCTTTAGCGGCGTTGTGCACTTTTTTGGGATGGGTAAAAAATGTTAAACTCGCGTCAGGACACGTGACCTGATCGAAAATTCGTAAGACGGAGGGAGAGTAGACTGTAGGAGAGTAAGTAATAATATAATATGTGTATAATATGTTTAATATGTGTATTTATTGTATGGTCACACACATACATACTCCCTTGGGGCACGCTTTTTATTTTTGTTTTTTCATAGGTGTAAGTTTTCACCTCTGTCGGCAGTCCTCGCGACTACTTTGTTTTTGTTTTAAAGTCAAAACCCTGCTTAAGGAATCCATATTAAACCTTATATTGCTTTGTACTTTGAGAATTGAACTCGTCTATGCCATTTGTACAACCATTTTGAAACTTATTTTTTTTTAAGAATAATTCTAATATGAATATATCAACATTTAGTTCAGTAACTTACTTTGGTGAAGTGGAACTGCAACGGGTCGTCGGTACTGAGAGTGACGCACAGACCCCTCGCCAGGAACTCCGGTAGAGGGTTCCGATGGTAGTTGAGGAACAGCGAGTTGTTAGATAGTGGTGACATAGCGATGGAAATCTGAGCCAGATAGTAGAGGTACTGAAGAACTGGCACCTGTAACAACAAAAAGTGGGAGTATTTATAATGCTTAAGAGGAAATTTGGTAAAAATAAATATGTATATAAAAAATACTATATTTGGATAATAGCTTCGTGTCATCGTTTCATACAAATCTAACTGAAAAGTTAGATTATTAAATCGGTATAATATGTAATCATTGTTCGGTAGATGGCGCACGTTTCCCATAAAGATGACAAAATAATACGAGCCGCAAATTAATTTTCATACGCGTTGGCGTATCACACTTTTCTATATGGTAAGATGATTGCAACAGATTACCAATAGGCTTTATAGACAATCATTTCTCGTTCATAAACAAGTTTTATAAATGTGTATAATTGATAAATACTCTATAACGTGTGGTGATGGAGTAAGAATACAATTCATCAACCTCTATCTTGCCACCCACTGTCATAAAAGACGGCTAAATGATATAATATTCATATAGCATCTGTACAATAGCCGGAAAACTCGAAATAAAACCCTATTATACCAACAAATTTGACCAGCGTGATATAGTAGATCAATTTTCCTCCCATTATGGAGGCTTGAGCCCAGCAAAAAGACATATGTGAGTCGAGATAGATAGAAATGTGTATATTTGATAAATCATCATACGCTGATGTGTCATTACTTGGTCGCATATGGAACGACGTAATGGGAGACTTCCTAAATATTATGCGGTGAGTCGTTGGATACAAGTGTCACAGAACCGCACTTTGTGGCGATCTATATAGGTGGCATACATCCAGCAGTCGACGACAAAGGGCTCAATAATTACGTCACCACTCTCTTATACTACCGTGGAAGTCATAAAAATACCGGCTGAGGGATGTCTAGAAGAAATGCCAACACTCTGAGCAACGTAAAATCCACACTCTGAGCAACGTAAAATATGAAAAGCAATGACGAATCCACTTGCTAATTGTAGCGATTATGGCGTTTTGGGGCGACCTATATTCAATAGGGAGAGTCGATAAGCTTCCTAGCATAGATGAATAATAGGTTTTAAAAATCATCAATATATTAGCCCCTAATTTACATCCTTTGGGAAGAATATATCATCTGTGGGGCTAATGTTCATAATATTATTTATCGTGTCTCTCTATCAAAAAAGTAAGACGCTGTCTAGTATGTATTTGTCTGTGCTAATTCTTAGTACAATAAAAAACAAGTAAAAGTAATCGGGTTTTTATAAGTAAAAGTAATATCACAAAATTTAAACCCCTATTTTACACCCTTAGAGGATGAAAATTGTCAATTTATTATTACTGAAGAGTATTTTTGCTTAATTTATTACAGCTTAAAATTTACCTTTCTCAGCAGGAGGCCGTGAGAGATGTTCTCAGCTAGCAAAAAGCCACAGACGAGATGCTGCACTGGACCAGCCTCACCGCAGTGAGGACGCAACACGAACGTATTCAAACCTTGCTCTCTACACACAAAAAAATATCATATCAATGACGAAAAACGATTTGCAATTTCACCCTTTTATTTTATCGGCAGGCTTTTGTTTGATTGCTACCATCGAAGTCAAAGAATCGGTATCAGGGATCGGTCCAATAGACGGAGAGAGCATACGGTACGGGAAGGGCGTACGGTACCTGGAGGGAGTAGGGTTATGGTTTCGTCGCCCCGGACGGACTGAGCGGGACAGTCCAAACTATAGCCTGCCACAAATATGTATTTTCACACTTTTAATTTCTAGTGAGTGTCCTAATACTGGTTGAACTTTTGGCAGAAACATGAAAGCATCATATGATGGTCTTATATTATATTCAATGTCTTAGTGTTTTATCACATTATATTAAATAATTATTATGGCATTTCGTGTTCTGTGATGCGGAGAAGCTGCTGGTCTATAGTGGATATGATATAAAAGTGCTTTACAAATATTTGCGTTTCCCACCAAATTTTCTAGAAGCTTACCATTAACAGTGTGGCCATGGCACAGTCGAAGGCGACTATTTAACTTATTGATGAACAATAACTAATTTGAAGAAACTAATAATTTGTAAAAAAATATATAATTCGACACTAGCAACAATGGGTACATATTAACATTGGCGATACAAAAAAAATAAAGAAGAAGAAACCCAAAGTATCCACTCCCTTGACCTAAATAAAAAATAGAGATTAAAAAATAAACAAGATTTGTAAACAAAAACATTGAACCAGTTAGTTGAACTATAAAAGGAAACAGGGTGACTTACTTTCTGAAATGATTAAGTACAGTCATGTTCGCGTACATGTAGTACAAATAGTACGCGTACGGAGGATTCTCCTCGTCCTCCCACTCCTCGGGGCTCTTGGCGTCCAGATCTAACATCGGGTTCTCCGGCTTCGATTCATCGTCTACGCTATCGAAGCCGATCACGTGCTGCAACATTGGTTTAAGGTCATCTAATGTTTACGCAATTATTATATAATGCATAACTACGCCTGGGTGTATTTTTTTTTAAATACCACCGCGCACTAAGGAAATATCCTTGTTCATTGCGGGGGGCTTTACAAATATGCAATTAACGTAGACAAATTACACCCAGACCCAAAACAACACTTTGTGGGTCTCACAAATTATTGTCCTGCGTCGGAATCAAACCCACGGCACTGACAAGGAAGGTCAGTATCTTAACCACTACACCATCTGTGCAGTCCAATTTATGTTCGTACTCTGGATGTAATTTGTGTCCGTTAAATGCATATTTGTAAAGTCTTCCGCTATACAAGGATTATCTACATACATACATAGCCTCACGCCTGTTTCGCAGAGGGGTATGCAGAGACTATGGATTACCACAAAACACGATCCTGACATACCTCCATCGCTTCATTCACGCTCATCACAGTCTTCATGCATGCTCTACGATTACGCGTACTCTTACCTGACTTTTCAGTTAGTGAAAGGATTATCTAATATCATTAAAATATATTTATATATATTCAGAATCACGAAAACGGCACCAGTGATTTCTATAAAATTTATATGGTGAAAGTTTGAAAAAAAATTATTAAAATACGAACGTAAATTTGGCCGTTGTTATCAAGAATAGTCATAGCTTAGTTGGGAAATCGAGCACTCTAATCCAGATTACCCGGTTCGAGCGTGCGTTTCGCCTTTCTTATAATATTTCCCTTTTTTAATTTTCATATTATTTTTTCATTATTTCATCACTTATTTCTTTAGATTTTTAAATATATTTCCAAAAAAAAATCTGAACTAAGCTCAGTCATCGAGATATTTTCCTTAATGCAGAGTGTTGTCTTAAAAAGGATTAAAAAATAATTTTAGAAAAAAATAAAGAAATGTTTTTTAGTAATCTTACTACCCGTGTAGTTATAATAAATATATTCTATTTCCCTTTCGAAGGTAACGGTATTGAAAAGAAGAAATTTTATTTCTTTTCTTTCTCTTTCAAATTGGCACGCACTCATAAATAAATCAATCATTGGTTACTCACAGTGAGGAACTTATGCAGTTCAATATTGCTGTTCGGGTCGTTGGTCACCTCGAACAGCGGCTGGAATATATTGCTCAAGAACTCCTGGAAGTTGTTCATTATCTTGTTCGACTTGAAGATATCACTGTAACATACATTACTTTGTTAGAAACTTGCACGCATTATACCGGTGCGGTGTGGTAACTAAGTAATCTAGAAGAGTGTCATCTATCCTAGTATTATACGTCCTAGTATTACCTTAATCGATATTTGTGGAAATGTTAAAATTCAAAAAGATTTATTAATATCCCACGGCATTTATCAATTATAACATTTTACATTTAATTATTACAATAATTTATTCTATTTATTATATCGACGCTAGAAAGCATAAATGTAGTTAGGCCACAAAATAAAAAAAAAATGTGAACCAAATTAAAAATAAAGTGAATCTAAAACTGTCATTTTTGGATAATTATGTTTTTGGATAAAATCCAAAAACGACTAACTCTAAGATTCACATACGAAAGTAATAAATTATTAATTAAAAAAATTAAAAGGAGTGTACAATCTTAATTGTATGGGTTATGTTTATGCTTGCTTAGCCTCTATATGCTGTTAATATTTATTAAAGAAAAGGAAAACGTGAAATTAAACAAATCACCAAAACATCTGACCAGCGTGGTATAGTAGATCAATTTCACTCGTATTGTAGCGGAAGCTGGAACCCAGCGATATGATGTATATGAACTAAGATGATGATGATGATGAAATAATATAAGTACTCACTATAGACGTGGTATCTGTATGAGCCAGCGCAGGTTATCGGAGTACACGTTGTACTGCACAGCCCATTTGGCGAGCTTCGCCCACTCGCCGGTACTCTTGCCGTATATAGACAGACGTAGCTCTGCGTTCTGATACTTGCTCTCTTCCAAGTCGAATGCCACTTCCTATAATATATTTATATTATATACATATTCTTTCTATTATAAATAAATTATAAATGTAATGATAAAAGTACCAAATCCAAGATGAACCTATATATGTAGATACATTTTTTTTTAATAAAAGACTACATCTCGCAGTAAATAATCCTTTGTATTGCGGGGGACTTTACAAATATATAATTAAAGGACACAGTTGAGGACCTTGCAGCAAAAGGAGTCACCTCAAATTCAAATTTCAAAATTTTTGGGTTTGCAAATAAAATATGTCTAAAAATCAATTGTTACACTTACGTCTTATAGTTAAATTTTATAATATATAATATATATTATAGCATAATTGCATATTTTAATAAAGATTTTAAGGTAAATAAATATGTTTTAGTATAACTACGATTTTTTTAAAGTTCTGCCCCCATTATGCACCAAAATTAAAGAAAAAAAACCTTATTTTGTATTGTAGGTAATAAAATAAACAAATATAAGTATGTCTTTATTTCATGAATACTAATCAGCACATAGATGGTTAAACGATAAAAAAAAATAAAAACGAACGAATGTTTAAAACAAATAACGAATTTATGCCACTTTTTTGCACCAAACAAAATAGGGTGGCAGATCCAAATTTTGATATAGGGCGCTTGTTTATTATCGGATCTATCTCGTTCTTGCACCAAACGATAGCCCTAATTTTTATTCAAAATGGAGATGAAAAAAAGAAAAACGGCTGAAATGAAGATCTGCAAGGTCCTCAATTACACCCAGACTCAGAACAACACTTTGCGGATCGCACAGTGTTGTACTACACAGGAATCGAACCCATGGCACTGGCATGGCGGGTATCTTTACCACTACGCCATTTGTGCAGACGATTATTACAATAGTTACTGCAACAATCAAAATTACATTACATTTCAAGTAATTCACCTTAATGATTCCTGCGAAGTACTTCCCGTTCATGTAGTTATCAGTCTTCAGGAACACCTCCCTCAGTCTGCTCTCACCGATCGGGTTGTATTTGGCGTTGAATTTGTCAAAACGATGGAATGTATTACGATCCTGGAAGAAATTATCATTAAAATATATTGCTTTATTAAAACCATATTATGAGTAAGTACAAAAAAACTAGAGCAAGTGGATGAATTTGTATTTCTTGGATGTAGATTTAGCCGAAATGGAAGGTACACCACTGATATAGAGCGAAGAGTGAATGCGGGAAATAGAGTGAACGGAGCGTTGGGGCAACTTCTCGGCAGTAACCACCTCAGCCAGAAGGCACGTGTAGCAATACATAACGCAGTGCTTCTCCCAACATTACTGTATGGAAGCGAGAGTTGGGTATGCAGAAAAGAGCATGAAAGTAAAATTAATGCGGTCGAAATGCGATCTCTACGGAAATTCTGTGGAGTTAGGCTGACCGACCGCATTCGTAACGACGACGTATGAGAGCGAGTAGGTATGAAAGAGAGTATTGGTGTAAAGATGCGAAAGGGAATGCTCCGATGGTTCGGACAAGTGGAAAGAATGCCGAACGAACGTCTGGTTAAGAAGCCATACAATGCGAAAGTGGAAGGATGTAGGTACCGGGGGAGACCGAGACTAACCTACCTAGACCAAGTTGGTCACGTACAGAAGGAAGGTGGAGTCAAGAGTCTCCGAAACCGGCGAGCGTGTATGAAGAGAATTATGAATGTTGAGGAAGCGAGTGAAGTATGCAAGGCTAGAGTTCTCTGGCACTCTGTTCTCTCTGCCTACCCTGCAAGGGATATGGCGTGATGATATGTATGTATGTATATTATGAGTACACGTAACCGTAGAACATGCATGAAGAGTGTGAATGAAGCGATGGAGATATTGCAGGACCATGGCTTATGAGTGCGTGCGTACGCGCACTTAGGACGTAGTCACGTGCATAATTGCATGCGTGCATGAGAAAATTTTATTACAACCAATTTAAATCATCATCTCAACTCATATACGTCCCTAAGCTGAACTATACATATTGTATCGACCCCAAGTAATTGGGATAAGAGTAGGAGAATGATGATGTTGATGATCAGCTAGTTATCGTAACAACAATAAAATGATAATATTTAAAGTCTTCCTAAGTTTACTCACAGCGTGTACATCTAACATATCCACGGTCAAGTCATACGTGCTCAGATTCATGGATTGGAAGACAGCTTTTAGCGTCATAGGAGTACCCTTGTGAAGGGTGACCACTTCATCGGCTTGATTCTTCAAAGTCTTCTTTATAAAGCGCAGCAGATGCTTCTGGTTCATGCAGGATGCTGCATGAATGTGGGTGTCCACTTTTCTGTATGCCCGAACAATGGTAAAATATTAAATATCATAAGCTTTGTCACTACAAAGTATTATGCTAATTGTTCACCCCTTATCCTACCTCTCCACAATAGGAAGGGGGTAATGATTTAAAATGCTTAGATGTGTTGGTATAGGTTTGCGTTCTTTTTTGTGTGTGTCTTAGTTGTTAGCCTCAGATGGCTATGAAAACTTTACCCGGACTGTGGGTGAGCGCTGAGGGCTCTCAAACCGAATAGGGTTGTGATTCGAGTTTTCGTTCTTAAAGTGATGTCATATGCTTATATCTTGGTTATCTACTTAAGTTGTCTTTTATGACAGTCCTGGTTGAGGAAAGGGTATTGAAATGTATTTTTACTTCGACAAACAAAAGCGAAAAATAGTACAATAAAAAAATGCAAAAACACTGCATCATATAGTGATACAATGGGTAACATCTAAGCTTAATACTAAATAAACTAATAAACTTCCCACTGTTGGGCGCAAGGTATACACAGTGGGAGAGGGACCAACCAATACTGAACAATCGGGTTGGTATAGGATTTACTTCCAGTGTTCTTCACATATAATGATTATTTTTTTACAATAAAGTTTTGGTACACAGACTTTTGTCGGTGCTTTTTTTATGTTTTGTTATTTAATTACTATATTGATGTTATATTATTCAAGGTTTCTTGATGTGGCTTTAATACATACATATAGTGACATTATCCGATTGCATTTCTTACGATCGCCATAGGTTAGAAAGGGTAATGGTTAATTTTATTTTTACTTTCTCACCACACGAAAATTGGGCAAAATTTAAATGTTTTTATTTATGTCATATAACCCCGACATTTACAATATTTTCACCATTACAGAAGCTCCTTACGTGATTAAATACTTAAACAGTTTTATAAATATCAGTACTTTAAACACGAAATTATTATTAAAACTAGCACTTTGACATCTTGATTTTACTTTAGATTAAACAATCAGATCAATATACCCAATATTCTAAGGTCCCAATGGTAAAGAAAAAGGCCGCAAGTGTGGCCATGCCTGGACAATTACTCTTAGAAGACCCTACAGGACCAGTCTGTTTTTAACTGATCAATGTTTAGCCAGAATGATGATCTTTCACTGACAGACTTTTGGATAGAATCTTTTATGAAGCATATATTTACTAGCAAAAAGTTTTTCTAATGGATAATAATTTTTAAGACTGATTTTTTAAGTTATTATTTTTTTATATAGAATTATTGATATGGTCTACGGTAAATAATTCATACGACCATTTATTTTTTACCTAGATATTTATTTATTTATCAAACATTGGCTAGTATTTATATTAATTATGTGACATGATGTATTTGAGTATTGATTTTAGTTCTTGTTCGCGATAATAACAGCGCTAGTGAAAGAAAAATATAGTGTTCAAAACATAGTGTATTAGTGCCGTGTAAGTTAAATAACACAGTTTGCGATACCAGCCGTGAACATACCGTGAGTGTCGACCAATCAGAGTGCGCCTACATTTCGCGAACATTAAGTGAGTAAATAGTGGAAAAAACAAAGACAATAATTAAAGAACATTAAAATAGGTCGAAACTCTTGGGCCTTGGGGTCCCAATGCGCGCATTTTATTTAAAGAGATCGCAAAAAAATTAATCGCTGCTTCACGTGATCAGAGGGCTGGCCTATATTTTGCACAAAAGGTTAGCATTGCCATTCAACGTGGCAATGCTGCTAGCCTTCTGGGCACATTACCAGTGGACAGTGATGCGGAGGAATTTTTCGATGCCTGATTGCGCCTTTTGTTTCTTCTTTTATTTATTTATTTTTTATTCCTTATTCTATTTTCTTCTATTTTTCTGTAAATATTTTAATTTAAAACTTAGCTTTAATTTAAGATTAAAATAGTAATTTAGTAGTTATTTAAATGTAATATTAGAGATATAATAATATTCAATTAATGTTAAAATAGGCTGCAACTATTATTGTTTACATAACTTGTATAAAAATTTATTGTTCTTGATAATGCCCCAATTTTGTTATTTATCTTGTAGAACTTGTAATAAATATATATGTTTTTGGTATTTTATTGAAGCATACGATAGCGCCCATCAAGCACAGTAAAAACCACCATCCTAGGTATTATAGTTTTTGAAATATAGTATTTTAAAGTAGATTAACAGTACTAAACAGTGTTAAAATTGTGGTATTTAGTGCTTGAATAAAGCCTAAATCGATACCTAGGGCTAAGGTAATAGTTGTAATAGATAGATAATTCAATTACACGAAAAATAAGCTATATATCGTAACTGTAACTAGTATAGTCTTAAAGTTATAAGCAAAAATGTTAATAAAGATAAGTACAAAACAAGGATGAATATTAACCAGAGATGCGATTTATTTGAAATACTTCTATTTAAAATGCAAATACAAAATGCAAAATACCTATTTTGTATTTTGCATTTAAATGCCTTTTAGTAAAAAGCATTTTGTATTTTATTTGAAATACCTTTCGAGATGTATTTAGCATTTTTAATATTCATTTCAAAATGCAAAATACTTTGTGATTAAGTTTAGCCAACATTACCAGTCAAACAAAATGAAATGAACGAATGACGCTTGTATTGCCGAATTTGACCGATAGAGTCACCTGCTAGCCATGCGCGCCTTTTTTTTATTTGATTTGATTACCTACTTTTATGATATTGAAGTGTTGTTGTTATCCCTACAATACTGAAACGACTATGTACTGTACTACAACAAGATTAGAGAAAAGAAAAGTGAACCGAAATAAATGGCCACACAATTTACAAAATGGAGCCATGGCTCTCTTTTCGTTAGTCTGGTTTTTTACATTATTTTAAATGAGTATTATTATTATTATTAATGTATAATACATAACAGAATTTATTGATATGCGTACTGATAAATATGACCGAAATGTCATGCATAAGATGCCATATTATTAGAAGTTTTTGTTTGGCTCGGCATTGTGTCTCTATTTCTAATGCTAGGGCCGCACCTGCTTGTATCGTGCCGAAGTAATTTGTGGCGAAGCTTCGTACGTTTGGTACACTAGAAAATTATCGCGATAAAACTGTGGTCACATTAGCGACTTTGGTATTTTACACGAAGTATCGTACAATAATTAAAGATGGCCGAAATCATTTTCATGCGTTTAACTATGGATGACGAATTGCTTTACTATTACAGCTATATTATGCTAATAATTACATAATGATATTTTTGGATCCCTTCATGGGTTCCGCTTCATAATGGTGTATAAATTCTAACACCATTTCTTAACTGATTATCTGGAGATCCTCGAACGCGTCTAAACACAACGAAAATTTCTCCCGAAATGAAAACGCTACTCTGACCACAGAGCGCGATATATTAGCGCGCTAAAACCCTTTGACTTATCGCCATCCAAGCGATAACGCACACGAAGCCCGACTGTTCGCGACGATAGCCAATAATGACCGGTCACATCTGCGTGTATCGTCTCATGGCACGAAGCTTGACGATACACGCAGGTGCGGCCCTAGCATAATGATAAATACCTAAAATAAATAAAAATATCTGAGATTTGGTCAAAAGGTATTTTATTTTGAAAAAGTATTTTGAAAATACCTATTTTGCATTTAGCATTTGAAATACAAAACACAAAACTATTTGGTATTTTGCATTTGAAATAGTAAATCTGAGAAGTATTTTGCATTTTGTATTTAAATGCTTTTTGAAAACCATTTTGTACATCTCTGATATTAACGCCATTCGCACTGCTCGGCTCGGCTGTCGTTACGGTAAAGTTTCTTTGTACCTAAGCGGCACAATAAATCGACACGGTGTGGCCGCAAATATATTAGTATGGTGATATAGTGAAATAGTGAACTTCAAGCAATAGTACGTGGGGGCTAGGCAGCAATGGTCTAACATTCGTCCGATGTACATATGTTACTTCATTCAAGAGTTTTATTTCTTCAATAATTTCCTGGTCCCGGCGAGATACAGAATACAATCCACTTCACCACCGAACCAGCGACCAAACGGGACGTCAGCTAACTACAACACATTTGTCGGGAGGCCCATCCCGCACAGTTCTGTTACAGTGATGACTCTTTGGTTTTCCAACAGATGGAGTTAGTAGTATAATAACATTCTATCCAATAAATACAAAATTGTTAATGTTCATTTATATATGGTTATAAAATTTTTTTTTTTTTTTGACAGATAACACATCTAGATATGAAGTTAAATTACTATGTTAAAGCACAAATCTAGAGGTGTGATAGTTTTCCCGTAAAGTGTACCACAAAATGCCCAGGTTGTAGGATAGTGTTAGGGCTTGCTTCATTCACCCTAATTACTCTCCATTTGTTTCCTGAACTATTATTTGACGATTCAGTGCCTAAAAATACCATCAATTACATAGGATATGATGAAAAGCATACCTGATGTTGTAGAAGTCTCTATGTGGCACGGCCTTCTGTGATGCAAGCTCCCTTAATTCGTTTAAGAGCACGTGCAATTGAAACTTAGATGATAAGTAGGACAGGCGACGATAACAGAACGACTTACTATAACAAATAATTATTTTAAAACTAAAAATAACATGTCAGTTAAAGAATCATGGCGAGAGGGTTTTGGGGCTTCACGGCGACCTGTTCGTCGCACTGATAGGTTTAGGCGAAGTGCCCTGACCTGCCTTGTAAACTTGACACTGGAAACAATGGGCTCATATTAGTAGTTGATGGCCAATGCAAAAGGGGAGTTAGTCTGAATTGTATTTTTACGCTCTCATCACGCGGAATTTGAATAATTGAATATTCTGACAGTAGTAGGACCACAGTGTCAGTTTTCTGTCTACAGCCGCGGGCCGGTCAATCCGGGGTAGTACCACACTCTTACAGAAAATCGACGTCTGAGCAGTTGCAATATGCTGCTGTACTTAGTTCTGTGAGCAAGAGACCCGGAAGCCAACATTCTGGGGGGATTTAAGGTTTTCATTGCTACGCAACGGCCTAACTGTACCCCTGATATTGCAAAGGTCCATGGATGGCAGTAACACTTTTTCTTTTTTTTTTGACGCAGGGCTACGGTACGTCACGCCTCGCTAATCCGACCGGGGCGTCAGGAAAAGTCACGATCTCGTAGTTCCACCCTACAATATACGTCTCGACGCCGTGCGGCAGTAACACTTACCAACAGGTGTGCTGCTTGCTCGTTTGCTAACAAGAGCAATAAAAAAAAAGTTATAACTCACAGTGGTCCATCAGCTATCATGTTGCACATGATAATCTTGTCTTGGATATACTGCTGCAATGTTATGTATTCGTAAGGGAGACGTGTTTCCTGGCCGTCTTCACCCTTCTTGTACAGGTTGAATACTCCCGCGTCTGGTTTGATCACGTAGCCTTTCGCGGATGGATAAGGGCACTCCCATGGTTCCTTACCAGCTCGGAATGGAGGGTGGACGATGTGATCTAATATTGAGAGAGAATATGAATTAATATGGCGAAAATACAATTACATGCTTAGATTATTTTGAAATGGGGTAAAGGAAATAAGATTCACCACTTTTTTTTTTAATGGCACTGAACTGCACTATGAAAATAATACTTGTATTGCGGGGGACTTTACATACATGCAATTAATTCAGTCAAATTACATCCAGACTTAGAACAACAATTTGTGGATCCCACAAAGTATTGTCCTGTGCGGAAATCGAACCTCCGGCACTGCCGCGAAAGGTCGGTCGGCTTTTTGACTGCATAGATGGCGTAGACCTTAACCACTACGCCATCTATGCAGTCAAAAAGTCAAATTTTAAGTACTTTTGGCAGGGATATTAAAATGTCAAGTAGTGGTCTTGTATTCAAAATTTTAGCGTTTTAACGTGATAAATAATTTTATGATATTTTATGTAATGTGATGCGGAGGAACTGCTGG
Source organism: Lymantria monacha (assembly GCA_905163515.2). Taxonomy (NCBI): domain Eukaryota; kingdom Metazoa; phylum Arthropoda; class Insecta; order Lepidoptera; family Erebidae; genus Lymantria; species Lymantria monacha. The sequence goes on from LR991100.1 coordinate 27,487,181, forward strand.
GATAAAAGTGTTTTACAAACATTTTCGTTTTCAAATTAAATTCCCAGAAGATATCATTAACGGTGTGGCCATAGCACTGTTGAATTCAAATTCAAATTCATTTATTATGTATAAACCCCGTGAGGGCATATTGTCAGTATTAAAAGTTATTGTCAGTATTAAATGTAAGTACATATTGTCAGTATTAACATTTTAATTTTAATCTAATAAACTACCACCGGATCGGAACTAGACCACTACTGAGAAGATCCGGCAAGAAACTCAGCGGGTTTGTCTATTATTATTTCTTTTCATTTTTTTATATATATAAAAAGAATGGTACATGAAAGAAATAGCTCCAGTGTGATGCCCTTCGAACCTAATAGTTTAAATACAATGTGAAATAGCCAATGGCTGGACCAGATCCCACAAGCGGCACCCGATCACAAGTTAACTACTAGAGCAGCCATCACTCCCCTCAACCACCTTGAAGGGAAGGGAGGGACCCGCTCGACGCAGCTACCGCAAGTAGACCTTTCAGTGAGCATGACCAATACCATGTATTACTAACGCTAACCAAAGTCAAAATTCGTTAGGCAAGACACGCTACGCTTCACAGGTATGTAAGATCATTATAAAAAAAAACAGAAAACAAACAGTTTACAAAGACAAGGTAATTGCTGAATGAAGAGCTGCTCATAGCCAGTCTGTACTATCGCTTAGATAATCCGAGATTTTATAATAACCTTTCTTACAGAGTCTGTTCTTGACAGCCCTTTTAAATGTATTCACAGGCATGTCTCGGATATCTTTTGGCAGTTTATTATAGAAGCGTATACATTGCCCCATAAATGACCTATTAATTTTTTCGAGACGAGTCGTGTGTACAACTAATTTGTCCTTATTCCGATTATTAACACAATGAATGTCACAATACCTTTCAAAATTATTAATATTTCTTTTTACATACAATACGTTTTCGTAAATATATTGCGATACAACAGTCAGAATATTTACTTCTTTAAATTTTTCTCGAAGTGAAACTCTTGGGCCTAGTTTATAAATTGCGCGGACAGCCCTTTTTTGGAGAACAAAGATACTACTCGGATCCGCGGAGCATCCCCACAGTAATATGCCGTATGACATAAGACTATGAAAATAAGCGAAATATACTATTCTAGCCGTTTCAATAATGTTGATGGAGACGATTTGACTTACTGACGAACGGTGACTAACATGAAGAGACTAAAGAAGTGAAGAAAACTCGTACAACAAGCAACTGATTGCCAATACAAAAAAGAAGAGGATAAATATTCAAATATATATAGATACATAAATAATTTACCAGCAATATGTCTTTGTGCGACTTTAACGCTTGGCGTATGATTCTGTACTGCATCCGCGTCCATACTTCGTACGAAGCGCGCTGTGATCGTAGCATACGATTGCTGTGACATCTCCATGTAACGTTTGCGCATCTCCAACGCTTGCACTAAATACGATGAAGCCTGCTGGAGATCCTCTAACGGTACCTGTCAATGAAAGACATATTTATAAATATATATATCAACTACAAATTAAATCATCTCAGCTATATACTATTGGGTTCGAGCCTCCTCCATAATGGGAGGGAAACTGACCTTTTTTTTTTTGTTTACGCTGTGGAAATGCTTTTACGCACTATTTCCCGCCAGTGACAGACTTACTCGCCGGCCATAGATAGTTGGCGGCCGGAATACCCACTAAAACCAGCAGCGGTCCCTTCCGCGCTTTAACGGGATGCCGGAGAGATCGTCTAATGACATTCTATCCCCGACACCCCTACGCTTGGCCATGTGGCCACGACCAGTCAGCCGTCAAGGCGGTGGGAGGAGGTGCGCGTAGCGGCGCCTCCCTCTCCCTGGTCGCCGCCGGCGGAGCGAGTTCGCAGACGCGAGTGCTTCGCGTTCTCGCTCCGCGGCCTCCTTTGCAGAGATGACTTCCTCGCAAAAGGAGGCCATCGACGTCCAGTGCCTGTTGCTGTCAAGCATCTTGTTGATGACGGTTGACAACGACAGGTCCGCTCCAATGACCGCCGACAGGTCGCGGCAAGGGAAACTGACCTACTATATCAGGCTTTGACTCCAATTGCATTATACTGACCCCTGAGGTATCCTCCCCGCTGATGGCGACTCTCTGAAAATGTGGCAGCACTAAGTCTGTGTCATCATCATCCGCGATTCGGAGACGTTCGTCGAAAACTCCAACTGCACCACCCGCCTCGCTCCCACCAAACGAACGGACTGATTGGCCGCATTCCGCTGCCCTGAACACAAAATAAAATATTATTTGCGACATTTAGTTATTTATCTTATATCGACCTGAACCATTTTTTTTATTGCTTATGGTGGCAAACGAGCAGAGCAGCACACCTGATGGTAAGTGTTACTGCTGCCCATGGACCTTTGATATACGAAGGGCATAGCTAGGCCATACTGCCCACCATTACAATCCCCAAACCCACTCAGTTGGGCTTCCGGCTCTCTCGCTCACCGAACGAAGTGTAGTAGCACATTGCCATTACTCAGACGTCGATCTTTTGCGAGAGTGTGGTACTACCCCGGACGGACCGGCCCGCGGCTGTAGACAGAGAACTGTCAACAGAGTGCTCCTAACGCTATTAAACTCCATCTGATAGTCGTTTAAAAAAAAAGACCACTCTTTGTTAAGGAAATAATATTACACATACATACATATCATCACGCCATATCCCTTGCAGGGTAGGCAGAGAGAAGAGAGTGCCAGAGAACTCTATCCTTGCATATTTCACTCGCTTCCTCAACATTCATAATTCTCTTCATACACGCTCGCCGGTTTCGGAGACTTGACTCCACCTTCCTTCATTACGTGACCAACCTGGTCTAGGTAGGTTAGTCTCGGTCTCCCCCGGTACCGGTACGGTAGAAGGATATACCTTCTCCGACAATGGAAGTGGAAATTTATTGATTATGCTTTATAATGATAACATTCGCAATAATCTCAGCTATATGAAAAATTAATAAAATTTATAACTTCAACCTATATTTAATATTGGCAATAACGACTCCAATGATATATATCGAGTGCGATAAGTTAATATTAATTTCATCGCCCATATTTGATCTGAAGCGATATTCAAAAGCACTCGAAGCATTATTGCTAAGCTCAATTATTGCCACAGTAATTAACTTTTACGTTATTGGACTAATCACTTTTTCGCGTGACCCGTTTGGTCCTTATAATTTATATTTATATTATTACTAACTGACTCGTTTGCAATTTTTAATATTCATTATTTTATAATTTAAATTTCATTTCATAATTAATTTCGGTTCTATAATCAAATTAATGACAATATTGGATATATTGCTATTAATTACTACTGTCAATATTTTTGAAGTCATTGACTACCCGGCTCAACAACTGAATAACAAATTGACGATCTGTCAATGTTTTGTTAATATATGAAAGTACTCTCACAACATTCTGTCTCATCCACTCACTCACTTTTCATATTATGAGATTTTTAAATTTTCCCTAGGAGTTTCCTAAAGTTTTCTTTTATACTAAACTTTGCCCTAACAGTAAATAAACCCAAAAAAAATTAAATTAACCAATTTGGTTCAGCTGTTCGAAAGTTATGCGTGAACATACATTTCAGCAATTCATTTTTATTTATATAGATTTTCTCTTCTCTCTCTCTCTCTCTCTCTTTAAAATTCATTAAACCTTCTCTTTCTCTTGGGTGGAAGACGACTCATCATCTTGCTCTTATCCCAATTACTTGTAGTCGACGCAATATGTACTCCTGTTTCATACTACATATTGTAAGTTATTGGCAATAGTTTTAAAACCGGCCGCCTGCCTGACGTCAACCCTCCTTGGGTATGTAATTGTTGACCAAATGACATCAGATGGAGTTGGCCCAAGCCGCCTTAGTCGTCTTTCACGACATCCACGAGCAAAGTAAACGTTAGTAGTATTCGTAGCCGCTACCACGCAGTATCTACAAACAACTAACGGACAGAAATTATCTACATCAATATTCCAAAAAAAAACAATATAAAACAAGTATTTTCCTGCATGGGAATGTAATACACAACATTGGCCTACGCCAGTGTACATCAGTATTAACCACTACACCATCTGTGCAATCAAGACGTGAAATTTACTAGTTTTAAGTATTAACTAACACTTTCGTTTAGTCAAGTGTAATAAATAAATTCTTATCTTTGACATCTATTATACTCGAAACTTTGTATTCGTGTGAATATTTTGTTTTTTAATAAGTAATCCAAGCTTACAGCTCTACTTAAGCGTTGTAGAATATATTATATTGTTAAGAACTATTTTAAAACATTTGTTTTTTTGTCAAATTTGAACTGTCAGAATTAAAAGAAATTTTAATAATTATTGTATTTTTTTTTTTAATGTTGTGAACGAGCAAGCAGTATACCTTTTTTATTCTCGCTGTGGAAACGCAATTACGCGCTATCCCCCGCCGGTGAGACAGACGGGGGGGGGGAGTGTGGGACTCACCGGTCAGCTGAACAGTCCGACCGGCATACTTACTAAAACCACAGCGGCCCCTTCCGCGCTTTTACGGGACGCCGGAGAGATCGTCTACTGACATTCGATCCCCGACAGCAAGCAGCATACCTGATGTTAAGTATTACTGCTGCTCATAGACCTTTGCAGTATCAAGGGTACAGCTAGGCTGCTCCCTACAACCAAAATACACCCTAGTTGGGCTTCGAGCTCTCTCGTCCGATCGATCGTCGATTTTCTGCGAGTGTGGTACTACCCTGGATGCACCGGAATACATTACCAGGATAAAAAGTGGAAATGGTCTACCTATGTGCTAATTTTCATTCAAATCTGTTCGACTGTTTATCTTCACAAGCTTCATCATCACATGAACAATTATTAAATTTGAATTTTATTACTGGACCGAAGCTGGTAAGATGGAAAAAATAAATTTGCTTCTACCATCATATTCAGGGTGGTCGGAGACTTCGTCGAACAATCAAATATTTGCAACGTTCTCACATTGATAGCCATAGGTAGGTAATATTATCCATGGCTGACGCAAAAGGAAATTGCATCTTATCGCCTACGCCGGTTGTGAATTATCTTGATAGCGATATTTAACACCATAATATCTCAGACTAAAGGATGGATAAAGATACATGGCAAACTTGAAATAAAAATAATTCATTAAAATTAATGTTGTATCACTTATAAAACACTAAGATCGTATAAGTAACACCTAAGTATTACCTAAAATTTTAATTTTATTTAGCTTCAATTAACATAAAAAAATCCGGAATACGGCAATCCGTAGGAGAACGGGTGTAACCGACATAGCCCGAAGAATTAGCACGTTGAAGTGGAAAGTTGGCACGTTGGAGTGGAAGTTGGCAATGGGTAGGCCGACGCTCGACGAACCGACAAACGTTGGAGAAGAAAGGTTCCCGAATGGCGACCACGAATCGGTACTAACTAGGTGGACTGACGACATTATCAAAGTCGCAGGAGACCGTTGGATGCAGTTGGCACAGGACCGTTGCAAATGGCATTCTCGTGGGGAGGCCTATGTCCAACAGTGGACGTGTACGGGCTGATGGATGGGTGGAACATAAAAAAAAATATGTTTCCTTTCTAAGGTAAGATACTTCTTCTATTCTCTAAAATTTATATCATCATCTAAAATTTATATCGACCCGGGCCAACACTATTTGATGCTGTTTGATTAACAATTGCATTCCCAAAGAGGGGTTCGAGTCCCATGTGTGACAATTATTTTTCGCTCGTAATCAAGATTTTATATAATTAACGGACACAAATTACACAGACTCAGCAACAATTTGTGGATCGCAGTCTTTTATTGCATGGGACTTGAACCCATGACATTGCCAGGATAGGTCGGCATCTTAACCGCTACGCCATTTGTGCAATCATTATAACAACATAAATAAAAGAATTAAAATATACAAGATATGACCACAACGGATTCGCGCTGAGCCTCAAAATGCCTTTATAAGAACTTAATGAATGGAATTTCATATAAGTAGTTTGGTTCAATTATTTCATATCGGTTAAATTGTTTGATAGCCAAAAATATTTTAATTAAATAATTCTACAATATCCTTATTAAGTCATTATGAAATAACCTTCGTTTAAATATTCCGAACGTCCTCTTGTTTCGCATTATATTTTTAATTATAAAAAGTAAATACGTATATGATTTATATTTGGAACGGAAGTTTAAAAAAAACGCATTAGATCTAACTTTTTAATATTCGTAACTGAAATCTCGCATGAATATTACGGACGGCAAACCTAATTACTTTTAATCTGATTCGAAATTGTAGCAGAGCTATCATAATTGGCAATAATTTATTCATGCCACTGAACTAATAATACAATAAAAATAAATTAAAAACTATTAATTAAAATTACCAAGAATTCCTTGTAGATGTCCACCTTTTACATTCAATTTTACTTCCAAACATTTTTTTCTATAATTTAATTATATAATAAACAGAGTGAAAACACAACTTCACATTTCCGGTAAAAAAAAATTCAAACTAAACACCAAAAGTTTTTAATTATCTTACATAGGCACTGTCATGTCACGGTATTCAGCCGAGTGACACGCGTTCAGAAATGCAATCAAATAACAAATGACGCGCGGCATCCCTCGCAGTAAGGGTTACTGTCGCGTCAAGGTTAATCCAATTACTTGACTAATAATAATACTTAGCCTCAGTGACATACAACAAATACGCCGAGGAAGTGAAAACGAGTATTTATCAATAGATTCCTTTAAACTTTAACGTACTAATCAATTATCCCACTGATATTATTGTTTTAATGATCTTTTCTTTATCATTATTTCCACAATTTACTAATAACTAAGTCACACAAAAAAATGTTTAATTGTAGGTTTTTAATTCTCTATGTTTTTAATTCTTTGTGTACAAACACAACTAATTCGTGACGTCATTAGGAAATTTAAAAAAACTGGAAAAATACTGTATTCGAATTGGATATGACTATTTAATCCCCCGTGTGGCGACGGGAATAGAATACAAAGGTCGTCACCCCTTACTTGCCCGTGGGAGTCGTAAAAATCAGCTAAGGGTCTCACCGGGAGATTGGGCAGCGGCTATCTCCCGGGAAACTTAATAACATCTACCGCGATCGCCAATCCGCTCGCCAAGCGTGGCGATTATGGCATTATTACCCCCCCAAAATAAATATGGAAAATGCACAAAAAGTCACGGCCCCCAGTCACGGCAGTTCCGCTGTTCCACGGGCTCATTTTGGTAGCGGGCCTGTTGGTGGCGGGGCAGGGGGTGCTAGGAATCTCCGGCCGCGATCCGGCTACCAAAAAAATCGACCCTTGGCCCTGGTAACACACAACGTTCGGACGCTTAGGACCGACGAGAGGGTCATCGAACTGGAAGAGGAATTGAGCAAAATACGATGGGACATTGTAGGATTATCAGAAGTGCGAAGAGAGGGGGAGGGCACGATAATCCTCCGGTCTGGAAATTTGCTCTTCTACCGGGAGGGAGATCACCCATCCCAAGGCGGTGTAGGGTTTATCGTTCGTAAGTCTCTCGTAGAGAACGTGGAGAGGATCGAAAGTGTGTCAACAAGGGTAGCATACCTTATACTCAGAATTACCAAACGGTATTCGTTGAAGGTCATACAGGTTTACGCACCGACTTCGACATACTCCGACGACGTAGTGGAGGCCTTATACGAGGATATCTCGAAAGCCATCCACACGTCCAAAACCCACTTCACGGTAGTTATGGGAGACTTCAACGCAAAACTAGGCAAAAGGACAGACGATGAGTTGATAGTGGGGCAATATGGATTTGGACAGAGAAACCAAAGGGGCCAAAAACTGGCCGACTTTTTGGAGAAGGAAGGCCTCTTCATGATGAATTCCTTCTTCAAGAAACGGCCACAAAGGAAGTGGACTTGGATTAGCCCTGATGGATCCACTAAAAATGAGATAGACTTCATCTTGACGGACAAACGACAAATATTCAATGATGTCTCTGTGATCAGCAGGATTAAAACTGGGAGTGATCACCGCATGGTTCGAGGCACATTGAATCTTCGTACGAAAGTCGAGCGGTCCCGCTTGATGAAGTCTACACTCCGACCTACACCTGTCCAATACCAGAACCCCGATAGCTTTCAACTCGAATTACATAATCGCTTCCAATGCCTGGAAGAGTGCGAATCTTCGAACGATATGAACAACAGGTTCGTGGAAACTGTCCACGCGGTCGGGTCAAAATTCTTTAAGGCCCATCGCGCTACTAGAACAAAAAAGCTTTCTGACCAGACTCTTCAACTCATGGAGAGGAGAAAGGAAATGACGGTACAGTCTTCAGCCGATTGGTCCGAACTCAGGCAGCTTAATAGACAAATCTCTAAATCTATGCGACGCGATATTCGCCGATTCAATACACTGCGTATTGAAGAGGCGATAGAGCGAAATCGAGGCTCCAAAGTGTTCGCACGAGATTTGTCTATTGGGCAGAGCCAAATGACTAAGCTGAAGATCGATGACGGTACTGTCATTTCATCCCAGAGTGAGATCTTGGGAGAGGTCGAAAGGTTCTATGGGCAGTTGTACAAATCAACCCTGAATCCTGTTGTCAGCTTGGTCCAAGACCCCAGATCCAAGCTAACTCGGCACTATACCGAAGAAATCCCGGACGTCAGCTTGTACGAGATCAGAATGGCTCTAAAACAATTAAAGAACGGAAAGGCACCGGGAGATGACGGAATTACCACAGAGCTCCTGAGGGCAGGCGGCAAGCCAGTTTTAAAAGCCCTACAGAAGCTGTTTAATTCTGTCATTCTCGGGGGCGACGTTCCAGAGTCGTGGACCAGGAGTGTGGTGGTGCTGTTTTTCAAGAAGGGCGATAAAACGCTCTTAAAGAATTACAGACCCATCTCACTCCTGAGCCACGTGTACAAATTGTTTTCAAGAGTCATTACGAACCGACTCGCGCGCAAGCTAGACGACTTCCAGCCGCCCGAACAAGCCGGTTTCCGAAAAGGTTATAGTACCATAGACCACATCCACACGCTACGCCAGATTATACAGAAGACCGAGGAGTATAATCGGCCTCTGTGTCTAGCGTTTGTGGACTATGAGAAAGCCTTTGATTCTGTCGAAACTTGGGCAGTGCTGCAGTCCCTTCAGAGGTGCCAAATTGACTATCGATATATCGAAGTGCTGAAGTGTTTGTATAAAGACGCTACTATGTCAGTCCGCATCCAGGATAAGAGTACGAAACCGATCCAGCTGCAGAAAGGCGTGAGACAGGGAGACGTTATCTCTCCGAAACTGTTCACCACTGCGCTGGAAGATGTCTTCAAGCTCTTAGACTGGACCGGACTCGGCATCAACATCAATGGCGAATACATCACTCACCTTCGATTCGCAGATGATATCGTAGTCATGGCAGAATCCCTGGAGGACCTTAGCACCATGCTCAATGACCTCAGCAAGGTCTCCCAACTAGTAGGGCTGCAAATGAACATGGACAAGACGAAAATCATGTCTAATGCCCATGTCATTTCTGTACCGGTCCTGGTTGGGAATGCGATTCTCGAAGTTGTCGATCACTATGTTTACCTAGGACAAACAGTTCAATTAGGTAGATCCAATTTCGAGAAAGAGGTCAGCCGACGAATCCAGCTCGGCTGGGCAGCGTTCGGGAAACTTAGGAGGATCTTCTCGTCTAATATTCCGCAGTGTCTGAAAACAAAGGTTTATAACCAGTGTGTGTTACCAGCGATGACTTACGGCACTGAAACGTGGTCTCTAAATGTCGGCCTCATAACAAGGCTCAAAGTCGCTCAGCGTGCTATGGAGAGGGCTATGCTCGGTATTTCTCTACGTGATAAAATCCGAAATACGGAAATCCGTAGAAGAACGGGTGTAACCGACATAGCTCTAAGGATTAGCACGTTGAAGTGGCAATGGGCAGGCCACATCGCTCGACGAACCGACAACCGTTGGGGAAAAAAGGTTCTCGAGTGGCGACCACGAATCGGACGACGCAGCGTAGGACGACCCCCCACTCGGTGGACTGATGACCTCATCAAGGTCGCAGGAAACCGCTGGATGCAGGTGGCACAGGACCGTTATAGATGGCATTCTCGTGGGGAGGCCTATGTCCAACAGTGGACGTTTACAGGCTGATGGATGGATGGATGGATGGATTTAATCGATATTCAACGCAGATATAACAAGTTCTTTCCGTATGGAGCGTTATGAATACAATATATTACTGCTTACTTGTACTTCTCATAAAATCGACTAAGAGATCTTCAGGAGAATGGAAACTTATGACATTAAAACTAACAAACCGTCTGTAAAGCGTGGCGATTTTTTTTTTTAATAAAAGCACCACCCTGAACTGAGACTTTACAAACATGCAATTAACGCAGACAAATTACACCCAAACCCAAACATCACTTCGTGGATCGCACAAAGTATTGTCCTGCGTGAGAATCGAACCCACGGCACTGTCATGGAAGGTCGGTATTTTAATCTCTACGCCATCTGAGCAGTATATTATTATCTCTTCAGCGAAACCTGAGTACAAGTTTTAATTTTTTTTTCTCAATGATTACAAATCCATCCAGCAAGATACTATAAAATCGACCACTAACGACAAGAATTTACTAAACTAAATCTTTCACTAAGTATGTATTGTATACTAAACGTATGTGTAATCCACTACTGGACTAAATATTAATGGTGCACACACGTTTAGTTACTAAATTACTCTGTACTCGACTGAAATACTAATGTATTCCGAACAAGTACGAGTATATAGAGATATCTTCGTCGATATCGAAACAATAGAATCGATCCAAGATATATCATCACGAGACATTACTTTTATTGTATCTATTATGAGTTAGTGGCACAGGATCGCTCGTAAAACCGTATTAAGAAGGCGAGGCGACTTTTATAGTCTGTGCCACGACAATTGACTTGAAACAATATCGCGATCAAAATAACTACTGTGTGTTGTCAACATACAAATTAATTAACTTTAGAAAAATAGATTACTTTAACTTTTTAGTCATCGTATTTTTTTATTGCTTAGTGGCAAACGAGGAAGTAGCACACCTGATGGTAGGTAAGTGTTTCTGCCGCCCATGGATCTTTGCAATACCAGGGGTACAGCTATGCCTTTGCCTACCAATGAAAATCCCAAACCCTCCCAGAAAGTTGGGCTGCAGGCTCTCTCGCTCACTACTTGTCTACCTCTTACTCTTCTACCCTCGTGCATATTGCAAATATATTTGGCAATAGTTTTACAACCGCGCTTATAGTTGAGATGATTATGACTATGATGAAGATACCTTTTGGAATTATGGTATTAATTCAAATTGGAAATTTAAGCAACAGTTATACCATGTTACTTAAGCTACATATTGACGTTAAAACCATATAACAATAATTGCTTGAAAAAAGCATACACAGCAGGTCCTAATACGAACAACCGAAGACTAAGATCGGGTACCGGTGGCCCGCTCGCACGGCGAAGAGAGGTGTTTTTGCAGGGGTGGGTGTATGGGGTCGCGCGCCGCCTCTTCCGTCGCCCCGGACCGATTTGGCGTGGCGTGACCACCTCAATAGGCCGGGCAAAAAAGGGCCCTAATACGAAATTCAAACAAAGACCATAGATAATACAATGACAGACTCGATAATGGGTTATTATTTATCCTTCAAAATCTTTCTTATTTTTTGCGGTTCTGTTGGTCCATTCGGACAGCTAAAAGGAACAAAGCCTATACAGTCAAGTTTTATACAATTTTAGTCCCAAATTATTAACACTTCTTCATATTCAATAGCTTATTCAGAAGGACGCTGAAAACTGAACTAATGATTCGTCTAGGAATTTGGAATTTTGGACAAAATATGAAAATACATCATCATCATCAACTTGCTCTTATCCCAATCTATTTGGGGTCGACGCAATATGTCTTCTCCTTCCATACAACTCTATCAGACGTCATCTCTGTGGTCACTCCTTCTCTATCCATGTCATGTTTCACGCAGTCCATCCATCTTTTCTTCGGTCTACCCTTACCCCTTAAGCTTTCAACATTCATACTTAAAACTTTCCTCACAACATTACTTTCATCCCGTCTCATCACATGTCCATACCATGTCAATCTTTCACTCTTTAACTTTTCCGTCACTGGCGCAACTTGCAAAATATGAAAATACATGTAACCATTATTATATCATATTCACTACACTTCAGCACTTTATCTGTTTTATATTACATAAAATACCAGCAAAATTATACAATATAATACGCACCCATAGCCCACCAATAAAATAAAAAAATTAAAAAAAAAAAAAGGATAGTACCATACTCTCGCAGAAAATCGACGTCTGAGCAGTGGCACTGTGCTTCGTTCGGTGAGAGAGCTGGCAGCCCAACTTTCTGGGTAGATTCGAGGTTTATTATTGTTAGGCAGCGGCCTAGCTGTATCCCTAGTATTACAAAGGTCCATGGTTGACAATAACACTTACCATCAGGTGTGCTGATTGCTCGTTTGCTATCAAGAGCGATAAAAAAAATTATAATCCAAGAGCGCTCCATGACATTTCAAAATTGCCGCCAAAAGTTCCTTTACCATTGATACGACATTTGAAATTGAACACACGTCAATTACAGCGTTCATTGAAACGATTAACTATAGTGTCCGTGACAAAATGTAATGTAATTGTGTGGTAGGTTACTGGATGATTGTCATCAGGTGGTTTTAGTTTCAAATCATTTACTTTAAAATAAAATAAAGGTCTCAACTGCCTAGTGACCACAACATATGTTGAATTTGGCAGTTAATTATATAATGAGGGCATCTCACTGGAGCTAATATGGACTAAACATGTATCCAATAATATTTACGAAAACATAATTTAAAAAAAATGACGAGCCCGCTGAGTTTCTTGCTGGAACTTCTCAGTTTGTGGCGGCTTTCCGATCCGGTGGTAGATTAATTTTATAAAAAAAAAGAAGATTGACAACATGTAAGTGCCCTTATAGGGCTTATGCCTAATAAATGACTTGATTTGATTTAAATGTGTCATATTTTTCATTGACAAAATTAAATACAGGTACCTCTTATACTCGTTCCAACCATTTATTTTACTTTTGACACATGCTTTAGGACGTAACTGTTTCATTATACGCAATTATTAACTTTGAAACGAGTGAACAGAGAAATATATAAACTGCCCAATAATATTTATATATCTTAATTATTACCCACTAAATACATTAATATGCCGTAAATAGCTCTATTCATAAAATTTAAGTGATAATTCATTTCCGTTATAAAAAAGTTACGTTCTATCGCATCTAGTGACAGGATCAAAAGTATTCGGTGCAAACTAATGAATCGCAAATAATCGATTACACTTATTTGCAGTTAAGTCAGCTGACAACTGAGTTTTGAATTGTTGTAATAGACAACACGTTAAAATTGTATCAGGGAGATATAAAAATCTTCTCATCATACCTATAACATGAAATAAAACAACCAAAATATTTTAATATTATTTTATTATAACGAATCGTCGGATTCTTCATACGAACTCGAATCGTCGCTTGAATCATCTGCAGTGTTTATTATTAACTCTTGTGTAGGTATGTTGTCAAATTCAATTTCCCGATCCCAATCAGAGAATATTATATTTTTTGTCTTGTTGACGACACTCGCCCAGTTTTCAGGCGTCACACTAGCACATGCGTTTTTTAAAAGTTCAAGCATTTTATTTGCTGTGAAAGGAGGAGTTGTATTGTTTCTTGCGGCGTGTCCTGTGACTTGTGCCCAGATCATTTCAATTGGATTATATTGACAGTGGTACGGAGGAATTCTGATTACAACATGCCCATATTCTGCTGTCATTTCGTCGATGACATATCGTTTTGGCTGCTTTTTAATATTTTAAGTAATTCTACTTTTAGTAGGGATTCGTCCACATCTTCCCCATTATCATGAAGCCAGTTTATAATCTCGTGTTTTTTGTTGGCCTGTGTTGGCATTTTATTAATTTGGCGAGAGTGATAGGGTGCATTATCAATAAATATTGTTGATGGCTCTTCAAGTGATGTAAGCATTTCTCTGAACCACTTTTCATACACGTCCGCATTCATCTCCTCATGATAGTCTCCTGTTTTTTTTCATTTGAACGCTAACAGAGCGTCTGGTACAAATCCCTTTGTAGTTCCCGCATGGCAAATGATAAGGCGTTCACCTTTCTCCATTGGCACTGCAGAAGTAGAAGCAGCAGTATCGTCAGTCCAACCTTTTGGTATGGAATGATTGGCATTGAGCCAAGTTTCATCTGTGAAAACGACATTCGACCAGTTTTCTATTTTCTTCGCTTGTCTTAAAAATTCACAGCGAGACAAGGCTATATCACGACGTTCCATTAAAATTTTTCTTTTGTCGGATTTCTTATACAAGAACCCGATTTGGTGCAGCACCTTTGACAAAGAAGATTTTTGACCACGAAACAAGCCACAATTTCGTACTAATTTTTTCAAAGTAGGAATCTCTTTGCTTGTGTAATAATTGTATATATGACGACGAATAGCATCAGTATCAAAACTGTCATTTGCGGTCACTTTACTGGGCTGACGTTTTTTCTTAGGCGTAGATAGCTTGTTCTGTTCAATACCACTACTACCATAGGCTTCTTTAGTGATTTTCGCCACCGTTGGAGCACTAATACCTAATTCTGCTGCAACACGGTCTCTAACTTGGGTTACTGGTATAAGGAATCCGCCATTGCGGCTTTCCTTTTCAAAAAATTCACGAAGCCGCAGCACTAAGTCTGGATTGTCCTTTAAGCACTATACCTTTCGGCATTTTGCAAGTAAAATCTTACTGGGAGGAACGATACGCTCAACTCAATCAAAGTAAGAACAATGAAATCAATACGGTGGAATATAAATACTCAACACAGCGTATGAAAATTATGAAAGAGCACTCAGCGAACAGAAATGTGACTAGCACGGGAGTCTTGTTGCGAGTGACAGACAACACAACAAAATGGCGTCGCCGGCGCGCCCTTCAGTGTTGCCAATTCGGCTTAAAAAAAGGGGTAGGCTGGATGAGAAAATTAGTGATTTACTACCGCAGACGAGGGCGCCATTGTCTCTAAGTAAAGTTTGGAGCAGCGGACCCCGCTTAATGGAAAAATGCTTCATAAAGTAGTTATTTTTTTATTTTGCAAAGTACAAAGTAAAATATTTTGGGAGGACTGAATTAGTGGGTATGCAAAAATTAATGTGCCCAAATAACAAATATATTTACAGAAGTGAAGTTTTTAAATAATATGAAATATGTATTTAAGCAAAAATAAAATATCCGTGTTAAATCGATTAAAAGTTCTTCCTGACTAAAATCGATTATTACAAAACATAGTATCCGTAATACATTGGTACAACACTAATTGATCAGAATTCGACCTGCCAAAAGTAAAATAAATGGTTGGAACGAGTATAGTTTATAGTGATTTAGTTATGTCACAGACTACCACGATGGTCCAAATAGAGTTGTGATATACATAATATTAAAGTCATTGTAACCATTTAAAATACTCCGTATTCTATTTACTGAAATTTAGCATTTAATATGCTTGATTATTTATAAAAACCCAATTACAAGCGAAAAATAACAGGGTTGTGTCATCGTTTAATACAATTCTAACTGCAAAGTTTGAGTATTAAGTCCTGTACAATGTGTAAACAATGTCGGGTAGATGGCACACGTCTTCTTAAAAGACGAAAATATAATACGATGCAAGAATTGAATTTCCTACAATAGTTCAGGATGGTGTAAGTGGCAGCACGATTGGAACGGACTCCGTATACTATTTTTTTTTAATTGTCTATAATGTGTAGCTAGCACACAATCTTGCTATTTCAGCCATTGTCTGTACTCTAAGGAAACGGAAAAAATACTAATACAAAAAAGGCAACTCAATTCCGACGAATCGATCGGGCTGCGTCGCTAAGTAGCGATTGGCTAGACTTCTTGGTGAATAAACTCTGTACAACATCACGCTTCGTTTGCAATGAACTATGTATTATTTAAAAATTAACAAAAATTTTATACTAATGTAAAAAAAAGCAATTAATAGGACTAGCGCGTAATGCGAAATAAATGACAAGGTTTTTTGGCGGGTACGGGTAAAATGTCATGTGACGGTCGCAAATTATATTCACTTAATTATTTTAAGGTGATTATTAAATAATTTTGATTTTTATTAATCTTTGGCATTTTAGGGCAGGAAAAGTACTGAAGTGTTGTGAATATGACAGTGGTTGACGTTAATTATGTCCTGCCAAAATTCCCAATGAAAACTTTCAGTGAAGTGCTATGTTTTTAACTTTCAATGGAGTGTTGTCTTTACTAAAGTTGACGGTTCGACTTACTGACAAACAGTGAAAGTTGCCAAAATTAAAAGAAGAAGACAACAATCTTCGTTTTTGACGCTATGCCTCTTTACTTAGCGACGAAGAGTTACACGTTTCGGATGTGCTCAGTATAACATAGAGATATGAGAGCGTGATTGGAGTATATCATTATACCATATCATCACGCCATATCCCTTGCAGGGTAGGCAGAGAGAACAGAGTGCCAGAGAACTCTATCTCTGCATAATACTTCACTCGCTTCCTCAACATTCATAATTCTCTTCATACACGCTCGCCGGTTTCGGAGACTCTTGACTCCACCTTCCTTCAGTACATGACCGATCTGGTCTAGGTAGGTTAGTCTCGGTCTCCCTCGGTACCTACATCCTTCCACTTTCGCATTGTATATCTTCTTAACCAGGCGTTCGTTCGGCATTCTTGCCACATGTCCGAACCATCGGAGCATTCCCTTTCGCATCTTTACACCAATACTCTCTTTCATACCTACTCGTTCTCTTACGTCGTCGTTACGAATGCGGTCGGTCAGCCTAAATCCACAGATTTCCCGAAGAGATCGCATTTCGACCGCATTAATTTTACTTTCATACTCTTTTCTGCATACCCAACTCTCGCTTTCATACAGTAATGTTGGGACAAGCACTGCGTTATGTATTGCTACACGTGCCTTCTGGCTGAGGTGGTGGCTGCCGAGAAGTTGCCCCAACGCTCCGTTCACTCTATTTCCCGCATTCACTCTTCGCTCTATATCAGTGGTGTACCTTCCATCTCGGCTAAATCCACATCCAAGATATACAAATTCATCCACTTGCTCTAGTACATCATTACCTATTGTTACTCTTACATATGTTCTGGCTTCATCTCTTTCAAAGACCATTATTTTGGTTTTGCTCACATTCACGCGTAGACCCCTTTTCTTACAATCTTCTGTCATTGTGTCGACTAGGGTCTGCAGGTCAGTCGCTGACTGTGCCAGCAGGACTGCATCATCTGCATAAAGCAGAGCAGTGACCACTGAGTCGCCCATCTGGACTCCCACATTCATATCGTTCAACCTTTGGAGACATTTATCCAGATATATGATAAACAGCCTGGCTGACAGAACGCACCCCTGCTTAACGCCGATATTGACGTCAAACCAAGGCGACATTCCATCATCCAGCCGCACACAGGCTCTACAGTCCATGTAACTGGACTGCACAGCCTGTAGCAGTTTACCGCTAATACCATACTCCGGTAAAATGTCCCAAAGTTCCTTTCGTACAACCGTGTCAAATGCTCTCTCCAGATCCACAAAACTGCAGAAAACCCTCTGACCTAGAGCCAGATGCTTCTCCACAATGTTGCGCAGAGAGAACACTTGATCCATGCATCCCCTTCCACTCCTGAAACCTCCTTGTGTCTCACACAGTAAACCATCTGACACCATCCTCATTCTCCTTTCAATAATTTTACCATACACTTTTTGACTTTTTGATTTTTGATTGGAGTAAAGGACATATTATGAACGAAATAGCTATAATTTTACATATTAGGCCTGATGCTTTTAGGTCTGACGTCTTTACCATAAAGGCATGCGAGAGCTTAACCTAAACCTAGGACAGTCTTGACGGAAATAAATTTTTATACCAGCTGTATCAAAATAAGATAAATCTCAAAGGTCTATCATATTCAACAAAACCATGCTTAAAAAATATGTAATATTACGTTGTTTTGGGGTCGCAGTTCAAGGCAACAGCGATATAAATAGTCTTATCAGTAACCCAGTATAACTTAATCAGACATTTATAACATTTATACTATATATACCAAGTACCCCCCACGGGATAAATGTAATTTATTTAGTAATCTATTTCTCAATTACTGAGACTTATCATTTGATATGTTAGATTATTTATTCAATAGATGGCGTGTGGACGTCTCCATAAAGACGTAGGATACAGGCGAATACGTCATTATACGTGGGCGCACACTCGTCTAAGCGAAAATCTAAGATTGGAACTGATTCTCAGTTGACGTAGGTTCAAATCCCATGTGTCGCAATCATCTTTTACTTATTTTTATTTATCTCAAGTTTAGCAAATCAGTTGTCGACTTTAAATTACTGAAATTTAGCATTTAATATGCTTAATTATTTATAAAACCCGATTACGAAGTGAAAAATGATGTCACAAGCGGGATTCGAACCCGCGCCTATTGGGATTCCGGCCCAATCGTGCTGCCACTACACCCAATAGGCGCGGGTTCGAATCCCGCTTGTGACATCATTTTTCACTTCGTAATCGGGTTTTATAAATAATAATTAAGCATATTAAATGCTAAATTTCAGTAATTTAAATAACAAGGTTGTGTCATCGTTTAATACAATTCTAACGGTAAAGTTTTAAGTATTAAGCCTATAAACAATGTGTAAACATTGTCGGGTAGATAGCATACCGTCACCTTAAGACGTAAATATGATACGAAGTGAAATTTGCATGTCCTACAATTAGTTACGGTGGTGTAGTGGCAGCACGATTGGGCCGGAATCCCATAGGCGCGGGTTCGAATCCCGCTTGTGACATCATTTTTCACTTCGTAATCGAGTTGTCGACTTAGTAGTAGTACAGACTGGCTAGTCTGTCAGCAAGTAAAGTCATCGACTTTAGGAGAGTGGATAGTTTCTAACTGAAAGTTTTCTCTCACTAAACTATTGCTTTTACTGCATCATACTACACAAGCATTTGTCCACGACTTCATCCACAAAATAATCATATGTTAAGCCCATAAATATCATTTTCATTATTTATGTTGTAAAGTGAAAAACATCAAAGCAATATCGGCCCCTATTTTTATACCCTTGGAGAGTAATATATCCGCTGAGGGATTGAATCTCAGAATATTCCATTCTATCAAGTCTACATCAGAAATATATGACATTGTCTAGTATTTATTTATACTAATTTTTGATCAATAAAAAATATCGCTGCTAAATTTGATACCCTATTTTACACCCTTAGAGGATGAAAGTAATAAACTAATCGCTCGGGTTAAGGGAACGCACCTATACTACATGACTCATCATCATTCTCCTGGTCTATTCTCAATTACTTGAGGTCAACACAATATGTACTCATCTTCCATCTTACATAGTGGGTAAAACCTTTTCTAAAGGTATTTATTAATGATGTAAACCGTTTCTGCCTGAACAAGAGAATGTAATAATTTTCGACGGATATGGATTTTATTTAATATTTTGATTATTTTTTTATTATTCTTTTTTAGTAATATTGTGACTAACGTTTTAAATATAACGCATATAACATCTTTGCAAGTGAAGGAAAGCTCGAAACAAAACCCTATACCACGCCTGACCAGCGTGGTGTAATAGGTTAATTTAGCCCATCATGGAGGAGGCTCGAGCTCAACAGTGGGACATGTATGAGCTGAGATGATAATGATGAATGTTTTAAATAAGAGTAGAGAAGGCTCTAATGTTCAAGTCGCAATAAATATATTTTTATTTCTGATATATATCTCCTTTGACATTAAACATTCTGCTTTAGTAGTGATAGGGGCCATATTGCTGACAGTTTTCCGTTTATAACCGCCCGTCCATCTAAGGTATTTAGTACCACACTTTCGCCAAAAATTCATGCCTGAGCAATGGCAATATGCTGTTGCGCTTCGTTCGGTAAGCAAGAGATGCGGCAGCGCAACGTTCTAGGTGGGATTTGATTGATAGTCGCTGCCTAACTGTACCCCTGGTATTGCAATAGTCCACAAGGGGCAGTAACAGTTACCAGCAATAAAAACAATATGTGTTACTAGCTTTTGAACGCGACATCGCCCGCGTAAAAGGTTACTTTCCTAAAATTTTTCATCCCCTAATTTTATTAAGGGTAAATTTTTAGAACGTGTTAATGTGATATTTATTTATATCTAATCAATAGCCTAAAAATAAGTTTCAAGCTTCTGACTTTAAAATTGACGATACTTCCTTACAACTTTCTTTACAACCTTTTTTTGCATTAAAAAGTAGCCTATATCCTTTATCAGGCTCTAGACTATCTGTGTACCAAATTTCATTTAGATCGGTTCAATAGTTTTGGCGTGAAAGAGCGACAGAGACAGACAGAGTTACTTTCGCATTTATAATATTAGTAAGGATTTAATGTAAAGCCAGTGCTTAAATTTTCCGCAACAGTAAATGGTAACTTAAATGAGTGTCTTTGGATGTATATGGTACTTACTTGACATTAAGCTGCCTCTGTATCAATAATTTCTTCTCGATCTGTTCTATAGGGAACTGTGGCACTTCGTATGGTGCTGACAGCTCATTGGGGAGCTCCCGAGGGGCTTCTGCGCCCACCGCACTCGTGGGACTCTCGCTACCTGTAAAGTTTATATGGATTACATATTTTTTGGCAAATTAACAGGAAACCTGGGTGCACAGATGCCGTTGTGGTTAAGACCTCGACCTGCCGTGCCAGTGTCATGGGTTAAAATCCCATGCAGGATAGTAAGGAGACGACAGTAGGAGGCAGAGGGAGGGTTGTTTTGATTCTGGGTATAATTTTTGTTCGTTAATTGGAAGTTTGTAATGTCCTCCGAAATATAAGGATTTTATCTGTAGTGCGTTTTGTCTTAAAAAATAAAAGACTGAAATTAGACAATTAATTTATGTTTTTTTTTTATATAAAGTAATTTTAGATAATATCGCAAAACTAAACGCAGAAGTGCGTGGAATCAACAAAACAACCTCTTAAAAATTGTTTTGTTAAATTATCTGTCATTTTTCTTAAATCATCATTTTATTTATTTTTAAATGATAAACTAAAAAATATTGTTCAACACCTATCGTTGTTTCCGTGTGGTGACGGAGTAAGAATACAATTCACTACCCTCTATCCTACCCGTGGGTGATCGTAAGAGACGACTAAGGGATATAAAATGCATACAACATCTATGCAAGAGAAGGAAAACTCGAAACAAAACCCTATATCAACACGTCTGAACAGCGTAGTATAGTAGGTCAAATGCCCTCCCATTATGAAGGAGGCTAGAGTCCAACAGTGGAACACCTATAAGCTGAAATGATGATGACCTATCGTTGCGATTAACCATACATATACTTATTATCATCATCTCATTTCATATACCGAAGTCCCACTGTTGGGCTCGCGCCTCCTCCAGATCATCATCCTGCTCTTATCGTAATTACCTACTTGTGGTCGAGGCAATATGTACTCTTGCTCCATCCTTATGACCGTGCCTCTGCCTAACATCAGCCCTTCGTAATAATGTAATTGCTGACCAAACAGCATCAGATGAAGTTAGTTCAGGTCGATATAAAGCTGGAAAAGATCGGATTCCGGTAGCCCGCTCGCTGGTCGAAGAGAGGCATATTGCGGGGCGGGTCTATGGGGTCGCGCGCCGGCCTATTCTGTCGCCCCAGACGGATCTGGCGAGATGTGACCAGACCATAGCACGCCGCGAAACAAAAAAAAAAGCTTAGCCGTCTTTTACGATATGTACGAGTATGTATGTGTATTGTAGTATTCGTAGCCACTACCACACAGCAACGAGCTTCTTCCTTAATAGCAGGGAACTCTGATCAAACTGGTTGGTTTAGAGTTTTATTTATAGTTTTCTTTGTCTTGCATAGATGTTACCTGCATATGATATACCTCATTGATCTTTTAGGACACCCAAGAACAAAAGAGAGGTTGGTAAAATGTATTCTCTTCAGTACACGGAATATCCTATTCCAAAAAAGTTCATATAATAACCCTAAATAAGCAAATAAAAGATATACGTGGGTTTTGGGACTCCACGAAGCTCTCACGTCTATTCGAATGCGGTTGAGAAATCATAACCATTCAAAAATAATACTTTTATCATAAAGTGTAGTAAGTCCTCTACTCTTGCTGTACCGGCATTAATAAAAATAAGAAGCCTAAAAACGTGTTCAGACCATAGGCTACCAAATAAAAACAACAGAAAAAGCCTATTTATGTATGTTGAAATCGATAATAATAAAAATAAAATAAAATAAAAATCCTTTATAACCTGCCAAAAAATCAACAGAAAAAGTATGTTATTCATTGCTTTGTTTGCATTTCCTCTATAACTTAATGTAAATTATATGTGAGTCAAACTGGTAGCGGTTATTAATTCATTATTAAGTTAATTACGTTTAATTATTCTACATTTATCCTTTAAAAACTATTCGCAATGAAACTCCCAAATAATTTATATAAAAAAATAATTTCATCATCTAACACCCGATAACCCTAACCCCTTCAACGATACTTAGTTGAGTAGAGCTGAGTGGTATATGACCACTAATATGCTCTGGACCTTAGTTTCTTGCCAAAATATTTTTAAAACCCTCAAACTATAATCGCCAAAGCGCGTCTCAAACGTGACAATTAAAGACACTCCCTTTATGGAGCGGCCTATGATCAACAATGATCATCGGATAACTGATAAATAGACATGCATATAAATAAAAAAAAACATAATTACGTCGCACATCCTGAACTGGCGCAGTCTCCTGACTTTCAGAAGGCCTCCTCACATGCCAAAGATCTTTATCAAAACTATACATTATCACAAGGCACACAATTCACAGTAGGTACACTGTTAATCGCAATAACAGCTGAACTTTTTACATAATTATCATATAAGGTTATCGCAAGTTCATTTATTAACACGGTTATAATAAACGTCCATTCACATCGGAGTGTCGAGAACTAATGAGGATAGTATTCCAAATTTGAAATCATATGTATTGAGTACTCGTTTGACCGGAAACTGTTGTTATACGATGTTGGTTTTTAATATTACATCTTTTTGTGTAATAACGAAGCAACACAATAACACGTTTATTATGATTAAAATTCAAGAATGTTAATGAGTTATTTACATATTAATAATGTGAATCGATCCACAGTTTGTATACAATGTTTCAAAGACACACAGCTATTCGCAACAATTAACATGGTTACAAGATTACGTAGGAATAATATTAGTAATGGTGATTAAGATTTTTAATGTTTACGCAAGTATTAAACATATGAAATAAAAGTACCTATAAGTATAGTGTGACAGGAGTAGTCTTCATGAAGGACTGTCCTCTTGTGAACATGAAGGTTGGAAAAGTGTTCGAAACATTGGCAAGGTTAAAATCAAATAGGATGTGAAATTAATTTTATATCTTAATGGTGATAGTTTGATGTGTGGTAGCGGTTACGATTACTACCAACCCTTACTTTGCTCGTGGATGTCGTAAAAGACTACTAAGAGACGGGCCAACTCTATCTGATGCCGTTTGGTCAACAATTACATTCCCGAGGAGGATTGGGATCTGGCAGGCGGCCGGTAATAAAACTATTGCCAATAACTTTTACAATATGTACTATGAAAGAAGAGTACATATTGTATCGACCCCAAGTAATTAGGATAAGAGTAGGAGAATGATAATGATGAAAGATGGTGATAGTTTGGCCGTGCAATGAATTTTATTTATGTAAAAGTACACGTTTCTAGTGGCAGTATACATTACTTGTTGATAAAGCTGCGCAGATGGTGTAGCTGATAACACTATTGATCTACCGTGCCAGTTCTAAGAATTCTATTCCCACGCAAGACCTTTGTACGACCCATAAATTTTTGTTCTGTGTTTGGATACCATATGTGTGCGTGTGTGTGTATTGTATGTTTGTAAAGTGTCACGCAATACAAGAATTGTTTCCCCAGTGCACGGTGTGTGTCTTTAAAAAAAAAACAATGCATACATGATCATCGTGTTTTGATTTTAGCTACCTATCAGTAAATTGTTATAAATATTTTGTATCTCTGCAAGGTGTTGTTTTATTATATAAATAGTATTAGCAATGAGATGCCTTATGTGGTGACAGATTAATAATATAAGTCATCATCCCTTAACCATGAACGTCATACAAATCAGCCAAGTTTAATGGTCAACAGCGCTTTTCTGAGCAATTTATAACAGTAACTGCTATCGCCAGCCACTTCCCGCGTGGCTTTTATGACATTGACTTCGTGGTGTGACCATTAATAGCATTGACTTCCTTGTGGGGAGGCCTATATCCAATATTAGACGATCATTATCCTACTCTTATCCCATTTTCTTGGGGTCGATACAATATGTACTCTTCGTTCATAGTACATATTGTAAAAGCTATTGACAATAGTTTTACGACCGGCCGCCTGCCAGACGTCAACCTTCCTTGGAAATGCAATTGTTGACCAAACGGCATCAGATGGAGTTGGCCCAAGTCGTTATAAGGCTCTTAGTCGTCTTTTACGATATCCACAAGCAAAGTAAGGGTTGGTAGTATTCATAGCCGCTACCACACAGTAGCCTATCAGCCGCTACCATATATGATAGGCTAATAATGATTATGAACATAATGAATATGATACTTTTACCTAAAGACAATATTCTCGAAGAGCCTAAGGCGGCAATGCTAAATGTATCCCCGTACCGTCCAGCCTTGGGTACAAAATTTAGAAAAACATAGTTATTGAATGATATGGTTTAACGTTGTCGTAAGGATATCAACTCATGTTTACAGAAATCATCACCATGCAACAATACCATCACAAAGGGCCTTGGAACTCAATGATTACATTTGTGTTAGGAAATAGTTTGCAGATGATTTTGTTCAAACGAGACTTATATTAATCTCTCTGAATAATGACCGAAAACATTACGCGGCCACTTTAGTTTGTGAGTTAAACTGAAGCGCTCAGTAACAGTTTATAAAACCACAAAGTATAGATACAAGGAGTCCGAACGGTATAGGCTTTTCCATATTATTCATGGACACAATAATAAACCCATATCTTAGTTCTCTTTTCTGCCACTGGCTGCGCTAGAGTTTAGGACGTACCGATGCTATTATTGTTATTACACGCGTTGGTTCGCGAATGTTGAATTTAATTTAATTAAATATAAAATTCCAGAGCTGTCAATAACAACAAAAAATTCCAGAGCTGTCAATAGCAATAAAACTTCCCGCGTAAGGATTTAAACTTCTTGAAAAGTGGCGCGCTCTACCGGCAAAAATCCTGTCCCTTAAATTGAGACCATTTGTTCAACATTACGTTTGGACTCCTTGTATCTATACTTCGTGTATAAAACATTCGACCTAAATATTAAGTACTCTATGTACAAACATAGTAATGGCTGCAATGGCGGCGGTGGCGGAAAACAGCTGAGCGTGACGTCACAGCCCGCACCGCCTTGTTAGTCTACCGATGTGTTGACCCTACAAAGTAGGTACATACTATTTATAGAATCACATTATTTTCTTACATGTAGTTGGATGGAATAACCTTGTCTAGCCTTCAAGGTAATGGTGAATACATTTTTGTTAGCCACGCCAATCTCTATACGACGCGACGTAATCTAAATATACTTAGCGTCACAGACCAGAATAATTACCATATAACTATGGGCAAAAACCATACCAAACCATGGTATAGATTAATTTCCCTCACCCTCAAAATGCGAATTTTATTTTGTTTACTTTTTTCATGCATATGTATGTGTCAGGAACATCGAAAAGATTTTACAATACTTTTTGTCTAAAAAAGGATGCAAGACTATAATATATTCATAGTCTATATTCTTACAATAATAACACAATGTGTTATTATTCTATGTCTATATTATTATGAGCTCTGAGGTCCGTGTTATGTGGAAGTAAAAATTATATACCAAAATGTCTGTTAAACCTATTTACTTTTTTGGTAATAATATAGTGATTTTTAATATTTATTTTGAATCATCATCATCATCTCAGCTCATATATGTTCCACTGTTGGGCTCGAGCCTCCTCCGTAATGGGAGGGCAATTGACCTACTATACTACGCTGGTCAGACGTGTTGGTATAGGGTTTTGTTTCAAGTTTTCCTTCTCTTGCATAGATATTATATGCGTTTTATATCACGTAGTCGCCTCTTACGATCACCCACGAGTAAGATAGGGGGTGGTGAATTGTATTCTTACTCCGTCACCACACGGATTTTTATTTTGAATATATTTGACAAAAAAATAATATCTTAAAAACATTATTATCATCCAGCTCTTATCCCAATTACTTAGAATCAACGCAATATGTACTCTTCTTGCATCCAAATTTTCACAGTTTTACGACCGGCCGCCTGAGAATGTAACTATC
This sequence comes from Lymantria monacha, assembly GCA_905163515.2. Lineage (NCBI taxonomy): Eukaryota > Metazoa > Arthropoda > Insecta > Lepidoptera > Erebidae > Lymantria > Lymantria monacha. The sequence goes on from LR991100.1 coordinate 27,513,898, forward strand.
GTCCAGACGGCATCAGATGTAGTTGGATCAGATCGATGTAAAAGCTCTTAGTCGTTTCTCATGACACGTGCAATGTAAGGGTTCGTAGTATCCGTAGCCAGCACACTATTAAATTATCCTAACAATATATGTGTATAAAAAATATAAGAACCTCATTGTTGCATTATTAGTGAACTAGTGTTATGTTTCTATTTCGACTAGGGTTATCAACAATTTGTATGAAAAAAAAATATTTAGTAGAAATTTTATAGATGGCGAAACTATTTTTGGCCGCTATGGGAGTATACGCGGTAAGAAGTCTGCGAAACGTTCTGCTGACTTCGCAACGACGCAATAAATAACACATTATTTTTTCTTACATCCTAAAAGGCAAAGGTAAGTATTGGAGATTTAAATAAAATTGGTGGATATAAGTTTACAATACCTAATCAATAACACACAGCAAACTCTTTTAAGCAAAATGATTAGTACATTTGGAGATAAAAATCAATGTGTATGTATATATTTATCGTATGTACTCCAAAACGGCTGGAATGGTTTTGATGAAATTTCCAATCAAATCTTCAGATTCGCCCAGAAAGTAAAAATTTAGTAGCGTTCAGATAAATAAAGAAAGGCTTTTAATTCTTTTTTTCTTTATTACCTTTTTAATTTTTATTTTCATTTTAAGCTGTGTGGTAGCGCCTTCGAATACTACCAACCCTTACTTTGCTCGTGGATGTCGTAAGAGACGACTAAGAGCCTTATAAGGCTTGGGCCAACTCCATCTGATGCCGTTTGGTCAACAATTACATTCCCAAGGAGGACTGAATTCTGGCATCCGGCCGGTCATAAAACTATTGCCAGTAACTTCTACAATATGTCCTATGAAATAGTAGTACATTGGTACCAAGTATTTGGGATAAGAGTAAGATAATAATGATTTCATCTTTCTAGATATGAACTAGGTAGTTTCATATGAAGCTGACAGAAACAGCTAGTTTAAAATAAATAGAGAAAAGATTTCATCGTGAAGGTAACCAAAATAATTGCTCATATATTTAGCCATCAATGGCGGTATACCAATCAAAGTGATATAGAAGTTCAATTCTTATAGTGGAGGAGGTTCAAGCATATAAAAGGAAGTTTGAAAGTTGCGCCAGTGATGGGAAAGTTAAGGAGTAAAAGGTTGATATGGTATGGTCATGAGAGTAATGTTGTGAGGAAAGTTTTAAGTATGAATGTTGAAGGCTTTAGGGGTAAAGGGAGACCAAAGAAAAGATGGATGGATTGCGTGAGGCATGACATGGATAGTCTAGGACTGACTGCAGAGATGACGTCTGAGAGGACTGTATGGAGGAAGATGACATATTGCGTCGACCCCAAGTAATTGAGATAAGAACAAGATGATGATGATATAAGCCGAGATGAATTATCATTGTAATGTGCCCAGTAAATCGTTGTAGAAGTTTCTAGATATTAGGTATCTATAAAATAAATAATAAAACAAAAAATAGATAGATTAGATTAGAAATATTATATACATAGATATGCAAACAGATCATCAAAGACGATGTTAGAAATTATAATCTAAAAGATTGTGTTCACTGTTCATTTCATCTGTCATTCAAACTATTATCATAGCACTTGTGGATAATGGGATTAAATTTGACATATGTGTAAACGCTTGTTTAGGGTTTTTTTTCTATTTAAACACATTGAAATCGATTCGATAAGCTTTTAAAAGATTGATTATGAGATTTTATTGACAAGAATCCGTCTGATCACCGTGGTAGTACTAGTAGCCTGATAGTATTTCGATTTCTCGCCTATCGTGGTCAAGGATTAATCTGAGGATCATACGGATTTGATGTTTCAGATCTGGATATGAGATAAAACCCTACGAGGGCAAGTGCCCTTGATAAAAATGTTGAGGTCCAAAAAATGTATAGAAAGTAAAATACGTGTGGCACTCGGGGACTGCCGCGGTAAAGCTATTGCATAGCATTTTTTATCAACTTATGCAATTATAATTGTTTATTTATTTTTTATTTATGCAGTATTTTTTTTTCTATTAATTCAAGTTACACCTATTTATTAAAACTACTAACTTATTAAAACTACTAACTTATTAAAACATTTAAAGTACACGTTTTTAAACTGTTTTATTTATAATATTATTAAATTATTATAAATAAATTTTGCAAAAGTAAATTGCAAAAAGAGTTTGACGGCGATGAGATTCCAACCCACGCCTACGGTGCCTAAAACTAGCACCTTAGACCACTCGATCACGCTGCCTGCGATAGTCAGTGCAAAATTAACTGCTACTTTTCATACAATCTTAGGTTTTATTTTCGTTACGGTATTTCTTGATTCGGTCGCCGCGCTCAAAGCCCGCGATAAAAGCTATGCAATAGCTTAAAAACATCAAAATGTGAAAAATGTGTGTTATTTTTAATGTGTTGGAAGAAACTAAAAAAACATTCAACGTTTTCACAGTTTATTCAATCTCAGCTCATATATGTCCCATTGCTGGGCTCGAGCCTCCTCAACAATGGAAAGGACCTTGACCTACTGTAGCACGCTGGTCAACGTGTTGGTATAGGATTAGGTTTATTTAGAGTTTTCCTTGTCTTGCATAGACGTTATCGTTATCCCTTAGTCGTCTTTTGCGACACTCACAAATAAGAGAGACGAGGGTGAATTGTATTCTTACTCCGTCACCACACGAATAACACGTTTAGATTTACAAATTTATATTACTATTAAAGATGAAGAGCATGGTGTTTGTTTGTCACGTTAGTATTAGGAACTATCTGTACTATACTAGATAGCCGAGTAAGTTTATCTTCTTAATATACATATATGTATAAATTATGCGTCACGTTGTTTGTCCGCGATGGACTCCTAAAGTACTTAACCGATTATAATCAAATTTGCACAGCATGTGTTTTGATCCAACTTAAAAGATAGGATAGCTTCCATCTCAATTTATAGTCGCAATATTATTTTATTGCAAATTATTTGTCTATTATTTAACAGTCACAATTATCTGTTATCTCCAAACGATTCTAATAGATGGCGGTATCTGTTGACTGGATTGAGTAAGTATTTAATAGATGGCGCTATGTTAAATATACAAACGTTTCATATAAGCTACAATTTATTAGCATAACCATGTGTTACTGAGGCTACCTTAGCCACAGCAACGCGTAGCCGAGTCTGCTAGTAAACTATAAAACACAACACTACAACGTAGCGTTCTGCGCAGTCGCGGTTTTCATAACAACTACCGAGATTATAAAAATTGCGATTGATGTATTATAGATATTATAAATATTGATATTATTTATAACGTTATAATATAACTTGGATTTTCGACTGAATAAAGTTATTTACGCAATGGTAATTGCTGACAAAGTTACTTATATCTCTATAGCAACGGAAGCCATATAATCGTACAAAAATTTCATTAATCAATATCTTCAGATCCGCAAGTGGGCGTGATGACTCATTAAATACAGAGTGTATCGTTGAAGTGACTAAAAGGACTCGTGTTAACTAAAAACGGCAAAGGGAACACGTCACAACAGCCTGGAGTACTCTTACCCAGCTTATGTCGAGGGCCATTTCGATACTTCTTACTGAATAATCTTCAAATAACCGCCTCGTTTGTCTTATTCTTTAAGATACTTCAATATTTGGTATTTAAATACTTATACAGGGTGTCCCAAAATTCAACGATAAGCCGGCACCAGCAGGTGGACCTACATATGACTACTCGAGAACAAAAAAGAAAAAAATTCTACCTTGATTTTTATTTTCATTACGACAAAAAAACCGATTTCTTTAAAAATCGTCATCTTTTATTATATTATTAAGTGCCATTGCTACAATTTTACAAGTAATTCTGTGATTTTTTTTGTATTGGCAAGGTAAGTAGCACTACTATCGATCACAACCATTAAAAATACCACAATATCTATAGTTTTTACACAAAAATCAACCAAAACTATGTTTTTTTCATAAATTATGTAAGATTTTGACTTTCAGCTCACTTTCACTCATCACAGTGAAAAAAAAAAGTATGGACACTACTGTGGCAAATAGTATTAAAAATTGGCGCAACTAACTACAATTCTAAAATGCTATAACATTCTAGGCAAACTAGCCACAAAAATATACTTAGGTGTACTATTTCAAAATAACAACCATATTTCGAAAATTGTTAGTGTTGATAGTAATCACTTCTACTATGTAGCCAAAATGTTTTTGTTGCAAGTTCTCAGAATTTGAATGAGACATGTGCGTAGTCCATAAGATAACATAAGTTAGACAGAGATAGATATAGAGAGATTAGAATTTACTATATTATTAAAATTACAATAAATGTTCGAATTGTTTGCCATTGGCAGTAATGCAGGCACGACATCGCCTTAAAAATGAACGTTTTATTTTTCTTGCATATCTGATTCTGTTCATGTGATCCACAGCTTGAATTATTTTTTGGCGAAGCTCGTCCAAGGTTGCAATGGGTTTTGAGTAGACTCTGTCCTTTAGACAACCCCAATAGAAAAAGTCCAGGGGATTTAGATCAGGTGAACGGGGTGGCCATAAGATAGGACCAAGTCGCCCGATCCAACGCCCTGGGTACTCTTGGTCTAAGTACTCTCGCACAGGGCGGGCATAGTGAGCTGGGCAACCATCGTTTTGAAACCACATGTTTTGCAAATTACTTAAGGGCACGTCTTCTAATAATCCTGGTAACTCATTTTGTAAGAAGTTCAACCTTAACCTTAAATTGATATTGGGATTTGTCTTCTCTCACCAGGTGCGGATTTTCATTGTTCCAGCTATGAAGATTGTGAAGATTTAAATAGCCATCTTTATTGCAGGTTGTTTCATCCGACCATAAAACTTTGTCTAAGAATTGGGGATCTTCCCTGTGTTTTTGCAGCATTACACGGCAAAATGCGACCCGCAGTGGATAGTCCCGCGGTAATAACGCCTGCACGCGCCTGTAATGATATGGATGAAACTGGTGACGTTTTAAAATTCTATGTGCAGTACTTTTTGGAATTCCCGTTGCTACTTATATGGCACGTACAGAGGTAGTTGTATCGCTTTCTATTTCATTGAGAACTTCTTCATCGTGTTCCGATCAAGGTCTTCCAGCGTTTCTCCTGTCAGATGGTATACGACCCTCCGAAAATGCTTGATGCACGTTAATAAATACGCGATAATCCGGATACCTTTGAAGAGTAGGGTACCTTGCTCGATATAATCTGCTAGCAGCGTTGGCATTGCATCGGCATTCTCCATAAATTAGGTGCATATTAGCGTATTCTAACGCTGTATATGGTAGCGGCATAATGAATGATAAACACTTGAAAATAAGGCAAAACTTCTTTAAAAAAACACAAAATCACAGTCTAAAATAATGCCAAGTCAGGTCAATTTCCAGGTCACTTAATTCAATCCAAAGTCGTTAGTACCAGAGCCACTTTAATTAAAACAGAACGGTGTGCAGTAAACAAAGAAGTAGAGCGTACTGACTTGCTGTGCTGCTGAGGACATTAATTACTTCTCTACCTGCATTAATGTTACTAAACAATTAGCATCTATCTATCTCCCTCTAACGTATAATCTCTCTATCTCTGTCTAACTTATGTTATCTTATGGACTACGCACATGTCTCATTCAAATTCTGAGAACTTGCAACAAAAACATTTGGGCTACATAGTAAAAGTGATTACTATCAACACTAAAAATTTTCGAAATATGGTTGTTATTTTGAAATAGTACACCTAAGTATATTTTGGTGGCTAGTTTGCCTAGAATGTTATACCATTTTAGAATTGTAGTTAGTTGCGCCAATTTTTAATACTATTTGCCACAGTAGTGTCCATACTTTTTTTTTTCACTGTGATGAGTGAAAGTGAGCTGAAAGTCAAAATCTTACATAATTTATGAAAAAAACATAGTTTTGGTTGATTTTTGTGTAAAAACTATAGATATTCTGGAATTTTTAATGGTTGTGATCGATAGTAGTGCTACTTACCTTACCAATACAAAAAAATCACAGAATTACTTGTAAAATTGTAGCAATGGCACTTAATAATATAATAAAAGATGTCGATTTTTAAAGAAATCGATTTTTTTGTCGTAATGAAAAAAAAAATCGAGGTAGAATTTTTTTCTTTTTTGTTCTCGAGTAGTCATATGTAGGTCCACCTGCTGGTGCCGGCTTATCGTTGAATTTTGGGACACCCTGTATATTTAACGCATAATAAATCCTCAACCAATTCAAAGTCTGTTTTGCAGTAGAAAAAAAAACTCTTTCCTGTGCAACACAGTTTAAAACTAGCAGGAACAATAGATTCGTATATGTATATATGTTTCTGTATTTTTATTATGGTAATAAACAAATTCTTATTATTTGACTGGATATGGGTTTAGCCTTTTATGCCTCTCGCCCCGTCAAATCGATCCGGGGTGACGGAAGAGGTGGCGCGTGACCCCATAGACCCACTGTGCAACTCCTCTCTTCGCCGTGCGAGCGGGCTACCGGTACCCGATCTTTGTCTTCGGTGGCCCGCCCGGCGGTTTACCCTCGCGGGTTCCTCTCGTCGACGCCCCGACAGGCTGGCGGGGCGTCGTCCTCACGCGATATGGGTTTAGCCTAAAGTAGCACGCTAGCCACATTGAGTTTATATTTAGCCTCCCTGTTAGAGCACTACTCTTAGTGAGCTTGCCTCTTAGAATACCTGTAGTGACGAAGTTGGCTAATTAGATATACTTTTAAACCCTAACTACCCAGTTAGGAAGCGTTTTAGAATAGTTTAAATTTCGATTATTCATATCTACATTAATAACACCGATTTCCCAAATTAATTAACCAACTAAAAAAAATCAACTAATTAAGAAATAAGCTACTTAGTTTTTATTTTTGTTTTGTGTCTTAGTTGTTAGCCTCAGATGACTATGACAACTTTACCCGGACTGTAGGTAAGCGCTGAGGGTTCTCAACCCTCCCGAGGGCAGCCCATGTGGGGTACGGACCTCAGCTCGGGGGTCGCTGGCAAAGTGGGTTCTCCCACGTTCATGATTTTAACGCGACACGATTTCCGTCCTTGGCGGCGGGGGTGGAATCGTGGATATTTACTAGTCAGGGCCGCGCAGGCTGCGTATGCCTCAGTCTGGGCGATACATAGTTATAAATCATCCTGTCTATAAAATCTGTTGTTAATACCATTCATATTAATAAAAAAAAGTATTTCACTAAACATGGAAAAAGCAATTAACCCAACCGGATAAAATTACGTACACATAAAAAAAAGTAGATTATAACACTATTAATAAAATAATATGCGAATTAAATATTAAATGCCCACAAATTTGTTGTACCTAGCTAGGTAAATCCAACTCAAGCTAAGTACTTACAAACTACTCGATATAAATTGTACATAACTAAGTAATGCTAACATTGTAATTATTTATATATAATTAAATGACAGGAAATCTTGCTAGAACTTTGTGCTAGGCACCAATAGATAGTCAAGTTTACAACTTCAACTAGAATAGAACAAACTTTCACTATTACACATAACGTCAAATTTCGTTTCATTGATTAAATATGTTCCACTGCATAAGTTTTGATAATTAAAACGTTTAAAGTAATTATGGTTAATTGCGTGGCGTCGGTATAGGATAACCCTGTGCATAGGAGTGGCAAATCGGCTGAGAAATTATAATGAGAATGAGCAGTCCTGGACAACGTAGGTATAATCTTATTGCGATCGCAAATCTACTTTCCAAACGTGGCGATTATGGCTAAAATATTACCAATAAACACGTCATGTTGTATTTTATAGAGAAGAGGCATACCCGGCTCTGGATCGCGAAAGGTTGAATGATGATGTATACTTATGAACCCATTCTATGCAATGTTATTTTTAATCTTCCAATTCAACCTTTTATTTCTAAGTAATGTAATTCCATTAGTTGATATTAATTATTATGAAATTACTATAATTATAAAGAATGTAGTAATGTAAACATAAATTTAATTATCGTTGTCGCATGAATATTTAATTTACGCGACAGCGCGCTCAGTCATTTTTACTAATCACAATAATTATAATAAGTTACTTCGTTAAATATTAAAATAGTAAAACCAATCAAAATAGTCCTCAGGGAAAACTACTACGATCTAAATACGAACAGCTGGTAACTACGCTGCACAAAATTGTAATAAATAAACTAAACATATTTACGTTGACTAACACAACACTTATTTAAAAAAAAAAGAAGAAACATTACATCACAGTGCCATTAAACTAGAAAAAAAATAATTTCAAATTTGGAACGCCACGCGGATATTGTTTTTATAACGATTGCAGCGCTAGTGTAGTTAATGGCGGCCGATCGCGGTGCCGTCAGACGCGGACTGAACAACGCAGACCTCCGCATTATACTCGCCTCACACTTGAAATTGTAAACAAAGAGGTTTAAGGTGACTTTATTACGCACACTGATCAGTGACCTATTCAAAAAATTACGCAACATAAATAACATGTTTCTATAATCATTTCTGATAACTTTTAACTTTTCTGAGAGATTAAAAACATACTTAACTTTAGCTTCATTGTCTACGGTCATCAACGTAGGTACACATACATACATATCATCACGCCATATCCCTTGCAGGGTAGGCAGAGAGAACAGAGTGCCAGAGAACTCTATCTCTGCATACTTTACTCGCTTCCTCAACATTCATAATTCTCTTCATACACGCTCGCCGGTTTCGGAGACTCTTGACTGCACCTTCCTTCAGTACATGACCGATCTGGTCTAGGTAGGTTAGTCTCGGTCTCCCTCGGTACCTACATCCTTCCACTTTCGCATTGTATATCTTCTTAACCAGACGTTCGTTCGGCATTCTTTCCACATGTCCGAACCATCGGAGCATTCCCTTTCGCATCTTTGCACCAATACTCTCTTTCATACCTACTCGCTCTCTTACGTCGTCGTTACGAATGCGGTCGGTCAGCCTAACTCCACAGATTTTCCGCAGAGATCGCATTTCGACCGCATTAATTTTACTATCATACTCTTTTCTGCATACCCAACTCTCGCTTCCATACAGTAATGTTGGGACAAGCACTGCGTTATGTATTGCTACACGTGCCTTCTGGCTGAGGTGGTGGCTGCCGAGAAGTTGCCCCAACGCTCCGTTCACTCTATTTCCCGCATTCACTCTTCGCTCTATATCAGTGGTGTACCTTCCATCTCGACTAAATCCTCATCCAAGATATACAAATTCATCCACTTGCTCTAGTACATCATTACCTATTGTTACTCCTACATCTGTTCTGGTTTTATCTCTTTCAAAGACCATTATTTTGGTTTTGCTCACATTCACGCGTAGACCCCTTTTCTTACAATCTTCTGTCATTGTGTCGACTAGGGTCTGCAGGTCAGTCGCTGACTGTGCCAGCAGGACTGCATCATCTGCATAAAGCAGAGCAGTGACCACTGAGTCGCCCATCTGGACTCCCACATTCATATCGTTCAACCTTTGGAGACATTTATCCAGATATATGATAAACAGCCTGGCTGACAGAACGCACCCCTGCTTAACGCCAATATTGACGTCAAACCAAGGCGACATTCCATCATCCAGCCGCACACAGGCTCTACAGCCCATGTAACTGGACTGCACAGCCTGTAGCAGTTTACCGTTAATACCATACTCCGGTAAAATGTCCCAAAGTTCCTTTCGTACAACCGTGTCAAATGCTCTCTCCAGATCCACAAAACTGCAGAAAACCCTCTGACCTAGAGCCAGATGCTTCTCCACAATGTTGCGCAGAGAGAACACTTGATCCATGCATCCCCTTCCACTCCTGAAACCTCCTTGTGTCTCACACAGTAAACCATCGGACACCATCCTCATTCTCCTTTCAATAATTTTTCCATACACTTTTGCTGCCAAACTGGTCAAGCTTATGGCTCTGTAATTTGCGCAGTCATAACGTGAACCCTTGTTTTTAAACAAAGGCACGATGACTGCGCTATTCCAGTCCCTGGGAACCATTCCCGAGCTCCAACATAAATTGAGGAGCAACAGGAACGCCTCCCAGACACAAGAGCCACCAAGCTTGATCATCTCGGCAGACACCATATCAATGCCCGCTGCCTTACCATTTTTCAAACTTCTTATCGCCCATTCAACTTCATCCATACTGATGCCATCGGAGGACGCCGTTGTCGAATGTTGATCTACTAAACCACATCCAACACCGGCGCCAACCGTAGCATCCGCATACATATCGCCAAAATATTCACTCCATCGGCTTAACACGTCTTGTGTTTGTGTAAGAATGTCTCCACCTTTAGACCTTATTTTATTCATTCTGAAGGCTGACCAACCACCCCGAGACTTCTTCACCTCCCTCCAAAAGAGTTTGGTGTTACCCTCGAAGTTTTTAGTCAGCCTATCTTCTGCACTCATACTTGCTCTATCACGTTTCTCTTTCACTAAGGCCTTGGTGTCATTCTTACATTGCCGATATATTTCTTTCTTCTGTTCAGTCATACTGTCATTCAGATTCAAAGAAGAGACATAGTCCAGCCACGCTTTCTTCTTTTGCTCTACGGAAGCTGCCACTTCCGCATCCCACCATGCATCACCATTTGTTTTTCTATGCTTCTTTGAACTTCCACATACTTCTTTCGCTGTATCTACCATACTCTCTTTCAATACTCTCCAGCATTCTTCAATGTCCGATTGCGGCTGGCTTGCCATCGTCAGCCGTTCTCGGACACCCTCTGCATACTTTTCTCATACACACTCTTCTTGCAACCTTTCAACCTTTATTCTTTCAAGCCCTCCGAAGTGGACACGCTCTCGCCAGTGCCTCCACTTTCTGAACAGACCACTAAATCTGGCAATAACGAGATAGTGGTCCGTGTCGACTGTGGGGCCCCTGTAGGCTCTTGCGTCCAACATTTTGCTTCGGAGGCGACTGTCTACCAAAATTAAATCTATTATGCTTTTCTGTTCATTCCTTCTCCATGTATACATATGGATGTCCTTATGTTGGAAAAATGTGTTTGACACAATAAGGTTTCTCTCCATGCATACATCCGCTATGAGCCTACCTGCGTCGTTCACTCTCTTATCACCAAATGGACCAAGTACGTCCTCATAGTCGGGACGCTTGGTCCCCACCCATCCGTTCAAATCTCCGCATACAATCACGCGTTCACTAGTTTCTGCCATATCCAGAACTTCCCTAACATTGTCCCAAAACTTCTCTAGGTCTGATGCCACCGAGGATCCTACGGGAGCATATGCTACAACCATGAATACCTTGGTGACACCTAGTTTTATACGGACCCAGAGAAGTCTGGGATCATACATTCCGTAATCCTTCACACCTGAGGCCAAGCGAGAGGAGAACAGCACTCCTACCCCCATGCTGGCTCGATCGCTCTGTGGTACACCAGACCACAGAGCCATCCCGCCACCAGGAAGATCGCAGGCGTCGCTGCCCCTTCGCTTGGTCTCTGTTACACAGAGCACGTCTAGCTGTTTGTCCGCCATGACGGATATCAGCTCGTGCAACTTACCTTCCACACAACCTCTTACATTCCACGTGCCCACCCGGCACTCCGTTCTCCTCGACTCGCCTAACTGGGCAAGGCGTGATGGGTGGCGGCCCCCATCGCCGCAACTGCCGATGTTCGTACCGACGGTCGGTACGCGTCGCCTCCGGGGGACGCCCTAACCCGCATTGCGGTACGCATTTCGAGGCGGATTAGCAGTCTAATTAGACTGGCAGGGGACGCGAACGAGCACGCTCCGGACTATGCCCCCCTTCAACGTAGGTAAATATACCAATATTGAGATGTATAGTTCGAACCCATCACACAACGACTTTACAAAATTAATTATAAATTGTATCCACTTCTTTTAATAGATAACCTTAGCAAATAAATTTCACCAATCGATAAGCTAAAATTTCCAGTCCTAATGATGTAGTACTAAGCTGATTAACTAAGCACAGCTTTATGGCTAACTAGATAGAGCGGTAACCATGTTGCCTAGCAACAAGGCAGAGTTTAAAATATGAAAGTGATCATAGCAGACTAAAAAAGGGCGCAGAAATAATGCATATAAAAGCCAGGACCAGACACAAAAGAGGCCATGTTCAATACAAAAAACATCCTTCTCTCATCCCAATTACTTGTGGTCGACGGAATATGTACCTATTTCTTTTCCGCCGTCCATATTGCAGCAGTTATTGGCAATAGTTTTATGAGCGGCCGCCTGCCTTATGTTATTCTCCTAGGGAATATAATTGTTGACCAAACGGCATCTGGTGGAGTTGGCCCAGGTCGATATAAAGCTCTAAGTCGTCTCTTACGACATCCACGAGCAAATTAAGGGTTGACAGTATTCGTAGTCGCTACCACATACATACATACATATCATCACACCATTTTCCTTGCAGGGTAGGCAGAGAGAACAGAGTGCCAGAGAACTCTATCTCTGCATACTTCACTCGCTTCCTCAACATTCATAATTCTCTTCATTTTTCTTCTTCACCACGTAGCCCAAAAATATTATATTTATAAACATACAATTAACGGACACATAAGTCCAGGTTGAGAGCTCTCAGCGCTCACCCATAGTCCGGGTTAAGCAGCCATCTGCGGCTAACAGCTAAAAGACAGACAAAAAAAAACGGACACATTATACCCGGAATCAGTACCACAGTTTGTGAATCGCAAAAGATATTGTCCTGATTGGGAATCACACCACGATATAAATACGGTAAGTCGGTATCTTGACCATAACGCCATTGAAATCCCTAGAATATTCCCTAACAGACATATTATGCCTTTCATTCTCTTTGTTCATTCATCATCCAGCATGGCAATGAAATGGCATAAGTAAGCAATGTCGGTTTTCCGGTCCAATTACAATATTGGTTTTTCTTTGAGGCAATAATGAATCATTTTAATTCCTAATAAGCTTTTGTGCCCTGCCTAGGGCGTCGCACTTAAATTAATTATATACTACTAGGCTCTGTACTAACTGTCTGACTCTGACTGCGGCTTCGCCCACACAAAAAGTATCTTTCCCAGTAGAATTGTGTATATAAAGAAGGGTATTTTATATAGATAATTATTCTGCAAGTTCGTTTATGACTGAACTCCTTTAAGGAAATAATCCTTGTATTGCGGGGGACTTTACACACAGACTCAGAAGGAATCGAACCCACGACACTGGCACGGAAAGTTGTTGTCTTAAACGCCTACTCTTACGCCATCTGTCGACTTTATATACACAATTGGATCCACTGCGGTTGCATAATCTGCCTACCACGCTTGGTAGCGGTTACGGAACTGTCCCCTAAAATTAATGACACGCTAGTGGAGGCTTATGTATGCCGGGCCGGCCACCGAAGACAAAGATCGGGTACCGGTGGCCCGCTCGCACGGCGAAGAGAGGTGTTTGCAGGGTGGGTCCATGGGTTTGCGTGCCGCCTCTTCTGTCGCCCCGGGCGGACTTGCCGGGGCGCGACCACATCCATGGTCCCCCTTGCAAAGGAAAAAAAAAGAAAAAGGGGAGGCTTATGTATAGAAGGTCCACTGCTGCTGCAGAAGGCTGAATGATGATGATGAATACAGATAATATGGCTACCATCCATTCAACAGCCTACTGACACACGCTGATAAGTTAGACCTACCTTTTCTTTGCAGGCTATAGTCTGGATACGCTACGCCCATTCCGTCCGCGGCATCGAAAGGGCGGCGTGTAGCCACATAACCCCATCGCCATTGGATCGATCAATGGTGCAGATTTCTTTTTTTCTTTTTCGTGTCTTCGTTGTTTGCCTTACATGGCCGACATGACAACTTTACCCGGACTGTGGGTGTACGCTGAGGGCTCTCAACCCGACGGTGCCGATTCCTTGACATCTGTGAAAATATAGGCCTACCTACGAGAGCAAACAGTGATCGCCCCTCGAGAACCTTTCTACCACAATGTTTGTCGATTCGACGAGCAATGTGGCGTTATTATTCATTTTTATTTCTTTCAACAAACGCTACGCTAATAATCATATTTTCCACTATTATCTTACAATCAGCATAATAACTTGATTACGAGCGAAAAATGAATGTCACACGTGGGACTCGAACCCACACCTGCTGGGAATTCGTTCCAATAAGCGTGGGTTAGAATCCCACGTGTGACATTATTTTTTACCAAACGTATTAAATGCTAAATTTAAAAAAAAAACTAAAAAAAATCAAGATTGTTGTATGGGAGCCCCCCTTAAATGTTTATTTTATTTTATTTTTAATATTTGTTTTTATAGCGGCAATAGAAATACATCATCTGTGAAAATTTCAACTGTCTAGCTATCACCGTTCTTGAGATACAGCCTGGTGACAGACGGACGGACGGACAGCGAAGTCTCAGTAATAGGGTCCCGTTTTTACCCTTTGGGTACGGAACCCTAAAAATTAGGAAAATATTATGTCTCTATGAAAATATATATCAGATGACTTAGTGGTTAAGATGGGTTCGATTCCCACACAGTACAATACTATTTGCGATCCACAAATTTTTGTTCCGTCGTTTGTGTCCGTTAACCATACGTTTGTAAAGTCACACCGCAATGCAAGGATTATTTCCTTAGTTCAGGTGTAGTACTTCTAAAAAAAAAAATTCAGATGCTTACATTAAAAAGCTATACACATACTGGTCTAAATATCGATTGTCTGCGCCCAGTATTATTGGTTCGTTTACTCACGATGGAAAATTATTCACGCATTCTTCAATTATTATTGCGAGTCTAGGTATAATTAATGTCCACCTAATTGTATGTTTGCAAAACCCTCGTGACGTCAAACTTAATACTCTATTATAGGTGTGTAATATTTTGCACGCCTCATAAGCGAAGCGTTGAGGTCTTGCTCTACTCTCGATATATGAAAATCAAGCACTTTTCAAACCTAAAAATGATTGTATTTTTCTCACATTGCACTTATAGGATACTATTATTATACACATGTCAAGAAAAAACATTCGTCTAAACGTATTTGATATTTTTAAAAAGCAATTATTTTGTTTAAAGTAAGAAAAAAGTTGATTAAAAAAAATATTCGAGGACGTCCGGATGTTACCGTAAATATCTGGCATTATCACGACCGTAAAAATGAATGTATCGAAGTTTATCTTTTATTAAAAGCTTCATAATCGCAACGCGCTGTTTCCTTTCGAAAATGGCTTGATAATTCTTTGTCGTTTAATTGCAATTAATAAAAAACTAAACTGCTTAGTCATTAGTGTATGTATACTTTATGAAAATTGGGTTGGTTTACATTTTTTGTTCGTCCATTCGGACAGGCAAAGGAAATAAATCCCAGTCAGTCTATACAGCTGTGTTTAGCTCTACGTCGAGAATGGCACGAAATTTCAAAAGTAGTTTCTTTTCTTTCATTACGAGTATGTACAAGCTTTTATTTAGTTTCACCTGTCCCGTTGTCTGTAATCAAATCTTGCAAGTTAAATTTGATCCCTTTCCCGGTTTCCGATTGAGCTCAAATTTTGCATGCATGTATAAATTAGATGACAATGCAATATTATTGTGACATAGAGCTGACGATGGACCTGGGTGCTGGCCATGGGAACTCCGTAATTAAACGACGCAACCCCATCGAAATTGGGCTTATTTGATTCGTCTTGACGAGTACTTTGAAACTATATGGAAACCAGGCTCTGATCATGGACCTGGAATCCGGCCATAGGAACTCCGTAATTAAACGACGAAACCCCATCGAAATTGGGCTTATTTGATTCGTCTTGACGAGTACTTTGAAACTATATGAAAACTAGGGTCTGATCATGGACCTGGAAGCTGTCCATAGGAACTCCGTAATTAAGCGACGTAACCCCATTGAGTTTTGGTTTGTTTGATTCGTCTTGACGAGTACTTTGATACTATATGGAAACCAGGGTCTGATCATGGACCTGGAAGCTGTCCATAGGAACTCCGTAATTAAGCGACGCAACCCCATCGAGTTTGGGCTCGTTTGATTCGTCTTGACGAGTACTTTGAGACTATATGATAACCAGGGTCTGACGATGGACCTGGAATCTGGCCATAGGAACTCCGTAATTAAACAACGAAACCCCATAGAGTTTGGGCTCGCTTAATTCGTCTTGAGTAGTACTTTGATACTATGTCGTAACTAGGTTGTGATGATGGACCTGGAAGCTAGCTATAGGAACTCCGTAATTAAAAGACACAGCCCCACCGAGTTTGGGCTCGTTTGATTCGTCTTGACGAGTATCTTGGTTGGCGTGAATATGCAACTCCAAAAAATTGAGGAAAAAGTTCGTTCCTGTGTGTGTGCGTGAATGTGAATTATATCTGATTGATTAGATGGATGACCCAATGCCAAAGAAAGCACGTGTCGAAGGCTGAATGGTATGAGGGTGTATAAACATTTTATATCGCTTACGTTGCGCCTCAGAGTACCAGGGCGAACCCTGTTATACTGAAGCCCTTCTCCCTCCACAATGGACCTCTGGGGTGATGAACCGTTTTTGTCCTATATTTGTGGGAACAACCCGAATAATAAAAATACTAAATAAATAGTTAAAAATAAAATTAATGAAAAATATTTTTTTAAAAACAAGCTTTTATTGCTAATAAAATAAACTAAAAAGTTAAAAATAAATTAACTTTAATCAGACATATAACACTTGTAACGTTATACGTTATAAGTTCACTGTAACCTTTAACGATAATTAAGCTTCTTCGTCTACAACAAAATAATGCCATATCGTACATAATTATATATTTTTAACACCATAATTATTAAATCTTCTCGTTTTTATCACAGTCCCAATTTTATAAATAAAAGTGTGTTGCATTTTTTAGCAAATAATAAACAGCTTGCTTTTAAAAAAGGATTTTTTTCTTTAATTTTATTTTAATTTCTGGCATTGACTAATAGTAAATGATAAATAATATAAAATTATGAGGCGTGCACTTTTGGATTTTCCAAATTATTTTTTATTGCTTATGGTAGCAAACGATCAAGCAACACACCTGATGGTAAGTGTCACTGCTGCCCATGGACCTTTGGTATACGAGGATATAGCTAGGCCAATGCCTACCATTACAATCCCCAAACCCACCCAGTTGGGCTTCCGGCTCTCTCGCTCACCGAACGAAGCGCAATAGCATATTGTCATTGCTCAGACGTCGGTCTTCAGCGAGAGTGTAGTACTATCTCGGACAGACCGGCCCGCGGCTATAAACAGAGAGCTGTCAACAGCTTGGTCCTACCACTATTCTACTAGTGACAGAATAAGGTCACCAAACCATGAGCAAATGATATTACTACAAGAAAGGGAATACTCGAAACAAAGCCCTTGTATGATCGGCATACTTTACTAGACTTATTTACTTCATCTGGAAGAGGCCCCAGTCTAATAATCCAAAGTCATTATCATCATCAGCCTATTACTCTTATACTAATTGGTCGACGTAATCTATACTTCTCTTTCATCGTACATATTGCAAAGATATGGGCAATAATTTTATGAGTAGCGGCCTGTCTGACGTCAACCCTTATTTCGAATGTAATTGTTGAACAAACAGCATCAGGTAGATTTGTCCCAGGTCGAAAAGCTCACCGAAAACAAAGATCGGGTACCGGTGGCCCGCTCGCACGGCGAAGGGGAGTGTTGCACGGTGGGTCTATGGGGTCACGCGCCGCCTCTACCATCACCCCGGACCGATTTGGCGGGGCGAGACCACGTCCATAGTCCACAGCAAAAAAATAAAAAAAGGGCGACATAAAGCTCTTGCGATATCATACGACGAGCACTTGGCTCAAGGAATATGTATGAAAAGAAGAAAAACCCTTTTAATATGTAACAAAAAGCCGAATGAATGAAAAACCATAGCATTATATTACCGAGACCTCAATTAAAATACCTGACCTAGCGGGGCGGGCCACTAAAACAAAAACGAAATCGGTGGCCCACTCAATAGAGAGAGCGAAATACGACAGACGTCACTAGAACCCGCGTCACAGACGGTTTGAATGTGGTATGACCAGACTGTAACTAATCAAAATATGATAAACTAAATTCAATACTTTTGCATTTTTATAACTAGATATTATAGGGCAGATCGACAACATAAACTCAGATCAACAATTTGTAGTTCGCATAAAATTTTATCCTGAGTGGGAATCGAATACATGACAACTAACGCCGTAAAAGTGAATCACTACGCCATATATAGTCTTGAAACTGCATTTTTTAATTTAAATAGAACTCTTGTTTAACTTTCTCAATAACGACGTAATAATATTTCAACATACGTATATTTACATAACCCTTCAACAATCTAATCTAAAATTTCGAGAATGTTGATAAGCCTTCGATAGCTCAGTTGGTAGAGCGGTGGACTGTAGTAGGGTATATCATTCTGTTGAAATCCATAGGTCGCTGGTTCAAATCCGGCTCGAAGGAATCTTTTTGCTGTTTATTGGAATATCACTATTATTCATTTAAGACTCGGCTAGATTTTGCACTAAGCTGCGTGAATATTTTAATAAAAAAAATCTAGATTTGCTTTAAATATTGGATTATTATATAATATTTTTACAAAAAATTACCAATTCAATCGTTCGTATAGCTTATTCAAATATCCATTTGTCCATTACATTGCCTGCTACGATTTGATGGCCAGGCAATACTTTGTTATGCAAATCCATAGGGTTAACCTCTATGACTGTTTAAAGTGTGTGATGTACGAGTATATGTCAGTCGCTTAAGCTATTTTTCTTACAACATTTAGATACAGTAAAAGGTTATCTGGCACCTGTGGCCCCTCTGCACGGCACAGAGAAGTACGCGCAAAGCAGATTAAGCGTCGCCCTGAACGGATCGAGCTGTTGTGGCTATACCATAGCCAGCTACAAAAAAAAAAGATTGCAAATCAAAATTTCAAAACCACCATTATAAATTCCATTACAAAATATATAAATCACAAGCAAAAGAGACGGCTTTTTTTTTTTTTTTTTTTTTGGGGGGTGGGCTACGGTCGGCGCACTCCTCGCACCACTCCATCCGGGGTGACAGAGGGGCGTAAGCGCGCACACCCGTAACCCACCCGTGACGTCGCCTTCGTCGTTGGGCCGACCACCGGAGCAGAGTGACTTGACGTCAGTGGTCGGCCCGACGGAATACCCCTGAGGAGTACCCTCTCCTGGACCGACATCCCCCCCTCGGGTAGGATGTCGGTCTTTCCTCACGCGGTCGGCCTCTCGGCGGGTGACGGACTAATTCCCCGATCCAGTCACCCGCGGCCTCGGCTAGGGCGGCATCAGGCGCAGGTAATCGCGCCTGCGCCGCCCCAGTCGCCGGCGGCGGCTCGCGCCGTCGAGGAGACGCTCCTCGCGCACGCGCTCCGCCGCCTCCTTCCGCGAGACTACTGCCTCGCAGAAGGTTGCGACCGCGTCCCAGTTCCTGACGCTGTCGAGCATCGCCCTGGCGATGGTCGGCAGCGTCAGGTCGGCACCGATGATTGCGACGAGTTCACGACGCTGCTCTGCCCAAGCGGCACAAACCTCGAGCGTATGCTGCGCCGTGTCTTCGTCGCAATCGCAGTGGTGGCAGGACGGTGTACTCTCCCTCCTGACGACCTTGTGCAGGTATTTGGCGAAGCATCCATGCCCCGTCAAAACCTGCACCAGTCGGAAGGAGAGCACCCCGTGCCGCCGTTCCAACCACTGCATCAGCACCGGCCGGAAGGCCTCTACGGTCCGCACACCGAACCGAGGCCTCTCCAGCCGGACTGCCCAACGGGCAATGACATCTAGGCGGGCGTCAACGCGCCAGGCGGTGAGTTCCCTCAAAGAGACCACACCGCCCTCCGCGCGCACCCCCGACACCCGCCGATACAAATCGGCGAGCATTTCCGCCTCCAGGTCCCACGGGGGACTCCCGGCCAACAGGCACGCTGCCTCCGTCGCCACCGTGCGGTACCCGCGTACAGCCCTGACCGCCATGGCCCTCTGTGGTCGCCACAGAAGAGCCCTGAGTCGGACGGCCAGGGACCCCGCCCACACCGGTGCGCCGTACAGGGCCATCGATCGGACGACCCCCGTGTACAGCTGTCGGCACGTAGCGCTCGGTCCGCCCACATTCGGCATTAGCCATGAAAGGGCGGACGCCGCGCCGACGAGCCGCGGAGCGAGCCTGCGGAAATGCTCCCGAAACCACCAATGCCCGTCGAGCACCAGGCCCAAATACCTCATATGGGCCCGGATGCTGATGTCAACCGAATTGACGGTGATCGAAACGCCGATGGGAGGGCCCATGCGGGGCCCATGGAACAAGAGGGCCTCCGTCTTGTCCAGGGCCACCCTCAACCCCAGCGCCTCGATCCGCCTGACGATCTCTTCGGTGCCGAGAGTCGCCAGGCCTGCCGCCTCCTCCAGCGTCCCACCGCGGGCTGTGACGAGCGTGTCGTCGGCGTAACAGATCACGCCCAGCCCGGGTGGGAGGCTCCCTCTCAACGCCCAGTCGTAGCCGATGTTCCACAGGGTGGGTCCAAGGACCGACCCCTGTGGGACACCGCACGTCATGGGCGTTCGCACAACGTCCCCTACTCGGTTGGTGTAGAGGACGCTGCGCCCCTCCAGATAGTCTGCCACTAGCCGCCTCAGGTAAACTGGCACTCCGTGGTATCGGAGCGCCTCCCTGATGCAGCTAAATGGCAGACTATTGAATGCGTTGGCGATGTCCAGGGACACCACCAACAGCACTCCTCCGCCGGTGACGGCCTCAGTCGCCACGGCCCTCAGGCGCAGCAGAGCCGCGATCGTCGAACGACCCTTCCTGAACCCAAACTGGGCGTCCGACAGATCGGGCCCCGTGCCAACGAGGTGCCGCTCGATGCGGGCAGCCAGCACCCTCTCCAATAGCTTGCCCGCATCGTCAAGCAGCACGATAGGCCTGTAGGCCGAGGCCAACTCTGGAGACCGTCCCGGCTTCGGCAGGAGCACCAGCCTCCCCTCCTTCCAGCACCCAGGGAACCGCCCGGACGCTAAACACGCGTCGAACAGCCCCCTGAGGCGGGGACACAGGTGGTCGAGGACCAGGGCCAGCACGCGGTTGGGAACACCGTCGGGCCCGGGGGCAGTGGATTTGCTGCGCATGCGCGCCACCGCCACTCCCATCTCGGTTGCCGTGATGGGCGGAACACTGTCATCGTCGGCCTCCCGGTCAGTGTCTGGCGAAGCCATGACCGGGGGCGTGTGCTCCGCCCGTCGCGGGAACAGGTCCTCGATGACCCTGGTGAGGAGGCCGGGCTGGAGGGTCTCGGTGAGGGGGGGGCCCCGCGCGCGGAGCTTACTCAGCGCCGCGCGATAGGGGCGACCCCAGGGGTCTCGATCGAGACCGTCCAGCATCTCCTGCCGACTGACGTCCTTGGCGGTACGGACGGCCAGCCTGAAGGCCGACCGCGCATTGCGGTAGCCCTCATAAAGCCGGCCCTCCCGCTCCTCATCACGATGGTGCCGCCGGCTGCGGGTGTAAGCCCTCCGGGCGCATATACATGCGGCCCGAAGATCCGCCAGCTCCCGGGACCACCAGTGGACAGCCCTTTTCGGGGGCAGACACCGTACACGGGGCATGGCCGCATCGCAGATCTGCGTCAACGCATTGCGGATGCGGCCAGCCTCGGCGTCCACCCCGTCCAACTGGTGGGCAGAGGACAGCCACGAGTGAACGATGGCTGCCTCCGCCAGCAGGTCCCGGTCCAAACGACCCACAGCCCATCGCGGGAACGCGGGACGTCCGTCCGCCTGATGACCCCTGCCGGGCGTCGGGAGGGTCCGGGAGACCTCCATCCGGATATACCGGTGGTCCGATAGGGTCTCAACCTCCTCCGCGACGCACCAGCTCCTCACGCGTGCGGCGACAATGGGGCTAGCGAACGACAAGTCCACTATCGACCCGCCCCGCTGCCGCACGCACGTATGCACCGAGCCCCTGTTCAACAAACAGAGGCCCAGTGCCGCCGCCCACTCCTCGACCGCCCGTCCTCGGTCGTCCGTCCTGGGGGACCCCCACGCCATGGACTTGGCGTTGAAGTCCCCCAGAACGAAGACTTGGCGCGGTGCCAGTCGCCGTAACGAGGCCCCTAAGATGGTCAGGGAGGCCCCAAAATCAGTCACGCTCCTGTTAGGGGAGAGATAGACTCCGAAAAGCGTAATCTCTCCCCAGTCCGCCGCGACGTATCCGACGCCCCTATCCCTAAGGGTCAGGGACGACGAAGGCCACGACGTGGAGGCGACGATTGCCACAGTGCCGTCGGTGCTACCCAGCCAGTTAGGTCGGTCGGGCACCACGTACGGCTCTGCGGCTACGGCTACTGCTATCAACCACTCCGCCATGGCTTGCAGGAAAACGTCCTGCGCACCGGCGGAGTGGTTGAGATTGGCTTGGAGGAGACGGATGGCTTCGTGGTCCATTAACGGGCCGTATCCATCGTCTCCTCCTCCGCGCTAACGGGCGATCGGGTCGCGATCGGAGCGGGAGCGGGCCCGGTCGATGAGCCGCCCCGCCCCTTTGGGGCCGATGCCGGGGGTCTGCAGTCCCCAGAGCCCATGCGGTGCTTGGCAGGCCTATTGCCCGCCGCACACGCGGGGCAGTGGGGCACCGCAGAGCACGATGCTGCCTGGTGCCCAGCCTGACCGCAGCGGAAGCATAGCCCGCTGCAGTCAAAGCAGTTGCGACACGTCGGTCGGGTATGCCCGACCGCCATGCATTTGTAACACCTCGCGGGCCGGGGCTCCAGCACAGTTACCCGCGCCGAACTCCAGCCCACGAGGAGCCTGCCTGAGTCGGCCAATTTCTTGACCGACTCCACCGGGCACTGCACCCAGACAGCACCGACGCCGCCCGGACCAGGACGGATGGTGCCAATCCGGACGGTGTCCGAGGCACATCCGGTACGCACCATAATGGCCTCCCGGACGTCCTCCACCGTCACGGAATCGTCCAGACCCGTGAGGCGCATCTCTGCGCACTTGACGGGCCTGGCGATTCGGACTCCATCCTCCGGCCCGAACAGCCCCCTCAGCTTCGAGGCCACACTATCAGCCGCCTTGGCGCCCTCGGCCCCAGGGAACTCGAGAATTCGAGCCCCTGTCCGGGCCTTGCGGGTCCTCGCCTCGACGCCCCCGATGTCGGAGACGTCCAGCTCCCGCCGGGCGCGTCTTAGGACAGCCTCATAGTTGAGGCCCCTCTCGGCCGCCTCAGGCAGCACGGTGATAATGACCGCAGCTGTCTTCGGCGACTTGAGGCCCCTGCGCGACCTCTTTCCCCCTTTGTCGGCTCCCGCCTGTGGAGCAGCAGCCACAGCGGCACTCTTGGCTGCCGCTCTCCGTTTCTGACCGCGTTCCTTCCTGCTCCGCCCAGCCACCTGCCAGCCCTGTTCGAGCCTGGCAGCAGCGCTGGGCACAGCAGGCGCAGTCGCGGGTGCGCTGGCCGGAGCCTGCGGTGCAGCCGCTGGCGCCCGCCGCTGCCCGGTTTTGGCGGGAGCCGGCACCGTGGCGGCCTTCTTCTTGACCCCCTTAGGCCCACCTACGGCCGCAGCATAGCTCACCACGCGGCCACCCTGACAGGGCAGCGGGGTGGGAGCTGACGCTTGCGGCCGCTTCGTCCTGTCTGTGGCGGGCGGCAGCCGGAGGGGTGGCTCGGGTGGAAGACGATCCGCCACGGCCTGGATGCGCGCATCCATCATCAACTCCAGCCTGGCGAAGATGACGCGCATCGCCTCCTCCGGCACACCGTGCACCGCAGGGAGCGGCTCCTCCCCTTTCTTGGGCCTGCCACGCTTCCTGACGGTGCTCACGGCCAGCGCCGCGGGCACAAGTGGCGCAGCAGGCACCACGGGCGCAGGCGGCGTCACAGGCGCAGGCGGCGCCATGGGCGCAGAGGACGGGCCCGCCCTCTCCAGCGCAGCCCGCTTTTGCGGCGAGGCCAGTGTCGGCGGCATGGCTGGCACTAAAAGTGCGAATTGAGACCGCAGGTCGGCCACGTCCTTGGCCAACCCGCGGTTCTCCTTCCGCACCGCCGACAGCTCCGACTCGAGTCGCCGGTTTCGCTCCCGCAGGCAAAAGAGACGGCTTATTATAAATTCCAATCTAAAAATAGAACCCAAAGTCATTGTCGCAGAAACTTCTTTGAAATATGGCAAAATGAAACGGTTATTTAGGTTATATGTGAAATGCCAACCCGAAATAACTCAGAAACAGTTCAAGCACAAGGAAATATGTACTATTTTATGACATACAGCTAAATATTCGGTGTGATAATACGAACGATCTATCTAGCAGTGTCGCAAGTTGATACGAAAAAATATTTTGTGCTATTCACAAGTTGGTTGTAAGGTTAGCTGTTAGTTGTGTGGTAGCGGCTACGAATACTACCAACCCTTACTTTGCTCGTGGGTGTCGTAAAAGACGACTAAGGCCTTATAACGACCTGGGCCAACTCCATCTGATGGCGTTTGGTCCAAGATTACTATACAAGGAGGGTTGGCGTCTAATAAAGGCGGCTGGTCATAAAACTATTGCCAATATCTGTTACTATGTGTGCTATGAAAGAAGAGTACATATTGTATCGACCTCAAGTAATTGGGATAAGAGTAGGAGAATGATGACAGGTTGGTTTTAATTTTTGGAGTAAAATTTTTTTTCTTGTTTTTATTACTTGTACTTGCAAACGGAACCCTTTCAATATTAGGGGTACAGCTAGGCTACTGCCTACAAACCAAACCACCCAAGATGGACTTCCAGCTCTCTCACTCACAGAATCCTTAAAAAATGTTCTATTTCAAATGTGTAATACTTTGGGGTATTTAATGGTAGGCAGCGGCCTAGCTATACCCTTGGTATAGCAAAGGCCCATGGGCAGCAGTGACACTTACCATCAGGTGTGCTGCTTGCACGTTTGCCACCATAAGAAATAAAAAAAAATCAGAAACCATTAGAACCATTTTCCGTCAAAAAATGTGAGGTTATAGTTTTACTAGGTGGTTAGCGTCTAACTTGTAAGGCTTCGCAACAAATGCTTCTACAAATAAGTATAGATACTTAGTCAAAATATCCATTCAACCATGTTCCACAGGAAAAAAAATGGCCTCTATACTTGGGTGCTAACAAAAAAGAAAGATGCGAGATTTTAACATATTCAAGTTTTTAACAAATGCATTTTCCTTTCAAAACTATGTATGGATTTCATATAAAGTCATTTTTAATGATTTTATTGCATTCGTCACGGCAGGATTGACTGACTGTACTTTTGTGACGTTGTAAAGTATTCGAAACGTCGAGAAATTAAAAATCAAATACAAACGCCATAAAATCTGTAAAAATAATTTTATTTCAAATGTTTAATACTCCCGTAAAGATCGATAATCAGTATGTTTGAATTTCATTCTGTATAAGTTTTCACTTGCTATAAATATTAAATTAAATTATTTTCTTACCGCCATCATCGAAGAAAGAATCTGTGATGATCCGCGGCGATCTCGAGCCGTCTGGTACACCCCGGATCGACATCTCACTACTTGTACATCAATATTTCTAATTTCAAGTCAATATAACACAATACACTTTCGAAAATAATATATCACCTAGAAATTGCGATGCATCCTTATAACATGCTATTTTTGGTAAAACATTGTAAACAATAAAACAAATTAAAGCAAACAAAATGAAAGTGCCTATAGATTTTCGTAAGGCAATATTATAAAGAAAGTAAAAAAAAAATACTCTAAATATTTAAACAGCTTCTATGGATATTTTTATTAAAAAGTTAATCTTATGATTATGTTTTTTTAATATATATAACGGGAAAATACAAAAATAAAATAACATGTTATTTGGACATTACTAAAATCAGCTTGACCGGGCAGTTCGAGTGTCTCACAATGCTATCTGATGTGTTTCTCCAAATTTTCTACATTTACAATCAATAAATTATTGTCTAAAAAACAGATGCGATGTATATGTTTGTTTGTTCCTAAACATGATATCTATTAAGCTGGCGACTGACCTGTAACATTTCGTCGTAACGTAATGTTACGCTACGACTAAATGTTGCAGTAGTAGTAGTGTTACAGTAATAGACTAAATGTTACAGTCAGTACAGCGAACCGATCCGCTCGCTGCGAGCGCCGCATGCTCCACCCGGTTGTCGGTATTTTCGCGAATCCCTTTATGTTACGCCTTAATTTTAGGTCAGTACAGCCCCCGGTCGTCTTCGTTATCCAACATTTTGATTACCAAAAGACGGAGCGCAGTCGAGCATAGTGCTCGCCACGAACTAGTGGAACAGGTCCGTCAGGTAATGCCGTAACGTAAAACGCTCGCCTCGAATGTACGTTACGGTAAAATGCTCATGTCAGTCGCCAGCTTTAGGCTTTCAGTAATGGAAGAAACGTTAATAAAGGTACCATTTAATTAACCGTAGTAAAATTAATTAAAGATATTATAAATTCCTAATCTTTTCTTGATAAAATTAAACCTCATAGATTTAAAGTTATTTAAGTATTATTTAAGTAATATATATAATCCTATAACAATTTCAACTAATTAGTTGCAGGCAAATACTGCTTATAACAAATATTCTCTTTTAGGCAGGCTCTTTATGAAATCTCACCAATAGATTTTTTGGTTGGGTATATACATATAATACTTCATTAAAAATATGTACTTTATAATTGTTTTTGTTCTGTTTTTACGTCATATGAACCCGTATATAGTAGGTGTAGCTAGTATTCTGTTTTTCCTTATTTGACGTTAGCGATACGGCCATATGACTTAAAACATTATATTTATAAATTTTAATGCAGTTTATTACAACATTCGGAGACGGCATTTGAATTTATGGCAATTAGACTAATTATTTATCATTTTTAGAAGAAGATGATTTCATAGTACTTCAACAATATTTAAGCCTATTTCGCGTAAAGGCAAATCCAGGAAATAGTTAATAGCCAATACCTTATCTTTAGATATAATAGAACAGTGATTGATTGCTTTGATATTTATCTCGTATACAGGGTTTTTTAAGATTTATTGTTCGCTGTCGATAACGCCAAAAATAATAACATAGTAACGCTTACAATCTATTAATAATTCTAAAAATGAAAATGTGCCAACTAGTATAACTAGTATTATGATATCCATAAAGATACTGCAACATTCTGAAACGAATCAAGAGATCAAAACGATTAAGTTCAAAGAAAATAACGCGAAGTAATGAGCAGATTTGAATTGAGATAATAGTTTAAGAAAAAAAATATAGCGCATAAAAATAGATGCAAAAGGGAATGGAATTATGTTGACAAGTCCACATCTGGCTGATAAATATACAGACAAAACTGACAAGTCTGAATGTTATGCCAGTAACGTCTACCTGAACAAAGCAAACGCCTTATTCAATAAAGCTGAAGTCAATCTTCAGCTTTTAAGTCATTATCAATAAGACAAGATACCAGTCAAATCCTAAATTCATCAAAGCAACAAAATTAAATGTCTATTTTCGGCGGGAGCATTGCCAACCGCCCACGACACTTGGGTAATTCGCTGTGTTCGAGAGCAAAGACCTGCCTAATTTGATTCTGCCATCATTTTAAACGAAACAAAATTCTTTGTGATGGAAATAAAACTGATACAATTATTTTCTTAAATGGATGAAGAAAATGAAAATATGAGGCGGACGTCCACATTAAAGAAAAGTACTCTTGCAAAAATGTTTTAAAATTGGACAGTGATATTTGTTTACCGCGAACCGATAAAATATTGGGAAATATATTGTGTAGGGATGAAGTAAGAATATAATGTAAGCTGTGTGGTAGCGGCTACGAATACTACCAACCCTTACTTTGCTCGTGGATGTCGTAAAAGACGACTATGAACCTTATAACGACCTGGGCCAACTCCATCTGATGCCGTTTGTCAATAATTACATTCCCAAGGAGGGTTGACGTCTGGCAGGCGGCCAGTCATAAAAACTATTGCCAATAACTTTTACAATATGTACTATGAAAGAAGAGTACATATTGTATCGACCCCAAGTAATTGGGATAAGAGTAGGGGAATGATGATGAAGTAAGAATATAATGTGTCACATTTCTTCTATTTGGACAAATATTATAGGACACAAGCAAGCAATTATGAATTAAACTAATATGTGTATGTCATAATGAGAGACCGAGACATGAAAGCAGCTAAATTAAGAAAGTTGGCATTATACAGTACCTACATGTAGAAAATGTAATTGAAATAGTTAATATAGTAGTTATGGAAACTACTATAAGGATGATTTCGGATTGGTAACTTGCTAGTAATTCTCTTAGCTGACCAACATGTCTGAAGAATGGGGCCAGTGTCAAGAAAGCAAAATTGGAATGTCAAAATTGTGACAAACGGAAATTGGTAATTCCTATTTAGGCTAGACTATATCTATATGTAATTAATTCATTTAAGAATGAACATAATAATAATTGAAACAATAAAATGAAAACACAGACATTTTGTATTATCTGAATGGTTTTTACATACCTACCCCTAGTTTGTACCAGTACCTACTCTTGCAGAGATAACGTCTTAGAGAGTAACGATTTGTCAAATGGCCTATAAAATTGCCTTCCGGCCATAATGATATAGACATATGTATACCGTATACGTAAGTTACCTTTGAACCATACGACAGTTTGACTGATTAAAGCAGATTACACAGATAATTTGACAGTTCGCTCTGAAGTTCATTGCTTACATAGGAGGAATTACCCTTTTGATTAAAAAAGAAGGGAGAAGAAGAAGAAGGAAGAAGAAAGGGATTTACCCTTGATAATTCACAACATTTATAAATGAAATATATGACCACATTTAGACTTTTGGCGGGAATCTAAAACGTCATATGGTGCTTTGTATTATATTCGATATCTTAGTGTTTTAACGTGTTATATTAGATAATTTTTATGGTATTTTATGTAATATGATGTGACAGAACAGCTGGGATGTAGTGAATATCATATAAAAGTGCTTTACAACGTTTTCGTTTTCCATCAAAATTCCTACAACATACCATTAACAGTGTCACCATAGCACTGTTGATGGCGACAATTCGACTGACTGACAGACAATGACTAACCTGAAGAGATTAAGAACGTGAAGATAATTATAACTCGACACTGGCAAAAATGGCTCGTATAAGTAGCTGATTGCCAATACATAAAAAGAAGAAGAAGAAGACCACATTTAGATAAACAATCTATTCTCATTTACATCTACCTACACAGACCAAGTGTAGGTATAAGTTTTATTTGAAGTTTTATTTTGCTGTTTTTAAGTTTTATTCATAAATTTACTTTCAAGGACACGTATAACAAAGTCATGAGCGTAACAATAAAAAAAACATTCGACATTGAAAAATGGCGCTTAAAATTATTTAGCCAAATGACAAGACAATTTATAGAAATGTGTATTGTTCTCTTTTTAATATTGGATGCTGTTTTTTTTTTCGTTTTATATTTATTATTGAATAGTTTACGCTGCCTTTATGAATAATACTCTGTTGAGATTATTTAGTCATGACTATGAAAGCGTTCGATAAAAACCACTAGAATCAAGGACACAGTTAAAACTGTATCCGAATGCTTGTTGCTAACACTCAAATGAATTTTCTTATCTATTACTCATAGTTACTTGGTTAGATTACGGAAAATTCTTTGCGGTAAATATTTGAAACTGACACAACCTTTAAGCGTATTATACGCCAACTGTTTAAATGACGCATGTAGATATACGTTTGCAATCGCACCTGTTTTACAGAATCAATCTGGAATATTCTATCGGGGACACTCAAACTCACTCGTATGAAAACTAATTCTATTGCACACTAGTTGTTCACTGTGTTTATTTGGCCTCACACTATGTTATTGTGTCAATGTTTGAGCGAAGACTGAACGTTGGCACAACTACGAAGCGCTTTGTTCCTTCAATTTTCAGCGTCACGAACTATTACCGTAATATTGTATGCCTTGTCGTCTGAATTATTCTAAAGTACTACATGGATATTTAGTTTATGGATTGTGAACTGTGACCATATTAATATTAGGTTTCATATGCATTATATATCTTAGTTATTTACATTAATGATAGTAATGTGTTGAGTACTTTATCAGTATTTGATGTATGCCCATCTAATACCCATATCGTTGAAGCATCAAGCTTTTTGTTATTCTAAATGGCGTTACTCTACAAATAAATATGTACATTTGCCAAGAAACGTGACTCAGCAATATTATTTGTAAAATAGTAAACAAGACATTATCATCCTAAACTTTATTATTCTAAACTGTCTCAGTTCCTTAGTGAAGTTATATTCAGTAGAATATCGATTTAACACGAACTGATAGCCATCTCACGTATTAAGAAGATAAAATGATATCAATAAAAACGCTTTGATGCTTTCTAATCAATAAGTCCCATCTAAAATATTTTACGTGTGGTGAGGGAGTAAGAATACATTAATCACCCTTTCTCTCACTCGTGGCCACGGAGCAAATACAAAGTCAAGTCAGTTTTTGTATTTGCTCCGTGCTCGTGGCTGTCGTAAAAGACAATTAAGGAATATAATATGCAAATAATATCTACTTCTTCTTCTTCTTCTTATGTATTGGCAATCAGCTACTTATATGAGCTATTGGTGCCAGTGTCGAGTTATAAATATCTTCACGTTTTTAGTCTTTCAGGTAAGTCATTGTCTAAGTCAAATTGTCGCCATCAACAGTGGTATGGCCACACTGTTAATGGTATCTTGTTGGAATTTTGATGGAAAATGAAAACATTGTAAAGCACTTTTATATGATATTCACTACATCCCATAGTTTCGCCGCATCACATTACATAAAATGTCATCAAAATTATCTAATATAACACGTTAAAACACTAAGATATCGAATATAATACAAAAGCACCACATGACGTTTTCAAATTCCCGTCAAAAGTCCTACTGCGGACATCAAGTGCTGCCGTAACGTTAGAACTGACGCTGTCAAATGACTTCTGTCAAATTTGAATTCCAATAGTAATCCAAGGGCCGTAGCAAAGAAAGTAGGTTTGTAATGCAACGCACGGGACCTTTTTTTTGGAATATGTTCAAGGGGGGGTTCAGGGGACAACCCCTGATTGTAAATCCAAGTCTGGTTCACTTCAGCCGCCATCTTGGAAAACACGTTTTATTGAATATCACAACACTCATCGTCTTGTGGATCTATCTCTTCTGCCTCCGCCATATCCGAAGGAGAAGAATCAAAGGTTGGGTCTTCGGTTGGGATGGCATCTAATATGTCTGGCACGTTGTCGCATGTTTGGCCGCTGCAATTGGAGCAAATAATCGAACATTTGAGAACAGCTTTTCGGCATCCGCAGGCAGCTCCGCAATTTTTGGTGCATTTGCACGATATTATTTGCAACAAACTCGACGGTGCAGGAGCCATAGCAATTCGAATTGGTTCAAGCCCTTGTGCAGTTCGCTTCCAACCCCATTTTTCAGCGTCGTGATAAAATCCAAGCCAAGTTTGAACCTGGTGGTACACTCTGAAAGAATGGTAGCGTGCCGTATCTTGTGTTGGAGGTAGAAGTGATAAATTCAACCTTGTCTTATTCGCCAATTTCCCGAAGCATTTGTAGCGAAGCGAGTTAATAGAGACTTCCGATTTTGTAAAACGGTTGGGATTTATACCTGAATACTGTTGGAATGTTAAGAGGGAGAAATTCCGAACGACCCGAAATATATACCACAACTTATAGGGACATAATTGAATATACAGCATTATAATCTCATTTACAGCGTTATAGCTCTTAAACTATAAATGCTACGAGAAAAGTTTCTTATAAAATTTATAGGTAATTTCATGCTCTATTCAGTTACCATTATTTTTAATTTATCATTGACCATTAAATAAATATTTAGTAAAAATCATATTGTAAAAAGTTTGATTCGCTATAATTAAAAACCTATGTGTTATACAAAAAAAGTTTCAAATAAAAAAGATGGCAAATATTATTATCTACAATAATGATCTCTACAAGTTTTGTCGTACGATGCGCGGTTCGCGAGATATTCAATAAAACGTGTTTTCCAAGATGGCGGCTGAAGTGAACCCTCCCCCGCCGCGCCCACTTGGATTTACATTCAGGGGACGACCTTGAATATATTCCCAAAAAAAAATACCAGGTCCCGTACGTTGCAAAAAAAAAACGCGGCGCTTGGCCTATAGAACAGCGAACATTATTTGTTTTATATACGAAACCACGCACCCGAAGTATAAAAATCGTTTTGTCGCGAAGTGGCGAGGGCTAAATAAAACCTTATACCCATCTGACTAGCGTAGTAAAGAAAGTCAATTCGCTTCGCGTTGTAGATACACGTACCAAGCAGTGGGACGCGTATAAGCCAAGATGATGACAATAGATCCGTAAAAATATTTGGTTCAGTCTAGATTAAAGAAGAAGTTTCGTAAGAAGATTGGTTATCAATGAAACTTAGTACTAAGTATTACAAATATATGTATATTTCTCAGTATCGGTCTAACATCCGAAGTAAGATCGATCCATTAACTTACCAATTAAAAATCATATGGCATCAATAAAATTATGTTTCTGAACATATTAAATAGGGTTGCCGCAAAAATATGTTCACGGCTACAATTAATTAAAGAAATATGTATTTTATTGTATTAATAATACACGTTATTTTTTTAATTATTAAAAATGTCTTTTATAAATAGCGTGGAGACTCTACTCTCTGACAAGCCTCACCACCTCCATCCGCGAGACGACTGCCTTGCAGAAGTG
Organism: Lymantria monacha; assembly: GCA_905163515.2. NCBI lineage: Eukaryota > Metazoa > Arthropoda > Insecta > Lepidoptera > Erebidae > Lymantria > Lymantria monacha. The sequence continues at coordinate 27,546,874 of LR991100.1, forward strand.
GGCGACCGCGTCCCAATTCCTGACGCTGGCGACCATGGATTTAGCTATGGTCGGCACTGATGACAGTGATGAATTCACGACGCGCTCTGCCCAGGTAATCACAGACATGGCAGGACGGTGTCCTCTCTTTCCACGCGACCGTATACAGGTACTTGCCGAAGCAACGATGCCCAGTCAATACCTGTACCAGTCGGAAGTTGAGGTCCCTATACAACCGCTTGATCAGCACCAGCGCATAGGCCTCCACGGTCCAAACACTCTCCAGCCGAACTGCCCAACGAACAATGACGTTCCAGCAGGTATCACCCCACGAGCGTGTCGTCAACATAACAAATTACGGCCAGCCCAGGAGGGAGGCTATTAGAGCCTGGCCACTCTCGGCACCGAGGAGATGGTCGGGCGAATCGAGGCGCTGGGGCTCAGGGTGGCCCTAAATAAGACGGAGGCCCTATTATTCCATGGGCCACGCGTAAGGCCGCCAATCGGCGCCTCGCTAGTCGTCAACTCCGTCCACATCAGCATCCAGGCCCATATGAAGTACTTGGGTCTGGTGCTCGACGGGCGATGGTGGTTCCGGGAGCATTTTCGCCGAATTGCTCCCCGGCTGGTCGGCGCGGCGTCCGCCCTTTCGCGGCTCATGCCGAACGTGGGCGGACCCAGCTTCGAGGGCCGACGGCTGTATGCGGGGTGATTCGTTCGATGGCCATGTACGGCGCACCCGTGTGGGCGAGGGCTCTGAACGCCCAGCTCAGGGCTGTTCTGTGGAGACCCCAGAGAGTCATGGCAGTCAGAGCCATTCGCGGGTACCGCACGGTATCGACCGAGGCGGCATGCCTACTGGCCGGGACACCCCCGTGGGACCTAGAGGCGGAGATGCTCTCCGACCTCTACCGGCGGGTGACCTCACTGCGCGACGAAGTTGGCTCCCCATCGCTGAGCGAGATAGCCACCTGGCGCGAGGACGCCCGCCGAGACGTCATCGCCCGCTGGGCTACGCGGCTGGAGAGGCCTAGACACGGTGTCGTCACCGTAGAGGCTCTCCGGCCCGTACTGATGGAGTGGATGGAGCGGCGGCACGGAGTCCTCTCCTTTCGACTGGTGCAGGTGTTGTCGGGGCACGGATGCTTCGGCTTGTACCTACACACGGTCGCGTGTAGGGAGTGGACTTCGTTCTGCCACCATTGCAGCAGTGACGAGGACACGGCGCAACACACGCTCGAGGTATGTCCGAGCTGGGACGGGCAGCGCCGTGACCTCGTCGCTGTTATCGGTGCCGACCTGACGCTGCCGGCTGTCGCGAGGGCGATGGTCGACAGCGTCAGGAACTGGGACGCGGTCGCCGCCTTCTGCGAGGCTGTCATCTCGCGGAAGGAGGCGGCGGAACGAGTCCGGGAGGATTCCCGCGACCCAGGCCGCCGTCAGCAGGCGCAGGCGCGAATACCTGCGCCTGATGCCGCCCTAACCGAGGCCTCGGGTGATCGGACCGGGGAATTGTCCGGTCACCCGACGTGAGGCCACCGCGTGAGGGCGACGCCCCTACGGCGAAATCTGTCGGGGCGTCGACGAGAGGAACCCGCGAGGGTAAGCCGCCGGGCGGGCCACCGAAGTCAAAAATCGGGTACCGGTGGCCCGCTCGCACGGCGAAGAGAGAAGGTTTTACGGTGGGTCTATGGGGTCACGCGCCGCCTTTCCGTCACCCCGGACCGATTTGGCGGGGCGAGACGCATCCATAGCCCACCAATAAGAAAATAAAAAAAATAAAAAAAGAAAAAGGAGGGAGGCTATTACTATACCACGCTGGCCAAACTGAGAACAGTACTTCTCATACAATGATATTAACTTCTTATATTATTATTATAGCATCATCATCATCTCAGCTAATATACGTCCTACAGCTGGAATCGAACTATCTCCACAATATGAGTGAATATCCCCTATTGTTGTTCAACGCTGTACAAACTGCTTAGTACCAGGTTTTATTTTGAAGTTGAATGTTATAGACATACTTTAATCATTTTATGCAACATCAGACACAGATAGGAAGTTGATAACTTGTATTCATCCTACGGGTCATAACACGGTTTCTTGTTCATTTATTTTCATTTTATTTAATTATAGTTATGATAGTTTTTGTTCATTTATTTATTTTAATTTAAAAATAGTTATGAGTTATATTTCTTTAGGCGCGTTATGAAAAAAATATGAGAGTAAAATTTTAATATGCGTGCGCATCACTGTAACACAAAAGTAACAGGTTGAATTTGGCCGTAAAACCGCTCATTAAGGGTGTAGATCGTGAAAATCACCGAAAAGAGTGTTACGATTTATCATATTTAACCTATTTACATATGATTGATATCAATGATAATTTGTATATAGTACAATCAAAGACCAATAAGTATGTTCATGCTTATATTAAACTCTTAAACCTAATATTTGTTATATAATAAACGTCAACAAACGCACAAAATTGAGTAAAAATGCAAAAACATGACTTCGTATTTTTCAGATTTAACCCCATAAATCAACACAAATTGATAAAAAGAAACACTTTTTGAACACTGAAGAAACCAATAAGTATAGCTGTATACTTCTTTTTATACCTTTACAAACAAAGACTTCCTCTTTTAAAGCCCTAAAATCTAGATATACTTTAAGGTAAATTTTTCATACACAAATGTATGGGATAAAGCGTTCGTTTCATTCATGCAATCTCGGCGGTCACTAACGACAGTTCCTTTCTGTAAGTGAACGCGACACCACGCTTGTCGGCTGCAGACAGCAGAATTACGTATTGTGAATTTGTGTTTTTTGTAAAAAACTGTAAGTATAACATTTTTATAATTAATTTATTTTCAGTTAGTAGAAAGTATCGATATAATGAATGTCTGAAAGAAAACCATGATGGAACTAGATATAAATCGTAAAAAATACAATATCTACACTAATAGGTATTATAAAGAGGAAAGATTTGGATTTTTGTATGAAACGAATAAACTCAAAAAGTACTGGACCGAATTCTTTTATCATTCGAAAGCTACATTATCACTGAGTAACATAGGCTATTTTTTTCGCAGGACTGATTGAATTTGAGTGTCATGCCAGGGAAAAGAAAGTTTTGTACGCATTATAAAAATATGAAAGCCAAAAGATCTCGGAATAAAATGTAAGTTCCTCCCTACTCATTTATTATCGCATTTGAACAGGGTACATTACAAAGCTAATACAATATGTCATATGATTTAGATCGCCCGATTCAGACATATACCTACAATAACATGTAAATATTGGTTTGTATTATCTATATCTATACTGATAAATAAAATTGAAGTATCTGTATGTAATATCAAAATAATAGGATTTAAAAAAAAAAAAATGGGGGGCATAGTCCGGAGCGTGCTCGTTCGCGTCCCCTGCCAGTCTAATTAGACTGCTAATCCGGCTCGAAATGCGTACCGCAATGCGGGTTAGGGCGTCCCCCGGAGGCGACGCGTACCGACCCGCCCCCGTCGGTACGAACATCGGCAGTTGCGGCGATGGGGGCCGCCACCCATCACGCCTTGCCCAGTTAGGCGAGTCGAGGAGAACGGAGTGCCGGGTGGGCACGTGGAATGTAAGAGGTTGTGTGGAAGGTAAGTTGCACGAGCTGATATCCGTCATGGCGGACAAACAGCTAGACGTGCTCTGTGTAACAGAGACCAAGCGAAGGGGCAGCGACGCCTGCGATCTGCCTGGTGGCGGGATGGCTCTGTGGTCTGGTGTACCACAGAGCGATCGAGCCAGCATGGGGGTAGGAGTGCTGTTGTCCTCTCGCTTGGCCTCAGGTGTGAAGGATTACGGAATGTATGATCCCAGACTTCTCTGGGTCCGTATAAAACTAGGTGTCACCAAGGTATTCATGGTTGTAGCATATGCTCCCGTAGGATCCTCGGTGGCATCAGACCTAGAGAAGTTTTGGGACAATGTTAGGGAAGTTCTGGATATGGCAGAAACCAGTGAACGCGTGATTGTATGCGGAGATTTGAACGGATGGGTGGGGACCAAGCGTCCCGACTATGAGGACGTACTTGGTCCATTTGGTGATAAGAGAGTGAACGACGCAGGTAGGCTCATAGCGGATGTATGCATGGAGAGAAACCTTATTATGTCAAACACATTTTTCCAACATAAGGACATCCATATGTATACATGGAGAAGGAATGAACAGAAAAGCATAATAGATTTAATTTTGGTAGACAGTCGCCTCCGAGGCAAAATATTGGACGCAAGAGCCTACAGGGGCCCCACAGTCGACACGGACCACTATCTCGTTATTGCGAGATTTAGTGGTCTGTTCAGAAAGTGGAGGCACTGGCGAGAGCGTGTCCACTTCGGAGGGCTTGAAAGAATAAAGGTTGAAAGGTTGCAAGAAGAGTGTGTAAGAGAAAAGTATGCAGAGGGTGTCCGAGAACGGCTGACGATGGCAAGCCAGCCGCAATCGGACATTGAAGAATGCTGGAGAGTATTGAAAGAGAGTATGGTAGATACAGCGAAAGAAGTATGTGGAAGTTCAAAGAAGCATAGAAAAACAAATGGTGATGCATGGTGGGATGCGGAAGTGGCAGCTTCCGTAGAGCAAAAGAAGAAAGCGTGGCTGGACTATGTCTCTTCTTTGAATCTGAATGACAGTATGACTGAACAGAAGAAAGAAATATATCGGCATATAATTGATTTAGCCGAGATGGAAGGTACACCACTGATATAGAGCGAAGAGTGAATGCGGGAAATACAGTGAACGGAGCGTTGGGGCAACTTCTCGGCAGCCACCACCTCAGCCAGAAGGTACGTGTAGCAATACATAACGCAGTGCTTGTCCCAACATTACTGTATGGAAGCGAGAGTTGGGTATGCAGAAAAGAGTATGATAGTAAAATTAATGCGGTCGAAATGCGATCTCTGCGGAAAATCTGTGGAGTTAGGCTGACCGACCGCATTCGTAACGACGACGTAAGAGAGCGAGTAAGTATGAAAGAGAGTATTGGTGTAAAGATGCGAAAGGGAATGCTCCGATGGTTCGGACATGTGGAAAGAATGCCGAACGAACGCCTGGTTAAGAAGATATACAATGCGAAAGTGGAAGGATGTAGGTACCGAGGGAGACCGAGACTAACCTACCTAGACCAGATCGGTCATGTACTGAAGGAAGGTGGAGTCAAGAGTCTCCGAAACCGGCGAGCGTGTATGAAGAGAATTATGAATGTTGAGGAAGCGAGTGAAGTATGCAGAGATAGAGTTCTCTGGCACTCTGTTCTCTCTGCCTACCCTGCAAGGGATATGGCGTGATGATATGTATGTATGTGTATGTATGTAAAAAAAAAAAAAGGCGATACGGAGTTCGCCGGGTCGGCTAGTATTGTCTAAATATCAAATTGTGGAAGTAGGTAGGCGACAGCGCAACTTTGTCGACATACCTATACCGCCAAACAGACGCGAGGCGCCTAGCGTCTGGCTTAGGGTTGTACAAAATAAATAAAAAGTGGATAATATTGATGAATAATATTTCCAGTATTGAAAATAAAGAAAACCTTGTGGCCGAGACTCTGAGCAACAATGCTACGCGCTGTATAGAGGTAAGTTGTTATACGTAATTCTTGTAGACTTGTTACATAAATAAACAAACTACTTAGTTAGTGATGGGCGAAGACAAAATCTCAATACCTACCTATAGATTTTTTCTTGCAATATTTATTATTTTCATCGAGAGACAAACACCTTAGTACCGAAATACTTCTCAATTACTTTCTCAAAAGAAAATTTACGTTCAAATAGGTGACGTCATAAAAAACAATACCTAATGCGTAAAGAAATTATAATTTCTATTCATCAGGAACCTAATATTGTATTAATTCTTTTGCATTTTTTTAAATTTATAATTATTTTTTATAAAAAAAATCAAGCCATTATCTTTCTTTACAGGAACTAGTTATTGAAAACGACCAAGAGGGAAAGGTGGATGAAATGGAAGTTGGGCGTAGAGTTGTAGACGTTTCTTTTTTTTTTAAAGCTCTTCAGGCCAAAGGGGACCACGGTCCAATGGATTGTAAGTTAAGTTACCTCAGTATAATAGGTGAAGTAAAAGTTGGTCTGGACTCAAAACTCATCATGAAATGTAGTATGTGTAGTATGAAATTTACTGTGTGTTTGATTGAAAAGAAAGAAGATAGAATGGAAGTGAATCATCAAATTGTATCTGGTATCATATCATCTGGTGGGAGCTACTATCAGTTAAAAACATTAACTGCCGCAGTAGCCCTACCAATCATGTCACCTTCATTATACAATGAAATTAATAATACGGTTTGCGATTGGTGGACAAAGACAGCAACACATTCCATGGCAGAAGCTGTCAAGGAAGAAGTGTGTGAATCTTAGTGAAGATATCCTAAATGGTCCACAACACGTATTTGGTAATCACCAATATTGCAAGGAGTATTTCTGTAGACCTGATACTCGTCGAATAGAACCTGTTGGGTTGCTTCCAGCAATTGTTGGATGCGGATTAATGGACGCGGTACACATTTTAAGTAAAAGACTGTCATATCATTCTAGAAGTTTAATTCATAATTGTACAAGTAATATAGTTGAAAGTTTTAACGCAGTGATTGCCAAATTAGTAGGGGGTAAGCGTGTAAATTATTCTTCCCGTGGTTCTTATGCGGGCCGATGCGCAGCTGCTGTTGTGTCTTTTAATACAGGATCGATTCATAGTAAAACTCATGTAGTAATATTTAAATCTAGTCCTAATCCTTTGATCGCGAAAGTGGAAAATTGTAATCGTAGAATCCGTTTAATTGCTAAACCTAAATTAAGATTGAAAAAGAGCCACAGCGCTGTATCGAAAGACGCTCACTATGGACCAAACTGCGAAAAACCTGATCTGAGTCCAGAATTATATGAGAAAGCCAAGTCATCTTTTTTAGCCGATTTAAAGTTGTCTTGTGCTGCAAGGGTCGACCTTTCAAGCTCCTCTAGCTTGAAAGGTCGACCCATTTGCAAAGAAGTAGTTCTGAGTGGATGAGTACAAGGAGAAAATTACTAACCTCGTCATCGTTCGGGGAAGTTTGTAAAAAACGAGAGAGCACAAGTTATGCTGTTCTTGTTCGTAAAATCGTTTATGGTAGTAATATCTCCAGTTTGCCTGCTGTACGGTACGGTATCGAAAACGAAGAAACCGCAATTAAACAGTTAGAAATTCAAGAGAATATTAGTATACAAGGTTGCGGTTTGTTCGTCGACGATCAATATGAATTTCTTGGTACTACACCAGATGGCATTTATACAAACGGTTTAATTGAAATTAAGTGCCCACATTCTTTAGCTGGCATGACTCTTGATGAAGCAATGGCCAAACATACCTTTTGGGTTAAGGAAAAGGCTTCCAAGGGTTATGTCATAAATAAAAATCATAACTGGTATTTCCAAATTCAGGGACAGGTACATATTACTAAAAGAAACGTTTGCATGCTTGGCATCTGGTTTGGTGCTACTGTACCTATGAAAGTTTATATTATAGAAAAGGACGACAAATTTTGGGAGGAGAAAATGGAGATGAAATTAGTTAGGTTTTATTACGATTGCCTACTTCCAGAATTAGTTGATCCTCGGCAGTCACGAAGCATGCCCATTCGTGACGCGCCCAGTATCATAGAGGCTATGAAAGAGAGGAAAGAAAGAGCTTTACGTGTTATGAAAGAGAAGAACGCCTAATGATTTTGAAAGATACAGGTAACTTAACTACCTAGCCAGTCGATTCACGTAAACACGCCAGTCCAAAAGTCGTTTTAACTTAGGAACTTAGAAATCGCCTTTTGGTTTTCTGTTTTAAACGCACTTACTTATCTAGTCTTGGATTGTCATAAATCTTCCAATAGCTCAATTACTATACAATTTCTGAGTTACCTGGTGTAAAGAATCATAAAAATTGGATCAAAAATACAGCGAATTGAGAATTCTCCTTTTTTTAAGTCGGTTAAAAGGGCTAAATTTGCAAAAAACGAAGTGACGTCACTGCGCTACGGTTTTTATTACTTACGTGAATCGGGCAGCTGGTAACGTTTTCATTCTGATAGGTTTTGTGATAGCCATTGATTTTATCATCAAATTAGCAGAAATCAGAACTTGATCCGTAATCGAATGAAAAAACATTAGAATTTTGAACTCATATTTCGTTATTGTTTAATTACATACTTTTAATTAGTATATTAATAATTTACAAACTTCTGTTAAAATTAGTAAATAAATGAATTATTTACTAATTTTTGTACAACCCTAGCACGCTTTTGAGATAGCGAGTAATGGCGACTCATATTTGTTATTGTGTAGTAAATAAATCATTTTTATACTTGTGTTTCATTTATTGACATTTTTTTTAAAACCCTAGGATTTTTTTTAGATATCGACGAGGTGATCGTAAACAAAAAGTAAGTATTTGAGTTTACGCAATAGGCACATTTCCTTGCGTAGAGATAAACACACTTCCTACTGAATTTGCAATTATTTTATTGAATGAATATTTTACGAATTAGAATAAATTTTGGTAGTGAAATTACAAATAAATACATAGTTGGAATTTTAGGTAAGTAGAATACAAAAATGTCAGTCCGGACCTGCTCTTGATTGTATATTATACTAGCTTCTCCCCGCGGCTTCGCCCGCGTAAAAGGTTACTTTCCTAAAGTTTTTCATCCCCTATTTTTATTTTTCCCCTTAAGGGTAAATTTTTACATGTTAATGTCATATTTATTTATATCTAATCAATAGCCTAAAAATAAGTTTCAAGCTTCTGGCTTTAAAAATGACGATAATTCCTTACAACTTTTCATCCCCCTTTACAACCCTTTTTTGTATTAAAAAGTAGCCTATGTCCTTTATCAGGCTCTAGACTATCTGTGTACCACATTTCATTTAGATCGGTTCAGTAGTTTTGGCGTGAAAGAGCGACAGACAGACAGAGTTACTTTCGCATTTATAACATTAGTAAGGATTAGGTAATATTTAATTATTTAATGTCACATTTATGATAGACAGCTACCCCTGTCATACTCCCCCGCATACACAAATGAATAGAGAAGAGCGGCGTAGTATCACAGCATGACCACATTTGCCTTAGTTCCTACCCAATCTATCATTTCCAGTAGTCGACACAATTTTACTTCCAAGGCACGCAAAAAGATGTTTCATATCACAAACTTTCAATACCTATCTATTATATACAGGTATAGTATGTTATTTACAAATCGATAGTGCTGTCAAAAATACAACAATCATCAACGATGACTGCTCTCACGTCTTTACTTGTGTTCGGGTCGCACAATCGGCGATCTTCTTTCTTGCCATATTTCTGTAGTGCGCCCGGTTGCTGCCTGACCACAGCACTGCGCACTCTTATTGTCCTAACTTTTGAAATACTGTACCAAACGACACACGGTAAAAGGCAAAAAATATGTACTTTAAATATCGAAAGTAATAAAAGTATTTGTTTGCATAAGAATCAATTCGTTACTATAAAATGTGCATCGGCAATAAATACCAAATTATTTTGAATTTTAATTTACTATTTTAACGATAAATGCTTAGATATTAAAAATAGATATATGCTGTCGCGGACTTTTTTGTAGAACTATTTAAGAGGTACATTTCCACAATACATAACATTAGTCTGAGTTTCAAGATTTTTGCAGCGTATGCAAAAATAGCTCGCAGATGGGCGTTTTTTTCTGACTTAAGCAATTTTTATCGTTATATTTTAGCCTATTTACAAAATATCTCTATAAATGATAGCCTATGTGTTATTCTGATGTGTAAGCTATATTACTATAAAGTTTCATCAAAATCGATTAGGTAGTTTTTGCGTGAAAGAGCAACAAAGATGTTCACATCCATACATTATTACAAACTTTCGCGTTTATAATATTAGTAGGATTATAAACTAGTAACCCGCCCTCGCTATCATCGCTATCTTCGGCAATATTCACTTAAATTACATACTATAAAAAGCATATTGATCTATAATAAATGCACAATTTATTTAAGGTACTTAATTGGATAAGGATTAATGCTGTATTGTATAAAATCACTTAGTAAATAATCATTTTTTAGTAGAGGATAAAAAATGGTTATGGTGGGTTATCCCTAAGAGATAGACATATGCCATCGTGGACTTTTTTGTTGAACTTTTTAAGATGGATAATACTGTAGTACATTATTTTGGTCTATCTCGTAGGGTTCAGCCAACGTTTGCAATATAAGCGCAAAAAAACGTGCTTATTTACGACATCACATTAGAAACCTCTAAATTAATCAGCGTTTCTCTACTATATTATGCATGTATTATACATATAAACCTTCCTTAAGAATCATTCTATTTATTAAAAAAAACTGCATCAAAATCCGAGCATACATAGGGACAGACAGACGGCGGATAGCGACTTTGTTTTATACTATGTAATGTAATGATAGAAAAACATAAAAATTGTGTCTCAACTACTCTTATTAATCTATTAAAAAGAATCAACAGCTAGTTTCCAAAAATTCAACGTTATTGTTATGCTGTAAATATTCAAGTTCAATAACAATTTCTCAACGTGGAACGTTTGTTGCAAAACATTTTGAAAATTGCGCTCTCTAGGTCATTCATCCGCCCCGTCGGATGTTACATTAAACTTTGGCGCTGCGGTCGCTCGAAATCGAGATCTCAGGCCAACAATCTACACCCTTAAGTCTCGACAAAAAAACTAATAACAAAATAGAAATAGAACCTCTTTCTAGTTTCTACATTCACAACACGTGTTTTAGTTTCATACAAGTGCGAATTATATATGTGCTAATAAATTATATTCAGTAGCGATTTAAATTGAATATTTTTGGAACGAAGTTCCTTATCGCGCGTTGCGAAAGGGGGCTAGACGGAAAAAATTACTACCGACACACAACAAAGTTGTAACGACACAACATAAAACAAAGTCGCGTTTTCTGTCCCTATATCCCTATTTATGCTTAAATCTTTAAAACTACGCAACGGATATTGATGCGGTTTTTTTTATAGATAGAGTGATTCAAGAGGAAGGTTTATATGTATAATATATGCATAATGTAGTAGAGAAACACTGATAATTTTAGAGGTTTCTCATGTGATGTCGTAAATAAACACATTATTTTGCGCTTACATTGCAAACGCTGGCTGAACCCTACGAAATAGATCAAAATAAAGTACTACAGTATTATACAGCTTAAAAAGGCCTACAAAAAAGTCCGCGATGGTATATATCTATCTCTTAAGGATAACATACTATATCCATTTTAATACTTTAAAAAATGTTCTATTATAAAACGATAATTGAAAAGCTATTTACACAAATACTGTATTAATCTTTATCATTTTAAATACATTAGTTGGCTTGAGCATTTCATGAAGATAATTTTTTTCCTTCAGACCATGCAAATTAAATCAATACCTTAAGAGATATAGCAAAATCAAAATAATGCGCAACGAAATTATTTTCGCCCGTGACCGGGCCGCGTGGCCGGCTCGCGTTCGAGCTCGGGGCCCAAAAGTTTTGGTAGTCTAGTGGAATTGTATATCCTATTACATATTAATATTATAAACGTGAAAGTTTGTAATAATGTATGGATGTGAACATGTTTGTTGCTCTTTCACGTAAAAACTACTGAATGGATTTTGATGAAACTTTATAGTAATATAGCTTGCACCTCAGAATAACACATAGGCTATAATTTATAAAGATATTTTGCAAATTGGCTAAAATATAACGATAAAAATCGCTTAAGGCAGGAAAAAATTATATAATAAAAATAGTAAATTAAAAATTCAAAATAATTTGATATTTATTGCCGATGGACATTTTATAGTAAGGAATTGATTCTTATGCAAACAAATGCTTTTATTACTTTCGATATTTAAAGTACATATTTTTTGCCTTTTACCGTGTGTCGTTTGGTACAATATTTCAAAAGTTAGGACAATAAGAGTGCGCAGTGCTGTGGTCAGGCAGCAACCGGGCGCACTACAGATCTACAGAAATATGGCAAGAAATCTATGATCGCCGATTGTGTGACCCGAACACAAGTAAAGGCGTGAGAGCAGTCATCGTTGATGATTGTTGTATTTTAACAGCACTATCGATTTGTTAATAACATACTATACCTGTAGGTATATAGTAGATAGGTATTGAAAGTTTGTGATGTGAAACATCTTTTTGCGCGCCTTGGCAGTAAAATTGTGTCGACTACTGGAAATGATACATTGGGTAGGTACTAAGGCAAACGTGGTCATGTCGTGATACTACGCCGCTATTCTATATTCATTTGTATGTGCGTGCGTATGACATCGATAGCTGTCTAACATAAGTGTGGCATTAAATAATTAAATATTACATAATCTTAAATTCAATTGTTAATTAATATTCACTCTTTTTTATATTTAAAATGTCAATTATAATAATAAACAAAAATAACAAGTTACTTTAAAGACGAGCTTTATTTTTCTTTATAGTTTATTTTTCTTTTTAATATTTACAATAATACCTATTTTTTATTAAGAAATAGTTATCATTCTTGCCATCTGAATTACATTAGCGAGCGCTACCTAAACTGTAGAATTCACACGAAGATAACGTAACATAAATAGTTCTGAACAAAAAATAGCGACAATTTACTCTTTATGTGGAAGCCAATATATCCTAAATTATAAGCTCATACATGTCCCTTTATTGGGCTCGAGCCTCCTTCACATTAGAAGAGAAATTGACCTACACACCACGCTGGTTAGATGTGTTGGTATAAGGTAATTTAGTTGAGTTTGCCTTCTCTTGCATAGATGTTATATGCGTTTTTTATCCCTCAGTCATCTTTTATGATCTCCCACAGGTACGGGGTGTCAAGGGCTTCGCCAAGGGGGAGCAGGGGGAAGGGGTCAGTTGACCCATAGAGATCAAATGTAGCTTCATGTGTTCGACTTAATCCGTTACTACTAGTGTTGCCCAAATTCAGTCTTGGTCTTGCAGTCTTGGTCTTGTTCTTGCGTTTTTGCAAGACCAAGACCAAGAACAAGACCGCGTATTTTTAGCAAGACCAAGACCAAGACTGACCGTGCAAGACTTGAGCAAGAACAAGACTAAGCCTGCAAGACTCTTGCGTCTTGCAGCTAGGACTTAGCGCTATTTCACGGAGTAGTTAGGTGTAACAGTTCGGTGTATAGGTACGCTTAGGAATTCTATGAGACGCAAAAAACTGTATCAAAGAATATGAAAAACTGGACCTATGCGCATTACGACTAATACCATAAACATACCTACATAGCGAATAAAAAAATATCCATTAAAATCAAACTGAGTGCATGCATAGTTATGTTTTAACCATCGGCACTTTGATAATGCGGCATCAAAGGTTTTGTACTTACTTCTCAAAGAAATTTGCCGCTTTTCGGAAGTACATGGTTATGATACACGCGCCGGCGGCTTCTTTTGAAATCATATACAACAATCGTTGCCGCCGCGCCGAAATCACAACATTTGACACTATTTGATTGCCGCCACAGGGCGTAGGTATACTCATGCAAAATAATTTCGAATTTTAAGAGTACCTACAGGTGTTCCAAAGAATAAATAAGTTTCAGAGTGCTTAGAATGAAAATGAATACATTATACTGATCACGCAAGTAGTATTATGATAGGAAAAAATGTTAAGGATAGGTAGTAGATGTCATAATAATTTATTCTAGTAAGTATATATTATAATATTGATTATATGGTTTTAAACTAATTACTTAGGTACTATTATTGTACATTTAGTCATTATATTTCTTAAGTTTTTACAAGAAAAAATAGCAAAAAAGTGTTCAAATATCACCCGTTTGATAAATATTGTAGCCACTTTTAAATATACTTGAAACGTGTAAAAAAATTCTACAAAACTAATAAAATAATATAAAAAGCGTAGGTACTTACCTACTAATAAAATAAAAAGCCTGCGATAAGAGTTTTGTATTGCTTACCAGCCCGAATATCTCTGAGAGAGATGATGAGAGTAAGTATTTACTAGCAGTGCCCGCGACTTCGTCCACGAGGAATAGTAACTTTGGAGGTATAGTGACGTTCAGGATTTATTTATTTATTTTAAAACTTCTGTCATCAAACATACAAACAAACTCTTCAGCTTTATAATATTAGTATAGATAAGTATAGATGTACGCCAAAACATTCACTTATATGTAAAGAATAGTGATTGGCACTAATTCTTTACATATATTTTATTCACGCGTCGCGTCTGTACAAGTAGGTAATAATCTGTGTTTGTACGCCGCACGCGGCATCGTTTGATTTGCGGCGGCATCCTTTTAATAGAGCCGGCACGTGGCGAGGCGGCGCGGTAGAAAGCAAGGAAACGTACTATAAATAAAGGAATTATTTTAATTCCAGTCATTTCCAATTGAGCTGTGCTTCGAGTCTAACTTAATAATTGTTTTTACTAATTCTTGTTGTTTTCTAAAAACGTATCACGTGTACAATTTAATATGAGTGACGAAGATTCAAATTATTCTAGTCCGAGTAACGAGAGTTTGAGTCACAGATCTAAAAGACCCAAAAGCAAATTTGAGGAGTTTTTCGAAATAATTCATGCATCCCAAACTGCCTTGTGTAAATTGTGCCAACATAAAAAGATTGAAATAAAAATGAAAAACAGAAACACTTCAGGCTTAAGGAAACATCTAATATCTTTCCACAAAAAGGAATCACAAATATTTCTTCCTGTTAAACCAAAATTAAGTGGAGATATCACAAGCTTTTTAGTAACCGCTGGAAGAAGTGGACAGGTAAGAATATTTTTTTAACAATGGTCGAAGTTGTCGCTACGGGAATTTTAACTCCGCGTAGCTATTCATGCGATACTTTCAAAAACGCCATTAACTTACGTAAGTATTTTTGAGTTAGTGGTGTTTTCATCTAGGGGTGCGACATATTAAGTATGTAATTATCGTCTTAAATATTTTTTATAAACACCCATATTTTCATTTGTTTTCATAATCGGCCAGTAACAACTAAGTACTTTATTTTGGTAATATAACAAATGTCAATTTAACGATTTTCTCGATTTAACAACAACAAACCTCCTCCTCCTAAACGCTCAAACCTAGTATGTTTTAAATAATAACACAAGATTTATTGTTTTATTTCAGTCGGAAAACAGCAGTGACAACATCACGACAGCTACAGTTGATTGGGTGGTGAAAAAATATCTTCCCTTCTCATTTTTCGATGACGAAGCTACACAAGTATATTTTCGACGTATTTGCCCTAATATGGTGTTTCCTAAAAGGTCTACACTTAGAAGGAAAGTCAAAGAGCGATTTGAAGAGCTCCAATTGAATCTCAAGGAACGATTATCATCTAAAATGTCGTTTACTATTGATGGGTGGACGTCAATTGCTGGTAGGAGTTACTACGGGGTTACTATGCATTATATAGACAACGAATGGAAGTATCGATCTGTAGTTCTTGATTTTATACCATCACGCGGTCGACATACTGGGGAAGATATTGCAACGATTTTTCATGAATGTTTATTGGAATATGACATAATTGATAAAATACAAGGTATCACGGTCGACAACGCAACTGCAAATACCAAATTTATGTATGAACTGGGCAAACAGCTGCCGCCACACTTTGATTCAGACAATCAACATTTCCGGTGCTTTGCTCACATTTTAAACCTTGGTGTACAAGATTTATTAAAGACCTAAGCATTACACTATGAGTCTGACACTAACGCGCAAGATCAGCAGTATGAAGACTATGCAGACGAAACTGAGGATGAGGAAGATGAAGAATATGCACCAAATATTGCTGACTCGCGTACATCTGTAACAAAGTTACGCAGTATTTCCAGTAAAATAAAAAGAAGTGAGATAGTGAAGAAGAAGTTTCAGTCTGCTTGTGAAGCAGCTGGCGTGCCATCAAATCTAAATGCCATTCTTGACTGTCCAACGAGATGGAATTCCACACATGATATGATTGGATTTGGTTTATAAGTGAGAGCGGGCATTAACATATTGTGCAGTTCTGTCACCGAATTGAATGATTTTCAAATCACAGCTAGTGAATGGCAGGTACTCGAAAAATTACATAAATTTCTAATAAACTTTAAACTTTTAAGTACAAAACTTGGTGGAGACAAATATGTTACATTACCGCTAGCCATTGTATCATTCAATCTCTTGCTAGATAAAATTGAATCCATGGTAAAACAGTTAGATGAGAAACCTAATCGATCTGAAGTGGATGAAAGGCTCATTCTAGCTTTCCAAGCAGCTCGAGACAAAATGCTTAAACATTATAAGAAGAGCAACTGGATTTATTGTACTTCTTTAATTTTAGACCCAAGGCATAAGGCTCAGACTTTTGACCTGACAATGTGGGGGAAGCAACTTAAAACAGAAAGTCTGCGCAAGTTCAATGAACTTTATGAAGAATATAAAAGTCTACACTCACTGAACAAATCTCTGGAATTACCAAAAAAAGAAAATAAAGTATGTGATGAAGATGAAGACGTAATAGACTTTGATAAACTCTATGAATGTCCCTCGACGTCATCTGGATCTTGTCTTCAAGGCTTAGTGATAGACGAGTTGGAGGAGTACCTGAGAAAACCAAGAACTGTCAGCTCGGAAGACATTTTAGATTGGTGGAGGACGCATGAGACAGAGTATCCGACTTTATCGAAGATGGCCCGTGATTTTCTCTCAATACCTGCAACTTCAGTACCTGCTGAGAGATTATTTTCTAAAGCATCATTAGTAATTAGAAAACATAGAAATAGGTTAAGTGATGAGTCAGCCAGATGGTTACTTTGTATTAATTCTTGGTCAAAAGAATTGATATAAAGTAACATAATATTTTTTATTGAACACATAATATTTTTTATTGAAATAAATGATAAATCGTAAAACTCTTTTATTAAATTTCATATAAGTTGAGGGTTCAATCTCTTTCTAGACAGATATTGTTCTTTAAAATACAGTCAAGTTATTGTAATTAATTTGTTTTTTACATGTTTTAGCAAATGAAAGCTTATAAATCATAAATGTTTATTAAGAAACAGTTACTTCCATGGAAAACGACATATAGGTCAGTTGATTTTTCTAATTTCTTATCAAATCCTCAGTTATTTATTAATCTGCTTGATCTTTACTATGGCTATGTTAATTCAAGCTCACAATGTTTCAATTCTAATACGTTTTTCTAAGATTTAAAGTAAACTTGAATAAATAGTAATAGACTAATAGGTAATTGCAAGACTTGCAAGACTCTTGCTGCAAGACCAAGACCAAGACCAAGACTGGGAGCGCAAGACCAAGACCAAGACCAGGTGTATTGGCGCAAGACCAAGACCAAGACTGGCTAAGTCTCGTCTTGTTCTTGCATTTGGGCAACACTAGTTACTACGCGGAATTATAGTATTTAGTTCATTCTTATCTAAATAGTCATATTTGTCGCTTTCAATATTTAATGTAGATTTCAATATTGGGAAAATATCACGATATGAAATATGATTCCTTCCATAGCATCTGAACGTTTATCGGAGTAGTTTTTACATGATAAAACACAACACTTCATGATTTTCTTCGTAATAAAATAAAAATACACCTTCTTCACTAATTAATCGAAAGGAACTTCGTTCCATCCGGGTGTCCCTTGACACCTCTCTTACTATTCGTAAATATTAGTGAAAAAATATCCTATCGTTTTCCAGTCTTTTTATTATTTTATTGTAATTAATTATTTGCATGCAATTAAAAACTATTTTTTATTGATGCCAAAGAATAAATTCTCACGCGCGTACATAAGAACACGCACTCATTTCTTTTTATTTAATTAAAGCAAAAGAAGTAGTGAACATTTTATTCCTCCTCCATTACTGTACGGACATCCTCGTAATCACTCATATGGAGCCGTTGATTGATGACTTGCTGACATACAGACTGGAGTACTTATATATCACGGTATTGGCACGAAGAGAGATAGTTAAATATCTATATACAATAGTTTCGTCTGGAATATTTATAGAAAGATAGAATCGTGACGGACCAAGGTTATTGCGCGATTACTAGGGCAATACTCTCTGTCTCGTAAGTCTATTGATACTCAAATGCCAAGTGTCAATCATCAGGTATTCAATTCGAATCCTCGGTCGTACGTAAATGGTTTTTTGAAGTCTTTACATACATACCATCACGCCATGTCCCTTGCAGGGTAGGCAGAGAGAACAGAGTGCCAGAGAACTCCATCCTTACATACTTCACTCGCTTCCTCAACATTCATAATTCTCTTCATACACGCTCGCCGGTTTCGGAGACTCTTGACTCCACCTTCCTTCAGTACATGACCGATCTGGTCTAGGTAGGTTAGTCTCGGTCTCCCCCTGTACCTACATCCAGCATTCCCTTTCGCATCTTTACACCGATACTCTCTTTCATACCTACTCGCTCTCTTACGTCGTCGTTACGAATGCGATCGATCAGCCTAACTCCACAGATTTTCCGTAGAGATCTTTAGCGGCGTTAAAAAAATTACGGAGGGTAAAAAATATATTTTGGCAGACATGATAGCTGAAGCTGTAGTCAATAAGATATTAATTTGACCGTTGGTAATACACCACCTAGGTTTGCACTTTATTGGCGTTAAAGTTGCTAGACTTTAAATTTTTTTGACAATCATTGTATCATCACACAAACATTCATTGTATGTAGTAATTTTTAAATACTGTATATTTTTAAATATCACATTGATTCAGTTCTATTGGAATGCTGCTGGGTCATCGCCCACATGCAGTCGGCCACTCTGCGGGTGGCTATTTTCCCGGCCCATCCACCCGCAACCTCAGCTAAGGCGGCACCAGGCGTAAGTACACGCGCCTGCGCCGATAGCGGAGTGTGTCAGCGTGGAGTCTCCTCTGTGACTCGTCCCGCCGCCTCCGTGTGTGGTAGCGGCTACGAATACGACAAAGTAAGGGTTGGTAACCCTTACTTTGTTCGTGGATGTCGTAAAACACGACTAAGAGCTTTATATCGACCTGGGCCAACTCTATCTGATGCTGTTTGGTCAAAAATTACATTCCCAAGGAGAGGAGCTGACGTCAAGCTATCGGCCGGTCATAAAACATATTGCATCGATCACAAGTAATTGAGATAAGAGCAAGAGAATGATAATAATGATGATGTATCCAATAGAGTGTAATAGACTGTAACGTTTACCATGGATGTAAAGGAATCGGTACCAGTGTTCACCCCAATGGTACAATTGCGATGAGGAGGAAATACGGAGCGTTATGGGGCCGCATGCCGTCTTTCCATCACCCCTTGTCCCCAAAAATAAGGACGATATCCCATAGCCCGCCCTGTGATCTTTCTCATTCTTTTGGGCGGAACAAAATGATCCACGCTGGTCAGACGCTACTATACCTCGCTGGTCAGACGGTTTGGCATAGGATTTTAATTAGAGTTTGACTACTTTTGTATAGATGTTTTATGCACATCATATACCTCAGTCTTCTTTCTTCTTTTCTGCATTTTGGCTATCAGCTACTTTACAAACTATTTTTGCCAGTGTCGGGCTGCAACTTTCTTTACGTCTTTAATAATCTTCGTGTTATTGTCCGTCAGTAAGTCAAATCGTCACCATCAACAGTGCTACGGCCATACTGTTAATGGTAAATTTTGATGGAAAACTAAAACGTTGTAAAGCACTTCTATATCAGATTCACCATATCCCAGCAGTACCTGCACATCACATTACATAAAATGCCATCAAAATTATCTAATTTAACACGTTAAAACAATAAGATATCGAATATATAATACAAGAGCACTACATGACGTTTTCAGATTCACGCCAAAAGTTCCAATCTTTTTACGATACCCACGTGCTGTGCAAGTGATTATAAAAAAAAAAGCTCCGTCACCATAGATATAAAAAATGTAGTTAAGAGAAAAATGTACTGAAAATAATATTGTAAAACAGAGTTACTACGTAAAAATGCCGTGGGCGTTCCGGAAAACATTTAATTGCACAATCCTGTCTCGTTTCTGGCAAGTTCATTGTCTCTTCGTGTTCTATAGAATGAAATTAATACTATTTGCACAAACTGTTTTAGTCTCAACTGTAATATTTACTCGTGAAGTGTGTTAATTGTTTTGTTCATATACTTGGTGATATTAACACTTATAACTACAGATCCTCGCACGTATAATTGTTAGATAATATACACATATACATATACATATCATCACGCCATATCCCTTGCAGGGTAGGCAGAGAGATCAGAGTGCCAGAGAACTCTATCCTTGCATACTTCACTCGCTTCCTCAACATTCATAATTCTCTTCATACACGCTCGCCGGTTTCGGAGAGTCTTGACTCCACCTTCCTTCAGTACGTGACCAATCTGGTCTAGGTAGGTGAGTCTCGGTCTCCCCCGGTACCTACATCCTTACAAATAATATTCCTATAAAGATTGTAGACTCATACCGTTGTGAGTTTTCTGTCTAAAGCTGCGAGTCAGTCTATCAGGGGTAAACACTATAGAAGTATAGAATATCCACGTCTGATGGGGTGGCACCACACTTCGCTATGTGTTATTCGTTATGCGGCTACTATTTATTTGCACAAATATTTGACAAACACTTTATTACGAACATGCTACTCCACACTTCGTGCCATCATGCCAAATATTTGGCACGCCGACACATAAATAGAAAATGGAGGTGTTGACTGTGGCGGCAGCTTATTTTTACTTCAATGCATCTGACCAATACCTGTTGTATAAGTACCAAGTTACAAAAAGACCGTGTAGACATGACCGCGCCGTAGCGAGTGAACATAACGAATGAATGAACGAAGTGTGGGCAGTCAACACACATATTTGGCTTATTTGTGTCCTTTGAAGTGTGCAAAAACCGACAAGTGGATGGATACGCGTATTTGCTATTCGTGCTTATGCGTTATGTGTGCGCGTAAAGCAAATACAGACGAATGAGACCTCCACACTTCGTCGCATGCGGCCAATAAGGCGCATAACGAATAACACATAGCGAAGTGTGGTGCCACCATGAGCTGTGGAAGTATGCTGTAGCGCTTCGTTCGGAGAGCGAGAGAGCCGAAAATCAAACTTTCTGAATGGTTCTTGGTTGATAGGCAGCGGCCTAACTATACCCTTGGTATTGGAAAGGTTCACGGCGGCAGTAGCACTTACCATAAGGTGTGTTACTTGCTCGTTTGCCACCATAAGCAATAAAGAAATATCTACAGCTCAATGTAATATAAATGTGCATAACAAAACTCTATGGATCGCACAAAGTAAGTACTGCCCTGCGTAGGATTCGAACCCACGCCACTGGCACAGAAGATCGGTATCTTAACCAGTACGCCATCTGTGCAGTCGAACAATGGAACAAGAGTAGATACATATTGTATCGACTTCCAAGTAATTGTAATAAGAGCAGGCAAATGATGATTTTGCATTGTGTATCCATTTCAACAGATATCATTCACATGTAGTGTTGTCCAAAGACTATTGCGAGTCTTGTAATGTACGCTGTTATAGAATAATACAGTCACTTTTTTTTTTTTTTTTTGTCACTTGTTTTAATAATAATGAAAAATCTAACTAAATTAATGTATTTAAATTACTGAAATTTAGCATTTAATATGCTTAATTATTTATAAAATCCGATTACCAAATGAAAAATGATGTCGCAAGCGGGATTCGAACCCGCGCCTATTGGGATTCCGGCCCAATCGTGCTGCCACGTCGCGGTGGTGTAGTGGCAGCACGATTGGGCCGGAATCCCAATAGGCGCGGGTTCGAATCCCGCTTGCGACATCATTTTTCATTTCGTAATCGGATTTTATAAATTAATGTAATTCCATTAATGTAGTGTCACTAACTGTACAACTATCAATAATTAGGTACCTACATACCACTTAACGGGAGTGGGGCTATAATCACACCTATCTATCATGAAACTATTTAAAATAACATCAAATTATTTCCCCGTGTACTGGTATTGAGAATACAAAATGTTGAAAATGTTGACAATTCTTTCTTTGCCAAAGGAATCCTAAAATGCTGTTTAGGGGAGCAACTGTGACACTCTTGCAGCGAGTCTTGGTCTTGCATTTGGGCAACACTATTCACATGCGTATAGCTGTTATCATCTCAATTCAAGCGGATTGTTGAAATTAGATCAAATGGTAGCCGTAGCAATGATAAGATAAGGGTTTCCAACACATTTGAGATAAAACACTTGATTAGTTAAACAAAATAGATTTGTCGTTCTCTTTAAAGTTATTTTTTTTATTGCATTTGATGGCAAACGAGCAAGCAGCACACCTGATGGTAAGTGTCACTGGACCTTTGCAATACCAGGGTATAGCTGCCCACAAATACATGCCCCAGACCCACCCAGTTGGGCTGCCGGCTCTCTCACTCACCGAACGAACCATATTGCCATTGCTCAGACGTCGTTCTTCTACGAGAGCGTGGTACTACCCCGGACGGGCCCACGGCTGTAGACAGAAACGGCCACATCTTGTCATTATATACGTGTGATGATGAATTAAAAATATATTGTTCACCACTTCTTCCTCCCCCATGCGTGATCGTTAAAAATAACTATCCTTATAACCTTAGTTTGTTCGCAATTAGATAACGTCACTGATATGTAGGCTCTGTTAAGTTCTTCCATATCCGTGGTGCCGTACTGCTGCGTTTATAGTAGCTGTACGCCCCTTTACTTATTGGCTAACGAGTCAATTTTATTTCCTGTTTCCCGCTTTACCTAAGAGGAAAGTGGTATCATTCTTTCCAACTCCAACGACGTGGTAGACTAGGTGTATTACCTTCCCAATTTGGAGAAGGCTCGCTGTACAGAAGTAAAGACTAAGTTTAGAGATTTCCTTCTCTTATATAAACGATGACGTAGACCTACCCAAATAAGAATAATAAGGTGTGCTGATAAACGCTGTATTCCAAATTTGCTAAAAGACTGCTACCGCGCAATCACCCGATAATTCCACTCCAATTCCACACATTCAATTTTTACAACGCCCACGTGAAAATAAAAGGTATTGATACATTGCACTTTTAGCCTGTCACATAGTTACACGGCTACAGGTACTTATACATACGTACATATTACCCTAGATAGGCCTCTAAATACACAGAATAAGATCGGCAAATATCAGACAAATCTGATATCTTATCAATTATTACTAACACTGATGTTGAAATAAATATTGAAAGATGGCGTAATGATTAAGATACCGATCTACCGTTCCAAGTGTAGAGGGTTCGATTCCCACGCACGACAATACACTCATTAGGTTTATTTTTTTTAAAAGACTACGCTGCGCCAAGGAAACAATCCTTGTATTGCGAGGGACTTTACAAACACGCAATTAACGCAGACAAATTACACCCAGACTTAGAACAATACTTTGTGGATTGCACACAGTATTGTCCTGCGTGGGAATCGAACTAATGGCACTGACACAGAAAGTCGGTATCTTAACCACTAGACCATTTGTGCAGTCATTCTGTGAGTAACTAACTCGTGTCTAATGATCACCTTTTTATAACTTAACTCTGTAATTTTCCATCATACTTAGTTCGCCATATTAGTTATGACGTAAACGAGTCGTGGTTTTACTTCCTATCTTCTTATTAAAAATATCTATTGGAAATACTATACTATTTTTAAGGATTCTATCGCATTTTTCCCGTCCTCCTGTGACACTGAACGCTGTAAAATGTTCAAAACGTCGGACAATTAAAATCAAATACAAACGCGATAGAATCCATAAAATAAGTTTTATTTCAAATGTGTAATACTCGAGTAAACATCAGAACTCATTAAAAATATCTAATTTTTAAATTAATGATATTATTAAAAATAAAGACTTGTGACCGAGACTAACCTACCTAGACCAGATCGGTCATGTACTGAAGGAAGGTGGAGTCAAGAGTCTCCGTGTATGAAGAGTATTATGAATGTTGAGGAAGCGAGTGAAGTATGCAAGGATAGAGTTCTCTGGCACTCTGTTCTCTCTGCCTACCCTGCAAGGGACATGGCGTGCTGGTATGTATGTATGTATTAAAAACAAATAATTTGATTTAACAGTGAAAAAGTCTGAGAACTCCTTAAGAAAATGTCCTAGAAATACTTCGGAGGTCATCGTTAAGTGTCAGTCATAACCGATGTGAGTTTTAATTCTACTTATTTAATGTAAAAATTCAGATTCAGATCATTTCATTATATCCATCTATTCAGCTATTCATTAAAGAAAGACAGACGGCAAAGTATAATTGACACCTTTAGCAGTCCGGTTGACGATTCCCAATTCGTTTATAAATTTCTCAGAACGATTCTTTTACATTAATAACGCAGTTTTTACTATTCCTTCAGAAAAGTAAAGGCTATATTTCTTTTCTATTATCATTGTATCCTCCGCTACCGTACGATAAATACATTGATTAAAAAAAGTTATTTAAGTAAGTTATGTTGATGAATTCTTCAAGTAATATATCAAATACCATAGCGAATTTTAAACGCATTGGAGCTGTATACAACTATACTTACATGATATATTATGTAAGTACGTATTAGGTACCCAAATACCGCAACACGCTCAGACACCAGTCAGCTGTCCTATCGATCGTATAATGTGGGTAAAATGAAAAGGCCGCAGCACTTAACTGGCTAGCTCGATCCCGATATACTCGCTAACATAGCCGGCTTACGTCAACAAAACAAGGGGAATACAGAAGTTTAGGGACTGGAAAATAATGTTTATTATTAGACCACTTTGAAGGTAAGAGACAGCGAATTTATCTAAGTAGGTATATACTTTAGCAATGCTTACTTTTATTAAAACAATAAATAGGTAACTAAAACTTCAGATTTATTTAATTTCATATCTCAGAAATTCTAATATTTTAATAAACGCTAGTGTTTTGAGGATGCAGTAGTGACAGCTATTTAGGTAATAAAATATATGTTTTTATGTTTCATTATTACAGGAATTTATCCATGCAATTGTCGTTAGTTGCAAATATATCATAATTTAAAGACAGGTATCTTAAATTAAGACGAAGGTGCTAATAACTCAACATAAACAATAACTCAACGCACAATTTAAAACACCTCAAGTCTTAACACTCACCAATTCGCTTGCTCAGGTGCGGATTGTTCCTCTCCGGCTGTTCTTCTTCGACGTCTACATCGAAAGAAAACGGGAAACTCTTCGTAGAGCCCACGAAGCCGGTAGCCATAGCAAAAAACTCACATCGAACGCTATACACGTCAACAACTCTCCAGTTATCCGAAATGACTGCTGGAAGACTGACTGGAAGTGCTTATGCGACAAAGTATGCAGCGTATAAAGCGCTGACAGACTTTCAACCAATCACATTTAAGCTCAGCAGCGAGTTCTCGCTCTGATTGGTCTAAATACTGTAGACCTAATGTTGTTTTCAGCGTATTTTTATTTTATTTTGATATAGTAGCTGAGTCAACATAATGCGGAAATTGGACGCGTATAAATCGGTTGTTATGCTGTGTTGAGTCGGTATGCAATAATTATGGCAAATAGTGATGAAATGTTTTAACTCAAATTAAATATTTATTTATCATGTAGTCATGTTAGTGTTTAAATGGGTATACTACGTTATTTAATAGGTACTACATTTATCAATAAAAACAAGGAACATTTTAGCACACTTTGGTTGCACGTGAGAGTCGTAGAAAACCGGCAAAAATTTAATGAAGGGCATGGTGAGTCCATGACATATCATAAAACCAACCGCAATCACCAATATTGTGGCAATTATGGCATTAACGCCAAATTTCAAACAGTTTCCAACAAAAACATCTGATCGCGGTATAAAAACTATAACATTTTCGTGCTCACATTTTAACTTTTCCTTTATTTTGATGCTCTAATCGGTTTTGAATCAAAACAATGCTTTTAGCCGCACATCAACGCGCATTTTAATTTCTTTTTTTACCGTTCTGGAGTTCACCGCAGTCGGATAATAACGCATAACGTAACCATATATTCCACTAAGAACTTGAAAATAGGAGTCAAATTCAATATTATGATAATTATGGTGTAATTATCGACTGCACCAACAAAAGACTTGAGATATGAATGGGTGCCAAGTTCTATAGACAGCGCTGCAATTTGTTTTTTAGAAGAACATAACATTCTTGAAAATCTTAAATACACTTACTTACTTAAAATATTTTTTCTACAAAATGCTATTTATTTACATAGAGCTCTCTTTATGATCTACCTGGACTACCTGAACATTTGACTTCGCTAGTTTTTACCATGAAATCAAATATTTAGTAGCATAAAACCTTATAATTTCATAACAATATCCTAAATATAACCTAAAAATAACAACGTGATTGGCGAAATATAAGATTAGTATATGAACAAACCGCGTATCTAGATACGTCTACGCGTCGTCTAAGTTCCGTCAATGTTCTGTTAAGTTCGAGTCTCCTCCATAATTGGAGAGAATTAATCTACTACACCATGCTCGTCAGAGTGGCTTTATTTAGATTTTTCCTTCTCTTACGTAGATATTACCTGCGTATCATATTACGACATCCACGGGTAAGAAAAGAGAATGATGAATTATATTCATACTCCGTTACGACACAGAACAAAATACGTACGAATAAAATTTTAAAATATTGCTATTAAATCCGTCAGGCGTTTTGAAATAGAAAAAGTTTAATGTTAGCCTATTAAATTGTGTATTAAATAACGTTAAGTCTAGAGTTTTATCCCTGTAAAAGCAACCTAATGTATAACACACGCATTTCACGATGCATTTTTTATTACTACGTAATATGAAGGTCAATCTCTTATCATACATATAGTACTCAAACTCGGAACCTTGCGATTGAGTCGCGTAATCACCACCAAAGTAGTAATCCACCCATCAGTCTCTTAACATCTAGTACTGGTTATAGGCTTCCACAAGGAAGCATAATAGCGCAACTGTTTTGTTTGTCAGAGATTTTGGTGAAGGCAATCGATGTTTTAAATTTCCCATGTGCTCCTGGTGATCCCTCAGCCGATTTGTACAACTCCTATGTTAAAGTTCATAAGAAAAGTGGTGATATATTGTATTCATAACTCATTAATTACTACACAGGCAGTTAATATCCAAATATACTACTTTCTGAAGACATGAGCCATATTAAAAATACAAAATGTCATCGTTAACCCGCGGCCCGCCTACCAAACATGATAATTATGACATTATCTTCTTTTCATGGGGAAGCTTATGTTCACAGATAGGTTGATGGATAGATGTCATATGTGTATTAGGTATTATATGAATTTTGAAATACCAAATAATTGGGAGCTTGAGCCCTAACCATTTAACCTGTGCATCAACAGATGGCGCTGTTAATAAAATCTTACGCATATGTGCGTAACTGTACACGAGGAACAGAAGACATATATCAATGTATGATACTGATCATATTTATATACGCAATGAGTAAGACCCCTCCGCCGATGGCGGGAATCGCAACCTTTTATAACACATGGTTTTAGTAATGCTTACTGAAATGTCTGCTTGCGGTAGTTGCGTGGAGACAGTCTCTCCCTTCCCTCCAAGGTGGTTGAGGGGAGTGATGACGTCTCTAGTATTTAATTTATGATCGGGTGCTGCTTGTGAGATTTAGTCAAGCCATAATCTTTTGCGTTGTATTTAAATTTTACATTATATCGGGGTGCGAAGGGTGTCACACTGGAACTAATTATTACTGATCATGTTATACTACCTAATATATAAAATTCTCGTGTCCCGGTGTTTGTAATTAAACTCCTCCGAAATGGATGGCTCGACCGATTTTCGTGAAATTTTGTGCGCATATTGGTTAGGTCTGCGAATCAAACATCTATTTTCATCCCCCTAAATGTTAAGGGTAAATAAATTTAATTTATTATTCTTAGACATTTTTTGTGTTTATTTTTGTATGATACAGCATATAAAAAACAACATAACCCTAAATTTTCACCTCTACGATCAACCCCTATTTTTTATTTGTTAATTAAAAAAAATATTTATTTGCAAGTATTTTTTTATTTTGTCATGACTTAGAATAAAAAAAATCATATTACTCTTAATTTTCACCCTTATACGATCAACCCCTATTTTTCCATCGCGATTTTTATTTTTTTATTCTATCCACAGATCCGCAATAGAGTTACAAGATGCCAATCGAATACAATAATAAAATTGTAGTACATACTATAAATTCTTATTCAGAGTTTATAATTACAATATTTTTTATATATTTCTTATGTACGTGTATATGTCACTGAACTCCTTCTAAACGGCTAGACGGCTTTTGTTGACATTTTTTGTGTGTTCAAACTTCAAGTGAATTTGAGAATGGTTTAGATTCGCAATTGGATACGGTAGGTGGCGCTGCGAATTTTTACTTTGACAGTTAGGCGAAACAAAGTTTGCCGGGTTCGCTAGTTCTTTTTTTTTTTTTTTATAAAAATTAGTCAACTCCATCCACATCAGTATCCAGGCCCATATGAAGTACTTGCGCCTGGTGCTCGACGGGCGATGGGCGTTCCGGGAGCATTTCCGCCGAATTGCTCCCCGGCTGGTCGGCGCGGCGTCCGCCCTATCACGGCTTATGCCGAACGTGGGCGGACCCAGCTTTGAGGGCCGACGGCTGTATGCGGGGGTGATCCGCTCAATGGCCATGTACGGCACACCCGTGTGGGCGAGGTCTCTGACCCTTCGGCTGAGGTCTTTTCTGTGGCGTCCACAGAGAGTCATGACACTCAGAGCCATCCGCGGATACCGCACGGTGCCGACCGAGGTGGCATGCGTGTTGGCCGGGACATAGAGGCAGAGATGCTCTTCGACCTCTACCGGCGGGTGACCTCAGTGTGCGACGAGGGTGGCTCCCCATCGCTTAGCGAGATTGCCACCTGGCGCGAGGACGCCCGCCGAGACGTCATCGCCCGCTGGGCTACGCGGCTGGAGAGTCCTAGGCACGGTGTTTTTACCGTTGAGGCTCTCCGGCTCGTATTGACGGAGTGGATGGAGCGGCGGCACGGAGTCCTCTCTTTCCGGTTGGTGCAGGTGTTGTCGGGGCACGGCTGCTTCGGCAAATACCTGCACACGATCGTACGGAGGGAGTCGACTCCGTCCTGCCACTAGTGCGGCAGTGACGAGGACACGGCGCAACACACGCTGGAGGTCTGCGTGACCTGGGCCCGGCAACGCTATGACCTCGTCGCTGTCATCGGTGCCGACCTGACGCTGCCGGCTGTCGCGAAAGCGATGGTCGACAGCGTCAGGAACTGGGACGCGGTCGCCGCCTTCTGCGAGGCTGTCATCTTGCAGAAGGAGGCCGCGGTACGAGTCCGGGAGGATTCCCTTGACTCGGGCCGCCGCCGGCAGCCGGGGCGGCGCAGGCGCAAATATCTGCGCCTGATGCCGCCCTAACCGAGGCTTCGGGTGATCGGACCGGGGAATTGTCCGGTCACCCGACGTGAGGCCACCGCGTGAGGGCGACGCCCCGGCGGCGAAAGCTGTCGGGGCATCGACACGAGAGGAACCCGCCAGGGTATACCGCCGGGCCGGCCACCGAAGACAAAGATCGGGTACCGGTGGCCCGCTCGCACGGCGAAGAGAGGTGTTTGCAGGGTGGGTCCATGGGGTTGCGTGCCGCCTCTTCTGTCGCCCCGGACGATTTGTCGGGGCGCGACCACATCCATGGTCCACTTTGTGGGAAAAAAAAAAGTTTTTTATAAAAAAGTCAGAAAGGAAATAATATTAATAGACAAACGTGCTGAGTTTCTTGCCCGATCTTCTCAGTAGCGGTTATATATCGATCCGTTGGTAGTGTATTGTATTAAATTAAAATGTTAAAAATAACAATATATGAGTACACTTGCAGGTTTTATATATAATAAATGAATTTGAATTTGCCAGCGACCCCCCCGAGCCAAGGTCCGTACCCCACAGGGAGTGCTCTCGGTTTCGGTCGCTTAAATTTATCAGGTTGAGAGCCCTCAGGACTCACCCACAGCCTGGATAAAGTTGTCATAGCCCTCTACGGCTAAGTAACACACAAAAAAAAATTGATATAAAACTCTATAAGACAAAGCAATAAAAGTGAATAAAGACTGTCTAACCAGATAATTTAATGTATAATGATACTCTTAACAATATTACATGTGACAGCAACTACAATGTTCACTTCTTAGCAGCGGCTTGCTCATTAATAGGATCAATCTTGGGCTCATCAAACTTGAAACTGGGGAATGAGGTCATATCGACACCGGAACCACCACCATATTGTTTCTCGAGCTTCTCAAGTTCTGTCTTCATCTCTCTTTGAATTTCAGGGCTGGCTTCTACAAGTTTGCCTCCTCTGTAAGTTTAGACAAATATAAATTTATGTTGTATAAGTTTCATCATCACTATATGGATACTTGAACGCGGTCGCCGCCTTCTGAGAGGCAGTCATCATGGCATGAGTATCGCTGCCTGTTCCCGCCCTAGTCGAGGCAGTGGGTGACTGGATTAGTTTGTCACCCGAGGAGATGCATGTCGCGAGAGCAACGCTCCGACAGCGAGAACTGCCAAAAAAATGTCAAAGAAACTAGTGCCGTACTAAAGTGGTGGTGCCGGAAGTTAGCTATATTGCTTCCACAATAACCGGCGAATTAAAAATTTGCACTAACTCCCGGCACCACCACTTTAGTACAGCACTAGGTTTTTCGACATTTATATTTAATCATCTATAAGCTATAAAAAAGCTGTACATTAATAATTAGTCGTAATTACCCCCTTGTACCTGAGAAATTCACTTACTCACCTGTACCCCTCATAAATGACGGCATAGTGCTCAGAGTTATTTTATATAGTAACAGCCTTCTAAGCGTTATTCAAGTTGGTTCATTTCATAGGTTAATTTTTCCATGGGCTTGTAGTCTATTAATGTTATAAAATCTCTCATGTGGAAGGAACGTGTAATAACACTTTATATATCCTTGACATGTCACCACAGTGAACAAGACATATTTTTTAATTAAAGTTTAACTTTCTTTTTACTTTATTGCTTATGGTGACAAACAAGCAACACACCTGATGGTAAGTGTTACCACTAACACACGGTTAGACCATTGCCTACCAATGAAAACCCTCAAAACCAATCCTGAAAGTTCATTTGTCGACTCTCTTGTTCACCAAATGAAGCACAACAGCATATTGCCACTACTCAGACGTCGATTTACTTCTCTTTTACAAGATTGTGGCCCTTCCGCTATTAAAATACAATTTGTTATCCCCTAATTTGCTCATGCATTTTTACTTATGGTTGTAGTAAAAACTATTAAGTGATATAATTATGTAGATAATATCTATACAAGACAAGCAGAACTCAATATGAAATGCTCTAACAAGCCATCTAATGGCCATGGTTTAGTAAGTAAATCTACTTCAATCCGGCTCGATATGCGTACCGCAATGCGGGTTAGGGCGTCCCCCGGAGGCGACGCGTACCGACCCGCCCCCGTCGGTACGAACATCGGCAGTTGCGGCGATGGGGGCCGCCACCCATCACGCCATGCCCAGTCAGGCGAGTCGAGGAGAGTAGAGTGCCGGGTGGGCTCGTGGAATGTAAGAGGTTGTGTGGAAGGTAAGTTGCACGAGCTGATATCCGTCATGGCGGACAAACAGCTAGACGTGCTCTGTGTAACAGAGACCAAGCGAAGGGGCAGCGACGCCTGCGATCTTCCTGGTGGCGGGATGGCTCTGTGGTCTGGTGTACCACAGAGCGATCGAGCCAGCATGGGGGTAGGAGTGCTGTTGTCCTCTCGCTTGGCCTCAGGTGTGAAGGATTACGGAATGTATGATCCCAGACTTCTCTGGGTCCGTATAAAACTAGGTGTCACCAAGGTATTCATGGTTGTAGCATATGCTCCCGTAGGATCCTCGGTGGCATCAGACCTAGAGAAGTTTTGGGACAATGTTAGGGAAGTTCTGGATATGGCAGAAACCAGTGAACGCGTGATTGTATGCGGAGATTTGAACGGATGGGTGGGGACCAAGCGTCCCGACTATGGGGACGTACTTGGTCCATTTGGTGATAGGAGAGTGAACGACGCAGGTAGGCTCATAGCGGATGTATGCATGGAGAGAAACCTTATTGTGTCAAACACATTTTTCCAACATAAGGACATCCATATGTATACATGGAGAAGGAATGAACAGAAAAGCATAATAGATTTAATTTTGGTAGACAGTCGCCTCCGAAGCAAAATATTGGACGCAAGAGCCTACAGGGGCCCCACAGTCGATACGGACCACTATCTCGTTATTGCGAGATTTAGTGGTCTGTTCAGAAAGTGGAGGCACTGGCGAGAGCGTGTCCACTTCAGAGGGCTTGAAAGAATAAAGGTTGAAAGGTTGCAAGAAGAGTGTGTAAGAGAAAAGTATGCAGAGGGTGTCCGAGAACGGCTGACGATGGCAAGCCAGCCGCAATCGGACATTGAAGAATGCTGGAGAGTATTGAAAGAGAGTATGGTAGATACAGCGAAAGAAGTATGTGGAAGTTCAAAGAAGCATAGAAAAACAAATGGTGATGCATGGTGGAATGCGGAAGTGGCAGCTTCCGTAGAGCAAAAGAAGAAAGCGTGGCTGGACTATGTCTCTTCTTTGAATCTGAATGACAGTATGACTGAACAGAAGAAAGAAATATATCGGCAATGTAAGAATGACACCAAGGCCTTAGTGAAAGAGAAACGTGATAGAGCAAGTATGAGTGCAGAAGATAGGCTGACTAAAAACTTCGAGGGTAACACCAAACTCTTTTGGAGGGAGGTGAAGAAGTCTCGGGGTGGTTGGTCAGCCTTCAGAATGAATAAAATAAGGTCTAAAGGTGAAGACATTCTTACACAAACACAAGACGTGTTAAGCCGATGGAGTGAATATTTTGGCGATATGTATGCGGATGCTACGGTTGGCGCCGGTGTTGGATGTGGTTTAGTAGATCATCATTCGACAGCGGCGTCCTCCGACGGTATCAGTATGGATGAAGTTGAATGGGCGATAAGAAGTTTGAAAAATGGTAAGGCAGCGGGCATTGATATGGTGTCTGCCGAGATGATCCAGCTTGGTGGCTCTTGTGTCTGGGAGGCGTTCCTGTTGCTCCTCAATTTATGTTGGACCTCGGGAATGGTTCCCAGGGACTGGAATAGCGCAGTCATCGTGCCTTTGTTTAAAAACAAGGGTTCACGTTACGACTGCGCAAATTACAGAGCCAAAAGCTTGACCAGTTTGGCAGCAAAAGTGTATATTAAAATTATTGAAAGGAGAATGAGGATGGTGTCCGATGGTTTACTGTGTGAGACACAAGGAGGTTTCAGGAGTGGAAGGGGATGCATGGATCAAGTGTTCTCTCTGCGCAACATTGTGGAGAAGCATCTGGCTCTAGGTCAGAGGGTTTTCTGCAGTTTTGTGGATCTGGAGAGAGCATTTGACACGGTTGTACGAAAGGAACTTTGGGACATTTTACCGGAGTATGGTATTAGCGGTAAACTGCTACAGGCTGTGCAGTCCAGTTACATGGGCTGTAGAGCCTGTGTGCGGCTGGATGATGGAATGTCGCCTTGGTTTGACGTCAATATCGGCGTTAAGCAGGGGTGCGTTCTGTCAGCCAGGCTGTTTATCATATATCTGGATAAATGTCTCCAAAGGTTGAACGATATGAATGTGGGAGTCCAGATGGGCGACTCAGTGGTCACTGCTCTGCTTTATGCAGATGATGCAGTCCTGCTGGCACAGTCAGCGACTGACCTGCAGACCCTAGTCGACACAATGACAGAAGATTGTAAGAAAAGGGGTCTACGCGTGAATGTGAGCAAAACCAAAATAATGGTCTTTGAAAGAGATAAAACCAGAACAGATGTAAGAGTAACAATAGGTAATGATGTACTAGAGCAAGTGGATGAATTTGTATATCTTGGATGTGGATTTAGCCGAGATGGAAGGTACACCACTGATATAGAGCGAAGAGTGAATGCGGGAAATAGAGTGAACGGAGCGTTGGGGCAACTTCTCGGCAGCCATCACCTCAGCCAGAAGGCACGTGTAGCAATACATAACGCAGTGCTTGTCCCAACATTACTGTATGGAAGCGAGAGTTGGGTATGCAGAAAAGAGTATGATAGTAAAATTAATGCGGTCGAAATGCGATCTCTGCGGAAAATCTGTGGAGTTAGGCTGACCGACCGCATTCGTAACGACGACGTAAGAGAGCGAGTAGGTATGAAAGAGAGTATTGGTGTAAAGATGCGAAAGGAAATGCTCCGATGGTTCGGACATGTGGAAAGAATGCCGAACGAACGCCTGGTTAAGAAGATATACAATGCGAAAGTGGAAGGATGTAGGTACCGAGGGAGACCGAGACTAACCTACCTAGACCAGATCGGTCATGTACTGAAGGAAGGTGGAGTCAAGAGTCTCCAAAACCGGCGAGCGTGTATGAAGAGAACTATGAATGTTGAGGAAGCGAGTGAAGTATGCAGAGATAGAGTTCTCTGGCACTCTGTTCTCTCTGCCTACCCTGCAAGGGATATGGCGTGATGATATGTATGTATGTACTTCTCATTGTGGAGGACAGCTATGGGACACATATTAGGTGACATAACAATGAGGATGGATGATTTTCCTGTTTCTATAAATTAGTACACAGGTGATAATTACAATATTTAAATAATATAAACCTGCTATCTACTCAGATACTACCATTGGATGCAGGTGGCACAGGACCGTTTTGAATGGCATTCTCGTGGGGAGGCCTATGTCCAACAGTGAATTTTTATGGTCTGATGGAAGGATCTACTGAGAAACGTCAGACTTCACACTCTCGATGAGAATTGCCTGACAAACAAACAATAAAAGTTTGCCTCTGCCTCTGTTATTATTGCACTAAAGCCCAGTTTTTCTTCTTCAAATCTTAAACGTGGGAGAACCCACTTTGCCAGCGACCCCCCGAGCCGAGGTCCGTACCCCACAGGGGGTGCCCTCGGGAACGGTCGCTTAACCTTAACTTTTACGGGTTGAGAGCCCTCAGCGCTCACCCACAGTCCGGGTAAAGTTGTCATAGCCATCTGAGGCTAACAACTAAGTCACACAAAAAAAAAAAGTTTTTCTTCTCTATTTTCCTGACTTACAATAATAATATGAACTATCATTAGATTTTTTCTGACCAATACATATTAACAATCACAATTTAAAAAATGCAAAACATATAATCATTAAGTGACAGAATAAGAATATTCAACTCTTTTTCCTGTGGATAAAAATCACATATGCAATGGAAGCTATCTACATCTTTACAAAGAGAATAAAAATTGAGAATAAAACCCTATGTCAGCAAAGCTGTCTAGCTAACATAGCATAGTGGGTTCATTTTCTTCATTCGGAGATCTAAGTTTAAGAGTAGTATGTTTTGGAGCTGAGAAGAAGAAAACTCAAAAAGTACATAGCCATTGATATTTCACTTGATACTGTTTATAAATACAGCTACACAATGAACTTGGGGATATAACAAACCTGTCCTATAAGTATATATTTATAAATATAAAGTGTATAAAATAATATGATTGCCGAAAAAAAATAATAAATGTACTTACGCGCTCTTCTGTCTGTACTCTCTAATTTTGTCCAGGAACAGTTGTTGGATTGGGTCGGTAGCCTTTTGTGCGGCCGCCAAGTTCCTGGTGAAGACCACAGAGGCATTCGTCGCCCTCAAACCAGCCACAAGCCTTGAAGTGAGCATCTACGACCAACATAACCTCTTAAAACAGTTACATAACTGCGATGATAAAATTTTATAAACATAAATAATTTTAACAAGAAATAAGACAATAATTTATTATAAAATGGATAAAATTATAAAGTAAGAATAATAATTGAATGAATAAAATACCTTTTTATTTTCCCTTTAGTCCCGATTCTTTGACAATTCTGACACTGGACGACAAATTCGACAAAACGTCAGTAATGACACTAATGACAAACTCGTAGACATTTTTTTGTTTGGTTTGTCCGTTCAGAAAGGCAAAAGCATAAAAGCCCATACAGCCAAGTCTTATTTTTTTTCATATATAATACTCTTTTATACTGTGTAGTCTTAATAGTCATTGTCTGTCAGTAAGTCAAGTCGTTATCATTAATCTGCCACTGATAACCAAATCAATGTTTTTTTGGGAATTTTTGCAAATTATGAAAATACACATAAATCACTATTAAACCATATTTACTACACTTTAGCACTTGAACTGTATCTGTCAGTAACTTTCTTTAAACACACTGTTCAACAGGATAAAACATACACATGTGTAACATCCAAGTAATTCTCTTAGTGAGAGGTGGTTACATATCAAGAGCAACACTTCCTTCCAATGGATTTATATCTCAGATGAACCTCGCTACGGTTGACATTGTAAATATGTGTGTGTATAATAATGACATTGAATAAGGTCTAGAAATGAAGACGTTTAGTGAACTTTATTCTATTATATAATATTCGTTCACTTGTTCAACAAAACAAGAAAATATTGAAGATATCCACCTGACTTCCTGTGCTTATTGAAGTGAAACTTCTTTAGAATCGTTGTGATTTAAAACTCGATGAAACGAAAAAATAAGTCCATAGAGACACACACACATAAATGTATAGGATTCAGCCGGCGAGAGAATGAGATAGAACACATTAGACGTTCTCGGTCTCCTCTTTGTGCGACTCTTCGTAGCATCCCTACTATCTGACTCCCCACTAGAGAGATAGAAAGTGAGAGAGAGATATAGAGAGAGAGAGAGTACACGCTATTGGTTGATCTATGTAAAATAGATTTAAAAAATAGTTTGCCAAAGTTTCACTTCTGATGTGTGTACTTTGTTCGCACGCATATTTTTTACTATTTACGATCCAGAAACAAAATAAAGAAAATCCAAATTCGATGCAGGTGTTCCACGAAAACTCGAAATAAGGAATAGACAACAATTACCTCTATGGTTCGTTTGTTTTTGTGGTAGTTTACTTACTCTGTGTAAGTAAATATTGGAATTGAAAATCGGATTCGTGATCAGAATCATACAGATTTCTACAATTATAACAGAAAAGTGTATCTTCAGATCATGTTTTGTGTAGTATGTTATTAAATTAGTAATATTGAACTTTTAAAAATGGACCGTGGTAAAATGCCCTCATCAGGCCGTGGAGGTAAAAGCAAGGCACCTCAACATCCGCAAGATATTTTCGCTCTAGGGAGCAAGTCTACAGGACTGGTGTCGAGAGATGGTGATAAGAGAAATATCCACAAACCTTCTACAAGTGGTAAGTATTCAAAACATCGTCAACTTTTTAATTACTGTGAAAACCTTGAGTTTCGAATGCTTTAGTAGTAATTAACGATTTAAACTCTCATATTTGTATTTTATACTTTAAAATAAACCTGACAAATACTGCTGCTGGTTTGGTTCAAGAGTGTTTCTTAAGTAAGTCCACCCTTTATCCAAGATATGTTGCCAGTTTGCAAGTAACATCAAACTTTTCATAAACATCTTGAGAATAGTTAATAATATGGAAAAATATTTTTTTAAGAAAATATCCTGTGCTAATGGTTCTTCTTTATATCATGGCGTCTTTACAAATGCATAATTAACAGACACAAATTACACACACACTAAGAAAAAGGAATGTGTGTATCTTGCAGAATCATGCATCTTGTTTAGGAATTGAATCTGAAAAATATGACCCAGTATACCATCTCTGCATTTTAATTATGGTGCTGCTTTTGAAGCATTATAACCTGATGTTCTTTCTGTAAGTACTATCTTAATAGAGACTGAGCATTGCTGGGTGATGGCAGTTGTGAGGCAGCAGAGAAATATGGTCTAGTAAAATAATAGAGATGTTCTCCTCATAACGAAGCTCAAAGGGGAGCATTATGCTATTGCTAATCATATGAATTCCAAATAATTAATTTTCTATTTCCAGGTGTAGAACGAAAGAGAGATACCGCAGGTTTTGGTAGTCAGCCGCCCAGTAAGAGAGCTAGGATCGGATCTCCGGCTGAAGCGGTTGGAGGAACTTCTCTTGAAATAGAGCCAGTTGACTTAGTACCCAGTGTACTTCATGCTTTGGACACACATAATTCTGATAAATTGGTTAGTTTATTAATTCCTTGCACTATAAAGTACTATAAAACTTTTGTAAAAATAAAATGGGGAATTCCATGCCAACTCATCCTACCGATTGGATTTGCATCTCCGATTTCGCTGAAATTTGGGCATCTTTTTGTACCCTTCGAAAAAGGTTTCTATGAATTTTTTCAAATTTTTTCATTCAGCCAATCGAGAGATATGAATTTTCGAAAATTTCGGGTATTTTTTTTTTAAATAGCTATAACTTGGTGAAAAATTGTCCGATTTGGGACTTTTTTTTTTTAAATTTCGTGTTTTTTGATGAACTTTTTGAAAAATTTATGCAAAAAATTATTCATCATAAATTTGATTGTTTTTTTTTTCATTCCAAAGTTAAAACAAGAATTTTAAGATTGTTTGTATCCTTCAAATTTTTTAAAAAAATTCTCAAAAATTCTACTCTTCAAAACACAAATTTTAAGCCTAGTCTCGTAATGGGATAATAATGGGTTATAATTTTTTTTTAATTTTTAAATTAATTATTTTTTTTTCTGTTTTACCGATTGGATTTGCATCTCCGATTTCGCTGAAATTTGGGCATCTTTTTGTACCCTTCGAAAAAGGTTTCTATGAATTTTTTCAAATTTTTTCATTCAGCCAATCGAGAGATATGAATTTTCGAAAATTTCGGGTATTTTTTTTTAAATAGCCATAACTTGGTAAAAAATTGTCCGATTTGGGACTTTTTTTTTTTAATTTCGTATTTTTTGATAAACTTTTTGAAAAATTTATGCAAAAAATTATTCATCATAAATTTGATTGTTTTTTTTTCATTCCAAAGTTAAAACAAGAATTTTAAGATTGTTTGTATGCTTCAAATTTTTTAAAAAAATTCTCAAAAATTCTACTCTTCAAAACACAAATTTTAAGCCTAGTCTCGTAATGGGATAATAATGGGTTATATTTTTTTTTAAATTTTTAAATTAATTTTTTTTTTTCTGTTTTTTTTTCACTATTTGTGTATTACTGGCGGCTTTATTAGATGAGATTCGAAAAAAATCATACATCAATATAATATAAATAATTGAAGTCAAAATTTCAATTTCTAAGGTAAATTTTATTTATAACTTTTTAAAGGTTTTTTTTTTTATTTTTTCTGGCGTTTGAATATTTTACAAGAATAAGTTTTATTTGAGCAAGAAATCAGTTTCATTGTGAGTGATCCCATCTGTATTTGATATAACGCAATGATACTTTTGTGTACCTGTGATAGTTTTAGCTTTTGAATAACGTATATTTAAATTCTCTATAGCTTTTTCATAATCTGCAATAGTTGAATATCTTACTTCGATTTTTGGCAAGTTATTAGATTGCGATCATCAGTTTTTTGTTCTAAGCCAAAGGCAGTTGACAAATACGTATTTACGTTAAGAATCTTTTGTTCTAAATATTTCTGATTACTTAATTTTTCATTATCGATAGGAGACTGATTTAAAAATTGTAAGGCATTGTTGATGACAGGTAATTGTGTATTGATACTCAGTTGAGAATGACTACTACTCCAAGATGTAGATGGACCGGATAATGAAGTTATTCCTAAAAAAATAAACAGTGCAAATTAATATCATTTCAAAAAATGACAAATCGGTTATTTACAAAGTTAATTGATAAGCAGAAGAATTATTTTCAAAAATATACCTGACAAAGTTCGGTCGAGAAGTTCTCCAACTGCATCTATCTCCTCAATGTCAGAAGTAGCATCGTCACTACTACTTGCAGATATTGTTTCTTCGTTGTTTTGTTCTTCTATTTTGTCTTCATTTAAACTAAGACTCAATTTTTTCCGACAAGCTGTACATAGATAATCGGCACTATCAATATTGAACTTCAGTTGTAAATTTATAGACGCTAACCTCAAAGACTTCTTTACTACGTGATTATTTAAGTTAAATGGATTACAGCACACATTGAATTTTTTGAAAGTTGACATTATGTCGTATGATATAATAATTTGTCTTTTCTCTTCGTTATCATGAAATATAAGTAGATATTGTAACTTATAATCACTTTAATTTTATAAGCGTATTGGGGAATGTGATTAAGAATCGAAACAAATGTCAGATGACAGGCGACAGCAGCGCTGCGTAGCCGAATGATTAGTTAATAACGACATCAGCGACCTTAAATGTTCTTTTTTGTAATTTATGCAATGAATAAAATACTCTTCAAAGTAAAAAAAAAAACTGTAAATGGAACATAATAAAAAATAATTTAAAAATTAAAAAAAAAATTATAACCCATTATTATCCCATTACGAGACTAGGCTTAAAATTTGTGTTTTGAAGAGTAGAATTTTTGAGAATTTTTTAAAAAAATTTGAAGCATACAAACAATCTTAAAATTCTTGTTTTAACTTTGGAATGAAAAAAAAACAATCAAATTTATGATGAATAATTTTTTGCATAAATTTTTCAAAAAGTTCATCAAAAAACACGAAATTTAAAAAAAAAAGTCCCAAATCGGACAATTTTTCACCAAGTTATGGCTATTTAAAAAAAAAATACCCGAAATTTTCGAAAATTCATATCTCTCGATTGGCTGAATGAAAAAATTTGAAAAAAATCATAGAAACCTTTTTGGAAGGGTACAAAAATATGCCCAAATTTCAGCGAAATCGGAGATGCAAATCCAATCGGTAGGATGAGTTGGCATGGAATTCCCCAAATATAAGTTGCCAGCTTCAATATTTCTACCTAATTACGAGTGGCTTATAAGGAAAGTGATAATTTTCTTTATACAACATACTAAAAAGTATTCTCAGTAAGGGAATATAACAAAAGCAAAAATTCACCCATTTTTCAGGTATGGCGATTATGGAAATAGCCAGGGGGATAGCTATGTTCAACAGTTGTCCAAGTGTATAAGGTGATGCATCCATCAAACAATATTTCTATTAATCCATTGATTAATAGAAATATTAAGATTATTGTTATGTGTTAATCTTAGACTTTCCTTTGCATGAAGTATAATACCATAATTGCTGGGCAAGGAGGGCATAGTACCTAATCAAAATTGGGGTTGGTTTGCTCTTTTATATATACCCTTGTGAAAGTAAGGTATGGCAACAAATTGTATTTTTAACATATCAATGAAAATTTGAATGCTCAGATGGCATAGTATTTAAAATATGAACCTATCATGCCTAGTGTTGCAGTTCCATTCAGACAACAGTTTGTGCAATCCAGGAATTTTTATTGTGAGTCTGATTCTAAAATGTGTCTGAATTCCAAGTCCAACACTCTATAAAGATTAGTTCATTTATAAATAAAAATGTAGACTACTTTAAATATTTAATTTTTCCTTTTAACAGCTAGGCCTTCTCACAGGATCTATCCGTCTTCTCAAGTCGCAGCGTTCCAAACCAGATCCGATATTATGCATGGGCCTGTTATATCTGACAAAGATACGTCCCAACATGTTTGCACACGAAACGGTTACACAATGTTTGTGTACACTACTGAAGAGGGAGCAGGGTGCAGCATTTAAAAACAAAGGGAATCCATTGGTGTTTGTATTGGCCTGTAATATGTTATATGCTGGACACCGAGATAGTAACAATTGGCCAGACATATTTA
Source organism: Lymantria monacha (assembly GCA_905163515.2). Lineage (NCBI taxonomy): Eukaryota > Metazoa > Arthropoda > Insecta > Lepidoptera > Erebidae > Lymantria > Lymantria monacha. The sequence continues at coordinate 27,588,837 of LR991100.1, forward strand.
TCAAGGTAAGTGTATTATATCATCATCTAAGCTCACAAGTACCACTATTACGACCTGGTCACGACTTTGGTCTTAGCTAAGCGCAGTGCGGCGTGCCGGGCAGCGTCGGTAAGCGGTGCGTTTTGCATGCCACGTACCTTCAGTAGCGGTTAGTCACAGCGGCCTAGGTGGACGTATTCAGGTACTCAAAACGTGTTCAAAATCATGGCATTATCAAAATTATCCCTTCTCAGTTTAGAAATCAGTACATTTTTAAAATAAGATATTCTTAATATGAGAGAAGAAGTGCACGAACTAAAAAAATATCGGTATTTCAATTACAAATTTCGTGACCTATACGAAGATTACAGAAAATTCCAAATAAGTTTTATGAGTAGATAAGAATGAGTGCGCAAACTTTTGGTTATATTCTGTAGCACAGATAAGTATATAATGCCTCGGTATCCATTACCGCCACAAAATCGTCTTAATTTTTTTTGTTTTTATCTACACCGCTGAATACGTCCCTCCTATACCGCTGTCCGCGCCGCTCTGTTTCGTGGCGTCGTATTCATTCACTTGTACTTTTCTTCCTGCCGCTCACCACACTAGCGATACGCTTGAAACGTTCGAAAATTCGCTCGTGGCGTGCTTCAAACATTTTTATACTTTTGATATTAACGTTTGCCGCCCTGCGCTTAGCCGCCGCTCACAGGGGCAAGGTCGTGGAACGGGCCGTTATGCTCGGGCCTCCATCACAACGTGAGGAAAATTGAGTCGCCACTCACTCACTACTATACTGCTGCTGGTCAGACATGATTATATTCTTATTCCGTCACCACAATTAAATAAACAAATAATAATTTTTAATTATGTATCATAATGCCTTTTTATTCATTTAATAGATTTTTGTAAAGTTTTTTAAATTCGTATGATTTGAAATTTCTAATAGGTGGTGAAAGAGTCACCCTGTCTTACTCGTGTGTTTGGTAAAAGACGGCTAAACTTTCCTAAAGTTTATCATCCTCTATTTTTATTTTACCCCTTAAGGGTAAATTTTTTACTAAATGTTAATGTCATATTTGTTTATATCTAATCAATAGCCTAAAAATAAGTTTCAAGGTTCTGGCTTTAAAAATGACGATACTTCCTTCCAACTTTCATTCCCCTTTACAACCCTTTTTAAAAAGTAGCATATATCCTTTATCAGGCTCTAGACCAAGGATGCACAGACTCATTAAGACTAGTGGCCACTCGGGCAAATCACGAACTGATGGCGGGCCGCCAGAAGTATAGGTAATTAAAGACAATAAAGAATTGATAATAATGTATTAAAATTGAAAAAGAGTTTATTAATTTGGAGCGTGGCACTGCATAGTGCTTACAATCTTTTTTATATGTGGCTCAAATTTACTTGTAGTAACACGTAAAACTGCTTCCAAACTTTCATTTGCAAGGCGGTTTCGATTTTTTGTTTTATTATTATTTAGTATTGAAAAAGTTTGTTCACATATATAGGTAGAACCAAATAAGCTGGCACATTTCAGAGGGTTTATGCGCAACTCTTTGTACATATTTTTATCAATGCAGCGGTAAAAGTTCAGCAAGTCTCCTTCGTTGAATTTGTTGCGTAAATCTTGGTCGTTTTGAATGTCGATAATTTCTAACTGCATTGACTCTGGCGCATTTTCAACTGAAATCGTGAAAGGATTGCTGAATATGTCCAACAGAGGTTTCACTTTTTTAAACTCCGAAAATCTGTCTTGAAAAGATTGAATCAAAATATCTAGCTTTTCTACATAACTGAAATTAATCGCAGTTTTGTTGAATTTTTCAGCCATTTTCTTATAATTCGGAAAATGATTGTAATTTCCAGAATTCAATTGCGATCTGAAAAGTGTCAGCTTGCATTGAAAGGATGATACATGAGCGTAGAGCTGGGATATCAGTTGATTTTTGCCTTGAAGCCGTGTGTTCAAGACATTCAAATGATTTGTAATGTCAACTAAAAAAGCCAAATCACACAACCATTCAGGATTTTTAAGTTCCGGGACATCCCTTTGCTTTTCCGCCAGAAATATTCCAATTTCTTCTATTAAATTTAGAAATCGTTCCAGTGTCTATCCACGACTTAGCCACCTTATTTCTGTATAATACAGTAAATCTCCATATTCGCTTTCGATGTCATCAAGGAATTGTTTAAATTGCCTGTGAATGAGTCCTCGTGATTTTATGAAATTTACAGTCGAAACTACCACTTTCATGACATTTTGAAATTCATTTTTTTTAGAACAGAGGGCTTCTTGGTGTATAATGCAGTGAAACTGCATGACATCTTCAGCGTTTATGTTTTTTTTCTTGCAGATGCTTTTTCAGCAAAGTAACTAGCCCGGAATTGACACCAATCATCGAAGGAGCACCGTCAGTCGCAACTCCCGATAATTTTGATAAGTCCAAATCAGTTTTTGAACACTCATCCAAAAGTACATTGAGTATATCAACTCCTTTGGTTTGACCTTTCAATGAACACATTCCTAATAACTCTTCTAAGACTTCAAAATCTTGAGTAACACCTCGTATGAATATGAGAAGTTGAGCTGTGGAACAGCTCAACATTGAATTTTTTTCATTAGCACTCGTCGTATCAGTGGATTCGACAAGTGCTAATGAAAAAAATTCAATGATCTTAGATTTTTCAGTTAATTGTTCCGCAATATTACCTGACAAAGACATAATTCGTCTTTGGATAGTCGTACAATACAGTTGAATTTTCTCAAACTTTTTTGCTGCTTCTGAACACATTTTCTTAGCGGCAATTTCTATGCATTCTTTTACAAAATCCCCATCACTGAAGGGGCGACTTCGCTTTGCTATCATTCGAGAAATTTCATAACTAACTTCTGTAGCTGTTTCTGAATCTTGAATGGGTTTTGTAAACATAGCTTGCTGACCAATAAGCTCCCGTTTTAAAGACAACATTTTTTGCTTTCTTAATTCGCCTGTAAACTTTGTAAAAGTAGGATGCTGCGTTTCATAATGCCTTTTTACATTATATTCCTTTGCAATCGCAACAGAATTCTTGCAAATTAAACAAACGAATTTGTTATGCGACCATACAAAAAAGTATTTCTCAGTCCAAATTACTTGAAACTGCCGATTATCATCTTTAACCTTACGTTTTTTACTAGGTCCTGGCTTGTCTATGTTGCGTTCTAATCCTGGCTAGGATTAACACAGCACCTAAAAACAATTACAGCACCTACTTAAATAAGTTACCCATCCTTTTTTAAATTATCAAAAATAATTGATTAAATAGGTAGGGAAACACTTATTAATAACAGAGTTTTACTTACGATTTCACAACATAATTATACACGGCACTTGACGGGTTAACACTGCAACAGGTAATCTACGTTGAATGTGGATCAAAATATATGACACCGGCTAGTCGAGTTAAAATTTACACTAGAACTGTTGCCTTCCAAAAACGCTATTAAACTGCACTTATTCTCAATCACTTATTACTTCGCTTTGTATTTTCGCGCTTATTTCTTTCTGTTGACATTTCACTCAAATTAAAACCGAACTGTCGGTCGCTGCGGTTAGCGTGGCTTTTATATCGCGCGTATAGAGTCGAAAACTGTCTGGAGAAATCTCGAAACTGACTCTGGAAGCTTCGTGTATCTACCTACGCGAGCAATCGGGAATTCGGGACTATTGCTATCTCGCTTGCTCACACCGCGCTAGAAAATTCTTGATTTCTCTACCATTTTGAACTTTATATAAAGGCGGCAAGCGATGTTACTTGACTTAGTATTTTTGGGCGCTTGAGGCGGCGCGGCCACGGCGTCGTTTTATTCATCAACTGGCGCGGTATTTGAATAATTTTCATAAGTTTTATGGACGTCGCTCACAATATCAAAAGAAACAAAGTACTTTAATATTTATTATTTTGTAATAATCTTAGTAATTATAATAAAACAGTTTTCAAATTAACACCAACAATATAACCCGTGGATAAGCCGCCACCGCGCTGCCGTCGTCGCCGCGCCGCCGGCCGCCGCGCTTCCTCAAGAAAACGAATTTAACCGAGATCAGCACGAACATTACCGACCGCTGTTACCGACGCACGCACGGCGTACCGATAAGCGCACTTAATAGCGCGCGCGCGAGATTCAAATTACTTTTCGAACATATTTTTTTTGGTTTTATTCTGGAATAAAATTCAATATTTTTCGAATGTACGAAAGTATTATTTTTGATGTCGGCGGGCCACCAGTATTCGACTGGCGGGCCGCATGCGGCCCGCGAGCCGTGGTCTGTGCATCCATGCTCTAGACTATCTGTGTACCAAATTTCATTTAGATCGGTTGAGCAGTTTTGGCGTGAAAGAGCGACAGATAAACAAGGTTACTTTCGCATTTATAATATTAGTAAGGATTTTGTACGCCTGCTTCTGTGGAACTGGAGTTCCAACTACATTATATTACAAGACAGAGTGTCTTATAATTTTAATAAGCTTTAATTATTTCTCTTCTCTTTTCTCCAGGTGTACATAGAAGATGCACTGAATGAACGTTGCTGGATAGAATGCTCATGGTGCAAATGTTTCGTGGAGAATGTGGTGACAGCTTTTGGTACAAAGCAACCGCCATCGCATCTTATACCCACAGATAATACACTAGGTGAGACATTCATTAATATAATTATATACTGGATTATTCTATATATCTTCACAGCTTTAGTTTCATCAAATTGTTTAATGTCGATCAGTAAGTCAAATCGTCGCCATGAACAGTGCTACGGCTACACTGCTAATGGTATCTCCTGAGAGTTTTGGTGGTAAACGATAACATATGTAAAGCACTTTTATATCATATTCACTACAACTCGGCAGTTTCTTTGCATTACATAAAACCTGTATTTAAAGTCCACCGGGTTACAAGGCTTTATGCCTTTTCGTAGTACAGACAAGGATGGATCAAGTACATTTGGCAAGCAGGTTGGTGCCGTTAAGAATTTGCCAGTGTTCCTGCCCATTCCCCTGGTATTTCTTCTTCTATCTTACACCGCGGTTTTTGCGACATCCCACGGGAATAAAGCATGACAATGCAACGTATTCTTAATCTTTCAGCGCTCGAGATTTCCATGTATATATTATCCACGATCGGTGATGATTAAGAATACAATTCACCACCTTGTATCTTGTGTGTGGCTGTTATAAGGGATGACTAAAAAATGTTATATACCCACATCGTCTATGCAGAAAAAAAAACTCAAAATAAAACTCTATGGCAACCCATCTGACCAGCGTGGTATAAGTAGGTCCATTGTCCTCCTACTGCGTGGATAGTATATATGAGCTGGTATGATGATAATAATTATTCACAACAGGTTGTGTGTCTTTGTTTTTAGGTACTCTGTCGCCTTCGGGTTCTGGGTCACCGCTAATGGGCAGCACAGAGGAGGACGCGCCCGATAATACAGACCTCGATTATTCAGTGTTTCCGAGGTGAGAATATTAACTTTCACATTTTACTATTAAGATACCAGTCCAAGTGTCGTGCGTTCGATTCTCAGGCAGTATAATAATTTGTATGTCCACAAATTGTTGTTTTAAATTTGTGTCCGTTAATTGTATATTTGTAAAGTCCCCCGCAATACATATAAGCATTAGTTCCTCTGTACAAGGTGATCTGTGGTCATTTAAACAAGAAAAGAAAAAAGAAAGTGATATATTTTTTCTATTATCATAGGTATTCAAGTAATTACGAGGCAATAGAAGGATTAGTACTAGAAGCTATTAAGGAACAGATAAATCGGCGGTCTGCCGCACCTGATGCCATCGGTAAGGGCTTCCTGAAGCTCTTGTCGGCTACATGTGGATTCCCTGAGGTTAGCATTGAATTAGTTTTTTTTTCGTTATTGATGATTCAAATCCTCTGGATTTTAAGTTCCCCACTTAACATATATTGTCACAGCTACAATCTATCCTTGTCAACTGTTGGATGCAGATCTACCCAGGGAAGGGTACCGTAATATTTGGGTTAGCGACTCCAGTTGATATTATAAGTTTCTTAGAGGTGTATTTCTGGTAATTCGTCAATCGATTTTTACGTCTCTCATTAGAAAATAAGATATTTTTAACATATCGGCATACGATAAATCCTAATATAATAACAGTAATCATATCCTATGATATGGTATTGGACTACAAATATTACATACCCTTAGGCCGTTTGTCCACCGCCGTCACCGGACGGTCACCCAGAACGAGATGACGGCGCCGATTTAGCAATACATACATTTACTATGGGCATGTGTCCACCGCACGCCCATCATCCCAGAGCCGTCATCCCGGCCGCCGATGTTTCGAGTAGCTCGGCGTGACCGCTAGAACTCGGCACGGTTTTATGGCGGGCCGATGTGCTGGCAATACAAAACACATTTGTTTTTGTCCACACACTACCGTCGTACCGCGCCGTTTGCCCGGTTTTTGTTTTGTCTATCATAAAATTTATAAAAAAAATGGCATATTCAATTACAATATTTATACATTATTTCAAGTTGTAGACAGTAAAGACTGTTTGTGGGATAAAACAAAGGATGTGTCCAAAGATAAAATTTTGGGAAAAAATGCGAGGCGCAAAGTTTGCGTCTTTTTGTAGCCCAACTTTGAAAATATGGAGCTCCTAGTTTGTTTTACTAAAAAGGAAAAGGCGAATACCACGCATGACAAAGCTCTAAAACTGAGCCACCGATATATCGACGCGGTGGACACACCATCGCCGTCACGTCATCTTAAACTCTGCCCGAAATAATGTCGTTCTCGGTGACGGCGGCGGTGGACAAGCGGCCTTACTTTGCTCGTGGGTACCTTAGTATACGACTAAGAACTTTATAACGACTTGGGCCAACTCCATCTGATGCCGTTTGGTCAACAATTACATTCACAAGGAAGCTTGACGTCTGGCAGGCGGTCGGTCATCAAACTAAGAAGATGATGGCTGCTCTAATAGTTAACTCGTAATCGTATGCCGCTTGTAGGAATTGCTCCAGCCGTACTCTTTTACATTGTACTTGATTTTTACATTATATCGGAGTTCGAAGAGCATCACACTGGAGATTATTCTTACTAAACATTATGTACTATTTTTTATTAAAAAGATCAGTATAGAAATAAAAATAATAGTCACTCAACGGGTTTGCCGTTGACTTTTTTTGCCGGATCTTCTCAATAGCGCTATGTAAGTGCCCTCGCAGGGTTTATACATAATAAATGAATTTAAATAAAACACAAAAATATATTCCTTAGTGTACTTAAAAGTCATAATTACTGTGACCAAGGATCATCATCATCATCACAGCTCATATATGTCCCACTGCTGGGCTCAGGCCTCCTCCGCAATGGGAGGGAAACTAACCTACTACACCACACTGGTCTGACGTGTTGGTATAGGGTTTTATTTCGAGTTTTCCTTCTCTCGCATAGATGATATATGCATTTTATGTCCCTTATTTTTATCGTAAGAGACGACTTACAATCACCCACGGTTAAGATAGGGGGTGGTGAATTGTATTCTTACTCCGTCACCACACGGATAGTGACCAATGATATTGAAGGCTGAAATACTGTTCTTACTATGAAGGTTAACCACTGTTTTCGGCCCCAAAATAGCCGATTACTCCAGAATAATTTCTCCAATGCCTATTCGATCCCCAGATCCGGATGCTATCAGCGTCTCGACTGGAAGCGTGGTTGCATTCTGGTAAACTGTGGCGCGGAGCTCAGGAGTTACTTGCTTACGTGTGCTGCAATTTTGAAGCGAGCGGTCCAATAGCCGCGAGGGACCAAGAGGTTCTGTCGCAGCTAGCCAGGCTGAGGCTCAAGACTAAACCATTGCAAGCTGCCTATCAAGCCTGCCTCAGGTATATATCGAAAATCTTTACAAAAAATAATATTGTTTGCTTAAGCAGTTGGCGTATTTTTAAGATATCATTCTATAGTGACAGGTGTCTATTTCATCATCTTGGCTCATATACGTCCCACTGCTGGGCTCGAGCCTTCTGTATAGTAGAAGGGATAATTGTGGTAGGACCACGCTGTGGACAGTTCTCTGTCTACAGCCGCGGGCCGGTCCGTCCGGGGTAGTACCACACTCTCGCAGAAGATCGACGTCTGAGTAATAGCAATGTGCTATTGCGCTTCGTTCGGTGAGCGAGAGAGCCGGAAGCCTAACTGGGGTGGGTTCAGGGTTGCATTGGTAGGCAGCGGCCTAGCTATACCATTGGCAAAGGTCCATGGGCGGCAGTGACACTTACCATCAGGTGTGCTGTCTGCTCGTTTGCCGCCATAAGCAATAAAAAAAAAAAAAAAAAAAAAGAAAAAAAAGGGAATTTGACTTACCATGCTAGTCAGACGTGTTGTTACAGAGTTTTATTTCCAGTTTTCCTTTTTTTTTTATATTGCTTATGGTGGCAAATGAGCAAGCAGCACCCCTGATGGTGTCACTGCCGCTCATGGACCTTTGCAATACCAAAGGCATAGCTTAGGCCGCTGCCTACCAATAAAATCAAACCCACCCAGTTGGGCTTCCAGCTCTCTCGACATAGATGTTATGTGTTTTATATCACTTAGTTGTCTCTTACGATCATCCACGGTTAAGGCACGGGATGGTGAGTTGTATTCTTACTCTGTCACCACACTGAAAGGGTGTCTGAAAGGGCGTCTAAAAGATGTCTATAAACTTATGCAATTCTTTGCGCGTTCAACAAATTTTTGTTTGTTAATTTGTTTTTTTTTATCGCTGTTGGTGATAAGCTCGTGGACCTTTGCAATACCAGGAGTCTATCTAGGCCGCCTTCTACGCTACTTCCGGCTCTCTCGGTTACCAAACGGATCACAGCAGCACATTGTCATTGCTCAGATGTTGATTTTCTGCCACAACATGGTACCACCCCGGATGGACCGTCCCACGGCTGTAGACAGAGAACTATCAACAATGTTGTCCTATCACTAACTTTATATCTTTGCAAAATCACCTGCAATACAAGTATTAATTCTTTAGTGCCAAGTATCTTTTAAAAAAAGTGTCATCATCATCATCTCAGCTTATATGTGTCCCACTATTGGGCTCGAGCCTCCTCCATAATGGGAGGGAAAATGACCTACTATACCACGCTGGTCAAGCGTGTTGGTATAGGGTTTTATTTTGAGTTTTATTTTAAATCCTCACGCGCCAGACTTCGCGGTGCTCTCGAGTGCCCCGCTCTTTGTTTTATTGAAAAAAGTTCAGTGAATTTTATGATTTTACGTAATTGTTGCTATATTACAAAGAAATGTGAAATATAGTGTTAAAAAAAATTGATAATTGTAGAACGTTTAATTGGGCCAAACCTGTGTCCTAAAAGCGCGTTGAGCAAATTTTTTTTGAGATCATACGGTGTCCCAAAGGCGCCTGAGGGGTTAAAAGTGTATGTCATCATAATTGTCATGTTATCGTCGTCGTATGTTACAGGGAGATGGTGTCAGATAGTCCAGCACTATTACGCAGTGTCGTCACCCATACGATCTATAACGAGTTGTCCAACGTTCGGTCACCAAACAATATGGCGGTGCTCGCTGCACTCATACAAGCACAACCTCAACTGGTGCCAGCAGCGATGGCTGAAAGCTACCTGGTGATTTTTATTTAATTTCTTATCTAACAATGGTTTCGTCCTTGGCCACGATTATACAGGCCTTCTTAAGCGTTAAGATGTAGATCTATCATACCATATGTCGTGTTGATTCTTACGTAAAACTAAACTTTCTTTATGGGACTCATCCCACCATTGTAACTCCTGTAAGCCAGGATCCACAATGGTCTCCATATATGACACCGAGGTTTGACCCTCAGGCAGTCCCGGGAAATGATTTTAATTGTCTTGGAACCCGCAGCAAATTTAATTAGAAAAGGTTAAAGAGGAGGAGTTGGAAAGAGTGACATAAAACAAAACTGTGCAATCCATAAATTGTTGTTCTCAGTGTGGGTGTAATTTGTGTCCCTTAATTTAACTACACAGATGGCATAGTGATTAGCATATCGACCTTCCGTGCCAGTGAAAGATTCTTGCACAGGAAAATACGTTGTGCAATCCACAATATGTTGTTCCGAGTCTGGATGTAATTTGTCTGCGTTAATTATATGTTTGTTAAGCGACGCAAGGATTATTTACTTTAGTACCTACAAGGTTACCTTAAAAGAAAATATCAGTTTTAACTGTTGCTTCTGTTTACAGGAGTTGATGCTCCGACCGGAGGACTACTTGCGTTCACTGCGAACGCTCACCCGCGAAGTGGTACGTGCGGCCAGAGCTGATGCCCAGGCGCTGCTACCGCTCGCCCAGGCACTCGGCCAACCACCACCGCACGAACCTGCACAGGAGGTACATGCAACTAATTTTCTTATGGTCCAAGACTCGAAGATTGACCTTTATCCATCAACTTCAACACTAAAATGTTTCAGAAAATTAAAATATTTCTATGTCCCACTACTGAGCTGGAACCTTCTGTACGGAGTAGTGAAGTACGGAGTTCTGTAGGAGGGAAATTGACCAACTATAACTAACACTCGCGTTGATCAGACGAGTCGATATAGGGATTTATTTCCAGTTTTCCTTTTCTTACAAAGGTCTTATGTACATATTATATACTGTATTCGTTTTTTACGAGAACCATGGGTAAGATGGGATGTGATGATTTTTTTTCGTGTGGTTACGGAGTAAGAATACAATTGCCAACTATCTACTCTCTTACCCGTGGTTATGCAGATAAGATCTATGTAAAAGAAGAAAGACTCGAAATAATACCCTATACCAATTCATATGTTGTTGCATTGCTTTAGTGTTCTGAAATAATCGTCGTAATATTGCCTTTCTAATGAAAATACATTTGGGGCGTTTGGGGCACATCGGTTGGGTGATTTCAAACTACATTTTTTTATTGCTGATAGTGACAAACGAGCATGCAGCACACCAAATGGTAAATGTTACTGCCACCCAAAGAGTAAAATTATATTAACTCAAAAAGAGTGGCAACTCGATGGTAAAATATGCATGTATGGAAAGTGCTGCTACCTAGAGCTAAGGCGGTGAACTAAAGTTGAAGTAATATACATTTACACCTACGTATCTAAATATTGTGTGTATGTAATTATATAGGATTTTTCTTTACTATAAAATCTACCCTGAAATATAAAAATAACATATGAGCCGTTAACGAAACGGCAATAGTATAAACTTAATAATGAAAATTGAGATAATTTCCAGAACGAACATTAATAACCGAAAATAGATTATTGACAATAAGTACATACGCTAGGAACAAAAAAATAACAATTCTCAGTTGTCAAACTTTTGACAATTACAACAAAATGGCAGCTATGTTTGTACAAACAATCTGTAGGCGGCGCGACGATCAGTAAAAATAAGTAATGTTTTAACTGTGCCCCCCCAGCTGCCACCTATGGACCTTTGCAATACCAAGGGTACAGCTAAGCCGCTGCCTATCAATACAAACTCCAAACCCACCCAGAGAGTTGGGCTGCCGACTCTCGTTCACCGAACGAAGCACAACAGCACAATGCCATTGCTCAGACGTCGATTTTCTGCGAGAGTGTGGTACTACCCCGGACGAACCGGCCCACAGCTATAGACAGAAAAACTGTTAACAATCCTAACACTACAATAATGGACAGAAACATTTTTCGACTTTTATATATTATGAATTATGTACACATTATACAGAGTGGAGACGTCAATACGACAATAAATGAAAACACCGTCAATACTAGTGTATAGGAGTATTTTGAAACTATTAAAAAAGTCCTCGCATGCATATTTAAAAAACAATTTTTTCAAACAAACTTTTTATCATAAATATTGAAACAAAATAGAGCACCGTTTGTAAATATTAGTTCACTAACCTGTGGTCGGCGCGCAAGCGGCGAGTGACTTTGTGCTGTCATATTTTACAACTTCGAAACGTAGGTAAATACATACACTTAATGTTTTGGGCGTTATTCATTCTCACTTGATTATTTTATTAAAATAATCACGATAAGTTTAATAATTCACTTGGTCGTTAAACTTTTAAATTTTCGATATGTGCGCCATGGACCCGAACGCACAAATTATATCGTCTTAAAATATTATTTCAAACTCTTATTAACAGGTCGCCATTGATGGCGATGTATTTTAACTTGTCGAAAGATCGTACAATTCCTTTTTTTAAGTTCTCCACATTATCAACCTCTGTCAAATTTGCGAGCAAAATAATTTAAAATTTGTTCATCTAGGGTGGCTCTTACACGCGAAAGAGCACTATCCATATGAGGCAGTAAGGATTGATTATCCCGTAACCTCTGGACAGCTTGCACAATAGTCCGGCCATTGGTAGTACAAACACGTGTGTTTCCATATCTCTTTCGGTACGTACGTATGGTTAAAGCTGCATTTCCATGACATTCTCCATAAATTAAAATCATATCTGTATACCCGAAGCTGTGTAATTATAACGAGGCTTTGTAAATGAGAAAAAAATACTATTCTAACACAAAGTAAGCGTCTAATTTCGCACAATTCAATTAAAAAAATTCAGTTATCTACTCGTATAGTGCATGTTCACTTTAGAAAAAAACATCCTATGTCGCACAAATCACACTTTTAAACGTCAAAAACAAAAGTAGTCAACTAGGTCGACAGCAGTCACAATTTGCAAATCATCAATAGCGCACGCGACGCGACGTTCACGTCACAGGATCATGATGGCACACTGACCTACAGACCTATTATAATAGTTTTGAACATGAGACCGAGGTCTTCTTTCATTAAGCCGCATTAGGTAGCTTTAAATTTCTCATCTAAGTCTGATGACACGGTTTATAGGGATCTTAAGACTTAGGAATAAGGTATAATATGCATTGATTTGTATTACGTTTGGGGAAGACTTGAACTGGTAAACATGGCGATATGTAGGTACTAGTTTCATATTAGTTTATACCGATGCGGCGCGGGAGGTCATTGATCTCTTAGTGATAGGCGAATAATTTTAATTTTTATACAGAGTATGGAAATTGTTAATAATACAAAGTAATGTGCTGTGGCTAAACTATACGACATATTGTATTCAAAGTTTGTATACAGGCTGGGCAAGTCATCAGATACACTAAATTAAAATTATTGTCGTATGGTCGTCTCCACCTTGTAAAAGTTATGGTCGAACATTCGCTTTTTTAATAATTAATGTCACTATATTTACAGGTTCGAGAGCGAGCGTTCGCATCTCTAGCAGACTTATTCTGCTGCTGTTGTCTGGTGACTGCATCTCATAGTAAACACCTGCCGGAGTATAAACAGCAAATCTGCCAGATCCAGGCCGCTGCGCTCACTTGGCTGTTGGAGACCGCAATGCCTATATACCGACCATCCAGACACGACTACCAACATGCACTTAATAAGGTAACCCTATCGTAATAGCGGGTTTGCACTTTAAATATTGATTCCTATTGCCCATTCTTTGCTACTGTTGGGCTTAGGCCTTCACTAAAATGGAAGGCAATTTAATTTATTTTATTACGCTGGACAGAGGGGTTATACTTAGGACATAAAACTCTAACCCAAGTTAGAGTTTTATGTCAAATGTTCCTCTTCTGGGTTCTTGAAGTGAAAACTTCTTTTGGCGCACTGCACACAGATTTTTTAGTAAGCTGTAAGTAAGGCTGATCCGTCACGTTCTGAAGTGAAACGCTCGATCGGGTGAACTCGGGACCACCGAGTGTACCTGAGCGAGAAAGATACAGTCAACTGTTCTTCACTGCTGTGTTGCTGTGTTTACTATATTCAATCTATATGTAATACATAATTGTTATTATCAATTATTCAATAGTTTTTAAGTTATTTTTTGACGGTGACTATAGTATGGTCACACCAATACATATTCCCTGGGGCACGCCTTTAATTTTTTTGTATTTTTTTTTTCATAGGTCCAAGTTTTCACTTCTGTCGACAGTCCTCGTGTCTGCTTTGTGTTTTTTCTTAATAATGATAATTATTGCTATATATATGAAAGCCTATTTTTTTTGGGGTGGACTATGGATGCGTCTCGCCCCGCCAAATCAGTCCGGGGTGACAGAGGAGGCGGCGCGTGGCCCCATAGACCCACCATGCAAACTCCTCTCTTCGTCGTGCGAGCGGGCCACCAGTACCCAATCTTTGTCTTCGGTGGCCTTGTTATATGAAAGCCTGGGTTACAGTTTAAATATCACTGTATATTACATTTCATGTTTAATATTCACGTAAACATTGGCAACTTTAATCTCCTATTGCAAGACATTATATTTCTAAATCGGTGGCGTTTGAGTTATCCTGTCAGGCAATTCTCAATGTGAATATAATTTCTATTACAGATAATGTTCGTGGAACCACCAGAGTCGTACAGTAAAATAGATAACTGGCCGCCGGAGTCGGAACGTTCCGCTACATACCGATTATGCTGCGAAGCACCCCTACCTCAGAACACGCTCCTTAGAGTCATCTGTATTGGACTGGCAAAGGTATATACAGACATATTTAAAGGTTCCCCCCACACACTAACATTTGCAATACTTTAGATTTTTTTTAGCATTTTTCATCAGACAGACTACCAGTATGATTTTATTCAAATTTAAATCTACTTTGTGAACTATAACCTCTCCTTTAAATAATTTCGACTGTTTGTAGGAGATTCCTGTGTCTGCAGCAGAAGTGTTCGAATTAGCAGAACAACTGGTTCGTAGAGCATGTGCCTTACCAGCGGAAGATAATCCTTTACAAGTCGATAAATTAGAGGTAGCAGAATACATTTTCGAGTTGTGCCAGTTTAATCCACCTGATAATATCACTTTGCCAGCTGGGTAAGCAGTATAATAATTTATTATGTTTTTACATATATCTGTTCATAGCGACATAATTTAACTTAAGTTGCTTGTAATTTGGAATAGCCAAGGCATTTGATAAACTTAAGTACACTGTATGATATTTGATGGTAGGCAGTTTCGAGCGTACTACAATCATACGTATCTTTGTAAATAATATACCAATGTTTTAAGTATTAAAAGTGTTAATTTGAAGTCAACAAGCGAGTAATAAACTTATAAATGCTGGATTACCTCAAGGATGCAACCTTGAGGTAATCCTTTTTCTCCGTCCATCCATTTGCTCCGATAATATTGGTAAGTACTAGATATATATAATAAAAAACATGTAAAGTTAAATCTAGCTGCTATGTGAAAAATTCAATTATGTGCTGACTTTATTATTTGCAATGAAACAAAATATCAACGCAAATTATTTATGGCCATACACGGTCAAGCTACCGAAGTTAAGAAATCGATGTTGCTACGGCCTGCTCAATTAACGGTGATGGGTAATTCGACGAATTATGCGGTCGTACACCGCTCTCCCCTCACCTCGTGCGAAGTTTGACCAGATCAGCTTACTGTCAAAAAATAGTCATAGACGGAGAGGGAAAAGGGTACTCACTGCGTCGACCATATGTAATTGGGATAAGTGGAGGACAATGATTAATATCAGTGATTATTATAAAATGGAGGAGAGGAAGGAAAACCTACCACTTTCCCACGGTTAATCAATATACCGTACACCTCAAGAAAGGAAGGAATACGGGATGGGATCAAGGTGGAATAGGATATAAGGAAATCTTACTCCTGTGATGAGCACCGCCTCCAGAACTTCGGCTTCAAAAGCGCCTTTGAAGCCGAACCGTCCTGAAGATGCCTCGTTTAGAGGCGAAACACGTGTCGAATCTTTATTCGAAGTTCTGCGGAAAATTGCAAGTAGAAGTTCTGGAGGCGGTGCTCATCACAGGAGTAAGATTTGCTTATATCCTATTTCACCTTAATCTCATTCCGTATTATTTCCTTTCTTGAGGTGTACGGTATATTGATTAACCGTGGGAAAGTGGTGGGTCTGCCTTCCTCTCCTCCATTTTATAATAATAATGGATTGCCGCCATGTAACGCCTAATTCAATCAATTATAATATCAGTGAATTAATTAATGGAGTTATTACCTTCATTATTTTTATCATCATCCTATGTGTTCAGTTACAGTCCACCACAGCTTGCCATCACATCATTGTATTGGCGTGCCTGGATCTTACTGACGATGGTAGCCGCTCACAATCCGCATAACTTCGCTGAGCGTGCCGCCGCCACCTACCCCACCCTTCGCGCGCTAATCGAGACTTGTATCACCAAGTAAGTATACCATATCCACAATGATAACCAGCCACCTTATAGTGTAAGCTAATGAACTCCATAACTATTTGTCAATTTGTTAGCGCCATTTACAGCTAACAGGGGAACTGGGGCAGCGATAGGCCGTGCTTGACCGGATCAACACAATTCCGCCACTTGCCGTTACATCACACTTAATACAATACGCCATTTATCGCATATAATTAATTTGCAATAAAACTAATCATTACTATCAACAAACTAATTTTATTTATGGTACTGTGTGAACATATAATGACGACCGTGACAGGACGTAGGTGTAGCTGTAGATGGCGCTACCATAATTGACATATGACATTTCTTTAATCTGTCAAATTACAAGAATTAAGAGAGAAAGCCGGAAGCCAGACTGGGTGGGTTTGGAGATTGTAATGGTAGGTAGCTATAGCCTTATATAGCAAAGGTCCATGGGCAGCAGTGACACTTACCATCAGGTGTGCTGCTTGCTCTTTTGCCACCATAGGCAATAAAATTTAAAAAATACATAAACGTATAATCTTGTGGTTATAAAGTAAAAATATAATTCTCCAGCCTATCTTACCCTTGGGTGTTGTTAGAAACGGCTAAAAGGTACAATATACACACAACTCTAAATAAAACCCTGTACTAACACTTAACTAGCGTGGTATAGTAGACCCTTCGGCGTGTCACGGCATTTGAATACATACGGTGAATGATGCGCTTAATACGAAGATCGTACTAAAGGCGAGCTATGGAGCCACATTCTGTCATCTTCACCTTCAACCCTGAACAAGATGCGACCAAACCATGATCAGCTAGTAATATAAGAAAATGTTATTAAATCAAAGAACTGACTGAATCATCTTTATGTACAGTAAACCCAGCATAGAGTGGAGCGTGTGCTCAGCCACAGAAGCCGAGCGCGCCGAGACAGAACGAGCCGCTATCCTGCAGCTGGAGACACATCTAGCAGCAGCCAGCAATGCTAAACTACCGGTTACTGAACACTCCTCTAGACTTTTAAGTCAGGTATAAACAATTTTCTCTAAATCATAGCCAGAACATATATAAAACAATTCACTACATTACAATTGCAAATAGGAGTTGTTTATAATAACGATTACTTATTGTTTTTTTATTGCTCTTGGTGGCAAACGAGCAAGCAGCACACCTGTTCGTAAGTGTTACTGCCGCCCATGGATCTTTGCATTACCAACGGTACAACTAAGCCATTGCCTAACAACTCAAAACCACCCGGATAGTGTACTAACAAGACACGATATACTGACAGGCCCGCGGCTGTAGACAGAAAACTGTCAGCAGCGTGATTCTATCACAAATAAAACCTCTAAAGAAATGAGTTTAATAATATGAGTATGTTGCAGTTAACAACGTTGGAGCCATTGGGACCAGCTCGGAAACCTCCCCAACCGATTCTAGAGACGTTACAAGCAATGTCAGCGCAGATGCGCCTGAGCAAGTTATTGTGCCGTCAGCCAGCTCTACTGCTGGGCCTGGTGAATAGTCACGGTACCCGTCGTGCCATGCCCTGGCTACATCAGCTACTGAGGCATGATCAACTGGAGCTCAAGTGAGTATCAATGCTCCTTACCTATACATATTTACATGTCATATCATTCTTTTGTCCATTCATATCATTCTTTAGTCCGTTCAATTCCAGACACAGTAGGAATACAATTGACCACCATTTTAACCTTGGGTATCGTAAAAGACGATTAAGGGATGTAATATGCATATGGAATCTGTCCAACAGAAGGAAAACTCGAAATAAAACCTTATACCAATACGTCTGATTAGTGCAGTATATTATATCAACTTCCTTGCCTTTATAGAAGAGGCCCGAGCCCAACTGTGGGACATATGTGTGTTGAGATGAGATGATTCTTCTGTCATACTTTACCTTTGTTTTAATTTGATTTTTGTCCATCCTTCACAAAGGGTAACCAAGTCCCCAACTATCGTAATAGCCTAATAGTGACGGAAGAATTAATGCGAAAAGCGTAGATTATTATTATTTATTTAACCAACCAGGATGCTGTGTGGTAGCGGCTAAGAGTACTACCAACCTTTACTTTGCTCGTGGATGTCGTGAAAGACAACTAAGAGATATATATCAACCTGGGCCAACTCCACTTGATGCCGTTTGGTCAACAATTACATTACCAAGTAGTGTTGACGTCAGGCAGGCGGCCGGTAATAAAACTATTGCCAATAACTTTTGCAATATATACGATGGAAGCAGAGTACATACTGCGTCGACCACATATAATTGATATAAGAGCAGGAGAATGATAATATAAATATTAACATAATTAAAATTCAATTAAATACTATGTCTTAAAATAAAATTTTGACATTAGCCCGTACAGAAACCATCCTGCAGTGATTCAAGTAAATCCGTAAACATAACATTGTCAATTATTAAAATTGAATTGATGAGACTTCAAGCTTTATTAGTTTTAATTATTATAAATGTGTTTCCCCAGCGTGTTGCCAGTTCAGTGCCTGTGCGAGTTCCTATCAGCAGGTGGTACGGGCGGGGAGGTCGGGAAAGCAGGTGAACTGTGCGCTCACCTCCGCCGTACTGTCTTCGAGTCTGAAGAAGGTGCCCGCGCTGTTCTCGATTATTACATGCAGAGACTTGCGCATACACACGCGCCAACCAGAGCTAGTGCTAACAGGGTATGCCATACAACTTTGTTATTAATTGAAATCTAGTTTACCACCGCTGCTTGTTTTGACGTGATAACGTCTCATAAGTCGGTGAACGCCGGCTGCACGCATGAAAAAGTGTCACTCCGCCTGAGCCGAGCGTGCAAGTGAAAACGCGGAACAAGTGATAGAAAGGCTCGGCACTGTCGATAAAGTGAAGTGAAAAGTTAATATGGTTTCCATTGTTTATGTTTGTTCAATTCATTAAAGTATGCAATTTCATCAATGTTTTCTTATGACGTTATCACGTAAAATTATCGTCCGTAAACCGAGTTTACAGACAACCATGTCTTTTTTTCTTGAAGTGAAACTTTCAGTGCAGAAGTCCTTACGTAGCATCTTTAAGGATTAGACCCAAACTCGAACTTTTGACACATATTTAAACTTATATTTGGTGTTTAGGATTAATATAAAATTTGAACTATTTTCAGGGACTCAAATTGGTACTGTCACAGTCGACGGACGACACCGGTGAAATGGATTATAATACAGAAGTCAGTCCTGAGTAAGTTTCACGCTCATTTTCCCATAGTGGTAGGCAGAGAGATTATGAATTCCCAATTTGATACTCGTAATTTTTCGATTCCGATTACTTACTGTAAATTTTCAGTTATAATTGTATTTTTTGACATCGTCAGTTATAATTGTGTTGATTTGAAAATGTGTTTATTCATAAGACGTGTTTACATAGGTAATGTACTCCGTATGTAGCTAGTATTTAACTTATTCAGTTTGGTATTGTACGTTGACGACGCGACCCCAAAGTAAATTAAAGGGTAAAATATATAAAACCCTAATAAGACCTTCTGTACTGTATGGATCAGCATGTTGGGCTAAAGAAGCGACTGATGAGAGACGACTGCATGTAGCGGAGATGCGAATGTTGAGATGGATGTGTGGTGTGACGAGATTGGATAAAATAATAAAACGTTTTCCGATAGATGGCGTATGAAATTTACTATAAAGTAGACCCACGCTCGTCTTATTGGTAAAACAATTGGAACAGATTTTCAATAGATGTGGAGTGTAAATCCCACGTGTGGTAAACATTTTTCGCTCGCAATACAAGTTTATATAAATAATCTAGTGTGTTATATACATTTTTTTTTGTTTGTAGTGAGTGGTTGGAGCTACTATGGTCGTTGCGGCACTGGGATGTTGTTCGCGAGGAGGTCGTGGCGCGTATACGTGCCGCTTGTCGCGTCGAGTGCGTACCGAGGCACGTCGCCGCATACGTTGAGTTCCTGGCGGCGTACGTACGCGCTATGCCACTACTAGACCACACAGACCTGGCCTTCGTAAGTATATACACATAGTTAGGACTCATAATATATATATTTTCCACAATATAACGTTCTGTGTGGTGATGGAGTAAGAATACAACAACCTATCTTACACGTGTGACCGTAAGTGATGACTAAGGGATACAAACCTCATATAACATCTAGTTTTGTTTCGATCGCATTCGATTAAAATTATAATTACTTTCATATTTTATTCATGCGGTATAGTCGATGGAGCATTGCAAGTCGCATAAGAGTAAATATGAGTATTTTCGAGGTTTGAAATTGGGATATCTCTGAAATAATGATTCGTAGAAAAAAAAAAACATGGAAACAATTTTTGTAGAGAATTTAATAATCTACAAATTTTGTGTAGGCTATTTTACTATAACACTCGCCATTTGTAAGGAAAAGGCGCAAAATTGAAATTTTTGACCTTTGACCTTGAATAACTGTTTTAGCAGATGTGGGATTCGATGGGGATTTTTGACATTTCATTTGTAATAATGAAATGAAGACTTCCACCAATTTTCAGCTTTATCGCAATTTATGCAAGCTGAAATGCTATTTTGACTGGGCTAAGCTATCTTTAAAATTAGGAAATTTATTTTTGTATTATTATTATTACATTTTTCTCACGGTAGGCAGTGACTTGGCTGTGCTCCTGGTATTGCTAAAGTCCATGAATGGAAGGTGGTGAAAAAGGATACCTTTTTTTACTATATGGAATACCACTATTTCTTGAACATCATTTTCTCTCTGACAGGGCAATCTAGTTCGGATACCAGTCTCCCACAAAAGATGGTTCTAGCATAAGTTGATTTTATAACATTAATAATAAGATACCATTGAAGAAGAAAATAATAAAAGGCTATTATTATTATTATTTTATTTCACACATATAATGACTTTAACAACGTTAAAATAATTGGTTATCAGGACCTGGGCCAGGTGCTGGTGGAGCGAGTGACAGTGATGAGCAGCGTATTGGGTAAAGGGTCTCGTGGAGAGACAGACATGGGACCAGTCAGCACGTACCAACATAAAGCTCTATTTGCTCTCACTAGTATACTTTATACACATCTGCAGAAGGTAATACATACATACATACATACATATCATCACGCCTTCCTCAACATTCATAATTCTCTTCATACACGCTCACCGGTTTCGGAGACTCTTGACTCCACCTTCCTTCAGTACATGACCGATCTGGTCTAGGTAGGTTAGTCTCGGTCTCCCACGCTACCTACATCCTTCCACTTTCGCATTGTATATCCTCTTAACCAGACGTTCGTTCGGCATTCTTTCCACATGTCCGAACCATCGGAGCATTCCCTTTCGTATATATATTATTATTATTACATTATATTTTGCTTATAAGAATAAAAAAATATGCGTGTGATGTTGGAGTAAGAATATTATTCACCACCCCCTCATCTTGCCCGTGGTTATCGTAAAAGACGACTAAGCGATATATGCAGGTAACATCGATGCAAGAGAAGGAATACTCGAAATAAAACCTTATACCAACCTGGAAATAAAACCTTGTACCAGCCAGCGTGATATAGTATAGTCAACTTCATTCCTATGGTGAAGGAGGCTCGAGCCCGGTAGTGGGAGGTGTATGAGTTGGAATGAAGAGTGATAAGAATAAAGTAATATTTTCTGTGTGGTGACGGAGTAAAATATAATTTACTACCACCTTTTATAACAATGGGTGGCGCTGAAGGCGACTAAGGAACGCTAGCAGATAATATCATTGAAGAGAAGGTAAACTAAACCATATAGTAATCCGCCTGGACTAGCGTGATAAGGTCAGTCAATTTTTCTCACATTGTTAAGAAAGGTCAGGCCCAGCAGCAGGACGTATGTGAGCTGAGATGTTGAGGATGATTAAGAATAAAACATGTTATCACCCGTTCATTGCTTGAAGTTTTCCTATAAGACCAATACAGAACATAACCAAGACATCACTTTCAAGTCGAATCAAATCATTTATTCTTTATAAGCCTTGCCTTATGTAAGTGCCCTTAGTTAAATATGAACTTTACATTTTGTATGAAATGAATCTGATAGTCGTAACACCGGATGGATATGCAGCCACAAGCTTAGAAGATCCGACAAGGAACACTAAGTTCCTTGCAGGATGGTATTTAAAAAAAAACTACTATGCTATGGGAGAACCTGTTTCAAATAGTAGATGTTATTAGAATGATTGATGATGATTCCCAATAGGTGCGGGTTCGAACCCCGCTTGTGACATCATTTTTCGTTTCGTATCGGGTATTTATAAATAATTAAGCATATTAAATGCTAAAAATTTCAGTAATTTAGATGTTATTAGAGTTATGAATGTATATGTATTATGTTTGCTAGATACGTTCACTGAACTCGACACCATATGAGAGTCAAGTGGGTGAGCGAGTGGTGCTGCAATGGCCGAGCGGGCGTGTCGCTTGTATGCACCTGCTCCTGGCGCACGCGTACATGAAACTGTTATGCTGGGGACCATCAATATGTAACGTATTCAATTAATGTCTTTCGTTATATTTGTTAAGGTTACTTGACATCAAACAGATGAACTATCCGTAAGTAATTACATACACACACACTCATACAACCACACACACACACACACATCTACATACGCACGCGCGCACGTTCTCACGCACGCACAAAACGTGCTTAACACACCAAGTGCAACAAAAAACACGCCCATATATGAGCGCATATATTTTATTTTTAACACACTTTTTAATTTAAAAATACAAAGAAAGAATTACATTGTACTTACTTATTCCCTCGAGATTTAAGAGCCGAAAATTAAACCAGTATATTCTTATTTGTTTGGTCAAAAGAACATTCATATGTCTATTCTATCTTTTTAAAACATATAGTAAGTATATAGATTGTAGTATATATACCTCAGGCGTCAATTCCTACGGATCTAGGGGTCTACGCGTGAATGTGATTTAGCCGAGATGGAAGGTACACCACTGATAAAGAGCGAAGAGTGAATGCGGGAAATAGAGTGAACGGAGCGTTGGGGCAACTTCTCAGCAGCCACCACCTTAGTCAGAAAGCACGTGCAAGCAATACATAACGCAGTGCTTGTCCCAACATTACTGTATGGAAGCGAGAGTTGGGTATGCAGAAAAAAGTATGAAAGTAAAATTAATGCGGTCGAAATGCGATCTCTACGGAAAATCTGTGGAGTTAGGCTGACCGACCGCATTCGTAACGACGACGTAAGAGAGCGAGTAGGTATGAAAGAGAGTATTGGTGTAAAGATGCGAAAGGGAATGCTCCGATGGTTCGGACATGTGGAAAGAATGCCGAACGAACGTCTGGTTAAGAAGATATACAATGCGAAAGTGGAAGGATGTAGGTACCGAGGGAGACCTAGACTAACCTACCTAGACCAGATCGGTCATGTACTGAAGGAAGGTGGAGTCAAGAGTCTCCGAAACCGGCGAGCGTGTATAAAGAGAATTATGAATGTTGAGGAAGCGAGTGAAGTATGCAAAGATAGAGTTCTCTGGAACTCTGTTCTCTCTGCCTACCCTGCAAGGGATATGGCGTGATGATATGTATGTATGTCAATTCCTGATCGGGTAAATCAACATATTTAAGATTGCAGGCAGAGAACTGTCAAAAATGTGTCCCTTTTTTTGGAGGGCTATCGGTATTGAATCCATGTCTTGAGTTGCCTATCCGAAGGGTTGACCTTACCATCACCCGTCAACAAACTGTACTGTACTATATTTGTAAAATTATATCTATGATGTCACTTAAAAATAAAAGACGTATTTCCCAGCAAAAAAAAACAAGCTTTATAAGATTTAATACAATATCACATATTTATTTATTCTCATACAGGAGCAACCTATCATACAAGACTTAACCATATTTGCATAGTAATATAGCCCTTATAAACAACTTTACCCTCTTATAAATAAATTTTTGCTCTTCTTTTGAAAACAAGAGAGTGAGAGTTTTTAGTGGTACACGCTGTTGACAGTCTCTGTCTACAGCTGCGGACCGGTTGGTCCGGGGTAGTACCACAATCTCGCAGAAAACTGAAGTCTGAGTAATAGCAATATGCTATTGCGCTTCGATCAGTGCGCGAGAGAACCGGAAGCCCAACTGGGTGGGTTTGGGGATTGTAATGGTAGGCAGAGACCTAAAACCCTTGGTATTGCGAGAAACACTTACCACCAGGTGTGCTGCTTGCTCGTTTGCCACAATAAGCAATAAAAAAAAGAATACAATAATAATTTTAGACACAAGGCTCATTTGAAATAAAACTATTTTCACGGATTCTATCGCGTTTGTATTTGATCTTTAATTTCCCGACGTTTCATTCTCATAAAGCGTTACATTGCGTCCCGAGACGATACAAAAGTGATAGACTACAAGCCCTTAAAAAATATTAACCTGTGAAATGAACCAACGTGAATAACGCTTAGAAGGCTGTTACTATATCATAAAATAACTCTGAGCGCTATGCCGTCATTTCTGAGCGGTACAGGTGAGTACGTGAATTTCTGAGGTACAAGTGAGGAATTACGACTAATTATTAATGTATGGCTTTTTATAGATAATAGATGATTAAAAATAAATGTCGAAGAACCTAGTGCCGTACTAGAGTGGTGATACCGGAAGTTAGTGCAAATTTTTAATTCGCTAGTAATTGTAGAAGCAATATTATTTAACTATTAAATTTATGGTAATATTAAATTTGATATATGGTATATCCCAACCCTCAAATAAAGTAAAAAAAAATGTATTTAATTTTTTTTTTTTTCATATTTCACATTTAACTTTATTTTCCACAGATGACACAAACCAAGAGATGTATTCATGGCTGCAATCTATATGGGTGGGCAATGACGCCCCACAGGCGTACAACCTGGAGACTAAGGAAGAGGCAGAGCTGCTGCCGGACTGGCTACGTCTGCACATGGTCCGATCAGCGCGACCTGCACTGCTAGAGGAGGGCATGAGAACACTACCAGCGCATAAATTGGCACTCTTCATACAGACCTTTGGCATGCCGCCTACTTCTATGAGGTCAGTTATAGCATTATATCATCTATAGGATTCACTGTTGGACTTGAATCTCCTAAATAATATGCGGGAAATAGGTGTATACCATGGTTGTCAGACTATAGGATTTTATTTCGAGTTTTCGTTCTCTAACATACATGTTATCTTCATATTCTCTCCCTTAGTCGTCCTTTACGATACCTAAGAATAAGAGAAAGGGTGGGGGGGGAACTGTATTTTTACGCCGTAAAAGTTATGGGAATGTTTCATTACTGTTTTTTTTTTATAAGAACCATACATTTTTAAATTGTTGTATAAAAAAACTAGGTAGAATATGTCGTAAAGACACAGGCAATTACTTTTGTATTAAAGAGAAATATTTCTAATATTACCCCAAACATTTTTATAGCAGCATAGCTCGCTTGTTGTGTGATAGAGGCTACGAATACTACCAACCCTTACTGTGCTCGTAGATGTCGTAATATACGAATAAGAGATTTATATCGACCTGGGTCAACTACATCTGATGCCGTCTGGTCAACAATTACATTCCCAAGGAGGGTTGACGTCTGGCAGGTGGCCGGTCATAAAACTATTGCCAATAACTTTACAATATGTACTATGTACTATAAAGAAGAGTACATATTGTATCGACCACAACTAAATTGGAACAAGAGTAGGATGAAATGTCTTTTGTATAGCATAGATTGCGTTTATTATTCATTTATTTACACAAAATTATGAACACGAGAGTAACGTTCATGGTATGCGTAAGTACGCTATATGGCAATCACTTAAGCTCTTTTTCTAGCAAACTTTGCGTCACTAAGCCTGCGAATCTGAATTTCAAAGTCCTATGAGAAGATTCACTTAAAAAATATCATCAATTAAACTAACATTTTGATCTATATTTTTATTATACTTTAATATAAAATATATTGCATACAATGACTGCACAGATGGCGTAGTGGTTAAAATACCGACCATTCATGCTAGTGCCATAGGTTCGATTCCTTTGCAGGACAATACTTTATACGATCCTCAAAATGTTGATCGCAGTCTGGGTGTAATTTGTGTCCGTTAATTCCATGTTTGTAAAGTCCCCCGCAACACAAGGATTATTTCCTTAGTGCAGGGTGTGGTGTCTTTAAAAAAATATTAGTCTATCATACATTTGTTCAGTTGATGCCATTTATGTTTGTGTGTTAGTGCGATGCTGACGGCGTTGGACGCGTGTCCGGCGGGTGCTGTGGTACGTCTGAATGTTGAGCGCACATACTTGGCAATGTTGCTACGTGTGCAGCGAGCACGCGGCGCCACCGGCGGGGCAGCGTTCGCCGCTGCACTGAGATTGCATCAACCAACATATCCACCCGGTAACGATATATAAGAATATAAGTATTTATTTTAAAATGAACGAAATAAAGTCTCAACAATTTGTTGCGATTAATCAATACTAGACACCTTCGAAAGAAAGACATAGATTGAAGAAAAGACATATAGAAGAAAGACATATATTCTAATTTAATCTCCGATTAAATTAGAATAGGATTTAAGGAAGACTTCTTACTCCTGTGTGATTAGCAGTCTCCAGAACTTTAATTTGCCGCAGAACTTCGAATATTGATTTACATTTGTTTCTTATCAGAACAAGGCTTGGGGGGCACAGTTAAAACATTACTTATTTTTACTGATCGTCGCGCCGCCTACAGATTGTTTGTACAAACACAGCTGCCATTTTGTTGTAATTGTCAAAAGTTTGACAACTGAGAATTGTTATTTTTTGTTCCTAGCGCATGTACTTATTGTCAATAATCTATTTTCGGTTATTAATGTTCGTTCTGGAAATTATCTCAATTTTCATTATTAAGTTTTTAATATTGCCGTTTCGTTAACGGCTGATATGTTATTTTTATATTTCAGGGTAGGTTTCATAGTAAAGAAAAATCCTATATAATTACATACACACAATATGTAGATACGTAGGTATATATATGTAGGGAAAATGTCAGACATAAGGAACAATAATGTGGATACAAAGTCGTAAATTCTCGTACTGCAAGTAATCACAATTACTTTCACAACTATATACCAATTACAATTTACACTAAGTGAACACACAAAGCAGTCCCAGGCAATCGCCTTTGCACAAACGACTACATGGTACTGGATGACACAGTAAACTGCTATCAGTTCAGTAGTACTAAGGATGACATAGTAACTGATAGATAATACTTCCCCGTGTGACTACGGGACAAGATCACAATTGTCACTACTCTTTTACTTGCATGTGGAATCCTTGGCCAGGAGTTCACCAAAAGAATGAGCAGCAGTTCTTCCTTTGGGAAATACGGCAACAGATAGTTCACTACAGATCTCGCACGTACGTAGGAGAAATGATCGTCGGAAACGTGCAGTCGTGGACCGCATCGTTGCCAAGCGAAATAGATGAACCCTGCTACGGTATCGGAAGACGCTCGATCTTAAACTGATTAAACAGACCAACAAATAAATAAATTACACGACTAGCGCACGACATGTGCACCGTGGCACGCGCGGGCTTAGACTGACTAAACCGCGCGCTCGCCTCTTTTTATAACAAGTTTGCGTGGCGGGGAATGCATGACGCGCTAGGAGGCGTGGTCAGTGAATATGTTAACACGTTGTAACATGTTTTAGCACGTGCAATAAACGCAAGTGCCGTCACGGCCATGCTGACGTGCGTACGTCCTCGTACGCGTCTTCATTAGTCATCTGGGAACAAATAAACAAACATCCTGGCAAGTTCCAGGTATAGCAATTACCAAAATTTTTTACAACAATATTTTTTAATTACAATATTTTCTATTAACTAACATCTTATCATGTCTGGTCCGGTTCACATTAACCCTTCAGATCGTACTGGACCAGTCAGCAGACCCTTCAGTTACAGATTTTACTAGACCAGATATTAATCTCTATAGCAAGCTAGACCAGATCAATTCTCTATAGCAAGCTAGACCAGATCAATTCTCTATAGCAAGCTAGACCAGATCAATTCTCTATAGCAAACTAGACCGGAATTGTCATTCCCTTTAGCCATATCATTGGACCGGCTCAAGCCCTACAATGATGGTAGGCCCCTTTTTCTTACTACTTCTTTTTTATTTTCTTTTGTTTTTCAATAGCACAGTTCACACGTTAACACCAATCAACAATAAATCACAAAGATTTATTTTACGACTAAGAGTCAATGGGGTTACACCCGTACATAGTCCGATCGTATCGTGGCAACAACTCACTCAACAACTGCCACAATTAACTAGTGGCAACAATTCACTGCAACAACTAACTGATTAACACCAACGACCGACTACTCGTCGATTGCAACCGCGAGACTCATAAACCCATTCGAGATTACCCGTTTTCAAAAACTAGAAGTACTAAATTTGCTTGACTCGATTATATAAATTACCAACACAAAATAAATGACTATTTAATAAAAAACTCTATTCATGCCGTTACGGCCGTCCTGCATTTTCACACTTCCTCGTGTGCAATGCTCTTATCCTTAGGCAACAGACAGATTACCATTAAGCTCGCCTCGGTCAACCTGACCAATTAATAAACCACTTCCTACTTTGAAGAGGTTATACAAAGAGCTAACGCTCAATAATTACCACTTTCGCTTAACTTAAACACAACTCATCATTTTAAAGATACTGTCTCGTACACATCTGTCAGTGCCGTGCCTCACAGGGCAGACGGCTATACATTGTATAGTCCATACCATACAGGCTAGTCAACGTCACACAGGCTAATGTGTATTACACATAGTTTGATGCTTACCACCTCCGTTAACTTACCACCGCCGTTAACGGTGTATCCAGACTCATCTAATTCTGAAGAAAGATCTAGTCCAAGATTCAATTCCAAAGGAACACAGCACTCACGCATAAATCTTAAGCGATCATGGACTTGCTTGGACGTCACATTGGAGTACAATGTCTTCAACACGTACCTGTCACCATCGAGCAGCTCTGTAAAATCATTTTTCAAAACCATTTTTTGATAAATCGTAAAAATTTCGTAAACTAGTAGTTCTACTACTACAATAGAGCTACTGTAAAGATAACTAGAACTCACAACACTTAGAAATCACGTTAGACATATTTCTTTATACATCATTACAAATTTATATTGGACTACCTTCAAATTCATATATCATGCAAAAATTTAAAATCTATGCTCAAAATTATCACTCGATGTACAAAATCTTACGATACCGGTTCAGGTTTCGACGTACACGACTACGTAATCTATGCGACGTCGGCATATTGGTATCACTTCACGCGCACACAAAATTAATCTTGTAGGGTAGATTCTTTGTTATATGAAAACGAAACATTTTAAATGTAGATGACCAAACTGAGCAAGGTGGTAGTAGGCTTGGATACTTTATCCCATACTTCTGATGTAGGTAAAATGTCAGACATAAGGAACAATAATGTGGATACAAAGTCGTAAATTCTCGTACTGCAAGTAATCACAATTACTTTCACAACTATATACCAATTACAATTTACACTAAGTGAACACACAAAGCAGTCCCAGGCAATCGCCTTTGCACAAACGACTACATGGTACTGGATGACACAGTAAACTGCTATCAGTTCAGTAGTACTAAGGATGACATAGTAACTGATAGATAATACTTCCCCGTGTGACTACGGGACAAGATCACAATTGTCACTACTCTTTTACTTGCATGTGGAATCCTTGGCCAGGAGTTCACCAAAAGAATGAGCAGCAGTTCTTCCTTTGGGAAATACGGCAACAGATAGTTCACTACAGATCTCGCACGTACGTAGGAGAAATGATCGTCGGAAACGTGCAGTCGTGGACCGCATCGTTGCCAAGCGAAATAGATGAACCCTGCTACGGTATCGGAAGACGCTCGATCTTAAACTGATTAAACAGACCAACAAATAAATAAATTACACGACTAGCGCACGACATGTGCACCGTGGCACGCGCGGGCTTAGACTGACTAAACCGCGCGCTCGCCTCTTTTTATAACAAGTTTGCGTGGCGGGGAATGCATGACGCGCTAGGAGGCGTGGTCAGTGAATATGTTAACACGTTGTAACATGTTTTAGCACGTGCAATAAACGCAAGTGCCGTCATATATATATATATATATATATGTATATTACTTCAGCTTTAGTTCACCGCCTTAGCTCTAGGTAGCAGCACTTTCCATACATGCATATTTTACCATCGAGTTGCCACTCTTTTTCAGTTAAAATAATTTTACTCTTTGGAACAAGGCATCGTCAAGACCAGTACCTCATCAAAAATAAAAACTTTGAGAAAATTGTAACATACATTTCACATTAGCTGATACCCGTCCCACTCCTAGATTCGAAACTACTCTATAATAAGAGAGACATCAATATACTACGCCACACTGATCAGATGTCTGGGTATAAACTATAGTCTATCTAATCTAAGAAGTGCACTTTGACAGCTGTCTTAGTAAGTTGTCTAGGTATGTGAACCAAATAATCGCTATCGAAAATATCCGATTTTAGTGAGAAATCAATATTGATTCTTTGTAATTAATAATCGGTTTATTTTTTTTATTTTTCAAAAAGGAGATGAAAAATTAAGTGCTAAATTAATACTAAACAAATTTAATTATCTCATCATAAAATCTATTCATCATAATTAGTAGGATTAGGTTCAATAAAAACAAAAACTGGATTGGAAAATAGCTATTTATTCATAATCACTACTATTACTTGAATTATCATCGTCGCGAACATTAATAATTATTTCCTTATCAATAACATTGTCGAAACGTACAGCTCTGTCAAAATCTCTATTCGATTAAATATATTAATCAAATTTTTTTACCGATTATTTGGATATTCGTGAATTGGAAGTTGTCAAGCACTACTGTTTAGAACGTGATGACATTGTAAGATCGTCAACAATAATTACTATTTACCATGCTATTTTAATTTTAAATTAGTTTTGCGAGTTTTAAGATTACATTATTGTACAAAAAAGTCACCCACAACGTTAATTATGTAATTAACTTAATAGTTCTTTAAAATTTCAGATTTATTGTTTGCAATCATGTGTATACGTTTGACCAAGGTTATTGTGTATTAAAACATGCGAAACGTCGAAATGCACTTCTTAGATTAGATGAACTATAGGTTGATTACCCTCGTAGTGTGAAGAAGGCTCGAGCTCAGTTGTGATACTAATATGAGCTGAGATGGAAGGCTACTACTTGGTTGCTAGGCTGCTACTACAGGTCCGAGGCAATCTGTCCTCTTTTTCCATACAGCCTTATCATAAGTCATCTCTGTAGGCACTCCCTGTCTATCCATATCATGCTTCACGCAATCCATCCATCTTTTCTTGGCAATAAAATACAACAATTAAATCTTTGATTACACAGATATCGGTGGTCTTAGTACCGACCTTCATTGCTGAGTATCGCGGGTTCAATTCCCATGCTGGATAATTCTTTTTGCAATCCAGAAATTATCGTTCTGAGTTTACTTCTAATTTGTGTTTGTTAAATAATCTGTGAAGTCTTTAGTGATGCAAGCATTATTAGCTTGCAGGGTGTTGTTTATTACATACTTTTAATCTATTTTAATTCTTATTCAGATGACAATCTATTTGCTGATGAAGAGAAGCCATCTGAAGAAGATGACGAATGGGGCAGTATACCGACGGTTCTGCCGCTACAGGTGGACTCTGTGCCCAGTCTACTTGCCACGGCACTGGGAGGTGGTAACAGTTATCAAGGAGATGTCGATATGGCTTTCACTCAACTTATTTCTGTAAGTATTTTGAAACAGCAATAGGCTGAGGGGTAGAATTGTATGTTTGTAAAGTAACTTGTGATACGAGGATTTATTTGTTGAAGTAAGCTTAATATCTATTAATTATCTATTTTATCCTTACTTATTACCCATCTTATCCATGTGGCGACTTACTAACTTTATAATTCATCACATCATACGCCTATGCCTGTGCGTATTGTAAAACACACTGTGACTATACAAATGGCGTAGTGATTAAGATACCGATCTTCCGTTCCAGTTCCATGGGATCACTTCCCACGCAGGACAACACTTTGTGCCATCCACAAAGTGTTGTTCTGAGTCTGGGTGTAATTTGTCTGTGTTAATTACATATTTGTAAGGTCCCGCACATTATATTTAATTCAATATCAATATAAGAATTATTTCCTTAGTGCAGAGTGGTGTTTAAAAAAGTCTTCGAAAAGTCTTAGTCTTTTATATATATAGGTAGAAAAGTCTTAGACATATAATATACAAAGTAAAACTACTACGAAGGCAAACCCAAAATGAAACCCTATACCACCCTTTGATTCGGCAGAGCCAAAAATTTGAATTTATAAAAGTTTAAAGTTTTTAAAGAGCCACAATTTTTTTTTGGCAACAATGATGTGTGCATAATCCTCATTAATCAATTCAGAACCATTGTTAAATGTTTTCTTTATAAAATATTTTTTTTTGCGTATAGAACTAAAGAGCCGCAACTTGATATCCAAAGAGATGCATGTGGCTCGCGAGCTGCAGGTTGCCGACCCCTGCTCTATAGCAACCTGTCTGACCAGGTTAATTTCCCTGTCACTTTAGAGAAGGTCTAAATCCAGCAGTGGGACGTATTGAGCTGTGATGATTATAATAATCGCTTAATTAAATTAATTATTATATATCATTACTAAAGTTGGTGACGTCGTCGTATGGTGGAGGCAATCCGGGTTACCTGCAGTGCTGCGTGTCGTGGCTGCAGCAGATCGCGTGCGGGGCGGGCGCCGCCGCCCTGTTGCAGCACCAGGCCCGAGCCGCGACACTACTTCGAGCGTTACTACCGGCCAACGTACCACAACTAGCAGACGTACGTACTAATATTATTTATCTACAAAAAATCAATAATCTTTTATATAGTGGTAGGACCACGCTGTTGACAGTTCTCTGTCTACAGCCGCAGACCGGTTCGTCCGGGGTAGTACCACACTCTTGCAGAAGATCAACGTCTGAGTAATGGCAATGTGCTATTGCGCTTCGTTCGGTGAGCGAGGGAGCCGGCAGCCCAACTGGGTGGGTTTGGGGAATTTTATTTTAAGCTCATACCCTTGGTATTGCAAAAGTCCATGGGCGGCAGTGACACTCAGTGACACTTACCATCAGGTGTGCTGCTTGCTCGTTTGCCACCAATAGCAATAAAAAAAAAACTCTGAGACTAGAAAATAATGTTAAAACCTAGGACCATATTTTCTATGATACACAGTAATATTTGTAATTAAAATTTAATTTAAAAATTACAGACGGATAAGATATTCACCTTTCTTTTTTGCATGAATTTTAACAAAAGTTCGGGTGTTATTACATAATAAAATGTGATCAGCGTGGTATGGTGTGCAATTTCTCTCACATTAAAGAGGAGAATCAAACCAGTAGCGAGACGCATGTGACCTGAAATGAAAAGAAATTGGTACCTGAATTACTGCCGGGCATCGACTCGAGATACCTGTGAGGGTAAACCGCCGGTCGGGCCACCGAAGTGAAAGACTGTGTTCCGGTAGCCCGCTCGCACCGCAAATCGAGGTATATGTAGGGCGGGTATACGGCATCCTGTCGCCATACTTTGTGTTTGTTCCCGGATGCAGTTAAGCGACCCTTGTCACCAACGTGATCCCACCACTAGAAGATGAACTTTACATATACGTATTTATACATATGGAGAATAAAAAACTCATTTTAAAAAATAAACACTTATTCAAGCGCTTAAAATTTAATAGATTTTATCGGTGAAATAGGGAAAATTCGATATACGTGCCACTGTTATTTATTACTTATTTCTATACTCTTAAAAAAAAATATATATATATTATTAAATATTGTCAATTTTTTTCATATTATATATGTATGCAATGTTGTTATTATACTTATATTAGAATTATTCATACATCGTTACATTCATATATGCGATCCGACGTTCTCGACATTTACTAACGGTCTTCCAAAACTCGATTACTATCGCTCAAGAAAAGGCATACACGGCCCGCGCGGCCGTAACACATAAATATCCTCCCTTTCGTCCCCGCCGCCGGGGACGAAAGACGCGACGCGTAAAAGCCAGTAATTCAAGCGTGGGCACGCCCACTTTGTTGTCAACGACGCCCCAAGCCGAGGTCCGTTCTTCGCAGGCAGAACCCTTGGGCGATGTCGTTTAAAGCCATTTCTTCGGGTTGAGAGCCCTCAGCGCTCACCCATAGTCCGGGTTAAGCTGTGATAGCCATCTGCGGCTAACAGCTAAAAGACAGACACAAAAATAAAAAAATAAAAAACCAAAAGAAAATATTAAAAAAAAGTTACACACACACACTCACACATTTATACTAGTCATATTTTTATAATTTCTTTAAAATGTGTCAGGTGTTGGCAGAATATCAGCGCTATTTTATAAAATAAAGCTGAGCCAATAGTCTTTTTTGTTTCTCGTTTATTATTTTATACCAGAAGTTATTTTCTTTACTTCTGTTTATTTTCATTAGTTTTTAACGAGAGTAAAATAAATGTTTTTCTTTCTTCTTTTTATTATGGCTGTCTAACCCAAACGGCACACACCGTAATTGTCTCAGATGACTAATGTGAAGATTGCTGACTCTGTAATAGATAAGCTCATATACGTACAAGCTAGGAATGTAACAGTACGATTTCATTTCTCTCGAGTACGTGCAGGATTTGGAATATAGTACCTGCTGCGATGTTTCCGGCGCCAAACAATCAATGAACAATGATCACTAAATTACCTCAAATTTAAATGTTGTATGTTCTTCTACCCGTGTGATGACGGAGTAAGAATACAATTCACCACCTTACGGGTAAGGGGTGATCGTAAGAGACGACTAAGGGATATATAAATGCATATAACATCTATGCAAGAGAAGGCAAACTCGAAACAAAACCCTATACTAACACGTCTGACCAGCGTGGCGTAGTAGGTCAATTTCCCTCATATTGTGGAGGAGGCTCGAGCACTAGGACACGACGAGCCTAGCACTGGGACACGTATGAGCTGAGATGATGATATTCTTCTAATAAATAAATTACAGTATTGTCAATAGAACTTTGCATCAAGTCTTTTGTCGTTGAAGTTGACAACATAATTATGATAATATTGAACTTGGCCCACATTTTCACATTTAAATTCTTATTTGATATTAGATAGCAGACACGTTACTTCAACAATGCAAGTTGCTCTCCGGACCTGTGGTGGAGATATTGCGCGCGCTCTCCCGCGGTGGTGCGGTCAAGCGTGAGTCTCACACTCACATGCTGCCAAATACATCTGACAAGAATCAACTACTTTCAGGTGAACCTAACACTATGATAAATAAGGTTTCAAAACGACACAGAAATTTTTACTTAATGCAATATATTTCAGCTCTGGAATCGTGTACTCCGAGGACTCTGGAGACAATAGGCAACCGTATCATCACGACCCACGATACCAGAGTCATCGTGGACGTCATCACTAATATTTTGGAGAATAATCAGGATGGGAAGTATGAATCGAAGGTAAGATGTGCATCCGGCAATATATTGCAGTACGTTGGGCAATATATTCAATATATTGCCCAAAGTAATAATATGTAAATGTTCTTTGTATAAAATAAATAACGACTGACTATTTCTAATAGCCTTGTCAATATTATATCTTGTAATAATAGGGCTATGCTATTAAAAATAGTAAATTATCAATAGTGTGACCAATAGTTATACAGTATTACAAAAAATATATAGTTTTACAAAAATTATACACTTTTACAAAATTATACGCTTTGACAAAAATTATATATCTTTACAAAAATTATACACTTACAAAAATTATACATACATACATACCACCACGCCATGTCTTTTGCAGGGTAGGCAGAGAGAACAGAGTGCCAGAGAACTCTATCCTTGCATATAGATATAATTTTACAAATATAGTACAGTACAGTTTGTTGACGGGTGATGGTAAGGTCAACCCTTCGGATAGGCAACTCAAGACATGGATTCAATACCGATAGCCCTCCAAAAAAAGGGACACATTTTTGACAGTTCTCTGCCTGCAATCTTAAATATGTTGATTTACCCGATCAGGAATTGACATACATACATATCATCACGCCATATCCCTTGCAGGGTAGGCAGAGAGAACAGAGTTCCAGAGAACTCTATCTTTGCATACTTCACTCGCTTCCTCAACATTCATAATTCTCTTCATACACGCTCGCCGGTTTCGGAGACTCTTGACTCCACCTTCCTTCAGTACATGACTGATCTGGTCTAGGTAGGTTAGTCTCGGTCTCCCCCGGTACCTACATCCTTCCACTTTCGCATTGTATATCTTCTTAACCAGACGTTCGTTCGGCATCCTTTCCACATGTCCGAACCATCGGAGCATTCCCTTTCGCATCTTTACACCAATACTCTCTTTCATACCTACTCGCTCTCTTACGTCGTCGTTACGAATGCGGTCGGTCAGCCTAACTCCACAGATTTTCCGTAGAGATCGCATTTCGACCGCATTAATTTTACTTCCATGCTCTTTTCTGCATACCCAACTCTCGCTTCCATACAGTAATGTTGGGACAAGCACTGCGTTATGTATTGCTACACGTGCCTTCTGGCTGAGGTGGTGGCTACCGAGAAGTTGCCCCAACGCTCCGTTCACTCTATTTCCCGCATTCACTCTTCGCTCTATATCAGTGGTGTACTTTCCATCTCGGCTAAATTATACTTTTTACAATAATTATTTCCTTTTACAATAATTATATTTTCCGTGTGATGACGAGGTAAAAATCTGGGACGTTTACAAACATTAATGAATTAATAATAGAATACATTAATTAACAAACTTTAATGGAATAGGTGAAAGATGAAGATGGAAGCGTAATGCAGGCGCACGTGTTCTCTTGGCGAGGTCTCGGCTGTGGCCTTCTGTTGGATTGGATGTCGGAACTGCAACGAGAAGATCTAGGCCCCGTGGAACAGCGTCACAAACAGGTCTGAATTTAACTAACCAAGTAAAATTTGCAAAGTAGGCGTAGCACCAATAACCTTTTTTTGAAAAAAGAAACTTTATCGCCGTATGGGAGAAAAGAAAATTGTAACGTATTTCTGTTACGTGCCATCTTTATTTCTAAGTCACATTTTTCCGTTACGCGCCATATTTATTTTGAAGTGAAACTTCTTTGCGCGCATGAGGCTAAAATTTTTACAGATAAAACGCCACACGAGAAACGTGGCACGAGAGAGAGAATACACGCTATTGGTTGATGTATGTAAATATCATCATTCTCCTACTCTTATCCCAATTACTCAGGGTCGATACAATATATACTATTCTTGTATAATACATATTGTAGAAGTTATTGCCTATAGTTTTATGACCGGCCGCCTGCCAGACGTCAACCCTACTTGGAAATGCAATTGTTGAGCAAACGGCATCAAATGAAATTGGCCCTGGTCGTTATAAGTCTCTTAGTCGTCTTTTACGACACCCACGAGGAAACAAGGGTTGGTAGTATTCGAAGCCGCTACCACACAGCAAGGTTGATGTATGTAAACGATATTTAAAAAAAAAATAGTTTGTCAAAGTTTCACTTCTGACATGTGTACTTTGTTTGCACGCATATTTTTTTATTTTCATGAGATATGCTTGGATCATGCTATGTATTGGCAGCTGCGAATACTATATATACTTACATGATGTCTCTAGTCAACAATTACATTCCCAAGGAGGGTTGACATCAGGCAGACGGCCGGTCACAAACTATTGCAATATGTACAATGGAAGAGGACTACATATCGCATAGACCTCAAGTAACGATGATGGTGATTATGATAATATGTGATATATTTTGTAGATGCGGCTAATGTTTATGTCTGGCTGCGCCCCCTGGCGGCCGCTGCTGGTGACCCTGTTGGCGCACAGAGCCTCCTGGAGGACTCTCCATCATTGTCTTACTACACTATTGCAGCCTGGAAACGACAGGTTAGTATTCTTTTTTCTTTCAATTTTCAAAGTTATTGAACTTTGTTAAGATCATCATCATCATCACAGCTCATACATGTCCCACTGTTGGGCTCGGGCCTCCTCCGTAATGGGAGGGAAATTAACCTACTATAACCACGCTGGTCAGGTCACGCTTATTCGTGTGGTGACGGAGTAAGAATACTATTCACCACCCCATATCTTAAAC
Organism: Lymantria monacha; assembly: GCA_905163515.2. Classification (NCBI taxonomy): domain Eukaryota; kingdom Metazoa; phylum Arthropoda; class Insecta; order Lepidoptera; family Erebidae; genus Lymantria; species Lymantria monacha. Next base: position 27,627,475 of record LR991100.1, read on the forward strand.
CAGTGAACGCGTGATTGTATGCGGAGATTTGAACGGATGGGTGGGGACCAAGCGTCCCGACTATGAGGACGTACTTGGTCCATTTGGTGATAAGAGAGTGAACGACGCAGGTAGGCTCATAGCGAATGTATGCATGAAGAGAAACCTTATTGTGTCAAACACATTTTTCCAACATAAGGACATCCATATGTATACATGGAGAAGGAATGAACAGAAAAGTATAATAGATTTAATTTTGGTAGACAGTCGCCTCCGATGCAAAATATTGGACGCAAGAGCCTACAGGGGCCCCACAGTCGATACGGACCACTATCTCGTTATTGCGAGATTTAGTGGTCTGTTCAGAAAGTGGAGGCACTGGCGAGAACGTGTCCACTTCGGAGGGCTTGAAAGAATGAAGGTTGAAAGGTTGCAAGAAGAGTATATAAGAGAAAACTATGCAGAGGGTGTCCGTGAACGGCTGACGATGGCAAGCCAGCCGCAATCGGACATTGAAGAATACTGGAGAGTATTGAAAGAGAGTATGGTAGACACAGCGAAAGAAGTATATGGAAGTTCAAAGAAGCATAGAAACACAAATGGTGATGCATGGTGGGATTCGGAAGTGGCAGCTTCCGTAGAGCAAAAGAAGAAAGCGTGGCTGGACTATGTCTCTTCTTTGAATCTGAATGACAGTATGACTGAACAGAAGAAAGAAATATATCGGCAATGTAAGAATGACACCAAGGCCTTAGTGAAAGAGAAACGTGATAGAGCAAGTATGAGTGCAGAAGATAAGCTGACTAAAAACTTCGAGAGTAACACCAAACTCTTTTGGAGGGAGGTGAAGAAGTCTCGGGATGGTTGGTCAGCCTTCAGAATGAATAAAATAAGGTCTAAAGGTGGAGACATTCTTACACAAACACAAGACGTGTTAAGCCGATGGAGTGAATATTTTGGCGATATGTATGCGGATACTACGGTTGGCGCCGGTGTCGCATGTGGTCTAGTAGATCAACATTCGGCACCGGCGTCCTCCGATGGCATCAGTATGGATGAAGTTGAATGGGCGATAAGAAGCTTGAAAAAGGGTAAGGCAGCGGGCATTGATATGGTGTCTGCCGAGATGATCAAGCTTGGTGGCTCCTGTGTCCGGGAGGCGTTCCTGTTGCTCCTCAATTTATGTTGGAGCTCGGGAATGGTTCCCGGGGACTGGAATAGCGCAGTCATCGTGCCTTTGTTTAAAAACAAGGGTTCACGTTATGACTGCGCAAATTACAGAGCCATAAGCTTGACCAGTTTGGCAACAAAAGTGTATGGTAAAATTATTGAAAGGAGAATGAGGATGGTGTCCGATGGTTTACTGTGTGAGACACAAGGAGGTTTCAGGAGTGGAAGGGGATGCATGGATCAAGTGTTCTCTCTGCGCAACATTGTGGAGAAGCATCTGGCCCTAGGTCAGAGGGTTTTCTGCAGTTTTGTGGATCTGGAGAGAGCATTTGACACGGTTGTACGAAAGGAACTTTGGGACATTTTACCGGAATATGGTATTAACGGTAAACTGCTGCAGGCTGTGCAATCCAGTTACATGGGCTGTAGAGCCTGTGTGCGGCTGGATGATGGAATGTCGCCTTGGTTTGACGTCAATATCGGCGTTAAGCAGGGCTGCGTTCTATCAGCCAGGCTGTTTATCATATATCTGGATAAATGTCTCCAAAGGTTGAACGATATGAATGTGGGAGTCCAGATGGGTGACTCAGTGGTCTCTGCTCTGCTTTATGCAGATGACGTAGTCCTGCTGGCACAGTCAGCGACTGACCTGCAGACCCTAGTCGACACAATGACAGAAGATTGTAAGAAAAGGGGTCTACGCGTGAATGTGAGCAAAACGAAAATAATGGTCTTTGAAAGAGATGAAGCCAGAACAGATGTAAGAGTAACAATAGGTAATGATGTACTAGAGCAAGTGGATGAATTTGTATATCTTGGATGTGGATTTAGCCGAGATGGACGGTACACCACTGATATAGAGCGAAGATTGAATGCGGGAAATAGAGTGAACGGAGCGTTGGGGCAACTTCTCGGCAGCCACCACCTCAGCCAGAAGGCACGTGTAGCAATACATAACGCAGTGCTTGTCCCAACATTACTGTATGGAAGCGAGAGTTGGGTATGCAGAAAAGAGTATGAAAGTAAAATTAATGCGGTCGAAATGCGATCTCTTCGGAAAATCTGTGGAGTTAGGCTGACCGACCGCATTCGTAACGACGACGTAAGAGAGCGAGTAGGTATGAAAGAGAGTATTGGTGTAAAGATGCGAAAGGGAATGCTCCGATGGTTCGGACATGTGGAAAGAATGCCGAAAGAACGTCTGGTTAAGAAGATATACAATGCGAAAGTGGAAGGATGTAGGTACCGAGGGAGACCGAGACTAACCTACCTAGACCAGATCGGTCATGTACTGAAGGAAGGTGGAGTCAAGAGTCTCCGAAACCGGCGAGCGTGTATGAAGAGAATTATGAATGTTGAGGAAGCGAGTGAAGTATGCAGAGATAGAGTTCTCTGGCACTCTGTTCTCTCTGCCTACCCTGCAAGGGATATGGCGTGATGATATGATATGATATGAAATGCGAACTCTACGGAAAATCTGTGGAGTTAGGCTGACCGATCGCATTCGCAACGACGACGTAAGAGAGCGAGTAGGTATTGGACTATTGGTGTAAAGATGCGAAAGGGAATGCTCCGATGGTTCGGACATGTGGAAAGAATGCGCAACGAACGTCTGGTTAAGAAGATATACAATGAGAAAGTGGAAGGATGTAGGTACCGAGGTAGAGACTGAGACTAACCTACCTAGACCAGATTGGTCACGTACTGAAGGATGGTGGAGTCCAATGAGAAAGTGGAAGGATGTAGGTACCGGGGGAGACCGAGACTAACCTACCTGCCTTCAGTACGTGGCCAGATTGGTCACGTACTGAAGGAAGGTGGAGTCAAGAGTCTCCGAAACCGGCGAGCGTGTATGAAGAGAATTATGAATGTTGAGGAAGCGAGTGAAGTATGCAAGGATAGAGTTCTCTGGCACTCTGATCTCTCTGCCTACCCTGCAAGGGATATGGCGTGACGATATGTATGTAAGTATGTGTAAATTTTTGTCGAAATGTTTATATAATAGTTGTTGAGGTACAATTGAATACCTTATGTTTTTGTTCGTTGAGTTTAATTTAGTCTTAAGTAACATATAGGACCTGAATAAAATCTTAAATGTCAGCAAATATAGTAAAATATTGTAATACAATGTTCGTCACGCGATCTGTGCAATGGCCGTTGTCATTATGACTGTTGAGATAACCTAAAATTACGTGATGTATGTTGATATCTGCAGTGGTTGGTCGGCGAGCGCTGTGTTGGACTTCGCTGCGACGCTGATAGAGAGTCCGCGCGTGTGGCAGGGCCGCGACAAGACCACGCCGAAGCACTATGTACCGGACGATACGCTGCGTCTCACACACCAACAGGTAAGGAAACACTGCTCATAATGCGTCCAGCATCCTTCTCTCTTCTTCTTACCGTGTTTATTTTTTAATCCTGACATGATATTATAGTCCAATCGTAACCATGAATGCTGAAAAAAGTTAAAAGTATCGGCAAATAAAATAAACGCCATGAAATTCGTAAATCATCAACATTTTAGCTTCCATATGTCCTATTGTCCGACTCGAGCCTCCTTCATAATGGGAAGGAAATTGATCTACGTTAGTCAGACGTGTTGGTGTAAGGGTTAGTTTCGAGTTTTTCATTTCTTACATATATGTTATATACGAGTACGTTTTATATCTCATAGTCGTCTCTTACGATCACCCACGGATAACAGGAGGTGGAGGATAGACATGCGCGAAACAGTACTTCGCGAAGTGATGTGATATGGCATTACATTTCGTGCCGAGTAATATTACATTTTACCATCACTTCAAACATCACACATGACATTTCATGTCATGTGTGATGCGTAATGCGATAGCGCTCTATATATACGGCGGGCGGCGTCAAGAAATATAAGCCTTAACGTTCTGAAAATAAAGGTCAAAATAAATATTGAATTGCCAGACACCGAACATTGTAGAAATGCAGAACAGTACACGGGTGTTCGCGTCATGTTTAATGTGATGTGTGATGTTTAATGTGATGTGATGTTTAGTCGCGTAATGTGTAATATGACAGTACGCGGTCGGGTAATATTACGTGTGATAAAATAGTTTTAATTTATAGTAGTATAAGATATCGACTTAACGTGCCAGGTGTCATGGGTTTAATTCCCATTTAGGACAATACTTTGTAAGGTTCACAAATTGTAGTTCAGAGTCTGGATGTAATTTGTGTACTTTAATTTTATATTTGTGGATTCAACTTCAGTGTAAGGATTATTTCCGTAATACAAGACTTTATTTATTATTAAAAAAAAATCACCATTTAACGATATCAACGGCTAATATAGAGGATAGTAGTCGTCAATATCTTAAAAAACGTAAAACAATGTTAGCATATATCTAATGCGAGAGTAGGAAAACTCGAAATAATCCTTTATAACAATCCGTCTGACCGGCGTGCTATATTAGATCACTTTACCTTCTATCGTTCAGAAGGCTGGAGGCCCAGCTGTGGGACTTATATAAACTAATATAATAATTGTATGTTGTTAGTTGTCGCGCCTTGTGTGGTACGTGTGCGAGGAGGCGCGCGCTGCCGAGCGCACACAGGGGCCCGAGGCGGCGCGACGTCGGGCCGAGGTGCGCGTCACGCTGATACTGCGATGCGCCTGCGCACAACACCAACTGCTCGCCGTGGCGGCCGCAGCGCAAGAACACCATCCATTATTACTGCTACTATTATATATGAAGGTATTTATTGTGCTATGTCAGCTAATAACACAAACACTTACACTGCTCGTGTCTTAAAAGACGACTACGGGTCGTAGCCGACTCACACAAATAATACAATAAATCATATCCGGGGACTGCCTTAGCGCCAAACCTCGGTGTCATTTATGGAGACGATTGTGGATACTGTCATACAGGAGTTACAATGCTGGAAATGTGTGGTGGGATTAGTCCCAAATAAAAAAATGTACTCCGCTCTTTTGGCGATTATAAATAGTTTAGTATTTTTTTTTTTTAATTTTGCACCTCCATAAATATGTTATCAGGTGCCGAAAATTCTGCCACTGTTGTTACAAAGTGGTGTCAGACAGCGGCACAGCACTCCGCTGCCGTGCTGCGAGCAGTTGTGCAGCGCCGCGTCACGCAGCACGAGCGCCACGGACAGGGTGTCGCACTCGCTGCTGACGGCGATCGCGGGCGCACCACACATACTACACAGCAAAGACCAACACAAGTAAAAGATAGGAAATAAATTAATAGCAATATCTCTTAAATTAACGAGTATTAACTTGTCTTGTTTTACAAGTGAAAAACCTTTGTCAAAAATGAGGATTTAATACACATCTACTGGAAATCCAATTCAATCGTCTTAAAAACTAGACGAGCAATGGACCTACATAATTCTTTTTCACTTGTACTGTCGTCTTTTGCGATCACACAAAATATTGTCCTGCGTAGGAATTGAACCCACGGAACTGGCACGGCAGCTCAGTATCTTCACCATTACGTCATCTGTGTAAATTTAATGTGTGAATTTAATGTTTTCAGCAAACAAGAGATGAAGGAGCAAAGACAGGACATAATGACGAAGTAAGAGAAATCATTTTTAATTACCATTGAAAATGTTATTATTATAACAGAATATAGTTTAAAAAAAATGAAAAATACGCTTAAATTATAATTCGTATTAAAAAGGGGAACAATAAATTATATTGTTAAAGGGAAATAAAAAACGCAGGAACCTTAATTAAATTATTGTGTTCAAAGATTGAATTCAAAGGTTTTTTTTTTGTAATCCCGCTCTTAATTCGTTAGATTATATATTTGAACGAGCTAAACTTAGTTTTATAAGTCTAACTAGCATTTGCCCGCGACCTCGTTCCCGTATATATGCGTTTTAAAATTTATATTGTACAATATCAAAGCAAAATTTATTTACATTACAAAAGTAAAACGCTGTCTAATACTTGTTTCTGGTCCCTTTTTTTTTAATTAAACACAAAATCAAGTAAATACATTTACTTGATTTTGTGTTTAATTAAAAAAAAGTGAGCGAAATTTAATCCCCTATTTTACCTAGTGGGTGAAAATTTATAAATGCTAAAGCACGTTTTTATTTATTTTTACTGAAAAGTATTTGTGCTTAATTCTAATATGATAGATACAAGTTTTTATTCTTCTCATACAAACTGTGACTCTGCGTTTTATTCCCTTTGGGGTTGAATTTCGTAATATCCTTTCTATGTCAAATTTTCATGTTTCTCGCTTCACCAACTGAAGGATAGGATATATTAAAGATCTCAACGGATAGGATATATTAAAGATCTCTTTATATATATGTACATACGATATAAATAATTGTGTTTATACAGTAATGAACTGATAGCTATAATAATAATATTGTATGTGCCAAGGATATTTCGTATGGAGGCGGAGACCCGCGGCGTGTGGAGTCGCGTGTCCGGTGCGGGGGGCCGCGCCCTCGCCTTGGCCGCAGCACTGGTTCGAGGTGCTTCGCCGAGCGCGGCGCGACACCACGCGCACATATTAGCCGCCATCGAGGTGCTGCCCGACCAACAACTCTTCGCACCTGATACACTGTAAATAAATGACTTCAAATCTTTCGACAACGGCGATAACACTTGGAATGTTGGTGGGGCTTCGACGATTTGTTAAATCGACTTATTATCGTCGATTTAACAAATCGTGATCGACACCTCGCTTAATTCAAGTTGACGGTTATTACGCTAAGTTAGGGGGAGGCACAACTTCTTTTTTGTTCAACGCTGTGGAAATGAGTTTACTCACTATCCCTCATCGGTGAGTCGAGTCGGGGGATTTGTGTGGAACTCGCCGGCCACTACCCGACCGGAATACCTATAAACCACAACGGTCCCTTCCGCGCTTACACGGGGTACCGTAGAGATGGTCTGATGACATTCTATCCCCATACCCCCCAACGCATAGCGTCTAACCACGACGTGTCGTCCTTTAGGGCGGTGGGAGAATGAGCGGAGAGTGGGGGTAACACACGCCGTGATGATGAAGATACATTTCACTTAACTTGCCATCGGAACCGATACCTTGAGCCCGTCTGGGTACCCTTTCGCGTATTGTTCAGTCTATATCGTTCTTGTTGATTCAATGTGGTATTTTAATGTATATTGTTTTTTATTTGTATTGGCTACTAATATTAGCCCATTGTTGCCGATGTCGTGTTACAATTTTCCTCACATATTTCGTTTCATCATATTAGTCATTGTCCATCAGTAAGCCAAATCGACGTTTTTAATTGTGCCATGACCATACTGTTAATATCTGTAAATTATCATCTGGGATTATTGGTGGGAAATGGAAACATTTTTACAGCACTGTTATATCATATACTCTTACACTGTAGCACTTCTTACGTATCACATTACATAAAATATCATCAAAATTATTTATTATAATACGTTAAAACACCATATGACGCTTTCACGTGTCTGCCAAAAACCTGATGTAAGTTAAGTGTTTTTATATTGCAGTGAGGAGGTGCACAGTATACTGGAGTGTCTGCTGACGACGGCTAAACAGCAGCAGGGCGCGGCGGCGTGCTCGCTGCTACATCGTGTGGGCGCCCTCTTGCGGCGGTACCTGGCGTGCCGGCCGCAGGCAGCCACCGCGCTGATACACGCGCACAGAGACACCATAGCGTTAGTCAAATTAAATCATTGATTTTGCATAAGACCCTTAAGGACACTTACATATTGTCAATTTTACATCATTTTCTTTAAATTAATCTACCACCACCGGATCGGAAAGCGGTCACAAACTGAGAAGATCCGGCAAGAAACTCAACGCGCTCGTCATTGTTTTTTTTTTTAAATACATGTTTTCATCAAAATGATTGGATACATGTTTAGTCTATATTAGCTCCAGTAAGATGGCCTTCGAGTAAAGTTTTTTTTTAAGTACATACATACATATCAACACGCCATATCCCTTGCAGGGTAGGCAGAGAAAACAGAGTGCCAGAGAACTCTATCCTTGCATACTTCACTCGCTTCCTCAACATTCATAATTCTCTTCATACACGCTCGCCGGTTTCGGAGACTCTTGACTCCACCTTCCTTCAGTACATGACCGATCTGGTCTAGGTAGGTGAGTCTCGGTCTCCTCCGGTACCTACATCCTTCCACTTTCGCATTGTATATCTTCTTAACCAGACGTTCGGCATCCTTTCCACGTGTCCGAACCATCGGAGCATTCCCTTTCGCATCTTTACACCAATACTCTCTTTCATACCTACTCGCTCTCTTACGTCGTCGTTACGAATGCGGTCGGTCAGCCTAACTCCACAGATTTTCCGCAGAGATCGCATTTCGACCGCATTAACTTTCATACTCTTTTCTGCATACCCAACTCTCGCTTCCATACAGTAATGTTGGGACAAGCACTGCCTTATGTATTGCTACACGTGCCTTCTGGCTGAGGTGGTGGCTACCGAGAAGTTGCCCCAACGCTCCGTTCACTCTATTTCCCGCATTCACTCTTCGCTCTATACAGTGGTGCACCTTCCATCTCGGCTAAATCCACATCCAAGATATACAAATTCATCCACTTGTTCCAGTACATCATTACCTATTGTTACTCTTACATCTGTTCTGGCTTCATCTCTTTCAAAGATCATTATTTTGGTTTTGTTCACATTCACGCGTAGACCCCTTTTCTTACAATCTTCTGTCATTGTGTCGACTAGGGTCTGCAGGTCAGTCGCTGACTGTGCCAGCAGGACTGCATCATCTGGATAGAGCAGAGCAGTGACCACTGAGTCGCCCATCTGGACTCCCACATTCATATCGTTCAACCTTTGCAGACATTTATCCAGATATATGATAAACAGCCTGGCTGACAGAACGCACCCCTGCTTAACACCGATATTGACGTCAAACCAAGGCGACATTCCATCATCCAGCCGCACACAGGCTCTACAGCCCATGTAACTGGACTGCACAGCCTGTAGCAGTTTACCGTTAATACCATACTCCGGTAAAATGTCCCAAAGTTCCTTTCGTACAACCGTGTCAAATGCTCTCTCCAGATCCACAAAACTGCAGAAAACCCTCTGACCTAGAGCCAGATGTTTCTCCACAATGTTGCGCAGAGAGAACACTTGATCCATGCATCCCCTTCCACTCCTGAAACCTCCTTGTGTCTTACACAGTAAACCATCGGACACCATCCTCATTCTCCTTTCAATAATTTTACCATACACTTTTGCTGCCAAACTGGTCAAGCTTATGGCTCTGTAATTTGCGCAGTCATAACGTGAACCCTTGTTTTTAAACAGGCACGATGACTGCGCCATTCCAGTCCCTGGGAACCATTCCCGAGCTCCAACATAAATTGAGGAGCAACAGGAACGCCTCCCAGACACAGGAGCCGCCAAGCTTGATCATCTCGGCAGACACCATATCAATGCCCGCTGCCCTACCATTTTTCAAACCTCTTATCGCCCATTCAACTTCATCCATACTGATGCCATCGGAGGACGCCGTCGTCGAATGTTGATCTACTAAACCACATGCGACACCGGCGCCAACCGTAGCATCCGCATACATATTGCCAAAATATTCACTCCATCGGCTTAACACGTCTTGTGTTTGTGAAAGAATGTCTCCACCTTTAGACCTTATTTTATTCATTCTGAAGGCTCACCAACCACCCCGAGACCTCTTCACCGCCCTCCAAAAGAGTTTGGTCTTACCCTCGAAGTTTTTAGTCAGCCTATCTTCTGCACTCATATTCGCTCTATCACGTTTCTCTTTCACTGAGGCCTTAGTGTCATTCTTACATTGCCGATATATTTTTTTCTTCTGTTCAGCCATACTGTCATTCAGATTCAAAAAAGAGACATAGTCCAGCCACGCTTTCTTCTTTTGCTCTACGGAAGCTGCCACTTCCGCATCCCACCATGCATCTCCATTTGTTTTTCTATGCTTCTTTGCACTTCCACATACTTCTTTCGCTGTATCTACCATACTCTCTTTCAATACTCTCCAGCATTCTTCAATGTCCGATTGCGAATGGCTTGCCATTGTCAGCCGTTCTCGGACACCCTCTGCATACTTTTCTCTTACACACTCTTCTTGCAACCTTTCAACCTTCATTCTTTCAAGCCCTCCGAAGTAGACACGCTCTCGCCAGCGCCTCCACTTTCTGAACAGACCACTAAATCTCGCAATAACGAGATAGTGGTCCGTATCGACTGTGGGGCCCCTGTAGGCTCTTGCGTCCAATATTTTGCTTCGGAGGCGACTGTCTACGAGAATTAAATCTATTATACTTTTCTGTTCATTCCTTCTCCATATGGATGTCCTTATGTTGGAAAAATGTGTTTGACACAATAAGATTTCTCTCCATGCATACATCCGCTATGAGCCTACTTTTCTGTTCATTCCTTCTCCATGTATACATATGGATATCCTTATGTTGGAAAAATGTGTTTGTCAAACACATTTTTCCAATAAGGTTTCTCTCCATGCATACATCCGCTATGAGCCTACCTGCGTCGTTCACTCTCTTATCACCAAATGGACCAAGTACGTCCTCATAGTCGGGACCCATCCGTTCAAATCTCCGCATACAATCACGCGTTCACTGGTTTCTGCCATATCCAGAACTACCCTAACATTATCCCAAAATTTCTCTAGGTCTGATGCCACAGAGGATCCTACTACTACAACCATGAATACCTTGGTGACACCTAGTTTTATACGGACCCAGAGAAGTCTGGGATCATACATTGCGTAATCCTTCACACCTGAGGCCAAGCGAGAGGACAACAGCACTCCTACCCCCATGCTGGCTCGATCGCTCTGTGGTACACCAGACCACAGAGCCATCCCGCCACCAGGAAGATCGCAGGCGTCGCTGCCCCTTCGCTTGGTCTCTGTTACACAGAGCACGTCTAGCTGTTTGTCCGTCATGACGGTTATCTTCTCTTACATTCCACGTGCCCACCCGGCACTCTGCTCTCCTCGACTCGCCTGACTGGGCAAGGCGTGATGGGTGGCGGCCCCCATCGCCGCATCTGCCGATGTTCGTACCGACGGGGGCGGGACGGTACGCGTCGCCTCCGGGGGACGCCCTAACCCGCACTGCGGTACTCATATCGAGCCGGATTAGCAGTCTAACTAGACTGGCAGGGGACGCGACGAGCACGATCCGGACTATGCAAATGCCTTTTTTTTTAAGTAAAATACAAAATTAAAATTAAACAAAAAAGAACAGGATTGGTTGGACCAGATTCCACAAGCGGCACCCGTTCACGTGTTAATTACTAGAGCAGCCATCACGCCCCTTAACCACATTCGAGGGAAGGGAGAGACCCGCTCCACGTAGCTACCAAGTAGTGATGTGATGTTCCCTCTGGTACATATTAAGCTTTTTGTAGTATCTGGCGATACTGGTTCACGTCCGAATTAATTCTTATCGTAATCCAGAAGAAATTGTACCCGAGACTGTGTAATTTGTTGTAAAAGAATTTAATTTTTTTGTACGAATGAGGCAAAGAAAGATTTATTTTTTATTATTGCTTGTAGTGGCGAACGAGCAAGCAACACACCGGATGGTATTTGTCACTGCCGCCTTTGGACCTTTGCTATACCAAGGGCATAACTAGGCCGCTGCACACCCCAAACCCACACAATTGGGCTTCCGGCTCCCTCGCTCACCGAACGTAGCGCAATAGCACATTGCCATTACTCAGACGTCGATCTTCTGCGAGAGTATGGCACTACCCCGGACGGACCGGCCCGCGGCTGTAGACAGAACTGTCAACAGCATGGTTCTACCGCTACTGGACCTGTTTATTTTTAAAGAAAATAAAAAGAAAATCGAGGCTATACGTCTTCAAAACAATAAAAAAATCGTATAAAATTAATTCAATAATCTGTCACCAGAAATATCAGCAAGCTGAGAGAAGATCCATAGGTTTTACGTTACTACTTTTAACTATACAGGTTAATTAAGTATTTGTATTGTATATATTTTTGTGAACAGTTCGACACCCGCGTTGAGTACCCTGCTGACTGGCGAGGTGTCCGCGCCCGTGTCCGCAGCGCCACCACCTCACGCACTTGTCGCACTACAGCGACGTAACGACACTCCTGAGAACTTGCACTGGCTAATACAGGTACACACTAGTGATGGTTGGCAATGTCCAGATACACCAACCTTTGGGGCCTTTTCACTCTCCGCCTTAGAAGCGGGCCACCGGGTAACAAACCTTAATTTCGACGGCCCACCAGGCAGATTGCTCTTTCTGGTATCTTTATGACCTTATCATCATCTCAACTCGTATATGTCCCACTGTTGGGCTCGAGCCTCCTCCATAAGGGGAGGCAAATTGACCTACTATGCCGCGCTGGTCAGACGTGTTTGTATAGTTTTTTTTTTTTTTTTTTGTATAGAGTTTTCCTTCTTTTGCATAGATGTTATATGCGTTTTATATCCCTTAGTCGTCGCCTGCGATCACCCACGGGTACAATAGAGTGGTGAATTGTATTCTTACTCCATCATCACACAGATAAATTATATTATGACCTGGAATTACTCAAATTGACCGGCTTTTACAAGTTTAACGGGGAAATGAAGAGTGGTGATAAATTATATTCTTAAACACCATAAGGCTTTCTTTTTTATTGCTTACGTTGGTTATCGTACAAGCAGCATATCTGATGGTAAGTGTTAGCAGAAACTTTTGCAAAACCAGGGGTATAGCGACTTCGCTACCTGCCAACCAAAACCCAGCCAGCCAGAAAGAAGCCCATCTTGCTTCTGGCTTTCTCGTTCGCGGAACTAAGAACAACAGCACATTGTCACTGTTGATGTCGATTTTTTGTGAGAGTGTGATACTACCTCGGACGGACCGGCCCGCGGCTGTAGACAGAGAACTGTCAACAGTGTAGCCCTACCGTTACTGAATTGTCTGGTCTATTGTTTTATACATAAATAATAAATAAATGTGTTGTTGTAGGAGATAGACACGTGGGGCACACGTCGTGGTGGCGCTTGGGGCGGACGTACTAATGCTACGGCGTTAGTACGTGCCGTCGCGCCACTGGCAGCGTCACCGCACGCACCGCTCAGGACGTCCGCCTTGAACTTGCTCGTCAAGCTGCTGCCCGCCGTCTCGCATACACATCCCGGTAAGTAAAAATACATATACTACTTGACTGACTATCAAGATACTCCCAAACCTTCTTTCATGAAAAAAAAACAACAATCACGAGGACTGCCAACAGAAGTGAAAACCTAAACATATGAAAAAGTGCCCCAGGGAGTATGTTTGGGTTGGTCACCGAAGACAAAGATCGGGTACCGGTGGCCCGCTCGCACGGCGAAGAGAAGAGTTGCACGGTGGGTCTATGGGGTCACGCGCCGCCTCTTCCGTCACCCCGGACCGATTTGGCGGGGCGAGACGCATCCATAGTCCACCGTAAAAAAAAGGCATTATATTTGGGTTTGACAATACAATAAACACACATGTTAAATTTATTATATTATACACATATTATATTATTACTGTCTCTCCTACGGTGTACTCTCCCTCCGTCTTACGAATTTTCGATCAGGTCACGTGTCCTGACGCGAGTTTAACATTTTTTACCCATCCCACACATTGTACACAACGCCTCAAAAGAAGTTTTCACTTCAAAAATGGTTAGCGAACGAGTTGGCAATCGCAGTAGTAGTAGAAGTGTCTTAAGTTTAGTTAAGTAGTGAAGCTAATATAAGCTATCGCTTTAAACTTACAGGTCTGCAAGCAGTATTAGAGTGTCTCGACTCCCACCAGCCTGAAGTAACCCAGTCAGTCCTCGACAAGCTGCCCGATTTGATCGTCGGCATGCAGGAGCACGCGGCTAAAATACTTATGAGAGTGTTCGAACTGGGAATGAAGTCGCGACACCCGTTCGAATCTTGTATAGCCAAGTGCGTCACTACGATCAACTTGCATAGAGGATGTTAGTCCATGAAGATGACTAGAGACTAATGAAACAACCTATCAATGCCCATTGTTGGACATAGGCCTCTCAAAGGGGGGAAAGGTTCAACTTTTTGTTATGGCTTTACCAGCTTAGGGTTGCCACGAATTTTCTAATGACATGTGTAATTAAATAAAAGTGAGAGATATAAGTTGATCGATATTTGTGTTAGTTAAAGTACTGTACAGTACCCAGTGATAAATATTATATATCTAGTTTCGAGTTTGTAGAGCTTAGTCCCTTTCACACACTACCTGTGTGACGTCACACGAAGCACTGACAGAAACTATTAGGTGTTAAAACAATTGTGATTTTTTATATTAAATAAAGTACTACATGTTGTAGAAACTTCTTACTCTAAATGATTGCGGCTTTGAATACTTAAAAATATACATTTTTAAACTAAAAGAAAATAAACGCTCTCGCATTTATACAACGAATTATAAACGTAACAGTTAGTGTACGACAGAGACAACGCTCTACGAAGACGGAATTAGTCGATTGTCCCTTTCTAATGAACGATGTGCAATATTTATTGCGGATAATTGTTTCGGATTTTGAGACACATTTTAATCATTTTTGAAAAGATATTACGAAATAAGATGAAAACCCGCCAAGCGATAATTTTACTCACCAAGCTTAATAGGCGGTTGGTTGATCGCAGTTGATGTCTCTCAGACACCTTTCTCGAGGGTATTGCAAAAATCAAACAAAGGAGGACTTAAAGCAGATATTATCATTACAGGCCAAGGGAAACTGAAAATAACTCGAGCGTCTGGCCAGCATGGTGTAGTAGGCTAATTATCTTCTAGACGAGATCAATGTACAAGTGTGGGACATATATGGGCTGAGATCTGTTATATATAATGAATTATTATTAACTAATTAATGAGAACCTTTGTATTATACATATCATCGACCTGCTCTCATCTTAATTATTTAGTCGATGCAATATGTAGTTTCCAACGTATATATTGCAAAAGTTATTGGCAATAGTTTTATGACCGGCCGCCTGCCAGACGTCAACACTCCTTGGGAATGTCATTTTTGACCAGATGGAGTTGATCCAGGTCTATGTCTCTCTCATATTCGTATTTTACGACATCCAAGAGCAATGCAAATGTTGATAGTGCTCGTAATCGTTACACAAATGTTAATATAAATATTATGAATTGTGTAAATATGAAAAAAAATATAAATAAAAATATACACTTAATAATAAAAAAAATGTCTTTTTTATATAATACCTTTTTTATTATATACAGGGTGGAAATGGACCGCTCCCGAAAACAAAGACAGGGGACCTTACTAGTCCTACTTGTAATGATAGGCTAGAAAAAAATCGATTCGGATGAAAAAAAATATTTTTCACCACGCGAGGTCGTTGAACTCTTGAACATATGATCGTGAGTTTTGAATAGATTGCGTCTTTTCTCATCTGAGTAGATACGTATTTTTTATGGAATTATCGTTACACTGCACTGTGCTAATACGATGGAATGTAAAAAAAGCTTAAAATTAGTTGAGAATTTTTTTTTAATCCGTATCGATTTTTTTCTAGCCTATCATTACATGGACTAGTAGGGTCACCTGTCTTTGTTTTTGGGAGTCTACTACCACTCTGTATAGTGGTAGTAAACATTGTACAAATGGTGTGGTAGTTAATACCGACCTACGGTGCCAATGTTATTGGTTTGATTCTCACGTAGGACAATATTTTGTGATATTTATAAATTGTTTGTGTACAATTGTTCTGAGTCTTATTGTAATTTGTATTCGCTAATTGTATTGTTTGTAAAGTTTCCTCGAAATAAAAGGATTATTTTCTTAGTACTGGGTGTGTGGTTTTTACAAAAAATTAATAAAAGCGACTTCAAAACAATGTCAATGTAGTTAAGGTTAACCAAGTATTGAGGGTAACTCTAAAACCTAATAGTTACTCGATCAAATTTCAATGAGACCACATGAGAAGTACAAGCTTTCAAATAAAATAAGAATTGATTCGCCTTGAAGAAAGTTTTGACAAATACTCATAAACAAAAAGTCTGATAACCAAGTTCACCTGTTCATCCTGTTGGTAACCGATTCTCAGGGACTTACAGGGAAAAATTACCAAAAGAATAATTCCGCCGTGTTCATCGGATTGTCCCACCTCAAATACTAGTCTGCCTATTTACTAACATACAATACTTTGTATAAGAGGGGAATAAACAAGCAGAAAATCTCTATTTTCGTCCCAGATCATGAGAGCTTATGATCAGTCAAAAGTTTCAAATACTACAGCTTTATTTCAAATAGTGTTTTCATGCTCTTTAACATTTATATCTAGAGGAGATTGTCATTTATGTTGACAGTTTCAATAATCCAAAATTAAAACATTTGATTAAAACAGCTAAATCATGACGAATGTGGTCATATATCACTTATAAATATGGCTAGTCGCCTTAATCGTGTGTGGGCACACAGGTGTGACGTATTTATATAATCCAGAGAATAGTGCTGGCCGGACATAGCGGTGTGGTTTACACGCTTTGCGTGTTATTCAGTTGAACAAATGTTCAACGATGCGTACTACCACAGATGGCTATTATCTCAGATTTGATGGTGTTACGTGCCGTAGTGAATAGAACAAAGTAAACTGTGTTAGATAATTGTCATCTATAAGCTCTTAAATGATCAGCAGGTTTGATCTGATCTTTAACAAAAAACTTAAATTAATTGAGAACTTAATTTATTAATTAACTGATTTAGAAATTTAACGGCAAAGTTACATTTCTAAATCAATTAATTAAAAAATCTATAGAGGTATAAAATTTCCTATAATATTCAGAATTTAAAATAAGTCTCTTGTGTAAAACAAAGTGAACCTTGAACTTATTAAAACTCGCTGTTGAATGCAAGGATAAAATAATGAACAATGACTTTAATTAAAATTAATTCACAGAGATTCTATTCGAATTCTTTGAACGCAGGCCTCCCCACGAGAATGCCATGTAACGGTCCTCTGCCACCTGCATCCAACGGTTTCCTGCGATCTTGGTGAGGTCATCAGTCCACCTAGTGGGGGGTCGTCCTACGCTGCGTCGTCCGATTCGTGGTCGCCACTCGAGAACCTTTTTTCCCCCAACGGCTGTCGGTTCGTCGAGCGATGTGGCCTGCCCATTGCCACTTTAACGTGCTAATTCTTCAGGCTATATCGGTTACACCCGTTCTTCTACGAATTTTCGTATTCCGGATTTCATCACGTAGGGAAATACCGAGCATAGCCCTCTCTATAGCACGCTGAGCGACTTTGAGCCTTTTTATGAGGCCGACATTTAGAGACCACGTTTCAGTGCCGAAAGTCATCGCTGGTAACACACACTGGTTATAAACCTTTGTTTTCAGACACTGAGAATATTAGACGAGAAGATCTCCTAAGTTTCCCGAACGCTGCCCAGCTGAGTTGGATTTGTCGGCTGACCTCTTTCTCGAAATTGGACCTACCTAATTGGACTGTTTGTCCTAGGTTAACATAGTGATCGACAATGATTTTCGTCTTGTCCATGTTCATTTGCAGCCCTACTAGTTGGGAGACCTTGCTGAGGTCATTGAGCATGGTGCCAAGGTCCTCCAGGGATTCTGCCATGACTACGATATCATCTGCGAATCGAAGGTGAGTGATGTACTCGCCATTGATGTTGATGCCGAGTCCGGTCCAGTCTAAGAGCTTGAAGACATCTTGCAGCGCAGTGGTGAACAGTTTCGGAGAGATAACGTCTCCCTGTCTCACGCCTTTCTGCAACTGAATCGGTTTCGTACTCTTATCCTGGATGCGGACCGACATAGTAGCGTCTTTATACAAACACTTCAGCACTTCGATATATCGATAGTCAATTTGGCACCTCTGAAGGGACTGCAGCACTGCCCAAGTTTCGATAGAATCAAAGGCTTTCTCATAGTCCACAAACGCTAAACACAGAGGCCGATTATACTCCTCGGTCTTCTGTATAATCTGGCGTAGCGTGTGGATGTGGTATATGGTACCTTTTCGAAAACCAGCTTGTTGGTTATATTGTATTGTTATGTTAAAATAATTTTCATGCAATATATTGTTAAACAATTTATTAGATAATTTTAATACAATATTTAATAATTAATTTAATAAATAAATTTCTTATGTGATAGTTAAGTAATCACTAATCCATCTTCATCACCAATCATTGTTGCCAAGATCTGTGAACATTTTGTCCTTTATCTTTGGCCTGGGATCATCTAATATAGTTGTGCCCACAGCACCAACTTGTCCTAAGAGATATTCGAATTCTGAAAATAAAACAATAATTATAGTCCAGTCATTTTAGGTTTTATCTGGGGAAATTACGGTGTTATTATGAAGATGTGAAAAATCGACATCGATATCGTGCCGGCTTAAAAAAGTTACAAAGGTCAAAAGGTGACGAAAATCAGTTTTTCGCAAATATTTCGTGACCTATTGCTCGGAGGTTAATAGAGGTCGTTATAAAAATTGTTCCTCATAAAATTGTCTACAAAAAAGGTCTTTTACAGTTTTTCTGTAAAATTAACGGTTTTCGAATTAAAGCCCTGAGAAAGCGACTAGAATGCACTCACATACGGTATATACCGTACAGTGTACACCAAGGCGTAAACTCTATTACTTTTTATAAATATTTGTGTCTTAAAAACTTTTATCTTATATTTGGACGTTTCGGAAAAGATATACTTATCTTATAGAGGTTTGGGTTTTTAGTAAAATCTACTATATCTCATTCAAGTGACAAATTAATTATTTATTATATTAAATAATTTCGGTACAAATACTGTTATCATTTTTGATGGTTACTCTGATACCAGTAAAAATATCAAAGCGATAACACAACTAAGACGTGAAGTGCACTTAACGAATCGATGGAAGTTCCTATCAGTCAAGAAAATTCTTATCGAATAGATTTAACAAAAGAAAATTAATTAAGACGCTTATTGAGAAGTTCGAAGAAGTTGGTATTGCTACAAGACAATCACGTGATGATGCTGACGTCTTAATAGTTGAAACAGCGATTGAAAAATCAATAAATAATAGGACAATTATCGTTGGCGAAGACATAGATCTATTGGTACTTCACATAGCACGCACTCAAATACTTGATCAATCTACATCTTTTTTTTTAAAAAGCCAGGAAAAAACAATGTTGAAACAAAAATATACTCGACTGATAGCCTCAACAAGTATCTATATTGCAAGAAAAATATTCTGTTTCTACATGCCATGATCGGATGTGATACAACTTAAGCACTTTTTGGGAGAGGAAAATTCATGAAAGTCATGAAGATGTTTGAAAAAAGACCGGATTTAAACAATTGTACAGAAATATTCCAACAAGAAAATTGCTCTCGAGATGTCATTGTCAATGCTGGAATACATTTTCTACTAGCAATATACGGTGCTCCAAAATCAGAACATTCAATAGATAATTACAGATACTGTAGCTTTGCTAAACCAACAAGACAAAGTACAGCTGTAAAATTTCCTTTATTACCACCTACTTCTTCAGCAGCTCAACAGCATATTTATCGAGTGTATTACCAAATACAAACCTGGCTAAGAAGAGACATCGACCGGAAACAGTGGGGTTAGGAGTTAAAAAATAATATACTACAGCCAATAACGACTTTATTACCACTAGCAACCGATGATCTACTTACTGAACACAATCTTTTGTAATTGTACAAAAGGTTGTGGCGGCAAATGTGGATGCAAAAAAAATGGATTGAGATGTTCAAAAGTTCCTGGACATTGCCGTGGTCAGTCATGCTTAAACGCAAGAGTCAACAAATGATGAAAATTATGAAGATGTAGATTTAAATCAAGAAGTAATTCCACTCGACATTTTGTCAGCAGCCAATAATGATAGTGAAACTGAAAATATCGACAATGAATGACAAAAAAAAATTATACACAAAAAAAAAATATTTTGTATTTTCAAAATTTTTATAAAAAAATATTTACTCTTGAATAAAAAAAACCTTTCATTACATATGCGGATTATGCCTACGAGGGAAACCATGTAAAAAAAAACGCGTTTCACATTCTACCTCGAAAGTGGTGAGGAAACGAGTGCATCGTCAGAATATAGTCGCTTTCTCAGTGCTTTAATCCGAAAACCGTTAATTTACAGAAAAACTCCAGAAGACATTTTTGTAGACAATTTTATGAGAAACAATTTTTATAATGACCTCTATTGACTTCCGAGAAATAGGTCGCGAAATAATTTCGAAAAACTGATTTTCGTGACCTTTTGACCTTTGTAACTTTTTTAGCCGGCACGATATCGATGTCAATTTTTCACATCTTCATAATAACACCGTAATAAAGGTGTATACAAAAATTCAGCTCACTAGGAATTTTTCCCCCGATTAGGGTTTAAAATGCCTAAAATGACTGGACTATTATAAACACAGAGCGGGATTAAATTCTCATATTTAATTGCTCAGAGATGGATGAAACATGTATATTACATGATTCATCCAAAATCCATCAATTACTGTCAGTCCTAGTTTCCTATGTCAGTTAAGCAGTTACCAACATTCCAAGAATAGAAAAATGATAATAAAACTAATGCCATCCTGTTCAGTCCAGCTAAATTGTTTAGAAGACTTGCACAAATTAGAACAATAAGGTGTGGGGAAAATGGATAAGGACATGAGGATATATAATAGTTTATAAAATTCAAAAACATATCATAAGTAATGAATTGATTAAATATGAAAAACATTGCACACATGCATAAAAGTAAAATAACATGAAAATTCCTACTTATAATGAACTAAATTAGGGGATAATTAGTGGAAATAATGTATAGTATGATATTTCCAGAAGAAGCCCATGACAGGACAATTATTTGTGCATTGAAACAATCATCATTCCAAATCTGGCAATAATTTATATCCATTATTTGTATGTTTGTAAAGATTTTCACAGAGAACTGGAATTGAAGCATTGCTTCAATTCCAGTTCTCTGTGAAAATGTCAATGTACAGCCACATTCTAACAATATTACACAAGCATTTTTATGACCCAAAAAGTTAATTTTTATATAAGATAACAGTTTCAGTGATTTTTGTATTTAAAGTTACATCATTCATTCTTAACTTACCATCAATAGTTAAAGATGTTCCTCTTAACTCATTTGCTCCAATGAACTGTTTCTTCATGTCTCCCTCATAATACACAAACACACTGGGCAGATTCTTCTCTGGGAAGTTGGGGATACATGTCTGAGCTATTGCCTTCAAGAACTTAGTGTAAGGAAATTTGGCAGCTAACTGTTGCATGTATTGGTTTATGAGTGCGCACTGCTGTATCCTGAAAATTTATAGAAAAGAAAATTATGAATATTATCATCATCTTCTCAGCTTATGAATGACCCACTGCTGGGCTCAAGCTTCCTACACAATGGCAGAAATATTGACTTTCTAAACCATCTCGGAAGTGTTGATACAGATTTTTGAGATTTCTTTCTCTTATATGTTTAATGCATATTATAACTCTTAGTCATCTTTTACAGCAAAGGATTGGTGAATTGTTTTCACCACACGGAGACATTTATAAATATAGATAATAGTAACTTCTTCTTCTTCTTATGTATTGGTAATCATGTACTTATACGAGCTATTGGTGCCAGTGTCGAGTTATGAATATCTTCACGTTTTTAGTCTTTCAGGTCAGTCATTGTCTTAAGTCAAATTGTCACCATCAACAGTGCTATGGCCACACTGTTAATGGTATCTTGTGGGAATTTTGATGTACAACGAAAACGTTGTAAAGCAATTTTATATCATATTCACTACATCCCAGTAGTTCCGCCGCATCACATTACATAAAATGCCATCAAAATTATCTAATATAACACATTAAAACACTAAGATATCGATTATAATACAAGAGCACCACATGACATTTTCAAATGCCCGTCAAAAGTCTAATAGTAACTTTAAATGTTCAACAGTTTATGTAACTTTCAAGATGGAGACTGGAGAAACTCAAGCACTTTTATTGACATTAGTGACAAAGCATGACCTTAATTAAAATAAGGTAAAATAATGTTGTCTATTATTCTAATGGAATAAACTTTACCAAAAAGAATGTGGCTGTTATAATGGCCACGTAAACAGGCGGGTTGACAAGATTGCTAGTGTTATAAGTTTCACAGGACTGCTAGTTTATCCATTCAACTGTAGATTCCTGAGCTGATTATGTCAACTTGCATTGGCAAGCTTATACGTGTGGTGATGGAGTAAGAATACAACTGTCACTACGCCTCTCTTTCTCATGGGGAATAGGCAAAAGACAAGCGCAGGAATACTCAAAATAAAACCCTATGCCAATCTATTTGATTAATGTGGTATAAACAATCCAGGAAGTACCACTTAGCTCGACAAAATAAATGACCATAGTAATGGCCATCCATTAATCACACGAGGCTTGAAAAGGGGAGGGAGGGCATTGACAAAAATGACGAAATATCATAAGGGGGGAGGGAGGGTGAATTAAGATATCACATATATTTATTTTTTTAGTGAAACGGGGGATTTCTAAACCGAAAAAGTCGTGTAGTGTGACTGACTTGCCGTTGACAGGCAACGAACGAAGTTCTCACGCGTCGCTCGGCACGCCAGTCGCCAGTTATTCTGTTTGGGCGCCGAATACATATGTATTGTGCGAAAACCGTTACCTCGTACGTTTTGCATTAAAACAATGTTTAAAGTAAATGATCTGTATAAAGACCTTTTTGCATAAAAAGTACAATTATAAAAAAATTAAAAAAGATCGAGAATATAATGAGTTGTGGGCATAGAGTTATATGTATAGAGAAGCTATCCCAAATAAATATTTTGTTCCATTTTAGTAACAGTTAAACTAAAGTCCGCTGCAGCGCTAAAAGAATAAATAGGAAATCTAACGCGAACATTGAAGCTCACAGCGCTAGATCGCTTTATAGTTGTAATTTTCTCGCGACCAAAACGTCGTAAGATGTAGGCATTTCATGCGCACTTACGTGTTTCGTTCAACGTTATGTAACAAAGTGTGTTACTATAGATGTTACACCGCAGAAGTGACACAGTTTTTGTACCTACAAACATTCATTAGAACTCATACAGCATACTTTATTTCAAAGTGTATTTATTCAGTAGTTAAATAAATAAAAATAATAGTAAATTATAAAAGAAAATGAACTATTATGTTTATATAAACTTTGCTTTAACATACGACAATAGTTTTGAATATCCGTGTGATGACGGAATAAGAATACAATTCATCACTACCTGTCTTGGTCGTGGATATTGTAAAAGGTCGCCTTTTAACGATATAATATGCATATACTACTATACTATCAAGAGAAGGAAAACTCGAAACAGAACCCTATACCAACCTGTTTGATCTTTGACAAATAAGTATTAACTGATAACACAAACTAAAGGAAAAAGAATATAAATAATCAAAATACTTTCTAGACACTACGTCAAGTCTGTGTTTATTCACACATTTTTACCTCCAACCAGTGTAATTGAACATCTGCGGGCTTTAGTCTATAATCAGAGATGGCGTGACAGTTAAATGAAGAATATATTTTTTTATTGTGCTAATTCGATATTATTACCTATTTGTACACTTTAACTACAAAACATTTTACTTAGTTAAATAAAGAATTTTTTCACATCCACATGTGCAAGTTTTGATTGGTATTATTCGAATTATCGTATTAACAACGCTGCTCTGTATACACCTACAGTCCATGATGGTCGCAGTCATACTAAAGTGAGGTGTACGGATTGCAGTACAGCTTAGTCGAACAAAGCAAGTGTTCGGAACGCGAAATCTAGTACGTAGTACATATATATCGATCGTTGTGGGCTACTTCTTTGTATGTACTAAAAATTCATGATGTTGATGGGGGAGGGGGGTCATACTCTTAAACCTTACTATGTATCACCAAGGGGTGAGAAGGGTTAAAAAATGCCAAAAAAAAACCCAATTAATGGACAGCCCCAATACAGTAAGACCCCCTTAACGCTGTTTCTTTTTAGCTCTCTTTTATTTCAACCTCGGATTCCCTGAAATTATGTGCAGCGCTAGGTTTCCAAATATATACATAAGACATCCGAAACAGTGTAGTTGTGTTTTTATTTGGTGCCGTGCTGTACGGATGCATTTTTATCATTTGTTGACATTATTGTACATAAGTATAGTTATATTATACTATAACAACTTCTAATAGAATGCAAAAGAAAAACGCAAACTACATTAGATACCTTCTTGACAAAAAGACAGAAAATTAGAAACACAAAATAGACTGAATGATCAGACTGACTTGGAATTTTATTTGTTTTTATAAGAATATTTGTCTATATTATTTTTGTAAAAAATAAATGTTTCCTTTTATATTTATTAAAAAAAAAACATACATACATACATACATATCATCACGCCATATCCCTTGCAGGGTAGGCAGAGAGAACAGAGTGCCAGAGAACCCGGCACTCCGTTCTCCTCGACTCGCCTAACTGGGCAAGGCGTGATGGGTGGCGGCCCCCATCGCCGCAACTGCCGATGTTCGTACCGACGGGGGCGGGTTGGTACGCGTCGCCTCCGGGGGACGCCCTAACCCGCATTGCGGTACGCATTTCGAGCCGGATTAGCAGTCTAATTAGACTGGCAGGGGACGCGAACGAGCACGCTCCGGACTATGCCCCTCTAAAAAAAACATAATTATTAAATTTAATACCTAACCAATTTTCTATCCATCTTACCCTAACCCCATTATGTACATGTTGAGAAAGCCTCGTTTAGCGCTGTTTCTCATTAAGCTTTACTTTGATGGAACATATCCTAACGCGTTAAGCGGGGTCTTTCTGTATACCATAACAACAAAAATAATAATATAAAAATTAACACTTTACCCTTGTTTATATAAATGTATGACTACCCAAATGGTTTCACCAGCTTTATTAACTTCTTGTACATAGTCCTGCCCTGAAATCTCTCTGACATCACCAAATTTCAGCTTTTCTGACAGTCTCATTAATTCAGCTATTCTCTTTCTTCGGTATTCTTCTAACACAGCTTCATCCTCTGAGTCTTCAAGTTCATCAAGACCATCCAAGTCTAGCTCTGACAGTTGTTTCTCCTCTGGAAAATAATAATCAATCAACTTTGGGGAGTAAAGATCTATTCTTAAATTTCAGCAATTTACCTCGTAATTTTGCCAACAAATGAGAAGCATAAACCCTCCATATTCTTATCATTGAATTATATGAGAATGCTTTTCTCTATTTGAAATCTTTGAAGCAGAACAGAAAAATATTAATATCAAAACACGTGTATTATAATACAAAAACAATTTCCACTACACTTTTATATAAAGATATCGTGCTTTTATTTAAAATGCTATACAATTTAGGCATAATTAACCATAATTTGATCTTAACCTAACTGTATAAATTGTACCGTTTTACATACTTTCTGCTTGCTTCTGTTGAATACTCTGCTCTATCATATTAACAATTTCATCTTCGGATATTTCCTTCTCCTTTTGAGGGAGGATACCCTTAGCGCGAAGGACATCATTCCATTCCGTATCCTCGTTGGGATTCTAAAAATAAATATCAAAAGATGAAAACCTCGAAAATGGTTTCAAATTGGAATAATAAGCCGTCCAGGCTTTAAAATAAATTTACCTGCATTTTATATATTGTATATTTGTCTTAACAATTTATTGTTACTTATTAATTAAATTACAATTTATTATAGACGAAAAGCAACACATATGATTCACTTTTGAAAATGGCTCTAGAGATGCCGATTCGAGATAGATTTATCGAGCAATCTATATTTTAGACGAAAATAAATTTTTATTCGATTAATTTTTTATGCCTAATTTATTCAATGCATTAAAATTTTTAAAAACGAAATTACATTTATATTTTCATTAAAAACGTAATATTATTTGCAGTTATTTGAAGATTTACATAGATTTAATGCCTAAGATAACTTCGGTGGAAATATGGGCATTCCATGTACTAAAAACATAAAAAGTTAAATTTCACTTTTGCTGAAAAACTGACGAGATGAGTATGTATACGATTAGTCTTCATTATCTCTCTTTAAAATATATATAAAAGACAAAAAATTATAACCAATGAGTTATTTTATTTGTAATATTTTTGTCACGAGATCGATTACTCATTCATGACTATGTCTATATATACGTCATCATCATCATTTTTGCGTATATATCCCACTATTGGTCCAGAGCCCCCTAGGGGTGTCCGCTTTAAAAAACATCGATGTTTTTATCGATTCGATAAATCGAAACTGTACATCGATGCATTTCGATGTATCGAATGAAAACATCGATGTTTTGTAAACATCGAGTACTTTTTTTTCTAAAATATATTACAAAGCTAGTCATATCAAAAGCGATTTTTCTAAAAAAAAAAAAAGGTCTTTTTTGTGGCATTTATACCTATTCCAATCCCTTATAAAACTGACTTCTAAAAAAAACGTCTTTTTTGTGGCATTTACACCTATTCCAATCCCTTATAAAACTGACTTGTAAAAAAAAAAGGTCTCTTTTGTGGCATTTATACCTATTCCAATTCCTTATAAAACTGTAATTTATTACATAAACTTGAGTTTTTGTGACATTAACTGGTTATCATCGATTCGATGTTTTATGAAAAAACATCGATACATCGAGCATTTCAATAGCTTTTCAAAACATCGGATCGATTCGATGTATCGCATTGTAAACATCGATGTTTTCGATGCATCGATGTATATCGAATATCCCTAGAGCCCCCTCCACAGTGGAGAGAAATTGACCTACTATACTACGCTAGTTAGACAGATTGGTATACGGTTTTAGTCCAATTTTTATTTTTCATGCATAGATGTTACATGAATAATAATATCCTTTAATAGTATTTTACTACACCTACAGGTAAGAGAGGGGTGTTGAATTGTATTTTTACTACTTCACCACATGGAAATTCGGAACCCGCACTGAAATTATCTTGTTATGATGTCCTAAGAGAAATAGAAAAAATAAACATCGTTATATGTAATTTGATACGGTACGTGAATAGTGTGAATACTTACGATTTTCGAGTAAATGGGTTACGAAATATCGATGTTTTTCGTAAAAATGCTGTATCGATATTTCTATATATCGTAATGTATCAGGCAACACTAGTGTTATGGGTGTTAATCTGTTAATTGTGTCTTGTCAAACTTTTACTAAATAGAATATTTCAATTCTTATTATATTATTAACCATTGCCAAATAGAATTATATTTATAATAATAACAGCAAAAATGAATCGAGACAAACGAGAGCCAGAGTATCCAGCTGAATTAGAATCGCAATTGGTGATGAGGCTACCAGAGGAACCAGCGAAAGTTCTCCGTGAAGTTTTAAAATCTGGAGAAAATTTAAAGAACAGATTGACTATACAGATTGAAAATGATATGCGACACGGTGAGGTGCGTTTTGATCATTGGCTAATGCATGCCAAAATCGTCGATCTGCCTACCATCATAGAATCGCTGAAAACTATTGACAACAAAAGCTTTTACAAAACAGCCGACATATGTCAAATGATGATTTGTAAAGAAGAGCCAGACCAACCTACTGCAGAAGAAGAATCCCCAGCAAAAAATAAGAAAAAAGACCCTTATAAAGTGGACAAGAAATTTTTATGGCCGCACGGTGTTACACCGCCTACAAAAAATGTCCGTAAACGAAGATTTAGAAAAACATTAAAGAAAAAGTATGTTGAAGCACCAGAGATCGAAAAGGAAGTGAAGCGTTTGCTGAGAGCTGATAATGAGGCTGTCAGTGTCACATTTGAAGTCATCCAGGAAGACGAAGATCATTCTAAGGAACAGAGTGTACCAGAGAAGACTAAGCCTGAAAAGAAAGCAAAAGTAGAGCGCATTACTAAAAGAGAAAGAGAAATTGCGTCACATGCTAATGTCACAAACACGGAGTCATCCAATGTGGTTGATATATTTGGTGGAAATGTAAGTGATTCGGACTTGGAAGATGATAATATCAATGTAGAGATGGAGGATAGTAGACTATCAGCTTATGATAGTCGGTTGTCAGATACAAACTCCATGCATGGTGAAGGTTCATCGAAGAGAGACACTATGCCCACACAATTTGGTTCCCACATGTTCCATTCCCCACATGATATGTCACTCAAACCATTTGGTGGACACAGTCGTGCCACTACACCAGCCGCATCAGGCATGTCTAAGAGTGGAGGTCTTTCTTCTGAAGATGATGAATTCCAACCCAGAGATATGTCTAAAGATAATATGTCATTGAGAATAGAACAGCTTCGAGCAGAACTTGAAGAACTGAAGCAGCGCAGACAAAGAACTCAACATGAAATTGCTGGGATGGAGAACTTAGCATTAAGACAGAGGTTCCAGGATATATTGCATACTTTGAATCAAGATATCATGTATAAGGAAATGGAATACCAAGGGCTAATTACTTTACAAAATTCTGAAGATATCTAATATAAAATATTTAAACTTAAAGTATACATAACATTAATTATTATTTTAATAAAAAACAGTTATTAATCAGTAAAATGCTTTAGCTGAGCCTTTTTTTTTCTTTTTAAATTTATATATAGGTACATATATATAGCTTCGTTACTAAAACCTTTAAGCCAAATCTACACCTACTCTACTTCATACACATTAAATTACATAAAATGCCATTAAAATTACTAATATAGCTTGTTAAAATATTGAATAAAATACAAAAGCACCACAAGACATTTTTCCCGCTAAAACTTTAGCTGACCTTTTTTTTTTGGAGTTTATGGCTTGGTTACTAAGACCTTTAAGCCAATTCTTGGCTTATAAATTAACTTCATTTAAAGTCATCGTCCGTCAGTAAGTCATATCGTTACCTCCAACAGTTCCATGGTCACATTGTTAAAATACCTTACGGTACCTTTTGGAAATTTTGGTGGAAAACAAAAACGTATGTAAAGCACTGTTATATCATATTCTATATACTATACGACAGCGGAGAACTTCCTACGTATCAAATTAATTTAAAATGCTATCAAAATTACTTAATATAACACTTTAAAACACTAAGATATAATACAAGAGCACTAACGACACTTTTCCTTTCGCGCTAAAACTCTCTGAGTCTTTATTTTTTTGAGTTTATGGCTTGGCTACTAAGACCTTTAAGCCAATCCCTAGCTGAACCTGCAGCTGGGGGCTCAGGTAAAATATTACATATTATTACTGATCGTCGCGCCGCCTACAGATTGTTTGCACAAACTTAGCTGCTAATTTGTTCTGTTTGTCAAAATTCGGACAACTGAGAATTGTTATTTTTTGTTCTTAGCGTATGTACTTATATACAAAAATATATTTTTATAAAATTAAATAATAATTAGAGAACCCTCGTGAATTCTTTGCACCATTAGAAGCTATAATCTAGTTTTAATTCAACTAATTATTTATTTTACAATTATTACTAAATATTTGCGAATATCATAACGTGCATATCCTAATATGCCCACATATGGCGTCATTTATTTCTGAAAGTTTTTTTCATTTATAATAGCAATAATAACTAACGTGAACCAACTAACATAGCGTGTTAAAACGTAAGATTAAAACCACAGAATACGTAATAAAAGTTAAAACGTTATTTTTATAAATATGAATTTGATATATTTACTTATTGTTCGCCACTATAATCTTAAAAGCACTACTTTAAACCATAATATTTAACATGCTTAAGTGTTAATCAATTTGATCTATTGCCGTTCACTATTATTGTATTAAATAATCCCTAGACGTCAGTACCCTGCCTTATTGTCAAAAATAGCCATTATTTGCTTTATAGTTACATAAAATAAAAGTATTAATTGATAATTATGTTAAGAGATTCTCAATATTTCAATTAATACGTGGGGCGGGTCTCTCTTTTCCCTTCAAGATGGTTCAGGGCAAACATGAACATTTTAGTAGTTAACTTATAATCGGGGTGTCACTGGTAGAATCCTATCTCTTAGTAGTCTGTGATCTGATCCAGATGCCATATGGTTCAAAGGCCATCACCGCAAAGTATAGATACAAGGAGTCCGAACGGTATAGGCTTTTCCATAGTATTCATGTACACAATAATAAACCCAGATCTTAGTTCTCTTTTCTGCCATTACGCTACGGCTACGCTAGAATTTAGGACGTACCATTGCTAATATTATTATTAAACTAAACACGCGTTTATTCGTGAATGTTGAATTTAATTAATTTAAATTTAAAATTCCAGAGCTGTCAATGGCAACAAAACACTCCATAGCTGTCAATAGCAACAAAACTTTCCGCGTAAGGATTTATACGAGTACTTCTTGAAAAATGGCGCGCTCTACCGGCAAAAATTCTAAGCTGCCGGAGTATCGACACGAGAGTATACCCGCGAGGGTAAACCGCCGGGCGGGCCACCGAAGACAAAGACCGGGTTCCGGTGGCTCACTCGCTCGGTGTAGAGAGGTAAATGTAGGCTGGGTCATGGGATTGCACACTGCTTCTATTGTCGCCCCGGACGGATTTAGCGGGGTGTGATTACTCCATAGCCCGCCGCCAAAAAAATAACCGACAAAATTCTGTCCCCTATATTAAGACCATTCGTTCAAAATTACCGTCAAACGCCTTGTATCTATACTTCGTGGGCATCACACTGGCTCTAATATGTACTTACTTAATGTTATTATGTACAATTTCATCCAAAATAGTCAGTTGAAAAAAAACCACACCTATTAAGTTTCTTGCCAGATCTTTTCCGTGTTAGTCGCATGCTGAATTACCGACTTGATGGTGGGTATTTAAAGCAAAATATTGGACTTTGACAGGACATGACTAGGAAGATCGACATGATTGACGACTAAAATATAAATCTACTAATTTTTTAAACTTATTTTACTTTTACATTGGTGAAGTTGTAGTTAATCATAATCACTAATGTTAGGGCCGCACCTGCTTGTATCGTCCCGAAGTAATGTGTGGCGAAGCTTCGTACGTTTTGTACACTAGAAAGTTATCGCGATAAAACTGTGGTCACATTAGCGGCCTTGGTATTTTACACGAAGTATCGTGCAATAATTAAAGATGGCCGAAATCATTTTCATGCGTTTAACTATGGATAACGAATTACTTTACTATTATAGCTATATTATACTAATAATTACATAATGATTTTTTTTGGATCCCTTCATGAGTTCTGCTTCATAATGGTGTAAAAATTCTAACACCATTTCATCACTCCACTCCATATTTATTGATTAACTGGAGATTCTCGACCGCGTCTAAACACATCGAAAATTGCCGCCGAATGAAAATTCTAATTTATAGTATATTATATGAGGAGTATAAAAGCAAAACCGCCTGAGTCCAAAATTGCACTTTTTTAACTAGTCATACCAAATTTTAGTACTTAAGAAGTACAATATTATGTTTTGAACAATAAAGTGTTAATTCATCTCAGTCAATAGTAAAATACACTTTAAAAGTAGCGATTATATGCAAAACCGCTTCGATCCAAAATTTGTTAGATGCAAATCCGCCACTGTCACAATCAACCAATCAGAAGCCGCGAATTCAAAACTTTTCAAGATGGCGAATCAGTACTTTTCATAGAAAACCGATTGCAGACAGTGTGTGTATATATTGTATTTTCTTAGTTATTCCTAAAGTAATGGAAGAAAATATTCAACCTGCTCATGCAGGACGAGCTAGAAAACGTAATAGAAATAAACAACAGTGGCGGCGAGTGCAGGAAAAGGCAGAAAGGTAACAAATAATTCACTAGTATTTTGCACGTTATAATAGCGTCAGCAGAAGTTCTTTATAATTTTCCTTTGCAATATTTTTTTTTTTCACTAATATGCTACTTTTAATGCATCCGGTAATGGTTGTTTTCATTTGCTTAAGGTACTCTGCAAAAGATCTACCACAATTGCCTGCATGTAAACATAACAAAGCAATTTACGAATGCAAAAGCGTTACCTTGGCTGATGCTAAAAAATTTCATGATGCTTTCTATTTCAATAAGACAAAACAAGCCCAAGATGCCTTTCTGTTGAAATTTTGTCATGTTTTTGATATTCAACGGCGTCGACCTAGAACCGATATGCAGGGTACTCGTCAAGCAAATTATTCCAGCAAATTATACATCAAAAAACAAAATTGCAATAAATTGATTCACGTTTGTCAATCAACATTTTTGGGAATATTGCAAATACCACGCAATAGAATCCGTCGAGTAGCAGAAATCTACAAAAAAACTGGTGGTTTCGTTAGAGAGAATAGAGGTGGAGATCGTACATCGCACAAAAATATACATAAACTGCAGGCTGTTAAAAACTTTATAGAATCTTTTAAGTGCATAGAGTCTCATTATTGTCGATCTACTACAAAGAGGAAATATTTAGATTCAACCTTAAATATAAAGAAAATGTGGCGAATGTTTATTGAACAAACAGATAATCCGGTCAAAGAGTGCTATTTTCGTAAAATTTTCAATACTCAATTCAATGTTGGGTTCGGTAATCCAAGAACAGATGTTTGTTCTAAATGTACAGAACTTGATGAACAAATTAAAAATGAAAGCGATCAATCAGCTAAATCGAACTATATGATAGAAAAGACCATTCATAAATTAAAAGCAAAGAAATTTTATCAGTTATTGAACGAGAAGCAAGAAGGAATGCTGACATTATCTTTTGACTGTCAAAAAAATCAAGTCTTACCTAAAATACCAGACCAAATAACATACTATAGTAGACAGATTTATATATATAATTTTGCTGTAGTAATGGGAGTAGAAGGAAAAAAACTTAATAAAGAGACAGTAAATTTATATACATGGAATGAAAATGAATGCAAGAAAGGAGCTAACGAAATTGCTTCAGCAGTATATCACAGAATGAATGCAATAGATTTGAACGGCATTCAAACTTTGCGACTTGTGGCTGACGGTTGCGGGGCGCAAAATAAGAATTCTATTTTTATTGGAATGTGTTGTGTATGGTTATGTAATGCTCCAAGTAACCTACAAAATATTGAACTTGTTTTCCCCATATCAGGTCATTCTTTTTTACCTGCTGACAGGGTGTTCGGAAATATTGAAAGGGAGCTAAACAGGAAGGAAGTGATCGTGCGACCAGAGGAGTATCATAACATTTTCAATAATTATGGAACGGTTACGAAAATGGAGATGGTTTACGACTGGAAAGCTGCACTACAAGATGTCATTAAGCCACCTGGTCAATGGCATTTTCAATTTGCACAAAGTAAACGGTTCTTTATCAGCAAAAGTCGAAATAATAGAATCGAAGTGAAAGGTGAGCTCCATTACACGTCTGACTTTACACAATTTAAAACTATTTTGAAAAGAGGAAAATCTTTCATGGATGTTATGCCTCTACCAATAGCAAAACACAATGTTTTATTAAAAAAAGAAAAAATCAATGATGTGAGAAAGTTGCTGGAGAAACACTACGAGCTACAATGGGAAAGTCATCATGAATTGGGATACTACAAAAATATTTTAATTAATGTTGTAGATAATTTGGATCAAGAAGATGAGCCTATTTGCGATCCACCAACAGCTGATTCAAATATTATGATTTAGAATAAGTCTATGTATAATTAAATAATTAAGAAAAACTACCGACGTTTCTATTCAAAAGCTCACGGTATTCTTTTATGAGATTAAGACTTAAAAATCTTCATATATTATTAAAAAAGTGTTTTATTTTGCTAACAGTATCTAACGTCTTTTCTATGTCTGACAAGTTGTCAAATGTAATAGTGAGTTGCAAATTAGCTTCGATCCAAAGCAATCAAAAGCAAAGACGCTTCGGTCCAGTGTTTAAATGCAAAAACACCTTAGTCCTGAGGTATTTCTTAAATAATAAACAAATTAAGTAAATTTGATTTATTGGAATTCATCTTTTTTCAGTTACAATATCTAATGAATGTAGCAATACCAAAATTTTACAAAAATCTCTATTATTTACGACACAATTAAAAAACATAAAAATCTTGATTTCGATGTTTTGTGACTGAAGCGTCTTTGCTTTTATACCCCTCATATTATCTATGAATTAAAAACGCTAGTCTGACCACAGAGCGCAATATTTTGGCGCGCTAAACCCTTTGACTTATCGCCACCCATAGATTAATAATTATTGTCGCCACCCAAGCGATAACACACACGAAGCCCGAATGTTCGCGACGATAGCCGATAATGACCGGTCACATCTGCGTGTAAGCGTGTATCGTCTCATTGCACGAAGCTTCGTGACGATACACGCAGGTGCGGCCCTAGAATAACAGAGGCCATCCATTAAGAAGAACTGAAGAAGTAGAAGTAAAATATTAAAATTGACAATATGCAAGGTGTTGACAATATAATAAATGGTTGTGAATTCAAATATGCATAAATTATATAATTATTATGACTAGCAATACATTGCATGTAGTGTTAGCATTGAATAAATTAATCTCAGTGTTTAATCTTATAAAGGCGCACATTTAATTAAAAACCTGCTTGTTTTTGTAATAAAAATAAGAAAAGTTTAAAAAATTGTTTTCAGCGCTTTCACCAGTTATAAGTTTGACAGTATGCATGACACGTCTTTTTCTCACCGCAAGGTTGTCAACTTGCGTCGTGTTGGAAAAATTTTACGTCGCTATGTTCAGTTCAGTTAGAACTCGAAATAAATAAATTGAATATGGCTGAAGTCGAGGGACATAAACATCGAGAAACTAATTACCATGAGGGAGAAGGTAAATTACGTTATGTTATTTATAGTTAGGGCGCGTGGTTAGTGTTTATCGCGAACATCTGTGCGGAGCGGCTGCGTCGCTGTGGCCCGTTACCCTCGTGTTGCCTTTGTGACATTGAATTTGGGTTCTTTTTATAATTGCTGCGTGGATTGTGGTGCTGGGCCGCCAGGAACGGAGTGCGTCGCCCACCTGACGCGTTGAGTGGTTCCGTACGACATAACAATGACAGGGGGCGCGGACAGGAGTCTACACTCAGGTACTACATGTTTTTGTTGATTGTTGTAATATTCCTATATTATCAGAGGTTAAGTGCGTATTCGCTTGATTATTGTTGTTTATTTGCGTGTTTCAACACTATGCTTAGATTTGAACTTTTTTCATATTTTTTTGCAGTGCATTATTCGTCGTTGTATCGTTTACAAGAGAACACAAACGTAGCGAACACTGAAAATATTTTTGTATCCGTTCATATCCAAACTTCCACTTTGATATAAACCCAATTTTTCTAATTTGCTAGTCATTCAATAATGACAGATTGCAAATTAGATGCATTACATTTTAAGAATTGAACAGTAGTTCAAGGGTACCTGGTAATTTGAACTTCGTGATATTAATTAATATTCTACTTTCATAACAGTTGTTGAGTATGAGTTGGTTTTATTTTGCTCTCACTTTTTTGAGTCATAATTTAACACAGTCGAGTGGTTTTAACTGTATTATAATATCTATCTTTCATATATACATTTTTTTTTATAGTTTATGGTATATGTTAAAGTTTAGCCATATTATATGCAATTTATTACAAACCTCTTTAATTCTATTATTAAATACTGACTGATGTATGATTCAATTATATATTTAACTTTGTAGAGAATTTACAAAACCTTGAAGTTTTATTAAATTCATATCAATAAAAGTACTAGTAAAGATATGGAAAAAATATTGGTCTATAAATCCAAGTCAAAGACAATCTTTATATTTGTAGGATATTATAAACTATTTTTTTTGGTAAAAAAACTACATCATATTTTTTTTTGTTTGCCTATGATGGGTATCATGCAACCACACCTGATGGTAAGTGATACTCGCTCATGGACCTTAGTAATATGGGGTACAACTGGGCCAATGTATGGCATAACAGTTAACAAACTCTCAAGCAGTTCTATAATAGAATTTATTCTAAAATATTTTATCAATGCTTTAACTGGGCATAAAATTGCATAAGTGTTACACAATTTTGAACAATACAACTGTTCAAATTGATAATATCTATATATGTATATTTTATAATATTTGGTAACCCACATTTGGTAGATACACTAGTTACCGTAACTAGATTTAAGTTATACCTACTAGATACATTGTCCAGCTTGGCATAGTAACTATATATGAAATTGATGAATAAATTTTTGTTTATCCAATTTCCTTCCTTTAAGAGTACACATATCAAGAAGTTTTATCTTTTAAGCTGGATTTTTTTTAAAACAATGAGCAGTTTTACAGATTAACATTAATAAGACTTGTTATTGGTTTTTATATTTTGTTTCCATTGTAACAACCTTTGATGCTCAATATGTTAACTGCCATAGTCTATTATAACAAATCGTAAAAAATGCTTTGCAAATTTTTACTCAATATTGTGTTTTAGGCTTGAAAATACGCCCGACACACACACACACACACACACACATATCACTAATACACAGTTCAGAAACATAGCTAGGAATTAAGCAGTTGGTACTTCTTCAACCCATACTTATATACTTGAGGAAAATTAACAAATTACTATTCTGCCCAAATTAATTTGGGAATCCAATTCGTTGTTGCCTATTATTATCTGTTATTCATCTTAAGGTTTAGTGATGACAATAAATTCCATTCTTTCTTCATCTTGACATGGAAATGTTACACAAATAAGCAGTTATATTGCATATATATAGAACCATCATCATTCTCCTACTCTTATCCCAATTATTATTTTCCGTGTGGTGATGGAGTAAGAATACAATTCACCATCCCATATCGTACCCATGGGTGATCGTACGTGACGACTAAGGGATATAAAACGCATATAACATTTATGCAAGAGAAGGAAAACTCGAAACAAAACCATATACCAACACGTCTGACCAGCATGGTATAGTAGGTCTATTTCCCTTCCTCTATGGAGGAGGCTCGAGCCCAACAGTGGGACATATCTGGGCTGTGATGATGATGATCCCAATTACTTGGGGTCGATACGATATGCACTCTTCTTGCATAGTATATATTGTAAAAGTTATTTATGACCGGCCGCCTGCCAGACGTCAATCCTCCATGGGAATGTGATTGTTGTCCAAACAGCATCAGATGGAGTTGGCCCAGGTCGATTTAAAGGTGTATATACAAAACCATAGACTAAAAATATATGTTTAATATACCCATGGTAGATATGGTCAAAAGTCGCGGGTTTGATTAACACCAAGAAGCATACATTTTGAGAAAAATGTGTTATGATTCTGAGAGTAATTTGTTCATTTCGTTTTTTGTGAAGTCCCTATGATACATGGTTCTGATCCTTAGTGCCGTTTAAAAAAAAAAGAAGCCTATTAAAGCCGACCAAGCTTATAAGTGAAGCTTTATATCAGAATCTAACAAAGTATATAACCAATTCTATATTAATTTATATGTTCATCTATGTATTTAGTATATAGATACAAGGGTCAAAGTACTGGCAACCAGTATTTTGCCATTAAAAAAAAAAACAACCTGCATTACTTGTTTGAAGTTTGTTTTTGCTATAATCAAGTTTTATAAGTTATTAATAGTTTTTATATCTTCTCCAACTTGACCATTGATCTTGTGGTAAAAAACAAAGCTTCTTCATAATGTTCTTCACTATGTAATTATATATACTTATGTAGCTAGCTTTGTTATTTTTTTTAAATTATAATGATGTTAGAATTTTTCTTTTTATAAATCAATGGAGATGTTTCTTTTTCTCTTTTATCATTTTCTTTGATCGTTATTGCGTAAAATTCTGAAACTAGCTGGCTTTATTTATAAAGAAACATCATGATCAATAGCTGTTTGGTTTATTGGTAGGCTATAAAATAGTGTAGGTCAAAACGAAAAAAATATCCAATTTAACATCAGATAAAAACTTAGAAAGTAAATATGTAAATAAATCTACAAATTATAATAATTTATGTTTGTCTGTCTGGTGACAGTAAGAATACAATTCATCACCTCCTTTCTCGCCCACGAGTGCCGTAAAAGAGAACTAAGGGATACAATATGCAAATAACATCTATGCAATAGAAGGATAACTTGAACTCTATAACGTCAGACCAGCATGGTAAAGTAGATGAATTTTCCTCCCAATATGGAGGAGGCTCGAGCCGATATGTGAGCTGAGATAAATAATTTATTGCCTTATTAAAATTACTAACAGAAAATTTGAACAAAAAAATTATTGAAAAGGCAAAAGTAATTGAATGACCCTGTATATATTACCAGTCAATTTGAACGTCAATAGCATACCTTGTCATACTTTTTTTTATATTTAAAAAACATCATATCATACTAACTATTTTATCTAACTAATGATTAATGAATACTCCTTTCACGCCCTCGCACTTCAATACACATACATATCATCACGCCATATCCCTTGCAGGGTAGGCAGAGAGAACAGAGTGCCAGAGAACTCTATTTCTGCATACTTCACTCGCTTCCTCAACATTCATAATTCTCTTCATACACGCTCGCCGGTTTCGGCGACTCTTGACTCCACCTTCCTTCAGTACATGACCGATCTGGTCTAGGTAGGTTAGTCTCGGTCTCCCTCGGTACCTACATCCTTCCACTTTCGCACTTCAATCATTTATACATTATAAGAAGCTAATGCAATTGGGCGATAAATCACTAGAATGTTGTCTACGTAGGAGATTTTCTATTTAAACATCTTACGAACTTTTTTTTGACAGAAGTGTTAAGAGTGTTTATTAACAGGAATCAGCTATTCCTACCTTGAGAATTTTGCACCGAAACTTAGAACAATTTATACATCTACACAAAATATTGTACCCTTAACTATTTCGCCATTTGTGTAGTCAAATTAAACCAACTCCATAACAGCCATCACGCAAATGATCCATCTCAAGTGACCAAGACTCCCAAATTGAGTACGAAATTTCTATAGTATTCCCTGTGCATAACAAATTGGATGTAAAAAAAAACAAAATAGCGGGCATGTAAACATTCCATGTACATTGTATAATTGTAGTTAATGTTACTGGCAGCCCTGCTAGCGAATTTGATATCTAACCTCGCATTCAGCTATCGAGACGTGTAAACGTTCTTATACATTACCTAACAGACCTAAAGCTATTTTTCGAATTCTAAACTAAAATAACAACTAAAATAAGACTATAACTATTGTTACTAAAATAAGACGTAAATATTATTGGCTGTGTATATTATTTTTTACCGAACATTCTTTTTAATTACGCAATAGTGACAATAAAAATATAATTTGCAATCTTTGCAATTTAAAAATTTATAATTGCATTGATGCTGTAATTATATTATTTTTATTTCTTTATAATTAATCACGTTTCATACAATATATTATATATTTTGTAGTTTTTTTATTCTGCGAAGGTATTGTACACATTTAAATTTTACGACGTAGCTTTTTTTAGTCCCACTTATCAATACTAAATAAAACTATTGCCAAAAACTTTTACATTATGTATATTACATCGACTCCCAAGTATTTGGGATAAGGTCCTGCTCTTATCCCTGAATGATGGATGACCTTGGTCTTGAGACTTCTTTCTATCTTTACTATCTACCAATCCGTGTGGTGACGGCGGACCTCACGAGTCACTCACATGCCGATATCACTGAACCAATAAAGCAGTCTTGGTTAAAAATGTAATTGCAGTAATAACTACTAAATTTTTTTATTCCTTCACACTTTGTGGTTGAAAATAGTGGTAGGGCCGCTCTGTTGACAGTTGTCTGTCTATAGCCGTGAGCCGGTCCTTTCGTGGCAGTACCACACTCTCGCAGAAAATCAACGTCTGGACAGGGGTAATGTGCTGTTGCGCTTCGTACGGTGAGCGAGAGAGCTTGAAGCCCAACTTTGTGGGTGGGTTTAGGGTTTTTATTGGTAGGCAGTGGCCTAGTTGTACCACTGGTATCGCTAAGGTCCATGGGCGGCAGTAACACTTACCATCATATATGCTGCTTGCTCGTTTGTTACCATCCAAAAATTCATCTCGATTTATTCAGATACTGTACAAGTGAATACGACGAAATATAGAAACTTTCTTAAAGTTGATCACCGGTTTTAATTGCATTAGTATTAATTATAAGTCCTTTCTCCCTATAATGAATTGGTTAATTGTCTTACTTAAGGAATGTACCCATTTTAAGATAACCAATGCTTCACCATTTTGTAACTCTTTCACCCCGGTGACAATCCACAGTATACGAAGATCAAGACCCCATTTTATTCCAGCGTGGTATGTTTGACGGCATTTGTCCAATAGTGGATGTCATGAATGGGGACGTACGTTCAAAATTGGGCATGAAATTCCGAATTAATAATGAAATACAAAATTACCTACCATCCAAAGACTATCGATTTCATTATTGTTTTGAGAAGTACCAATCTTTCATGTCAAGTACCGTGGGTTTCATCTTCGCACAGGACAATTCTTTGTGCTATCGGCAAATGATTTTCCTAAATCTGATTGTGAGCACTGTCCGTCAGTTTGTTTCTAAATAAAAGACGCGAGGATTTCTTCTTTAATGTTTTTGTTATCTTACAAAAAATCCTTGCAATGAATAGAGGAATAGACAATATCTATTATTACACGGTTTAATCAAGCTATGTGGTAGCGGCTAAGAATACTAGACTCTTACTTTGCTCGTGGATGTCGTAAAAGACGACTAAGAGCCTTTGGTCAACAATTGCATTCCCGAGGAGGCTTGACGTCTAGCGGGCGGCCGATCATAAAACTATTGCCAATAACTTCTACAATATGTACTATGAAAGAAAAGTACATATTGTATCGACCCCAAGTAATTGTGATAAGAATAATAGAATGATGACACGGTTTAATCAATGACTCTTAAGCCAACATAAATAACACAAGGCATTGATATTAATTAATTTATTGGTGTTAAATAAAATTAAAATAATATCAAAAACGATAAAAGTTATATGTAAATTTGTTATATTGTTAATTACATTAAGTGTTACTTAAAATTTTTGGATCGTTATTAGTAATAGACATTAATTAATCAACGACTAGTTTCCTACGAAAACCCTTACTGTTTAATAGAGGTGTGAATCTTTATATTGTTAGTATGGTTACCGCATAAATGTCAGTCGGTTACATCACTGTCGGTTACATTCGTTGCGAATTGCAGAATATATATTTTTTATAGACAAATGTCCGAATATAGATTCGGATTTGATTTGGCCTCACGTATTTAATGTAACCCAATAAACCGTATTTTTTTTTTATTTCTACCCGCTTCTTATATGTACATAATTTTAATATAAATAAATTACGCGTCATGTTGTTTGTCCGCGATGGACTCCTAAAGTACTGAACCGATTGTAATCAAATTTGCACAGCATGTGTAGTTTAATCCAACTTAAAAGATAGGATAGCTTCCATCTCAATTTATAGTCAATATTATGTTATTGCAAATTATTTGTGTATTATTTGACAGTCACAATTATCTGTTATCTCCAAACGATTCTAACAGATGGCGGTATCTGTTGACTGGATTGAGTAAGTATTTAATAGATGGCGCTATGTTAAACGTACAAACGTTTCATATAAGCTACAATTTATTAGCATAACCACCACGTGTTACTAAGGCTACCTTAGCCACAGCAACGCGTGGCCGGGGCTGCTAGTAATAATATATAGCTCTCACTTAGATAATCAAGTTATAGGGATTTGAATCCATATAAAGTGTCACCTATTTCTTTTTCTTCTAAAAGCTGTATTTATCCCCTATCGCTTTTACTTTTTCTTTATTTGGCAAGCTATGGTCTGGACACACGCCGTTCATTCCCTCCGGGGTGACGGAAGGGCGGCGCATTTCCCTGTAACCCACCGTATTCTTTTGCCATTGGGCCAGTCACTGGTACCGAATTCTTGCCATCCGTGGTCAGCCCGGAAGGTTACCGTTAGAAAAGGGTTCACGTTAGACAGGCGATCGATCGATCATAAAAAAACTATTGTCCAAAACTTTTGCAAGATGTACGATGTTAGAAGAGTACATATATCGCATGTATACAAGTAATTTTTGATGAGATGATGATGCAGTGCGGCAAATAGTACGATTCCACTTCCTTTCATGCAGATGTCGAAGTTATTCATTTTCTTTTTTGTTGCTTATTATGGTAAACGAGCAAGCGGTGTGCTGATTCTTCAGTTGTGCCTGATGGTAAGTGTTACTGCCGCTTATGGACTTTGGCATTACCAGTAGTACAGTTAGGTCCGCTGTCTACCAACTAAAACCCCCTAAAAGTTAGGCTCTTACCAAACGGAGCACACCATTGCTACTGCTCAGACCTCGATTTTCGGCTCAGTGTGGTACTACCACGGACGGACCGGCCCGCGGCTGTATAGAGAGAACTGTCAACAGTGTGGTAGGACCACTATTATAGCCGAATTAAAGCCAGACGCCCTGGAGGTTAGGTTTTAATGTCAATGACGTGATGCTATATTAAAAATAATTTACATATTAATAGTATTTGAAATGGCGATGTCATATCAATAGTAAAATATTCACGGTAGAGTTCATTGCGCTCTTAATGTGCTGCCGACAGAAGTGTTTACGGAAATTAGGTATAAGTTTTTTTTTTTAAACAGATATTCCTAATAGGGGTGTGCGAATATCGTCCGAATCGAATCGAATATTAATATTCGATTCGAAATTCGAATCGAATAATTCGAATTTTCGAATTATTCGAAATTCGACGAATAATTCGAAAAAAATCGAATAATTCGAAAAATTTCGAATAATTCGAAAAATTTCTAAAAATTTCGAATAATTTGAACAATTTGCGAATTATCGAAATATCATTGGATTTTCTATTGTTCCCACAATTTGAACTCAAAATACATATTAATTATTAATGTCATATTTGAATATCGAACATAACAAACTCCGAATTTAAAATACAATAAAAATTTGCGAATAATATTATAATTCGGAAAAATTCGAAATTTTTCGAATAATTCGAAATTATTCGAATAATTCGAAATTTTTCGAATTATTCGGGAACTTTCGAATAATTCGAAATTTCGAATAATTCGAGTTTCGAATCGAATATTAATATTCGATTCGGAACGAATAATTCGTAAGTTCGAATTATTCGCACACCCCTGATTCCTAATGTTCTAGATCACTGTCCACGGAACTTGTATGGGTAGATATAGTGACGCAAGTCTAGAGACCTATTTTGACTATACATTTCTTAAAATTACGGTAATTTAGCATTTATATTCTTGATTATTTATAAAAACTTGAACTTGCGAAAAATGATTGTCACATATGGGACAATAATTTTTCGCTCGTAATCAAGTTTTTATTGATTTCTTTTTTAAGATATCACCCAGCACTAAAAATAATTCTTGTATTGCATGGGCCTTCACAAAGATTCAATTTGACGGACACAAATTTCACTCTAGACTTGGAACGACAAAATTGTGTGGACAAAAGGAATGGTACAAAGTTTTGTTTTATATGTGAATCGAATCCACGACACTGGCACGTTAGGTCGGTATCTTAATCACTACGCTATATGTGCAGTCAGAGTCAGAGACATATTGTCGCCTTATTTATTTACAGTGTGACCTAATATATTCTTAAATCTGTTTAATTATACTATTCTTCAGTTTAATGCAAGAACATAGACTATTCGACAGAGCTTTTCCAAGTTGCTCAGTTTACACGCTAAGGGAGATAGTCCCTGAATGAAACCTATCCTTATAGCCCTTTTGAAGTTATACTTCTTTTGGCGCGTTAGGGGAAAATGATGAGAGTAAATTTTTACGATGCGCGCGCACACCGTCACGAAAAACCGACACTCTGAAGTTAGCTATAGTCAACATTTTAGTTTTTTAACTAGATAATGCGTTATAATAAAACTTTCAATGTATTAAATACCTTTTTTTTTCTATTGTTAGTGTCGTTTTTTCTACAAACGTAGAATAAGGCGAAATATAAAATTTAGAAAAAAAAATATCTTGTTACGCCAAAGATGTATAACTTGTAACGCGTGTACATATGTACACACACACACACACACACACTTTGTTTTTTAAGTCTCTTGACAAAATGTAGTGCTAATCTTCAAAACGAATAGTTTAGTTAGAGCTTGAAATCCTAACTAAATTACATCTGTATTTATTATATTAAATAGAATATTTGGAACTCCTCACATATACATTTTTAGATTTAATTTGATTTGGTTGATTTATTTAGTCATATATAATCTTCGTCACTGCTCGAACACGTAGCCTGAAATATCAATCAGACAAGTAACTTTAAATGGGTATATATTTTTTTCGTCTAATATAATTATGCAACATAATTAATACACATATACATAATTATAATTAAAAATCTTTCAATATAATTAATTAAGGAGAGTGTAAAGACACGTAATAGAAGTAAAATATTATTAATTTTTTTTTGTGTGGGACATTGTTGGTCGCAGATGGCTACAGCTTTACCCGGACTGTGGTCTGTGGGTGAGCGCTGAGGGCACTCAACTCGTTGAAACTTTAGTACTGTTGGTAAACATTTTAATTATTCTTTAATCACTTTTGAATTATAGTTATTATTAATTCATCATTATCAGCTCGGGCCTCCTCCGTAATAGGAGGG
The DNA here is from genome assembly GCA_905163515.2 of Lymantria monacha. Taxonomy (NCBI): domain Eukaryota; kingdom Metazoa; phylum Arthropoda; class Insecta; order Lepidoptera; family Erebidae; genus Lymantria; species Lymantria monacha. Next base: position 27,672,450 of record LR991100.1, read on the forward strand.
AAATTAACCTATAATACTATACTGCGCTGGTCGGATGTGTTGGTATAGGGTTTTGATTCGAGTTTTCCTTCTCTTGCATTTTATGCGTTTTAATATCTCTTAGTCGTATCTTACGATTACCCACGGGTAAGATAGGGGGTGGTGAATTGTATTCTTACTCCGTCAACACATGGATAGATACTATATATCTTTACATAAAATTATGAAAGCGAGAACAACGTATTTGTCAACCTATTCAAGTTAGCGAGAAAAAGAGCTTTAGCGACTTATGACTGAAGTGTGCTTACGCGTGACGAATGACAACGTAAGTAGGTGCTCGATATAGCTGTCGCCTTAAGTTTATTTTCTCGCAGATTTGTCGTCACAAAGAATGTTTGTGAATCACAATTTTAAAACCATCCCATAATACATTTTATTTCAACAGATACAAAGATCTCTAGAAAAATTCTATAGTACTGTCACGGATCTGAATTTTTTTTAAGTTTCTATCTAGTATCGAACCCATGACACTTTTCGGTTAGTTAACTATTACTGCACCGCATCCTTAGTGTTTTGTTGGTATGTTTGTTAAGTGTAGTACCTTGTGAACAATTGCGTACTCGTTTCAAATAATTTATTGCTAAAAATACATCCGACCGGGCCGGCTCCGAACCGTGGTTATAGTTTGTTTTGCCAAAAATCATTTGCTATAATAAAATCGATCTATTCGTGTCTGTATATGTAATCTAATTTTGCCTGGACCGGTATGGGTTTACCTGGGATTGTAGCGCAACGGACTCGTCGAGACTTTACACCTTATGAAGGTTAATTAAACAAAGAAACTAACTTTTATACTTCTTGTTTTCACTTCATACATGTCTCAATTATCCGTGTGGTGATGGAGTTAGAATACAATTTACCACACCCTACTTTACCCGCGGACGACTAAGGGATATAAAACGCATGTAACATCTATGCAAGAAAAGATAATTGTGTCATGTCCTAAAATAGTTCACGATGGTGTAAGTGGCAGCACGATTGTGTCGGATTCCCAATAGGTGCGGGTTCGAACCCCGCTTGTGACATCATTTTTCGTTTCGTAATCGGGTATTTATAAATAATTAAGCATATTAAATGCTAAAAAAAATCAGTAATTTGAAAAGATAAGCTGAGATGATGATGAAGTCTTAATATTGGACTCTTAATCTCAAGTCTCATATAGACTACTTCAGCCCTATCATATCCATGGCTTTGTTCATCCCATCCTCCGCAGTGAGCGAGAAATAGGTTTAACTTTTTTTGTAGAAAACTAATCATTCACCAACGACACCTAAATTTTAGGTAATACCTAATTTAATATTCAGTCATTTGTATTGCTTAATGTTTAGGCCTAGGCTTTTATCTAATATTTAAGGCTCGTAATTTAATAAGCACATTTAATCATTTTTTACCAAACCCGACACACAAAAAGAGGTGACATTGTTCTCGTATTCATTACCACATAAAGTCATAATATAATATGCATGGATAAATATTTATTATAATGATCATCCTAGCCCACATACGTCCCACTATTGGGCTCGGGCAGCTCTGTTTTGCGAGGAAAATTGACGCAATACGCCACGCTAGTCAGAAGCGTTGGCATAAGCTCTTATGTGGAGTAATCCATGTCTTGTATCGATGTTATTTGGATCAGTTCTTTAGACGTCTTTTACGACATTCACAGCCAAAAGAGGGGGTGTAGAACAATATTCTCATTCCCTTACCATAAAGAATAATATTATAATACGCATTAGGTTTTAATACATTTTATTTTACGCCCACCGAAGCGGGTATATATTATAAACAGTTATAAATGAATAAATTTTAGTTGAATCTAATGTACGTAAGAACACTTTACGGGTTCACACATTAAAAACTAACTATTAACACACTAACAAAACGCATTTAATATCATCAAGACGCGCGTTAAAAAAACAAAGAGGAGTTTTTTTTATAAACTAAATGCAGTTATGTGCGTACCGTGGTAATTGGCGCGATTGCAAACGTCACATACAGCCGAATGATGCAACATTTATGTTCGTTTTCAATCATTTTTAAATTGAAATTAGAGATGTTACAATATTTTTTATGGTAAAATGGCTTGCTCCATCAATTTAAGATCGTATCGTAAACTTAATTAAAATTAATACCAAGCTAAGATTGGGAGTTTTGAAGGTGAGATAATAGAAGAGATTTCCCTGTGTGACGGAGTAAGAATCCATGTCGGCACCCTATCTTGACCCTCGTAAAAGATTACTAAGGGATATAATATGCATTTAAAATTTATGCCAGAGAAGGAAAAAGTGGAAATAAAACCTGTACCAACCCGTCTCGCTGGTGTGGTATAATGGATTAATTGCCCTCATATTTGGAAGGACGCTTCAGCAGTGGGACCTATATGAGGATTTTTTCTTATATCAAGAGCTTACCCGCACTTTTAGTGTTTTTCATGTAGAATATGAAATTTCTAGAAGTAGTACGAAAACAATTGTCTGTTTGTGTTTCACTCATAAATGGCTAACTTGTACGGAATAGTACTACACTATTGCGTGAAATCGACGTCTGAGCAGTTTGCTACCCCTCAGACGTCGATTTTACTGTGCTTGGGTGACCAAGAGCGCTGACACTACAAAACTTGTACGATAGCTATAAAACAATTTTTTTTTTATTATTATCTCCGCTCGTTTGAATCTTCTCAACAATAGCAAAATTCCGTCCGATTTAAGCCAAGCGTCTTACAATGCAGCCTGTAATTGGATAATAAGGGGCGACTATATCCGAATGCTCAAAATTGTATGGAGCATGCATGCCACTGTTAAGCAGGCGAGTATCGAACTAGTTACATTGACCCAACACCTCAGGTACAAAGGTGTGAGATTCCATCAATGCCCCAGGTTCACTACGCCAAACGTGTCTAACTGTAGTCGAGCCCTATGGCCGCGTTCCGATTCCATTCTAGTTTACGACTTTGTTTTTTTTTTCAGTTGAATAAAATTAGAATATTATAATAATTAGCATATATTAAAATTTTAAGTTATTTATCACAACTAACGTTCGTTTTTTTCTGCTGGCATTTAATATTTGGACCACAATGTGGGTTAATTACTTAAGTACAAAAACTAGAAGATAGGGAAATCTCGAAATATTTGGCTTATGACAATTAGTCGGACCAGCGCTGGAACAAAGTGTTTTAACATATATTAGTCCTATAAATGTGAACGTTGAAGTGTTCGAAATGTCGAATACAAACGCGTTAAAATGCGTAAACAAAAACTAGAAAATAATGTAATGTAAAATGATTTCTTTCAATCAATTATCTCCTGCATGCGTTTATTTTCTGCTGTTTAGGGTTTGTGAATAATATTTTGGAATTGATTTTGACTTTATAATTCTTTTTTATTATTATTGTTTTTTTTTGTTTATTTTTCACATTTTCATGTATTTGTCATTCACTTCTTCGCAACCAAAAGCAATACTTAATCAAGCTTCCTTGGGAATGTAATTGTTGACCAGTCGGCATCACATAAATGGGCCAGGCCTATATAAAGTTCTCAGTTGTCTTTTACGACACATACCTATATGCGAAATAAGGGTTGGTATTATTCGTAGCCGTAAATTTTAAGTAACACCTAAGGCAATATAAATGACGCCCAACATATTATTTAACTAATTATTATTGATATTAAATGACATTAAATAAAATTAATTTGTTATGTAATACCTAAAGCTATATAAAGGACACATTATATTAGTGTTGTGTGTTATTTATATTGTGTTAGGTAGTGCGGTCCTGTGCCGCTTGCATCCAACGACGCCCAGCAATCTTCACCACCTAGTTTGGCGTCCTACACTGCGTCGTCCGGTATGTGGTCGCCACTCTAGAACCTTTCTTCCCCAGCGATTGTCGATTCTTCGAGGGATGTGGCCTGCCCATCGCAGCATTATCAGCATGCGATATATAAAACGTATATTGTATGTACATTTTTGCAAGTTATTTGTAATCGTTATAAAATCAGGTTCTCGTAGATATCCGATACGATCGAAGAACTAGTAATTACAACGGTTATACATACCCTCCTATCTGTAATCGCTCCATCTCTTGAGAGACGGCTAGATGATTACTGCCAGCAGCTTCGCTTGCGTGAAACAAATACCCAGGTGTTTCGTATTATTATGTTTTAATAGCTGCATCGTCTCGTGTCGTCAATCAACTTTAATAACATTCACACTTACCGTATTTGTTATATCAGCAGTTGATATGACAACAGCGACTACTCTAAACACCGCCCTATTGTTACCAGAATTTTGTAATTGTGCTAACGTATATAGATAGAAGCGAGAGTTCGTATGTCTTGGATGTGGTTTTAGCCGAGATGGAAGGTACACCACTGATATAGAACGAAGAGTGAATGCGGGAAATAGAGTGAACGGAGCGTTGGGGCAACTTCTCGGCAGCCACCACCTCAGCCAGAAGGCACGTGTAGCAATACATAACGCAGTGCTTGTCCCAACATTACTATATGCAAGCGAGAGTTGGGTATGCAGAAAAGAGCAGGTAAGCAAAATTAATGCGGTCGAAATGCGATCTCTACGGAAAATCTGTGGAGTTAGGCTGACCGACCGCATTCGCAACGACGACGTAAGAGAGCGAGTAGGTATGAAAGAGAGTATTGGTGTAAAGATGCGAAAGGTAATGCTCCGATGGTTCGGACATGTGGAAAGAATGTGGAACGAACGTCTGGTTAAGAAGATATACAATGCGAAAGTGGAAAGATGTAGGTACCGGGGAGACCGAGACTCACCTACCTAGACCAGATCGGTCACGTACTGAAGGAAGATGGAGTCAAGAGTCTCCGAAACCGGCGAGCGTGTATGAAGACAATTATGAATGTTGAGGAAGCGAGTGAAGTATGCAAGGATATAGTTCTCTGGCACTCTGTTCTTTCTCCCTACCCTGCATGGGATATGGCGTGATGATATACCTATATGTATGTATGTATATAGATACAGGTACACTAGAATTTGTAGTGGCGTATCATATCTGGATGAGAGAACTTAGCTCGGTATTTTCTTTTTAATTAGAAAACATATTTAGAAACATTTCCCAAAGGAGCTATATCTATTCCCAATGACAGAGGCCAATTTTGTCTTCATATTCTAATACTTTTAAGCTAATGAAAAAAAAATCTTATGCTGAAAATACCGACAAAACTATCATCATCACATCCCATAAATGTCCCACTGTTGGGCTCGGGCCTCCTCCGTAATTGGAGGGAAATTAACCTACTAGGTATACCACGCTGGTCAGACGTGTTGGTATAGGGTTTTGTTTTGTGTTTTCCATCTCTCGCATAGATGTTATATGCGTTTTATATCCCTTAGTCGTCTCGTACGATCACCCACGGGTAAGATATGGGGTGGTGAATAGTATTCTTACTCCGTCACCACACGGAAAAAACACTAGGATACTCGTTAAAAATAAGAAGGTCGATATTTAATGTGTATGTTTAACATACCTTGCACGAGCAAGGTATGTGAAGTAGGTAATGACTATTCGGACCCCGTCAATTAGAAAGCCGTTCTTGCATAACCCTAACGTTAAACACGTGTATGTTGGCCGTCCGCATGTTTTTGTTTACATATGTACAGTAATAATAGGTGAAAACTTTGAGGCGAAACGCTTGAACGGATCTAAACAAGTTTTAAAATTTAACCACTGCCTAGCCTTATACAATTTTATTTAGGCTTGGCTCTCTTCGTCATTTTTCGTTAGACCAGTATTAGTAGGAACACTCTGTTGATAGTTTTCTGTCTACAGTCGCGGGCGGTCTGCTTGGGGTAGTAGGTACCACATTTTTGCAAAAAATCCGACGTCTGAGCAGTGGCGATGTGCTGTTGCGCTTGGTTCGATGAGCGAGAGAACCGGAAGCCCAAGTATCTAGGTGGGCATAATGATTTCTAATGTTTACGCGAGTATTACACATTTGAAATAAAACTATTTTTATGGATTCTATCGTGTTTGTATTTGATTTTGACGTTTCTAACACTTTACAGCATTCATTTTCAGAGGAGGACAGTTCTCCCGTGACCATGAACGCGATAGAATTCGTTTTATTCCAAATATCTGGATAGTTTTGAGTGGGTAGGCAGTGGCATAGCTATACACCTGGTGTTGTAAAAGTCTCAGCAGCAGTAACACTTATCATCAGGTGTGCTGCTTGCTCGTTTGCCACCATAAGCAATAAAAAAAAAGACTTCAGGGTCTGAGTCGTCGAATTATTTATTTGGAATTCATTTAAAGCATTGGTGACTTTGGACATCCAAGTTAAGAAGTAACTACCATGCTTTTGACCAGTATTATAAGATTTGTCTAGTCATATAGTGTTCAGGTTTTTCATTAGGTGATCATTTGAGACTTATTACACTCAGCTTGTTTACCTATGAGCGGATAAGTTCGTTTTAAATAGTAGTCTTTAAATCGTTGGTTGATGTAATTGAAGAATAACTCGTATATTGCAATGTCATGTTACATTTGTCCTTGTGGTAACAAATTAAGGTCACAATGTGTTTCGATCGGCTACCGGATGGGAGGGTCTACCATGTTTAATAAGCATTGTCTTAGATGAATAAAGTATGTAGGGGGTGGTGACTGTTCTGTTAGTTAACTCGTGATCAGTTGACGCTTGTGAGATTTCATCGTAACTTATTTTTTATTTGCATTTTTTTGTTTTGTTATTATATTTTACTTTTAAGAATATGTATAGCTAATACTTACTGAACATGTATACGTACATACGATTTTATTTAAAAAATATGTAACTTAAAAATATGACGAGCTAGCTGAATTTTTTGCCGGATCTCTTGAGTTTTACGGTCCGCTGATATATTATCTTGAATTGATTTCAAGCAATATAAAATTGACAGTATAAAGCGCCCTTATGTGGTTGGTTTGTAGTTTAAAATAATCTAATAAACACGATTTTGGATAACATATTATATCTACGTCTTATCTGCATATTATATCTTTTAGTCGTCCTTTACGACACCCAAGGGTAAGAAGGGAATTGTATTTTTACTTCGTCACCACACGAGTAATGGTGCGTCCAATAATGGTGGTCTGATTTGATATCCTAGATAGTTATTAAAAAAATTGAGAGTTATTTTAATATATATATTTTACTAGCTGTCCCCTGCCTACTTTTCTGCTCTCCGGATAAGTAATCACCAACATCCATCATCATTCTCCTACTCTTATCCTAATTACTTTAGATCGATACAATATGTACTTTTCTTTCATAGTGCATATTGTAAAAGTTATTGGCAATAGTTTCATGACCGGCCGCCTGCCAGACGTCAATCCTCATTGGGAATGTAATTGTTGACCAAACGGATCGCATCGCGGACGATAGGATAGAGTAGGCCCAGATCGTTATAAGGCTCTTAGTCGTCTTTTTCGACATCCACGAGCAAAGTAAGGGTTGGTAGTATTCGTAACCGCTACTGTACAGATAATTAAGTCCTCACCAACATATTATATACTAAAATCTTCACCGAAACACACTGCATCTTATGGTATAAGTCTTATTACGATCAGTTCAGTAGTTTTCGTTGTATAACCGAACAAAAAAACCGGCTCTACATTTATTAGTGTAAGATTAAAATTCGTACAGTTCTTTGAACTTAATAATTGACAGATTATTTGTCTGTTACAAACCGAAACGTGTGCTTCTATCTAGTTATAATAATGTCTTCATTAAATTACATAATTCAATTAATCAATTACGTACTTTCTATTTGACTAAGAGTTTAGAGAATGTTTATTACGATATGAAAGTGTGACAAATCTCCGATGACAATCTCCTTGTTAGCGTTCGAAATAGGGAATTTAGAGTGTGTGTATCCTGAAGCGAGACTTCTGCTAGTTGCAGCGAAATTTAATTATACAGGGTGTCCCAAAATTCAACGATAAGCTGGCACCAGCAGGTGGACCTACATATGACTACTCGAGAACAGAAAAGAAAAAAATTCTACCTTGATTTTTTTTTTCATTACGACAAAAAAACCAAAATCTTTAAAAATGGACATCCTTTATTATATTATTAAGTGCTATTGCTACAGTTTTACAAGTAATTCTGTGATTTTTTTGTATTGGCAAGGTAAGTAGCACTACTATCGATCACAACCATTAAAAATTCCAGAATATCTATAGTTTTTACACAAAAATCAATCAAAACTATGTTTTTTTCATAAATTATGTAAGATTTTGACTTTCAGCTCACTTTCACTCATCATAGTGAAAAAAAAAAGTATGGACGCTACTGTGGCAAATAGTATTAAAAATTGGCGCATCTAACTACAATTCTAAAATGGTATAACATTCTAGACAAACTAGCCACAAAAATATACTTAGGTGTACTATTTCAAAATAACAACCATATTTCGAAAATTGTTAGTGTTGATAGTAATCACTTTTACTATGTAGCCAAAATGTTTTTGTAGCAAGTTCTCAGAATTTTAATGAGACATGTGCGTAGTCCATAAGTCCATAAAATAAGTTAGACAGAGATAGAGAGATTATACGTTAGAGGGAGATAGATAGATGCTAATTGTTTAGTAACATTAATGCAGGTGGAGAAGTAATTAATGTCCTCAGCAGCACAGCAAGTCAGTATGCTCTACTTCTTTGTTTACTGCACACCGTTCTGTTTTAATTAAAGTGGCTCTGGTACTGACGACTTTTGGATTGAATTAAGTGACCTGGAAATTGACCTGACTTGGCATTATTTTAGACTGTGATTTTGTGTTTTTTTTAAAGAAGTTTTGCCTTATTTTCAAGTGTTTAGCATTAATCATGCCGCTACCATACACAGCGTTAGAATACGCTAATATGCACCTAATTTATGGAGAATGCCGATGCAATGCCAACGCTGCTAGCAGATTATATCGAGCAAGGTACCCTAATCTTCAAAGGTATCCGGGTTATCGCGTATTTATTAACGTGTATCAAGCTTTTTCGGAGGGTCGTATACCATCTGACAGGCGAAACGCTGGAAAACCTAGATCGGAACACGATGAAGAAGTTCTCAATGAAATAGAAAACGATTCAACTACCTCTGTACGTGCTGTACAAGCAGCAACGGGAATCCCAAAAAGTACTGCACATAGAATTTTAAAACGTCACGTCGTCGTGATGAAACAACCTGCAAGAAAGATGGATATTTAAATCTTCACAATCTTCATAGCTGGAACAATGAAAATCTGCACCTGGTGAGAGAAGACAATCCCAATACCAATTTAAGGTTAACCTATGGACTGGCATAATAAATGGCAAAGTGATAGGGCCCTTTGAGTTACAAGGAAACATAGATGGCAATAGTTATTTAAACTTCTTACAAAATGAGTTGCCAGGATTATTAGAAGATGTGCCCTTAAGTGATTTGCAAACCATGTGGTTTCAAAACGATGGTTGCCCAGCTCACCATGCCCGTCCTGTGCGAGAGTACTTAGACCAAGAGTATCCACGGCGTTGGATCGGGCGACTTGGTCCTATCTTGTGGCCACCCCGTTCACCCGATCTAAATCCCCTGGACTTTTTCTATTGGGGTTGTCTAAAGGACAGAGTCTGCACAAAACCGATTGCAACCTTGGACGAGCTTCGCCATAAAATAATTCAGACTGTGGATCTACGGACTACGCACATGTCTCATTCAAATTCTGGGAACTTGCTACAAAAACATTTTGGCTACTTAGTAAAAGTGATTACTATCAACACTAACAATTTTCGAAATATGGTTGTTATTTTGAAATAGTACACCTAAGTATATTTTTGTGGCTAGTTTGCCTTGAATGTTATACCATTTTAGAATTGTAGTTAGTTGCGCCAATTTTTAATACTAGTTGCCACAGTAGTGTCCATACTTTTTTTTTTCACTATGATGAGTGAAAGTGAGCTGAAAGTCAAAATCTTACATACTTTATGAAAAAAACATAGTTTTGATTGATTTTTGTGTAAAAACTATAGATATTCTGGAATTTTTAATGGTTGTGATCGATAGTAGTGCTACTTACCTTGCCAATACAAAAAAAATTACAGAATTACTTGTAAAACTGTAGCAATAGCACTTAATAATATAATAAAGGATGTCCATTTTTAAAGATTTTGGTTTTTTTGTCGTAATGAAAAAAAAAATCAAGGTAGAATTTTTTTCTTTTCTGTTCTCGAGTAGTCATATGTAGGTCCACCTGCTGGTGCCAGCTTATCGTTGAATTTTGGGACACTCTGTATATATAAAAATGTTTTGTATAGCAATTTATTTGATGGTTTTTATTAGCTGTTTCCAGCTTTTAGATGTCCTATAATTGGCCACGGACGATTTCTTCGCAATTGGAAGGGAAATTGGACTGCTATGATGGTTGTTCTATTAGTTAACTTGTAATCGGGTGCTACTTATCATATCTGATTTAGATTCGATGGCGCCTTAGAAACAAGTTAATATGACGCCTTTATATATAATAATATTTTATGAAAACTTTTTTGTGCCAATTTGTTCATCATCTCAGCTCATATATGTCCCACTGCTGGCCTTGAGCCTCCTACACACTAAGGGCAAGTGACTCACTATACCACGCTGGTAAGATGATTTGGTATAGGATTTTGTTTCGAGTTTTTCTTCTTTTGCATAGATGTTATATGCATATTTTATCCCTTAGTCATTTTTTGCGATTATCCACGGGTAAGATGGGCACGGGCTGGTGAATTGTATTTTTGCTCCGTAATCAATTTCAAAATACCACCACAATCAGAAAAGCAATGTATGAATTGCAAAATTTATTGTCGCTGTATGGGAATCGAACCCCGACATATGGGCATAACAGATCGGTATCTTAATCACTACGTAATCTATATTATTAATATTTACGAATCATGTGTTTATTTGTATGTAAAGTTATATTTTCTCTTCATTTGCATAATGTGTTACGGTTTATCAGTCTTGTATTATTACTTTTAAATGCATCAGTAGCTACCAGGGTTATCAGTTGGCTGACCGGGCCGCTGGAATTGAATACATATAGTGCCGGTAGTCCAGTCTGCAGTTAGCGAACGTACCCAAAACCCATTTTTAACAATAAAACTCGTTCGGTGACCATTCTTAGTATACGTCAAGATCCTCTCCTACCTTCCGCCTAGTTTTTATGTGACAAATTATTATAACGTGCACATAATAACTACACAGGTTGCATATCGTGCAAGTGCGGTGAGTTCAATCCCATGTAGGACAATTCTTTGTGCAATACAAAAATTGTTGTTTTAAGCATGAATGTAGTTTTGTGTCTATTAATTATACGTTTATAAAATCCACACAATAATTTGATTGTTGTAATAGTGGATAATTGCCTTAGTGCAGGGTGCTATCTTATAAGATCAGGTACCGGTGGCTCGCTCGCACGGCGAAGAGAGGAGTTGCACAGTGGGTCTATGGGGTCACGCGAAGCCTCTTCCGTCACCCCGGACCGATTTGACGGGGCGGGACGCATCCATAGTCCACAGCAAAAAAAAAACAACGGGTGCTATCTTGTTCTAAAAAAAAAAAGTTTTAAATCATTTCTTTTTTGCAAAAAGAATGAGTGTAGCTTTATTAGGTGATGAATACCTAAACGTATCCTCCATTCTTGTGACCAACTGTGATATTTTTATAGACCTCATGTCCTGCTTGACTGAAAAGATTACCTACGTTGGATATGTTTCCTTATTAAATAAATGGGCTGCCTGCTCCTGAGTCACCAAAGATAATAATAAAAAAAGATATTCTAAGTCGATCTCGTGACTTCAAATAAAACAACTCCATCTTTATAGTAGCAACTGTATATCCATCCATCCATATAATTATTATGATATTATGTTGTTTAAAACCAGTATTATATCCGTTACAATGGATGTCCTTTAGATTGATACTAACCTACTTGAACGTTAAGGTTCAACAGTTCATCTTGATTGAAAATAGGGTTGACACGTTTCTTATCTGATAATTAAATTAATAATTTATCAGTATCCTTCTCTAATCCCAATTAATTACGGGCGACGTAATATGTATTCTTCTTCCATCATCATATATGCAATAGTTTTATGACTGACTAACCCTACTTGAGAATGTATTTGTTGAACAGACGGCATCAGATGGAGTTGGCCAAGGTCTGTGTTAAGTTCTTAGTAGTTACGATACTCAAGGATTCGTCTTTTACAATACTCAAGTATAATGTAAAGGTTGGTAGTATTCGTAGCCGCCATCACACAGTACAAAAAGTATAAATATAAATGGCGAATATTTATTGTGACGGAGTATTGGGGTGCAGGTTCCGGAATCAACTACCTGATGTGTTTCTCGAGCGTTAAGATATGTCCTTCTCTACAGGTTGTTTTCGAGGTTTAACTACATCACTTTTCCCACGGTAGGTAGTGACTTGGCTGTGCCCCTAGTATTGTTGAAGTCCATGAGGGACAATCACCACTTACTACAATAATATGTGCTGCTTGCCGGTCTGCCACTGAAAGGCAATAAAAAGTATAAGAATGCAATGGTCTGAATCATCTCAGTTTCTATGGGTATCACGTACGATAAATATTTTATGACTGTACCAGAAACCACTAGCGGCATCCAATCACGAGTTTTCTACTAGAGAAGCCACCATTCCCCTCAACCTCATTCGAGGGAAAGAAGAGATTCGATCTTGTATGATCCCACATATTTATTGATAAAATAAAAATATACCGTATCATTGATGGCAACCCTAAATCTTGCATTCCTTATTCAAGCTATATACAAAGTATCACTTGTTTGTCTCGGCTTCGTTTAACGCATACAAAGTTAAATGCTAACAAGTTACTGTTAAGATAGCGTTTCTAACAATTATTCACATACAATATAAAACGCCACGAGGTATAAACTAATTGGTAGAATTTCGAAAATTTCAAGAAAATCTTTTCTAATGTTATAATTTATCCTTTCGGTCTTGTCCTTAAATAAAATAGATACATACATGTATCCTAAATCCACGATAGAAATGAAACTTTTGTATTACAAGCAAACATTTCAACTATTTATCAATGAATTTTGTATAGCATATAGCAGTCATTTACTTATTTACATATTATTATGTAAGCTAGAAGAGCCTATGTTTAATTCATCTCAGGCGAGCGAGATGTTTTTCCCAGCATACTGCACTATGTTTACCCAACAATGAGGCACTGTTCACCCCCAACACTCTACGTCACACAAAAAGGTGCTGTTCAGAAAATTAAAGACTTTTCCATACGAAATTTCGTCGTCCATTCCTTTTGCGAATGTAATTGTTGAGCAGACGGCATCAGATGGAGTTGAACTAAGTCTATATTTACATAGGCCTTAGTAGCTTTAGCTCTTAGTTGTCGTTTGTGATACGCACTAACAAAGTAAGGATTAATAGTATTCGTTGCTTCTACTATATAGCATATTTATCGCTACAGAAATCTCTCAGCTCCTGTATATCGCACTGTTCGTCGCATTGTGAGGTAAATCGACCCACTGTACCACGTTAGTGAGACGTGTTGGTATAGGGTTTTGTATCGAGTTATCCTTCTTTTGCATCTTAGTCGTGTCTTACGATCAACCATAGGTAAGATAAAGGGTGGTGAATTGTATTCTTACTTCGTCACCACAAGGATAGATACTTACTTAAGTATAAGTTATTGTTTGTTTTCTTCGCATTTATATAATAAAATTTCGTTTATTTGTTTATGATATCGGTGTCAATAACCAATAACATTATATAAATATGCCACCGAATGTTTTAAGATAATGTATCGCTTATTGATATGTCGGCCTGTTATCTTGTATGTACTGCATTGAGACGTATATTTCGTTAAAACTAAGGTGTTGTGTATATGAAGTTTCGCATCGGAAATCGTGTTCGAACTTTGTACAAGCTGGATTGGTCCGTTCTCGAAGACTCGTCGCGGATGAATCCGCTTGAGAAAAGTTTGAATTATGAAATCGAGATAAAATTTGAATGACAAGCATCGCCGCCTCTGGATACGGATATTAGAATAACATTATATAGTTTTGAGATACGTCTACGGATCTAAAATTATTTGGAATTCTAAGACAGTTTCAGGCAGTTTCAGTTCCAGATTTTGAATTTTTAGGGAATTTGAAAAATAAATGTTAAGTGTCGTTTTTCATATTTGCACTTTTAAAACACATATCAACTTCTGCACGCCTCATTAAACATATCAACTTTTACGCGCTTCATTCAACATCAATGATGTCATGACATTGTCGAACGTATAACGTAAGATGCTTTGTCATAAATTAATTTTTATTCATGAAAACTTTTTCCTGCTGTGTGCTAGCGATGATAAAGAATAACAACCTTTGCTTTCTCCATAAGTGTTATAAAAGACGACTAAGAGCTTTACATCAAACTGACGCTCAGTATTCCATCTGATACTATGTGGTCAAAATTACATTATCTAAGGAGAGTTGGCAGTTGTTAGGCAAGGGTCCAGTCATAAAACTATTGTCAATAACTTTTGTAATATGTACGATGGAAGAGGAGTAGGTACATATTGCGTCGAACTCAACTAAATATGGATATGACCAGGATGATGATGATGATGATCATATTAAATGAAAAATATTTATCATCCAACAGAATTAAGAGGGTTCTAGAACATAATTCAATACTTTGACCTTTCGTTATTGGGACTAAACTGCCGCTCATGGACCTCTATAATAAACAGGGTCACAACTTAGTCGTTGCCTATCGTAGCGTAAGTTTTGGACTTCCGGCTCTCTCTCTTTCAACAAACGAAGCAAAAAGCAAATTGCTGGTACACAGATGTTGATTTGCTATTAATGCCTGCAGGCAGGAAATTGTCAGCGTGGCCATACTACAGAAAAATGTGATGTTTATTCTTCTTCTCGCATTATTATATCTTAATGTTGAGCACTTCAGGCCTTCTCCAGATGGAAGAAATTAGTCTTCAGATTACACTATGAACAAATTAGACTATACCATACTTAGAAGGGTTGGTTCATGGTAGAGCGGTTATACTTTCAGTGATGTCATCTGCTAAAATTCGTATCAGTCGGATTGTACGACAACTGCGGGTAGGGAAAGGGAGTGAGTTGTGTCTTTACACTGTCTAGAAAATACATAAATCCTTTTTAGGGTCTCCCACGATTTTTACGTCCATCCACAATCATATTGATCACATGCCTTTCATCCTTCCTATATTCACGCACCAAGACACTTCATATGCATGCACCAAGATAATCTCGTGCCCTTAATTTTCTGGTGTCATAAAAATAATAAAACAATTTAGTTTAGTAATTTTAAGTATTTCCATGTGGTGACGAAATATAAATACAATTCTTCTCTTCTAGAACTTTTTTCCATGGGTTTCGTAAAAGATGACTGACGGTGATTGGTATCCGAAAGGGTAAACTGCCGGGCTGGCCACGGATGGCAAGGAAGCGGTACCAGTGGCTAGCGCAATGGCAATGGGGAGGGAATATGGAGGGTTATGGGGCCACGCGCTGCCCTTCCGTCCCGGACGGAACGGGCGGCGTGTGTGCGAACAATAACCTACCCAAAAAAAAGGGAGTGCATTATGGAAGGCAATCTCAAAAGAAAACTTTATACCCAACAAATCTAATCAGCGTGATTTAGTAGGCTGTTTCCCTTCTATTTTGAAGGAGGCCAACTATAGGACATGTGTGGGCCGTTGTTGATGACGATAAATTTTAAGTATTGTCGTTTATCTATTAAAAATACATATTATTAAGTAGTTCTTTATTATACTATTTATATTTGCTAAGTGATATGAGTTCAGATAATATCGTAGACACAATGTTTACAATTGGGTTATCTGATTAGTCTGAGTGTTATAAGATATGATTGATTTGATTAAGGCTAAACAAGGAGCTTCCGGCTAACAAAATCACTTCAAACGATATGAGTTATAAAAGTAATTAGATTATTTTTTTATTATACATTTCATAATTTGACATCATCATTCATCATTCTCCTACTCTTATCCCAAATACTTGGGGTCGATACAATATGTACTATTCTTTCATAGTACATATTGTAGAAGTTATTGGCAATAGTTTTATAACCGGCCGCCTGCCAGACGTCAACCCTCCTTGGGAATGTAATTGTTGACCAAACGGCATCAGATGGAGTTGGCCTAGGTGGTCATAAGGCTCTTAGTCGTCTTTTACGACACCCACGAGCAAAGCAAGGGTTGATAGTATTCGAAGCCGCTACCGCACAGCTTTCATTTCATAATTTGACAAAATATACTTTAATAATGGTTGCTTCAGGATTGAAGTCTTAAAAACAGGGATTATCAGAAAGAATAGGACAACAGTGCTCTCCTTGGACTTGTAAGAAATATTGCGATCACCAACCCAAACGTCGATATTATAGTCCTATAATGCTTGGGGAGGCTTATGTCGAATATTGAAATTCGGTTGACTGATGCATAGACCAATTGGTAGGTGTAGAACATAAAATCATCAAGTTGTGTTGCCACTAAGTCTTGACTGCACAGATGGTGTAATGGCTAATATACCGGTCTGCCGTTCCAGTCTCGAAGATTCGATTCAATTCAAATTTCATTTGCACTGGTCAAAAAAGTTTGCCTGTGTTGACCGTGTACTAAAATTATTAACTGACCTAAAACCCTTCCTCAAGGGTAAGAGAGGGAGTCATCGTATAGTTTTTTTAAGCTATTATTACATTTACTAAGTCTTTATTACCTGCATTGCTATATTTTCTTGGAATAGTTGTAAATAACAGTCCTAAGCAATATTAATGTAATTGGTCAATGGTTGCGTTTAATTTTCGTTTTTAATATCGTTTCAATGTTGCTGTGTGGTAGCGACTACGAATACTACCAACCCTTACTTTGCTCCAAAGAGTAAAGTTATTAAATTGAAAAAGAGTGGCAACTCGATGATAAAATATGCATGTATGGAAAGTGCTGCCACCCAGAGTTTAGGCGGTGAACTAAAGTTGAAGTAATATATATACATATCTACATGTGTATGTGTAATTACATAGGATTTTCTTTTACTATGAAAGCTACCCTGAAATATAAAAAAAACATATCAGCTGATAATTAAACAATAATAATATCAGCCTAACATTGAAACTTGAGATAATTTTCAGAAAAATATCAATAACCGAAAATAGATCGATGACAATAAGTACCTACGCTAGGAACAAAAAATAACAATTCTCAGTTGTCAAACGTTTGACAGGCAGGACAAAATGGCAGCAGTTAAGTTTGTACAACCAATCTGTAGGCGGCGCGACGGTCAGTAAAAATAAGTAATGTTTTAAGTGTGCCCCCCCAGCTTTGCTCGTAGATGTCATAAAAGACGACTAAGAGCCTTATAACACTAATACATGCTAGCTTATATTAACATGCGTATCAAAAATATACACGGATAACAAACATGCGTGCCCTCATACACACACACGCACGAGAAAGAGAAAGATACACAGAAATACACAGTAACACTGACACACAAACACACACAACACACACACTCGCATACACACACATATGTGCACATACATACATGAAAACACACACACGTCACACACCAACACTAACATACAATTTCCAAAAAAAAAATATATATTATACCTACTTATTTTATATATATCGTACCCAGTTGCTACTTACAAAATAACTGCCTTTTTTATTTTTATATTATTATTATTATTTTTCAACTAGAAAATAATTTAATTAAATATAGGAAAATAAGTACATACACATTACACACATATGTATATACTAAAATTTTAATCTTTTATTAATTAAAATTTATATTTTTATTTTCTCTTCGAACCTTCCGTATACTGTACATGTTTATGATATTACCCACAACCTAGTTTAATAATTAAGATACTTTTTATTGTTTAAATACCTACATGAAATTGAATATGATAAATAAATATGTATCAATATCGATTGCATTCTAACTGTAGTACGTTTTGTGAGTTGTTTATTATTGTAGTGTTGATCGAGGACCGGGAGGACTATTTTACCGTAATACAGTGCTTACTAGTACGAAGGATAGTGTACCAGTTTCAATCTCGTGAATTTTAAGCAATTAAACAGTCTTACGGCATTATTGTAATTAGATATATCACAAATAAGAAGCTTTATGTGTTTTTAAAAAAGAATAAAAGTGATATTAGATTGATTGCAGACTAAATTTAAGATTGAAAATATGTAAGTGCCCTCACTGTTTATACTTATTTATTCATTATCTGTAAATCTATTTGGTAATAAATTATTAATATTATTATAACGAACTGGGCCAACTCTATCTGATTCCGTTTGGTCAACAATTACATTTCCAAGGAGGATTGGCGTCTGGTAGGCGGCCGGTCATTAAACTCTACCCCAAGTAATTGGGATAAGAGTAGGAGAATGATGAATATCGTTTCAATAAATAGTATGTAGCTGTTGATACAATTTATTGCTACAACACTTACGTGCGTGGCGATGGCCATTGTGAAACAGTACAAAGTTTATAAAAATGCATATCTTTAAGAATGTGTGCATGTTATTTTGGATTTGCCTCGTCATCTTGCACCGAAAATAGAGCGACTAGGGCGTTAACAGTTTTCTTTTCTTTTTTTTTTAATATTAATTAATAGATATCTCATCATCATCTTGCTCTTATCCCAATTACTTGGGGTCGACGCAATATGTCATCTTCCTCCATACAGTCCTATCAGACGTCATCTCTGCAGTCACTCCCTGTCTATCCATGTCATACCTCACGCAGTCCATCCATCTTTTCTTTGGTCTTCCTTTACCCCTATAGCCTTCAACATTCATATTTAAAACTTTCCTTACAACATTTCTTTCATCCCGTCTCATCACATGTCCATACCATGTTAACCTTTCACTCCTTAACTTTTCCGTCACTGGCGCAACTTTCAAACTTCCTCTTATATGCTCATTTCTTATTTTATCTAATCTCGTCACACCACACATCCATCTCAACATTCGCATCTCCGCTACATGCAGTCGTCTCTCATCCATAAACATATCTATGTTTTATAAAATCGGAAAAATAATTTCAAGTACGAGTATTACATTATTAATCAGCCTCCTCATATGGACATGAGATGAGTGTATCTGTCGCACTCTTTATTTAACGTGGGCGTTGTAAAAATCAGCTAAGGGTCCAATCAGCAAAGTGGGCAGCAGCTTTCTCCTGGGAGACGAATAACTCCTCACAGCAATTACTAACCCGCCTGCGAAGTGAGCCCATTAGGGTACTATCCATTCAGCCATGGGAGAGGCCTACGTATGACTAGCAGGGTGAACCGCGACAAGCTGAATAGGTCATAAATCTTTATAATTTGGCACGCTAATGTGATAAAAAAACACCTGTGAATCATATTCCATATCGGTAGATTTGCTATAATCACAATCATTGACTCAGTCAGTGTATAAAAAAATGTGCTGTATAATGGTGTATAATGTATTCTAATATCCGATGTATTGCCCAATCTTAAGTCTAATAAATTGGATTTTCTCCGTATGTCTGTCAGAAACTATTACCGGTTCTAATTATTTCTAATCACGTATTGTGCAAGTTGTTAGAAGCCTACTTCAAAAGTGTCGTTACATCCAAAACTATTTATAAAAAAAAAATTGGTAGTTTTTGTAATGGAACTACATTATAATAAATCAAAATCGAAAGCCAATAAAATTTGGCAATAAATTGCATTGAATTATAACGCATGATGGATACATATTACGTTAACATGTTATCTCAGAACACGTACAGAATCTAAATATCTCGGTTATCAGAAAGTTTGGAACACATCCAAGCAGGTTATTGACATAATTTACATATGGATGCTGGCCAGAACGGTGTTAAAATGCATTGCCCATTACTCATCATGGCCTCATGGTTATAGCGAAACTCCTAGATATTTCCAAACATACGAAAATCCAAATTTACCATGCAAAAACATATTCAACAAAAGTTATGAGCGAATTTATGAAAGCCATTTTTCCTTTACGATTCCTTGAAATTTTGATGAGTTTCAATATAAAAAGAACAATTTGGAAGATTTTATTTTTGGGCTACAAATGTCTTTAAAGAAAACATACATAATGGACCTTTGGACAGTTATTAGATTTAAACCTGTGTGGATTTTCCTGTTGTCTTCTTTTTGCAAGTCATAATTTTAATAAGTAATGTATTGAATTCTGAATGTCATATTTAAGTTATTGTGTGAGTATTATAAATATATACTATAATATATCAGCGAAATGGTAATACTGTAACTACAATTTCAGAATCCACCTTGATATAATAATTTATCGATGACCTTGTATCAGATAACTTTACATACAGTATCAAATATCATTAAAATGAATAAGACTTGAGCTGTTACACTTATAAGGCATCTATCAATATTCTGGAAGAGTAAGGGCTTATACAATGTTATCGTTAATGTCTTGTATCGGCCGATATCTTCATCTTCAAGTTTTACAATCTCTTGGTATCTATCGGCCGATATTTTCATTTTTCAAGTTCTATAATCCTTTGCATTATCTCCCAACAATTCTAAAATACGAATAGATATATGATCTAGTTCTAGTATTGAATAGAAAAAATCAACCTTTGTTTGGTTAAAGCTGTGGATTTCTCGTTTGAAGATGTAGTAACATGTTTCAGTTCTTGTTTTCGGCAAGACACAAAGTCAGTTTTAACTACATGACTTTCAGCTACAAAAATAATGTTTTAGTTTCACGACCGCACTGTCTAACCGTATTTCCTTTCATTATATGACTATATATAACAATAACAGAGTTAATTAATAAATTATTTGTACACTAATTATTTTTCGAGACTGTTGAGCGGTTGAGCTCTCGCTATGGTTCGCAGCACTTGCATACATGTAATACGATTCTCTTAGTTAAAACTAGAATATATGTAAAATTTGACCGTAGCTCGGCGCATTTTATATTGGAATTATTTATGCTTCGCAGTAGGAATCTAGATATTTTGCCACATTTTCTGGTCGCTTCCAAATGTATCTATCTGTCTTCTATTGTTCTGTTTATTTTTCTTATTTTTATTTGCAAGCATGTTTATAAGCATGGCTGTTAATAAGACAGCTATCGCCTAATGGAGATCCCAATAATATTTCACTCATAAGGATCTAGCTTAAACCCCACAGGCATGGTACCTCAGACTCTTAGGGTATATTAAATAATATAATATATATTTCCTTAGTAATTGAAACGACAGATAGGATATTGATAAGGTTCTTAAAGAAATTCGCCTTTAGTGAGCAATTAATAGTATGTAACTGAAAGCTGAATGAGTAACTTGTGAAATGATGCTCTTTATTTCATAGATTATGATGATCGTAACTAATTTCTTTTCGCTCTTGGAGTAGGTCCAAATATTAGTAGAACAATATTATGGTAAAACTTCTATATTTGCTGGTTGTCTCAGTTATTCCTGTTGCTTCATATCTCCTTCTTGGTTTATATACGATGTATTGTTGGGTCAAGCCTGCTTCATAATGGAACAGTTTTTGACCTACTTATCCACGCTGGTCAGCGGTTTACATTAAGTTTAATTTGAAGGTTTCCGTTTTGTTATAGTGATGTATCTGACATAACATTTAGGAGTTTTATTTAACTTTATGATTTAAAAGGTCTAAAATATGTATTTTACTAAAAGTATGTACTTTTCATAGATAATCTCAAAGTTTTAATTTCAGGTTGTTTCGGGGAACGGTTTTAATTATCTTCTAGGGCATCGTAATAATCGCTATAATTTATTCCAGTTGTTTGAAATATATGACTTGTGTTTCAGGCAGTGAGGTGGTAGGCAAGCTGAGTTTGCGTGTCAATTATAAAGATATCCAAAGTAAGTGTGTGTGTCGTATCTGTGTTTTAACATTTCGTTGTGGATTGAACTCGATGTTGTTGCTTCTAAAGGCATTCATTCATACGCTGTATAAAATATTTCAGAATCACAATAAATGTTATTCCTAAGCGTTTTCGGACCTGCTTTTTATATAATATTCAGTTTCGATGGAATAGCAGTTATTTGATTTTATATAACCACTTTTGTATAAAATATTCCAAAATTATGCTCTTCTTCTTCTTCGCTGTAAATCTGGACCATCTATCTTGATATTCATGCGTTGAAATTTTGATCTAGCCATTTAAGCTGTGAAAGTTATAACAAATGTCCTTTATGCATTCAATAAATATCAGCATGTAAAAACTGAAAAATTCTGCACACATTGTTGTACATAGTATAGTTACAAACTTGTATCAATTCCTATTTTTGTATATACAACTGTGTCAACAAATCATTGCCGAAATGTTTATTGCCAACCAATACGAGCAGCCTATGTGGGACCCCAAGTCCGCTAACTATAATGGTATTATAATGGGGCCGTTATTATGATAAACGCAGTTGATCACGAATATCATCATGGTTTAATGGAGGTAGGATTTAAAATAGCAAAGTTAATAATAGGAGTGTGGGGCACTACGTAGTAATCGTCAATTTACTTAAACAGTTCCCTTGATAATACAGTGATTTGTTTTTCAAAACAAATACAGTAATGTTGCTCTTAGGTAGTATGTCTAAATATCAGTCTCCCTTGACGAGTGATTGGATGCTGAGTGAATTCTCACGTAGCAAATGTCTTTGCTCACTCAACAAATGATTATGGTTCTAAGTAAAATGCTGGACGCAATTGTTTGTAAGATTCTCCTCAAATAAATCCTTGTAGGATTTCTTAGTGCAATGTTGTCTTTTAAATACACGATATAGCATTCTTCTTCAGCGACTTTATTGAAAGATCTGATATTGAGTTAATCTATGAATTTGTGTGTGGTGAAGAACTAAGAATATAATTCACGACCGCCTTTTTTGTCTGTGGATGTCGTAAAATATGACTAAGGGGTATGATCTGCAGATAATATCTATGTAAGAGAAGAAAATTTTAAATAAAACACATGGCTTTTATTTCCAACTCGTTTGACCAGTGTGCTATAATAGTAGGTAAATTTTTCTCTCATTGTGCAGGAAGCTCGAGCCCAGCAATGAAACGTATATGAGCTGAAAAGTTGAAGATGGTGATGTAAAATTGCCGTCTTACAACCCGTAAAGCTGAATATAGCTCGCCACTATCTAACGATGGTTGCGATTTGATCTCTAACTGACTATAATTTTCAATATAGCCACAACTAGTGGTGTCCACTTTGAAAAAACATCGATGTTTTTATCGATTCGATAAATCGAAACTGTACATCGATGCATTTCGAAGTATCGGATGAAAACATCGATGTTTTGTAAACATCGAGTACTTTTTCTAAAATATATTACAAAGCTAAAGTCATATCAAAAGTGATTCTAAAAAAAAGATCTTTTTGTGGCATTTATACCTATTCGATGTTTTATGAAAAAACATCGATACATCGAGTAAATCGATAGCTTTTCAAAACATCGGATCGATTCGATGTATCGCATTGTAAACATCGATGTATATCGAATATCCCTAGCCACAACTATATGTATCGTTGATAAATTCTAATTATTACACTTGTCTTAATTTGTTCAGTCGGCTTGTGGTTAGCCATCATTGAATGCGGTCAACGTAGGAAGTCCACGATCAACTTACTAGCGTTTTCATAGTGGGTGGGTGTAATTCATCGGCATTAATTGTATGTTTGTAAAGTCCCCCGCAATACAAGGTTAATTACTTAGTACAGGGCGGTGTCCTTGAAAAAAAAACTAGTGATAGTAACATATAATGTGTAAAAGATATCATCAAGTCAACCAACTGCTAATGTGATGGAGAGTTTAGAATAAAATTTGTCGCCACTTCTATATTTCCCGTTGTCAAAATCAGCTAAGGATCAGGAGAATAGTCAGTAGCTACCGTGATTACCAAACTTAGAAATTATGGGCTTATCTCCTATTCGTAGAGATGCCTATGTCTAACAATGGAATTACATAGCCTGTAGAATGGATCACGGATGTTATGGCCGGCCCATTGGCGATAGGGAGGGAATACAGTATGTTATGGGGCCACGAGTCGTCCTTCCGTCGCCCCGGACGGAGTGGACGGCGTGAGTCCAGACCATAGCCTACCAAAAAAAGGCTGGATAATGGATAGAGGAAAGCTCTAGCCGATTAACAAGACTGGAAACAGTGAATAACAGCACTGCAAGTGGCATCACTACTCAGTTCTTAGAAGTTGCACCATTTTATTTTATCGCTTATAGTATTTCATGTTAAGCAATTAATGTATTATTTCTAGGTACGGCTATTGAGAAATAAAATTCTTTGCATTTAATTTCTGAAATTAAAAAAAAAAAAAACCGACTAGTATTGTTATATAGATAAAACGAATTGTGTTTGATTATTTTAAGTGGTAAGCTCTTTTATATAAAATATTCTACAGTTGAAGTATATTTCTTTTTTTTTTTTTGCTTTTGGTGGCAAACGAGCAAACAGCACACCTGATGGTAAGTGTTACTGCCGCCCATGGACCTTTGCATAACCAGGGGTATAGCTAGCCCGCTGACTACCAATACATATCCCAAACCCACCCAGGTGGGCTTCCGGCTCTCTCGCTCACCGAACGAAGCACAACAGCATATAGCCATTGCTCAGACGTCGATCTTCTGCGACAGTGGGGTACTACCCCGGACGGACCGGCCCGCGGCTGTAGACAGAGAACTGTCAACAGCGTAGTCCTACCACTACTACGCGAACATCTAATATTTTGCGAACATAAAATTTGAAAAGCTCAGATGCGGGATCGCTACTAATAAAAAGCTATTTGTACAAATAACATGTATAAAGAACATTTTTATATTTAACTTAAACATCTTTTTATAGTTAAATTAAATATGTTTTTTGCTAATACAAAAAGGTAATAATACTAACTTACTCGTATAAACAAACGAGATGCGGAGGTACTATATTGACCTTGGATACGTTCGCACGCAATCACAAACCGTTCGGTATGTAACTGATCAAGTCACATTATATGTTATTATTACCCCACAGCTATTAAATGTGAAGTATATTCGCGTTCATTCAGTAGTTTTACGATGAGTGGTATGACTGCTGATTGTGATGTCAAAGGTTCGAATATTGCATCGCGAATAAAAGAGTATCGAATGTTTCATTAAAAAATTTGGTTCTTCAAAATGATACCTGTTCACTGGGACATTATATGGTGGACCTCTAGAACGAACTATTTTACTCTTGACGTCTATCAATTGAAAAGCGTTGGTTATAGCTTTTGTTTTTAATTTATGCTTATGATTGCACATAATATAAAGTATAAAACAAGACAGACACCTTAGCCGTTTGCTGCCAAGTCGATCCAGATTCTATCTCGATGGATGCTATGTATATGGGCCGTTGCACAACACGACGACTTTTCAATAAAGGCTTGAAGTTTCATTTTAATATATTTTTATGTGCACAATAGTACACATTGTATTATTAATATG
Organism: Lymantria monacha; assembly: GCA_905163515.2. NCBI lineage: Eukaryota > Metazoa > Arthropoda > Insecta > Lepidoptera > Erebidae > Lymantria > Lymantria monacha. Next base: position 27,698,062 of record LR991100.1, read on the forward strand.
TTACCGTCACCATAGCTTGGCTAATTCAGAAATATATACTAAATTTCGGGAATATAATAATATCTTCTGATCTGAAAGTAATGATTAAATAAATAAATACCTAAAACTCGATCACAACCTCATCTGCCGAGTCAGATTGTAAATCTATACCATTCTGAGACCCACTTAAAAGACCCACAATAATAGCCCAAAACGCTAACAATGAATGTATTCTATGACGAAGATCTACGTTTGGATGACAGCCCTGACTGTGAAATGAAGAAGTTTTCTTCTAATGATTAAGTATAATAAATGTGTGTTAAAAATACTTATTTAGTAAATATAATGGGAGTTAAGTTACTATATTCAACCTCTAAATGTTTTTTAACCGCATATCGTAGACAGAATTAAAATTTTGAAGGTTCCCTTTCGATCACTTACTTTTGGAACGCAAAGTGACGTTCGGCTAATTGAGTTATCCTTAATTAGTTGAAGGTTAGGCAATTCCTTGTTACATACCTATTTCCGTGTTTGTAATATATGCAGACCTAACTATTGTAAGATAGAATCGTAAGAAATATTTTGCTTACGGCATATTCTCTTTTCTGGAAGAAGTAGGTTGCCGTATTTAATAAACATACAATTTTTAGTCCCATGTAACTACTTGCCGATCGTTGTCTTTAGTTACAGACGTCACGCTTTATATTAATAACATAGCGATTTGCCCTCGCTAGGTTTTGGCCACTTTGCCTGCGGCTTTTAAATTTCTGATACATTCTAAGATAATAATTTTTATCTGTCTTTCAAGGAAGGGTTTTGTTAAGGAATGCGAGTATTTTACTTCGGCTTTCAGATCATAATAGAGTCTGTTAAACCGGACTAGGATTTTCCTTATTTATAGCATATATTTTAATTATTTTCTATTCTCAATCTTGTTTCGGGCTTAGTGCATTATTTTTTAAATTATCTATTTTTGATTTTTGATGGTTATGCGAGTATTATTTCTATAGCGTTTGTATTTGATTTTTTTATTTCCCGACGTTTGGAACACTTTACAGCGTCCATGGTAAGGACTCCCATCCTCCAAAAATATAGTTTTATCTATTTTTGCAGTCGTGTTATTTTTTTTTTTATTATAATAATATGATATAAGACGCAATTTTGGCCTACATTAAATGCAATTACAAATACTTGATATTTGTAATTTAATTGGATATGGAACAAATTCCGTTGTTTCAAATGGCTTCGTAAACAACTCCTATTTGTTTAATAATATGTAAGAGATAAACCGGGCTATTCTTAGGTGATATACAAAGATATATCCCATCGCGGACTTTTGTAGATTTTATCGGGATATACAAATTCATAGTACATTATTTTGATGTATCTCGTAAGGAAGCTGACTAACAGCGTTTGCAATGTAAGCAAACAAAATATGTTTTTTATGACATCACATTGCATCTTTCAAAATCTTAGCTTATCTATAATCTATACAAGGTATAACTATACATACATATATATCTTACTCTTGAATCACTCAGTGTACTGGCGATAATCGCATTGAAATAGTTGTGTAGTTTAAAAAATATAATTGAACGAGCCCACGACTCAGTTCGCGGCGAATTCTAAATTTATTGTAATTAAAATCATTATATTGGTTACTGCAAAGTAGAATCTGTTATAACAAATTGTAAATTCAGGCATAGTAGTTTTTGCATGCTTCGTCTACAAGTAACAGGCAGACATACAAAAAAATCAAAAAAATATAGGAATGTTCAATAAGATGGTTTTAACAAATCATATAATATTTTTTCTTATTTATAAAGATACTGTTTTATTACAAGTATAGATGATTTCGATAATATTGCTGCAAATCCATTAAAAAAAATCACCGTTTCAAGATTTGAACCAACAAATCCATGCTCCACAGTCCAATACATACGTCAATGGTACAACGAAGCAGTTATCCTAATAGCCATCCTATTATCCTCATCAGTAATGATAAATGACTTTTAAGTAGCTTTGTTATTAGTTATATCAGAACTTTTGTTGTTATATACATTGTAAGGCTATATATAAAGCGTCTTTGTGACGATAAGTCTGACCTCTCTTCGTCGCGGCGGGTAGAGGTGTATGGTCTAATCCAGTTTTCCCATACTTTGGCTCCACGAACCCCTGTTAAAGTTTCCAGATGACAGCGAACCCCTTCATCATCACAGCTCATATATGTCCCACTGTTGGGCTCGAGCCTCCTCTACAATGGGAGGGAAATTGACCCACTGGTCAGATGTGTTGGTATAGAGTTTTGTTTCGAGTTTTCCTTATCTTGCATAGATGTTATATGCGTTTTATATCCCTAAGTCGTTTGTTACGATCACACGCAGTTAAGAGAGGGGGTGGTGAATTGTATTCTTGTTCTGTCACCACACGGACAACACAGCGAACCCCTTGCCTCTACCTAACCAATAAAATACCTCCGCCAAAATATAGAAAATAACTTGTTGACTGTTGAAGAAAAAATAGGTTTTTTATTTTAATGAAGGTAACAAAGACAGAGTGTCAGAAAAAGCATCTCTTTAATATTAAAGTGATGGGTGATCTTGTTTCTTGTCGTAATTTTTAACCTTAATTCTGATTTGATATCAAGTTGATGTCAGTATTATGGTTTTATCGTGCCAGTCATCAAACCGCCATCATGTAAATCTTGCCGCGAACTCCCTCCCGACGAATGGCGAACCCCTAGGGATTCGCGTATCCCACTTTAAGAAACCCTAGTCTGGTCTGGATTAGACTGTAATCCATGTATCGAAGCGGTAATATGTACATACAACTTTAAACTAATGAATCGATAATAAGAATTGAATTCATTGTATGAAAACAATAGTACTCTTGTTGCTAATTCATCTACACAAAGAGTACAAAGTCTGGTCTATAACAATTAAATGCGTAATGCGTTTGTTTTTTTTTAATCTAAATCTATACACACAAATACCAAACCCAAATGAACAGCTTTTGACTATTTAGTTAACAGCTGTTAATTTAAAAAAATGCATATCAAAGTGTATACAATACTTAAAAAAAAAACTACTTTTAAGATTTTCTCTGTTTTCTGTCTGCTTGTTCCGGTTCATCTCTGGAACGGCTGGACCGATTTTAACGGGACTCACTGGCAGGTAGCCTTTCCAGCGAGTAATAAGGCTATTTGGCCTCTATTTTAGAAAAAAATGGAGTTCCGCGAAAAGACAATTAAAACCATTAAGAGACGCCGAGTGACATCGAGTTCGCGACTGAAGCCTGGGGAAGGACATAGGTATCGATATCAAAAATATACATAGGTGTCTCTATCAAAAAACTGTAAGGGGGAAACCTAGTTGAGACAATTTCTTTCTTTCGATGATTTTAGTCTTAAAATAACCGACGCTGACATCTGATTAGGGCGGTATAGTAAGGCCTTTTCTATTGTAGAGGAGACACGAGCTGTTGGACGTATGTGAACTGAGATAATATTATGATGCCCTTCATTAAATAAGCTGTATAAGGATATTAAAATCGATTCCCGAGGTCGCCTTCGAAGAAACAACATACCGACTAGCAAACTCTCCAACGTTATAATAATAAAGAGTAGTATCAAAGCGGCGCCGTATAATTCATTAGAACCACTTCATTGTGTTGATTTCACGCGAATTACGCGTAAAATTGAACGCGTATCCTTTTTAAATACGCGCGCTTTTGTATCTACGCTATTGCCCTTTATTATTATTTTTTTGCTGTCTATGGTTTGTTCTCACGGGGCCGCGTAGTAGTTACTTTTTAAGCCATTACCTTGCAGACCGTAGGCTATCAGTAAATCTAACTTAGGGTTCTCAGTAGCGTCCTAAGCTGAATTTTCTCTAAGGGGCCGTTCAAGTATTACGTAACGCAATTTTTTTCTTGTTAAGTGTTATAATGCGTTACATAGCCGGGAGGGAGGTTCAAACAATGCGTTACATAGCATTGTTTATGCTATGCATTTTTTATTTAAATAAAAAACTAGGGAATAAAAATTTCCTAAGTTGGCAAGCAAATTTTTATTTTTTAGATGATGTATAAACAACATACACCATGTATTGCGAGTTTGGAATCTCTTTTTTTAAATTATTATTGCCTCAAACACGTTATAAAACGGTCACTTGGGTGTTACGTAACGTTCAGGGAGGGGGAAGAGGGGGTACAGACATACGTTACGGCACGTTACGTGTGGGGGAGGGAGGATCAAAAATCTTTAAAAATTGTGTTACGTAATACTTGAACGCCCCCTAAGTTTAGCTCATACGCAAGATTTTTTTTAATAATTGATAAAAGCTTAACTTAAAAAAATGGCTACCATCATACTGATTTCATCCCAATTATTTGGGTTCGACGCAAAATGCACTCGTCTTCCGTTATACATATTGCAAGTTTTGGCAATAGTTTTACTACCTAACGTCTACCTGTGCAAATGTATTTGCTGGCCAGTCGACAATAGATGAAATTGACTCAGGTCGGTAAATCAACATCCGCGTGCCATGTAAGGGTTGGTAGTACTGGTAGTCGCCATACCTACACCAAAATCGACTAAATATAAACAGAAGAAGTTTTTATCTATACTTCATTGGCAATTGAAAGAATATTGTCAGTACTCGAATCTAACAACTGCCCTGTAATTGTTCAGTGTTCTAATCTCTAAATATTTATGCACATGACCTAAAAAATATATGTAATATAAGTAACAATGCAAGTATTACTTAAAAAGCGTAAAATTATATCAGTGACACGGTTAGTGGTGTTGCAATATTGAAAGTTGTTCGCTCAGTCAGCACACGGCGTGATGGTTCGAATGGTAACCTCACTTGCCACGTGCCACGATCAATTTGACGTTTATTACGTATATTATTAAAAACCACGCATTTGGAATGCAACGGAAGTCAGTCTTTTGGTTTTTAATTGAAGGCCGCTTCTGGAACGGAACGAAAGCCAATAAATAGTCTAAAGATATTTTTGTATTGCAACGGAAGTAGAGTGTTTTGATATTCAATTGAGGATCCCTTTTGGATATATGTCGATGGGGCACCAGGCCAAGCTTTTCGAACTAAGTTTCCATTTGGGATGCAACAGAGTTTCTGTAATATTTTGGACATCAATTGAAGATTGTTTTTTGTATTACAACAGAAGCAAATCTCCATAATAAACTTAATCATGCTATTTAAATCTTGAATTCTTGTTCTATCGTCTTGACTAATGCTGAGCTTCTATCCGATGTGGGCATTCCATTAATTCGGAGTAAAGGTTTGGCTTTACCCTTTTTGATAAGCGACCAAACGAGCAGACCCCTCGCTTACAGCTTGCTGCTAATTTGTGTTGTTAGTGTAAAGTGTGTCTATAGAGAACGATCACAAGTTCACAATTCAATTAACAATATTTTTCCGGGTGGAAACTGTGTTGTATAAGTGAGCCACGACTCTAATAGAGCACGGGTACGAGCGAGATAAATTATCTTTATGTTCGAGCCAGCCCATGTTCCAGCCACATTAGAATAGAAATTAATCTACTGCCACGCTGATTAGATGGGTTGCTATCCCTTTTTTATTTTTTTATTGGTGAGCTATGGATGCGTCTCGCCCCGCCGAATCGGTCCGGGGTGACGGACAGGCGGCGCGTGACTCCATAGACCCACCGTAAAACCTTCTCTCTTCGCCGTGCGAGCGGGCCACCGGTACCCGATTTTTGACTTCGGTGGCCCGCTCGGCGGTTTACCCTCGCGGGTTCCTCTCGTCGACGCCCCGACAGATTTCGCCGTCGGGGCGTCGCCATCACGCGGTGGCCTCACGTCGGGTGACCGGACAATTCCCCGGTCCGATCACCCGAGGCCTCGGTTAGGGCGGCATCAGGCGCAGGTATTCGCGCCTGCGCCGCCCCGGCCGCTGACGGCGGCCCGGGTCGCGGGAATCCTCCCGGACTCGTTCCGCCGCCTCCTTCTGCGAGATGACAGCCTCGCAGAAGGCGGCGACCGCGTCCCAGTTCCTGATGCTGTCGACCATCGCCCTCGTGACAGCCGGCAGCGTCAGGTCGGCACCGATAACAGCGACGAGGTCACGGCGATGCCGGTCAAAGCCCGGACACACCTCCAGCGTGTGTTGCGCCGTGTCCTCGTCACTGCTGCAATGGTGGCAGGCCGAAGTCCACTCCCTATACGCGACCGTGTGCAGGTACAAGCCGAAGCATCCGTGCCCCGACAACACCTGCACCAGTCGAAAAGAGAGGACTCCGTGCCGCCGCTCCATCCACTCCATCAGTACGGGCCGGAGAGCCTCGACGGTGATGACACCGTGTCTAGGCCTCTCCAGCCGCGTAGCCCAACGGGCGATGACGTCTCTGCGGGCGTCCTCGCGCCAGGTGGCTATCTCGCTCAGCGATGGGGAGCCACCTTCGTCGCGCAGTGAGGTCACCCGCCGGTAGAGGTCGGAGAGCATCTCCGCCTCTAGGTCCCACGGGGGTGTCCCGGCCAGTAGGCATGCCGCCTCGGTCGATACCGTGCGGTACCCGCGAATGGCTCTGACCGCCATGACTCTCTGGGGTCTCCACAGAACAGCCCTAAGCTGGGCGTTCTGATCCCTCGCCCACACGGGTGCGCCGTACATGGCCATCGAACGGATCACCCCCGCATACAGCCGTCGGCCCTCGAAGCTGGGTCCGCCCACGTTCGGCATGAGCCGCGAAAGGGCGGATGCCGTGCCGACCAGCCGGGGAGCAATTCGGCGAAAATGCTCCCGGAACCACCATCGCCCGTCGAGCACCAGACCCAAGTACTTCATATGGGCCTGGATGCTGATGTGGACGGAGTTGACGACTAGCGAGGCGCCGATTGGCGGCCTTACGCGTGGCCCATGGAATAATAGGGCCTCCGTCTTATTTAGGGCCACCCTGAGCCCCAGCGCCTCGATTCGCCCGACCATCTCCTCGGTGCCGAGAGTGGCCATGCTCGCCGCCTCTTCTATGGGTTACTATCCCTAGAGCTATGCCTATATTTCGATTTCTCCTTTTGCATATATGTTTTCTGAATATTATATCCTTTTTTTTGGTGGCAGTTTATCATATAGTCAACTCACACCCCACCCGATCCTTTTGGGGGCTGGCCACTAGAACCCAGTTTTTGTCGTCCGGCATATTATTTATTTATTGAGTCAAAGTACTTGAAACTCTTTATTTATATCCCAAAGTCGTCTTTCACGATACCCAATGAACAAGAAACGTATTGAATTGTATTCTAACTCCGTCATGACACGGAAAGTTTAATGATTATTAATTGATTATGATGATATTTAGGTGCGAATTGAAAAAAAATATATATTATACATGTTATGTTTTTCAGAGCCTGACTAACATAGCCATCAGTCTACTAAAACGTGACTATTAGACAGGCTAATGCTCACGGAATGACTATAACCTTTCGTGGTAAAACTTAATAAATTACAACTTAACGTTGCTGGCTTAATACGCAGGTCGCGTAAAGGCATAACAATAAAAAAAAACAAGTCTCCATGTTCATCTAACCACGTTTAAATAAACGAATAGTTTGATAATGATAATAAATGAAATTAGATAGGAATTTTTAAGATAACTCACGTTTTTATCTCAACATTCTCAATAGAATTTCTCACGTATAAAACAATCAAACTTATCGGAGCTTATCTGCCAAGCTGTAGCCTTGCACGGCGACTTTAAGGTCAGGCAGAACTCTGTTATTACCTTACTTTCACTTGCCTGTGATAAAAGATTTTTGTATTTTAATATCCGCTGGTCACCTTGGATGTTAAAAAGTTCAATACAGTTGTGAACGTTTTTTTTAATTAGTCTTAATTTAGTCTGCTAATTATTACAATATATGGTGCTTTTAAATTTTTATATTTATGTGCTGTTTAGTAGTGGCTACGAATACTACCAACCCTTACTTTGCTCGTGGATGTCGTAAAGGATGAATAAGAGCTTTATATCGACCTGGGCATGACAATGCAATACTCCATCTGATGGCATCTGTTAACAATTAGATATGCAAGGAGGATTGACGCCAGACAGGTGTCCGATCATAAAATTATTGCCAATAACTTTGCAATATGTACGATGGAAGAGGATTACATATTGCGTCAACCCCAAGTAATTAGGATAAGAGCAAGATAATGATGATGGCGCGTTTAAGATTTTATGTTTTATTATATACTCGTTAAGGAATTACTAGGAGAACGCACAGCAGAACTCTCCTTGGAAATTTATTGCACGCGTTGCGAATGGCAATAAGTCGTAAATAAATATTTGTATCAGACAAAAGCATTAGGCTTTTTTACTTTATAATCTATGTAATATGTGAAACTCTTCGAGTGTTGTAGAATATGATTAAGAGCTTAACGTAGACCAGGGTCCACTGTATGTTTAAGTGAGGATCGACGTGAGGCCGCCTGATCAAAAAACTATTCACAAAACTATATGTATGGTGGTAGAAGAAGTACATATTTCGTCGACCACAAGTAATAGGGAAACGAGAAATAAAATTATGATGATTAATTCATATTTTTACATATTATACACACTAATACATTGTAAAGAAATTGAAAAACAGTTTTCAGCAAAAAAAAAAGCAGTATTTTGATATGATCATTCAATAAAACAGTATTTTAAAATCATTGACTGGCATATCACGTCGACCTCTGCAGTTAGTGAGACATGTGAATTCTAACGAGACATATACTAAGAATGAGTAAATATAAACGACGTATTAACATTGTAAATATTTCAACATTACCATATTCCATATAGGGGATACCGTTATGTGATAAGATCATGGACACTTAGGTCAAAAGACAAAAGATTTAATCTTATACTTTTTTAAATGACAAAAAATAACTAGACAAGATGTGTCATAGACATGATAACAGTTATACTATTGTATTACAGGGAAATACTTTATTTATTCATTATCTTTTGAATACATACGCATAGATTATACTATATATATATTATACGCATAGATTATATTATATAGTACATTACTGCAGCGGCCAGCAAAACAGGGATTGATGGACGAACGTGTAAATATATATACGTAATACACATACGTAAGTCCATCAATTCCTAGTTGTGGCCAAGGCTTGTATAGTGCTTTTCTCAAATAATGCGCGGAAATTAAAACTAATTAGTACTAAGTAGAACTGTATACACGACGAACAACGAACAACATTTTTCACGTGCTAAAGGGTTCATTTGTTTTTTTCTTCATTATTAAACAGCTTTCTTTTTCAAGCCAGTTCGAAATTTAACTAAAACTCTGATAAGTTGCCTATCTGGTTGCAATATTTTGAAGTAACAAATCGTTCCATTTTTAAAATACACGACAGATATGAATTTAAATATATATTTATTTGGCAGCTAAAACACCACAGACAGATATGGATTTTTATACATTTTTTTGCCGGCCGCTGCTCGCGTGTATTTGGTCAGTGCAGCAATTTCAATTTATCTCGAAGAAGGTTGTCAAAATAATGCTCAAACTTCCAAGCATGTTTGAGAAAAAATATTTATATCATCATCTCAGCTCATATATGTCCCACTGTTAGGTTCGAGCCTCCTACATAATGGGAGGAAAATTGACCTACTATACCACGCTGGTCGGACGTGTTGGCATAAGATTCTGTTTCGAGTTTTCCTTCTCTTGCATAGATGTTATATGCATTTTATATCCCTTAGTCGTCTCTTATGATTACCCACGATCATGATAAGGGATGGTGAATTGTATTCTTACTCCGACACCACACGGAATATTATTTTCTCGTCCGGATAGATTGCATTAAAATAAATTTGATGTCCAAAGTCGCGTCCACCATAGATTATAAGAGGTGTGCTAGAAAAAGAGGTTTGTTTTTAATTATCCCAAAGGATTCTCGCTTCACAGATTATACGTTGGTATGTTGGCCGTCAACATAGTGAGAAAGAAATTCGTACGGATAAATTATTTCAAATCCGTACACGATTATTACATTTAAAACAACATAGTTTTTAAATTGAATCATTTTCAATTTCTATTGGCATTTATAAATTATTATTAATATAGATATGTTGTATGAAACAAGTGGATTAAAATTAATAACTAATACTGTTGTAATAACGACGATTGGTTATATAAATACCTTAGTCGTCCGGTGACGATTACATACATACATATCATCACGCCATATCCCTTGCAGGGTAGGCAGAGAGAACAGAGTGCCAGAGAACTCTATCTCTGCATACTTCACTCGCTTCCTCAACATTCATAATTCTCTTCATACACGCTCGCCGGTTTCGGAGACTCTTGACTCCACCTTCCTTTAGTACGTGACCAATCTGGTCTAGGTAGGTGAGTCTCGGTCTCCCCCAGTACCTACATCCTTCCACTTTCGCATTGTATATCTTCTTAACCAGACGTTCGTTCGGCATACTTTCCACATGTCCGAACCATCGGAGCATTCCCTTCCGCATCTTTACACCAATACTCTCTTTCATACCTACTCGCTCTCTGACGAGAGGTATTATTTATTACGAGGTGACGATTAATACTGACAAATATTCGATAAACGACGAAATAGGAAAAACAAAATTAATAACTGATAAAATCAGTGAAAATAGTTTTATTTAGTACAAGTCGCCAATAGCTATGCTATGAATATATCTTTACTTAATGGTACCCTTTATCACCAGTAACAGAGAAACCCACACCAGCGCCAGAGAAGCCAGCTCCGGTGTTGGTGCCAAATGGACCTCACGGAATACAAATAGTGAACACCGGCTTAGATCACACATTCAGTCTGAACGAGGAGGCATTGAAGGAGCTCCTGCTGCAAGATGACATCAGAGACAGGGCGGTGGTGGTGCTCTCCGTGGCTGGTGCCTTCAGGAAGGGGAAGTCGTTCTTACTCGATTTCTTCTTGAGATATCTCAATAACAAGGTTTGTAGATTTCTAATATAGCCGGTAAATCACTAGTAACTTTTACTTATGAAAATCACGTACCAGGAGGTTTGCCCAGGATAATAGTTAGCCTATTATCCTCAGAGGGCTAGTAGTAGGGGAATTTCTTAAATTTGTGATCAATGCTTTTAAATTTTATGGACAAAACATCCTGTTCTCATCCCAATTACTTAGGTTCGGTATATATGTGTTTCCTTTCTATATATCCCTATCAGACGTCATCTCTATGTTCATTCCCTGTCTATGCATGTTATACCTCACGTATTCCATCTCTTCTTTGGACTCTATTCTTAAATCCAACTTCAACATTCATAGTTAAGAGTTGTCTCACAACTTTACTTTCATCCCGTCGCATCACATCTCCATCAAATGTCAAATAAACAAACCATCTGTAAAGGTTTAATACTTGATTCTGCCGTCGCGTCGTATTCTTTTTTATGTAATAGAATGCCTTAATACCGTCTCTATGGTATTTTAACGATGTCCGTTTTAATGCGCCGGTTTTCTTGTGAAATGTTTTATTCGCAGTGTGGTCTGCATTTGTACTCAGTTGACAGAAATACCCCGTGGTGGTTGAGCAAGAATATGATTAATTTCCATCAACTTTTACTTTTTCGTGTATATCTTTGTCCATAGGCTTGGTGGATGACTGGAAAATTTGGAGCAGCATTAAGAAAGCCGTTCTCCTGATGAATATCCTCCAGAGTCCTATGACTGTCATTAATGACTTTTCGTACGATACGTCAAAGTTATCTATAGTCTATAAAATATAGCATGATCTCTGTGACAGTTCTCACTAGTCACTAGTGCCGGACGCTTACGATGCAGTTCGTATTTTTGTCGATATAATTCCTTATTTTAAAGTTATTTGCTACTGCAATTGAAAAACAATCTATATAAATCTTATTGAATTTCAATCAAATGGATGGGTGAATTGATCAAAAATGTAAAACAATCTATGATAATCTTATTGAATTGAAATCAATGGATTTAATTTAATTTAAACTAAAGCTGTTAATTATTTATTTTTATTATTCGAAAGGAGTGCATAAAAGTTCATCATCACTACTATCATTATCGCTAGGGCATTCCTGTAGGTTGATCACGAGTTCTTGGTCACTGATTATTTCATGAATAATCATGTTTATTTTATAAAAGAATTTATATTTTTAATTTAAAAGCAATGGTCTTATTAATATTATAACTGATGTCTGAATACTAAATTAACACAATTTTCTCATTTTATAGAGTAACCAAGTGGTTTATATATGTAATGATTTGGTTTTACTTGTTTTATAAATAATTAATAAGAATGTTATCGATTTACGTTTATCGATTGTCCCATCTCTATCTTTTTCTCAGTCCAGCATGACTGTATTTGCGTAAGCATCATATTTTTATAAAATTGTAACTAAATATTTTAAAACATATGTACAAGTTTTGGTGTAAATATTCATATTTTTATATTCATAATTCAGTTGAGATATAACTGGTACGTAAAGAGTGAAAATATAAGCGATCATACTGGTAGGACCACGCTTTTGACAGTTTTCTGTCTACAGACGCGGACTGGACCGTCCGGGGTAGTACCACAATCTCGCAGAAGATCGACGGCTGAGTAAAGGCAATGTGCTATTGCGCTTCGTTCGGTGAGCGAGAGAGCCGGTAGCCCAACTGGGTGGGTTTGGGGATTTTATTGGTAGGCAGCGGCCTAAGCTACCCTTGGTATTGCAAAAGTCCATGGGTGGCAGTGACACTTACCATCAGGTGTGCTGCTTGCTCGTTTGCCAACATAAGCAATAAAAAAAAATACAAAATAAAATTGTAAAAATGACGCATATTCAAAATTACTTCATCGGTTTTGTATCTATCTGTCACAGAGATCAAGCTATATTTTAAAGATTATAGATCTACTATTTGGATTATTCTAAATCTTTAACAGCCAATTTTCTTAAAATTTTAGTATGGGTCAGACGGCGGTACAGACTGGGTGGGCGGTGACGAGGAACCGCTACAGGGCTTCAACTGGCGAGGGGGCTCCGAGCGGGACACAACTGGTATACTCATGTGGTCAGAAATATTCAAAACGACACTCGAAAATGGCGAAAAGGTTGGTACCGACAAGCAACAAGTGCCCGTTTTCACCAACGACGTCTAAATTTTAAGTAATACTTGAGGCTATCTTAAAATATTAATATCAATATAACACATTTATTAATGATGTATGGCGGTGAAAGTTGGATTTGGCAGGGAAGACATGAATGTAGAATAAATACTGTAGAGATGAGAGCTCTTCGTAGTATGTGTGGTGTACGTCTGAAATATGGAATTAGGAATAGTGTTATAAGAGAGCGCTGTGGTGTGCATGAAGAAGTAGTGACAAAGATAAAAAAGGGTATGCTGAGGTGGTTCGGACACGTGGAAAGAATGAGTGAGGAGAGGTTGACTAAACAAGTATACAAAGCGAGTGTGAGTGGGACGATTACAAGGGGAAGATCACGTCGTACTTTTCTGGATCAAATTGAAGACGTGTTGGTGGAAGGTCAGATTAAGAGTACGCGTAACGGTAGAACATGCATGAAGACTGAAATGAGCGTGAATGAAGCGATGGAGGTATGTCAGTGTCTAGTATGTATGTATTAATGATTTACTGAAGTTGTTACATTAAACATGTAAGATAGTTGATAAAATTAGTTTAAGTGCTATCTAAAACTTAGGTATCATTGTATTTAGATTCGCAGATGCGAGGGAATATATCGATCAATATGTTTATTAATTATGATATCTTTAATTAAAACAGGTGGCGATTATTTTAATGGACACACAAGGCGCGTTCGACAGTGAATCGACAGTACGTGATTGCGCAACGATCTTCGCGCTCTCAACAATGTTGTCGTCCGTACTAATATACAATCTGTCGCAGAACATTCAAGAGGACGACCTGCAGCATTTACAGGTGAGGAGTAGGAAAAAACATTGATTCATACACATTACACATTTATTGGTCGACTAATAATAATTTTCTTTTGTGATGATGAGTTTTCTATCTATTATGGGTTAAACTATTTGTATTACATAATACTAGCTTCTGCCCGCGGCATCGCCCGCGTAAAAGGCTACTTTTCTAAAGTTGAACTATTATCGCAAGGGAACTTGTTACTGGGATAAAAGTATCCTATATGTAATGTAATCTAGGAAATGCTTGCAAAGGAAACATAAACATAAGTGATTTTACTGGGATAAGAAAAATTGGAAAATATAGAAAATAACTAAACAAAATTTATAGCTAACTTATTTATATATAATTAAAATATAAGATTCAGAATGAATAAAATAAGGTCTAAAGGTGGAGACATTCTTACACAAACACAAGACGTGTTAAGCCGATGGAGTGAATATTTTGGCGATATGTATGCGGATGCTACGGTTAGCGCCGGTGTCGCATGTGGTCTAGAAGATCAACATTCGGCGACGGCGTCCTCCGATGGCATCAGTATGGATGAAGTTGAATGGGCGATAAGAAGTTTGAAAAATGGTAAGGCAGCGGGCATTGATATGGTGTCTGCCGAGATGATCAAGCTTGGTGGCTCCTGTGTCCGGGAGGCGTTCCTGTTGCTCCTCAATTTATGTTGGAGCTCGGGAATGGTTCCCGGGGACTGGAATAGCGCAGTCATCGTGCCTTTGTTTAAAAACAAGGGTGCACGTTATGACTGCGCAAATTACAGAGCCATAAGCTTGACCAGTTTGGCAGCAAAAGTGTATGGTAAAATTATTGAAAGGAGAATGAGGATGGCGTCCGATGGTTTACTGTGTGAGACACAAGGAGGTTTCAGGAGTGGAAGGGGATGCATGGATCAAGTGTTCTCTCTGCGCAACATTGTGGAGAAGCATCTGGCCCTAGGTCAGAGGGTTTTCTGCAGTTTTGTGGATCTGGAGAGAGCATTTGACACGGTTGTACGAAAGGAATTTTGGGACATTTTACCGGAGTATGGTATTAACGGTAAACTGCTGCAGGCTGTGCAATCCAGTTACATGGGCTGTAGAGCCTGTGTGCGGCTGGATGATGGAATGTCGCCTTAGTTTGACGTCAATATCGGCGTTAAGCAGGGCTGCGTTCTATCAGCCAGGCTGTTTATCATATATCTGGATAAATGTCTCCAAAGGTTGAATGATATGAATGTAGGAGTCCAGATGGGTGACTCGGTGGTCTCTGCTCTGCTTTATGCAGATGATGCAGTCCTGCTGGCACAGTCAGCGACTGACCTGCAGACCCTAGTCGACACAATGACAGAAGATTGTAAGAAAAGGGGTCTACGCGTGAATGTGAGCAAAACCAAAATAATGGTCTTTGAAAGAGATGAAGCCAGAACAGATGTAAGAGTAACAATAGGTAATGATGTACTGGAGTAAGTGGATGAATTTGTATATCTTGCATATGGATTTAGCCGAGATGGAAGGTACACCACTGATATAGAGCGAAGAGTGAATGCGGGAAATAGAGTGAACGGAGCGTTGGGGCAACTTCTCAGCAGCCACCACCTCAGCCAGAAGGCACGTGTAGCAATACATAACGCAGTGCTTGTCCCAACATTACTATATGGAAGCGAGAGTTGGGTATGCAGAAAAGAGTATGATAGTAAAATTAATGCGGTCGAAATGCGATCTCTGCGGAAAATCTGTGGAGTTAGGCTGACCGACCGCATTCGTAACGACGACGTAAGAGAGCGAGTAGGTATGAAAGAGAGTATTGGTGTAAAGATGCGAAAGGGAATACTCCGATGGTTCGGACATGTGGAAAGAATGCCGAACGCACGTCTGGTTAAGAAGATATACAATGCGAAAGTGGAAGGATGTAGGTACCGGGGGAGACCGAGACTCACCTACCTAGACCAGATCGGTCATGTACTGAAGGGAGGTGGAGTCAAGAGTCTCCGAAACCGGCGAGCGTGTATGAAGAGAATTATGAATGTTAAGGAAGCGAGTGAAGTATGCAAAGATAGAGTTCTCTGGCACTCTGTTCTCTCTGCCTACCCTGCAAGGGATATGGCGTGATGATATGTATGTATGTAAAATATAAGATGAGATGACGTCTCTAAAAATTTATAACAAAAATAGCAGGAGACAACATTTTTGTATTTAGCCAACTATGCGTCTGAACTGCGAGGCATGACACCTCGCAGAGCTACTGACAGCAGCCGGTCAACGTAATGCTATTTTTATTTACATCAAAAGACAAAAAAAATGTTTCGTTAATCTAGCTTCTAAAATAACCAATTTCCATATACAACTCTTTTTGCAGTAAAAAGTAGCCTATGTCCTTTGCCTATTTCAGGTTCTAGACTATCTGTGTACCAAATATATTATATATTTCTTTTTTTTCCACAGACTTTTTGTCCGTGCTCTTTTTATGTTTGATTTAATTGTTATTATATTTATATTTCAGTAGTTTTGGCGTGAAAGATCGACAGACAGACAGAGTTACTTTCGCATTTATAATATTAGTAAGGATTTATACAAGTCCTTTTGTAGAATACATTGTTAACTTAACAATATGAATATAACCATGTCTTGCATTATTTTCTTTATAATTTATAACATTGTATTCCACTTCTTCATACGTCTGGTAGCGGCTACGAATACTGCCAATTAATATTTTGCTAGAGGATATCGTAAAATACGACTAAGAGCTTTTATATCTATCTAAGCCAACCCAACTTAAAGCCATTTGGTCAGTGTTAAGTACTTACTAGGTTAGTAAAGACTGCCCGAAGGTAGATGTGAAGGTCGATGGAAAAGATCTTCGCCAATTACCCCCACTCACACTAATATGTCACATAGTACTTATAATTACACTTTTCACTATACCTAAATACACCACATACCTTCCCCTATAGTTTATTTATTGTCCATTTTATTAATTACACATTAGTCCCTAATATTACTGATATACTATAATAATTGTCTTTAGTTATATTACTCACTTCTGCATCCATTTTATAATCGCTTCCCTTCATATGTTACCACCGCCTCTTGCGGTATTCCGAGAAGGTCACGTGTGTCACTATTTGGGCCTGGAGCCACATCTGACTCTCTACGGCGTAACTGATTCACATGTCTGGTTACCATTGGACCATTTTCCATTTTTACTAAGAAGCGTACTGGGCCTTTCATTCTAATTATTTCACCTTTAACCCACTTCTCCCCTCTGGAGTAGTTCCGTAGCCACACCTTGTTTTGTATACTGAATACTCTAACTGGTACTTCTCTATTTTTCTCAATTTGACTTTCTGCTTCAGTTTTGACAGAAAATGGATGAATCATATCAAACCATGTTCTAAATCTTCGCCTGTTTAGCATCTCTGCAGGGGATTGCCCTGTAACGGTACTTGGAGCAATCCGTAAACCAAATAAGAGTCTCTGCAGTTTAACATTATTATCAACTCCAGGTAGGCTTCTTAATTTATTTTTCACTGTTTGAACTGTCCTCTCAGCCTGTCCATTTGTTGATGGACTGTAGGGTGGTGTAAAAATGTGTCTAATTCCATTACACCTCATAAAATCCCCAAATTCTTTGGATGTGAAAGCAGTGCCATTGTCTGAAACAAGCACGGCAAGCCTTGTTCTGCAAATATCTCTCTGAGAGCTGGAATTGCACATTGGCTAGATGATGATTTTACAACCTTCACCTCTGGCCACTTAGAGTATGGATCAATGACAATCAAATATATTTTCTGTCTAAATGGCCCAGCAAAATCTACATGTAAACGTTGCCAAGGATTTGATGGCGTGATCCATGAATGTGCTGTAGTTGCTGGCATACCTCTGTTTACTTGACAGTTGTCACACTTCGCAACCTGAGCTTCTATCTCATGATCCAAACCTGGCCACCAAAAATAGCTTCGTGCTATTGCTTTAGATATCACCACACCATCATGTGTTTCATGCAATGCTTCCAGCATATATTCACGCATTGGCGGCGGTATTACTACTCTACTTCCCCAAATGATACACTTATTACTAATAGATAACTCTTTTCTCTTCATCCAATAAATTTTTAAATTAGCTTCATCCACTCTTTCAGGCCATCCATGTAATATCCAGTACTTGACCTTAGATAAAACTTCATCTTCTCTTGTCTTTTTTGCAATATCTTTCGGTGAGTACTGCACTGCACTTGGTGTCTCTGACAACAATAATATAACTTCAGTTAACGGATGCCAGTCCTCTGATTCTATAGGCCATCTACTGAGTGCAAATAATGGTGGTAGGGCCCCGCTGTGGACAGTTCCCTGTCTACAGCCGCGGGCTGGTCTGTCCGGGGTAGTACCATACTCTCGCAGAAGATCGACGTCTAAGTAATGGCAATGTGCTGTTGCTCTTCGTTCGGTGAGCAAAAGAGCCGGAAGCCTAATTGGGGTGGGTTTGGGGTATGTATTGGTGGGTAGCGGCCTAGCTGTATCTTTAGTACTGCGAAGGTCCATGGGCGGCAGTGGCACTTACCATCAGGTGTGCTGCTTTCGTTTGCCACCATAAGCAATAAAAAAAAGCAAAAAAAAAAATGCATTTACTAAGAGGCAGGCGACCAGTCATGAAATTATTGTCAATAACTTTTGCAATGTGTACGATGAAAACAGACTAGATACATATTGTGTCGATTGAATGATTCCACTTCTTCATATTAAGTAGCTAATTCATATTTGTTATATATATATGCTTAACATGTTAAAATTAGAATTAAGTAAACGCACCCTTAAGCGTCCCTCCAAAATCATTGTCATCTGTCACATCCTTTTTACATGACATGTCTAATAGTCAAGTCTGTCCGGCAATATTAAAATTATAATAAGTCTTAATTGAAGTATCATTACAAACCTGGAGACACCCAACAATAGTACCATAATATATTACATGGTGCTAGAAGTGCCACTAATATAATACAATATTATTGATTTATTTGACTCTGATTATCAACGGATTGAACCCAAGACCACCCTCGATACGAGGTTAGTATTTAGTCCACAACGCCATATTTGCGATTTATTTATAACTGACTTATCCTTTTTTGTAGTTATTTACAGAGTACGGTCGGCTCGCGCTCGAAGACAGCGGGCGTACACCCTTCCAACGCCTACAGTTCCTCGTCAGAGATTGGAGCTTCCCCTACGAGGCGACATACGGGCCTGAAGGTGGACGGAAGATATTACAGAAACGGCTCAAGGTATGTTCTTGTTACTTACGGTTACAAATAGGTCGGAGGTTCATCATTTATCTTTTCACTGTCCATTACTGAACGTTGATCTTCCACATAGAACACCACAATATGCCGTCACTTAATTATTAAAGTGGATAGTACTGTAATCGCCACGATTGGCAGTCTTTCAACTTTCTTAATTTAAAAGACATCATCCCTTAAAGTAATAAGAATCCTTAAATAATAGAAAGAGGACCTTATTAATTAAATTTTACAAACAGACCCAAATATGGCACAGAAAAATTTGTGGATCAGACAATGAATTGTTTTATATGATTATATCGAGGCCATGGCACTGTACAAAAGGCTACTATGCGATCGGTGCCCTCTAAAATAGATTGCTTTTTTACGTTTATGGGAAAATATACATATGGTTTCTTGAATAGTCTTTATCAAGATATTCGACTGACTGTGAAATACTGTTTAATTCTTAAATCATGTTTAGTGAACTTCTTTATAATGGGTTTTGAAATTATGACTCTTTGGATTTGGATTACTCTTATCTATTTATCTGTATGGCGACGGCGTTAGAATATAATTCACCACACCTTTCTTCCTCATGGGTGTTGTAAAAGTCGATTAAAGGACACAATACGCGCAGCATCTATGCAAAAAAAGGAAAATTAGAAATAAAATGAAGCCATCTGAATATCGCGATATAGTACATTTTCCTCATCTTCAGGAGGTGGCTTGAGTCCAGCAGTGGGACGAATACCAGCCGTGATGAAATAACTTATATGTGTAATACTTATTACTACAACTTCGGTGATGATAGAGTTTACAAACACACTGTTGATATGTTTCCAGGTGTCAAACAACCAGCACCCCGAGCTGCAGTCCCTACGCAAGCACATAACGTCATGCTTCAGTGAAATCGCGTGCTTCCTCATGCCGCATCCGGGTATCAGGGTTGCCACCAGCCAGGAGTTCGATGGCAGACTCAAAGGTAAAACATCTACACTATTTGAATCAACATACTCCATGTAGGAACTGAGTAAGAAAAATAAAAATATCACTACTCCCTCTCTTTCCCGTGGGTGACTAAAAGATGACTTAAGAAAGCAAGCTGATAATATTACTGTAGCAGAAAGAAAACTCGTAACAAAGACATATCAAGAACTCGTTTGATAAACCTGGTATAGTAAGCCATTTGCCCTCTCATTTTGGAAGCGGCTAGAACCTAGCAATGGGGACGTTTATGGTGTTGTCCACCTTTTTTGGGGACAGGCTATGTCTGGTCATACCTCACCTAAACCGTCCTGGGCGACTCGGCGACGTAAAGAACGGATTGCAACCACATACTTGCATTGTACTACCTCTATATCGCCATTTGAGTTGCCCACTGATATCCAGTCCTCGTTGGAGAAGTCTATAGACTAACATTGGAAGTCAAAGGCTAATGACTGGATGGATGAGTCACTGCTACTAATTAAACAAGATTGATGAAAGCAATTTATCATTTAAAGTGAAATCGTTTTGTTTTCAGACATCGAAATGGAGTTCAAGTGTTCACTGCAACAGCTAGTGCCGATGTTGCTCGCGCCACAGAACCTGGTGCCGAAACTCATCAATGGGCAGAAGGTGCGCGCCAAGGACCTGGTGCAGTACTTCAAGTCATACATGAGCATATACAAGGGGAATGAGCTGCCGGAGCCTAAGAGTATGTTGGTGGTAAGTAATGAAGTACAATTTGTTGATGGTAGAGTGACTGCACAGATGTCACAGTGATCAAGATACCGATCTGCCAGTTAGTGTCGCGAGTGCGATTCCCAGACGGACACAAATAAAAAATACGGAGATTTACATTTAAAATTATGTGGTAGTTTAAGTTACATTTTATAAAAAGTAGTTTGAATCATGGATTCTAATATTTATAATGATGAACTCATCATTGACGCTGACGTAAGTTGGACATCATCTCGCCTCAAACATTATTAAGTTCAAATTTTCGTTATAATAACTGCGCTAATAGAAACAATTATCAAGAAACCGCAAAACTTCTGCAGTTGCGAAGAAGTCGAAGTGGATATCAATTGCATTATTATTAATTTCTTTAAATAAGTTTTAAAATCTTATCTATATGTTTATAATACTAGGTTACAATTATATACATAATAAATCCCTTATTAACGTCTGAAGATCTAGTAATGAATATTTGTATCGCAGGCGACAGCGGAAGCTAACAACTTGACGGCGGTTGCTGAAGCAAAGGAGCTGTACAGTCGTCTCATGGAGGAGGTGTGCGGTGGAGCTAAGCCGTATCTGCAGACGCAGCTGCTTGACGCTGAGCACGCTCGCGTACGAGACAAGGCGTTACACGCATTCCTTGCCAAACGCAAGATGGGCGGTCATGAGTTCAGCCAAGCATACTTTACTCAACTTGTACAGGTAACACATGGCAAATAAAATCACAGAATAAGAACGCAATTCGCCACTTCCTTTTTTGTCCTTAGGTATCACAGAAGACGTTAAGGGACAAAATAGGCAAATAAAATGTATGCTAGAGAAGGAAAACTTGAAATAGAACCCTAAACCAACTCGTCTGATCAGCATGGTATATCAATTTCCCTCCTGTTATGGAGGAGACTTGAGCTCAGCAGTGAGATGAAAGATGACATGAAAACTCAAAGAAAACTTTACATAAAACTCCATATCAATTCGTGTGACCACTGTGGAATAATCAAGTACCTTCTTATTGTAGACGAGGCTCAAGCCAATTATGGGGATGTATATATGTGGCTTGAAAAGAATTTTTTTTAAGACCAATTTTCTGTTGGGAAACTTATGTGATGTGATAGCCAACTCACTTGCCAAGCGTGATTATGGTATTATTTCTCATCTACGGTTGATTTATATCCGGTTAGACGTTGATGGGCTAATAGAGGGATAGATGTTAAAATGATGGTAATATTTTTCAGGATCTCGACGACCAGTTCGTCCAGTTTAGCGCTCAGAACGAGAGCAAGAACATCTTCAAGGCGGCTCGCACGCCGTCCGTGTTCTGCGCTATCGCGCTCGTGTTCTACGTTTTGAGCGGTGTGCTCGGCCTGGTGGGGCTGTATCCTCTAGCCAACTTGTGCAACTTAGCCATGGGGCTGGCTCTACTCACACTCGTGCTGTGGGCATATATTAGGTAAGTATATTCGAATACTCTTAGCTAAAGTGAAAATCAATAAAATTAATTATATTTCTAAAATTTTACCAAACCGTTATATACTTATAATCTGGTAGTCTCTCGGGCAATAAAGTAGTTGCTTTCTAAGCATGCTATGCAGCTAAAGGTTTCTCCGGGAACTTTGGCTGGGACATGAAAACACGCACTTATATCACATTAATTGCACTTCAGCACTTTCTCTGCATTACATCAAATGACAACAAAATTGTTGACACAAACCTATAAATAGTTTAATATAAAATATACATAAATTTGGCATTGGCTATGGCTAGGCTTTTGAAATAAAACTATATTTAGTGGTCACGGGAGGACAGTCCTCCCGTGACCATGATCACTGTAAAGTGTTCGAAACGTCGGGAAATTATAAATCAAATACAAACGCGATAGAATCCGTAAATGTAGTTTTATTTCAAATGTGTAATACTCGCGTAAACATTAGAAGTGTATATGGCTAGGCTATTTATCAAAATTTATTTGCAAGCGGGAAACGATTGCCGTACATATGACCTGAAACTATACCGATTGGAAATCTGTTCCAATCAGGCCAGTTTGTGGGTAATTAAAATATAATAATTAATCCATTATTATTGTGTTTCAGGTATAGCGGTGAGATGCGTGAGATCGGCGTCACTATAGACGACATAGCCAACGTCTTGTGGGAGAATGTGAGTAATTTACTAACACTTGGACCTCCATTAATGTCCAAGGCCTTACAAATAGGTGAATAATGCTGTAATCGCCAAGGTTTACAGGTGGTCGCAGTTGTAGTTATAAATTTCACAGAGGAACACCTGTTTCTCTGGTGATATTTCAGCAGCATTTTACAATACTCAAATAGAAATACATTCAAGAGTCCCCACAGTATTCCTTCTTGTTTGTTTTATAGTGTCAGTACGAAGTTTTCTCTGTATAATATATACAATAATCTCTTTTTTATATCTTTATTAATATTACTTTATATGTCATCATCATCTCAACTCATATACTTCCCACTGCTGGGCTCGAGCCTCCTCCACAGTAGGAGGGAAGTTGGTCTATTATATCTCGCTGGTCAGACATGTTGGTATAACTTTAGTTCAAGTTTTCCTTTTATTATCTGCATATGATATACCTTAGTCATCTTTTACTATAACTAAGGGCAAGAAAGATGGTGGTGAATTGTGATCTTACTCCATCGTCACACAGATATAGTCTCGTAGTACAAGAATTATTTCCTTATTGCAGTATTTAACATCAGGTGCAGGTCTAACAGTAGATGGCCTAATAATGAATGATGATGACACAAATAAAATAAAAAACCTTATGAACACATAACAGGTAATGAAGCCAACATATCAGACGTGCTTGGAGAAGGGTATGGAGCACGCGGCACACGCGGCGGCCGAGCGCGCCTTCGGACCTAGCCAGCCATCGACCCCGGCGTCTCCCGTTACCACCGCGGCCCCAACGTTCACGCACAACGGCAAGCACAAACACTTGTGACCCCGCCCCATGGCAGGACACAATAAGCTCATATCAAAGCAACGCGGTGAGGGATGATCGTGTACATAATTATTAACTTAGACTTATGTAGCTTAACTGATTGTCTATACGAGTCCGGACCGCCGTCTGGCCACTAAACAACGTGCAACATGTTGATATGTCATCCTAACTTGTGTATGGACGTATAATAAAACACTCTTTATACAAATATTGTACAGTCCAATAAACAGTCTTCTATACAAATCTAAAAGAAATAGATTCAATAGTTAGATCGTCAAAGACGTTTAGGAGTTCAGTCACATACATATATACAAAAAAATAAATAATAATTATTCTTCTTGCCATCTCGTGTCCACTATCGGACATAAGCTGCCCGAAAAGCCACGTATAGCACGTATTGACCATGTTAGTTGGTGCTGTAAGCGTACGAAGGGAATGCCCCCAATAGGAAAGTAATAGCATTGTAAGTGGAGTGGTAACTTATTGTATTTTTAATCTGTCACCAAATTTGTTCACTCG
Organism: Lymantria monacha; assembly: GCA_905163515.2. Lineage (NCBI taxonomy): Eukaryota > Metazoa > Arthropoda > Insecta > Lepidoptera > Erebidae > Lymantria > Lymantria monacha. The sequence goes on from LR991100.1 coordinate 27,722,480, forward strand.
TCACCACAATGTTCGGTATAAGCCTACTTAATGAAAAGAAATTTGGTTTAATATCTAACATTAATATTGATTTACATTTCTAGGTTATCCTTCATCATGCATCAATGTCATCTGCTAACGTAAATCATCTCCAAATGACAAATATCACGTATATAATATTTTTATTTATTTATTTATAGAGATACTACCTAGCTAACCCAAGAGACGATTTTCTGTATTAATAAAAAAAATCGTGAAATTTTAATTGTTGATTGAAGAGATGGTAGAGAGATAAAGTAACAAAATCTCGTGCTGATGTCGTGCCGTGTATTCAATCCCTCAGTTTTGTCCTTAAATTTAAAACAATATTTAGACTAATGTCTTGTAGCCAGACATGAGACGATTATATAGGATATGAAGGAAACAGATATTGGTTGATATGTTCGAAGTCACAAATAAACATACATACTAATTACAGAACTTAATATTTAAATTTTTATGCCTTTATAATAGTTTCACTCACCTGTAATTTACGGATTCAAACCTGTTACTAGAAATAGTGCGTTGTTAACGTCCATACACAAGTTTATAGTCTATCTAATCTAAGAAGTGCACTTTGACAGCTGTCAGATTAAGTTGTCTAGGTATGTGAACCAAATAACCGCTATCGAAAATATCCGATTTTAATGAGAAATCGATATTAATTCTTTGTAATTAATAATGGGTTTATTTTTCATTTTTCAAAAAGGAGATGAAATATTAAGTGCTAAATTAATACTAAACAAATTTAATTATTGCATCATAAAATCTATTCATTATATTTAGTAGGATTAGGTTAAGTAAAAACAAAAACTAGATTTGAAAATACCTATTTATTATTTATTACTTGAATTATCATCGTCGCAAACATTAATAATTATTTCCTTATCAATAAAATTGTCGAAACGTACATTTCTGTCAAAATCTCTATTCGATTAAATATATTAATCTAATATTTTTACCGATTATTTAGATATTCGTGAATTGGAAGTTGTCAAGCACTACTGTTTAGAACGTTATGACGTGATATTGTAAGATCGTTAATAATAATTACAATTTACCATGTTATTTTAATTTTAAATTAGTTTTACGAGTTTCTACATTACATTATTGTACGAGAAATTCACCCGCAACGTTAATTATGTAAATAACTTAATAGTTCTTTAAAATTTCAGATTTATTGTTTGCAATTATGTGTATACGTTTTTTTTTTTTTTTTTTATTTTTTTTTATGTAAATGGCGTTCACAAGATTTCGCCAATGACTCAATTTAGATTGACAGTTATAGGAGTTAGGAAGAACTTTAAGTAGATTCACGATGTGTATACGTTTGATCAAGGTTATTGTGTATTAAAACATGCAAAACGTCAAAATGTACTTCTTAGATTAGATGAACTATAGTCTTCTTCATAATCTGGCCTGCCGAGTGCCAAAGAACCTATCGGCTGGACTCTAGTCAGTATTTCGATAAAGAGAGATGTATATCAGGACATTTTTCATTTGTTGGGTACTCGAGACCCGAATGTGAATATTAAGGTTAAGAGAATGGTACCTTAGTTCTTTGTAAACCGATTTTTTTATATATAAAATAATAAAGGAAAGAAGTTTGGCTATTATTGTTGGTAATATAACGGTGTTATATCAGTTATTTAATAGGGCTTAAAGATGTTAGTAACTTTTAAAATTATGAGCACATATAGGCGTGTGAACTATTCATATAAGTTTTTGCGGGAATATGGAAATATCATGTCGCCATTTTGAATGATGAAACGAATATAGCGCTCGTTTAGTGTTTCGTAATGTTATATTAAATAATTTTACTGATTTTTTTATGTAATAAAAAAGACCTGACTTACTCGTGGGCAGTGACTATGAATACGCTACTTAATATTAAGAAATTAAATAATTTATGTAGCAAAATGTTTAAGACTTGGCTATCTGTATGTGCTGAACGGACTATCTATATTTATCCCTTTGCCTGTGCAAACGGGTAAACAACAAAAAAAATAACTATAGATATGTTCTCACGGATTTTACCAGATGGAGTGCCGCAAACAGTTGGCGCCAATTTTCGTAGTCTTGTGGTGTAATTATAATGTATATCTATATTATTACTGTTATAAAGCTAAACAGTCTGTCTGTCTGTCTGTATGCTCTAATATCTTAAATTACTTACCACTCAGAATTGAAATCAAAATATGGTATAGAGCCTATTATTCGGTAAAAGTTATTAGTTATCAAACACAACGTTGCAATTAATAGAACCCTAGCAGTGATCATAAATGTTAGCAAATTAGGAGAATATTAATGACGTCGTGATATTTTTAGCCTATTATCATAACAACTATTACAATAACTAATTCATATTAAAATGTCATTGATATATTATTAATGTATCCGGCAACACTATAGTCAGCTACCTGATTTCATTCGCTGATATTTATATATATATATATATATATATTATAAGAATGATTAGAAATAGTGACTACGTTGCAATGTTAATAAAGGTATTATTACATCTATAACTGTAACATAGCGATGGTATAATCTATACAGTTTGTTATAGTATCTAATTAATATACACGCCAAAGAATCAATTGAGTTTAATGAATTTTAAAATAAATACTTATTTTTCGTCATTACCATGCTGCTTTATTTAATATATGTATAGTAGATACATCTTAGAGATATATTTTGTTGGTTAAATATTGTGAAAGCGTTCTATCGTAACACGTATTTGTGACATATCAAAATAAATTCATCGTTATATTACCAACAAATTGAATTTTAATTTTGGGAATTTCTTAATTTCAAATTGCGATATTTGTAATTTTGTATTTGAAATAGTCGACTTATCCCGTCTTATTGCGGGTTAACAGTACAAATTTTTATCCTCTATTTCAACTCAATTTTTTAGGGTTTGATTAATCCTACATCCTTTGCCAGCTTCATAAAATATGTAAAAAAAAAGAATTAGTAGACGTTTAGACTGTACACAGATAGGTTCTCCTTTTTAAATGTATAAAAGATTCTTCCATTTTAAAATAAATATGTAGATTGATATATTTAACTCAATTATTTTTGTATGGTTGAAGCCACCTTCGGGTTTTATCCCCAGATATTCCCTCTAAGGGATGATCTGCCCAGACGCAATAGTTGTTCCGCTACGTCTGGGCATTCCCAACTAGATCGTTATTTTAAATTATCCTTGCAATATTTTTTTTTTAACGAATTGACGATACGATTATCTAGAATATGTTTTAGTTATTCGTAAGAACACTGTATAAAAAATACGGTATGTTTATAACGAAAGTGAAAGAAATTTTTGTTTAGTAACCTTCATAGAATGTAAAGAAAATAGCACATTGATAATATTGACAAGACCTTATGCAATCAATCCAGATTTATTGAGATTTTAATAAAAAGTCACTTATATATTTCGTTCGAGAATTTTCTAAACATTATTTTCTAATACTATAGGCGTTTTTCAACGCACAGCGCTTACGAATGGTAAAATTATCCCAATATATGAAAAATAAATTGTGTTATAATTATTTTTATTTAGAAAAAGTTCGATGTTGAAGCGGATTCGTTACGATAAAGTGGGAAATAATACGGAAAAATATTTGTCAGACGAGTAATTAATTGATTATTTTTAAAGTATACAAAGAGCTTATTATTGTGTTTGTGAAGTACCCAGCGACAAGAATTTGTGCTCAAGCAAATCTTGTATATTATTATTAAAGGATTGGGACACTTTATCGTAATGTATGCGCGAAATTTAGATACAGGTTTTTTTATATACTAAAGTTAACATAACAACTTTGGAATTATAGACTTATCACTAATTATTAATATAATCTCTAATAACGCATAGAGAAATTAATTGAGCAGGATATTAATTTCATAAATTAATACGATTTATTTTTACATTAAAGTTTAATATCTGTAAAAAAATATTAAAGTATGATTCTCTATGGCATTGTTTTAATTGCTTTTTTTATGTGGGTTTCTATAATTCTTTAATTGCGAAATACGTAATAGAATAGCAATAATATAAAAAATAAATAACTAAATATCAAAAAATATTTTTTTAACTATGTAGGTAACTGTAGATTTTAATTTTGCACAGTTTTCGATTATTTGCCAACTATCTTTTGGGCTAAAAAATATTCACGTTAAGTTACAAAGTGGTTTAGTTATACGCATTGTCAATCAAAACTGTCTCATTGTTGAGGACTTAGAATTCATTCTCTCTTACCTCGCCGCTTCAATGTAGACAAAAAGTCTTATTAAATCATGTACTTAAAAATATTGGTAAATCCATTATTTTATTAAAACCATTCAAATCAGTTTATTTTTATTTATTAAAAATTGAAATTATGCATCAAATTTATATGTGTATGTTTATTTTTGCATTTTTTTTATTGTATATATTTTTTAATAAAACTGTGTTCATAAATTTTGTCTGTTGCTCAAAATAAGGGATCCGTTCTTTTTTTAAATAAGTTAGGGTACGTGCAGACGAGCAATTTTAGTAATCGGTGTGTTAAGTTGCCAAGCTGATTTTTCTTTTGGTTTTAAAGTTCTTATGATTAGAGGTGATTTTGTTGCTGCTATGTCCCTAGTGTAGGAAATAACGTCTGAAGTTAGCAATTGTGGATCTTTTTTATTATTTCGCGCCAAATATTTAGTATGCCGATTCCAATTATTACTCACTTCTACATACTGCATTAATAAATTAGTTATTTAACGTGCCAAGTAAACGTCAAATTTAAATATTAAAAACAATGTTAAATGTTTATGCTTTGACTCATAGGACGAACGATAAACATCGTGTGTGTGACACACAGTGTCAATCAATCCTTGATCTTATATATAACATAAAATACTTTAGGTGTTACTTAATAGCTAAGTAAATGCCACTGTTTTAATGTAATTTTAAAGGCTAGCTGTTTTTTAAAATATTATATTACTTACTGAAGAAAAATAAAATAAATAAAAGAGAAGGAAAACTCGAAATGAATGTGAGCAAAACCAAAATAATGGTCTTTGAAAGAAATGAAGCCAGAACAGATGTAAGAGTAAAAATAGGTAATGATGTACTAGAGCAAGTGGATGAATTTGTATATCTTGGATGTGGTTTTAGCCGAGATGGAAGGTATACCACTGATATAGAGCGAAGAGTGAATGCGGGAAATAGAGTGAACGGAGCGTTGGGACAACTTCTCGGTAGCCACCACCTCAGCCAGAAGGCACGTGTAGCAATACATAACGCAGTGCTTGTCCCAACATTACTATATGGAAGCGAGAGTTGTGTATGCAGAAAAGAGCATGAAAGCCAAATTATTGCGGTCGAAATGCGATCTCTACGGAAAATCTGTGGAGTTAGGCTGACCGACCGCATTCGCAACGACGACGTAAGAGAGCGACAGAGAGAGACTCTAGGTATGAAAGAGAGTATTGGTGTAAAGATGCGAAAGCGAATGCTCCGATGGTTCGGACATGTGGAAAGAATGCCGAACGAACGTCTGGTTAAGATATACAATGCGAAAGTGGAAGGATGTAGGTACCGGGGGAGACCGAGACTAACCTACCTAGACCAGATTGGTCACGTACTGAAAGAAGGTGGAGTCAAGAGTCTCCGAAACCGGCGAGCGTGTATGAAGAGAATTATGAATGTTGAGGAAGCGAGTGAAGTATGCAAGGATAGAGTTCTCAGGCACTTTGTTCTCTGTGCCTACCCTGCAAGGGATATGGCGTGATGATATGTATGTATGTATGTGAAAACTCGAAATATAAACCTTATATCAACTATTCTAGTATAGTGGATCAATATTCCTCTTATTGTGGAGAAGGATCGAGTCCAGCAGTAGGGCGTATATCACCTGAGATGATGATGATGTCTGCTATGTATTAACTAACAAGAACGAAGCTGGGGTTATGTCCCGATAAAATCACGTCTGTGTATAGACATATCATACTAGCCCTTTTAAAAATCCTAATTGCTAACTTTGACGTCATAGTTGTGTTTTTTTTTATTATTATATCAAATGTAAATAAAACGTTTAGTAGAAAAAAAATAGTAATACAATTGTCTATTGAATTTTTTTTTTTATTATTAATAATATTTAGTATATGTGCCAATCTAAATTCATTGTAAATGGATGTTGTTTGTTTGTTTATGGCATGGGGATAATAAATATGTATTCGTTGGTATTAGATAGTTTATTTTGTTGTTTAACGAACCTTGTATATTGATTGTGTGTAGCTGTCCGGTGATGGGCAGACTCGCGTGTAAATACTTGTTTTAATACAATAAAGTTGACTAAAAATATGTATTTTTGTATTATTTAAATGTCATGGTATTATTTCCTTAAAAAGTCTGTACTAAGAAAATAATCTGTTTTACAGAGGACTACAAACTTTAGGGATACAAATTACACTGAGTCTGTACTCGGAACAGTTTGTGGTTCTATGAAAGTATTGTCCTGCGTAGGAATCGAACTGTGACACCCAGCATGGCAGGTTTGGCATCTTAAGGATTTAATTTTGTCTCGGTAGACTGCAATGTGTGTCACTAATTTGTTGGCAAATGGCAGAAATGTGTAAAAGAAGGCCGGGGTATTAGATTTGTCAATACAGCCATATTCACGCAATCCCTCAATATGGGGAGTGTTGCCGCTACATAGAATACCTGAAAAGATAATCGTGGCAATCTGCAAAAAAAAAAAACACCAGTCTAACTCTGGATTTGAGACAAAGATCTTAATAGCTTGGTACTACTGTGTCATGCAACTGTATATAAAAAGTATAATAAAACAAATGTTCAATAAAATTAGTATAATTATTATATTGGAGGTACAAAAATCACAATATTAATGATAAAAAAAAATATGATATATAATATAATTATACTATTTAAATATTTCGTTCTCGTTCCTTGATTGAGTAAGAATATTCATCACCTCGTTTTTCCCCCGTGTTGTAAAAGACGATCGAGTGATATAATATGCATAGTGTAAGAAATGGAAAATTTGAATTAATATGAGTAACGGATTTAGGCTTAAGCCCCGGACCTAGAGCGTCAATTTTTAGTGGCGCCAAAATTTTGACAGTAGTGAAAATTTTAAATCTATTTTTTTATTAATTTTAAGAGATTTTTGCTTCCTTTTTTTACAATCTTAAAATAACAAAATTTAAAAGGTAACTTTTTTAAATTACTGAAATTTAGCATTTAATATGCTTAATTATTTATAAAACCCGATTACGACGCGAAAAATAATCGGGTTTTATAAAAGGTAACTTTTTTACGACCTTGTATATACATAATATACAAGGTCGTTATATTCGAATATCAAACCTAAATTCATCACTGATGATAACCCTACACCAACCCATCTAAACCACGTTTTATAAATAGGTAAATTTCCCTCCTAATGTGGAGGACTCCCGAGCCCAGCAGTGGGACGTAAATGAGCCGAGTTGACAATGTAATATGTGATGGTTAATTAGTTTTAAATAATTACGTTACGTACGGTTCCGTATTCTACGATGCTAGAGATAGCTGTGTGGTAGCGGCTGCGAATACTACCAACCCTTACTTTGCTCGTGGATGTCGTAAAAGACGACTAAGAGTCTTATAACGACCTGGGCCAACTCCATCTGATGCCGTTTGTTCAACAATTACATTCCCAAGGAGGGTTGACGCCTGGTAAGCGGCCGGTCGTAAAACGATTGCCAATAATTTTTACAATATGTACTATGAAAGAAAGTACCTACATATTGTATCGACCCCAAGTAATTAGGATAAGAGTAGGAGAATGATGAATCTACGATGCTAGAGATGCTATTATTAAACCTCCAGTGTCAGAAAATCCGTCTGTCTGTTAGTGTATCTTATTATCCATAATGGCTATATAATTTCACAAGTGCGTGTATATTTGGGTGATCGGTTCGAGGATTAACCCCGACATAGTAGGGAGGTCGACTGCACCACGACACTGGCATTTACTGGCAAAACGTCAACGGAGATATATATACCCGATGGGGAATCCGTTGATAGGCTATCAAAGTCATCAGTGGCCTATTCAATTGGTGATGACTAGATCATAGGCTGTTAAAAACAGAGGTGGTATGTTTATTGTCGCTCTAATAGTTAATATTAGGAATAAAGCAAAGTTGAATAATAAGAAGGTGTCCACAATAGAAACGGTTTTTATGACTTCATTTAACTCTGGACGGTCCTTTGCATTTTTTTTTACGAGAAATGCAGATGCTATACATCTATACAGTGTTGCAAAGTGTAATAATAATACCCACCTACCCATATTATGTGTCTAACTATTGAAAATTATGTTCTACGTTTGGCTGGATTTGTTGACCTTTATTTCCTCAATACATATAGATTAATTGTATTAAAATATAATGCGAAAGAAATATTTTAATGAGATTGTAAGTGCCGCGAAAATTGGCACTTATTTCTCAATTGTAATTAGTATTAGGTACTAACTAGGTATACTATCAAAATAGCAGTAAATAGACTAAGATTATTTAATTGATTTTTTTACAGATTAAAATTAGTTTGTTTACTAGAGATGACAGTTCATAGTACAGATACATAGTCTTTAATTATTGGAAGGACTAAAGGATTGGAATGTATCTACGAGACAAAATTAGGACTAAGGAAATATGTAAAAATAAGGGGCTAAAATTTACATAGTGCCAAGGACTAGTACGTTGAAGTTGTAACGAACAGGCCACATTTTCTACGGCTCTGGAATGGCGACTTCGATTGGGAAAATGCAATGTGAGACGTGCTCGTCAGGGATCGTGAAAATGCAATGTGAGACGTGCTCGTCAGGGATCGTGAAAATGCAATGTGAGACGTGCTCGTCAGGGAGCGTGAAAATGCAATGTGAGACGTGCTCGTCAGGTATCGTGAAAATACAATGTGAGACGTGCTCGTCAGGGATCGTGAAAATGCAATGTGAGACGTGGTCGTCAGGGATCGTGAAAATGCAATGTGAGACGTGCTCGTCAGGGATCGTGAAAATGCAATGTGAGACGTGCTCGTCAGGGATCGTGAAAATGCAATGTGAGACGTGGTCGTCAGGGATCGTGAAAATGCAATGTGAGACGTGCTCGTCAGGGATCGTGAAAATGCAATGTGAGACGTGCTCGTCAGGGATCGTGAAAATCGCAAGGAATCGTTAGATGGCGATAGAAGAAGACCATATGTGCTAATATTTGAAGGAAGAATAAAATTTTGAGTAATAAAGAGACGCTTGCATAGTATTTATACAAAATTCTAGATTTTGATTTTCAAATATAATTTACATACCTATCGTGTTGTAGGTTAAAAAATATTAGACCAATATCCATCCCTACTTTACACCCTCAGGGCGAAATGTATTCTCTAACAGGTTCATTTTTATGAATAATGCTTATTAGTAAGTTTCTAAATTACAAAAGACGTTGGATGAGTACTTATTTGTGCTAAGTTTTAACTCAATAAGAAATGAGAATTACCACAAAATTTATCTCTCCTATTTTACACCCCTCAAGGATGAAAACTGACAAATGCTGAAACACGTATTGTTTTTTTTTTTTTTTTTTTTTTTTTTTATTGTCTACGGTGACAAACGAGCAAACAGCACACCTGATGGTAAGTAATGCTGTTGCACATGGACCCAGCAACACCAGGGGTACAGCCAGGCCGCTGCCTACCGTGAAGGAAGAGCTCTTCTTAAACCTCGTTTGAAGAAGGACATGTCATAGCGCTCGGGAAACACGGCAGCAGGTAGTTCATTCCAGATCTTGCATGTACGTGGGAGAAATGATCGCTGAAAACGTACGGTCGAGGACCATATCGTTTCCAGGTGAAATGAATGAACCCTGCTACGGTGTCGAGTGGTACGGTGGTAAAATGGTGACGGTGGTACCAAGTCAAACAGTTCCTCAGAGCACTCCCCGTGAAAGAGCCGGTAGAGTACACAGAGTGACCCAAAGTCTCTCCGCCGCTCCAGCGACTCTAGTCTGTCCGTGAGATTGGGATCACCGACGATTCGAACTGCCCGCCTTTGTAGGGAGTCAAGTGGGTCTAGCTGATATTTAGGCGCGCCTGCCCAGAGATGAGAGCAGTACTCCATGTGAGGACGAACTTGTGCTTTATATAGCACAAGACGTTGACTCGGCGTGAAGTACCGCCTGGCCCTGCTCAGCACGCCCAACTTTTTGCTTGCCAATTTGGCTTTGTCCTCCAAATGACTCCCAAACTGGACTTTGTTCGATAGCTCGACGCCGAGGATCCCAATACTCTCGGAGATTTGGAGAGTTACTCCTTGGAACTGAGGCGCCATGATAAAAGGGTCCTTCTTCGCAGTGAACGCGCAAACTTGTGTCTTAGTGGGGTTGAACTGGACTAAATTCCGTTCACCCCATTTTGAGACCCGCCCTAGAGAGCGCTCGACTTCAGACACAAGTTGAGCCCGTCTTTCCTGTAACATACTCCGAGGGACATTCTGATGCTCGGTGTATCGCTCGTCACCCGTGCTGTCATCCGCATAGCAACGAATACTCTCTATGGAGAGCATGTCATTGATATGCAGAATAAACAACGTCGGGGAGAGCACCGAGCCTTGTGGTACACCAGCATTAATGGGCATGGTCTCGGAGCAGGAGCCATCGACGACTACTTTTATGCTCCGACCATCCAAAAAACTGGTGATCCAATTACAGAGTCCCTCGGGGATTCCATATGATGGTAGCTTCGATAGAAGGGCCCTGTGCCAAACCCTGTCGAACGCCTTCGCGATATCTAGGCCGAACGCTAACGCCTCACCCCTGCCCTCCAAGGCCTCTGCCCAACGGTGTGTGAGGTACACAAGAAGATCACCAGCCGACCGGCCATGACGAAACCCATATTGGCGGTCACTGATCAGCTGATGATCCTCAAGGTACTGCAGAAGCTGATGGTTGATTATTTTCTCCATTATCTTGGAGAGCAAGGATGTAATCGCAATCGGCCTGTAATTCGAAGGGTCCGACCGATTTATTTTTACTGATGCGGTATCTGTGCTTAAATTGTCGACAAGGATGAAGCTTTTTTCTTCTCATACAAATTTTGTCACTGCATTGAACCCTCGTTAGCCAATACGTCACAAAAAGAAACTGCTGTCTAAATTCTAGGTTTCTATTTTCAGTAGTATTTACTCGGCGTTGATTAGTCAGTTAATTAGTTTCTTTATATAGATATATTCACATTAATTCTAGCGTTATATAAATAACGTCTCTCACTTTGGCACACCCAATTATGTCCACTTAAATATTAAGTACAATATACACTTGTGTCTATAACGTGATACACTAGGAGTCCTTTTTGTTGTCGATGTAAGTGGCTGATGTCGTGGCTGTGCTGTGCCCCTGTGTGATCACTGAGTCGAATGCTTGATGATGTACCTGAAAAAAACAATCAGTTTCTGTTAATGATAAAGCTATTACTTCTAATGTATAGTGTACTAATTACTAGTTTCTGCACGCGGCTTCGCATGAGTAAAAAGTAAATTTTTCGAAGTTGAAGTATTATCTCAAAAGAACATATTACCGGGTTAAAAAATATCCTAGGTAATGGTCTATCTGAGTGCAAATTTTCAGCGGAATCTGTTTAACGGTTTACGCATGATTGAGTAATAAAATTCAAACATCTTCACAAACTTACATATCTATGATATTATTAGGATTATCTATGGTTGGGTAACATTACTGGCACTTTTCTACAACCGTCTACAGCCATAAATGTCGGCTCGTCTAGGTACCCGATCTTTGTCTTCGGTGGCATTTTAAAAGTCACCCTGAACTACGGCAATATTCCTTCTATTATGAGAGATTTTACAAACATGCAATAAACGTACACAAATTAAAATCATCCCCAGAACAACAATATGGTAATCTTTCGTGGGCATCGATTCCGCGATATTTGGTGTGGTAGGTAGCGAGAGAGTCGGAGGCATAATTGGCCTCGTTCCATGCCCTCCAATCCTGCTTCTTTCTTAATTTCACATTTAAGGCGCTGTCATGTTCACTCATTAATGAACGCTTTTTTTTTTTTTTTGTTTTGTTTTTTTTTTTTGCGGTGGGCCATGGACGTCGCACCCCACCAAGTCGGTCCGGGGTGACGGAAGAGGCGGCGCGCAACCCCATTGACCCACCCTGCAAGCACCTCTTCTTCGCCGTGCGAGCGGGCCACCGGTACCCGATTTTTGTTTTCGGTGGCCTCATTAATGAACGCTAATCAAAATTAATTTATACATTGTGATAATAAAGTGAGCTTACTTTAATCACCTGATGGTACGAAATTTAACTGTAAAAAAAAAATAGTAATGCTGCTATAAGAGCTGATGATATATCCCCTAAAACTCGTACTGAAAAGGCCACTATACTGAATACATTTACTATACTGAAAACTAATGTTTTTATTCCGATAATGAATATATAATCAATCCGTGTGGTGACGGAGTAAGAATACAATTCACCTCACTCGTGGGTGATCGTAAGAGACGACTAAGGGATATAAAATGCATATAACATCTATGCAAGAGAAGGAAAACTATTAGTGTAAAGATGCGAAAGGGAATGCTCCGATGGTTCGGACATGTGGAAAGAATGCCGACCGAACGTCTGGTTAAGAAGATATACAATACGAAAGTGGAAGGATGTAGGTACCGAGGGAGACCGAGACTAACCTACCTAGACCAGATTGGTCATGTACTGAAGGAAGGTGGAGTCAAGAGTCTCCGAAATCGGCGACCGTGTATGAAGAGAATTATGAATGTTGAGGAAGCGAGTAAAGTATGCAAGGATAAAGGTCTGTTCTCTCTGCCTACCCTGCAAGGGATATGGCGTGATGATATGTATGTATGTATGTAGAAGGAAAACTCGAAGCTAAACCCTATACCAACACGTCTGACCAGCATGGTATAGTAGATTAATTTTTGTTCCCATTACGCCTGAGGCTCGGCCCAACGGTGAAGCATATATGAGCTGAGATGATGATAAATATAACACAAAGATTTGATTAATCAAAGACTTGTAATTAGTGTAAAATTAATACGTACGTAGGAGCGTATTTTGCTGGCAACCTCGTCCAGTTGCATCCCAATCTCTCTCATATTGCCTGTCATTCTGAAACATAAGCAAATAAAATGTGTATTAAACTCAGGAATGTGCCACCATAGAGGTAATATGGCGCACAACGGCGTCAAATTAAATTTAAACATTTTTTAAAAGTGTTACACAAAAATAACGATTATAGTAGTGGTAGGTTGCCACTCTGTTGACAGCTTTCTGTCTACAGCCGCGGGCCGGTCCGTCCGGGGTAGTACCGCACTGAGCAGTGGCATGGTGCTGTTGTGCAGCATTCAGTGAGCGAGAGAACCGGTAGCCCAACTTTCTGGGTGGGTTTGGGGTTTTCATTGGTAGGCAACAGTCTAGCTGTAATCTTGGTATTGCAAAGGTCCATGGACGACAGCGACAGTAACACTTACGCTCAGGTGTGCTGAATGCTCGTTTGCCGCTATAAGCTTTAAAAAAATATTTATCATTATCTGTGGTAAACTTTTACTATCTTGATACTCTTCAATAAATATCGAATAATAGTTTTTGTCTGAGTACTAGCTAAATATTTATCTCAAATAAAATATATACAAGAGCCAACATATCTGAAATTATAATTCTCCAATAAATAACTTCTTTAAATTTTAATGATCGTCAAATTATTGTTTATTTTTTTAAATCATATAAAAAGTTACGAAGGCTAACAGAAACAAAAACGTAATGAACTTTTTTTTAAAAAAGACAATAACTCAGCACTAAGGAAATAATCCTTGTATTGCAGGGGATTTTACATATAATTAACGGATAGGAATTACACCCAGATTTAAAGCAACAATTTGTTAATCGCATAGTCTTGCGCCGGATGAACCACTTATGATAAGAATCATTTACTGGTGGCCGATTAAGAGGTACGTGTGCGATGTAGTATTGAGTTCCGCACAGTCCCATCTATAATACACCCCATAGCCTTCCGCTCCAAAAGAAAAAGTATAGGGTTGAGGTTTTTATCAAAAAATATATATACATAATAATATATTTACCTGGTATATCCCCAAACAGCAAGCATACCAGCAGCTGCGATGGTTACAGCCTGTCCACCCGCCACTATGGTCTGTAGCCCCAGGGTAGCACCGATTACGCCGACCAGGTAACCAATTATCATCATTGTGAGGAACACGATCGGAGTGCCGAGGATACGGTATACGTTCTTCCCTTCATTATGAGCAGCCAGTTGGGTGTATATTTCTTCCAGCTCCTGGATTAGCAACAGAACCTTGGCGATGAAGGTCACAGTTAAGGAAGAAAGATATATTTAATAAGTTTTTATGTTAACGGCCATGAACAAGATGCACGTACTTCTTGCATTGTCAGGCGTTTCTTTACTTGCGGGTAACGCGAACTATATAGTTTGATAGTTAGTTAATTTTGTGCGGACGACTACAAGCTCAACTCTTAGCAGTTGCTAGGCCTCTAGCAAGAGTTGAGCTTTGTTCTTTAGTATAAAACCCTAATATAAATCGTTAACCATAAGCTTTCTACGTTTTTATAATGTTCGTATGTGACACTAAATTAAAGCTTTGGTCCTTCGAGCCGGATGTGAACCGCCCAAAAGCGAGGTAACTTTTAATATTTTATCATATTTGTATATATAGATACATAGCATAAATGAGATAAAAAGAAGTATGGCTATCACAAGAGCAGCAATGATTAAGATGAAGAAAATATGGAAGAACTCAAATATCATGAAGGCCGCAAAGACCAAGTACGTACCGATCCTTATCTTCCACATATTTCTATATGCTGCTGAAATGGACGTTACGGGAAGTAGAAAGAACGAAGACAGATGCTCTAGCGATGTGGTGTTAGAGAAAAAGGCTTGGAATATCGTGGACCGAATTACGAATTAAGCAGTGTCGTTTTTCTGTAGTACAGTCTCGCATACTATCTTTTTTCGGATATGTTTCCAGACCTGATAGGCAGTCCATAGAACGCCTGGTTGTCCAAGGCAAGATAGCAGGCACTAGGCCGCATGCGAGGGCACCCATGCGATGGACCAACCAGATTTTATCTGCAGTGAGTGGTCCTTTAAATGATTATATTAGTATGACCTCGAACAGAAAAGCTTGGCAAAATATCGTGAATCGACAAAGCGAATACATTTGCCCCATCCCATTATGATGATGATGATATGTTCTGCCAACAACGAACCCACTAAGAAGAAGAATCATATTTTTAGATCTCATTCAATAACATAATAATATATATAAAGCTGAATGACATAATGGTCATTCAGTTTTTCTAATGCCGTCTAGTTTTCTCACTCTTTACTGCACAAAACTTCGTTTCTCTACTCACAAAATAACACAAATTGCCTCACATTGCCTGTTCTTTATAAAGTGCGTTTTTCCAACCGGCTTTTTACGCACACAGTGTATCTTTATTCTGCCTTTATTTTTGAGAGAATTTAGTATAACAGGCCATGTAGATCAAACGGGTTTAAAATAGGTTAGTATACCATTTTATTTCGAGTTTTTCCATCTCTTGTAGTAATGTTAAGAAAAACCTTTAATCATCTTTTATTATTTTCACAGCAAAGCAAAGGACAATGGACTATATACTTAATCGGTAATCACACGGAAAATATAATAGTATTAATAATAGTAATTCACGGATAGAAACGGCATAGGTGCGATGCACAGGGAGAAATTTAGTAATGAAATTTAGCTTCTGACATAAAAAAAATATTATAATTGTGAAGAAAAAATAACTATTTAGGCAATAAATAAGAAGGTATATAGTTACGATAAGCGCAGCACTAGAGAACATGTTAGAAGATGTGGATATAAGATTTCATAGTTAAATTACCTTGACTAGTTCATTTCTAAAGTGTTCAGACATCTCTTCGCCGCCCATCTTCTTTTTACTATCGAAAGCGTGTAGCGCCTTGTTGGTGATCTTCCAGTTCTCTTCTTCGAGCCTGGCCGGCTGGATATACGGTTTAGAACCTCCGCAGAGCTCCTCCATCAGCGTTTTATATACATCGCTGGCGTCTGACATGGCTGACCTATTGTTAGCTTCAGCTGTCGCCTGATAATTTAGCAAAATATTTTGAGTAAATTGTAATTGTTGGAGTAGATTTAGCTACAAAGCTTTCTATACCAATTCATCCACCAGAGTGATGACGTGCACTGTTGAACGTAGAGCCGCCTCAAGAGGTAAATATTGCTATAAGCCACGCATAGCAGGCGGGTTGGAGATCGCAATTGGTGTTGCAAGTTTCCATCGGAGTGCCTGTCTTTTAACCTGGTGATCCTTCATATGGTTTCTGTAACTCATGTCACCACATGGAGAATACTTATAATCTCACCTCAGCTCATACTCCACTTTTGGTTACTCACGTTTTTGCACAATAGGAGGGAAATTGATCCATTGAACCACGCTGGATGTGGTTAGTATAGTTTTATTTGCAGTTTACCTTATTTTGTATAGATGTTATATGCATATTATATGCCTTGGCTGCCTTTTACGACATCTACGACCAAAATAGAGGGTGCTGAGTTTGTTACTTACTCCCTTTTTTTTTAAGAAAACCTATATTATGATTTTTTTCCAGGTATAACTTTATTTTATTATAAAGACAACACACAGCCCTCAGGTCATCTTTATATTGCGAGGGACTTTAGAAACATTCAATTTAACCGATACAAATTACACCCAGACTCAGAACAACAATTAGTGGCTCATATTGTCATACTTTGGAATCGAACCCAACGCGGTACGATTCCAAAGTTGTTCGTTGGGTGTCTTAACAACCACGCGACTTGCACAGAAAATTTATTTCTTTTTCTACTAATTATAAGGAAAATTATTTTTTCTGCCCAACAGTTATGCAGCTAACGCACTAACCTGTAAAATAGTGGTGGGTTTTGGCAATTCCTCACTGTTGAAAATGTCGATGTAACTCTTGAAGTAATTGAGCAAGTCTCTGGCCTTGACTTTCTGACCGTCTATGACTTTCGGTACAAGGTTCTTCCTCGCCAGCAACATAGGTATCAATTCTTTCAAACTTTCTTTAAATTCTGGTTGTATATCTGTAATAAAGTAAATAGTTTTTTCTCTTCATTTATGTTAAACATTGATATCGTATTTATTTGTACGCTTACCATTGTCCTAGTGTTCCCTTAGCTAATTTTCACGATTCCTATTGGGGCAAATAAAGCGCGTAAAGTTGTTTGTAATTCTTCTGTACGTGTGTTTCTAACTAAACTCATCTTTTGCTGGACCAGTTTTGATGATATTTTCCGTGTGTGATCAAGTAGATTTAAGAATGATTTAGACTATTAGATTGCGCCATGACGGATATTATGGAATTCTGTTTAATTCGTTTTCGCTTTGTACGGAATAACTTTTTTAGGATCTACTATGGTCTATTTGTTGATTGAGGTGGCAATAATAAAGAAGAACATGCTGGAATAAATGTTTTTGTTAACATTATATATTTAAGATGTGTCTGCCGTTTTGAAATGACATGTTTGTGGCACTAAGGCATAGGAATGCTTCTATAAAATGTGTATGTGCATTGAGTTCAAAATTAAGAACAGACGACAATTTTATTAAATTCTTTAACCAGTCATTTTAAGAGTGAAAAGTGAGAGAGCGAGTAGGTACTACAACAATTTGTTTACCTGCCAGTTTTCCCTTAAAGTGAGGATCAGTGGCAACTTTGAGGCCTGGATGTGGCATCAGGAAGCAGGTGAAGTCCTCAAAGCACCGAGCGATATGCAACCGCAACTTCTGCAGCTCTTCGTGCTGGCCGTCTTTGACCTGAAATTAGAATTAAGAAATATTTAAAATGGATTTTTTTACTTAAATTAAATAAATTAAATAAAAATCCGTGTGACATAGGAATAGGCATAGACCGCCCCATCTCACCCGTGAGTATCGTAAAGAAACGACTAAGAAGGAAAACTAAATCCTATACGAACAAGTCTGACCAGCGTGGTATAGTAGATCAGTTTCCTCCCTATTATGAAGGCGGCTCGAGCCGAGCAGTGGGACATATATGAGCTGAGATGATGATGAGGTGAAATAAAGTTTCCCCGTGTGGTTACTGGTTAAGAATTTAATGTGCTACCTTTGACTTATTCTTGGGAGTCGTATAACCCAGTTGAAGAGAATGGGCTATTCTATTGTACATACATACATATCATCACGCCATATCCCTTGCAGGGTAGCCAGAGAGAACAGAGTGCCAGAGAACTCTATCTCTGCATACTTCACTCGCTTCCTCAACATTCATAATTCTCTTCATACACGCTCGCCGGTTTCGGAGACTCTTGACTCCACCTTCCTTCAGTATATGACCGATCTGGTCTAGGTAGGTTAGTCTCGGTCTCCCTCCGTACCTACATCCTTCCACTTTCGCATTGTATATCTTCTTAACCAGACATTCGTTCGGCATTCTTCTATTCTATTGTTTATTCTATTCTATTGTAAAACTTATAAAACCAACTAGCGATCGGCAAGCAACAAGGCAAATTAGGCGTGGCGATTGTAAGAGTATCCTTCTTGGGAAGATCTATATCCAGCAATGGATTTCAAGAGATAATGATACTATGAAAAAAAAATTGCTAATTTATTGAAGTAGAAGTATATATAAATTTGCAAGTCAGATTTTGAAGATTATCCAATACAGAGGAGGAAATTTTACCTTATTAGTCATCCTACCATAAGATTTACTGCTTGCCCTTCTATTTGAAAATATCCAGTAGTGGCAATTCACTTGTAAAAGTCTGTTTGTGATGTCAAAATAATACTTTTTACTAATTACATATGTAACTATACACGGTATTTATAAGAAACAATTAATTTTTGAAGTTTCGGTTTGTAAAGTCTGACTATAGTCGAAACACGTTTATTGCTTTTGTTAGGACTTTCAATTAAAGATAGCTTATGTTGCAAAAAGTAACTTCGGTAATTTTTTATCAGAAAATTATTTAGAATTACAAATCAATAAAAGCAATAAAATTGTGAATAAATCCTATTCAAAGCTATGTAAATAAAAAAAAGCCTCCGGCAAAGGTAGTTAGTAGAGTATTAAAATTATTACCTCAAGCCGTTTGTCGAGAAGTTCTTGACCTCCTACGGCGCCATATTTGTGGTCATACGGATAGCTCCAGTCCCTGACAAGGAACTGCAACCGCTGGAATGGTTTCCCCTCTATTTTATCTTTTGCTACGCACCCGTAGTCCATGAATAACTGGAAATAATCAAACAAGTCTTTGTCTAGCAAATATTCTATTAATGTTAAAAAGAAATTACTCACCTCAACCTATTCGAAAGTTGTAATATTTCTGTATACTTCAAAAAGGAGGATTCTTAACTTACTTATTGTTTTATTAGGCCGTCATGAAATGTTTATTTATTCAATTCAGATTATTTTTTTTAATTGTCATGTAGGTTTACCTCAAGGCGCTCTTCTAGGCGCTTAATCTTAACGACATAAATTAAAATGACGTAAAATCTTATTCAATCACCTTTCGTGTTTGAATAAGATTTTTTTTTGATAAAATTGTAACTATTTCTAATGTTTACGTGAGTATTACATATTTAAAATGAAATTATTTTTGCGGATTCTATCGCGTTTGTATTTGATTTTTAATTGTCTGACGGTTCAAACGATTTGCAGCGTTCTTGGTCACGACAAGAACTTCTTCCCACGACAAAATCCGTAAAAATAGTTTTGTTGCAATAATTATATATCACGAACCTATCTGTATGCTCCTTTAGCTGCAACAGACTCTTAAATGATAAAGCAATTGCAAGACTTGCTAATAGAACTGGATGAAGGCCAGTCTGTGGTAATGTAATTCTTTTTTTATTTAAAAAACAAATATTTTAAAAAGCCTAACATATTCAATCCAAAATCAACAAAAGCAATTAAAAATTAAAATATTCCCTGAAGTTTAAATACAACATATAAAAATTTGTAGATTGAAATAAGGCTGTAAAATTATAATTTTCATTAAATTTACCTGTAAGTGTTGCAAATCGTCTTCTTCAATATTTTGTGATAAGTTATAGATCTGTACAGAAGACAGCATCGTGGATAGAGCAAACACTGTGGCGTTGTCCTTGACAGTGGACTCGCTGTCAAAGGTGCCTTGCGTATCCATCAACAGGATTACTACCTGAAACACGACATTTATATTTTTAATTCATCCACCCCTTCCTAACAACGAACAACCATTTTTATTTTGGGGCGGGCTATGATCTGGTCACAACCCGCTAAATCTGTCCGGGGCGCCAAAAGAAGCGGCGCGCGGCTCCATAGACCCACCCTGCAAAGTACTTCTTCGCCGAGCGAACGGGCACCCGATACCCAGTCTTTGTCTATTTTTTACTGTGAATAACCGTAGAGGATCATGCGTCACTCATAATAATGATAGAAATCCAAGACAATTAAAGAAAGATTGCCAGTGCTGTGTGGTAACGGTGACGAATACTACCAACCCTTACTACGCTCATGAGCGTCTTAAAAGATGACTAAGAGATTTACTTTTCTTGATTATCTGCCTGGGCCAACTGTACCTGATGGCGTCAGGTCAACAATTACATTCCCAAGGAGGTTTAACATCAGGCAGGCGGCCGGTTATAAAACCATTGCCACTAACTTTTGCAATATTTACGCTGGAAGCAGAGTACATATTGCGTCAACCACATATAATTGGAATAAGAATAAGATGATGATGATTGTTCTAAATATCCAATCAAATTTATTTGAACTAAATAGGAGAGTCCAGTTCAAGTTGTCCTGCTACCACGGTAACAGTAAACTTTATGATATCAAGGAGTTTTAAAGATTTTCTTTATCGCTCATACCTTTTCTCCACTCTCCAATACAGTTTTGAAGGGCTGTGACCAGAAATGTATTCCCGTGGTGTGTCGTTCAGAACCTCCCTCCCATGAGAAACCTTTAAGTTCTGCATCCTCTGCTCCTAACCATTCCCCTTCTCCTCCACCGTGGTTGTACTGAAAACAACAATAAATTAAATGAAAACATCCGGCTCGAAGGACCACATAACGAATAATTGAAGTTTTATGGAACAATTTTAAAGTCATCATTTTTAATAGATCTACGTGTTCTCCGTATGGTAACGAAATAAGAATAGAATTATCGCCACCCCTTATTTACCTATGGGAGTTGCAAAAATAGGGTAAGGGTCTCACTAAAAAAGCCTAAACATTACCTCAATGGATTCTCTAACCGGCAGGTGACTGCCAAACATAGCGATTACAGCATTAGTAGAGGAAAGCTACGTCCAGAAGTAGACAAACAAAAACGCTATGATGATGAAATCTTGAAAAGAAAAAAAAATATAGAAACATCTCCTATCAATCCTGCCATTTTTGTTTATAAAAGAATTTAGCAATTTTTGAAAAGTGATTTGGTAAATTATTCGAAATTAGGTCAATAAATTATGTAAAAATAATTTCATTAATTTCACTTGAGAAATATTCTTAAAAAAAAAATACAATTTAAAAGTAAAAAAGGTGTGGTTATATTCTATACATACAGGTTTTACTAATGGAGGCATGACGACTAATATAGCGCAATAGAATGCTGCAATGCTTCATTTGGCTATATTCTAACAACATTTCGTGATTATTTGAATATATTCTGTTAATTAAGCGAGTATTACGTAGACATTATGTAATTATACGGATTTACTTGACTAAGTTTTACCCACGGCCCATCACGCAAGGGTTACAGAGGGAATAATAGCTTTCGCAAAAAATAAATATATAAATACATAATGATTTCTGATGTTTACCCGAGTATTACACATTTGAAATAAAACTAGTTTTACGGATTTTATCGCGTTTGTATTTGATTTTTAATTTCCGACGTTTCAAACACTTTACACTATTCATGGTCACGGAACGATATTTAATTTAAAATCATGTTAACGAGTTACTCTGTGAAACTAGTTGGGAAGAAAAGTGGTCTTGATGTACACTTCGGGTGATCACTGAAGAGGTAAAAAATATATACCATTTGAGTCCCGTAGTTAAGGTACGTTCGCTTATTAGTGAAATATATTTTAAAAATGTATCCTTAGTTGTAGAAATTATCCCCTTTTCCGACAGGTGATGTTTTGAACTCACTTACCAAACAATGCGGGGCGATGGTCGATGTGGGGCGCCATAAGTTATTATCGCTTATTAAACGGGCTATTACAATTGATTCCTTGACTTCGGTGTCTATTATCACATTCAAACTTATCGTCTTTATTATAAGTAAATTTAATTTTAATTTTGATATCCAGGAAGTTTTGGATATTTTACGGCATACATTTTCAAAAGCGAACTATTACAAGAGAACTAATAATTATGTAAGGTAAGAATACAATAAAGGACAACATCCATTCCCACGTCTATTGTAATAAAATGACTATCTCACATATAGATGAGAATTAGTTAGCACCTATACTCAAGTCTGTTGCTTGCTTACATATTTGAAATGGCGGATTATTGCTAAGGCAAACTATTCAAATGTCTGTGCGAGATTACAAATGGACGCTCGAGAAAGTTTTATAAAATAATTAAGATTCACAATAACTTAAGAAACGAAGAAAGAAATAGGTATTACGATTTGAAATAAAACAATTTTACGCATTCTTTCTCGTTTGCATTTGATTTTTAATTTTCCGACGTTTGGAAACCCTACCAGTATTCATGGTCATAGGAGGATCACGACCGTAAGGGGATGCCCATTAATCACGTGATATTTTTTTAGCATTTTTAACCCCCTCCCCCTTGGTGATACGTGGTGAGGTTTAAGACTATGAAATTACCCCCAACATCGCGTGAATTTTTAGTACCTACAAAGAACTAGCCCACAGCTCATTATATTCTCGGTTTTTAGCTTTTTTATACTTTTCAAAGGTCTTTATACAGATCACCTATGGCAACGGCAAGTCAAAGTCACACTACACGCCACTTTTCAGTTTAGAAATCTCAGCGTTTGACGAAAAAATATATACACATGATATCTTACTACAAACTTATGATATTTCGTGATTTTTGTCAAAAATACATCCCCACCCTTTTATACCACACGTGATTAATGGACAGCTCCTAAGATATTTATTATTTAAAAGAGTTATGTAAAGGATATTGTAGTGCTTCATTCCCAATATATACCTATTAATTAATTAGATCTAACCGAAGGATATTAATGAGGAGCTGACCTAGGACGCTTTCTAACAACAATACGTCCTTATTTGTTAAAGAAGTTGGAACATATTTACAATACCTGAAATCCTACCCGTTTATCTGTAATTCTTTATTAATACTAACCGTATAATCTAAGTACCGCAAGAAGAAATCAAGAAGGAAGGATTTGCCCTTTCTGTATGCACCAGCGACTGACAGAAGTACCACGGCGCGGTCTTTGATATCATCTTGAAGTAATAATCTCTTCAAAGCGTCCTCGTGTAGGACAAATGTGTGATCCTCCCTCGGAGCAACTACTTGCACGCCCTCTCCTGTCCTTAAAGAATCTGGTGATTCTGAAAACAAAATATAATTTGGTTATACAACTTGTTTATTTCATTTTATTTTATTCTATTCTGTTCTGTTATATTACGTTCTGTTTTATTCTGTTCTATACTATTCTATTCCATTCCATTACATCCCGTTTAATTTCATTCTTTTCCATTCTATTTTATTGTACATATTTTAAAGACGAATAGCTAATATGAATGAACAATTAAATACTTAAAGCCAAAACGTCTCCACACTTATGCAACAATACACAAACAAGTGACCTGAGTACATAACATAATAAGCTTAAAAAAAGAAACAAACAGTTATATAAAAATGTAAAAAAATTAAGTAACATAAAAAAGTAACATTACACATATTTTTCAAAAAAATCGAAATTAGCCATCCGTCTTACCGATACCACTTGCGTTACAAGTGTTTCAAAGTTTATTATATACGGACACAAATATATTAAAATTCTAAGTGCGATATTTATATTTCTATGCATGTTACGTTTTTATTTGTTTGAAGAAATAAACTGGAGGTTAATCCGAGTGATGATACAGACAGATACAGTATGAATACAAATCACCAAATCTTGACTAACTCAATCATTATCATCATTATTCAGCCTAATTTAAAGTCTTATGCTAAAAGCCCATGTAATAAACGCTTTTTGGACTTTGATTTTTTTTTAAACTTAAGGCTAATTTGGTCAGACAGACGTCAAAATTCAATTTTATGAAATCGAAATTTGATTAGGTAAACTTGAATTAGTTATTAGATCCTAAGTTTATTTGATTAGATATTATTTAATTTCAATGTTTATAGTTTTAATATTGTCGTAATAAAAAAAGAAGTCTTTTTTTCTCACATGGTGAGGCATTGTCTCATTTAGAATTACACAATAGGTTAGATCGTACAGATTAACGTTTAACCGAGTCTGCCGGTTAAACACAGTTTATTTCACGATGTTTGACAGAAAAGCAAGGAACTTCTAGGTTTGATTAAAAAATACCGAAGACAAAGATCGGGTACCGGTGGCCCGCTCGCACGGCGAAGAGAGGAGTTAGCATGGTGTCTATGAGGTCACGCGCCGCCTCTCCCGTCACCCCGGACCGATTTGGCGGGGCGAGACACATCCATAGCCCACCGCAAAAAAAAAGGTATGATTAAAAATTGGGGGGCATAGTCCGGAGCGTGCTCGTTCGCGTCCCCTGCCAGTCTAATTAGACTGCTAATCCGGCTCGATATGCGTACCGCAATGCGGGTTAGGGCGTCCCTCGGAGGCGACGCGTACCGACCCGCCCCCGTCGGTACGAACATCGGCAGTTGCGGCGATGGGGGCCGCCACCCATCACGCCTTGCCCAGTTAGGCGAGTCGAGGAGAGCAGAGTGCCGAGTGGGCACGTGGAATGTAAGAGGTTGTGTGGAAGGTAAGTTGCACGAGCTGATATCCGTCATGGCGGACAAACAGCTAGACGTGCTCTGTGTAACAGAGACCAAGCGAAGGGGCAGCGACGCCTGCGATCTTCCTGGTGGCGGGATGGCTCTGTGGTCTGGTGTACCACAGAGCGATCGAGCCAGCATGGGGGTAGGAGTGCTGTTGTCCTCTAGCTTGGCCTTAGGTGTGAAGGATTACGGAATGTATGATCCCAGACTTCTTTGGGTCCGTATAAAACTAGGTGTCACCAAGGTATTCATGGTTGTAGCATATGCTCCCGTAGGATCCTCGGTGGCATCAGACCTAGAGAAGTTTTGGGACAATGTTGGGGAAGTTCTGGATATGGCAGAAACCAGTGAACGCGTGATTGTATGCGGAGATTTGAACGGATGGGTGGGGACCAAGCGTCCCGACTATGAGGACGTACTTGGTCCATTTGGTGATAAGAGAGTGAACGACACAAGTAGGCTCATAGCGGATGTATGCATGGAGAGAAACCTTATTGTGTCAAACACATTTTTCCAACATAAGGACATCCATATGGAGAAGGAATGAACAGAAAAGCATAATAGATTTAATTCTCGTAGACAGTCGCCTCCGAAGCAAAATATTGGACGCAAGAGCCTACAGGGGCCCCACAGTCGATACGGACCACTATCTCGTTATTGCGAGATTTAGTGGTCTGTTCAGAAAGTGGAGGCACTGGCGAGAGCGTGTCCGCTTCGGATGGCTTGAAAGAATAAAGGTTGAAAGGTTGCAAGAAGAGTGTGTAAGAGAAAAGTATGCAGAGGGTGTCCGAGAACGGCTGACGATGGCAAGCCAGCCGCAATCGGACGTTGAAGAATGCTGGAGAGTATTGAAAGAGAGTATGGTAGATACAGCGAAAGAAGTATGTGGAAGTTCAAAGAAGCATAGAAAAACAAATGGTGATGCATGGTGGGATGCGGAAGTGGCAGCTTCCCTAGAGCAAAAGAAGAAAGCGTGGCTGGACTATGTCTCTTCTTTGAATCTGAATGACAGTATGACTGAACAGAAGAAAGAAATATATCGGCAATGTAAGAATGACACCAAGGCCTTAGTGAAAGAGAAACGTGATAGAGCAAGTATGAGTGCAGAAGATTGGCTGACTAAAAACTTCGAGGGTAACACCAAACTTTTTTGGAGGGAGGTGAAGAAGTCTCGGGGTGGTTGGTCAGCCTTCAGAATGAATAAAATAAGGTCTAAAGGTGGAGACATTCTTACACAAACACAAGACGTGTTAAGCCGATGGAGTGAATATTTTGGCGATATGTATGCGGATGCTACGGTTGACGCCGGTGTTGCATGTGGTTTAGTAGATCAACATTCGACAACGGCGTCCTCCGATGGCATCAGTATGGATGAAGTTGAATGGGCGATAAGAAGTTTGAAAAATGGTAAGGCAGCGGGCATTGATATGGTGTCTGCCGAGATGATCAAGCTTGGTGGCTCCTGTGTCTGGGAGGCGTTCCTGTTGCTCCTCAATTTATGTTGGAGCTCGGGAATGGTTCCCGGGGACTGGAATAGCACAGTCATCGTGCCTTTGTTCAAAAACAAGGGTTCACGTTATGACTGCGCAAATTACAGAGCCGTAAGCTTGACCAGTGGGGCAGCAAAAGTGTATGGTAAAATTATTGAAAGGAGAATGAGGATGGTGTCCGATGGTTTACTGTGTGAGACACAAGGAGGTTTCAGGAGTGGAAGGGGATGCATGGATCAAGTGTTCTCTCTGCACAACATTGTGGAGAAGCATCTGGCTCTAGGTCAGAGGGTTTTCTGCAGTTTTGTGGATCTGGAGAGAGCATTTGACACGGTTGTACGAAAGGAACTTTGGGACATTTTACCGGAGTATGGTATTAGCGGTAAACTGCTACAGGCTGTGCAGTCCAGTTACATGGGCTGTAGAGCCTGTGTGCGGCTGGATGATGGAATGTCGCCTTGGTTTGACGTCAATATCGGCGTTAAGCAGGGGTGCGTTCTGTCAGCCAGGCTGTTTATCATATATCTGGATAAATGTCTCCAAAGGTTGAACGATATGAATGTGGGAGTCCAGATGGGTGACTCAGTGGTCTCTGCTCTGCTTTATGCAGATGATGTAGTCCTGCTGGCACAGCGACTGACCTGCAGACCCTAGTCGACACAATGACAGAAGATTGTAAGAAAAGGGGTCTACGCGTGAATGTGAGCAAAACCAAAATAATGGTCTTTGAAAGAGATAAAACCAGAACAGATGTAAGAGTAACAATAGGTAATGATGTACTAGAGCAAGTGGATGAATTTGTATATCTTGGCACATCCAATTTTAGATTTAGCCGAGATGGAAGGTACACCACTGATATAGAGCGAAGAGTGAATGCGGGAAATAGAGTGAACGGAGCGTTAGGGCAACTTCTCGGCAGCCACCTCAGCCAGAAGGCACGTGTAGCAATACATAACGCAGTGCTTGTCCCAACATTACTGTATGGAAGCGAGAGTTGGGTATGCAGAAAAGAGTATGATAGTAAAATTAATGCGGTCGAAATGCGATCTCTGCGGAAAATCTGTGGAGTTAGGTTGACCGACCGCATTCGTAACGACGACGTAAGAGAGCGAGTAGGTATGAAAGAGAGTATTGGTGTAAAGATGCGAAAGGGAATGCTCCGATGGTTCGGACATGTGGAAAGAATGCCGAACGAACGTCTGGTTAAGAAGATATACAATGCGAAAGTGGAAGGATGTAGGTACCGAGGGAGACCGAAACTAACCTACCTAGACCAGATCGGTCATGTACTGAAGGAAGGTGGAGTCAAGAGTCTCCGAAACCGGCGAGCGTGTATGAAGAGAATTATGAATGTTGGAGGAAGCGAGTGAAGTATGCAGAGATAGAGTTCTCTGGCACTCTGTTCTCTCTGCCTACCCTGCAAGGGATATGGCGTGATGATATGCATGTATGATTAAAAATACTTTAGTCAAAACCGAAGTTGGTATTTATTTTGGAGTTTGCTCAGTTTGGTCAGCTGACGATTAAGCAGTATTTTGCTTCGATCAAAATGCGAATTGATTAAAAAAATAATGGATTAAATAAACATTATTTTCTAAGACGTCATAGGTCCGAGTATGTTTTATTTATTTAAAGATAAAACTACTAACGATAAAACACTTTACTTACGTAAAACATATTCATTTGCTACAATTAAAATGGTGAATTGTTCTTAATTAGATTAATAACTCATTTATAATTATGTTAATATTGTAATGAGATTTCTGTGTGAAAAGTTGAATGAAATATCATGATATGAAATAATATGAAAAAAAACGGCAAAACATGTTGTGATTATTTTATAGACTGATATAATTTTATTAGATTCATAATATGTAATGAGAAAATTCATTCTATGAGGTGGGTGTTGTGTGGTACGAATACTATGAACTTTAACGTTGCTTGTGTCTTAAAAGATGACTAAGAACTTTTTATAGACCTGGTAAAACTGTATTTGATGCAGTTTGGTCAACAATTATGTGTGTAATGAAGGTTGACGTCAGACGGGCGACCGGTCATAAAACTAATATTGCTAAATCTTTTGCATATTGCAAAAGTTTTAGTTGAAGAGTAGATATACATTGCGTCGACTGCATGTAATTGGGATAAGAGCAGGAGGATAATGATAAATTTATTAGGTAAGTCATTAAACGTTATATGGATGAAAAACAATTTTTTTTGTGACTTATTTGTTAGCCTCAGATGGCTATGACAACTTTACCCGGACTGTAGGTGAGCGCTGAGGCCTCTCGACCCGATAAAGTTAAGCGACCGATCCCGATGGCACCTCCTGTGGGGTACGGACCTCGGCTCGGGGAGTCGCTGGCAAAGTGGGTTCTCCCACGTTTATGATTTTAACGAAATACATTCTATTCAGGGGCAATTTTATTGCCGACAATCCAGGTCTAGGGATCGGTATCGATATTCAGTCCGATTGTAAATATGCCTGCCACAAAAAAAAAGATATCACGCAATCAATGAACTTCAGGATGAACTGTCAAACGACCCGTCAAACTACTTTAAACAGATAATTTGTATTATCTTATATGTATGTAATATATAATTACAAGCGTACTATAGTAAATAAATATACACATATTTATTTAATTTATAGTGCTATGTCAAAGAGTAAAGATACTTCATTGAACGTTTTTGGCAGATCATTACGAAGCTCATTTACTTACACAGTAAAGTGTAAGGTTTATTTTTTCACCTGCACATGTGATCGAGTCACTTGTAAACCTGTATCGTAAAAATATGTTCGAAATAAGTCTATTTTTACGAATTATTTTGCGTTTATATTTCATTTTTAATTTCCCGACGTTTCGAACACTTCACAGCGTTCATGGTCACGGGAGGACTGGACTCGCGTAAACATCATAAAACCAGACATGACATAACACACCAAACTTTGTCGATCCCATAAGTATATTTATCATCTCAGCTCATTTATAACACATTGCTGAGCATGTAAAAGTATATTTTAAGACTACTTAGATCTGAACTAGAGATCCTCAAGATGAAGCGATAACACCTAATTGGGAACGCTAGAGACTTTCAAGAAACCGAAAATGAGAAAATGAGAGCTAGAAATTGTACCAAGTCATTCATTGCTCGTGGTTGTGGTAAAAAGTGACTAGGAGCTGTTATATCGACCTGGGCCAATACCGTCTTATGCCGTCTAGTCAACAATTGCATTCCCTAGAAGGGTTGACGTCAGGCAGGCGGCCGGTCATAAAACTATTACCAGAGATGAGATTTATTTGAAATACTTCTATTTAAAATGCAAATACAAAATGCAAAATACCTATTTTGTATTTTGCATTTAAATGCCTTTTAGTAAAAAGCATTTTGTATTTTATTTGAAATACCTTTCGAGATGTATTTAGCATTTTTAATATTCATTTCAAAATCCAAAATACTTTGTGATTAAGTTTAGCCAACCTTACCAGTCGAAACAAAATGAAATGAACGAATGACGCTTGTATTGCCGAATTTGACCGATAGAGGCACCTGCTAGGGATGCGCACCCTTTTTTATTTGATTTGATTACCTACTTTTATGATATTGAAGTGTTGTTGTTATCCCTACAATACTGAAACGGCTATGTAGGTACTGTACTACAACAAGATAAGAGAAAAGTGAATCGAAATAAATGCCCACACAATTCACAAAATGGAGCCATGGCTCTCTTTTCGTTAGTCTAGTTTTTTACATTATTTTAAGTGAGTATTATTATTATTAAGAACATACCAGAATTTATTGATATGCGTACTGATAAATATGACCAAAATGTCATGCATAAGGTGCCATGTTATTAGACGTTTTTGTTTGGCTCGACATTGTGTCTCTATTTCTAATGCTAGGGCCGCACCTGCGTGTATCGTCCCGAAGTAATTTGTGGCGAAGCTTCGTACGTTTGGTACACTAGAAAATTATCGCGATAAATTTGTGGTCACATTAGCGACTGCGGTATTTTACACGAAGTATCGTGCAATAATTAAAGATGGCCGAAATAATTTTCATGCGTTTAACTATGGATGACGAATTGCTTTACTATTACAGCTATATTATGCTAATAATTACATAATGATATTTTTAGATCCCTTCATGGGTTCCGCTTTATAATGGTGTATAAATTCTAATACGATTTCATCACCGAAACTTTATATTTATTGATTAACTGGAGATCCTCGAACGCGTCTAAACACATCGATAATTTCCCCGGGAAATGAAAAACGCTAGTCTGACCACAGAGTGCGATATATTAGCGCGCTAAAACCCTTTGACTTATCGCCACCCCAGCGATATTGCACACGAAGCCCGAATGTTCGCGACGATAGCCAATAATGACCGGTCACATCTGCGTGTATCGTCTCATTGCACGAAGCTTCGTGACGATACACGCAGGTGCGGCCCTATAATGATAAATACCTAAAATAAATAAAAATTTCTGAGATATGGTCAAAAGGTATTTTATTTTGAAAAAGTATTTTGAAAATACCTATTTTGCATTTAACATTTGAAATACAAAACGCAAAACTATTTGGTATTTTGCATTTGAAATAGTAAATCTGAAAAGTATTTTGCATTTTGTATTTAAATGCTTTTTTAAAACCATTTTGTACATCTCTGACTATTACCAATAACATTTTCAATCTATTAGGGAAGAGGAGTACATATTACGTGGAGTCCAAGTACCTAATTGGGTTAAGAGCATGATGATGACATAACACTATTATAATTTCGTTCTTTTTCTATCCTTCTCATCCTTTGCCATCCATCTTAAGACACTGATGTTTTCCTCGTTTTATGTTTACTGTATAATGAATTAAAGATCCATAACTATAACCAACGAACCCCTAGCTATTTTAATTTTGTCTTACTCCATTACTTTTTTGGAGTTTATGGTTTGGTTGCTAAGACCTTTAAGCCAAATTTTGGTTTATAAATTAAAACCTCATTTAAAGTCATTAAGTCAAATCGTTGCCTTCAACAGTGTCATGGCCACACTTTTTTTTTATTGCTTGTGGTGGCAGACGAACAAGCAGCACACCTGATGTTAAGTGTCACTGCCGCCCATGGACCTCCTTTGCTATACCAAGGGTATAGCTAGGCCGCTGCCTACCAATACAAACCCCGAACCCACCCAGATGGGCTTCCGGCTCTCTCGCTCACCGAACGAAGTGCAATAGCACATCGCCATTACTCAGACGCCGATCTTCTGCGAGAGTGTGGTACTACCCCGGACGTACCGGCCCGCGGCTGTAGATAGAGAACCGTCAATAGCATGGTCCTACCACAATTGAGGTACCTTTTGGGATTTTTGTTGGAAAACGAAAACGTATGTAAGGCACTGTTATATTCATATTCCCTACACCTCTATACTTCCTGCGCATCAAATTACATAAAATGCCATCAACATTATTTAATATAACGTTAAAACACTAAGATATTGAATATTATACAAGAGCACCACATGGCACTTTTCTTTGCCCGCTAAAACTTCTCCATTACTTAATTATACCACGACAAAAAACTAATTTTGATATAAAGAATGAATAAAAATATACATATATGTACCAGTTATTTTTATCCACTTTCACTTAAGTAGGTAGGTATATAAACGATTTTTTTTTAATTTGTTTTTTAAATTTCGAGTTTTTGCCAGTCATTGTTTAAAATATAGTAGAATTAAATTTATGCACAAATTTGAATACAATGTTATTGCGGCTACCTAAATTACAAAATATAAATGATTCATTAAACCTGTTTTGTTCAATCCACGTAATTTATAGTAGAATAGCTAATTTCTACAGATGCCGTTCTCTACAAATTAAAAAAAAATCGTTAAAATCGATTGCAGCGCCGCCTATTGATTCTTAATACATTGTTTTAGTGGTCAAACATAATCTTCGCATTATTGCTAATAATGAAACCAGTTTGAGATTCGGTTGGATGCTATCAAATCTATCGTAGACCGGCTACATTTTAATTTTGTATTTTATATACATATGTATATAGATCCTTGCCCTTTGCTGTGTGGTAGCGGCTACGAATACTACCAACCCTTATTTTGCTCGTGGATGTCGTAAAAAACGGCTAAGAACTTGAGCCAACTATATCTGATGCCGTTTGGTCAACGATTGCATTCCTAAGGAGGGCTGACGTCTGGCAGACGGCCGATCCTTGCCCTATCTTCTCGTGATCCTCCGATCCTGGTGATATTCTATAATTTTAATGACCCAATGTAATGTACTAAAAATAATATATGATTTGATTCTGATGATTCTCAAAACTTAGCCTTGTTTTCAAATTCTACAGAAAATATGAGTGAAAGTATGAGGTGATACAAGACGGATGAAATTCTTTGGGAATAAATGCTGAATATCTTTTGATAGTGTTGGAAAATTATTTACAGACGTTTTGGACTTTAAAGGTTTCCAAATCCCATCATGCATTTCATGATTTGGAGGACGGTGGTCTACGGAGGCAGTTCTCACACATAGAAATAGATCACGAAATCGAGAAAAAATGAACATGCACTTTTCAGAATTGTATATCAATATATGTCCTATTCTTTAATTTCTTCGAAATAATCTCTAGTTACAGTTTCATTCCAAACTCATATATCTATCTAGTATACCTACACATGATAAAAAATAAGTGCATGCGTACAAAATACACATATCAGAAGTGAAACTTTGGCAAACTAATTTTTAAATCTCGTTTACATACATCAACCAATAGTGTGTATTCTCCCTCTCTCTCTCTCCCTCGTGTCGTGTTCATCTGTAAAAAATTTACCCTCCTGCGCGCAAAGAAGTTTCACTTCAAAATAAATATGGCGCGTAACGGAAAAATGTGACTTAGAAATAAAGATGTTGCATAACAGAAAAACGTTGCAATATTTTTTTTCTCCCATACGTCGATAAAAAAGTTTCACTTTAATATAACTCCAATAAGAACTTCAAAATGTGAAAAATAACATGTAGCGGTTTTCGGAGTTACCGGACATACGAATATAAATTAATTTCACTTAAAATTAGCAGATAGAAATATGACTTTGGGGTGAGAACTTTAATTAAATCTCGAAGTAGATGAGAATTGATTCCTCGTATATTTTGACCGGCCGCCTGCCTGACATTGACCCTCATTGTGAATGTAATTGGCAATCAGACGACATCAGATGTAGTTGGACCAGGTCGATATAAAGCTCTTAGTCGTCTTATTTTTACGACATCCACGAGCAAAATAACTGTTGTTAATATTCGAAGTACCAAGTTATACCTATTAAGGTAAAGTTAATAAAAAAGAGTAACTGTTTGATTTGGAGATACAAACTGCCAATATAAAGACATTATGCTGTCCTTTTATTACGGGGGGCATAGTCCGGAGCGTGCTCGTTCGCGTCCCCTGCCAGTCTAATTAGACTGCTAATCCGGCTCGAAATGCGTACCGCAATGCGGGTTAGGGCGTCCCCCGGAGGCGACGCGTACCGACCCGCCCCCGTCGGTACGAACATCGGCAGTTGCGGCGATGGGGGCCGCCACCCATCACGCCTTGCCCAGTTAGGCGAGTCGAGGAGAACGGAGTGCCGGGTGGGCACGTGGAATGTAAGAGGTTGTGTGGAAGGTAAGTTGCACGAGCTGATATCCGTCATGGCGGACAAACAGCTAGACGTGCTCTGTGTAACAGAGACCAAGCGAAGGGGCAGCGACGCCTGCGATCTTCCTGGTGGCGGGATGGCTCTGTGGTCTGGTGTACCACAGAGCGATCGAGCCAGCATGGGGGTAGGAGTGCTGTTGTCCTCTCGCTTGGCCTCAGGTGTGAAGGATTACGGAATGTATGATCCCAGACTTCTCTGGGTCCGTATAAAACTAGGTGTCACCAAGGTATTCATGGTTGTAGCATATGCTCCCGTAGGATCCTCGGTGGCATCAGACCTAGAGAAGTTTTGGGATAATGTTAGGGAAGTTCTGGATATGGCAGAAACCAGTGAACGCGTGATTGTATGCGGAGATTTGAACGGATGGGTGGGGACCAAGCGTCCCGACTATGAGGACGTACTTGGTCCATTTGGTGATAAGAGAGTGAACGACGCAGGTAGGCTCATAGCGGATGTATGCATGGAGAGAAACCTTATTGTGTCAAACACATTTTTCCAACATAAGGACATCCATATGTATACATGGAGAAGGAATGAACAGAAAAGCATAATAGATTTAATTTTGGTAGACAGTCGCCTCCGAAGCAAAATATTGGACGCAAGAGCCTACAGGGGCCCCACAGTCGACACGGACCACTATCTCGTTATTGCGAGATTTAGTGGTCTGTTCAGAAAGTGGAGGCACTGGCGAGAGCGTGTCCACTTCGGAGGGCTTGAAAGAATAAAGGTTGAAAGGTTGCAAGAAGAGTGTGTAAGAGAAAAGTATGCAGAGGGTGTCCGAGAACGGCTGACGATGGCAAGCCAGCCGCAATCGGACATTGAAGAATGCTGGAGAGTATTGAAAGAGAGTATGGTAGATACAGCGAAAGAAGTATGTGGAAGTTCAAAGAAGCATAGAAAAACAAATGGTGATGCATGGTGGGATGCGGAAGTGGCAGCTTCTGTAGAGCAAAAGAAGAAAGCGTGGCTGGACTATGTCTCTTCTTTGAATCTGAATGACAGTATGACTGAACAGAAGAAAGAAATATATCGGCAATGTAAGAATGACACCAAGGCCTTAGTGAAAGAGAAACGTGATAGAGCAAGTATGAGTGCAGAAGATAGGCTGACTAAAAACTTCGAGGGTAACACCAAACTCTTTTGGAGGGAGGTGAAGAAGTCTCGGGGTGGTTGGTCAGCCTTCAGAATGAATAATATAAGGTCTAAAGGTGGAGACATTCTTACACAAACACAAGACGTGTTAAGCCGATGGAGTGAATATTTTGGCGATATGTATGCGGATGCTACGGTTGGCGCCGGTGTTGGATGTGGTTTAGTAGATCAACATTCGACAACGGCGTCCTCCGATGGCATCAGTATGGATGAAGTTGAATGGGCGATAAGAAGTTTGAAAAATGGTAAGGCAGCGGGCATTGATATGGTGTCTGCCGAGATGATCAAGCTCGGTGGCTCTTGTGTCTGGGAGGCGTTCCTGTTGCTCCTCAATTTATGTTGGAGCTCGGGAATGGTTCCCAGGGACTGGAATAGCGCAGTCATCGTGCCTTTGTTTAAAAACAAGGGTTCACGTTATGACTGCGCAAATTACAGAGCCATAAGCTTGACCAGTTTGGCAGCAAAAGTGTATGGAAAAGTTATTGAAAGGAGAATGAGGATGGTGTCCGATGGTTTACTGTGTGAGACACAAGGAGGTTTCAGGAGTGGAAGGGGATGCATGGATCAAGTGTTCTCTCTGCGCAACATTGTGGAGAAGCATCTGGCTCTAGGTCAGAGGGTTTTCTGCAGTTTTGTGGATCTGGAGAGAGCATTTGACACGGTTGTACGAAAGGAACTTTGGGACATTTTACCGGAGTATGGTATTAACGGTAAACTGCTACA
Source organism: Lymantria monacha (assembly GCA_905163515.2). Lineage (NCBI taxonomy): Eukaryota > Metazoa > Arthropoda > Insecta > Lepidoptera > Erebidae > Lymantria > Lymantria monacha. Next base: position 27,758,687 of record LR991100.1, read on the forward strand.
GGCTGTGCAGTCCAGTTACATGGGCTGTAGAGCCTGTGTGCGGCTGGATGATGGAATGTCGCCTTGGTTTGACGTCAATATCGGCGTTAAGCAGGGGTGCGTTCTGTCAGCCAGGCTGTTTATCATATATCTGGATAAATGTCTCCAAAGGTTGAACGATATGAATGTGGGAGTCCAGATGGGCGACTCAGTGGTCACTGCTCTGCTTTATGCAGATGATGCAGTCCTGCTGGCACAGTCAGCGACTGACCTGCAGACCCTAGTCGACACAATGACAGAAGATTGTAAGAAAAGGGGTCTACGCGTGAATGTGAGCAAAACCAAAATAATGGTCTTTGAAAGAGATATAACCAGAACAGATGTAAGAGTAACAATAGGTAATGATGTACTAGAGCAAGTGGATGAATTTGTATATCTTGGATGTGGATTTAGCCGAGATGGAAGGTACACCACTGATATAGAGCGAAGAGTGAATGCGGGAAATAGAGTGAACGGAGCGTTGGGGCAACTTTTCGGCAGTCACCACCTCAGCCAGAAGGCACGTGTAGCAATACATAACGCAGTGCTTGTCCCAACATTACTGTATGGAAGCGAGAGTTGGGTATGCAGAAAAGAGTATGATAGTAAAATTAATGCGGTCGAAATGCGATCTCTGCGGAAAATCTGTGGAGTTAGGCTGACCGACCGCATTCGTAACGACGACGTAAGAGAGCGAGTAGGTATGAAAGAGAGTATTGGTGTAAAGATGCGAAAGGGAATGCTCCGATGGTTCGGACATGTGGAAAGAATGCCGAACGAACGCCTGGTTAAGAAGATATACAATGCGAAAGTGGAAGGATGTAGGTACCGAGGGAGACCGAGACTAACCTACCTAGACCAGATCGGTCATGTACTGAAGGAAGGTGGAGTCAAGAGTCTCCGAAACCGGCGAGCGTGTATGAAGAGAATTATGAATGTTGAGGAAGCGAGTGAAGTATGCAGAGATAGAGTTCTCTGGCACTCTGTTCTCTCTGCCTACCCTGCAAGGGATATGGCGTGATGATATGTATGTGTGTATGTATGTTTATTACATATTCAGCATGCACTAGCTGTCCACCGCCCGCTTCTCTTATTTCACGATAAATAATCACTATATACTAAAACTTTTTGCGAAACACACTGCATCTTTATAAATATTATGTCGATCGGTTCGGTAGTTTTCCTAGTATAACCAAACAAAAACCGATTCTACATTTAGTATTATAGTATAGCTTTACCTACAGTTATTAAGTAGCCATAAAGAAGAGGAATAATCCTAATCCTGTTTAGAACTTCTGTAAGTATCTACAGCATAACCATTTAGAAAAAAATATATATTATTAATATTCTCTAGTCCATATACCTACCATAACCTACCATTAAAATATAATTTAGTGAACTAGTGTTACCATTACATATACATAATAATCAAATTGCCGGTCGCATTCTAGATTTCTAATAATTAGACCATTTACCGCGCCATCTATCGGCAAATATTTGCAAATTGCAAATTTGCAATCGGAAAATATTCCTGATTTTTTAAGTCCCATATGAGATAATCATTTTTCGGTTGGCAAATGAGTTTTTATAAGTTTCTTAGTAATAAACATAAAGTAATATATACTTTTACAATTCACTACCCTCTACCCTGCCTGCGGGTATTATAAAACACGTCTAAAGGATATTATAATGTGCATATAACAACTTTGCAAGAGATACTAGAAATAAAACCGTTTACCAACCCGTCTGCTTAGCGTGCTATACTAGGGAAATTTTCCTCACATTGTGGATTGCGTTCGAGTGGTTTCGAGTTCAATAGTGGAACGAAAATGAGCTGACCTTAGATGATGATGAAAAATAGTTAAATTACTGAATAGCCTTTTTTGGACACTACAAGTGTGTGCTAGCGGCTATACTACCAACCCTTACTTGCTCGTGGATGTCGCAAAAGACGACTAAGAGCCTTATAACGACCTAGGCCAACTCCATCTGATGCCGTTTGGTCAACAGTTACATTCCCAAGTAGGGTTGACGTCTGGCAGGTGCCGGTCATAAAACTATTGCCAATAACTTTTACAATATATACTATGAAAGAAGAGTACGTATTGTATCGACCCCAAGTAATTGGGATGAGTAGAAGAATGATGGATGAACGCCGGCTGCACGCACGAAAAAGTGTCACGTTCCGCCTGAGCCGAGCGTGCAAGCGAGAGAGTATAATATAAGCGATAGAGAGGCTTGATCAGCCTGTGCGTTCTTGCATTTTAAGAATTTGTGACGTGAACTATTTATATAGCGAAGTAAAAAGTTAATATGGTTTCCATTGTTATTATTTGTTTAATTCATAAAATCATTTTTCATCTATGTTTTCTTATGACGATATCATATAAAATTATCATCTGTAAACAGACGACCATCTGAATTTTTTTTTAAATATGAACTGACATCGAAAACCTGGCCTGGATACACCTTTAGGTTAAAAATAAGTATAATGTTAGTAAACGTTTCGTGTTATGTAGCATATCAGGTCATTACATATTTCGCCACAATGTTGAAAAAGCGAAAGTAACGTGTGAAATCTGTGATATTCTAATCGTTATGAATATGGACAAACGTCACAAGATATGGTGAACTCGACTCTTCTATAAGTGCATTCGTGATTTGTGTAGCCGTTAATTTAACACGCCCTGCTCAGAATGGTCTACGTTAAATAAATATTGGATCATAAAAATTTAATGAGTCATAATGCGCACGCGACCTTCTTCTGCACTAGAATTCATGTTTTTGATAAAGAATAGTGTTGAAACACATTTATTTTTCTTTATTCAATTATATAATAATATCCGCATTAGAATATACGCAGCATTTTTTCAAGGTTTTGCGAATTTAATTTGTTTTATTACACTTTCAATCTTGTCGTGCAATTTCGCATACACTGTCACGTAGCACGCTGAAGTGCTAACGGACAGGCCACATCGCTTAAGACTGTCGACTTGATGAAGGTTGTAAGAAGTCATTGGATGCAGGTGGCACATGACTGTGCTTTGAAGCGTTGTATGAGTTAGGCTTACGTCCAGCGGTGGACTGAAATAGGCTGAATGATTATCACATATACAGAAAAAGCTATAAGATACTTTTACATACATACATACATATCATCACGCCATATCCCTTGCAGGGTAGGCAGAGAGAACAGAGTGCCAGAGAACTCTATCCTTGCATACTTCACTCGCTTTCTCAACATTCATAATTCTCTTCATACACGCTCGCCGGTTTCGGAGACTCTTGACTCCACCTTCCTTCAGTACATGACCGATCTGGTCTAGATAGGTTAGTCTCGGTCTCCCCCGGTATCTACATCCTTCCACTCTCGCATTGTATATCTTCTTAACCAGACGTTCGTTCGGCATTCTTTCCACATGTCCGAACCATCGGAGCATTCCCTTTCGCATCTTTACACCGATACTCTCTTTCATACCTACTCGCTCTCTTACGTCGATACTTACTAAAGATAAGATACTTTTCATTTAGATTACTGTACTATACTTAACGGATAAAAAAAGTCATTAACAATGTCATAAAAATAATATGTGCCGCGCGGGGATTGAACTCGTAATGCTCTACGCATCGTTGAAATCATTACGTCAAAGACACATTGTTAAAATTTAATTAACTAAGTATTATTATTTAAAAAACTAAATATAAATATTGTACGGCAACGTCCATGTTTTGATATTATTTATGGTAATGATGAATTGCAGACCACTCTCATATATTAATAATTAGAAACTACACAACATTGTCTCTGAGAAAATCACAGCGCGTCCAACAAATTATAATTAAAATCTATTAAGAAAAATTATTACGTATTTATTTATAACATTGCTAACATACAATAATATGAATTACACTACCTGCCAACCAGTTGAATAACAAGAGCAATTAAATCACAAACCATAACTCGCAACTCACTGTTTATCAAACACATGTAACACAAAAGAGAATTTCACACCATAACAAACATTCCGCGAACCATTTTCAACTTAATATAATTATATCAATGACGTAATATATACGAATAAATATATTATATACTCACTAGACATATTTGATTTAATATAGTTGTTAATAAAATTACAATAACGTTAAGTTTATCTGTGTGAAACTGTGAATGTTGCCGCTGTTCACAGCCTACTGGCTGGACTGCATATTGAATTCGCGTCTGTGGCGCGTGCACGAATATTCGTTTACCTATGATGTCACAGTTAGTGGCCAATAATAAAGTGTGATGTCATAGGTGTCTTGCTTTCTGTTTATGTCAAGGTCATCAAGAGCGTGTTTCCAAGGTGGGTAATGGGCTAGTAATCTCATGTTTATAATACATCATAGATGAGGTAAGACTTATCGTTCCAAATGAAACTGAGCAAGGTAATTACATATCATTGTAAGGTTTCTTATTTGTGAGAACTTGTGAGTTTATCCGCTTATGGATTGGTAGAGGTGTACCGAATACGGTAAAGACAGTCCGTCTTCACCATAAAGTTATGCGGGATTGATGCCCAAGGTCCCCAGTCTGATAAGAGCTCTGAAAGTCTGTGGTATTCGCTTACATTATAATTACAATTTTATTTTTTTGATTGTATAAATTTTGTAGAAGTTTAGTTGCTGATCTTCTGTGTCTGGTGTCACGGCTTCGATTCCCACGCAGAGTTATATTTGCGGTCCACAAATTGTAATTTCAAATCGGGGTGTAATTTATAGCTGTTAATAGTTTTTTTGGTAAAATTCTCTGTAATACAGAGATTAGGGCCATAGACCAGGTTCCCTTTAAAAAAAAAGTATTTTAAGGAAAGAATCATAACTAAATTCAAAATTGCAGCTCATATTAATAACATATTTTGGTATGTACCAATCAGCCATGATAATACATAGCACGAAAATCTTTTTTTATTTTCCTACTGGACTCCAAATTCTCGTGTGCCCAAGAACGCCAACAAAAATGGCTTAAAATGGCCCTGTGTCTACATAACACTATTTTTTTGCATCCTAACTAATTGAGAACGCATTTCATTTTAAGTTTCTTTCATAACAGAAGCTCGTGGCATTGGCCACCAACCAGTACTGATTGGAACTCCTATATTTCATTCAAATTGAGAAGGTCAAGATGAGACTTGTATTTCTTCTTCTATATCTAGGAAACTATTTCATATATTACGTGTTGTAGATATTTGGCTAAGAATATAGGAAATATATTTTCCTTCTTACGCACGCTCTAATGAATATTACTTAGCTTCCTCCTTAATTAGTTAAACACCCACCATGTATGTCGCCAATTGGTGATATTTTTTCATTATCTTTAGTGATAGATTAGCAGACAACCCATCTTGATTATAAGTGGTAACTGACGCTCGTAGACCTCGGCAATGCTAGGGACAAAACTAAGGTGGGTTTGGGGATCTCTACCTCACCGAATAAAACGCTGTAGCAAATTGGTAATATACCAGGGATGTTATGTACTTCGTAAGCATAACCAAAACTATCAGATATCCGAAACGAAAACACATCTGAAACCGTGACCGAATCCGATATAAAAGTTTCAAATAATTTCAGTTAGAGACTGAGTCTAAATGAGGCACTTTATGTTGTTAGCATATACCAAATGTTAATCTAGAAATTAATTCAAATCCGTTACTCTGTATTTTCCTTTTACAATTCCTTAAAAAAAATATCTCTAATCTAAACTATTGGATGATCCGTAATAATTTGATATCCGTATTTGAAACCGATATTTTTTTATTCGAATATTCTTATCCATATCCAGATCTGGAACTTTATATCGCCGAACTATATACATCGTAAGTATTTATTGCCTGCTGCTGCTTGCATGCTGCTGCTGCTGCAGTTCGCATTTCCGTGTGGTGACGGAGTATGAATACAATTCACCACCCCCTATCTTACCCGTGGGTGATAGTAAGAGAAGACTAAGGGATATAAAAAGCATATATTATAACATCTATGCAAGAGATGGACAACTCGAAAGGAAACCCTATACCAACACATCTGACCAGCGTGGTATAGTAGGTCAATTGCCCTCCCATTATGGAGAATGCTCGAGCCAAACAGTGGGATATATATGAGCTGAGATGATGATGATGACATGATGAGTGTAGTTCGCAAGCTGTTGTCCGTCTGGGAAACATATCATCCATTGCAATCGCCAACCCGCTTGCCAGCGTGGTAATGGTGATTTTATTGTCGTTTAGTCTTTATTTGGGTTTAATCCCACTACCATAACTCCTGTTAGCCAGGATCGACAATGGTCTTCATAAATGACACTGAGGCTTGACCCTCAGACAATCCCGGAAAATGCTTTTAATTGTCTTAGGACCCGCAACAAATTTAATTATAAAAATATTAGAGAGGAGTTGGAAAAAATGATTTCACTTCTCTCCTAACCAATGCGAGAGACAGGAATCAAAATTGATTAGTCAGCCAATAAGTAAAGGGGTATACAGCTACAATCCCTTACAACCTATGTCCAACAGTAAGGTTGTAAAATAACGTATAAAGTAAACGTATATAGGTTGAATGCTTCCTTCAACAAAGTAAGAATACAATTCACTGCCCTATCTTATCTTACCCGTGGGCCGTGGGTGTCGTAAAAGACGGAAGTGATATAAAATGTATATTATAACATTTATGCAAGAGAAGTAAAATGAAATGAAAACTCTATATCCCCTCTATAACCCGTCTGACCAATATGGTGAAGTACTGCATCGTAGGTCAATTTCCCTCCCATTGTGGAAAAGGTTTGAGTCCAGCATGACCCCCCCATTGAGTCTGAATGGATTGGCTTAAAACAAATTGTTTTTAAATGTTGGAATTTAGACAAATTTCACATATGGAACACTCTCGCACAATATTGTCGTTATTAACGTTTTGAATAATTTCATTTGGAACAGATTATGGTGAGACTCATTAAGTTCATAGACTAATCTAATCACTGAATAGCACGAGAAACTATACTTAATTAAGTTGTTATTAGATTTCTTTTATTTACAGTTTAACATAGAACGTAGTAATAGGTACATATCTCGCTGTTGTCTTAAAGTAATAACAAAGAACAAATTTAACTATTGTCGTTATGATTTCTGATGTTTGCCCGAGTCTTACACATTTGAAATAAAACTATTAACACTTTACGGCGTTTATGGTCACGGGAGGCCCCGTTTATGGTCAGTCCTCCCATGACCATGAAAGCTGAAGTGTTTGAAACGACGGGAAATTAAAAATGAGATAAAAACATGATAGAATATATAAATTTTCATCTTTAAACGATGAAATCTTTCAGAAATAAATCATTCGTTAATGAAAAAAACTACGCCAGTGTAATCCTCTACTATCAATTCTGCTCTTATCTCAATTACTTGTGGTCGCCACAATGTATATTTTTTTTTTTTTGGTAACGCAGTGGTCCAGGAATGCTTGACGCACTTACTCCCCGGATGGGAAGTGTGGGACTCCTAGCTTAGGGCTAGGTTACCCATTAAACCGCATCCACTGCGATTGCTGTTAGCCTAGGGGCTGTTACAGCGTAACCGGGCTGTGGGTGAGCGCTGAGGGCTCTCAACCCGAAATGTATACTCTTCTTCCATCGTACATATTATTGCAAACGTTTTATGATCAGCCATCTGCCTGATTTTAAGCGACTTTGGAAAGGTAATTTAATATTAACCAGACGGTATCAGACAAAGTTGGCTCAGGTCTAAATTAAGCTCTTAAGTCGTTTTTCACAACCACTATCCTGCCTTCGAGCTCCATTATACTTTAATAAACTCAGATGTACCTACCATAATGCATGGCTGTTCTCAAATACATGTTTTCATATACGAGTGATGTCATTTTAGCAGTGGTTGGGCCACATTGTTGACTGTTTGCTGACTACCAGCCGCTGGCCAGTCCTTCCGGAGTAGTACCACACTCTCACAAAATGTCGTCGTCTGAGCCGTGGCAATTGCTATTGTACTTCGTTTGATGAGCGAGAGTCGGCAGTTCAATTTTCAGGTCCAAAGGTGAGTTTGGAAACTCACCTTGAATTTCATCGGTGGACAGCGGCATACCTATGCCCTTCGTATTGCAAATGTCCATGGGTAGTAGTAACACTTACCAACAGGTGTGCTGCTTGCTCGTTTGCCACCATAAGCAACAAAATACATGTTCCAAAGTAAGGTAAGTACACATTATACCTCTAAGAGCTCATGTAAAAGAATTTAAGGAATGTGTCTAAAAATGAATAGTAGGTACTAACTTTTTGTTTGAATTTTCAAGACAATTTTTTTCTTGCCGGAAAGGTTCATAAAAGGTGTTAATGTAAACAAGATAATAATTAAAAACTATGGTATATTTATATAATAATAACACTAAAATATATACAATATTAAATATTATATACCTACCCAATGCATTTCTTTATTAACATTATTTTTCTTTATACTAGATTTCACAGAAAGTTTTGCATTTCTGACTTTCAATAGCTGTTCAGATTTCGAATCATTATTTTTTTAAACATGACAATATAGAATTCAATATAAAAAATATAAGTGCATGCGTACAAAGTACACATGACAGAAGTGAAACTTCCTTGGCAAACTAATTTTTAAATCTCGTTTACATATATCAATTAATAGCGTGTATTTTTTCTCGATTTCCCTTTCTGTCTCGCTCTCTCCCTCCTCTCGCTTCATGACTATGTGCGTTATGCGACGTACGCCCTATCTTACTCTCTCTCAATTTTTCTCGTTAGCTCTCTCCCACCTTTCGCTCCATGGGACTGTGAGTTAGGCGACGTTCGCCCTATCTTATTCTCTCTCCATTTTTCTCGCTATCTCTCTCCCACCTTTCACTCCATGGCACTGTGCGTTATGCGACGTTCGCTCTATCTTACTCTCTCTCCATTTTTCTCACTAGCTCTCTCCCACCTTTCGCTCCATAGCACTGTGCGTGATGCGACGTTCGCTAGAGCGAATCGAAAAGCGAGAAAGATTTTTCTCACTCGCTTGCACACTCTCGCTCCATGGCTATGTGCTTCATGCTACGTTCGCCCTTTCTCACTCCCTCTCAATCGCTCCCTCCCTCTTCTTTGACAAAAACGTCCCACATTTTCGTGTCGCGTTTCATCTGTAAAAATGTTACCCTCATGCGCGCAAAGAAGTTTCACTTCAATAATGGTTCGAAAATTGGGGGTCATTTCACGCACGTTTATCAACAGAGGATTTGGTTGCAACATTTTTAGTTATTGACCTAGTAAAATTGGACCTCCGAAATTAAAAAACTTTAAACAAAGGCGAAGAACTCCATCGCCATCTATCATCAAATGGAAAAATCCACTAAACTTATCAATAAATTTTATATATTAAATGCTATTTATATGGGCCACGCTTGTATTACCATTTCATTTATTTACAGATTTTTATTAAATCATGGTCGTGAAGATATGTGATTCTATAAAATTAAATGCAGCAAAGATCTTTACAAACATATTATTAAAAGTCCCCTAAGTACTTACACACTTTTCTTGTGATGACGTAGTAAGAGTAATTCGATACATCTTTTGTCAATGAATATAGTGGAAAAGATTTAATATGCAGACAACATTGAGAATGAAAACTTACTATAAAAATAACCCGCTGATCAGTGTGGTATAGTAAGTCTATTTCCCTCCCATTGTGGAGGAGGCTCAAGCCCAGCCATAGCAGGGACATATATTAGCTGAGATGATGAACTGACATAAAAAATTGTAAAAAAAGTGTCGCATATTATGATGTTCCTAAGCCATCTGTGCAGTCACTGGTTATTGCACATATATTTGACCTATGTGTTATAACACAAATGCCAGTTTTCAATACACACCTATATTTTAGGAAAGCTTACTTACTTATCCATTTTACGTAATCTCTCTCTAGGATGTAGGTACCGGGGGAGACAGAGACTAACCTACCTAGACCAGATTGGTCACGTACTGAAGGAAGGTGGAGTCAAGAGTCTCCGAAACCGGCGAGCATGTATGAAGAGAATTATGAATGTTGAGGAAGCGAGTGAAGTATGCAAGGATAGAGTTCTCTGGCACTCTGTTCTCTCTGCCTACCCCGCAAGGGATATGGTGTGATGATATGTATGTATGTACTCTATTATTCAAAATATAAATTAAATCATAAGTAAATTTAAATATGTTATGTTTTTAATGACAAATTATATTAATATTCGTAGTTATTATTAATCATAATCGATTATGTAACTTAGAAGCACATATTCACAACATATTTATTATTAAGTGATATCCGTGAGTCAATAACAGGGTTGCCAGCGAAAGATCAGTGTTGGGTAAAACCCAACTAATGTTGAGATGGCAACTTTTTCGGCAGGGCCTGCAGTTTTTTTATTTTTTTTTATTATTGTTTTGCTACTGATCCTTCAGGTTTATGTAGTCGTATACTTTTTGTTGAACCATTGCTATTGTTAATCTGACCACTGTTTCCTTTACATTAATTTTTTTTTTTATTTTTATACTTTCTTTTATATGAAGTGTAAATTTGTTCTTGTTCACTATATAATAGATATACTTACTATCTTTGGCATGTCTTCCGCCGAATAAATGAATTTTCTGTTTTCTTTCTTTTCTTATCAGTGAACCAATGTTGAAAGTCATATAGATTGTCTTAAGTATTAACTAACATCTAGGTGTTATAGGTGAAAATGGGCATAAGTTGTCTATTCAAAGTAATACACCAAGGAAATAAGTATTATTTCATTTAAACATCTTTTTAATAACACTAGAATAGTCTTTCTTCACTTTCTCAATCTTGGGTCTTAGTGCGATCGCCTTCTGTTGTGCACTCTTGTCATTTGGATCCAGAGTGAGTGTAAGCTGTATGTCCTTCCAAGCTTCCTCATACAACTGGAGTCCCGAGTATGCTATACATCTCCTATATAAAGCTTTGGCATTATTAGGTTGAAGTTTAAGAGCTTTGTTGCATAAAACTAAACCGGCTTCATATTCATTGAATTGTAACTGACAGTGAGCTAAATTATTGTATAATTTTACCTGAAAAAATATTAATTTACAAATGTAGTAAGTGGCTAAAAGAAATATTATTTCTCTTCAGATTAGGTAAGTCCAGGATTCCGAAGAAAAGGTTGCAGTATGGGTGGCCCACTGGCGATAGACAGGTATGTATGAGTATGCCAGTTATAGTGTTGCAGACAGCCCTGAGGGATTTGATTGTTTTGGATGTCCCCGAAAAAAAACTATAGTTCCACTCTAGGCCTCTCTGGGCATTTCACAGGTTTATGTACCTACTCTTATGCTACCGGCGCCCTATGATGGCCGTTTTGACGTTTGTCCACTCATGAAGTTTCGTATTTATAGTAATTACATTTGAAGGAGCAAATTGTTGTTCTTTATTGTCAATAGTGACGTGCAGTTAGTCATAAAATGTATCGAATGTATTATTTTAGGACACAAAATTTATTTATTACATTGATTTCTAAACTCTATATTTTATTTTTATAAGATTATAATTATTGGTGTACTTCATCATCATCATCACAGCCCATAAATGTTCCACTGTTGGGCTCGGGTCTCCTCTGTAATTGGAGTGAAATTAACCTACTATACCGCGCTAGTCAGACGTGTTGGTATAGGGTTTTGTTTCGAGTTTTCCTTCTCTCCCAATTTCCCCTTTCTCTCTCTCAATAATTATTGGTGTACTTATTTACCACAAAACTCGGCATTTGTTTTTCGAAATACAAAATTAAAAAAAAATGAAATTTAATACGATCATCACAACTACTACTTTCGGCAAACTCGCGTCAATGCTCTATGCAAAACAAAGCAGTTTCGACTTGACGTTGCTTCGAAAAGTACAAATTGTGAGTGTACTGCGATTGTGATATAGTTTTGGCCTGGCTTTGGATTTCGGATATTGATACTGCAGTACAGTTGACCCTTGCTCGTTAATTTGGACTCTGTTTATGCCTTTTGTTGTGGTTTTTGTCGATATAGCCGAACGTACGCAGAGAACTGTTCTAAACAGTCAGACACGTGAGTTCGTTATATGCCTTCGTAACTATTTTGATCGTGAATCTCAAAATAGAGGGCGAATTTTAACTATAACGTCAGTGGTTGAACGCGTAGCTGATGCGCTTAATATAGGACAACGAACTGTTAGACGAATAACTAAAGAAAAATATGGCGAGACTGGCACAGGAGAAAATAAACTTCACATCTTTCACACCAATACAGAGAAAACCAGTTGTAGACATCTATATATATAGATAGCTAGCTTTGATGCCGATGTAATCCGAAGACATGCGTACAGCTGCTATTTACGAAAGAAGTATCCAACAAGAAAAAAGCAATAAAAACTTATAGATTTCATTTCCTATATTTTTTTCGAGAATAAATTGATATTTCACATCACTATTGTAATATGTCAAAACGGTCATCACAGCGTGCCGCAACTGTAGTTGTACTTCATAAACTTATGTTAAACTAGTAACAAAAATTAAGGGATATAAAAAAAATCTAAATTTTTGGGTAAAAGTCAACAAGCTGTAACTCCGAGGAAAATGATAGTACAGCAAATATAAAAAACGCAAATTGTAGCTACAAGTATCTAATTTTCAGATATGACCATGAAATTTTTTTTTTCATATTTGGGTCTGAAGAAATTCCAAGGAAACTCCAAAAAAAAAATTTTCCATATTTTTTCTCGTCTAAAAAATAATCAAAATTTTTTTCATAATTCCACTTAAAAGCCCTTATAGAAAATTTAATCCTCTTTAATTTAATATTTTCATAAAGCTTGTACGATGATTTGCCGCGGAGTTAACGTCAATCAAAGCCAAAAGGTTCTTTTTAACTTTGATATTCAATAACTCCGGAAATAATGATCGTATGGAAAATCGTTGGAGGGTTCTGAAAACTTCATAATATTCCCTATATGATACCAAAAATAGCTATTGACGAAAAAAATTTTTTTGAAGTGAAAATCTTAATTGAAAAAAGGCCAAAAATTCACATAATTAAAGATATTTGGATAAATTAGTATAACTTTGGATAAAATGGATGAACGAAGGATATCGTCAGTAATTTTTCAACTTCAAAGTGTCCCGAAAATCCTTAAAAAAACTCAAAACGATGCGATTTTTTTTCTTAGTGCACTGAAGCTTCAAATTTATTCTTTTCGCAAAAATCACCATTATGGGCTATACGACGAACGAAGTTCATCCATTTTATCCAAAGTTATACCAATTTATCCAAATATCCTTAATTATACAAATTTTTGGCCATTTTTCAAATTAAGATATTCACTTTGAAACATTTTTTTCGTCAATAGCCATTTACAGTATCTTATAGGGAATATGATGAAGATTTCAGAATAGTCCAACGATTTTTTTTGAATATTAAAGTTAAAAAGAACCTTTTGGCTTTGATTGACGATAACTCAGCGGCAAATCATCGTACAAGCTTTATGAAAATATCAAATATAAAGAGGATTAAATTTTCTACAAGAGCTTTTGAGTGGAATTATGGAAAAAACATTTTTGAAGTCTGTAGACCATTTTTTAGACAAGAAAAAATTTGGAATAATTTTTTTTTGGCAGTTTCTTTGGACATTCTCCAGACTCAAACGTGAAAAAAAAATTTTCATGGTCAGATCAGAAAACTAGATACTTGGAGCTACAATTTGCTTATTTTTTTATTTGCTGTACGATAATTTTCCTCAGAGTTACAGCTCGTTGAATTTTACCCAAAAATTTAGATTATTTTTTATATCCCTTAATTTTTGTTACTAGTTATAGTTAAACAAACTAATTTATGTTCTTGACTACTAATCTAGGTTTAAGTTCTTAGGACATGAGCATAGTAATTACAAATTTTAAGTATATGAATCCAAATTAACCTTAGTTTTCTTTTGGTGGCGGTCTATGGTGTCGTCATATCCATCTAGGGGGCAACGGAAGAAATGACGAGCGACCCCATACGACCCAGCCTACAAGTATCTATCTACACCATTAGAGTGGGGAGTCTGGCATTTGTCTTTGGTGGTCTAGATTAACCGTTTTAGTGCCATTGATTTTTACTCATATCTACTTAAAAATGCCAAAGAAATCTTTTGTTTTTTATGTCATTTACCCTTGTCTCGAAAAAAACTGTATCTCTTCCAAAAATTATTCAATTTTAATAATTTTTTCGGTGGTAAAAAAGTATAATAATATTATAATTTGAACTTTATGTAACATGTAAAAAAATAAAAAATTAGCGATGCGTGCGAGCTACCTCTCCTACAGCAATCTAAACAGCAACTGATTTCATTTGGCATTTTTGGATAGAATGCGCACGCGCGCGATGGCGTTCGTCGGCACTCTAACGGTTAAGTATCCTACCTTAAGATCCATCATATTTTGAACCATATCTTCACCAACAGTCTGAGGGTCCAGTGGCTCAATAGCAATTAACATTTTTAAAGATTTACTGAACCTTCTAAATGCGTCGACTATTCTTTTTTGTTTCACTAATTCTACTCCATTTTCCTGAAATAAATAGTACAGTTTTACTAACCATAACACAACTAATTATAAAACATAGATAAACAAGGAATTTCCAGTAGAGATATTTTGCCTACCAAATGCCAAACAATGTTTTAAAAAAAAAAAGTGAATACAAATAGATAGAATCTATAAACATAGTTTAAGCAAAATAGGAAAAAGGGAAACAGACAAAACTTATCCTAAATTATATACTGGGTGCCATGGTATGACCAACAAATCGTTGTTCTTTGTAAAGGGCCAATAAAAAGGCAGTACAATATGTTCTTTAGAGCAAAGTGTTGTCAAAATTAAAAAAAAAACAGAGATTTAAACCTTATGGTATACAGCTGCCTCAAACAGCCTCTCCTTGCTCCAATCACTGATCAGCTGTTCTTCTGTCACATCTTTCAATTCTATCTTACATGAGATTTCTTTCACGAGTACACCATCGCCGTCTCTATACACCATTGCGGCTAAACATGTTTCCCCAGAGCACAT
The DNA here is from genome assembly GCA_905163515.2 of Lymantria monacha. Classification (NCBI taxonomy): domain Eukaryota; kingdom Metazoa; phylum Arthropoda; class Insecta; order Lepidoptera; family Erebidae; genus Lymantria; species Lymantria monacha. Next base: position 27,773,795 of record LR991100.1, read on the forward strand.
CTGTTGCAATATCAATTCGAAATCCTTGTCAATAAAATTGTCATTGTCACCAATGAGAACATTCCCATCAAATGAATTACTAAAAATTCGACTTTCAGGCTCAATCTCGCACGATCCTGATTCGTTTTTACAAGTTACTTCACTTATTACAATCTTGCAACGAGAATCTTCGTATGGAACCAGGTTATAATCGCCGGATACGATCACTTGTTTGCATATTTCACGGTCCGGCCGAGAGCTTACCATTGTCCTCTGCATATTGATTATTACGTACCCTTCGTTTTTTATAGAAAACGCAAAAATGCAGTTCGTATAAACATAAAACAGAAATAAATTACTATGAAACCATTTCCTTATGAACTATAAATATTATGAAAATTGAAATCCAGTTAAAAAAATAAATAAACTTCAATTTTTTTTTAAATTAATCGCTTTTATGGGCAGGCTATAGTCAGTCGACCTTACTGCCTTGTTTGTCTTACGTCGACTTACGTGATAATTTTCTTCATACATTATTTATCACTTCTTCATATTGCGTAGCCTAAATAGTCACTGTCCGTCAGCTAGTCTTTACCATTAATTGGGTGCTGATAACCAACTTAGTGATTTCTTTGGGAATATTGGGAAAACACGAAAATATACGTATATTTTATAGTGGATTACGTAACCACTATTATACCATATTCACTACACTTCAGCACTTTAACTGTGTCATATTCCATAAAATACCAGCACAATTATTCAATATAACACTACAAAACACTAAAGAAATGAATATAATATAAGATATATTTATATTCGCGCCAAAATTTCAAAACCAAATATGGTTGGATACAATGAGTTTTATGTCAAAGTATTACCACAATTTTGCAATTTTGGATGCACGACAAACTTTGATCGATCCTTTTTGTATTGTTCTGTTTTTATTTCCAATAAAATAAGATATTAGATATTATTTTAAAATTAATAACTAAACTTGTTAATTTTTATGAATTTAGTAAGTGAGTTTACGAAAGGTGTTGAACCTAATGACAATAGGTGTTAGTTGGACGCGGAATATCACAGGCATATAGTAAAATAATACACTGGAAAGTCAGAGGGAAGGTAGTGATAGAAAAAGTACTAGAGTTTCGAGCATAAAACTAGCATGTGTTCCAGAGAACTCTCGTTAAACCCACTTTCACAAAGGGAAACATTTCTAACTCTGTTTTTTTAAAGAAAACTGGGGCAGAACCAAAGAGTAAAATTATATTAACTGAAAAAGAGTGGCAACTCGATATTAAAATATGCATGTATGGAAAGTGCTGCTACCTGTAGCTTAGGCGACGAACTAAAGTTGAAGTAATATATGATGAGGGGTCCGTGGAAGGAAGAGAAACTGTATATTATTATTTAAACTAATTTATTAATGTAAAACACTAACATTGTTTCTAAGCCTAAACGCCATCTTGTTCATTATATTATTGCATCATCCTATTTTTCCACAGCCACAGTCTAAACATGTCACAGACTAATCTTTCATCCACAGTACAACAACATATTAAGTTAACACCTTCTCCTATTTTTAAAATTTTTATATGTATAACAAATTTTCAAAATATTAAACTTATTTTACAATTTCTGTAGTTTTATTTTACTTATACATCTTAACCTTTTCTTTTTTATGTTATACAAAACTATTTCTTATAATTCTTATCTGATCTCTTATTTCAATCACATTTTACAATATTCTATTTTTATGTTATAACTTTCTCACAATGAAATTTAAACTTATTTTTATACAATGGTTTTGTAAACATATCAGCTATCTGTAAATCTGTAGGACAATATTTTATATCTAGTTTTCCTATCTTATAGTTCTCATGTATGAAATAGAATCTCACATCTATATGTTTAGATCTTTTACTAAAAGAACCTGATTTTATTAACTGTATAGCACTCTGGTTATCAATATTCAAACTAATTTTAACATTTTCACTTATTAATTCACTTATAAAATATCTTAAATACAAACACTCTTTAACACAATCTGCTGCTGCTATATATTCAGCTTCAGTTGATGATAAACTCACTATAGGCTGTCTTTTAGAGCACCACGATATAGGTCTTCCCGTAAACATTATTACATAACCTGTTGTACTACGCCTGGTCTTGGTACAATTTGCATAATCTGAATCACAATATGCATGTAGATTTCTTATATCTTCTCCTCTTTTATACATTATGCCTTTAGATCTTGTCCCATTCAAATATTTCAATATTTTCTTAACTGATATTATGTCTTCTTTAGATGGATTTTCTAACTTTTTACTTGCTTCATTTACAGCTTGACTTATGTCTGGTCTTGATCTTGTTGATAAGTATAATAATCCTCCAACTAATTCTCTATATGGAAAGTCTGATATATTATTGTTTATAGTCTCACTTTCCTTCTTATCGGTATTGCATGGTGTACTTACTGGTTTAGAATCAAACATATTAAATTTTCTTAGTAGTTTTTCTATATAGTTTTGCTGATGTAACAAAATTCCTTTTTCATTTCTTTTTATTTCAAATCCAATGTAATTTTTAGGTTTCTCATACACTTTTATTTTAAATTCCTTCTCTAGATGATTAAGTACTTTAAATATTTTTTCTTTATCTTTTGTTATAGCTAATCCATCGTCCACATAAATTGCTATTATTATTGTTTTATCTTCTGTTGAGAATACACATTGATCGGTTCTTGTTGGTTTCAATCCATGTTTTATCATTGTTTCTGTAAATTTCTTATTCCATGTAATAGGAGCTTGTTTTAAACCATATAATGCTTTCTTTAAATGACACACCTTATTAGGCTGTTTTTCATATCCTTCTGGTATTTGCATAAAAATGTCTTCTGTTAATTCTCCATATAAAAATGCTGTTTTTACATCAAATGTTATCATATCATAGTCTTTTGAAGCAGCTATTGCTATTATTGATTTTAATGCTGACTGACTTACTACTGGACTATATATATCTTGAAAATCTATATCCTTTTGTTCAAAACGTCTTGCAACTAGTCTCGCTTTGTATGTTCCGTCTTCTTTTATACAGAATACCCATTTATTTGTTAATATTTTATGTTCCTTTGTCTTTTCTAAATCCACAATTTCCCATGTGTTATTACTCTCTAATGATTCTTTCTCTGATTTTATTGCCTTCTCCCAATTTTCTCTTTCAGGAGATGTCATTACTTCGTTATAGGTAAGTAATACATAATCTTGCAGGTAAGTTGGTTTCCTCTTTTGTCTTCTTGTATTAGTAATTTTTATTTCTTCTTCTGATTTATTTTCTGTATTTTCAGTTTCTTCTTCATTTTTATTTTCTATATTTTTATTACTTTCTATTTCAATATTTGTGTTAAAATCTTCTTCTGTACTAATTGGAATATTTTCTTCTATCTCATAATTTGGTATATCTATTTCTTGTGTATTATTATAGCCTTCATCACTTATTTCTTCATCACTGTCTACTATATCTCTTTGTACTTGCTTTTTTAATAAAATATTATTTTCCTTTTTACTATTTTCAATTACAACAATATCTCTTGCTATTTCTACTTTTCCTTCTTGTTCATTCCATAGTCTATATCCATTACTGGTATATCCAACCATTATTAATTTCTTACTTCTCGGGTCTAGTTTTCTTATATTTGTGTGTAATTGCTTTGCATATAATATAGCACCAAACTTTTGCATATTTGCTATGTTGGGTCTTTTACCATACCACATTTCATATGGTGTTTTATTTTTCAATGATTCACTAGGTAGTCTATTAATAATATAAGTAGCACAATACATGGCTTCACCCCACATTTGTTTTCCAAATTCTGAATCAAATAATAATGCTCTTGTTTTCTCTAATAATGTTCGGTTTAAACGTTCTGATTTACCATTTAACTGAGGTGTATATGGCATTGTTAAATCTAATTTTATTCCTTTTTTAATGCACCATTGTCTGAAATCTTTGCTAGTATATTCACCTCCATTATCACAACGTATAGTGAATACTTTTTCATTTCTTTCTCTTTCTGTTTCTTTTATATAATTTATAATTTTATCCTTTGCTTCATATTTAAACTTTAATAAGTATAATTTTGTAAAATGAGTGTAATCATCCATAACTGTTAAAACATATGTATAACCATCATAGGTTTTCTCTTCAAATGGACCACAAATATCTGTGTGTATTAATTCTAATGGTCTTTTCGCTCTGGTTCTTATTGTATTAAAAGGTAATCTTGTCTGTTTTGCTTGTGTACAAATTTCACATTTCTCTAATTGTTTTACTCCTTGTATTTTTATCCCTTCAACTACATTTGGTAATATTTCTAGTGTTTTATTTCCAGGATGTCCCAATCTTTTATGCCATTCAATAGCAGTTCCATTTTCCTTCATTAGTAATGATTTTTCTTCTATATATTGTTCTTTATCAATATTTAAATTTATATTATATAAACCATTTTCTTTCTTTCCTGTTAATACTAATCGTTCGTTTTTATATATTTCAACTTTATTCTTAGTAAAAATTACTGTTCCTTCATTATTTGTTACTTGGTTCACCGATAATAAGTTTTGTGAAATATCTGGTACAAATAAAGTATTTTTCAAAATACATTCTTCTCCATTTATAGTACCTCTGCCTTGTACTTTCATTTTAGATTCATTCGCTGTCAATACTGACGACTCTTTATTTTCAAAATTTCTTAAATTACTTATATCATTTGTCATATGTGCTGTGCAACCAGAATCCACAATAAATTCTGTACCTTTTATATTTTCATTTATTAATTTTGTTAAAAATGTCTTATCAGTTTTCTTCTCGTACTGAGTTTTATTTTTAAAGTAACAATTTTCTTCATTATGATTATTTTTCTTACATATTGTACATTGATTTCCTTTATACTTGCAATTGTTTTCTTCATGATTATATTTTTTACATATTGAGCATATTTTACAGTCTTTCTTTACATGTCCTACTTTATGACATTTAAAGCATTTTATTTTAGAACTTCTTTCATTCTTAATAGCTTGAAATGCTAACTGGTTTTCTACTTTATTTGATTTTTGTTTCTCCATTCTATTTTCCTCATTTAATAATCTATTAGTTAAGTTTAGTAATGTTTTCTTATCTTCGGGTGTTGATTCCCACGCTGTTATAAAATATCTCAAATTATTAGGTAAACATGTCAGTATTTTTGACATTACCATTTCTTCATTAATGTTTTCACCAATCTGGTTCAATCTAAATTGAAGGTTCTCTATGTCTGTTATTAATTGTGTAATAGATCTGTTATCTAATTTAAAATTGAAAAAATCTTGCAATAAAGATGATTTATTCCTCTGTTCTGTGCCTTCAAATATATCACATAACTTTGTGTACATTTCTAACGCATTTTTGCATGATAAGATATGGCCTTTTAACTTTTTATCTATAGAATTTATAATTAATTTCTGTACCTTAGCATCTTTTGTAATATACTCTTCGTTTGTCTTTCTTTCTTCATTAATATTTGTTGATAAAGCCTCACTTAACTTTGATGCCTTTATGTATATATTAAATTCAAATTTCCATAATAGAAAACTCTTACTATCTCTTAATTTCTCTATTTGAATATCTTCATCATACTTTCTATCCATTTTTATTTATATTTCGTATAATCTCGGCTTACTAAATTGACTTATTACTTTCTTTTCTAATAATATAAACACGTACTGACCTGTTCTTTATGTATGTTATTCTTCTGGTATAGTATATTTATGGCGACGGTTCTTATTTCTCTTCCACTGATTCTTGTTTTTTATTTTCCCTTTGAGATTTTCGCGACACTGATTTTAATTATTATCACTGTTCTGGTTTTTTTTAACAAATTCGCGTCCCTCCGGGTTTTTATTTATCGATACCTGGGTTTTATTTAACTGCCCCTGGGTTTTACTTAACTGCCCCTGGGTTTTACTTAACTGCCCCTGGGTTTTACTTAACTGCCCCTGGGTTTTACTTAACTGCCCCTGGACCCATAACCTGATGAGGGGTCCGTGGAAGGAAGAGAAACTGTATATTATTATTTAAACTAATTTATTAATGTAAAACACTAACATTGTTTCTAAGCCTAAACGCCATCTTGTTCATTATATTATTTCATCATCCTATTTTTCCACAGCCACAGTCTAAACATGTCACAGACTAATCTTTCATCCACAGTACAACAACATGTTAAGTTAACAATATACATATACACCTACGTATCTACATGTGTGTATGTAATTATATACGATTTTTTCACTATGAGACCTACCCAGAAATATAAAAAAACCATATCAGCCGTTTAGGAAACGGCAATAGTATAAACTTAACAATGAAAATTGAGATAATTTCCAGAAAGAACATCAATAACCGAAAATAGATTATTGACAATAAGTACATACGCTAAGAACAAAGAATAACAATTCTCAGTTGTCAAACTTTTGACAATCAGGACAAAATGGCAGCTATGTTTGTACAAACAACCTGTAGGCGGCGCGACGATCAGTAAAAATAAGTAATGTTTTAACTGTGCCCCCCCCCCCCAGGGAACAACAATGACTTAAATAAAAAATACAATCAAACAATAGAATTTAAAACTTGTTTTTTTAAGGAGTTTTGTGCCACGGTTACAAAGTCTTTATTTATACTATACTAGCTTCTGCCCGCGCCTTCGCCCACGTAAAAGGTTACTTTCCTAAAGTTTTTCATCCCCTACTTTTATTTCACTCCTTAAGGGTAAATTTTTTCCAAATTTTATACTCATATTTATTTAAATCTACTCCATAGCCTAAAAATAACTTTCAAGTTTCTGGCTTTAAAAATGACGATACTTCCTTACAACTTTTCATCGCCTTTTACAACCCTTTTTTGCATTAAAAGGTGGCCTATGTTCTTCGTCAGGTTCTAGACTATCTGTGTACCAAATTTCATTTAGATCGGTTCGGTAGTTTTGGCGTGAAAAAACGACAGACAGACATAGTTACTTTCGCGTTTATAATATTAAGTAAGGAAGTAAGGATTTATTAATCAATGATCATTTTATTTAAGGTAAAGTTTTAAAGTTTCAGTTAATCAGTAAGTTAAATTGTTGTTATCAACAATGTTATATGGCTATAACTACACTATTATGGTATCGTCTGGTAATTTCGGTGAAATATAAAATAAATTAAACTTTATCGCCTATTCTGTACATCCAGATTATTATAGTTCATCTAATCTAAGAAGTGCATTTTGACGTTTCGCTTTTTTTAATACACAATAACCTTGGTGAAACGTATACACATGATTGCGAACAAAAAATCTGAAATTTTAAATAACTATTAAGTTATATACCGATTATTAATTAAAAAGAATCAATATCGATTTCTCACCAGAATCGGATACTTTCGAAAGCGATTATTTGGTTCACATACCTAGACAACTTACTCTGACAGCTGTCAAAGTGCACCTCTTAGATTAGATGGACTATAAGCATTATAGGTGAAAATATTAAAATATTATATATATTATGTATACGATTACCACTTATTATTTTCACGTTCTCGCTAAATCTCTGACGACTCTGATTCATGCAAAATATCAATTCAAACATAAGCATTATGTGGTATTATGCCTTTATTTTTTTTTTACGTACTCGCATGGAGACTAGAGTATATAGTCTACTCGTAATTATAAATGTTTACTATTCAAGACGCTGGCCAAAGCCAAAATGTAAGCCGTTTTAAGCCTTAAGACTAAAAACTAAACGCTGTCAATTGTTTTCGTTATTATCTTTTATCAATGTCAGAATCAGCTGTCAGTCACACGAATATTTAAAATTTGCTTCCCATTTTTGTATGCATATTTTCAATTTTTATTTAATACTTAAATGAATTTTATAACTTGCTAAATTAATCAAAGAATATAAATAACATTGGGTGAATACGATTTCTAGTGTTATCGTTTATATGTAAAAATAATTCACTTATTTCAATTAGAGTGTAAGTTCTGTTTTTATTTTTGTTTATTCATTTCTTCTAATTTTTCAAACGTGATTAAGGCTTGATTATTTCACTTATGATCTTCGATGTCTTTCATTTTAATTACACATAATTTATAGTACTTTAATTCATAGGCAACATACATTTCAAAAAGCTTCATTTTAATTTTTCTCTGTATTTCAGTCATTATGACGCTGCTACTAAAGAGTATGTGGCGGAGCGTGCTGAACGGACGTTCACTCAATGGCTCACTACGTTCAAGAAGCCTTGCTTCAGAAGGTATTGTTATTCACATAATTAGAATTAAAAATAAAATCAAATATAATATTAATCCACAACAACAAACTATTATCATCATCATCTCAGCTCATACATGTCTCGCTGTTGGGCACGAGCCTCCTCCGTAATGGAAGGGCAATTGACCTACTATACTATGTAGGTCAGACGTGTTAGTATAGGGTTGCCTTTCGAATTTTCTATCTCTTGCATAGAAGTTATGTGCATTTTATATCTCTTAATCGTCTCTTATGATTACCCACAGGTAAGATAGGGGGTGGTGAATACTATTCTTACTCTGTCACCACACGGAAATTATTATACTACTATAGTAAATAACTATTTAATCTATTGTAATACATTGATTTTATAGTCATGATGACATAACCTTTGGATGATGAACTGTAATTTACTTCCTGATAGTGGTAACAGCAAATTACAATATATGTAATTTGCAAATTCCCTGGATGACTACCTCACTCATTCTCGAAAAGATACTGAGTCAATATTTAGAATGAAATCCCAAGGCTCTATTTAATTGCCTGATGCTTGAGAGGTTAATTTCTTTTTTCCCATTATTGTGGTAGGACCACGCTGTGGACAGTTCTCTGTCTACAGCCGCAGGCCGGTCCGTCCGGGGTAGTACCACACTCTCGCAGAAGATCGACGTCTGAGTAATAGCAATGTGTTATTGCGCTTCGTTCGGTGAGCGAGAGAGCCGGAAGCCTAACTGGGGTGGGTTCAGGGTTGTATTGGTAGGCAGCGGCCTAGCTATACCATTGGCAAAGGTCCATGGGCGGCAGTGACACTTACCATCAGGTGTGCTGTCTGCTCGTTTGCCGCCATAAGCAATAAAAAAAAAAAAAAAAAAAAAATATTATGATTACAATTAATAGTTTTTTTAAGTTTGTTGTCTTTGTTATTGCATTTCTTTCTATTCTTTAATATGCAAACCTATTGCTTTACCGTGTAAGCAATGAACTGCAAATTGTCATGGTTAGGTTAGGTTAGGTTAGGTTAGTATGAAATCTGTTATATATAATAGTATTTCTTAGAATAAGGGTACTATTTTTCAGATTAAAGCAATATCATAGACCATTTGATATATTATTCCGAAGTTCACTAGCTTGCACTGGAAATGAGATGAGAGAGGCCTTCCATTAATCATGTGATGTTTCCTCTTGCATTTTTTAACACAACCTCGCATTTAGTGACGCATGTTGATTTTTAATAATAATAATATAAAGCCCACTCCCCTACCTCAAAACAGGTGTATTTTTTTTAATACAAGATTTTTAAAAATTACGAAATGTTGGCTTTAAATATATGTATCTAATTTAATTCTCGGCAATTAAGGACCATGATCAAAATGCCCAAACAGATATTGAGGTTGGAGATTGTTTTAGATTGGCATAAAAATAATAAAAGAAAGGTTAATCACACAAAAAATATTGGTACATGAATATATATAATGTACATTGTCCTCGGAGCACAGAATAGCAGGACGTTATTCAGTGCTAACAACTAGATAAGCATCTCGCAAGTCAGCTGTTGGTAGTGTGCCTAATTAAAACTGACGACTGACAAGATGAGCCGGGTGGTTGCCACGACGGGGCAATCGTTACCGAGTCAAGTTCACACGCCGCCTTTCAGTTTTTAACGAATCGCGCGTTCAACGACAAATTAAATACACGTGTCTCACTAAACCCACTCTCTCCTTGTTAAATATTGTAAAAATAGCTCGCATAGTATGGGTGTGTTACCCATAGTGTGAGTTTGTTTACCTATCTCTTAGTAGTCTATTTACTACACCCGTCGACAAAATCGGTGGTGGATCGTATTCTTACTCTGTCACCACATAGAAAAATATGCGCTCCTTTCATATTCATATTATTATTCACACGCTGAAGAAGTGTAGTTATTTTATGATAGTTGGTAATCATAGTTTTACCCAGTGGCGGCTGTACCTTGAGTGCGCTCGTGCGCTGAACCACCAATTCAAAACATTTAAAAATTGCAAAACATTACTTCATTTTTATTTTTAAATTACCATGTTAATATTTATTTTTGAAACATACAAAAGCATATAACAAATAAAATTTTCAATTATGACGAAACAATTTAAGCGCTTTGCTAAACTATTAAGACTTTAAATTACTGAAATTTAGCATTTAATATGCTTAATTATTTATAAAACACGATTACGAAGTGAAAAATGATGTCACAAGCGGGATTCGAACCCGCGCCTATTGGGATTCCGGCCCCATCGTGCTGCCACTACACCACCGTGACTAATTGTAGGACATGCAAATTTCACTTCGCACAATATGATACGAAGTGAAATTTGCATGTCCTACAAATTATATAATACTAATTAGTCGCGGTGGTGTAGTGGCAGCACGATTGGGCCGGAATCCCAATAGGCGCGGGTTCGAATCCCGCTTGTGACATCATTTTTCACTTCGTAATCGTGTTTTATAAACTATTAAGACTTATTTTCCCTGTAAAGAAAATTTTCGTGCGCATCGACGAGTGAACGTAGACTGTTAATATATGTAACTTGTATGAGCTACGAGCTAATATGCCTGGCGCGTGAGACAAAAGATAGCACATAGAAATGTATCGCGTAATGTGCCTGATCTCGAGCGCCGCACGCGGAACGAAGATTACAGAGAGCGCCTGATGTTGCTTCGGCTAACGGCGAATTTCATCAAACATCGGCGCCTTGAATCGCGGCCTTGAAGTCCAGTATAGTTTTGCTGTATCTATGACACGATAATTATTGTTTATTTATATTAAGTAATTGTTTTTTATTTTTGTTTTAGTTCAATTCTATACTGTGTGTACAGTGTGTGGTGTGAATGAAAATCAGCGTAAATATTGATTATATTAAAGACAATTACAAAATTTTTCAAATTAAAATTGATACAAAATTGGCCGGACCGCCAATGTCTTTTTTAAATTTAAAACAAGAGTGCAATTCGAAAAATAAAGCATTTAGCGAAGTTTTAAAAGTGAAATGTAATGTAGTATCGATTTAATGTATAAAAAATATTAAAAATTAACATATTTTATGTAAATTGTTGTTTTGTTGCAATTTCTATTCTTGATACTTAGTGACCAAGTAAAGTGCACCACCAGTTCGATAACCCACCAGCCGCCACTGGTTGTACCATGGTATACTTGGCTTGAACATTATGGATTACAACTAAGAAAGAAAGAAAAAAAGAAAGAAAGAAAAGATTTATTGTATTATATTATTTATTTATCAACTTATTATCACATTACAATAGATAATACATCATTTGGTCGCGGGGATTATCAGGCCCATGTAGGTGGGTATGTCTAGCGTAGGTATACATAGGATGGAAACAGACTGGTAGTCAAAAATACACTAAATGTTTTAGACGTGATTGTGGAAAAACCAACCCTTAATTATATATGTATGACATCCACTAGCAAAGAAGATGGTGATACCCTGTATTTTTCTCGCTTGGCGATGGGATATATACTTGCCCTTGGGAGCCATAAAAATCGCCTGAAGGATCAGAATAGACAGCAACGCTCTCCTAGGAAACGTATAAAATTTTATAGCTATAACTATTATCGCAAACCTCTATTGGATGACCGTGCTATATGCCTTTCTATGGGGAAGGTCTACTGCCAGTAGTGGAAGGCGAAAGGCTAAATGATGATGGTGATACGGTATTTTTAGTTTGTCACTACTATATTTGAGTACTGAAATACAAAATGCCTCATTGCTTCTTTTTTTATTTACGTGATATAGGAATTATTAAAAAGAAAAAAGATCACCGATGTTCTCATGATTGTTTCTTTACAGTAACTGGGATAACTCGATCTCAGACCCCAGATGTGGTCATGACGACTATCAAAACAGCACCAAGTGCCACTGAAGTACTGTGTGCGGTCCAAAACAACTTGACAGTACTTAATCATAAACACATGCTACAGGCGCTTAGAAGTCTGTTCGAACTACAGAAGGCTGGAAAGTAAGTAATACGACATCATTAGAAAACAAACCAATAACTCCGACTTTTAGAACTTAGATATGTGTCTTTGAAATCTTCGAATATAGCTTGCCTTAACTGTAAGAAAAAGTCATCGAAGGAAACTGCGTATCTAAATTGTAACAATTTTTTGTAGGATTTTTTTATGATGCAAGTTAGTTTACGGGTGACTGGACCGGGGAATTAGTACGTCACCCGCCGAGAGGCTGACCGCGCGAGGAAGGACCGACGTCCTCCCCGGGGAGGGGGGACGTCGCTCAAGGAGAGGGTACCCCTTAGGGGGTATTCCGTCGGGTCGGCCACTGACGACATGTTCACGCTGATCCGGTGGCCGGTCTAACGACGAAGGCGAGGTTCACGGGTGGGTTATGGGTGTGCGTGGTTACGCCCCTCTGTCGCCCTAGACGGAGTGGTGCGAGGAGTGCACCGACCGTAACATATCCAAAAAAAAATATGGTGCAAGTTAATTTGAGTGGCTGCCTCGTATAATAGAAGTGCCTAATAGTTTCTATTTAAAACGCTTGTGGCAGAGTTTGCCCCAAGTTTTACTAGCGACCATTTGCTATTAGTTTCCATTACTTGCTTCTTATGTTCTTGACTTGACCATGTTGGCGGAAGGGCACTGAACCCATGTTCATACGGTAGGTGTATGAACACCTAATCACTAATTGAACGGGGCAGAAGTATACATTCCTTGACTTCGTTGGCAAGTCAAAGTCAACCCGTCAGGGATTATTTCTTTCGGGTATCGACCTTCTCTGACGTTCCTGGAACAAAGCGCAGGTTGCCTTTACGTGGGGCAAATAACATTGTGGGACCACAGTTGTTTTTTATGTTATTGCTCATTGAACTAGCGTTACAACTACGCAAGCCTTATAAAGCTATATGTAAGATAGTTATCCTATTCTACTTCAAGTTATTACTCATTATTAACAGGAAGAAATGTAATTGGCCTATTATACACCGTGACATTTATATCGTCTTACAAAAGAAGTGCCATAAAAGTATCCGACAAAAGAAACATATGTAACATATTTAATTGTTCAATAATGGTAGTGATAAAAAAATAACAAAATAAAATAAATTAAAGTTAATATTTTGTAACCTCCTGTTTGTCATGTTTACATTTTAAACAAAAGAAATCATGCGGCATTTTGCATGATAATGATTGGCTAACGTATAGTTTATTACGTTAGCCAATCATAGCTACGAAGTCCACGTGGGAATGCTATTCCAAAGAGTAATATCGGTCGTAGTACCTACACTACACGGTACGTAGGTTATGTCAAATACCTACACGCTCGCTACATGCTGTTTTCTTAATATTTTAATTAGTATTTATTTATAATAACTTTAAGTAAAAAATATTCTAGTAATATTTTTTTTAAACTTTATTTGTACGAATGAATAGTATATACTGGATACGTTAACTGAACTGCTTTTTTTAAGACGACATAAATGTCACCAAGTATATTACAGTTGCCTAATGTGGTTTGCATAGTGTTGGGCTTTATTTCGAGATTGCCCGCCTCCTATTTGTAGTAATCCAATCTGATTAAATCGTGACCGACCGCATTCGTAACGACGACGTAAGAGAGCGAGTAGGTATGAAAGAGAGTATTGGTGTAAAGATGCGAAAGGGAATGCTCCGATGGTTCGGACATGTGGAAAGAATGCCGAACGAACGTCTGGTTAAGAAGATATACAATGCGAAAGTGAAAGGATGTAGGTACCGAGGGAGACCGAGACTAACCTACCTAGACCAGATCGGTCAGGTACTGAAGGAAGGTGGAGTCAAGAGTCTCCGAAACCGGCGAGCGTGTATGAAGAGAATTATGAATGTTGAGGAAGCGAGTGAAGTATGCAGAGATAGAGTTCTCTGGCACTCTGTTCTCTCTGCTTACCCTGCAAGGGATGTGGCGTGATGATATGTATGTATGTATGTATTAAATCGTTTCTATATCTCTTAGAACATAAGGATAAATGAAGGTGCTCTATTTGCTTAGGTATTTATCCTACGAGTATACATCTACGTCATCGTACTTTTATTATTATTATCGTCATCGTACTTCGTCATCATATACTGTGTGGCTACGAATATTACCCATGCTTAATGTAAGCACTCGTGGGTGTTATAGAAGACGACAAAAAATTTCATCTGAACCAACTTCATCTGATGTTTTGTGGTCAGCAATTACATTTCAAAGGAGAGTTGACGTCAGGCAAGCGGCCGGTCATAAAATTATTGCCAAAAAATTTACAATATAAACAGTACAGACTGTACAGATTATGTCGACCTCAAGTAATTGAGGTAAGAGTAGGATGATGATGGCAGTACATAGTTCATCATTCATCATCATCATTTTCCTCTACTCTTATCCCAATAGGGAATATGCACGTGACTCCAAGATGAACAAAATATTTTTATTTGTAATCTTTACTGCTTAAAAACATACCTATACAATTATTTTTGAAATTCATCATTATTTAATAGTGAAAATTAATTATCAAAAAGTGGCATTTTTGAAATTCGCTTGCAAATTTCTAAAACGCGACGCGATTGGTTGTTCAAAACGTGACGTCATCGTACACTCAAGTCTTCTGGTATCAAGGTGTTTCTAGTGATTATTTTGTATCGTTACCCAGTTATTTCATAAGTTATTAGTTTTCTGTGTTCAAGTATTAATTCTTGTGAATGAAAAACTTAACAAATATCACTCTTTGTCCCTGTTCTAATGCCATTATTTTGTATTGCATATAATTTTCTGTATCCTTTTCTGAAACCCAACAGAAAGATAAATAATAAATAATTTCGAACTTTTCTCTTATGCTAGGGCCGCACCTGCGTGTATCGTCCCGAAGTAATGTGTGGCGAAGCTTCGTACGTTTTGTACACTAGAAAGTTATCGCGATAAAACTGTGGTCACATTAGCGACTTCGGTATTTTACTCGAAGTATCGTGCAATAATTAAAGATGGCCGAAATCATTTTCATGCGTTTAACTATGAATGACGAATTACTTTACTATTACAGTTATATTATACTAATAATTACATAATGATTTTTTTTTAATTTCTTCATGTCTTCCGCTTCATAATGGTGTAAAAATTCTAACACCATTTCATCACTCTACTCCATATTTATTGATTAATAGGAGATCCTCGAACGCGTCTAAACACATCGAAAATTTCCGCCAAAATGAAAAACGCTAGTCTGACCGCAAAGCGCGATATATTAGCGCGCTAAAACCTATTGATTTATCGCCACCCAAGCGATAACGCACACGATGCCTGAATGTTCGCGACGAAAGCCAATAATGACCGGTCACATCTGCGTGTATCGTCTCATTGCATGAAGCTTCGTGACGATACAGGCAGGTGCGGCCCTAGCATTACTCTAATAAGTTATGTTTTCATTCATAGGTATCATAGATAACTAAACATATATTATTTTTATGGATAAAGACCCATGTACCTATTAGATATTGAGAATATCGTTAAGGGGCGCGTCCCTAAGAAACGCGCGAATAGCCACTTACGGTTTTAAATACAATATATCTAAAAATTTACTGCATTGAATGATATTAAAAAAATATCTCAAATGCTTAACAAATGACTCTATTAAAACATGGTGTCATAATTTTAAGATAAGTCTTAACTTTCGAGAAAAAAAATCGTCAACATTGATCAAAAATATCGAAATCGACCTTTGCTATTACAACTATCTAAGCTTTTCCGTTGATTTATTTGTAAATATTTTCAATTGAATCGTGAGACGAAAGTAAGGATAACACATTCACAATTCAAGTTTTTTATTAATCTAAAACCAAAATATATAAAATAATCCTAAACACCGTTGATTTTTTAGCCGAAATCATCCATACATTATATTTTGAAACAAAAACGATCTGTAATCAGCATTATAATAAAACACGTCCAGAGAAAAATCAGTGCCGTCTCAGTATCCAAGGTGAGAGTACGTCCGTTAATTGTTCGAGTCGAGCTCCATAACTTCGCGATAATTTCTTTAGGGCGTGTTGCGAGTGTCAGCGTCGAACACGGCTGCTAATTTATATTCTTTGAGCAAATAAGAGATCAAGGTACATAATACATATGCAAATTTAATTATGTATTTTTGTAAACCGAATTAATTGTCAAACACTATGCAAGTACTTATCGTAATCGTATCGAAGTCATATTTCAAGTAGATATGGGGAACCGAAAGAAAATTAATAATATAAAATAAACATAAAAAAATAAAGTCAAATTTAAAATAAAGTAGTAAGTATAGTTATGCAGTAAATTATTCATTTTTTACTGACAAAAATGATCAAAATGGAGTTGCAAGCTTATATGAAACTATTGTTTTTAATGTTAGAGATTTCATAATTCGCACAATTTTTATACATTCGAATATATGTACCTAAATTGTATTGTGCAAACACAGCAATCAGAAATTTGATAGCTGAATATTGTTTTGAAATAATCACATTTTTAAGTAACCTGCACTACGAATGTTTTAGATGAAATAAACTGGAGGGCTAGTGTGCAGTGCACACTGTGCACCGTATGAGCAATTCTACAGTATGAAGTTGTCGTTCTTCTCTCTTAAGTATTTTGTTCTGTGTATAATACCCAGAAAGCATACACTCTGAAACTCTGACCCCACATTTGCTGCCCGCTACTCACTGCAGGCTTAGCGATGCGACAAGCTTATGCCTAATACACTGCGTGTTTTCTGTGACACCGTGAAGATTCTACTAATACAAGCGTGTAATAAATATGTAACTAACGCAAGCACCGTCAATTAGAGTTATTCGTTTCCAGGATGCGTGTATTAATACTGTGCGATGCGTCTGTGTGATTAGAAAATGTGAATGTGTGTGTTCGATCATAAGTTCCCACACTCGAGGACTGCAGTCTTAAGAAGTTTACGTAAGCTAGGTTATACTATATACGTATATAGGTGTAGGTCGTCGTTTGTAAACAAAACAAGTATCTATTAAGGAAAAATATTCTTTTATGTACTTCATCACTTCTCTAATGTGTTTATTTACGTTAAAATGATCTTCACAACAGTATTAACTGCTCAAACACATTGTCTCTTCTCATCGCCTTGCACCCTTTTGCTTTATTTATTACATTTCTCGGCATAAGGAAATATACTTTGTTAGGTGCAGTTTTGATAATATTTTGGCACATAGAAACGACACAATATTTATAATAAGGTTTTCTGTTCTTTTTCATGGTAATAAGTTGACTTTACACTCACTTTTTTAACTTTCAATAACTTCGTTAACCAAACATTTCCTTGTGTGTGTATTCTGACGTCACAGAAGCGCACCATAATAGCCGCGTTTAAATCGCCCAGAAATGATAGTGATTTTAATAATTTTTTTTTAGCTTTATTTTGGATGTGTTATATTTATTTTTGGTAATGTAATAACTAGTAGAAACGTTAAAAAAATAAAAAAGATCATGCATATTCTCTATTGTTTAGGGTTTATACAAAATGTACTCTTCTTTTATAGTACATATTTTAAAATTTATTGGCAATAGTTTTATGACCTGCCGCCTGCCAGACGTCAACCCTTGGGAATATAATTGTTGACGAAACGGTATCAGGAGTTGGCCGAGGTCGTTATAAGGCTCTTAGTCGTCTTTTATGACATCCACGAGCAAAGTAAAGGTTGGTAGTATTCCCAGCCGCTACCACATAGCTTGATGGTGGTACATAGTTATAGATAATTACGTTCGTTGTTTGAACTATTTCTTTTATTTCTAGAATGCCAAATGATATCAACCAGATAGTGAAGAACCCCATGTTCAGTGTTCTCTGTCAGAATTTTAAAAAGCAGGCACGAGCTTTAGATGTTAATGAGGCAATAGAAGCAACCAAAGTCTTAATTTACTTGAAAGTACCAGCCGACTCTCTCATTGTTCAGACCCTGCTGCAACTAATCAGATGTAATATAAACACCATTGGATTACGCCAGATCATGTTCCTAGACTTCCTCCTAACCAGATTTGATAGCAAAAACCATTTAGTTGATGCCCTAAAGTTAGCCTTACCTTTGGCTTTCCAAATTCATTTGCCCATGGAAATTGATAGTCAGGATTTGCCTTTATTAAGAGACATGCTAATTTTCTGCTGCATGCATGACCTTCCGGATCGGTGCATAAACAATGTGGTTACTGGCTTGCTTCTCCACGATCAGGCTATTGATGCCCAATTCGCCAAGTCTATTATATGGTCCCTATGTCAAATTAACTGCACGGAACAGGTCTATCCAACAAGAGTCCAGTTACTCCACATTTGTTATGATATATTGACTCATAGAATAGATCAGTTGTCATATGATGAGGTTCTGAGGACAGCTGCGAGGATTAAGGGCAGAATTTTGGAGAAACATCCGGAGTATTATCATGAACAACTCATGGATAATATGGCTAAATATGTGATAAAAAATAAGGTTGAATTTGAGAAAGGTCTACTTATCGCTCGGATTTTATCAAGAATAGTAAGTTATAGAAACATTTATCTAATCTTAGTAGTTCCATCTTGCTCTTCTGATTTTATTTATTTATTTCATTGGATCGCCTTTATCTGTGAATAATCTTAGGGCCTCCCTAGCCGAGACCGTGGGTGACTGGACCGGTGAACAATCCTTCACCCGCAGAGATGCTGTAGGGCGACGCCCTGGCAGCAGGTCGGGGCAAAAAGATGTGTAAGGGATATAATATTCAGATATCACTAATGCAAGAGTAGGAAACTCTGTAACAACCCGTCTGATAAGCGTGGTATAGTATGTCAATTTCCCTCTTATTATGTAGGTGTCTAGAGCCCAGCTGTGGCACGTATATGAGCTGAGATGTTAATGACGATGCATCAGGTACATTTTGGGAGTCATCGCATGTGAATACATTTATCCATCAAAACATTGACGTCCTCTGCTGAACAGTAGCCTCATCGAGGTTGGCTATCATTGCTACGCTTAATAGGATCTTGAAAATCCCATAGCCGGTTTAAGACTCTCAATGGTAAATAAGAAGTGGTGATTAATTGTATTCCTAATCCATCACCATACAGACTGATGGTGCAATGTCAAATCTTTTTCATTTCTGCTCCAGGACTTAAAAACATGAATATAAAGGAATTCCATTTTAGGACTTAACTTGTTTTTACCTTTATGGTACAGTGATTTTATTCTTTAAATATTTCAGGCTCATACACACTTAGGCCTCGTCAGCTACCTCTGCGACCTAGCTGCTTCTGAACCGACAATCCTCGAAAAAGCGCGACCAAATATAATTTTAGGTTTCATCAATTGTCTTTCCAATAACAACTTCACACCAGATGGCGATCAGTGGACAAGAATTAAAAATCAGATCACTCGAAATCCTCTAATGGATGGCAAAAATAATGCGCTACCATTGGCTAAGATTTGTTTGGAATTAGCATCTTTGGGCATCTACGAAGAGAGGTTACTGAAGAAAGTGTTCTCAAAAGAATATTTCCAGGACTTAATCTTAAGGGATGGTGCTTTACTCGACCATCTGCAACTCTTGACTCTTTACGAGGCTGTTAAAAACTTTGATAGGGAATATGAGCTGCCTCTTCAGATTCTGGAGAAGGCGAAATCGTTGTACCCAGTGCATCCATACACAGAGCACTTAGAAGAACACTTAGCGCAAGGATTGGGAGGCTCTGAATACGTTGCGAGGAATGTTGAGCTGCCCAATGGATTCATTGCTGGTTTGTCATTTGCAAAGTATTTAAATTTTTTTTAGGTTTGGGGACGAGGATACCAGAATTGGTTATTGATGTTTCATTTTTAATCTTCAAAATTGGAACAAAATTGGGCCTTGGCCGCATATAATATGTGTAGTCACCAAAGGGAGAGGTGGTTAAAGTTGTAAAAAATGGCTCATCTGGTATGAGTAGGTTCCCGGAACTTTGTGTGGGAATCTAAATACGTCATGTGATCTTGTATTATATTCAATACTAGCATCTGCCCGCGGCCTCGCCCGCGTAAAAGGTTACTTTCCTAAAGTTTTTCATCCCCTAATTTTAATTTATCCCTAGGGGTAAATTTTTACAACATGTTAATGTCATATTTATATCTAATCAATAGCCTAAAAATAAGTTTCAAACTTCTGGCTTTAAAAATGACGATACTTCCTTACAACTTTCATCCCCCTTTATAACCCTTTTTTTGGCATTAAAAAGTAGCCTATGTCCTTTATCAGGCTCTAGACTATCTGTGAACCAAATTTCATTTAGATCGGTTCAGTAGTTTTGGCGTAAAAGAGCGACAACTTTTAATATTAGTAACGACTTATAATATTAGTAAGGATCTTAGTGTTTTAGCGTTTTTTTATTGCTTATTGCAAACGAGCCAGCAGCATACCTGATGGTAATCGTTAATGTCCCCCATGGGCCTTAGAAATACCAAGGGTACAGCTAGGTTGCTGCCTACATTGGTAGACTGCAACCTAGGCTGCTACATAGGTAGGGGTATGTAGTTAACAAACTACATACCCCAAACCCACCCAGTTGAGTTTCCGGCTCTCTCGCTCACCGAACAAAGCGCAATAGCACATTTCCATTTGCTCATTTATTGCTCAGACATTGATCTTCTGCAAGAGTATGGTACTACCTCGGACGGACCGGCCCGCAGCTGTAGATAGAAAACTGTCAACAGCATGCTCCTACCAGATGAACGTGTTACATTAAATAAATTTGATAGCATTTTATTTAGTGTGATCTGAAGGAACTACTGGGTTGTAATACATATGATATAAAAGTGCTTTACAACGTTTTCGTTTTTCACAAAAATTCCCAGAACATAACATTAACAGTATGGCCATAGCAGTGTTGATGGAGACGATTTGACTTACTGGCGGACAATGATGATCATGAAATACTAAATACGTGAAGAAAATTGTAACTTGACATTGGCAGCCATGGCTCGTACGAGTATAAGTAGCTGATTGCCAATAAAAAAAATAAAATAATAAGAATTTTCCCGTAGTAGCAATCAATTATAATTGTAGGCACATTTTAAGTATATGACAATTCTATAAGCTAATGCGAATTTTTTGGAAACTTTGGAGAAACTCCAATCCACCAGGCGCGCTTTTAAGAAAGAAGAGAAATTCTTCACTATAGTTGATAAGCTAATGGATGAGAGGATAGCTTGTGTAATTAATCCTAGGTACCCGCAAACAGACAAATTTTAAGAGCTTATCGAAACATGTTCAATTCTTGATTTTAAACTTGTAATGTATATTTAAATTACTGAAATTTAGCATTTAATATGCTTAATTATTTATAAAACCGATTACGAAATGAAAAATGATGTCACAAGCGGGATTCGAACCCGCGCCTATTGGGATTCCGACCCAATCGTGCTGCCACTACACCACCGTGACTAATTGTAGGACATGCAAATTTCACTTCGTATTATATTTACGTCTTAAGGTGACGGTATGCTATCTACCCGACAATGTTTACACATTGTTATAGGCTTAATACTTAAAACTTTACTGTTAGAATTGTATTAAACGATGACACAACCTTGTTATTTAAATTACTGAAATTTAGCATTTAATATGCTTAATTATTTATAAAACCGATTACGAAATGAAAAATGAATGTATTGTAATGTATAAATGAAAAGTTTCGATAATTTGGTACATTATTTTCTGTTTCCAGATTGTCTAATTTGTTTGCATAATGGATACCCAGCGAAATTGCCTAGCTGCAGTGGAGATTTGAAAGTTCCTATTGAGTATCTGAAACTCCCTTCAGCTGGCATACCGTGCGTATTACTTTTTTACATTAGATAATTGAAGAAAGACAAGTATTCTATCTAGCGTATTGACGACCGGTAATGGACATACTCGTATGTTGGATAATACCACAATCGTACGCTTAGTAGGTCGTTTACCGCTGTTATAAGCTTCATCATCATTCCAGCTCACATTTGTCCCACTGTTGGGCTCGAGCCTACTCCGCCATAGGAGAGTAGTTCACCTACTATGTCACGCTGATTGGGGCCAGTGCGTGTAGGATTTTATTTGGAGTTCTCTTTCTCTAGTTCAGATGCTATGTGGTGCATATTGAATCCCTTAATGATACCCACGGGCAAAAGATAACCGCAAGATAAATGGTGATGAATTGTATGTTTCTTTTTTAATTGTTTGTGGTGGCAAACTAGCAAACAACATACCTGATGGTAAGTGTTACTGCCGCGCATGGACCTGTGCAATACCAAAAGTATAGCTAGGCTGCCTACCAACTAAAACCCACTCACATTGGGCTACCGACGCTCTCACTCACTGAACGAAGCGCAACAGCACATTGCAATTACTCAGACGTCGATTTTCTACGAGAGTTTTAATAGTGGTAGGAAGGACCACACTGTTGACAATTTTCTGTCTACAGTCGCGGGCTTGTCCATCCGGGGTAGTACCACATTCTCGCAGAAAATCGCCTGAGCAGTGGCAATGTGCTGCTGTGCTTCGTTCGGTGAGCGAGAGACCCGATAGCCCAACTTTTTGGGTGGTTATGGACATTTCATTGGCAGACAACGGCCTAGCTGTACCCCTGGTATGGTAAAGATCCATGGGCGGCAGTACTTACTATGCTTGCTCGTTTGCCACCCAGAGCAATAAAAAAAAAGAGAACCCGACTAGACTGAAATTGTTAAGTGTGGCTCTACCATTATTCTAATATTATTATTATTGTATTTTTATTTGGCACCAAATGGCAAATTGTACTAATGGTAGTCGGTTTTTATTAATCTTCTAAAAAAGTTATTTCAGCTGAATAGATTTCCCCACGATGTTTTTTTTCCGATTGATTAAGTGAGTTTTGATTAATACTGGCAAGCACACAATTCGAAGAGAGAAAGAAAGAAATACCTACAGTGGATTTAACCATTTTTTTTTGCGGTGGGCTATGGACGTGGTCGCGCCCCGCCAAATCGGTCCGGGGGCGACGAAAGAGGCGGCGCGCAACCCCATAGACCCACCCTGCAAGCATCTCTCTTCGCCGTGCGAGCGGGCCACCGGTAACCGATCTTTGTCTTCGGTAGCCCACAGTGGATTTAACCATAAGACCATTGCGTGGTAATCCATTTGTCCATTTATTTGGCTAACCCCTGATTTTACTGGGGAATTACGGTGACCCCGCTATACCCAGATGATGGCAGGACATGTGACTGCTTGGCTCAACATATTGAATTATATTAAAGGCACTCACGGATAAAAAAAGGGGGTTGGATCAACATTGTCTGATATGTATTAACACGTCTTAATGGCTAGAGCCACCTCTAAAATAGGAGGGGGAAACTATACCATAATAATTCGACGGGTTTTAATGAGTCACCTCACAGAAATTTAAGTATTGTGAGAAATCCTTTCCTTTTTTTCAGTATTTGCGTATTGAACTTCCAACCGGGATGTTATTCTATGAACAGCAACCGACTTCGTGGCACTTTCCGCCTAGTCTTAGATATACTGGAGAAGGATGGGTACGCGACAGTTCCGGTCAATATCGAAGATTGGTTACACGCACCAGCTCATGAAAGGACTCCATACTTGATGAGGGAAGTAGGGTACAAGTGTGGAGAAATTGGCATGAAGATATCCAGTACGAAAAGGGTTACTACGTGAACAAATATGAAAGGATCTCTTTAGAATTTATTAGGAAGTTGAGAAATTTGTTGTGAAATAAATGACCTGTTTTTGTTATTGAACATTGTTTTTTTAATTATGACATTTTTTTAGAGTACTGTTACATATTGCAATAACTTCGGCCGTAGGACCATTATGCAATTTCTCGCAAACTGCTGCGGGTGTCGAGTTGAGTTGTACTGCACAGATATACTTATGACCTCTTAATACTGCGAGAAAATCAATTTGTCAAGTAATCAGCCATTTTTAATTTTTGTGTAATTCTTTGATTAATCCGTTAATTTTGTACGCGAAATTTGTACATCCAAATGTGAAGCAGTTGGATACTGCTTTGCAGAGCAGTACCATTTATAGGTACTTTGCTTTTATATAGGTATGTTGCGAAGAAAAAAACAGTATCGTATGCAGCGACTTTAATAAATTAATAGGGGTCAATGGTTGTTTGTGATAGTGATAGCCTCTTTTTCAAAGGGCATTCAAATGATTCAATGAATTGTAATTAATGTCATAGCAACACTGATATAAAAGTCAAAATCGCGCGGT
The DNA here is from genome assembly GCA_905163515.2 of Lymantria monacha. Classification (NCBI taxonomy): domain Eukaryota; kingdom Metazoa; phylum Arthropoda; class Insecta; order Lepidoptera; family Erebidae; genus Lymantria; species Lymantria monacha. Next base: position 27,798,371 of record LR991100.1, read on the forward strand.
TCATGTCAATTCGACGTGCGCCCTTTTCAAATAGTGTTTTTATATCAATTTCCTTTAAACATTTGATAACTAAAGTATATAATGATATTTAAATTCCTATTAGTATGTTAACCGTTGGATATTATTGTCAATACTTACTTGTATACAAACAAAGAGTTTACGTGATACAGTAGATTGTATTTTCACAAAATAAAATCTAAATGGCTTGCGGCGTTTTTTTGTGTCTGATACTTTTATTTAATGTGATTATTTTGAGTGATTGTAAATATGCATACGCTGTATTGAAGGACGAAGATATTGTAGTGGCGGCAACGGACTATTTCGCTAATGTTCCTGATGTATATATCGCCCGTGCAGTTTACAATAATGAAATAAATAGCACTGGGTATGCATAGCTTTTTCCTTATAAATAAATATCATATTATCAAGCACCAAATAATTGTCCTTTGATGAAATTCAGAAACGCGAATATGCTATTCGTTTATTATCGTTACCCATTTTAAAAGCTAGTGTTCTATATCACATATTTATAATAGTAATAGTAATGATATTCAAATAAATAATTTATATTATATTAATTATTTAGAATCTACAATATATTTATATTCTGCTGATAATAACATTTGTTTTCAAATGGCTAATGTTCAGTAGTTATTAAAACTAGTTAGTTTTAAGGAGTATAAATGCTACATATTAAACTGATCTCTGTAGGCTGGTAATCTGTTGATTACATATTAACTAAATTTATACACATACTCTTTTATGTCTTTTTTTTTTTCAAGAAAAAAAATAGGTAAATGAATTGATTGTGAATTGCAAAGTTATTTACCACATCAATTATAAACTTGATGTCCATGCTTAATGGAATTCTTTTTCTTTTTTCAATCACAAAAGAGTTTTCATAAATATTATTTACCAATATGAAATTAGGATTTGATATAAATAATATTTATGAAAACTATTTTGTGACTGAAAAAAATTTAACAGTCATGGCCCACTTACAGTCAACGAAAAAATTAAAAATAATATATAGATTGGCCTTGTTCAAGTGTTATAAGTATATTTTTCTGAGGATCCTGGATTCAAATTATGAATTAATCCAATTGAATAACAAAAGTATGCAGTTGATCTGATCTTAGGTAAGGGTTTGGGTTCCATTGCTAGTTCTGTGCTTACCCTTTTACAGTTGCACTAGTTATTAATTTATTCCTTATGAAGTTTCATATTATTGCTCACTGCTAGTTAAGTGAGCCATCAGAAGCTACTTTTTTGACCTCGGTGACCTGCTTGGTGGGTTATTCTTTCCTTACAGGCCTTCCGGCAAAAGCAGGATTGTCGCAACCTTGTGATGGCTGCCTGTGCGGGTGGTGAACTGATTCCCGGTCTGTCCATTCGCAACCTCGGCTAGGATGCAATCAGTCACAGATGTTTGTTTTTACTGTGCGCCCTACGCACTGTTGACAAAGCAGATCAGCGTAGAGGTTTTCCCTAACAGCTCCGCCGCTACCTTCTCACCACTGCGTCACAAAAGTGAGCACACACAGGTAGTTTGGCAAAGCAACAAAGCACCGAAGAGTCCTGTACCAATCGAGAAAAAGAGAACCGCGTGCCGCCGCCTCATCCACTATTTGCACCTGCTAGAGTGCCTCAATGATATAAACACCTAGCTGAGGCTTCTCCAGCCGGATTGTCCAACCGGCGATATAATCCTGATGGTGTTCGCTCCAACAGGCGGTAAATTCGCTAGGCGAGTCAATGCCTACCCTCGCATGCGTTGCCGACATCCACCGGTAGAGAGAGTATCTCCGCCATTGAGGTGCTACCCTAGGTGAGCCAACCACTAGCAGTGTGTCCCTACCATTAGAACTTTATAATATGTTATTTATTTGTTTAAAGTTGGGCATTCCTAGAACTTCACACATCAGATGCATACAGCGACGAGAGGCAGGCATATGCTGCTGGATACCTGGAGGGTTTCCTCACCAGGGACCTTGTGTGGATGCACTGGCAGAACATGCTTAAAGGGTTTGTAATTTTGAAATTTAATTTTATTTTTAACATTTTCCAATAAAGATTACCAATAGTTTTATATTCTAACTGTAGCCTTACAGACAGCGGCGGCTCTAGCACATGTAGCGCCCGGGTGCAATCAATCACCTGGCACCCTCTTGTATCAAAATGCGTAAACAAAATGGAATAGCCGAATACGAAACGAAAAATTATGTCACAAGCGGGGTTCGAACCCGCACCTATTGGGAATCCGGCCCAACCGTGCTGCCACTTACACCATAGTGAACTATTTTAGGACATGCAGATTTCGCTTCATATTATATCTTACGTCTTCAAGGTGACGTAAGTCTATACAATGTGCAAACATTGTCCGATAGATGGCATACGTCACCTTGAAGACGTAAGATATAATATGAAGCGAAATCTGCATGTCCTAAAATAGTTCACTATGGTGTAAGTGGCAGCACGGTTGGGCCGGATTCCCAATAGGTGCGGGTTCGAACCCCGCTTGTGACATAATTTTTCGTTTCGTATTCGGGTATTTATAAATAATTAAGCATATTAAATGCTAAAAATTTCAGTAATTTGAATAACAAGGTTGTGTCATCGTTTAATACAATTCTAACTGTAAAGTTTGAAGTATTAAGTCTATACAATGTGCAAACATTGTCCGATAGATGGCATACGTCACCTTGAAGACGTAAGATATAATATGAAGCGAAATCTGCATGTCCTAAAATAGTTCACTATGGTGTAAGTGGCAGCACGGTTGGGCCGGATTCCCAATAGGTGCGGGTTCGAACCCCGCTTGTGACATAATTTTTCGTTTCGTATTCGGGTATTTATAAAATGGAATAGGTTGATAGTTACAACACGTTTGACTAAACTAGAAACCTCGCTGGCATGCGTTGTCGCATGCTTAGTCTCGTTGTTTTGACACGAAACCAGGTAAACGCGATCGGATTATGAGGTACAGTGAGCATGGCGACAAAGCAACCTACACAAACCTGTCAAATAACGCACCCACTACGTTTATAAATGGTTAGGCATTCGCGGGGTGTTGCAGTGAAGGCTCTATGTGTCCCGATGGCTCTCGGCGCCCCCTAACACCCGGCGCCCGGGTGCACCGCACCCTCTGCACTACAGGTAAAGTCGCCCCTACTTACAGATATTCTTTTAATTAAAAAGCTTACTAAATCTGTGCAGACATACAATCTACAACAAAAATATTTAAATTCCAAGTGTTGTGAAATAACATTTTTTTTTATAAGGGACACTAAATAATAGTCCTTGTACCAACAAATATACAATTTAAGGACACAAATTATATTCAGACTTAGATTTTTGTCCGTAGGCGTCGTAAAAATGACAAAGAAAATCAATATGCTAATAGCATCCATGTGCGAGGATATCATCATTCTCCTACTCTTATCCCAATTACTTGGGGTCGATACAGTATGTAGGTTCTTTCATAGTATATATCGTAAAAGTTATTGGCAATATTTTATGACCGGCCGCCTGCCGACATGAACCCTCCTTGAGAATGTAATTGTCGACCAAACGGCATCAGATGGAGTCGGCCCAGGTCGTTATAAGGCTTTTAGTCGTCTTTTACGAGATCCACGAGCAAAGTAAGGGTTGGTAGTATTTGTAGCCGTTACCACACAATTGTGTGCGAGAACAAAAACTTGAAATAAAACCTTGTATCAATCCATTCAGCCTGGTTTAAATGACATAGCATCGATTTCTGTCTTATTGTGGAAGAGGCTTGAGCCCAGGAGCGAGACGTATATTGGCTAAGATTTAAAATTTACAACTATATATATTTGTAATTATTGAATACATAATCCTTAACAATAAAATTGAAGCAATAATGCCATATTATATTATCTTTCTTTTTTTTTTTGTACTCTGTCTGGAAACTCTAAATCGCAAAATACACAACAGAATTTGGATTTCAAATTATTGAAATTTAGCATTTAATATGCTTAATTATTTATAAAAACCCGATTACGAAGCGAAAAATGATGTCACAAGTGGGATTCGAAACCACGCCTATTGGAAATCCGTTCCAATCGTGCTGCCACTTACACCACCGTGAACTATTGTAGGACACTCAAATCTCGCTTCGTGTTATATTTACGTCTTTAAGGAGATGTGCGCCATCTACCCGACAATGTTTGCACATTGTATGGGCTGAATACTTCAAACTTTGCAGAAAAATTGTATTAAACGCTAACACAACCTTGTTATTCAAATTACTGAACTTGACTTGCACACGCCTCCTTAAAGACGTAAATATAACACGAAGTGAGATTTGAGTGTCTTACAATAGTTCCCGGTGGAGTAAGTGGCAGCACGATTGGGACGGATTTCCAATAGGTGTGGGTTCGAATCCCACTTGTGACATCATTTTTCCCTTCGTAATCGGGTTTTTAGAATTTGGATTTTTTTTAGATCTATATCATCCGTAAAATATAGTACTATCTTGGAGTACTTATAATACAACACTGCTACCTAAACTGTTTGCCAAAGCCTTTCCATTTCCTTAAAGATTGCACGCAGTGGGTCTACCAGAATATCCACTTTTACAAATCGAACACCAATGAAGTTAAATATTGTTTAAATATTTCGCTGCTATTACAGATATTGTTATAACAAGACTGATGTTTGTGGTTTGATAGAAGAATTTATCGACAAGAATGAAGAGTATATAGCGGAGATGGTCACCAAGTACCCTCAAGATCCTTACTGGTACCAAGTAAGTAAAATAAAATTGACATTATACATTAAATGTAATACATAGTCCTTGTGGTGACGGAGTAAGAATACAATTAACCACCCCCTATCTTACCCGTGGGTGATCGTAAGCGACGACTATGGGATATAAAACGCATATAACATCTGTACAAGAGTAGGAAAACTCGAAACAAAACCCTATACCAACACGTCTGACCAGCCTGGTATAGTAGGTTAATTTCCTTCCCATTACGGAGGAGGCCCGAGCACAACAGTAGGACATATATGGGCTGTGATGATGATCATGACGATGACATTTAATTGTTCATGGCCCACTTAGCCATAAATTTGATGTTATAATAAGTAAAGGATGAAATAAAATACGCTAAACGTAAAAAATACTTGCAAAAGAGAAAAGAAATCTGACGAAGGAGAAGAGGAGAAGCTAGTATGTCGGACCACCACCGCAGAAAAGCTGACCACGTGAGGTACTATGTCACGGTACTTCGTGGCCGGGAGGTTGTCGAATGAGAGTACCTGAAAGGGTAACCACCCTTTTTTTCCAGACAGCTTGATCAGAATTGTCGTCTTTTACCTTTTCTTTTCAAGTTAGAAAATTCCGATTAAATAAATAATAACAATGTGTAAACGATTTCCCATAGAAGGCATGTGGAACGTTTAAAACCGGTAAAAGACGACAATGTGAGCTCAAATTTGGTTGGCATGCATAACATTCACACTCGTCGCAGTTAGTAAGACGATTGAAATGGATTTCTAGTACACTGGACTCAAATCCTAAGTGTGCTAGTTATTTTGTGCTGGTAAAATAAGTTTTTATAAATAACTTTAGACACACAGGTGGCGTACTGGTTAAGATATTAAGCCAGTGCCAGGGTCGCTGGATTGATACGCAAGACAATACTTTATGCAATCAGCAAATTGTTTCGACTTTGGTTGTAATTTGTAAGACTCTGTGTCCCTTATTGAACTTTTTTTCGGGTTGAGAGCCCTCAGCGCTCACCCACAGCCCGGTTACGCTGTAACAGCCCCTAGGCTAACAGCAATCGCAGTGGATGCGGTTTAGTGGGTAACCTGGCCCTAGGCTAGGAATCCCACACTTCCCATCCGGGGAGTTAGTGCTTCACGCATTCCTGGACCACAATATAATGATTATTGTCTTTGCCAGACAGAGCAAGGACGGCAAGGATTCAGTACCAGTGGTTGGCCCAATGGAGCATGCCCAATGGTAGAGGAAGATGGATGAAATACTTTTTTTATTGCTTATGGCGGCAAATGAGTAAACCAGACCTTATAGTAAGCGTTACTACCGCTCGGCGATCTTTGCAGTGCCAACGGTACAGATAGGCTTGCCAAACCTGAAAGATGCGCTATCGGTTTTCTCGCCTACCGCGCGGCGCTGCGTTTTTAGACTTCATATAGCCTGCCAAAAAAGGATGTTGTTTAAAAAAAAGAACTTAATACAATCATTTGTTGCAGGTGAAACTGTACTACATTCAGATAGAAGGTTTAGCGGTAGGGTACAACGAGGCAACCCAGGACCCTTACGAATGGCTCACCCCTAGGGATATTGTGTAAGTTTTATGTACAGTATATATTTTTTATTGTCTATGGCAGGCGAGCAGGAAGTCCATTGATGGGTTATCGAGTTTTAGTGGGAAAGGTAAAGTGTTATGTGGTGGTTTTGTATTATTTCAATACTAGCGACCCGCCCTCGCTTCGCTTCGCTTACGTCAGTTCAGTTGTGTAGTTTACTTTCGCTACATAGAATTCCTTTCGGAGGAGTTTTTTAAAATTCTACTTTATCTAATCTTTACAGGGCAGAATGAAAGTCCACACCAAATTCCAAGTCTGTAGGGACATTGGAAAATGTGTATTTTTTGTGGGTTAACACCTACACAATCCCCTTTAGGGGTGGAATTTTTAAAAAACTATTCTTATATCGTAACACAAATATGCCTACTGAAATTCAAGTGTGTAGGAGCTATATTTAAAAAATGTGATTTTTACACCCCAGCAACCCTCCTTGCGGGTGGAATTTCGTAAAACCCGTTCTTAGCTAACCTTTACTCGGCGAAAGGAATATTCCTACCAAATTTAAAGTCTGTGGGCCTTATGATTCCAGAGATATCGTGATGAGTCAATACATAGGTGGAAATCTCTTATATATATATATATATATATATATAGATATATCTTAGTACTTTAATGTCTTGTATTAAATAAAAATGTGTTGTGTAGTAGCGGCCACAAATACTCGCATTTTGCTCGTGGATGTCGTGAAAGACCTGGGCCAACTCCAACTGATGCCGTTGGTTCAACAGTTACATTCTCAAGCAAGGTTGACATCAGGCAGGCGGCCGGTCATAAAACTATTGTCAATAGCTCTTACAATATATACGAGTACATATTCATCGTCAAAATTTTTAAAGACTGCAAAAATCCATTTCTATTGTTATGATCGTCAACTGTAAGTTTTCAGCAATCATTTCACCCACTTACACTCGGGCAACACAACAGCAATCAGTTCATTCTAGATCTTGTACGGTCTGGAATAAACTAACTGTTGCTGTTTTTCCTGAGTGCTACGACATGTCTTTCTTTAAACGAGGTTGGTGAGAAACGAAAACACTTGTAAAGCACTGTTATATCATAATCGCTACACTACAGCAGTTCCTCTGCATCACATTACATAAAATGCCATCAATATCTTTACTTTTCGTATTCGTGATTCAATTCTCTCGTAACCACAAACGCTGTAGTGTCCAAAACGTCGAGCAAGTAAAAATGAAATATAAACGTGATAGAATACGTAAATTTTTATTTCATACTAACAAATTTCCGAAGTTTCACTCGCGTAGTTCCCGTGGGTATACGGTTCATTATCATCATGATCATCACAGCCCATATGTGCCACTGTTGGGCTCGGGCCTTCTCCATAATGGGAGGGAAATTAACCTACTATACCGCGCTGGTCAGACGTGTTGGTATAGAGTTTTATTTCGAGATTTCCTTCTTTTGCATAGATGTTATATGCGTTTTATATCCCTTAGTCGCCTCTTACGATCACCCACGGGTAAGATAGGGGGTGGTGAATTGTATTCTTACTCCGTCACCACACGGATAGGGTATACGGTTATGGAGTGAATAATGGCGTATGAGTGGATTTCAGATACCGAGTTATCATCGTGAGTAGTCCATATGGCTTGAACCCACAGCTATTCCTTAATATTTTCACAGATCTTCTAATAGTTATTATATTCCAGCTGGATCAATATGTTGGGTGATTTGGATGAGCTCGCCTTCGCACTGTCTATGCCTAATGGTACTGATGGGACACTGTTTAGCGAGCATTGCACGGGCCTGGTCAAGCTACTACCGGACTGGAGTAATCTGTACTTCTCACAGGTCACTTGGAACAGGTCAGTTCATCAGTATCATGATTATCTTTTCAGCTAATTTGTGACACTGAGGGTTCATCAGATCTGTTGGTATAGGGTTTTATTTCGAGTTTTTCTTCTTTTGATTTTTTTGTATGCATATTATATACCTTAGTGGTATTTTACAACACCTAAAGGCAATAGATACCCGATTACGAAACGAAAAATGATGTCACAAGCGGGGTTCGAACCCGCACCTATTGGGAATCCGGCCCAACCGTGCTGTCACTTACACCATCGTGAATGAAAAAAAAATACAAATTCACGATGGTGTAAGTGGCAGCACGATTGGGCCGGATTCCCAATAGGTGCGGGTTCGAACCCCGCTTGTGACATTATTTTTCGTTTCGTAATCGGGTATTTATAAATAATTAAGCATATTAAATGCTAAAATTTGCAGTAATTTGACCTAAAGGCAAGATAAGGGGTGATGAGCTGTATTCTTACTCTGTCTCTTAAAATAAATTTGGTAGACTTTTATAAATATGTATAGAGGTTGCCTTAGACAGTTTTAACGACACCCTACTCTAAAATCTAAGGGCTGATGACACAATTCATTCTTAACCGCGCTGTATGCTGCCATTATATATAAGTGATTCTTGTAAATATTGTCGACGTTTCCTAGGTGAACAGATAAACCTAAACTGGGTTTTCGCTACACCTTTTAATAGAATTTAAGCACTTGATGTAAAAAAAAAAACCTAGCACCGTATAATATTATACAGTGGAAACTCGATTAACCGGACTAATTATTGTGGTTTATAGGTATTCGGATAATCGAATATCCGGATAATAGAATGTATGAAGAAAAGCTATTTTTATACTATAAATATTATGCAGTACCTAGGTGTTTATTAAAAATAAATATATTTATCAACAAAAATCCATGTTTATTAAGAAATTAATATTTTCTAATGTACAATCTGTGCACTTGACTATTTATGTACGTAATTGTGATACGTCTGTATCCATTGTTTTAACTTGTATATTATGCAAGATCGCAATTGGTAGTCCGGATAATCGAGAATCCGTATAACTGAGGGCCGGATATAATTGAGTTTCCACTGTATACGAGTTATATTAAATGATTACCATAACTTAAATAATAATTTATATATATTTTTAAGGGAGCTTTACTCCATGGGTGGCCTGCTACTGCTCCACAGTTAATATACCACACAATGAAGGAAGGAAGGAATATTGGATAGGATTTATGTGGAATAGAATATAAGAAATTCTTCTTTATTAGATGTTTTTTTTTATTGCTTATGGTGGCAGCCGAGCAAGCAGCACACCTGATGGTAAGTGTCACTGCCTCCCATGGACCTTTGCAATACCAATGGTATAGCTAGGCCGCTGCCTACCAATATAAACCCCAAACCCAGTTGGGCTTACGGCTCTCTCGCTCACCGAACGAAACGCAATAGCATATTGCCATTACTCAGACGTTGGTCTTCTGCTCAGTGTGGTACTATCCCCGACGGACCGACCCGCGGCTGTTGACAGAGAACTGTCAACAGCGTGGTGCTACCACTATTATTGTGCGGTTAGTTAATCAATATTAACTGTAGGAAAATGGCGGGTTTCCCTTCCTTACCTCCATTGTAAAATAATAATAATTTCCCTCTGGTGACGGAGTAAGAATACTATTCACCACCCCATATCTAACCCGTGGGTGATCGTACGAGACGACTAAGGGATATAAAACGCATATAAAATCTATGCGAGAGAAGTAAAACTCGAAACAAAACCCTATAGCAACACGTCTGATACCAGCGCGGTATAGTAAGTTAATTGCCCTCCCACTGAGGAGGAGGCCCGAGGCCAACAGTGGGACATTTATGGGCTGTGAGTGAGTGATGATGAAATAAATGGTTATCAAATTTTTTTCTATCACCAGTTATCAATCGATGTTGCGTTTGCAAAAGATGTACGTGCTAAGACTCCATCTGTATTCAGGCAGTACCGAAATAATACCCGGATATAAAATGTCGCTATCGTCTTACCCGGCTTTTATACAGGTAAGTACGTCATCTCTGCTCTCATGTCAATTATATGTATTGTGGTCGATGCAATATGTACCTACCTATTCGTTTAGATTGCAAAAGTTATTGGCAATAGTTTTATGATCAGCCTGCCGTCAAATATCCTTGTTGAAATGTTATAGTTGACCAAACGGCATCACGTGGAGTTGGCCCAGGTCTATATAACGCTCTTAGTCATTTTTTACTACATCTACGAGCAAAGTTTTTTATTTTTTTTGCTTAAGGTGGCAAACGAGCAAGCAGCACCTGATGGTAAGTGTCACTACTACCCATAGACCTTTGCTATACCAGGGTATAGCTAGGCCGCTGCCTACCATTACAATCCCCAAACCCCACCCAGTTGGGCTTCCGGCTCTCCCGCTCAACGAAAGAAGCGCAATAGCACATTGCCATTACTCAGACGTCGATCTTCTGCGAGAGTGTGATACTACTCCGGACGGACCGGCCCGCGGCTGTAGACAGGACTGTCAACGGTGTGGTCCTAAAATATCGTCTCTTTGCTGCAATAATGTATTATCTAGAAAATGACATTTTAAAGGAGTCTTTTTCAAATTTCAAAAAATAATTGTTTCGCAACAAATATTTTTTATTGTAAATTTGATTTAAATCATAGATGTTTTAATTATAGAATAATGAAATAATCAAAATCATAGATATATATAATAATCAATTATTTTTGGCAATTTGAAAAAGACTCCTTTAAAATATAATTTTCAAGATAATACATTATTGCAGCAAAGAAGATTATGTATAATAATAGAGTGAAAATAAGAAATAATTAAGTTTAAAAAAATATTTTTATAATTCAGCATATTCAGATAATGAAACTGACTTTCATTGATTAGTCCACAGATGACTTCTACATTATATCGTCAGGTCTGACCACTGCCGAGACAACAATAGGCAACAGTAATAGAACACTGTTCGAGTCGATCACTCCCGTCGGGCAGGTATCACTTTCATTTTATTATATTTAAATATACAGTAAAAGCTCTTTATTCGCAGGGTATGTGTTCCATAAATATGCCGCGAATACAGAAACCGTGAATATGGAACGGTAATTTACTCGTATATGGGATTATAGGGGATACGTTCCTAGGTGACAAAATAAAAAAACAAAAATATATGAAAAATCAATTTAATTGAAGTTTTTAAACATTTCGATTATAATTATCTTAAGGCTTCCTAAGCCTTAAGATAATTATAATGTTTAAAAACCATTGCCTAAATGGTTTGAAGAATTTTGTAATTTTTCTTGCCTGAGATTTTAAAAGCTCCTTCAATTCAGACGCAGCAGTCGCATTAGCAATTTGCCTATTAAAAATAAGACTTCGTAGGCAAAATTATAATAAGATCTATTTTACTTTTTTATTAGTCCATTTGACGGCATTTACAAAGAATATTGGGTTGGATACCTATCTGTATCCTTTTATGTATGTACTTATTAGATCCGCGAATAAAGAAATTTTTAGTCGCGAATATAGGAATTGAGTCGCATTTTTTTAATCCGCGAATAGTGAAAACGCGAATGAAGGAAGCGCGAATAAGTAGCTTTTACTGTACTTACCCTTCCCTTAGAATAATAGCAAATAGAATCATATTCCACACACAATATTTGACGCCACTAAATTGGTGTCAGAAATGTCACCCTACGTCGGCCCGTTACGTAGTATACAAGTTCATTGTGTTCCATTTTATAGTATTGTGAGTGTGTAATCGCGTAATTGCTTGCACATTACTAGGATTTTAGACTTCCCTTTTTTCAACACTTAAAGTACCGAACTATCCTTTTTATTTTGTTGCAAATAATATACACACACATACATACATACCATCACGCCATGTCCCTTGCAGGGTAGGCAGAGAGAACAGAGTGCCAGAGAACTCTATCCTTGCATACTTCACTCGCTTCCTCAACATTCATAATTCTCTTCATACACGCTCGCCGGTTTCGGAGACTCTTGACTCCAACTTCCTTCAGTACATGACCGATCTGGTCTAGGTAGGTTAGTCTCGGTCTCCCACGGTACCTACATCCTTCCACTTTCGCATTGTTGCAAATAACAATCTGTAAATAAATCAATCTATATCATCATCATTATCTTGATCTTATGCCAATTACTTGAAGTCGATGCAATATGTCAGCTTCTTCAATAGAATCTTATCCTATCATCTCTATAGTCACTCCCTGTCTATTCATGTCATGCCTCACGCAGTCCATCTTTAGGTACTTTGGTCTTCCCTTACCCCTAAAGCCTTCAACATTCATATTTCAAACTTTCCTCACAACATTACTTTCATCCCGTCCCATTACATGTGTATACCATGTCGGTCGATCACTCCTTTGCCGTCATTAGCGCAACTTTCAAACTTCCTCTAATATATTATTTTCTTAATATTCGATTTAAATTCCCTTTTAACGAGAAAAGGTTAAATGTAAGTCATTTATACATAACGTTTTATATTATCATATAAGCGCGTTATACAAAAATAGCCTTACAACGCGTTTTCTATAACGCGATACCAATCTACCGTGTTATAGGAGGGATCACTGTATTACTTATGCTAGGGCCACACCTGCGTGTATCGTCCCGAAGTAATGTGTGGCGAAGCTTCGTACGTTTTGTACACTAGAAAGTTATCGCGATAAAACTGTGGTCACATTAACGGCTTCGGTATTTTACACGAAGTCATCATCATCTTGCTCTTATCCCAATTACTTGGGGTCGACGCAATATGTCATCTTCCTCCATACAGTCCTATCAGACGTCATCTCTGCAGTCACTCCCTGTCTATCCATATCATACCTCACGCAGTCCATCCATCTTTTCTTTGGTCTTCCTTTACCCCTATAGCCTTCAACATTCATATTTAAAACTTTCCTTACAACATTTCTTTCATCCCGTCTCATCACATGTCCATACCATGTTAACCTTTCACTCCTTAACTTTTCCGTCACTGGCGCAACTTTCAAACTTCCTCTTATATGCTCATTTCTTATTTTATCTAATCTCGTCACACCACACATCCATCTCAACATTCGCATCTCCGCTACATGCAGTCGTCTCTCATCCGTCGCTTTGGTCGCCCAACATGCTGATCCATACAGTACAGCAGGTCTTATTAGGGTTTTATATATTTTACCCTTTAATTTAGGGGGTACTTTGGGGTCGCATGTTGTACCCGTGACCTGCCGCCATTTCATCCATCCCGCATCCATTCTGTGTTTCACCGCACGATCCAGGTCGCCATCGCTTTGGATAAGAGAACCGAGGTATCGAAAATCCGAGCATACTGGTATAGGTACTCCATCTAGAGATATGGGTGTAAAATTGGAGAGACCACCGAAATCGCAGAACATATACTCTGTTTTAGGTCTGCTGATTTTCAAGCCAACATTCTCCAACTTACAGCGCCACTTCTCCAGCATGCTCTGTACCTCAAGTCCTTCTTCTCCGACGAGAACAATATCATCAGCGAATAGCATGCACCAGGGTGCCTCTTCCTGTATCTCCGATGTTAACGCATCCATTATCAACAGGAAGAGGTAAGGACTTAACGCCGACCCTTGGTGCAAACCCACCTGCACACTGAACTCGTCGGAGTCTCCAGCCGCTGATTTTACGTACGACCTAGATCGTTGGTACATAGCACAGATTAACCTAGTATACTTCACAGGCACACTTTTCTCTTTCAATGCCCACCACAAAACTGTTCTCGGTATTCTGTCGTAGGCCTTCTCGAGGTCAACGTATACCATATGCAAGTTTTTATGTGCACCACGATATTTTTCGCACAGTTGGCGCAGTGCAAATATGGCATCCGTTGTCCCGCGGCCCGGCATAAAACCGAACTGGTTTTGGGTGATCTTGCTTTCTTCTCGCAATCGCTTCTCAACCACTTTTTCCCACACTTTCATACTATGTGACATGAGCTTTATTCCCCGATAACTGCCGCAGTCCTGAACATCACCCTTGTTTTTAAAAATGGGCACTAGCGCATTACTGCACCATTCATTGGGAATTACTTCATCCTGCAGCAACTTATTGAGGAACAAAGTCAGCCACATATATCCATCCTCACCCAAAACTTTCCATACTTCCACTGGTATACCGTCCAGCCCTACAGACTTTCCGTTTTTCATACTTATCACTGCCTTTCTTACCTCATCTATTGTAATTTCTTTTACTAGACCGACGTACTCAGGCACATCTTTTAACACTCCACTCCATAAATTCTCTTCATTCATTAATCTTTCAAAATATTCCTTCCAACGCTGCCTTATTTCCTCGTCTTTTATTAAAACTTTACCATCTCCATCTTTCATGCACTTAACATGCCTAATATCTCTCGCTCGTTCCTCTCGGGCTTTCGTAATACGGTACAGCGCCTTTTGTCCTCGAGGCCCATCTAACGAATTATAAATTCTGTCTTGGGCCTGGGTTCTCGCTGTAGCTATTGCCCGTTTAGCTTTTTTCTTACATTCCTTGTATTCAATATTTTTCGCTTTCTTTAACCTTTCATTATCTTCTTTCTGCCACGCTTTAAATTTTTCCTTCTTTTCTTTCAGAATCTTTTGTACATCTTCATTCCACCACCATGTATCTCTATCAATTATACCCTTCCCTTTCGTTTCTCCTAGTATTACTTTAGCCGTACTCCTAATACAACTAGCTATATCATTCCAACTTTCATTCACAGATTTATCCTTCATATCTTTCATTTCATTCATTTTACCAATCATACTTTGTTGAAATCGACTTGCATACTCTTTTCTTTCCAGCATACTCCATCTTACCTTAGGAGGGGGTCGGTTTTTGCGTTTAATAGCGCATGTTTTTATTTTGGTATCTAGTATTAGAAGCCTGTGTTGTGATACTAGAGCCTCACCTGGCAGCACCTTACAATCCTTTACAGAACTGAATTTACTTCTTTTGACAAGAAAGTAGTCAATTTGCGTACAGTGGTTACTACTTTTGTAGGTAATAAGGTGCTCCTCGCTTTTCTGGAACCACGTGTTTACGATAGCCAGGTGAAACGACGAGGCTACTTGAAGCAGCGTCTCACCACCAACATTCCGCTTTCCATACCCCCATCCTCCATGCACTCTTTCATAACTATCACTTGCTGCTCCAACGTGTCCATTAAAATCGCCTCCTATACATATCTCCTCACTTTCTGGAATACCAATCATAACTTCATCGAAATCCTGCCAGAACCTTTCTTTCACTTCATCCTTACATCCGGCTTGGGGTGCATACGCGCTAATAACATTCAGTATCACATTTTCCAAAACTACTTTCACCACTATTAACCGATCATTCACCCTTGTTACGCTCGTCACACATTCCTTCAAATATCTATCTAACACTATTCCTACACCATTCCTTTTACCATCACTGCCACTATAATAAAACTTGTATCCTTCACCAATTTCTCTAGCTCTAGTGCCCTTCCATTTCGTTTCTTGCAGACATGCAACATTTATTCTTCTTCTTTTTAGCAAATCCGCCAACTCCCTTCCTCTTCCAGTCATTGTTCCAACATTCCAACTTGCATATCTCATTCTGATCTCTTTCATACAAAGGGCTCGCTTCTTACGTCGCACCCGCCCGTGATGCAACAACCCTTGTCCATTTTCCACAGAGACCGGGTGCTGCCCCTGCGCGTCGCCTGCGGGGTACGCCCTAGCCCTGTCCTCATTCACTCTATTTTTCCACATATTGCAATAGTTTTGGCAATGGTTTTTATGACCGGCCGCCTGCCTGACGTCAACCCTCCTTGGGAATGCAATCGTTGACCAAACGGCATCAGATGGTGTTGGCCCAGGTCGGTGTAGTACGAAGTATCGTGCAATAATTAAAGATGGCCGAAATCATTTTCGTGCGTTTAACTATGGATGACGAATTGCTTTACTATTACAGCTACATTATGCTAATAATTACATAATGATTTTTTTGGATCCCTTCATGGGTTCCGCTTCATAATGGTGTAAAAATTCTAACACCATTTCATCACTCCACTCCATATTTATTGATTTACTCGAGATCTTCGAACGCATCTAAACACATTGAAAATTTTCGCCGAAATGAAAAACGCTAGTCTGACCACAGAGTGCGATATATTAGCGCGCTAAAACCCTTTGACTTATCGCCAACCAAGCGATAACGCACACGAAGCCCGAATATTCGCGACGATAGCCAATAATGACCGGCCACATTTGCGTGTATCGTCTCATTGCACGTAGCTTCGTGACGATACACGCAGGTGCGGCCCTAGCATTATTCAATTAAATATGTACGTTAGATACATGGTGTATCGAAAGTATAACTTTAAATGTGTTATATTTTTTTTATGTATGCTATTTCAGAACTTATTTCTATGTGATTTGATTTTAATGATTATTTCTTCAGAGTCTCATCGGCCTAATATTGTAAATCAATTTCTCTTCTATTGTGAATAAGGTTGGAACCCAGCAGTAGGACGTATATGACGTAAAGAGGATGATGAAGAATTTTTATCAAACTACCCTCAAATCTAAATTAAAATTTAAATTGTTTAATCAAACTACCCTCAATATAAAATTAATGGTATAATTGTCAGTTATTGGAGTATGTTCGCGCTATGGTCGCGAATAGACTGGCTAAGAGCGGTGAGGAATGGGTGGATATATTCACCAAACATAACAGCGGCACATATAACAATCAATGGTGAGTGGACTATTTAAATCTAACTAGTTTAGGTAGTGGTGGTGGGTAGGACCACACTGTTGACAGTTTTCTGCCTACAGCCGCGGGCCAGTCCGTACGGGATAATACCACACTGAGAAGAAAAACAACGACTGAGCAGTGACGCTGGCAGCCCAACTTTCTGAGTAGATTTTGGTTGGTAGGCAACAGCTTACCTGTACTCCTAGTATTGTAAATGTCCATGGGTGGTAATAATACTTACCATCAGGTGTGCTATTTCGTAACCATAAATAATAAAATAAAACAGTTTTGATGAAATAAAAACCTCCTTTCTCGCCCAGGATTGTAGTAAAAGACTATAAGCATTTAACATTGATGCAAGAGAAAGAATCCGTGAAATAAAACCTTATGATGGTACCACACTTCGTTATGCGTTATTTGTTATGCGGCTACTATTTATTTGCCCAAATATTTGACAAACACTTTATTACGAACATGCTACTCCACACTTCGTGCCATCATGCCAAATATTTGGCACGCCGACACATAAATAGAAAATGGACGTGTTGACTGTGGCGGCAGCTTATTTTTACTTCAATGCATCTGATCAATACCTGTTGTATAAGTACCAAGTTACAAAAAGACCGTGTAGACATGACCGCGCCGTAGCGAGTGAACATAACGAATGAATGAACGAAGTGTGGGTAGTAGACACACATATTTGGCTTATTTGTGTCCTTTGAAGTGTGTGAAAAACCGACAAGTGGATGGATACGCGTATTTGCTATTCGTGCTTATGCGTTATGTGTGCGCGTAAAGCAAATATAGACGAATGAGACCTCCACACTTCGTCGCATGCGGCCAATAATGCGCATAACGAATAACACATAGCGAAGTGTGGTGCCACCATTAGACTAACCCGTCTCACGCGATCCGTCAACCGCGATTAATACTCGACGAACCCGACGACATTATTACGCTCGCCCAAACGGAAGCATACACAGCCCGCGCGGTCCTGACAAATAATTATCCACGATTCCGTCCTCGCCGTCGAGGTCGGAAACCGTGTCGCGTTCAAATCTTAAACGTGGGAGAACCCACTTTGCCAGCGACCCCCCGAGCCGAGGTCCGTACCCCACAGGGGGTGCCCTCGGGAACAGTCGCTTAACTTTTACGGGTTGAGAGCCCTCAGCGCTCACCCACAGTCCGGGTAAAATTGTCATAGCCATCTGAGACTAACAACTAAGTTAAAAAAAAAAAAAAAAGTTTACCCGCCTCACCAGCGTGGTGTGGAACAATTTCGCTCCAAATTTAGACTAGACTCGTGGCCAGCAGTGGGAAACATATTGGCTGCAATCTTGATATGAGATTAGCACGAAGGCCGTCTTGGAGGCTTTTTTTATTGCTTATGGTGGCAGACGAGTAAGCAGCACACATGATGGTAAGTGTCACTGCTGCCCACGGACCTTTGTATAGCTATAGGCCGCTGCCTACCATTACAATCCCCAAACCCACCCAGTTGGGCTTCCGGCTCTCTCGCTCACCGAACGAAGCGCAATATCATATTGCCATTACTCAGACGTTGATCTTCAGCAAGAGTGTGGTACTACCCCGGACGGACCGGCCCGCGGCTGTAGACAGAGGACTGTCAACAGCGTGGTCCTACCACTAATGAGTAGATAACTATTAGTAAAGTTCTCCAATGGCACCACTTTTTTCTTTCTATTCTGCTATTTTATTTAAAGAAGAGTTCCCTCGCAGGTATATAGTGGATTACAATAAATTCAAACCTACAACATCGAATTCCCCGGGCCAGATCAAAGCCGGCCTCCTCTGGGTAGTGGAACAGTTACCCACATATACGGAGTCAGCAGATTTGTAAGTAAACCTAATTTTTTTTTTTAATATAACTAGCTGATCCAATAGACGCAGTTCTCTATAAATCTAAAAAAAAAATATAATGCCTTGAAATCAATCGTAGCGTCATCTACCATCTCTGGGCTGGCCACGGATGTCAAGGTAGCGATACCAATGGCCGGCCCAATAGCGATGGGAGGGAGTACGGGGTTATTTAGCCTCGCGCCGCCCTTCTGTCTGTCGCCCCAGACGGACCTGACGGCGTGTGTCCAGGAACATAGCCTGTCAAAAAAAGAAGCGCCACCTACCAGCTCCCATAATTCATCTAAACCATTCTTTTATCCGCTTGATTACATAAAAAATTACATCTAAATCGGTTCAGACATTTAGGAGTTCAGTCACATAAATACGTACAAAAGATTTTTTTTCATCCGAATCGATTTTTTTCTAGCCTATCATTACAAGTAGGACTAATAGGGTTACCTGTCTTTGTTTTCGGGCGCGATCCACTTCCACTCTGTATTTAAAAATATATTTTATGTGTCGGAGTAAGAATACAATTTACTTTCCGATACAAAAGAAGGATAACTCGAAATATATATAACCCTATACCAAAACGTCTGACCAGCGTGGTATAGGTCAATTTCTCTCTCATTGTGGAGGAGTCTCGAGCCCAACAGTGGGACATATATAAGCCATTATGATCAGATGAATCAACAATTTTCTTTTTTACAGAACGGAACATTTGAAAAAGACGACATATTTTCCTTCGTACAATATTCCTTTCTTTCCACGTGTGTTCAATCTCAGCGGTGGTAATGTGAGGATTGCTACTTACGGTGATTGGTTCGGTTACGAGACGAATCCACGCGCGAAGATATTGCGAGAGAAACAGGTGATTAATTTTTAATCGATTTAAAAAATGAAGGTTTTTAAAATATAACACTTTTTATTCTGTTTTTACAGCACTTTGGATCTGCTCGCTTTGTATCTGATTTTTATTAAAGTTATGAAGTATTATAATTACTTGTTGCCCAAATATAAGACCCTTGTGAGTCTCCAAAGTCTTGCAACTCTCACTGTTGGAATAACAGAGTCACTTGTTTTAGATAGAAATAAACCATCCAACTAAATTAATGAAATTCCATTCATCTAGTGGCACTAACTGTACAACTATCAATAATTAGGTACATACCACTTAACGGGAGTGGGGCTATAGTCACACCTATCTATCATGAGACTGTTTAAAATAACATCAAATTATTTCCCCGTGTACTTGTATTAAGAATACAAAATGGTGGTCCTTTCTTTGCTAAAGTAATTGTAAAAAAGGTGTCTAAGATAGCACTGCGAGAGTCTTGCAGCGGAGTCTTGGTCTTGGGCAACACTAATTATAATTATAATGAATTAAAATAATTAAAAAAATAAAAAAACCGGACTGTAAAAAGTGAACCAAATTACGTACACAATAAAAAAAAAACTGAAAAGAAATAAAACAAGCACTTAGATGTCCGTTGGTCTATAATTCTATAATATATTATTGAATGAATACTATTGAAGAAAATAAAATATATTCTAGTAATGGAACATAACAACTGAACAGTCGGGATCCATTATTCGACAGCAAATCTAATTTTCAATGGATCCCGACTGTTCAGTTGTTATGTTCCATTACTAGAATATATTTTATTTTCTTCAATAGTATTCATTCAATAATATATTATAGAATTATAGACCACCGGACATCTAAGTGCTTGTTTTATTTTTTTCAGTTTTTTTATTGTGTACGTAATTTGGTTCACTTTTTACACAGTCGGGTTTTTTGATTTTTTTAATAATTTTAATTTATTTTATACTTTTTAGTCATAAGTATCTAGCTAGGGTACAGTTATTTTATTTATTAATGAGTTACCTACCTATACATATACAGTTTTTCGACTTAAGTTTAGTACTAAATCGTTTAAAGTTCGAGATGGGCGACCGTGTCAGACATTAGATACTTTAGGTAGTCCAATCCAAAATAGTAGGTATCTAGTAGATAGTTTAGTATATGTCCATCCACCTACACATGCACAATCATACGAAGTTTTCGTCTTTTCATTGTAAATTTCTACTGTCTAAAGACCTATATGTGAGGTTGGTTGTTACGCAACTTTAAATCGATATAGATCCTAAACGGTCTGTCGAATCGAAAAATGTTATGAGAAAACTAACTGTAATTTTTAAATACCTATTCAACGATCGACTCGACATAGTTTGTTGATTTTCATTTTTATCATTTTCACAAAATGACGTCCAGTGGTCGCCATATTGAATTTTCACTAACGTCATGTCTTTAGTGACACTCGCCGGATTAAGAGGAATCGATTGATGTGTGAATCATTAAAATCCGCCCAGGCGTTTAGTCTGTATAGTGCTTCAAAGGAACATACAAACATACATACATAGACTGTTAAACACAATACCCCTCCTTTGCGTCGCGCAGTCGGGTAAAAATAACAGAAATTTCCGTGTGAGTTAATAAATATAATTCACTACCCCCTTTCTTGTCCTTAGTTGACGTAAAAGACAACTAATAGATATGATATACGGATAACATCTAAGCAAGGGAAGGCAAACTCGAAATAAAACCCTATACCAACACGTCTGACCAGCGTATTATAGTTGGTCAATTACCCTCCACTAAAAACTGAGGAACACGACTACGCGGGCTTTCCTCTGTTTCACAATAGTTAATGCGTCTGTTGCCCTCAGGCTAATATACACAATCTGCGAGACATGTACCATACGATGCGTTATAATGACTACAAATACGATCCTCTGGCGCGCTGCGCTCAGTGCTTGCCGCCGTATTCCGCGTGTAACGCCATCGCCGCCAGGAATGACCTTAACCCAGCTAATGGTAAGATATTGTACTGCTTTTTTTTCATCTTGCACTTAGGAAATTATCCTTATATTGGTACCTTAAAAACATTTAACTGAAACGAATTAAACCCAGATTAAGAATAACAATATGTGGATTACATAATGTTTTGTCTGGGAATCGAACTCATGACCCTGATACGCGTATCTAAATTGGTACACTGTTTAGTAATATTTTGATAATTTTTACAACCGGACGCTTTGCTGACTTTTCGGTATCGGTACCTTTTATAGTGGAACATTGAACGGAACTACGTTTGAGGTGAGAATGTAGTCCAATCTACGTCATTATTCATGGCGAATTTATTATTATAAATATTAATAAGCCATCAACCATATTGTTACGTGTTAATATGTTCAAAATACTTTATATACAGGATATAAAACTACTTCTGTGCGATGGAGACAGCGCTATACGAATCTGAAATTCATCGATTATCTCTTTCTAAGAGCTGATGTACAATGTTTAGTACCAAGTACTATATACTATACTTTCTGTGTGGTGACGTAGTAAGAGTAGGATTCACCACCCCCTATCTTACCCATGGGTGATCGTAAAAGACGACTAAGGGATATAAACGCATATAATATACAGGGTGTAAGTGGACCGCTCCCGAAAACAAAGACAGGTGACCCTACTAGTCCTACTTGTAATGATAGGCTAGTGAAAAAATCGATTCGGATGAAAAAAAAATTTTTTTTTCACCACGCGAGGTCGTTGAACTCTTGAACATATGATCGTGAGTTTGAATAGATTGCGTCTTTTCTCATCTGAGTAAAGTTACGTATTTTTTGTCGAGTTATCGTTACATGGCACTGTCCTAATACGATGGCATGTGAAAAAAACATTAAAAAAATTGTGAAAAAAATTTTTTTTTCATCCTGATAGATTTTTTTCTAGCCTATCATTACAAGTAAGACTAATAGGGTCACCTGTCTTTGTTTTCGGGAGTGGTCCACTTCCACCCTGTATATGCCAGAGAAGGAAAACTCAAAAAAAAAAACCCTACACGTCGGACCGCTAAGGAGGCTCGAGCCGAACAGTGAACAAGCATTTCCGCCATATATCGTCTAATTCAATTTATCTTATATCCCTAAGTCGTCTTTTACGACACCCTTGATTTAGAAGTGTTGAATTGTATTCTCAAGTCACCATACGGCATCCATTCGCAGGGACGTACCCGTTCCGGGCGCTCGGACATCGCAGTCACGGAGGTACTGATGCAAAGATAACTAGCGCGTATCTACGGAGCAGCTACCGGTTCTTGGCAGTCGCCAGCCCCACTCATAATATATCAAGGGGTATACCGCCTTTTAGGTGAGACATTTTAACTTATAGAGTATATTAGGGAAAGTCTGACAGTGGCACCAGTGATAGAAAAGATTAGACTATCTAGTCTTTATATGGACATGTGATGAGGAGTGATGAAAGGCATGTGAGAAGTTGGGTTATTAATATGGTTGTAAATGGACGTAATCATAGTGGGCGACCTAAAAATAGGGATGGATTATGTGAATGAGAAATATCCGCACATGCGTATGAAAGCAGTGAGTGCAAATATGACGGCTGATAGAAGGGAAAAAATTTCATTTTTTGACACCACTAAGAGGCCGTCCATTAATCACGTGAGATTTAAAAGGTTTTTGTTTGACAAAAATCACGTAGTACTAAACCTTCATAGTCTTAAACCTCACCACGTATCACCAAGGCTCTCCCTTGGGGGGGTTAAATAATGATAAAAAAGATCACGTGATTAATGGACGTCTCGCTAATAGGCTGGATGGATGACTTTAAAAATTATACTCATCATCGTCAACCTGTACAACCCAACGATAGATAGTTTTATGACCGCCCGCCTGCCTGAAGTTGTAAATGTAATTGTTGATCAGACAGCATCAGATGTAGGTAATTTGCTCAGGTCGCTCGTAATCGCCTTTTACAACATCCACGAGCAATATACGAGTTAGTATTATTCGTAACCGCTATCACGTGTCGACTGAACGAGTCATTTGATTATTGATATTTAAAAAAAAAATAAGATATGGCGTGTAACCTAACGCGACATACTTTTTTTTTCCACTCATATCACAGCACTTATAAAAGTTACATTCCAATAATATAATTTCTTTCACCAGGTGGAGCGGATTCGATATGGGGAAGACAGTATCTCATATTGGACACCCAGACGAGTGGACGTTCAATCCACTACTCCACGATTGGGAGTGGCAGTAATTTCTTTAGCATTGTTCTATCATAATAAGAGATGATAAGAACCAATCTATCATTAATGATATTTGCCTAATATAAACGCGCCGTCTAAAAATGCCAAAGATGCATTATTCTTACATCATTAGCAAAAGATTCGGCTTTTGAGGTATGCCATAACGTCATAATTATAGAAAAAAAGATTTTCTTTATTGTTTTAGCTTTAAAGTAGGATTCTTGCGGACCAATTAAGCAATGTGGTTTTAGAAATAAACTTAATTACGTTACAAATAAGGATTATTAATTTATCGATAAAAAAAAATAGTATCGTAATAAAGTCTGATTATTATTATGTTTGGACAAAAATGAAAATAAACGTTTCGATTTTGTATAAAAATTTAATATTCTAATTCCCATCCCTTTTTATACCCTTAGGGGATGTCCATTAATCTGGTCGAGCCGAATCTTACTAAATCTCAGTTGGGTGAGAGGGGCAAATATCACGTAATTTTAATTAGCAGAAAAAGGTGTAACCCTGCGTGTAAGTCAAGTTAAATGAAAGTAATAAACCTTTATACTCAAGTACAAGTTTCGAAAAATCTCACGTGAGATTGGGGAAGGGGAGAGGCAATCGAGAAAAATCTTACGACATCTCACCAAGGGGGAGGGGAGGTCAAAAATCCTCACGTAATTAATGGACGCCCTTTTAGGAGTGGAGTATAAATACTTTTTATCATGATCAGTGATTTTACAAAATAAATTCGTATCCAATAATATAAAGAAGAAACTATAAAAAAACTAATAGAAATGTTTATATATTTTTATATCCTTTGATCCATCACACTCTGCCCAAACCGTATGGGTCGACGGAAGGGCGGCGTACGATCCCATAACACGTATTACTCCTCATCGCCAATTGAGCGAACCAACGCTATCGATTTCTTGGCTTCTTTAATACTCTTTTTATACCCTTAGATAGATTAATATACCTTTTTATATTAGTTTATTCTTTTTATTCTTAGTCGAGTAATAGGTATAGATGGATTGCCATCACTAATGTCATTGCCATAAGAGCGCACAGGACCCTTGCCCAGAAGCCCCCCATCCTGACAAGGGCTCCGAAAGGCCACGATGCTCTTCTTAAACTATAATTAAAATATTATTTATATTTTAGCTAAATAGTAAGATATAACCGTAAGTAAACTATCTTATTCTTTTAATTTTTTGAATGGGGATCAAAATTCTTGTGGGCCTGAAAATTAAATATTGTAAAATATATTATTTATTTATGGTTTTATTCTATAAACAATGTATATTATTTGAATACTTTTGTAAATAAAACTAATTCGATAAGAAAATGACTTTTATTAATTATAGGCGCGCTTGTTGGATCGTTAGAAACTGCGTCATATATCTTTGGAAAGATAACAAAATTGCCTTTTAGAATAATTATAATATTATTTTAATGAGTAGTTTTATTGGAAATTATTATTTATTTTTACATGGGCTGTAGAGTCTTTGTGCGGCTGGATGATGGAATGTCGCCTTGGTTAGACGTCAATATCGGCGTTAAGCAGGGGTGCGTTCTGTCAGCCAGACTGTTTATCATATATCTGGATAAATGTCTCCAAAGATTGAACGATATGAATGTGGGAGTCCAGATGGGCGACTCAGTGGTCATTGCTCTGCTAGATGCAGATGTTGCAGTCCTGCTGGCACAGTCAGCGATTGACCTACAGACCCTAGTCGACACAATGACAGAAGATTGTAAGAAAAGGGGTCTACGCGTGAATGTGAGCAAAACCAAAATAATGGTCTTTGAAAGAGATGAAGCCAGAACAGATGTAAGGGTAACAATAGGTAATGATGTACTAGAGCAAGTGGATGAATTTGTATATCTTGGATGTGGATTTAGCCGAGATGGAAGGTACACCACTGATATAGAGCGAAGAGTGAATGCGGGAAATAGAGTGAACGGAGCGTTGAGGCAACTTCTCGGTAGCCACCACCTCAGCCAGAAGGCACATGTAGCAATACATAACGCAGTGCTTGTCTCAACATTACTGTATGGAAGCGAGAGTTGGGTATGCAGAAAAGAGTATGAAAGTAAAATTAATGCGGTCGAAATGCGATTTCTACGGAAAATTTGTGGAGTTAGGCTGACCGACCGCATTCGTAACGACGACGTAAGAGAGCAAGTAGGTATGAAAGAGAGTATCGGTGTAAAGATGCGAAAGGGAAAGCTCCGATGGTTCGGACATGTGGAAAGAATGCCGAACGAACGTCTGGTTAAGAAGATATACAATGCGAAAGTGGAAGGATGTAGGTACCGGGGCAGACCGAGACTAACCTACCTGAACCAGATCGGTCATGTACTGAAGGAAGGTGGAGTTAAGAGTCTCCGAAACCGGCGAGCGTGTATGAAGAGAATTATGAATGTTGAGGAAGCGAGTGGATAGAGTTCTCTGGCACTCTGTTCTCTCTGCCTACCCTGCAAGGGATATGGCGTGATGATATGTATGTTTGGAAATATTATTATAAATATTTTTGACTAACAAATTTCATATATCTGTTGTCAGGGAATGATTCCTAAATTGTAACCTACCTAGGGTTACCGGTGTCAGGGAATCGGTACCAGTGATCAACTCAAGTGGCGTTTAAGAGGTGATACGATAGGTTAAATAAAGGGAGATATTTTAATTTTGCTCGTGTTAAATTAGATTTTTCCGTGCTGTGACGGAGTAAGAATACAAATAATCCCTTTTCGTGCTTGCTTGGATTATAATTTGCAGGTAACATTCATGCAAGAGAAGGCAAAACTCGAAATAAAAGCGTCTGACCAGCTACCACGTTCACGTCCACGTGGACTTCGTATTGGCTAACGTAATCACGTTAGCCAATCATTATCAGGCGGAATGCCGTATGATTTCTTTTGTTTAAAATGTAAACATTATACACAGATTGTTACAAAATATTAACTTTAATTTATTTTATTTTGTTATTTTTTTATCACTACCACTATTGAACAATTAAATATGTTAGATATGTTTCTTTTGTCGGACACTTTTATGGCACTTCTTTTGTAAGACGATATAAATGTCACGGTGTATAGTAGGTCAATTTCTCTCCTATTGTGGAAGGTACAGTGAAACTTATACCGAGCTGAAATGAAAGTAACTTTTGTATTCTGCGTGGGAATCAAACCCTGAACCCACGATACTTGGCGCGGTAGGTTGACATCGTAATTAATACATATGTGCAGTCGTTGATGTGTAGGAAGCCTTTTTTTATTGGTTATGGTGACAAGAAGCACACCTGATTTTAAGTATTACTGCTGCTCATGGACGGTTGCAATACCAACAGTACAGCTAGGCATTGCGTACCCCCAAACCCACCCAGAAAGTTCAGCTTCCGACTTTCGCTCACCGAACTAAGCACAATAGCACATAGTCACTGTTAAGACGTCGATTTTATGTGAGTAGTAGATGTGGGTAGTAACCCCGGATGGACAGAAAACTGAAAAAATTAAACTAGAAAAAATTATAAAGAAATTTATAACTATAGACTAGCATTCACTTACCATGTAGAAAGTCGACCCGTAACCAGCATGATTTGCAATAAAAATAAAATAGAAATAAGCAATCACTATATTTTCTCCAATATACAATAAATGAACAAATATTCTACTTTTATATACAATGCGATTTTATGATATTAAAATATTACAATGTTTTATATATTATATACCTCAAGAACTAAACCACATACGATTGTAGTCAAATCGCATAGATATGACTTCCGTTTCCTCGTCAGTTTAAATGGCGGTGCATTGCCAGCCGAAAAAAAGAAATAAATAAAAATATGTTATAACTTATAACTTGATAGGCATATTTATACTATGTAACATTTTAAAGTTATAATCTAGAATCTTTCTAGCCAAGATAATGCCCTACCATTAATAGTTGAAATATAATAAAATTAAAATTTATACATCTTATTCCAAGACAAAGAACATGCTAAATTCTAAGAGAATCCATGCATTAACTTTGAGTGTTATTATATGACACACTTTCAAACAAACATTTACAACTTAAAAGATTTTTTTTCAATAATTTGAATAATTGAGATTTATTATTTCAATATCATTCATGAACAAAGACAATTACATATAATAGAATGACTCTAATTTTTAAATATAATTACGTGAGAATAACTTTTTTTATTTTATTTTTAAAAGACTATTTGGTGACTGAAAAAAATCTATTTGTTAAACATAAAATATTAATATATTAGGATATAGTTTGCTTCGGCAAACTAAACAATATCATTCATAAGGATTACATTTTGTTTTTTAAGTCTGAATTTATCTGATGACTATCAAATCCTATTCGCTAGGCATAAAATAATTCATATATTTGTATACATATATATACTTAGAATTAGAACAAACTAAAGAATAAAAAAACAGTTATCAAACTATATATTACCAACCTAATAAATTTATATATTTAAAAATAGAGTATGATTTTAAGACAAATGAGAGGGGCTCATATATAATACACACTCTACACAAAGAAATTTCAATGGAGTATAAAGAATCATAACAATATATTAATTCTCATAACATCCACAAGTGAATCTCTATATGGAATGAACATCTGAGTATTCTTTAGATATTTAATCTATATATCTATAATTAACAGTTTTAACTTTATATATTTAATAAATATTGATACTGCAGTAATATGTTGCAAATAAAAAATTAAATTATTAATAGTTTTTTTTTTATATTGCTAGGATAGAGTTCTCTGGCACTCTGTTCTCTCTGCCTACCCTGCAAGGGATATGGCGTGATAATATGTATGTATTTTTTATAATAATAGCAAACCCAGCCCGTTGGTTTGTTTGAAGTTGATATATCGCAGCGCCACCTGGTGGCGAATTACATCGATGAGAGTAGCATATAGACCCTATCCGTGAAAAAATACATATACATACCAATTTTCATAATGATCGGTCTAACAGTTTCTAAGTTTAGGGATGTCATATATACAAACATCTTTTTTTTTATAGTATATATATGATAATATGTTGATTTAACTATTAATGCCACAGGATGGCTTGGATGTTAAAAATATTAAATATAGCAAGAAATAAAGAGTAATTCACGCAATTAAAGCTGTTGGTTCAGCTTTTTTTTTTAATATTATTGCAGTAACAATAGGTATAGTAATGTATTACAAGTGGGTACAGGTATATACCTCATTTTAATATTATATCTCTCTAAAGAAAATCTTAATAAATAGCATTATTTTTAACGGCATGGTAATAAGAGTACTTATCAACAGTTCACAAGCCAGTAACAAATTATTGTTTATTCTAGAGAGTTGAGCATGAGCAGCTGCTTGAGTACTTTAGTTTGTGATGTCTCCCTAATCTCACCAGCTAAAAACATTTCATCCACAACTGTGTATACCTGAAAACAATATTAAGTATTTTTTTTATTTTTGATATTTATCTGGAACATTATTAACATATTGTCTGTCATTTTCTGGTAGAATTTTTCTCAGGGTCACCACATGCGGTAGCAGGCCCAGTGGCGATGGGCAGGGAATACGGTAGGTTATCGGGCCACAGGTTGCCCTTCTGTCGCCCCGGACAAGGGGGACGACGCGAGTCTACCATAGCCTATCAAAAAAAAAAGGTCACCACATTCTGATCCAATTGTAGCTCATTAGATTTGTCAGGTTTTAATTAATAAATTATCATCATACAATAATTACTATAAATCTAATGTTTAATAACAACTATAAACAATTTATTTTTGATATAAAATCATCCTTCACTGACAATGAATTTCTATAAAAAATGTGGGTAAAAATAGTAAATAACTAATATTGAAACGGGGTAAATAAAAGTCTGTAATAACAAGTCATTGGAGTTGTTGGATGTGAGAGTCCTTAGTCCTCTAGTAACACTGAAATATTTGAAATATCAGGCAACTAAAAATCAAATACAAATGCAGGCATATCTATAAAAATAGTTTTATTTTATATTTTTTATTAATAGTTTAGTAGTAGTGGTTCAAAAGGCTATAAGCCTTTTGAACCTTTACACAAAAGTGTTACACAAATTTTACTATTGACCTTTTAATCCCAAGCAATATTGGTGAGTTTATTATGCTCTAAGAGCCACAGTTGTAGTCATTATATAATGGACATTTTCTATTAAATCTCTATCTACCCTTTAATGATACATACAAATCTATAAAAAACAATTTTGTATCATTTAAGTTATTACTTCAATATAGTCAATAGATAATGTGTAAACGAGGATATGTGTATGAAAGTTGTGAGTGCAGATGTGACGGCTGATAGAAGATTATGGAGGGCAAGAACATGTTGTGCCGACACCACTTAGCGTGGGATGAGGGCAGGCAAATGATGATGATGATGATAGTCAATAGATAATCAAAAACATATTATAATCCACATGAAGCTATGCAAAAATAGTCTCTCATTACCTTTCTTATCATGCAAGAGTCATATGAGATAACTAAAGAGTCTGAACCTAAATACCATTACAAGACAATGCAAACTTCTAACATACTTCTATACCTAAATATTTGGTATATTAATCTTAATTCCCTTTTATTATACAGAATGAAACCTATGTACAGAAGCAGCATATATATATATATATATATGAGATACAAATAAGAAATAAATAATCAACATTTAAATAAGCTTTTATTATCTTACCTTATAGAAATTGAACACAAGGTCCAGTTCACAGACATTATGAAAGTACTCATTCAGAACCTCAACAAAATTGTGTATGGCTTCTAAATAGCACAAGTTGTTATCATTTACGTCGACGCATATACAGAAGTACAGGCCTGCGTACCTTCTATATACTATCTTGAAGTTTCTAAACTGTAAAAACCAAGAAAACAGCGCTTAGTATTACTCATTAATAAACGAGTAAATGTATATAAATTTTACAGTACTTACTTCGACGAAATTGGTGTGTTTAGCGTCTCTAACCGTTACTACAGCATGCACCTCTTCAATGAGCTTCTGTTTCTCATCATCATCAAAATTCATATACCATTTTGCTAGTCTGGTTTTACCTGCACGATTTTGAATCAAAATGAAGCGAATCTGTGGGACATATACGAAAGGCTTGTTTATTATATAATATTGATATTATAGAGTAATTGATAACTTAATTTGTAGAACTTACCATTTTATTTTGGTCAACTAGTTAAATTTCCAAAACACAAGACACCTACTTTCGTACACCCCCGTTGCCGTTGACGCCTCTTAGTTCTGTCACTGTCATTATACTGTCACTAGGGATGTTAAAAAATAATCGATTTTTATTTTAATCGATTATTTTTTTCTAATAATCGATTTTTATAATAATATTAATCGATTTTTAAAAAATCGATTATTTAAATTATGTGTTTTAATCGATTTTTATGAGAAGCACCATCTATGGATCGGATGAATAAAACTCGAAGTAAATCCGTTATTATTTACAAGTTAAGAGTGCCATAATATATGTAGTTGTTGGTAAACAATAAAAATGTCTTCCAATAGTAAAACACCTAAAAGTGGTTGGCGAAAATATTTTACGATTAAGAAACATACAGCAATATGCAAGTACGGTTCCAAAGAGCTAAAAACTTGCAGTAATACTACAAATTTAAAACAGCATACATACATACCATCACGCCATGTCCCTTGCAGGGTAGCCAGAGAGAACAGAGTGCCAGATAACTCTATCCTTGCATACTTCACTCGCTTCCTCAACATTCATAATTCTCTTCATACACGCTCGCCGGTTTCGGAGACTCTTGACTCCACCTTCCTTCAGTACATGACCAATCTGGTCTAGGTAGGTTAGTCTCGGTCTCCCCCGGTACCTACATCCTTCCACTTTCGCATTGTATATCTTCTTAACCAGACGTTCGTTCGGCATTCTTTCCACATGCCCGAACCATCGAAGTATTCCCTTTCGCATCTTTACACCAATACTCTCTTTCATACCTATTCGCTCTCTTACGTTCGTCTCGTCGTTACGAATGCGATCGATCAGCCTAACTCCACAGATTTTCCGTAGAGATCGCATTTCGACCGCATTCATTTTACTTTCATACTTTTTTCTGCATACCCAACTCTCGCTTCCATATAGTAATGTTGGGACAAGCAAGTTATGTATTGCTACACGTGCCTTCTGGCTGAGGTAATGGCTACCGAGAAGTTGTCCCAACGCTCCGTTCACTCTATTTCCCGCATTTACTCTTCGCTCTATATCAGTGGTGTACCTTTTATCTCGGCTAAATTCACATCCAAGATATACAAATTCATCCACTTGCTCTAGTACATCATTGCCTATTTTTACTCTTACATCTGTTCCTGGCTTCATCTCTTTCAAAGACCATTATTTTGGTTTTACTCACATTCATACGTAGACACCTTTTCTTACAATCTTCTGTCATTGTGTTGACTAGGGTCTGCAGGTCAGTCGCCGACTGCGCCAGCAAGACTGCATCATCTGCATAGAGCAGAGCAGTGACCCCTGAGTCGCCCATCTGGACTCCCACATTCATATCGTTCAACCTTAGGAGACATTTATCCAGATATATGATAAACAGCCTGGCTGATAGAACGCACCCCTGCTTAACGCCGATATTGACGTCAAACCAAGGCGACATTCCATCATCCAGCCGCACACAAGCTCTACAGCCCATGTAACTGGACTGCATAGCTTGCAGCAGTTTACCGTTAATACCATACTCCGGTAAAATGTCCCACAGTTTCTTTCGTGCAACCGTGTCAAATATTCTGTCCAGATCCACAAAACTGCAGAAAACCCTCTGACCTTGAGTCAGATGCTTCTCCACAATGTTGCGCAGAGAGAACACTTGATCCATGCATCCCCTTCCACTCCTGAAACCTCCTTGTGTCTCACACAGTAAACCATCGGACGCCATCCACATTCTCCTTTCAATAATTTTACCATACACTTTCGCTGCCAAACTGGTCAAGCTTATGGCTCTGTAATTTGCACAGTCATAACGTGAACCCTTGTTTTTGAACAAAGGCACGATGACTGCGTTATTCCAGTCCCCGGGAACCATTCCCGAGCTCCAACATAAATTGAGGAGCAACAGGAACGCCTCCCGGACACAGGAGCCACCAAGCTTGATCATCTCGGCAGACACCATATGAATGCCCGCTGCCTTACCATTTTTCAAACTTCTTATCGCCCATTCAACTTCATCCATACTGATGCCATCGGAGGACGCCGTTGTCGAATGTTGATCTAATAAACCACATGCGACACCGGCGCCAACCGTAGCATCCGCATACACATCGCCAAAATATTCACTCCATCGGCTTAACACGTCTTGTGTTTGTGTAAGAATGTCTCCACCTTTAGACCTTATTTTATTCATTCTGAAGGCTGACCAACCACCCTGAGACTTCTTCACCTCCTTGCAAAAGAGTTTGGTGTTACCCTCGAAGTTTTTAGTCAGCCTTTCTTCTGCACTCATACTTGCTCTATCACGTTTCTCTTTCACTAAGGCCTTGGTGTCATTCTTACATTGCCGATATATTTCTTTCTTCTGTTCAGTCATACTGTCATTCAGATTCAAAGAAGAGATATAGTCCAGCCACGCTTTCTTCTTTTGCTCTATGGAAGCTGCCACTTCCGCATCCCACCATGCGTCACCATTTGTGTTTCTATGCTTCTTTGAACTTCCACATACTTCTTTCGCTGTGTCTACCATACTCTCTTTCAATACTCTCCAGCATTCTTCAATGTCCGATTGCGGCTGACTTGCCATCGTCAGCCGTTCTCGGACACCCTCTGCATACTTTTCTCTTACACACTCTTCTTGCAACCTTTCAACCTTTATTCTT
Source organism: Lymantria monacha (assembly GCA_905163515.2). Lineage (NCBI taxonomy): Eukaryota > Metazoa > Arthropoda > Insecta > Lepidoptera > Erebidae > Lymantria > Lymantria monacha. Next base: position 27,832,232 of record LR991100.1, read on the forward strand.
TCAAGCCCTCCGAAGTGGACACGCTCTCGCCAGTGCCTCCACCTTCTGAACAGACCACTAAATCTCGCAATAACGAGATAGTGGTCCGTATCGACTGTGGGGCCCCTGTAGGCTCTTGCGTCCAATATTTTGCTTCGGAGGCGACTGTCTACCAAAATTAAATCTATTATACTTTTCTGTTCATTCCTTCTCCATGTATACATATGGATGTCCTTATGTTGGAAAAATGTGTTTGACACAATAAGGTTTCTCTCCATGCATACATCCGCTATGAGCCTACCTGCGTCGTTCACTCTCTTATCACCAAATGGACCAAGTACGTCCTCATAGTCGGGACGCTTGGTCCCCACCCATCCGTTCAAATCTCCACATACAATTACGCGTTCACTGGTTTCTGCCATATCCAGAACTTCCCTAACATATTCCCAAAAGTTCTCTAGGTCTGATGCCACCGAGGATCCTACGGGAGCATATGCTACAACCATGAATACCTTGGTGACACCTAGTTTTATACGGACTCAAAGAAGTCTGGGATCATACATTCCGTAATCCTGGCTCGATCGCTCTGTGGTACACCAGACCACAGAGCCATCCCGCCACCAGGAAGATCGCAGGCGTCGCTGCCCCTTCGCTTGGTCTCTGTTACACAGAGCACGTCTAGCTGATTGTCCGCCATGACGGATATCAGCTCGTGCAACTTCCCTACCACACAACCTCTTACATTCCACGTGCCCAACCGGCACTCTGCTCTCCTCGACTCGCCTGACTGGGCAAGGCGTGATGGGTGGCGGCCCCCATCGCCGCAAAAGTATATACATTTTTAAATAATAGAAAAAAATCGTTTTTTTCGTAAAAATCGATTATTTATTTTGATTATAATCGATTTTTGGTAAATCGATTAATATTAAATAAAAAATAATCGATTTTCATTTAATCGATTTTTTTCCAGGAAACTCACATCCCTAACTGTCACTAGCTCATTTTTTTAATGTCACGCAGTGGACATGCATTTACAGTTTGAGGAACTAGAATTAGGTTCCTATAATTACCTTAACAAATTAAGCTTCAGTTAGACATCTAAAAGGCCAAAGTTTAGAAATTTTAGGATGTGAGATGAGCTTAATTAGGTTAGTTTTCGTTTATTTTTGGTTCGTTATCCTTTAAAGCTACTAAAATAGCTAACTACAACTGCATCAGATAACGAATGGTTTACACCAGTGTTTTTCAACATTTTTCAAGACACGGCCCCTTTAGTATGAAGAAATATTTTGCGACCCCCGTACCTTTTTTTTCTTTGGTAGGCTATGGTCTGGACACACTTCGCCCATTCTGTCCGGGGCGACGGAAGGGTGGCTTGTGGCCCCATAACCCACAGTGTTCCCTTGGGATCGCCATAGAGCCGGCCAGTGGTACCGCTTCCTTGACATCCATGGCCAGCAGCCTTGCGGGTAACCATTTCGGTTCGAAATCAATCAATCAAAAACCAATCGTCCCCGTAGATGCACCGGTAGCAACAACGCTATTGCCGTGTCATCGCTCTCACGCGGTCGGCCGCTCTGAGGGTGGCGGAGTAATCTCCGGCCCATCCACCGACAACCTCAGCTAGGACGGCTTTAGACGCAGGTACTTGTGCCTGCGCCCACCGATGCGCCGGCGGCCGATTGTGTCAGCACGGAGAGTGTCCACTGTGACACGCCCAGCCACCACCTTCTGCGAGACGATCGGTCGGCACCGATAGTTGCGACGAGCTCATGACACTGGCCTGTCCAGGCTGTACAAACCTCGAGTGTAATCGTCTACGCAGAGTAATCGTCGCAATCGCAATGGTGGTAAGGCGGTATCCAGTACAGGGCCATGGCCTGAACCACCCCCGTGTACAATTGTCGGTACGTGGCGCTGGGTCCCCACAATTTAGCATAAGTCATGAAAGCCCTTTCATGGACGCCACACTGACAAGCCGCGGAGCAAGTTGGTAATAATGTTTTCGGAAACACCATCGTCCGTCGAGCATCAGACCTACAAATTTCATCTGGGTAGAGGTGCTGCTGGGGACCGAATTGACGGTAATCGAGGTGCCGACGGGTGGATCATTGCGGGATCCATAAAATAATAGGGCGTCAGTCTTCGTAAGAGCCACCCTAAGCCGCAACGCAATGTAAGAAATTATGTTATGCCCAGGAGAGAGGCTTCCTCGCAACGCCCAGTTATAGCTACTCCTCAGGCCGTTGATTTTTTTTCATGTACTTTATTTTGAGACAAATATTAACTTGTGGTCATTGTCATAACAAAATTGGTTTGTGGTCATCGTCTCTAAATCAAAACAACCTCATTTCTTTTTCTTCGACACTGTAATTTATGGAAGAAATCGGATGTGAGATAAACATCAAGGAATTTATACCTGGTATGAAAATGATGACTTCCAGCCGCCCGAACAAGCTGGCTTCCGAAAAGGCTATAGCACCATAGACCATATCCTCACGCTTCGGCAGATTATCCAGAAGACCGAGGAGTACAATCGGCCTCTGTGTATAGCGATTGTGGACTATGAGAAAGCCTTTGATTCAGTCGAAACTTGGGCAGTGCTGCAGTCCCTTCAGCGGTGCCAAATCGACCATCGTTATATCGAAGTGCTGAAGTGTTTGTATAGGAACGCCACAATGTCAGTCCGTATTCGGGATAAGAGTACGAAACCGATCCAGTTGCAGAAAGGCGTGAGACAGGGAGACGTCATCTCTCCGAAACTGTTCACCACTGCACTGGAAGATGTCTTCAAGCTTTTAGACTGGACCGGACTCGGCATCAACATCAATGGCGAATACATCACTCACCTTCGATTCGCAGACGATATTGTCGTCATGGCAGAATCCATGGAGGACCTGGGCACCATGCTCAACGATCTCAGCAGGGTATCCCAACTAGTGGGTTTACGAATGAACATGGACAAGACGAAAGTCATGTCAAATGCCCATGTCATTCCCGTACCGGTCCTAGTTGGCAATGCGATTCTCGAAATTGTCGATCATTATGTTTACCTTGGACAAACAGTCCAGTTAGGTAGATCCAATTTCGAGAAAGAGGTCAGCCGACGAATCCAACTCGGTTGGGCAGCGTTCGGGAAACTTAAGAAGATCTTCTCATCCAACATACCTCAGTGTTTGAAAACACAGGTCTATGACCAGTGTGTGTTACCAGTGATGACTTACGGCACGGAAACGTGGTCCCTAAATGTAGGCCTCATAACCAGGCTCAAAGTCGCTCAGCGTGCTATGGAGCGGGCTATGCTCGGGATTTCTCTGCGAGATAGAATCCGAAATACGGAAATCCGCAGACGAACGGGTGTAACCGACATAGCACGAAGAATTAGCACGCTGAAGTGGCAATGGGCAGGCCACATCGCTCGAAGAACCGACAACCGCTGGGGAAGAAGGTTCTAGAGTGGCGACCACGTACCGGACGACGCAGTGTGGGACGCCCCCCCACTAGGTGGACAGACGACCTAGTGAAGGTTGCTGGGCGTCGTTGGATACAGGCGGCACAGGACCGCACTCTGTGGCGTAAAATGAGGGAGGCCTACGTTCAGCAGTGGACGGCAATAGGCTGAAATGATGATGATGATGATGATGATGAAAATGGTATTAGAAAGTTTGAAAGAAGAACTGTATCATTACTTATAAATGCAAGAGATATCAAAGAATATTGTGCGAAAGTGGGTCTTAAATCCGTTTTGAAAAGCAGCCAAATCGATTAAATTTGGAAGATTTAATTTTCAATGGAGCAGAATCAGTTTCACGATGGGAGAAATTGGTTAACGAAAAACAAGCGCAATCTTCACATTAAGAGTTCATATAGGTTTTCTTTTACTTTACGTTAATTTGATACAAATGTTTAAAAATAAAAAATGGAAGAGATCCGAGTTATTTATATTTTTTGTATATTTCATACAAATGATTATGTACACATACATACATAAATATCATCACGCCATATCCCTTGTAGGGTAGGCAGAGAGAACAGAGTGCCAGAGAACTCTATCTTTGCATACTTCACTCGCTTCCTCAACATTCATAATTCTTTTCGTACACGCTCGCCGGTTTCGGAGACTCTTGACTCCACCTTCCTTCAGTACATGACCGATCTGGTCTAGGTAGGTTAGTCTCGGTCTCCCCCGGTACCTACATCCTTCCACTTTCGCATTGTATATCTTCTTAACCAGACGTTCGTTTGGCATTCTTTCCACATGTCCGAACCATCGGAGCATTCCCTTTCGCATCTTTACACCAATACTCTCTTTCATACCTACTCGCTCTCTTACGTCGTCGTTACGAATGCGGTCGGTCAGCCTTACTCCACAGATTTTCCGCAGAGATCGCATTTCGACCGCATTTGCATTTCGATTGATTATGTCGTTTAGCTAATATTTTTCTCAATAAATCTTTTTAAACTCTATTGTTTCTTTACTACTACAGATAACAATATATATATATATATATGTATATATATATATGTATATATATATATATATATATATATATATATATATATATATATATATATATATATATATATATATATATATATATATATATATATATATATATATATATATATACGCGCCCACACGTTGAAAAACACTGGTTTACACTATAGCGTCTGGAAAAGAATATACTTAATTTTATTTCAGTTTGTTTATTTTGTTAAAATGTACACAATCGAGGAATGAATATAAGGAAATAAATGTAGAAGGATGAGGAATGGAATAAAGAGGATCGATATCATAGAGAGAAAAGGATCTTTACATGTTCTTCCCTTTTTGCATCAATATTAAAATGCTTTATCCACTAATCGATTAATGTAAGCAGTTTAATAATAGATACGTTCGATTAATAGACATATATTTTTCACCTATCTTTATTTGAATTTCTTAGTTGCACCTCATGTATCAAAGTTGTTAGATGGAAATGAATATGCAATGCTTTTTCATAAAACTCTAATTCTAAAAACGAGCGTAGGTACCACACGCAATATATGTATCCTTGCCCGGGGGCGCCTGTCGAGCGCTGAATTTTTGAATATTTCATTGAACTTAATGCCATTGCACAGTTTTATATACTTGTAACTTACGACAAATATGTATGTGCAAGCAAAAAGAAAATAGTCATTAATATTAATATTTTTTTACTTTTATTACGCTTTCGGCGCTTGTCATACCGCATTACTACACTACACAAATAACAATTTTATTTAATACAATACGCGCGCGGCAAAATCTCTAATCCAAAGACAGTGTATGTATGTACGTTTGACACGTTGCCGCCCGGTAGCAAAATGATCTCTTAGTCAATAGAGTGTAAGTTCATTTGAAATGGGCGCGTGGCGCGGCACCTGTTCGTCTGACATAGGCGAGTAATTGTGCTCTTTGACATTGCCGCCCGGTCACCCGCATTTGAAGCAAAATGATCTCTAAGTCTAAGTCAATAAAGTGTAAGTTCATTCATTTGAAATGGGCGCGACGCGCGGCACCTGTACGTCTGTTGCGTCCTTTGACATAGCCGTTCGGGCGCTCGCACTTAAAGAGAAATGATCTCTAAATCACTAAAATTAGGTGTAAGTTCATTTGAACTTTCAGCGTGGCGCGCGGCGGCTTTGTAAGTGTCGGTCAGTGATTGATCTGATTTCTTCTTTTAAGAATTCGTTAGCTCATTTCATTTGCGACAACCGGCGAATTAGCACGGAAGTTCTTAGAGAAAAAATAAAAAGCTAAGTCAATTTAGTTTTTTAAGTGTTAGTGTTAGGTACATTACAATCATTATCATCACATCATTTGTTTATGAGAGAGAGTCATGACTGTTTTGTTTATTTGTTTATAATTACAAAAATACAAATTCTTAGTGTTAGTGATGATAAAAAACTACTTACTTTATTTAGAATAAAGAAAGAAAAATTAAATACTAAATTGAAATTTTATTTTATTGTAGATGGCCGAATTAGGGGATAAAAGAAACCATCGGGTGCTCAAAATAGAAAAAGGAAACTGGAGAAAGAAGATAAAATTAAAAAGCTAACTTCTCCGATTGACTCTTTCTTTCGACCTGGTAAGTTCAGTCAGTTGGTACCTTAAATAAAACATCTGAAGTGGCATAAACAGTGACAGAAGTCGCTGGTGTATCCTGCCTGGGTTCCTACCTACTTATTATTATTACACTTCTTATTTTTTGTATAAGTTACCTGTAACTGTATACCTAATGAGTCTTAAATAAAGTAGGTTTTTATGATTATGACAATATATCTAATTAATTGTTTTTTGCGGATTGCGCACCGGAAGGCGCAATGGTTAGTAACTAACACTCACTCTTGTGCCAAAGGCCTCGGGTTTGAATCCCGGTCGGTGCAATATTTATTTAAATACATACCATCTCAGACCTTGTGTTAAATTTTTGTATTGTGTGATATGTCCAATACGCGTTCCAATCGTGGAGATTATGGCAATAAATAACCCCATAGTTTTGGAGGATGTCTAACAGTGGACTGGACTGTCTGTACTTATATGGCTTGTGTGTTTGTGATTTGTTTTTGGGGATTATGAATTATGTTTTTTCATTAAATAGCCGCAGGCGAGATCCGCCAATCGCAACTAAAGTATTTTAATTTCTTACTGTTTGCGCATAGAGCGTCCGTAAGCGCCTCGGCAATTACACACTGAGCGCGCTCGTCCGGACTTACGGATTAGACTTTTTTTTTTTGGCGGCGGGCTACGGTACGTCAAACCCCGCTAATCCGTCCGGGGCGACAGGAAAAGCGGCGCAAGACCCCGTAGACCCGCCCTACAATATACCTCTCGACGCCGTGCGGGTGGGTCACTGGTACGCGGTCTTTTTCTTCAGTGGCCCACCCGGCGGTCTACCCTCACGGGTATCTTCGTTGATGTCGACGCCCGGACAGTTTGCACCGTCGGGGCGTCGTCCTTACTCGGTGGCCTCGCTCCCAGGGCGACCAGACTAATCCCCGGTCCGGTCACCCGCTGCCTCGGCTAGGGCGGCATGAGGCGGAGGTATTCTCGCCTCCGCCGCCCCAGTCGCCGGTGGCGGCGCGAATCCTCGAAGAGAAGGTCCTCTCGGATTCGCTCCGCCACTTCCTTCTGCGAGATGACGTCCTCGCAGAAGGAGGCGACCGCGTCCCAATTCCTCTCGCTTTCGACCATCGCTTTCACGACGGCCGGCAGCGAGAGGTCGGCACCGATAGCAGCGACAAGGACACGGCGCTGCTGAGCCCAGGTCACGCAGACCTCGAGCGTATGCTGCGCCGTGTCCCGGTCGCTGCCGCACTGTTGGTAGGACGGAGTCGTCTCCACCCTTGCGACTGTGTACAGGTACTTGCCGAAGCAACCGTGCCCCGTCAAGACCTGCACCAGCCGGAAAGAGAGGACTCCGTGCCGCCTCTCCAGCCACTCCATCAGTACGGGCCGGACGGCCTCGATGACTCGTAATCCGAATCGAGGCCGCTCTAGCCGCGTTGCCCAACGGGAAAGAACCTCCCGGTGAGCGTCCTCACGCCAGGTGGCCAATTCGCTAGGCGAAACATCGCCACCTTCTTCGCGAGTTGAAGACACCCGCCGATATATTTCGGCGAGCATTTCTGCTTCCAAGTCCCAAGAGTGCGTTCCGGCCAATACGCATGCAGACTCGGTCGCAACCGTGCGGTATCCGCGGATAGCCCTGACCGCCATGGCTCTCTGCGGTCTCCGCAGAATAGCCCTAAGGCTTACGGATTAGACTATGCCCGATTTCCCACCTTAACTTTAAGGCGCTGTTTTTAATATCCTAAAATATTATTGCGTGGCCCTATTACTACACTTGGTTACACAAATTGTTGACTATATTATGTATTTTTTAGGTACATCTTCGTCAACATCCACCCGACAGTTAGAAGAGACAGTCAACTTGGAAGAGAAAACTTCTACGAGTATTTCAAAAGTTCCAGCTCATACTAGTACCAGTACCTCGCCTGACTCGCTTACTCCAAGTGAACCAATTCCAATTGTTAACCAACCAGCAACAGAACCAGATTTACGATTTTGTAAAAATGTCGCGAATGATCCTGTTCTCTGGCCGCAAGTAATACCCGATAATTTAAGATTATTTTAAACAGAACGTGGACCGATTCAGATAAAAAAAAAACCAACTATCCTTCAGATAGTAACATGAGGTTGTTTTCAGATACATATTACAGTAAAAAGTTACAAAACAACGAAATTATTCATCGAGTTTGGCTTGTATATTCCACATCTACTGATTCTGTATTTTGTTTTCACTGCAAGCTTTTTAGTAATAATGTCACTGCATTTAATGCCCCCACTGGTTACAATGACTGGAGGCATTTGTCGAGAAATATAGAACGACATGAATAAAGTTCAGGGTATATATGTTCTTTAAAAAAATATTTGGATCTAAAAAATGACGTATTAAAAGGGCAAACAGTAGACTCGGTAAATCAAACTGAAATAGACCGCGAAAGAAAGAGGTGGACGGCAGTTTTGGAAAGGATAATCGAAATTATAAATTTTTTGGCAGGTCAAAATATAGCATTTAGGGGCACAACCGAGAAGTTGTATGACCTAAATAATGGTATTTTTTTAAAGTTGATGGAGAGTATATCTAATTTTGATAGTACACTATCAGAACACATTGCTCGAATTCAAAGAGCTCAGCATCGCATGCCACATTATCTTGGTCATAACATTCAAAATGAACTGATTAGTATAATTGCTGAAAAAATTAAAACGACTATAATTAGTCTTCTGAAGCAATGTAAATACTACTCTGTAATTCTAGATTGCACACCTGATATTTCACACCAAGAACAACTTACTGTTATTGTGAGGTTTATTTATTTAAATCCATCGACAAAACGCGCTGAGGTACGAGAACATTTTTTAGGTTTTTTATCTGTAACTGATAGTACCGGACAAGGGTTGGCGACATATTTGTTAGATTTCTTAAAATCATGCGATATTGAATTAGATGATTTGCGAGGCCAAGGATATGATCAGGGCTGGCTTTACCTATAGTGCAGAGGGTGCGGTGCACCCGGGCGCCCTGTATTAGGGGGCACCGAAAGCCGCTGGAGACACATAGAGCCTCCACTGTAACGCTCCACACGGAGCGGGCACACCGTACGCAGCCTGTGCCTCACCATCTATAAACATAGTGGGTGCGTTATTTGACAGGTTTGGGTAGGTTGCTTTGTCGCCATGTTCACTGTAACTTCATAATCCGATCGCGTTTACCTGATTTTGTGTCAAAACAACGAGACTAAGCATGCGACAACGCATTCCAGCGAGGTTCGGAGTTTAGTCGAACGTGTTGTAACTATCAACTTATTCCATTTTGTTCTCCAATTTGATACAAGAGGGCGCCAGGTTATTCATTGCACCCGGGAGCTACATGTGCTAGAGCCGCTCCTGGATATGATAATGGGGCCAATATGAGGGGGAAAAATTTAGGCCTCCAAAAAAAATATTGGACATGAATTCTCGTGCTTTTTACGTACCGTGTGCTGCTCACTCCCTTAATTTAGTACTACTAATGACTAATGACGCCGCTAAAAGCTCATTTTGAAATTACAAACTTTTTCTGTATTGTCCAAGAAATCTATGCATTTTTTTCAGCATCCACATCACGCTGCGATGTGATTATGAAACAGATACCTACTTCGACATTAAAACCTCTTTCAAATACGCGTTGCTAAAGTAGATTTGATGCTCTTAGAGCACTCCATTTTAACATGGATAAAATTTACGATGCATTATACTATATTTTTACAAATAACAAGTATGACAGCGACACAAAAAACATAGCGAGTGCATAGCCTATAGAGTTCATAGTTAATAGCCAAATTAAAATCTTATAGATTTATATGTTTAGTAGTTATATGGTACAATATTTTACTAAAAAATAATATTGTAAACAAAAATTTGCAAAAATCGGACGTAATTATTTCAGAAGCTACCGAAATGATTAATCTGGTTTAAAAAGATTTGAAGAAATACCGCACCGTTAGCGCGTTTGAATAGTTGTTATCTGATGCAAAATTAATTGCTGAAGAATTAGAATGCGAAACAGAATTTAAAGAAACTGCTCGTCCACGTCCCCGAAAAAGACATTTTGATTACGAGTCTGTAGATGAGCTCATTTTAGACCCAACCAACAAAATTAAAGTATGTTTTTACTTTTTTCTACTGGACACTGCTGTCTCGAAATTAAATGAGAATCTCTCATTTAATTTCGATTTGCTGACGGAACACAATTCAGTTTTTTCATTCTTCCAAAACATTGAATGCTGGAATAAATTAGAAATGCATGAAAAAAAAATCTCAGTGTTATAGGCTCCAAGAAACATTTAAAAATAGATTTGATATTGACGGAGAGGAGTTATATAATGAATTAGAATGGTTGCCAATATTTTTTCTCAATACATCAACAAGCACTCCCACTGATATTTTAAGCTATATATATTCTAATAATTTTATTTCTTCATTTCCCAATATCTCAACAGCTCTGCGTATATATTTAACACTGCCTGTTACAGTAGCAGAAGGTGAAAGATCCTTTTCAAAATTAAAATTAATAAAAAAATATCTTCGTTCAACCATGACCCAAGACACTCTGACAAACTTAGCCATTATAAGTATAGAATCCAAAATTGATATAAAAATAAATGTTTTAATTAAAATCTTTGCCAACTCAAAAGCAAGAAAAATTGAGTTTGTTTGATGTATGTGCCTAAAGCTTAAATTAACAAAAAAACAATAAGTTTAATGATATACACACAGGGTGAAAATTAATAAAATCAATATATTAAAGGAAATAAGAATTAAAAGATGTATTCAGAACACTATAACACCACAAATTTAATACCATTTGACACAACCGTGAACGACGCGACGTCTGCCCGTATGGATTAAATCGCGTAACCGCTTGCGCGTTCAAATCACTTCAGTCACAAGCGCGGCGTGGTTTGAATGTGATATGGTATACCTATTTGGCTTGGCACCGACTTCAAATCGTGTTAGTGGATTTCTAGCATACATTGTAATTATATTTTATAAAAATTAATACATAATTAGAATTAGACAAGAATTAAATAGTTCATCTTATTTTTCAGTTTTTAGTGTTTTAAGTAAGTATGGTTTTTGGCTGATCTTATTTTGAAGTCAGTTTACATTTTTTTTAAAAAGTTTAATTATGTTTTTTAGAGTAATAAATAAATTATCAAAATTACATGTACGTCATACGTCATACTGCAGTGTATCGTCGGTCGCGTGCCACGCTGCAGTGTAAAAAAAAACGAGGGCGCAGGCTGACTACCGCACCCCGGTGCAGAATAGACTTAAGACGGCCCTGACTTATACCATGCTATTTACCTTATGTTGTCAGTAAAGGACATGGTATAAGTACACCTATCGGACTAGTCTGATATTTCTGATACTAACTAATATATAATAATTAATTATTACAACATGGGTCGTCCTAAAAGTGGATAATGCCACCAAACTAGGCAAGCGGGTTGGTAATCGTTAATGTTGTATGTTTAAGTTGGATTAGCTTAATAAGAACTATTTATAAGTTTAACGTAAAATATCTATTCTTGCTTTCTTCTATTTGGCGGTTGAACGTCGTTTAGTATAACAGTACTTGTTCTCCATTCTCTATATTTTCCCTCAGCTAGTTTCTATGACTTCTATGGGAAAATAATTGGTGTGATATTGTATTCTTAACCCGTCACCACATGTATAATTATTTTTGTATGAATACCAGTGATCGGAGTAGGTATATTGATTTTTGCTACCTGCGTCGGTAATGTTCATGTAAAGATGAACATGGATACGCCATTTTTTTACGCACTCTACGAATCGAAGTAAACGAGTGAGCTAGCTACCTGCGGGGCTACCCCTCGCGTCGCGGTATGCATTGTTTTCGTAACCGGTTTGTGCACTATCTACAATCCTGTGTTCTGTTTGGTCACTGAGTCATGTTGAGGGCACAGATTAAGAGTAAGACAGAAATTTAACCGCGTCTTTTGTGAGTGAAATATTTTTTGGTCATATGGTTACATTGTAAAATTCCGGAAAAAAATAATATTCCGGAGGAATACCCATATTAATATATACGTCTCAGATTATTGACCCTAATTCAATATACCTACTCCGATCACTAATGAATACACTAAATCAATTATATTGTCAAGAACGATGGCTATAAAAAGCTAGAATATAATAAATAAAAAGCTATAGAAAACTTTACCTAAACTACTATTATTTCATATCCACTGTCTTCATGTTGTTTATTGTTTATTAAATATATTAATTTTCATCATTTTAACGTTAAAATGCCTTGGTATCCACACACAATAGGCGTCAGCAAAAAATAAATGACTATAGTATAGTAGTGGAGTTTTGGCGCGAATATGGAAATGTCATGATATTTCCTTAGTCATGCTCTTGTAGTATATTCATTATTTTTTTTTGTGTTTTGTAGTGTTATAATGAATAATCATAAAATAAAATAGTTTTCTTTCTTTCTTTCTTTCTAATCTTGCTAGTATTTTATGGAATATGATACAGTTAAAATGCTGAAGTGTAGTGAGTATGGTATAATAATGGTTTACGTATATTTTCATATTTTGCCCAAATTCCCAAAAAACTATTGATTTGGTTATCAGCACCCGATTAATGGTAACGACTTGACTTTCTGATGGACAATGACTATTAAGGCTATAGAATATGAAGAAGTATTGAATAATATATGAAAAAAAAATAAAAAAGTCTTGTCTGTATGAGCTTTGATACCTTTGCCTGTCCGAATGGACGAACAAAACCAAAAAAAAAAGACAGTAATATTGATTTAACGTTCGGAAATTTGTTCAAATAATTATTATTTGTATTTTCTGCTTTTGGATTTTTTAAATATAAGTTACCAATTTTTACTGCTATGTTATAAATTTTCTTAAATTCAGATTATTAAGCTAATATATAAAATTATATAATTTTAAAAAAATAATGATTTAAGTTAATGTTGCTAGGTAGAAATGAGATTGACCGCATAGTAAATTACTTAGACCTTTTTTATTTATTTTTGTATTTTGAATAGTGAATTTGAGAAAAATGTTAAAATTCATTTATGTTAAATTATTAACACATTTTATGTCGCTAAAGTTAATTGAATAGTAAAATTGTATCTATCACTGTAAATGTATGCTTCCAACTTAGATATTTTTTTAACCACTATAGTGGTAACACAAATATCGAATTGTTTTACAATTTTCAGTGGAATTTTGACGTTGTTACTAACTACTCGTTTTATCAAGTTTTCACCCATGTAGTGTTTAGGTTTCCATAATGTCTGTAATATAAGCAGTTCTGTGGAACAAAAAACAATATAAATCTTAAATGACGCCCACTAAGTCCACAAAAACTGAAGTAGAAATGGTGATACGGAACAGAAAAACTGTTATGAAAGACGGGATCATGACAATGTCTGGCATCGGCGAACCCTCAGTTTTCCACGCTCTGGTGGTCATCTTTTTGGAGTTTTTCGCGTGGGGACTTCTTACGATGCCGATAATCTCGGTCTTAAACGTTACATTTCCTGATCACACGTTCTTGATGAACGGTTTAATTATGGGCATCAAGGGCATTCTGTCGTTCCTGTCTGCACCGCTGATCGGTGCGCTTTCCGACGTGTGGGGCCGCAAGTTCTTCCTATTGGTGACAGTGTTCTTCACGTGTGCCCCAATCCCGCTGATGACCATCAACACATGGTGGTTTTTCGCCATGATCAGCATCAGCGGAGTATTCGCTGTAACTTTTTCCATCGTGTTCGCGTACGTAGCCGATGTCACTACCGAAGCTGAACGCTCGCGTGCATACGGACTTGTGTCTGCCACATTCGCCGCCAGCATGGTGATCTCGCCCGCTCTGGGCGCTTATCTTATGGATTTATACGGCGAAGCGCTAGTGGTCGCCACCGCTACTGCAGTCGCCATCCTGGACGTGTTCTTTATTATGGTTGCAGTGCCAGAAAGTCTACCTGAAAAGGTACGGCCCAGTGGTTGGGGACCTGCAATCAGTTGGGAACAGGCAGATCCTTTTGCAGCATTAAGAAAAGTTGGTGCGGATCGTACAGTGCTAATGTTGTGTGTAGCAGTGTTCCTATCTTATCTCCCAGAGGCTGGAGAGTACTCGTGCATATTTGTGTATTTGAAACTAGTGATGGGCTTTGGTGTTGTGGAAGTGGCAATATTTATTGCAATTGTTGGAGTGCTCAGTATTGGTGTACAAGTTGTACTCGGATTCCTGATGAGATCACTTGGAGCTAAGCACACTATCATGGCAGGACTTCTGTTTGAGATGTTGCAACTTATGTGGTACGGCTTTGGTAGTCGTAGGTGGATGATGTGGGCTGCCGGAGTGTTAGCAGCTGTGGGATCAGTCACATACCCAGCCATTAGTGCATACGTGTCTGTTAACAGCAGAGCTGACAGACAGGGTGTAGTACAAGGCATGGTGACAGGAGTCCGTGGACTGTGTAACGGTCTGGGCCCAGCCATGTTTGGCGTTATATTTTATTTATTCCATGTGGACCTAAATGAGTATTCAATGCCTGGACGACCACAAGATGAGAAATATGTGCGCATGGTCCCAGGCCCGCCGTTTGTGCTCGGCGCGTTGTTGGTGATCTGTGCGCTTCTAGTAGCAGCTTTCCTGCCGGAGGATGGAGCCGGTAGCAGCCGGCGGACGCCCCCTGACCTGCGTTTCGAAATGGAGCGCGGCCGGCGCGTCGCTGGCCCGCTGTCACCGCTTATGGCGCCGGAGTCGGCCGCGCTCTAGCTAGCGGTGAAAGCCGGCCGCGCGGCCAGCGTTTGACTCTCAGTGCTGTGCTCTCCGTGTCACAGCGCGATGCATTTACGAGGTACCAAAGCTAACTTGAGTGAGTGACAAAGTGATTTTTAAACATTACGTATATGAGACGACACTGATACATTCCCGCGTCGATCCAATGGCTTGATCATCATGTTTTAAGCTTTGTATTATATTTTTATATAGTTTAATGTCACCGTTGAGGGTGTGTACATAATTTGTCTAAATAAATCAATGAAATCATTGTTCAATACTATGTGTTTTATGTATTAGGGGTTGGCGTCATTAGCAGACTTCTGTGATGTTCTGTGACACTCTTCTGAGGCATGCAGGTCATGCGTGATACTATTTTGACCAATAAAATTGTTGTCATAACTTGCCACAGATAATGTCATATACTATAAAAGTCAATGGTTAAGTAAATTAAAAATATATTCAAAGTCTAGGTATAAGATAACATCTACATAGATGTCTATGTCCAAACTGCTAAAAGTAGATAAATTTATAAATTATGAGAAAAGTGAGATAGATATCAATAGCCTTAATGATTTGAAAGTTTAGGCAAAAATGTGTAAATTGATATTGTTTCTGTTTTGTTACAAATAATTATTAAGGGATTTGTGGGCAACCCCTGGGCTGCCTTTGCCTGCATTGGCATTTCAGAAAAAAAATGTATAAAAAAAGATATATCCTACTTCCTAAATTAGAACTATATCTTTTAAATTTACTAACTTATAATGATAAAGATCTCATTATAATGTAAATTATTTTTAATTATAAGGTTAATTGAAAAATGTGGCTGATCATTTTGGCACGTTGCTTAAAGTAACGACATTGTCTATGAATCAATAGCTATTGCAAGTTATCAGTATTTATAGCTATATATAGTTACGAAGGAGTTATATTGATTTAACATTTTTGTCATAAAATTCAGTTTGGTTTCAGCTAATGATGTAGAGTAAATGTCTTAGAGAAATCAAAAGTTATGAATACTGTTTCATTTTTGAGTTTTAAATGTTGATCTAAATTGTTTTGTGCCTAGATCCCCACATAATTACAAATAAACTGACCATAAAGTCAGCTAGTTAAACTGTTTTATTATTTCGAAAATATGTTTGTAAATCGAAAATTTTAATATATAGGTATTCGAATTACGAATTTCCATGCTAAAATGGCATTAAAGAAAATATTTGACCACTAAATTTGATTTTTTTTTTCACCATACATATAGTTCATAGACAATAGATGAATAGTAATAGCGATTCCAGTTTTTTGAGGCTCTTATTTTATATGCTAATATATTCTATAAATAGTTACTTAGTGGGCTCTCAACCTCATATAGGTAAATATTTAGGTTTTACCTATACATTTTTACATGATATAGCCAGCATGTCTTTTTTTTTTAAATTATCTCGAAGTGGACTAAGTCTTTTTGCGTCATGGATAATAAATATAAAAATTCATTTAAGTAGTGAAGGGTAGGTAGTAAATAGATACTGTCAAATCTATTGAATATGAGATAAATGGATTACATATCCGTAGTTAAGTCAGAATAACCCTTGCTTTGCTCGTCGTTATCGTAAAAGATGACTAAGAGCTTTATACTATTATTATTATAATGACCTGGGCCGACACCATCTGATGCTGTTTGGTCAACAATTACATTCCCAAGGAGGGTTGACGTCAGGCAGGTGGCCAGTCATAAAACTATTGCCAATAACTTTTACAATATGTAGGCAGGGAGGTACATATTGTGTCAACCCCAAGTAATTGGGATAAGAACAGTAGAATGATGAGTTAAGTCAGAATAATTACTTCGTGGGCTAAGAGTATAGTATATTTATTATTCTTAGACATAGACCTACCTACGTGGAATGATAATGCTATATATAGGCCATACACTTGATAGGTGGTTTTGCGATTGCATTTGGTGTTATAAGTTTAACAAATAACTGCTGCTCTCCATTCACCTGGTGTTCCCTGAGCAGATCTATAGCACCTCCACGTAAAAGTAATGGATGGTGACACATTGTATGCTTAATAATAACTATTGCACGCCAGTAAAATTTACAGGATGGTTGAAATTTACAGGTGCATTGTGGTGTCTAGTTCAGCAATAAGATTTTACATTATATTTGAATTTTTTATAGTTCAAAGGGCATCATATTGGAACTAATTCTTATTAAATATATTCCACACATTTTTATATAAAAAGTCAGCAAAAAAGAAAATAGGCAAACAAAACCATTGAGTTTCTTGTCTTCTTTTCTCAATTTACGTTACCACATGCATGTGGTGGTAGTTTGATGATCATCATCATCTCAGCTCGTATATGTCCCACTGTTGTACTTGAGCTTCCTCTGTAATGGGAGGGCAATTGATATACTATACGATGCTGAGTATTCTTTCTCTTGCATAGATATTATATGCGTTTTATATCCCTTAGTTGTCTCTTACAATCAACCACGGGTGAGTTGGTGGATTGTATTCTTACTTTGACACCACAGGGAGATAAATTTAAAATATTAAAATTGACAATATATAAGTACTCTGGCAGTGTTTATATATATAATAAATAGATTTGTGCATAAGGTAATAATTAAATAACATTTGTCATTGGTACAATTAGGTGTTTTCTTATAGACAATAATATACATACATACATATCATCACGCCATATCCCTTGCAGGGTAGGCAGAGAGAACAGAGTGCCAGAGAACTCTATCTCTGCATACTTCACTCGCTTCCTCAACATTCATAATTCTCTTCATACACGCTCGCCGGTTTCGGAGACTCTTGACTCCACAATATAAGATCTTTTAAAACCCATTCAGACATCAAAGGTTACTGTTGGACAAATACTCAAGGCGAAATAAGCAATTGCGTTGCTAACACGTACACAGTTTGCCGTTGATCTCATTTCTTCATTTGTCTTTGTAACTTCCGTAGAAAAGTGAGTTTTGGTGACGTGGTATTCGTCAAAACATGTAAACTCTTAATAAAAGTCCAATATTAAATGTCATCAGGCTGATAGATGGCGTTGGTGAAGCTTGACGAATAAAGCTGGCGTCGTTAGTACGATTCTCACGTTGATCAATAACCAATCCACAAATTATTGCTGGGAATCCTAGTCGTAATTTGTGTATTTGTAAAGTCCAAGTGTGGTAGCGGCGAGGAATATTACCAACCTTTACATTGCTCGTGGATGTCGTAAAAGACTACTAAGAGTTTTATATCGACCTAGGCTAACTACACCTGATGCCATTAGATCAATAATTTAGCGATGCGAAAAACGGCTCACTGAAAAGAAAAGAGAGATATAGCTCTTTTGATCAAAAGAACTATATCACTCTTTTAGCTCTTTAGCTCTTTTAGCTCACTTAGTTCATATATATCCTAAGTTCATTTAGCTCATCCAGTGAGCTAGCTCTTATTGAGTTAGCTCATTTCATTTCAACTCGTTCACGCCTCTAACTCTTTTGAATAGTTCAAAATCCGAACTACGCGATCATGAAGCGATAGTTCAAAATTTGAACTACGCGATCATGAAGCGATAACCTTGATGTCCATGGGCATGTAAATTTTGAATGGTGATCGCAGGATGAGATATAAAATATATTTATATGTACGGAGTACGGCCGCAGTGATCGTGTTTAGTTTTACCGTCTACGGCTCAATCGCATCGCAATGCATATCGGAACCTGCTCAATACTTTTTCTGTTCGGCGGTGATCGGCATAGATCGGGAGCTTTCGGTCGTCGACTGCTCGCACGACACGACGACGCGAGTAAAAGAGCCGATTGAGCCGTTGAACTATTAACTGAGCTACTGAGCTAGATTGAAATCAAAGAGCTAGTTCATTTGTATCTCTCATTCAGGAGCTACCCAAGTCTACTCTTTAGTTCATTTAGCTCATATATATCTTGAGTTCATTTAGCTCATCAAGAGAGCTAGCTCTTTTATTGAGTTAGCTCATTTCATTTCAACTCGTTCACGGCTCTAACTCTTTTGAATAGTTCAAACTCTGAACTACGCGATCATTAAGCGATAAGCTTGATATGCATGAGCATGTAAATTTTGATTGGTGATCACAGGATTAGATATAAAATATATTTATATAAAAAAATAAATAAAATTGAAAGGTCTGTTTGTAATTGAAATGGTTAAAAACAGCTTTTCACTAAATACATATGGGCTGACAGAATCGACTGCGTCCAGTGACAGCTTACACTGATAACTATTATTATTATTGAATATTGTTATTTAAAGATGAATATTAATTTTTTAAATATAACTTTTTATTTTCAAACATTTTTTCTTTGTTGAACATATAACGTTTAGGCTCGCAATAGTCACAATGCATATCGGTGCTCAATACTTTTACTGTTCGGCGGTGATCGGCATATATCGGACACTTTCGGTCGCCGACTGCTCACACGACATGAAGACGCGAGTAAAAGAGCCGATTGAGCCGTTGAACTATTAACTGAGCTACTGAGCTAATAGTGAGCTAGATTGAGATCAAAGAGCTAGTTCATTTGTATCTCTCATTCAGGAGCTACCCAAGTCTACAATAATTACATTCCCAAGGAGGATTGACGTCAGGTTGGAGGCCGTACATAAAACTATTGCTAATAATTTTAATTCTGCGTCGACCACAAGTAATTAGGATAAGAGCAGGAGAATGATGAATGATAAACTACCCCTAAATACAAGGATTATTTCTTTAGTACTAGGTATTGTCTATTATTGACCCGCGAGGGTAAACCGCCGGGCGGGCCACCGAAGTTAAAATCGAGTACCGGTGGTCCGCTCGCACGGCGAAGAGAGAAGGTTTTACGGTGGGTCTATGGGGTCACGCGCCGCCTTTCCGTCACCCCGGACCGATTCAGCGGGGCGAGACGCACCCATAGCCCACCAAAAAAAAAAAAAAAAAAAAAAAAAAAAAAAAAAAAAAAAAAAGGTATTGTCTATTAATAATAAAGATGTATGACTGAATCTCCTTTTTTTTGTTGGTGTCTACGCCGTGCGAGCGGGACACTGGCAACCCGGTCTTTGTCTTCGGTACGGTTGAATCCCCTTGTGTATCAAATCAAAACAGTTAATAAAACATTAAAACAATAACTTATCATGTAGCTTGACGGATTATCGTATAACACTGATATTTTAAAGATTATATCTATATTTCCTTACTGTGCAACATAACTAATAAAAAAAATATTATCCTATAATAATAAAATTATTATAATTCTATAGTAATAGAACGTATTGTGATAAGGGACATGTGATATGATGGGACTAAAGTGAAATTGTTAGGAGACTTACATATTTGTGGAATGACTAAGAATACAACATTAATTAAAAACAAGTAAAACTCGAAATAAAAACTTATACCAACCCGTCTGACTGGTCCGTCGGAGTAGTAGGTACCTATAGTGTAGGTTTTTTTCCTATGGTGAAGGAGACTCGAGGATGGCAGTGGGACGTAAATGTCAAATCACCTAGGCTGATGATGAGTAAAAAATGACGAAAGAAAAGGTGAATTGTTTGTGTGACAGAAAAATGATGATGATAATATGTTCTTCGTATAATAAAGGATTAAGAACGAAAGGCGTCGCCCCCCTTTTAACGAGAGAGTCTTAAAAGCCTCTTAAGGTAATATCAGGTTAGTCTGGAAAGCAGCGCTCTCTAAAACATTGAAAACTTCGATAGACATAAGATTGATAACTCATTTAGCAAGCGGAACGATTATGGTGTTCCAACCCTTGCGGGAAAACCTATTCAATAATAGATAAGATAAATGGTCAGATAAACATATGAATATATTTATTCGACTGAAATTTATTTTTTTGTAAACAACAACCTTTTTTGGGTTTAGATTATGGTCAAAATACAACACCTTGCACGGGTAATAAATAATTCTTGTATTGCGGACTGCTTTACAAACATGTAACTTACGAACCCAAATTACAGTACTCAACAATTTTTACATCGCATAATATTGTTTTGCATGGGAATCGAATCCATGACACTTAGCAGTGCAGTCAGAATTACAGTAAATGTTCGTCGATTAATTGTATTTAATCTTAGCGTTTAACTACTATACTTTTAATTTGTTCCGATAATGTCCAACGTGCCCTTGCCCTTGTTACTTTGAAAGTAATTCAAAATGTTCATTAAGTTTTGTATACATATAGGGTGGAAGTGGACCGCTCCCGAAAACAAAGACAGGTCTACTAGCCCTACTTGTAATGATAGGCTAGAAAGAAAGTCGGTTTCAGATGAAAAAAAAAAATTCACAACTATTTTAAGTTTTTTTCTCATTCCATCGTATTAGGATAGTGCCATGAACGATAATTCCATAAAATATACGTAACTTTACTCAGATGAGAAAAGACGCAATCTGTTCAAAACTCACTTCAATAGTTCAACGATCATTAAGTTTTGTATAAAAATATATGTATTTTTTTATGTATAAGATAATGGCGACCTTTATTAATATATTTTCTTTGAAGCTTAACAGTAATTCATATATGAAATTCTATTGTTGACATTATGACTAATGGAATTTTACAATTTATTCGTTTGTAGTTTATCGCTACATCAAATGTAGTTATTTTAGTTTTAATACTAGCCTTTGTATTATTGTAAAACAATTTCATTGGCATACAAAAATTACAATGTAAATAATTTCTGATATTATTTGGAGCAGATGAGGCAATATTTGGAGCAGATTAGGCTGTGTGTTTAAATTTTTACGTTTGTTTTTTTTATTATATGTAATTATAATAACGCAGATAACGATAACTGAGGAAAGAAATAACGATAAAGAACAACGTAACGAGTGTGGTTTGATATACATATACATAGAACAATATTAGGTGCGTGTAATTTGTGTCCGTTTATTGTACAAATGTTAAGTTCACTATCCTCTATCTTGCCCGTCGATGTCGTAAAAGACGATTAAGGAACAGAAAAATCTATTCAAAAGACGGCAAACTCGAAATAAAACTCTATAAAAATCGAAATACTACCCCACGCTCACGGGTTGGCCGTGAGCGTGGGGTAATATTTCGATTTTCCTTCCTATTGAGGAAAAGGCTAGAGCCCAACTGGACATATATGGGTAAAGAAAATGAAGAATTGTATGTTTCCCCACAATTCCAGTATTTATTTCTTAATTAGTATACTTAAGAATGAAATTCAAGGATTTATGCATTAATTCATCATCATCATCTCAGCCCATATATGTCCCACTGTTGGGCTCGGGCCTCCTCCGTAATGGGAGGGAAATTAACCTACTATAACACGCCGGTCAGTCACGTTGGTATAGGGTTTTGTTTCGAGTTTTCCATCTTTTACATAGATGTTATATGCATTTTATATCCCTTAGCCGTCTCTTGCGATCACTCACGGGTAAGATAAGAGGGGTGGTGAATTGTATTCTTACTCCGTCACCACACGGATGGAGAACGAATACAAGGATTTATTCATTAATTAGTGTCAATAAAAAGAAGTTGATCTCCAACTCTTAGTCGATTTATAGGTCCAGCAATATTATATAGTATTAGTTGTAAAAAAGGGTTTTGGTTATATTGGATAAATCAATAATAACAACTTTGTTTATAATCTGCAATAATAGCACAATTGATTCGTAAATTTTCAGTTAGAGATTTCATATATATGTATTATTTCGTGTGTTTAGGGCCGAAGTAATCGTATCATTAAAATTCGTTTAAAAATGTGGATTAAGTCTGTGAATTTTAAATTGGATTTTTTTTGCCTCTGCATAATATAATATGTGTAGTATATAAATGGATATTGTATTTAAAATTGTACTGTTTACAGTATGCAGACACGTTAGAGTAATAAAAATATCCGATACTCAGCGATTAGTGAGCGCCTTATGTCACCCAATTACAACATAGGTAAAAAAATCGACGCGAACTCGGCTGGGCAGCGTTTAAACAAAAATCAAAGGTTTATTATAACCAGAATGTATTACCATCGATGACTGAAACGTGCTCTCATGATCTCAAAGTCGCTCAACGTGCTGTGGAGAGCACTGTTCGTTATTTCTCTGCGTGATAAAATCCGGTTGAAGTGGCAATGGGCAAACCACATCACTTTTCGCGAACCGACAACCGTTTGGAAAAATAGTTCCTGAATGGTGACCACGAAACGGATGAAGCAGCGTAAGACATCTCCCTGGTGGATCCATAGGTGGACTGACTGCGTTTCGAAAGTAGTAGGAAGACGTTGGTTGCAGGTGGCACAGGACCGCTCTAAGTGATATTGTCGTGAGAAGGCCTATGTGCAACAATGGACATCTACGGGCTGATGGATGGATGAAAAATAAAAAATACCAGTTTTTTAAACATCTCGGCAATGACCTCAAACAAGGTCAAGTTTCAGTTAAATATTGCGTTGGCAATTATCTCATCTTTTCGTCTGTCACCATCAGTTACCATCAGGTACTTAGCGCTTGCATACGTTCAGTATCTACTTTCAGAAAAAAATCTACATATATATAAAGAAACTGGCCTGGTTGACTGACACATCAACGTCGAGCCGAGAATCTACTGAAAATAGAAACTTGAAATTTTGACAGTAGTTTTTTTTGCGAGTTATATACTCACTAGCTTATGCCCGCGGCATCGCCCGCGTAAAAGTTTACTTTCCTGAAGTTTTTCATCCCTCATTTTTGTTTTTCTCCTTAAGGGTAATTTTTGCGAAATTTTAATGTCATATTTATTTATATGTAATCAATAGCCTAAAAATAAGTTTCAAGCGTCTGGTTTTAAAAATGGCGATAATTCCTTGCAACTTTTTGTCCCACTTTACAACCTTTTTTGCATTAAAAAGTAGCCTATGTCCTTTATCAGGCTCTATACCATCTGTGTACCAAATTTCATTTAGATCGGTTCAGTAGTTTTGGCGTGAAAGAGCGATAGACAGACAGAGTTATTTTCGCATTTATAATATATATTTATATTAAATATAGTAAGGATTATAAAAGAATTTTACGAATTTCAACTCCAAATGGTGTAAAATGCAGTGGCAAAGTTTGTAATGGAATTATAAAAACTATTATTTTCAAATTAAACAAAAATACTCTTTAGTAAAACAACAATATTTTAGCATTTATCAATTTTCATCCTCTAATGGTATAAAGTAGGGAATTAAATGTTGTAAGGATACTTTTACTAGTTTCTTATTAAATTAGAAATTAGCACAAATGAGAACTCATCATCACAGCCCATAAATGTCCCACTGTTGGACTCAGGCCTCCTCCGTAATGGGAAGGAAATTAACCTACTATACCGCGCTGGTCACACATGTTGGTATAGGGTTTTGTTTCGAGTTTTCCTTCTCTCGCATAGATGTTATATGCGTTTTATATCCCTTAGTCGTCTCGTACGATCACCCATAGGTAAGATATGGGGTGGTGAATAGTATTCTTACTCCGTCACCACACGCAAAAATGAGATCTAGAGACGAAATATTCTGATTCAAAATAAATACTATACCTATATTTCTCTCAAAGGGTGTAAAATTGGAGCAGCAATTTAATTTGATAACTCTCACCCTACAATACATCATCATTCCCCTACTCTTATACCAATTACTTGAGGTCGATACAATATGTACTCTTCTTTCATAGTACATATTGTAAAAGTTATTGAAAATAGTTTTATGACCGGCCGCCTGCCTGACGTCAACCTCCTGCGTCCGTCTCCTTGGGAATGTAATTGTTGACCAAACGGCATCAGATAGAGTTGACGTAGGTCATTATAAGGCTCTTAGTCGTCTTTTACGACACCCACGAACAAAGCCAGGGTTGGTAGAATTCGAAGCCGCTACCACACAGCTTTCACCCTACAATACAAATAATGAAAATTATATTTAAAACGAGACATTGCACATGATTTCTATGCAGTAGAAATCGCGGCTAAAAGCTTGCAAAAATAGTAAATAATAATAATAACTTTATTTCCAAAACATAATTTACAAATTTTAACAGAAATTGAGTTTCCATTTAAGTTCTAAAGTCTTCTTGTGTTTAATTCTCTGGCACCCAAACTAAGATTAAACTTGTGTTATGGGTGCCAGGTCCCTCTCAAGAGAAAATAGAAACAATCAATGAAATCAATTCAGTAATAACGTATCGAACTTTAGAAAAAAATAATGTCCCTATACTTCTATAGTCCAATGGATCCTTTTGTAGGTTATGTTATACACTGTGACGTATACTTCCTTTCTACAATGTCATTGTCAACAGCATCCGTGAGTATATTGTGTATAGCACGGACTGCTTCTGTATTAACTTAATGTCGGTCAAGATTGCACTTAGAACTACACAATAGGTCCTTTCCAATGCGTCTGATTTTGCATTTTGCAACGTTGACATTTTATAAAAGCTATGACTAATCCATTTATTCACAATAATGAGGAAAGTGTTTGTTTTAGTATTTAGAAGTGAACGAACTTTAGAAATATGTATAGAATTATAGAAAACAATAAGTATGGCATTCCTAAAATAGTTTTTCAAAGCAAATTAATTAAAAGAATAATTGATGTAACATAAGACGTAATGTGCCCCAATTTGCAGGACTGTGACCTTACGGAGTTCCATCACTTAGATCTATTGTCTGATATGAATATTACTCTTTAGTATAGTATTTTACCTTCTGTCTGCTTCTTCTTGCATGATTAATTGTCCTATTCATTACCGCTAGCCTTGTGCTTACTGACGGAAGTCATTTAGTACTTCAAGCGTCCGGTAAATCTTGTCTAAAACGGTTGTAGTTCTCTGATTTCTCTCATATATTGACATTCTATATGTTGAGAACACTTCTCAGAGCCATACCTGCAGTGATGGCAATTCAAATTTGGCTCTCAGTTGATTAATTATTTGAATGAAAATGTTCCTTAGTGAAATATATTCACAATGGATATATTTCTAAGGAATTATTCCGTCTACATACTTTCTTACATAGACTTTCGCCTGTTTCCCAGAGGGATAGGCAGAGACAGATTGCCACATGCCATGATCCTTGCGTACCTCGCTCGCTACATTCACATTCGTTATACAGCCACTACGGTTACGCGTACTCTTAATCTGGCCTCTCGTCAATACATCTCCAATTCGGTCTAGAAAAGTATGATGTGGTTTTCTCCTTGCAGTCTTCCCATTCACACTTATATATTTACTTCGTCAACCTCTCGACACTCATTAATTCTACATGTCCAATTTTTCATCGACATTCTACATAATTTAAAATAGCTATTTGATATTTTTTTATGAGAAATGCAAAACTGTTCAATACATACACAGTTGTGTGTCACATAGCACATAAAATTAATATAATTTTCCGTTCAAGGTTGTTAACTCATTGACTGACTCTATTCTTGTCATTAATAATAATAATCATATGAGGTTTGATAGGTGTGGGGAGGGGTTTGACAAATATCACGAAATCAAAGGTGTCATCAATCAAAGGTATCACAAGGGGGAGGAGGGGTGTAGTAAGATATCACGTGTATTTATTTTTTCGTCAAACGCTGCGATTACTAAACTGAAAAGCGGCGTGTAGTGTGACTTTGTCTTGCCGTTGCCAGGCAACGAATGAAGTTTAAAGAAACCTCACCACGTATCACCAAAGGGGAGGAGGGGTTAAAAAATGCTAAAAAAAGATCACGTGATTAATGGACGTCCCCATATACAAAAAATTGCGTCAAAATGTTCGTATTTTTATCGAGATTAATTTCTATAGGATTTAGAACAGCGCGTTTAGTATGCGTAACTGAAACTACAAGAAAATTTAGCTCAATGTCAAACAATATTACCCTTTTTTTTGCGGCTGGCACTGGAGTGGTCACACCCCGCTAATCCGTCTGGGGCAGCGGCAGAAGCGACGTACGACCCCATAGAACTGTCCAACAACGTACCTTTCGACGCCGCGCGGGTGGGTCACCGGAACCCGGTCTTTCGGGTGGGCCACCGAAAACAACATTACGTAAGTAATTCATCATCCAATCATTTTGATGAACACATTAATTTAGCCGCTGAGTTTCTTGCCGGATCTTCTCAGTTTGTGGCCGCTTTCCAATCCGGTGGTAGATTATTTAAAAAAATAGATGTAATAATTGACAATATGTAAGTGCCCTCAAGGGTACTTATACATAATAAATTATTTGATTTGATTTAATAACAACAAACTGATGCAAAATTCAACTGTTCGCTAAATAAAATGCTGTAAACATCATAATTTTCCGTATGGTGACGGAGTAATAATACAATTCATCACCCCATATCTTACCTGTGGGTGATCGTAAGAGACGATTAAGGGATATAAAACGCATATAACATCTATGCGAGAGAAGGTAAACTCGAAACAAAACCCCATACCAACACGTCTGACCAGCGCGGTATAGTAGGTTAATTGCCCTCCCATTACGGGGGAGGCCCGAGCACAACAGTGGGACATTGATGGGCTATGATGATGAAGATGATGATGAAACATCATAATACTCAATTGATTAAGTAATAATGGACTAATCAATTAATAATACTAGCAGGTTATGGCAGACTAAATGGTTTAGAGGTCTGGCTGGCAATGCTAAAAGGTGCCCAAGTACCGTCCAGCCCTGATACAAAGGAAAAGGAGAAAGAAGAAGTTGACAGAATGACATGATGACGATAGTATGGTTTTAATATCGTCTTAAGGATATTATATCATAAATATCATTAAAGACCTCGGAACTCTAAACTGCCTTTCAATAACCATCTGAATATGTTTCAGATGATTGATTAGTTAAGAAATAGTTTACTTAGGTTTGGATTTTAAAGATTTCTAATTGCCAAAATGCATCTCGCGATTTTGTGAGCTCATCTAGAGCGGGCAGGGCACTTATTACGTGGTACGTGGCTTACCACTATTTTTAGAAAGCTTGCTGCATATTTAAGACATTGCTTAAGGTACCAAAATATATAATTTGAGTACCCAAACTATCTTTATATAGAAACGATAGGAAGTGAATGATATAGAGCCTTATACGTTTCACACTATCGGATCCTGATTATTTCAACGTGTCTCATGTTATCGGAGTTTCTATTGTACATAGCCAATGTCAGAAATTAAGACACTCTATTTTTTATATGCAAAAATATTGGGTACTTGCCAAAATGAAGGGATATTGTTTCAAGGTCGTAAACATTTGGTAGGGAGAAACTAGTTTCGATTATTATTTTAATTTTATTTTTATGGACTTTAGTGGCAGAGAAATATGCATTTTAAGCGGTAACTGGAATTTATGAAACTCTGTAATCTGACCAAAGCCACTACCAGATGGCTGACAACCGTATTGTCAAGGGGACGTCCATTAATCACGTGCTCTTTTTTTTAGCATTTTTGTGTGCCTGATATCGCAGTGTCACAGGAGTGGCTAAGTTTTAACAACTCATTGTCAACTGGGCTGCTTGCTTTTTTGTCACCAAGGACAGTAAAATAACTGATAATAATCCACTCGCAAAGTACAGCGACGAGTGTTATTTTACAAGGAAAATTTTACGTTCAACCAATTATTACATTTTGAATCAATTGTATTGAGTTAGAATAATTATGTAATCAGTAATTGTCTTTAGTCATCGAAAATAGCTGTTCACTGTTTGCGCTGGTTATATAAACTTTTTAATACTTTAACCTAATTTAGGAACTGTTGAATTAGGCTCTACAATTTGTGTTAATTTTATATGCTAAGTCTTTATTTATTATTTTATTTTAAGTAATTGTCGATCAGCAACTCAAGACGTTGCCTTTATTTGCTGGTGTGTGATGATGTGTGATTCTATATAAGATAAATTTTGAGTTAATTATATGTTTAAAAAGTTCAACGTAATTCGAGGATTATATTTTTTTTTTATATTTTCTATAGTGTCTGTACACTAAGTAATATTCTTGTTATCTTTCACTGATGTCATGTACTGGAGACCCGCCCTCGTGCCGATAATGAAATACGTGTACCACAGACGCCTTCCGTCGCCCCGGCCTGATTTGGCGCGGTGTGACAATACCATAGACTGTCCTCAAAAAAGAGGATATCTTTAAAAAAAAATGAAAACAAAATTTATAATCTTCATCTCAGCTCATATATGTCCCACTGTTGGGCTCGAGCTGCCTGCATAATGGGAAGGAAATTGGCATACTACACCACGGTAGTTAAACGTGTTGGTACAGGGTTTTGTTTCGAGTTTTCATTCTCTTGCATAGATGTTACATGCGTTTTATATCCCTTAATCCTCTCTTACGAACACCCACGGGTAAGATAAATGGTGATGAATTGTATTCTTACTCCGTCACCATACAGATAGAATTTATAATATACGTCGAAAATTACAGAACTTATATTATCTATAGAAGCCTAAAATGTCTTTGTGAAGCAAACAATAGTTATTCAAACTATATATAAATTAGTTGTATAAAGCTATCTTCATGTTCTAACTAAGTATAATGTTCATTGTATTAAAACCTTTTTAGAAGTTAGCCATTTCAACTCGCTTAAACTTTCTATTTTAACTTGATAAAATGCGATTCATTACCCTAATACAATGTCCTAAATTGATATTATCCTTGTCAAGGAAGAAATATTAATTTTATAACGAGTATTAAAGAGCTTTATTCAATTAATTAATTAATCGTCAAAAGCCTAGTGTCTGGGTTTCGAAGCTGGGGGTAATTCAATTAGCGGAGTTAAACAGCTATTATAAGAGACCTAAGATGTGGATAGATTAAAAAAATAAACTAATACTTATTATTATATCAAATAAAATCAGTTCACGTTATGACTGCGCAAATTACAGAGCCATAAGCTTGACCAGTTTGGCAGCAAAAGTGTATGGTAAAATTATTGAAAGGAGAATGAGGATGGTGTCCGATGGTTTACTGTGTGAGACACAAGGAGGTTTCAGGAGTGGAAGGGGATGCATGGATCAAGTGTTCTCTCTGCGCAACATTGTGGAGAAGCATCTGGCTCTAGGTCAGAGGGTTTTCTGCAGTTTTGTGGATCTGGAGAGAGCATTTGACACGGTTGTACGAAAGGAACTTTGGGACATTTTACCGGAGTATGGTATTAACGGTAAACTGCTACAGGCTGTGCAGTCCAGTTACATGGGCTGTAGAGCCTGTGTGCGGCTGGATGATGGAATGTCGCCTTGGTTTGACGTCAATATCGGCGTTAAGCAGGGGTGCATTCTGTCAGCCAGGCTGTTTATCATATATCTGGATAAATGTCTCCAAAGGTTGAACGATATGAATGTGGGAGTCCAGATGGGTGACTCAGTGGTCACTGCTCTGCTTTATGCAGATGATGCAGTCCTGCTGGCACAGTCAGCGATTGACCTGCAAACCCTAGTCGACACAATGACAGAAGATTGTAAGAAAAGGGGTCTACGCGTGAATGTGAGCAAAACCAAAATAATGGTCTTTGAAAGAGATAAAACCAGAACAGATGTAAGAGTAACAATAGGTAATGATCTACTAGAGCAAGTGGATGAATTTGTATATCTTGGATGTGGATTTAGCCGAGATGGAAGGTACACCACTGATATAGAGCGAAGAGTGAATGCGGGAAATAGAGTGAACGGAGCGTTGGGGCAACTTCTCGGCAGCCACCACCTCAGCCAGAAGGCACGTGTAGCAATACATAACGCAGTGCTTGTCCCAACATTACTGTATGGAAGCGAGAGTTGGGTATGCAGAAAAGAGTATGATAGTAAAATTAATGCGGTCGAAATGCGATCTCTGCGGAAAATCTGTGGAGTTAGGCTGACCGACCGCATTCGTAACGACGACGTAAGAGAGCGAGTAGGTATGAAAGAGAGTATTGGTGTAAAGATGCGAAAGGGAATGCTCCGATGGTTCGGACATGTGGAAAGAATGCCGAACGAACGCCTGGTTAAGAAGATATACAATGCGAAAGTGGAAGGATGTAGGTACCGAGGGAGACCGAGACTAACCTACCTAGACCAGATCGGTCATGTACTGAAGGAAGGTGGAGTCAAGAGTCTCCGAAACCGGCGAGCGTGTATGAAGAGAATTATGAATGTTGAGGAAGCGAGTGAAGTATGCAGAGATAGAGTTCTCTGGCACTCTGTTCTCTCTGCCTACCCTGCAAGGGATATGGCGTGATGATATGTATGTATGTATAAAATCATTTTTAGTTATTAGTCCGTCATCCGTATAGAAGCTGACTGCGTGAGGGCGCAGCCCTAGCAACACTATTGTTTGTTGACGCGGCGTCGATAGGGATCCCCTGCAGGTAATCTGTCGGACCGACCACAAATGTCAAGGAATCAGCAACAGTGGTCGATCCAATGGCATTGGAGAGAGAACGCAATGGGTTATGGGGCTGCACGCCGCTCTTACCTCGCCCCGGATGGAATAGGCAAAGTGTGTCTAGACAATAATGTACAACAAAAAAGAAATATGTGGGTATCTAATATGAAATATATTTAGGAAATTGTTCTTAAAATACCCGATCACGAAGCGAAAAATGATGACACAAATGGGATTCGAACCCACACTTATTGGGAATCCGTCCCAATCGTGACACCACTTACAACACCGTGAACTATTGTAGGACATTCAAATCTCGCTTCGTATTATATTTACGTCTTTATGGAGACGTGTGCCATCTACCCGACAATTTTTACACATTGTTTGGGCTTAATACTTCAAACTTTGCAGTTAGAATTGTATTAAACGATGACACAACCTTGTTATTCAAATTACTGAAAATTTAGCATTTAATATGCTTAATTATTTATAAAAACCCTATTACGACGGATTTCCAATAGGTGTGGGTTCGAACCCCGCTTGTGACATCATTTTTCGCTTCGTAATCGGGTTTTTATAAATAATTAAGCATTATTAAATGCAAAATTTTCAGTAATTTGAATTTATTCTTAAGTTCGTGGTGTTTTTTAGAATAACAAAGAATAATCTTTTCATTGTGCAGAAGACCTGTACCTAACAATAGAACCTATATAGTATAAAATGAAAAAGAAGAAAAGTAATTTAGTTATGTTAAGCCTAAATCTGCCTCCTAAACGTTGAGACTGTTTGTTTTCTGGTTTGGCAGTTAGAGTTATCGCCGGCAGACACATTTAAAACAAATTTGCCATCCAGCTTTATAATATCCGCTGATATTATGATAAACATTAAATTAATAAACATATTGTCAACATATTAATAACAGGGTATTCCCCTACTTACATCATCGTATCATTACTTTATTCATACCCTAATTTCTTAACAATTAATATTGTTTCCTAATATGATGACGAGTTAAGTATAAAATGCATCTTCCTCTCTTAGAGATAAGATAGGACGAGATCTCGTAGGAGTCATAAAAATCTGAAGAGATCATAATAAAAAGGGACAGCAACAAATACTTGGTAAACTTAACGTTTTTTTTTTGCGATTAATGTTTGCTTACAATTAATATGGCATTGCATTATAAACTGTTCGGAGGCCCTCAAAATCACTGAGTTTGAGCCTACTCTACGATAGAAGAGAAATTGACCGACTGTAATGGTTCGGCCCCACTGTTGATAGTTTTCCATCTATAGCTGCGGGCCGGTCCGCCCGGTGTAGTGCCACAACAATCATCTTAATAGCGTTCTAAAATATAGTGATGATACCCGAAAAGTTAACCCGCCGGCTAGTCAAGAAATTGCTACCAGTAGTCATCCTAATGGCGATGTGGAGCTAATACTGTGAGTTGTGAGGCCGCACGCTCTTCCGTCGGTATGTGTCCAAATCATCATCATTCTCCTACTATTATCCCAATTACTTGGGGTCGATACAATATGCACTCTTCCTTCATAATAGATATTGTAAAAGTTATGGGTAATAGTTTTATGACCGACCGCCTGCCAGACGTCAACCCACCTTGGGACTCTAATTGTTGACCAAACGGCATCAGATGGAGTTGGCCCAGGTCGTTATAAGGCTCTTAGTCGTCTTTTACGACATACATACATATCATCACGCCATATCCCTTGTAGGGTAGGCAGAGAGAACGGAGTGCCAGAACAAAGTAAGGGTTGGTAGTATTCGTAACCGCTACTACACAGGTATGTGTCTAAATCATTGCCTGTTAAAAAAAAGAAGCGTATGGTCACCTTCCCTCTTATCTTGTAGAAGGCTCTTCATTTATATCAGAGAATTAGAAGCCTGATTGTAGTAGAACAATGTCTTAAGTATTATTGCAGTTGTCATTTATTGAAGCAGAACGCATCTTGGCAATATTATTTCGTCAGTTGACTACCAAGCAACCTCCCACATCGTACTTTAGCGATACGCTACACCGCAATTACATCATAAAACAAGATGGTGACCTTGATTTAGTCTTTGTTCAATTTACTTGTTCGCACGGATTGTTTCTTTTTAATGGATTGCCACGTTATTTTTTTTTTGTAATTTAATTAATGGCGGTTAATAATTTACATCTTTAGAGTTAGGGTATCCAGCACGTGGGTGACTTTTTGTCTTGGCGTTTATAGGGGATGGTATCTGGGCATGATGTCAAGTAATCCGCAACGGTTGTAAACTCCAATAGCTATAAAAAAATAATAGAGCAGGTTATTAATCTATGACTGTGTGGTGACTGAAGGGTGGCGTACCCTTCAGTCACCCCAGATAGTTCGAGTGAGATACATATGTCCAAGTGAAATTACTCTGTCGTGTTACCATAGCATGTAAAGCGCGAGAGACTGTCAATTTTATATTAGTCTCGCGTTTAGCACTAAATAACCTTACGTCAGTTTATTGACGTCCAATATTTAAGATGGGCCTTTCTATAGAGCCTAATGTCGTAATGACGAGGTTTCAAACAGATT
The DNA here is from genome assembly GCA_905163515.2 of Lymantria monacha. Taxonomy (NCBI): domain Eukaryota; kingdom Metazoa; phylum Arthropoda; class Insecta; order Lepidoptera; family Erebidae; genus Lymantria; species Lymantria monacha. The sequence goes on from LR991100.1 coordinate 27,866,050, forward strand.
GGCAATTACAGTTGGTGTTGTCTGCTTTCCAGGAGTCATCATCATCATTCTCCTGCTCTTGTCCCAATTACTTGGGGTCGACGCAATATGTACTCCCCTTCCTACATATTGCAATATTTATTGGCAATAATTTTATGACCGCCGCGTGCCTGACGTCAACCCTCCTTGGGAATGTAATTGTTGAACAAAATGCATCAGGTGGCGTTGGCCCAGGTCGATATGGAGCTATTAGTCGTGTTGTACGACAGCCACGAGCAAAGATAGGGTTGGTATTATTCGTAGCCACTACCACACAGCGATGATGATGATGAAATTAATAGTACTATTTTTCTACCTATCTTAGAAGGTCAGGATATGCTGATAAGAGGACAAGGCGATCGGTATATAAATTAGGATAGGTCAAGTTTAGGAGTGTGGTGTGGTTTCTGTAGTGAATTAGCGACTTATTTATAGACATAAATGTTGTTATTTTGAGACCATATCCCATTGTTGGACTGAGGCCCTCTTACATATCATCTCAGCTCATATATGTCCCACTGTTGGGCTAGAGCCTCCGCCGTAATGGGAGGGAAATTGACCTTACTATATCACGCTGGTCAGACGTGTTGGTATAGGGTTTTGTTTCGAGTTTTTCATCTCTCGCATAGATGTTATATGCGTTTTATGTCCCATAGTCGTCTCCTACAATTACCCAAGGGTAAAATAGGGGGTGGTGAATTGTATTCTTACTCCGTCACCACATGGATAGATACATAATGACTAATACTTATATAATGAGAGTTGAAATAGAGTCTACCCACTATAGTCAGATCGATTTTTATAGGGTTTTATGTCGACTTTTCCTTCTTTTGTTTTCAATCTCCGTAATATCCTTTAGTCATCTTTTACGGCATTCATGGGCAAGAAAGGGAGTTATTTTATTCTTATGCCGGCATTATACGGCATATATAGTGAATATTCCAATATCATATGTGATTCATATATCAGTGATCATTACATCGAGTGCGACACTTTAAAAATTAAATTATGTATACACGGTGACATTTATGTCGTCTTACAAAAGCAGTTCAGTTAACGTATCCAGTATCTACTATTCATTCTTACAATCAAAAGGTTGAAAAATATATTTACTGAAATCTTTTTTATTAAAAATTATTATAAATAATTACTAATTAAAATAGTAAGAGAACAGCATGTAGCGAGCGGTAGGCTACCTACTCGACATAACCTACGTACTGTGTAGGCACTACCTAAGCGTAGGTGGGTCGTTTTCACATTTTTGACCAAAAAAGCATCGTTTTCACGAATTAGATATTTTTCACATTTTGTTGATTTTTGGGATTGAAAAGTGTATGTTACCATAAACAAAAAAACATATGTTAAGTAAAAAAACCCACCGTTTTAATCAAGAACTTACATAAAATTAGCTTTTTATGTCACACGAATGAGTGAGTTAGTTACTCTAATGAGATTTGGTTATTTACTAATCAGATTACCGATTACATTAATGATAAATGTTTTTATTTATGCTTAATTATCATTCTTTAAAAAATATAATACAATCACATAATCTTTCGGCATCGATGTAATTATTACTTAATTCTCTTTTAATATTACCATTAGATATACTCTCTTTTACATATTTACTAAGTAGGCATTCATCAATTTCTTTCACTTTGAGTCTTAACTTAATTAAGGACTTTAATACTTTATCCCAAAGAAATGCTTTGAAATAATTAATTTGTGAAATAGATAAGAAAAATATTTTAAATCATCTATATAGTTAAATATTTTTAAAACAATTATTATCCACATCATCACTATCTTTGATATTATTTATAAATTGCAGAAACTCTTTTTCAGTTTTTTTCAACATGATTTTTTCGCTTTTATTGCATGTTCCTCGACAATTACAACTTTCACGTTTCTTAGGTTTTGTCGAATGACTTCTACTATATAAACGTTGTAAAGTCGCCAACATCTTGATGGTATTTGACTTGATAATCTGCAGTCCTTTTTATTACGGCACTTTATATGCCCTTTTATGACCGACTTCTTGATAGCTTCATGTAATTAGATTTAAATGAAGGAAATCGTTAAGCAGTTATGTTAATAAGAAAATATACATACATACATACATACCATCACGCCATGTCCCTTGCAGGCCAGGCAGAGAGAACAGAGTGCCAGAGAACTCTATCCTTGCATACTTCAGTCGCTTCCTCAACATTCATAATTCTCTTCATACACGCTCGCCGGTTTCGGAGACTCTTGACTCCACCTTCCTTCAGTACATGACCGATCTGGTCTAGGTAGGTTAGTCTCGGTCTCCCCCGGTACCTACATCCTTTCACTTTTGCATAAATTATATATTTATTTAAAATATATTTATTTCTATATTGGCTACTAGCTATCCACTAGATTATGGAAGCAATTAATCGCTTGTGATTTGTTATGAACAAAGGACAATGGGCAAAAATGTATGGCGCTTGTCCCATCGGCGGCCACATCTGTCCTATATATTTTTTAGTCGACAATTATGTATATATTAAGACTGCAAAAAATTATTTCGGCAACTTGTTTAGATAAAAAGTTATAAAGCGTTGATCATATAAAAAATCGAATTAATTAAACCGAAAGTACGTAAATGATAAAACGTAATGCATGTCTAAGTATAAGATAATGATGGATTAAATAAAACTAAAGGTTAATTGGTTATTAAATACATCGATTTATTGACAGACACATATACAATGCTCGTATATAATGCTCGTATATAATGCTAGTATTCCTTTAAAAAAAGAAAATGGTGGGATTCAATTGTCGTCTACAATAATATCGTTTAAAAAATGAGCTGGTAAACGGATATCTTCCTCTTGGTTTCTCGCCCACCCTAAATACCACACTACACACTTAATGTGGGCACAGCAACCAAGAGTGCGCTTACCGCTTAGACAACTGCAATAGTAGTTTTCTATGGCTTCTCTGCGGCTTTTCTCTCTATCTACTATAATGTACGAATAATATATTTTTGACCTAGTATGTCTAGATTGTATTCGACATCTTAGCAGCCAAACATTTATTGCTGTGATGCCGTACCTGCCTAGGCCTGTAACATCGGGGTCCCTATACGTTTCTATATTATAGAGACCTTGTCGCACATGCTCCGCATAATAGCTGCGGGCTAGCTTCACTTGGTATGTACCAAGTGCAAAAATGGTTAAATCGTCCTCAGTCAGCAAAGGAAAATCACTTATGTTAGGTTGGTTTCCTGTAATGCTATCGAAACTAGCCCGTCTACGATTAAGGTTGTTGGCTAGGACATACTCTGCTAGGTTATTTGGTTGGTTCACTCTTTGGTTTATAACTTCTATAAATGTTTCAGCGTGAACGTTATCTGACAATGGTTCTCTGCAAGCATTCAATAATGCAGCACCTATTCTAAAATCTGTCATCATATGAGGCAAAGCACGATTGAAAAAGTCTTGTCGGAATAGTTTAAAATCGCGTTTGAACCAACCATTTATAACTTCAACAACCCAGCGGCACATAGTAACCAGCCTAGACTTATTCGTTTGTTCTGTCGTCAATTGATCTTCGTCTCGATTTTTTGTTTTCGGTAAGTGAGCTTCATAACCATAGGCATGTAAGTCGTCGATTACGTCGCGAAACCCACGGTCTAAGATGAACACATCTCCATGTTCAAAAAACCAATGGAAAGGATTTCCTTCGTCGTCAATCATATTTTTCATTATTTGTGCATCTGATTCTATGGCTGAATATGGCCCAAAGGCATCTAAAATGTGGCCATCGCAGCACACTATTAAAAACGGTTTCAACAAATTCGTGTATTTGTGTAGACTATATGATCGCTTTTGGAATAAATAGTTTGACTTTTGTATATATATATAAGTGGCGTCTGCTATCACAATTGCCTTTCTGTTTAAGGCATTTGCATTTCCAAAAATTGCATTTGGAACTTGTAGGTTTCGGTTAGCTACATCAATTCTATTGAGATGATCATAACCAAGATGCCGGGGAACGAAGTCCAGTAAAAGAGAGTCTCTGGCGAACGTTAAATGTCGTTCTAGGGTTCTACGGCTCATATTAAAAAGCGTCGCCAGCCTTTCATTTGCTTCACCGCTTCGCAGTTTCATTAAGTAGCATGCCAAAGATGTTTTCGGGCGTGTTGATACGTTCGACAATGAAGGAGTTTGTTCCAAAATATTCATAAATTGGTGTCGACTAACGCCTAATCGGATGTATACTTCATTTGGGTCCTCTATGTCATCTATATTATCAAAATCTAGTATAGATCCTCGAAGCACCGCGATTTTCATGAGGCTCATGATATGCACAAAATGTGTGGCATTGAAGTCGTGGAGCAAGTTAGGGCTGTCAATTATTTGATCCCAATCATTGGATACCAAATGATGATCGCAAACTCTTGCACTATTTGGAATATAAAAATTAAAATGAATCAAGAATGTCACTTTAATGTTATCCGGAATCCTTCGGAGATCCGTTCGTCTGCAGTTTTCATACATACAACGCGTTGCTGTATTAGGGAGTCTTGAATATTCTTCAATATGTAATACACATTCGTGTGGACGGTCTTCTCTTGGCTGCGCAGCTCTTTCTGCCCGTGGCCAGCATGGTCGACAAATGTACTCCTGACCATTGTATTGTATCTGAAAATGAGAGTATTACAATTAGTCAAAACGCTTAGTTATTTTCATTGAACGCTGTTCAAACAAAGCGAAATATAAAGAAAAATATTTTACTCGATTGCCTAAGCAGTATTAATTATCTCGCTTACTCATACGTAAATACCGATACTTCTATCCCGTTCTCGCCCCGTGGATCAAACGGAACGACAACGTCGCCGCGTCGGTAACAGTTTACTTACTACTTACAGCGAAATGTAATCTCAATGCGCGAGAGTTAAAACACTGTGACCACCTCAAGTTAAACAGTACTATATTGTTGACGTGACAACTAAGAAATAATGATTTCGTTTGATGTACTTACCTGATGTTCAGAGGTAAGAGCTTCAAAGATATATTGGCCTACAGCGGGATGTTCTTCAAACCGAGCACGGGTTATTTCGTATCTTCTTCTATTTATCACGGATCGATTACATAAAATACACACTTGGCGATTATCTGCCATTGTTATAGGAATCTGCTTAAAAAAAGTCCAAAAAAACGAGCACAAGTCACCAAGATAGATATTAACAAGTCCGATATGCAAGCCAGAGTCAAAAGAAATTGTCAAACAATAATAATCGCACAGTACCTACTCAACGAAACAAATGTCAACGATGGACTGCGCTGCACAGACTCTGCGCTGTGCGCTCGAGCATAACGGTAATCGCCGAGTCGCCGAGTGCGAGCGGCGCTCGTCGCTGATTGGTTGACGCATGAAACATGGCGAGAGCGATTTTAACAAAGGTTCTTAGACCTCTAATAGAAAAAGTATTGAATATTAGGATACATAAATAATAATGAAAAAAAAAATAGTATTTTAATAATAGTATTTTAACTATATTTTTTTTCCCAAACGGTATTTCATTGTACTCCTTGAACAATATTTGTTGTCAAAGATCTCCCCTTTCAAATGACACTAGTTTCATTGATGGCCGCTCATGGGCCGCAATGCCCATTGTCCTTTTATCAAATGAATTACATGTGCCCAAACCGCTGCTACATTGTGACGGGTGCATTCATACCGTACAAAGAAAGTATGTTTCAGTGGCCCGCATATTATTTCTTATATAAATAACTTCTGCATGAAGGTACATTTGACTACGACTGCTACTGAAGTGCATACTCTGTCCTTTTTGAGAAAATTTGAAGCCATAATTTTCGTAAAAGTCTATATAAATCAAGGATTCATTACAATTTAGTGTTTCCTTCAAATGTTTAAGAGTAACCTATTGATTTAAAATGTTACTGATGTGCAATAGAAATTTTAATATAAGATTCTTCAGTTGCTGTATGAAGTTCCGTGGATCAGATTTTGTCTTTTTCTATATTACTTTTAATTCCTTTTTATCTATTTTCTTAAAACCTCTTTTCCATTCCCTATATTGCATCTCCTGATCATTTTGAAAACAAATAACACATTTGCGACTGATGCAATCTAAACTGTGTTTATTGCAACATACCTAATTCAGAAATCAAATGTCGACTATCCCTTATATGGATAATATGGTTTTTATTTAGAGCTGCTAACATCATCATTCTCCTGCTCTTATCTCAATTACTTGGGGTCGACGCAATATGTTCTCCTTTTCCTATATATTGCAAAAGTTATGGGCAATAATTGTATACGCGGCGGCGGCCAGCCTGACGTCAACCCTCCCTGTATGTAATTGTTAACCAAACAGCATCAGGTGGTGCTGGCCCAAAATAAGGTTCTTATTCGTCTTTTACGACATCCTCGAGCAAAGTAAGGCTTGGTGGTATTCGTAGCCTCTACCACACAGCTTTTAGAGCTGCTAACAATAAGTTCAAAATTGTGTGCAACGTACAGGTACAAGTATCACCATTTGTGGTAGGACCACGCTGTTAACAGTTTTCTGTCTATAGCCGCGGGCCGGTCCGTCCGGGGTAGTACCACACTCTCGCAGAAGATCGACTTCAGAGCAATGGCAAAGTGCTGTTGTGCTTCGTTCGGTGAGCGAGAGAGTCGGAAGTTCAACTGGGTGGGTTTGGGGTTTGTATTGGTAGACAGCGGTCTAGCTATACCCCTGGTATTGCAAAGGTCCATGGGTGGCAGTGACATTTACCATCAGATGTGCTGCTTGCTCGTTTGCCACCAAAAGCCATAAAAAAAAACGTTAAACTAGCAACAAAATCTAAAACGGCCAAAATCTTCTATTTTATTTTTCAAATGGTTAATTTTGTTTCTGTAGGTACTTATTTATCAGCGATATAAAATACTTTTTTCTTTTCTATACTTCAATAATTTCTGTTCAATATCATTTCTTTCTCTTTTATCTTATTGTTTAACGTTCAATAGGTTAACTTAATAAGCCATATTAATTATATCATCTGTATTGAGATCATTTATTGTAATAGATTGTATGATTCTTTGGCAGACTTTTATCTTATAGTATTTTTTTGCACTTTCCATTTTTCTATTGAACTCGTTGTTTGTGTGGGCTCATGTTTATTAGGTTCTTAATTTTATTATTATGCTTCCGTTTAAGGTAATTTTGATGTTTTTTTTGCCTGCTCAGCAGCATATACCTAGTTCTGGGATGTTTTTAATTTCTTTATAAGTGTTTTTTTTTTCTCTTCGAGCAATGCGTCGTCTTTCTAATTCATCCTAAGTATTGTTTTTCGGTTTTACCATTTTCTTATAAAGATCCTAATGTAAGTTAATGCTAAAAATTATATAAAAAATGCTTATTATAACAGTTCATCATTTGTGTGCAACTCAGTATCATTCGAGTAACTTGAGAAATGACACAAATGAGAGTAATCCAAATGAGATTTTGTAACTTATTTATATTTATCTTTAAAATGGAACGTTTTACAATGAAGCATTATTTTGTACACATTTTGCGTTGTTAATGCGTAACTAATGAAATAACACAATAACTAGAAAAAACGTAATTAAACCTAATATGGGGTAAAACACTAATGACAATATTTTGGTAAAAATGGCATAAAGTAAAGTAAAAATAGTGAGTTGTTCTCTTCATTAATACATCATATCACAAAACGCAACGCGCCCTATGGAACAACTGAAGAGCTTGCAGAATCCGCGCAGGATAACAAGCACGATACTAATAAATTACTGGGTGTTTATACTTTTGAAATCACTGTTACACTAATGATGTTTCATAATTAATCTTTTTTAAAAAGCCTCGGAAATCTAGTTTTTAGTTATACAAACGTGTCGAAAAAGAACATTCAGTACTACATATGGAACATATTATCCAAAATAATGAAAATATTCCATTTTCCGGGAAAATTGTCTAATTTGACAAAGCACTTATGAGAAAATAAGCGCGTGGAATCAGTGACATTAATGAGAAACTGATTAGTTATATCAGTTTATCTGCTTTATTTATAGTATTAAAGACATCACTGGTAACGGGCATGAGAGAACTATAAGAAATCTTTGATTTAAAATAGTTAGGTTTACTTTAACAGTTATTGTACAAAATTTATATCATTAGTTATGCGTTTTGCCCGAAATTTAAAAACGACCCAGGTACGTTTTGGAATGTACGTATGCAGAAAAGAGTATGAAAGTAAAATTAATGCGGTCGAAATGCGATTTCTGCGGAGTGGAGTTAGGCTGACCGACCGCATTCGTAACGACGACGTAAGAGAGCGATTAGGTATGAAAGAGAGTATTGGTGTAAAGATGCGAAAGGGAATGCTCCGATGGTTCGGACATGTGGAAAGAATGCCGAACGAACGTCTGGTTAAGAAGATATACAATGCGAAAGTGGAAGGATGTAGGTACCGAGGGAGACCGAGACTAACCTACCTAGACCAGATCGGTCAGGTACTGAAGGAAGGTGGAGTCAAGAGTCCGAAATCGGCGAGCGTGTATGAAGAGAATTATGAATGTTGAGGAAGCGAGTGAAGTATGCAGAGATAGAGTTCTCTGGCACTCTGTTCTCTCTGCCTACCCTGCAAGGGATATGGCGTGATGATATGTATGTATGTATGTACGTTTTGGAATAGCAGTCCACGTGGACTTCATAGCTGTGATTGGCTAACGTAATTACGTTAGCCAATCATTATTATGCGAAATGCCGTATGATTTCTTTTGTTTAAAATGTAAACATTATAAACAGAGTGTTACAAAATATATTAAAGTTAACTTTAATTTATTTTATTTTGTTAATTTTATCACTACCATTATTGAACAATTAAATATGTTAGATATGTTTCTTTGGTCGGATACTTTTATGGCACTTCTTTTGTAAGACGATATAAATGTCACGGTGTACATCTGATGTTTACCATACGAAAAATCTATAGGTACATATAATCTATACATCTATAAAAGATGATTTTCACGAAGAAGGTTTATATGTTATCCCCATTGATATAACTCGCCACCAGGCGGCGCGGCGGCGCTACGATATATCGACTTCTACAAACAAACCAACGGGCTGAGCTTTGCTAGTTAAACATTTGGAATTAACTTAAATATTTAACGGATTTCTAATCCCACGACTCCAGTGATTGTGAAAATTATTCTAAATATCGACATAATAAAAATAAAACGCGATGAAAACTGTAAAATTGATTATTTTATAAATTCAATATAACTTAGAAATTTAATATAAAATTTTAAGTGAAAGGTTATGTATTTATTTTTAAAGCTCATATCCTCTCCAAGCTTCTATAATAAAAGCCTTTGAAAAGCTCGAGATTTATGCTACCTATTCATACGTGGTGCGTCTGGATTCTAAATAAAGGCTTTATATGCGTCGTCTTATACACGAGTACACAAAGTCATATCGTGGTGCAGTCAATACCAAATGAAAAAATATTAAAACCAAAGTATATGTAGTAGAGTATTTCTAAGTTTTTTTTACGTAAGATATTTCAAAGTCTATAAAAAATACACAAAGCAGTCATGGGGACTGCCGACATAAGTGAAAAATTAATCCTATAAAAAAAAACAAATACAAAAAAATAAAAAAGCGTGCCCCAGGGAGTATTTATGGGTGTGACCATACCATATCCAGTCGTCAAAAAATAACTATAAAAGCTATGGAATAATTGATAATAATTTATAATAACAATAATTACATATAAATTTAATATAGTAAACGCAGCCTCACAGCAATGAAGAGCAGCTGACTGTATCTTACTCGCTCGGGTGCACTTGCCGGTACCGAGTGCACCCGATCGATCCTTTCACCTTAGAGCGTGACGGATCAGATACAGCCTACGAAAGAATCTGTGTGAGGTGCGCCAAAAGAAGTCTTCACTTCAAAAACTAGTGATTTTTTTTTTTAAATACCCTGACCAAGGATTGCCAAAACTGATAAAGAAATACAGAGCGAGGTGTCGAACGTAACATGAACACACGAAATTATATGCTTCAAATGTCAATTAATTCTTCGGTTGATCTCCCACCGGCCGTTTAGAGTTTTCTCTTTACCCGACTATGAGCATGAGCAAATATAGAATGCAGTATAATAGAGCAGACACAAGTATTATAAATGATATACCGTTACGAACTGCTGGCATTTATTATGTCCAATTGTGTGTTTTAAAAAAATGCCACATCTTAACTAACGCTAGGTCTGCGGCTACAATGGTTATAACGCTAACTACCGCCCCTTTCTGTGCCAATCTCGCTACTGGTCTGATCTAGTATACCTTTCCATTCTTCAACAGTAGTTAACTCGTGATCGGGTGTCGCTTCTAGGATCTGGGTCCAGCTAGAATCTTTTTTATTATACTTTAAAATTATGTATATTATATCGTGGTTCCAAGAGCTAATAAAATAAATCAATGAATAAAAATAATAGATAAATCCGTCTAGCTTCTTGTTGGATCCTTCAATGGCGGTCGCGTTTCGATCTGCTGGTAGTTTATTGGATTCATTTGAATTAAAATTTAAAAAATGACCTCTTTCCATTTGATGATTGACTAAGAATACAATTCACTAGCCTCTTTTCTTGTTCTTGGGGGTTGTAAAAGACGACGATTAGCAAATAACACAAACAAGAGACAAAAAACTGGAAATAAACCTCTATACCAAGCTGTGTGACTAGCGTGGTATAGTAGGTCAATTTCCTTTCTATCGTGGAGGAGGCTCGTGGCCCAGCAGTGGACGTATACGTATGAGCTTAGATCATAATAAATATGATGATATGATGATTTTCATTGCTCTTGGTAGCAAACAAGCAAGCAGCACACCTGATGGTAAACCACCTAACCCACCAAGAACGCTGGGCTTCCGGCTCTCTCGCTCACCGAACCAAGCACAGTGCCACTGGTCAGTCGTGGATTTTGTCCGAGAGTGTGGCACTATCCCGGACGGACCGACCCGCGGCTGTAGACAGAAATCCTTCAACGATGTGGTCCACTATGATAAATGTATCAATCTAGGTGTACAATATAAATAAATAAATCACCATTATCCTATAAAAACTTGATTACGAGCGAAAAATTATCGTCACACATGGGATTGGATGATTGTCCCATACTATTATCCTGCTCTGATCCCAAATACGATATTTAGACGCAAATATGATATATAGACCGACCGCCTGCTTATTTGTCAAATCGCCTTGGAAATTGTAATTGTTGACCAAACGCCATCAAGTGGAGTTAGCCCAGGACAATATGAACTATCTATATTAGTCGTTTTTTTACGATATCTACGAGCAAAGTAACGGTTGGTAGTATTCGTAGCTGCTACCACACAGCAATCGTACTACAGTAAAGTATAAATAAATAAATAATTTTGAATTTGGGTCACAGTTTCGAATATATTACCACGCCGTAGTTCGTAGCATAAAATACTCGCCAATCTCTGTAACTGAGCGCCGAGCGGTAATACATGCTTCGCGTATGATTAATATCTGAAGATAAAATAAGTGACAACGCTTCGTCAATAAGTCTCACGTTTTCATAGTAAAAGATTGTGACGAATGTATCAGATAAATAATGATAACGGCAACTGTATTGATATTTTAGTGTTTGAATGAACGAAACGTGACCGAAACATATATTCGACTGTGAATATTTTTATTTAGTTCATATTATTTTAATATTGAAACAATTTTTGTTGCGTCAATATTATGTATGACTCATAATATATGATGTGAATGCGCTTAGTTATTTATATCTGCAAGGTTGGCATATTATCTTTCTTTTTTTAATTTTTTTTCATTGCTTATTGTTGCAAACGAGCAAGCAGCACACCTGATGGTAGATAATGAATGCCGCCCATGAACTTTTGCAATACCAAGGGTATTACTTAGGCCGCTGCCTACCAATAAAATCCCATAACCCACCCAGTTGGGCTTCCAGCTCTCTCGCTCGCGGAGCGAAGCGCAATAGCACATTGCCATTACTCAGAAGTAGATCTTCTACGAGAGTGTGGTACTACCCCGGACGGACCGACCCGCGGCTGTAGACAGAGAACTGTCAACAGTGTGGTCCTACCACTATTAAAACTTGACTTGTATTGTTAGTTTTCATTTTTTTCACCTTGTCTTTGGTTAACGTTGCTGTCCTACGACCACAATATTTGCTTTCGTTAAATGTCGCCTATGGTCTGACTGTACCAGGCGAAAAGAAAGGGCGTATATTGATAAAATATATTCTAGATACTTCTATATTATAATTGCTACAAAACTTGTCGATTAATTAATATTAGTCACTAACATGATTTTATTTTGCCGCCATTATTAAACCACAGAGTAGTTCCGAGTTTTTTTTCCTTCAACGTCACGCACAGTTAAAGGATATTTGTTATGAGCCAGCGTAATCTCTTTGGACAATGTTTATATTTGTAGCAATAAAATGTTTTTCCGTGTATAGTAAGAATACGATTCACCATTCATTCTTTTGTCCTGTGATGTCTCTCTGGACTATTAAGAAACACGATATGTAAAGAATATCAATGCAAGAGAAGGAAAACTGGATATAAAATCCTGAACCAAACTGTCTGAGCAGTGAGCAGCGTGGTAAAGTAAAACAATTTATTTTTTATTGTGAAGGAGGCATTATACGAAAATAGAGGTATTATAGGAAATATAAGTCTCTCTCTTTCTATCTTCACTAACTTATACCGTCTCTTAATTTCTGTTTGCCTCGCCCCAGGGCCGGCTTTACCTATAGTGCAGAGGGTGCGGTGCACCCGGGCGCCGGGTGTTAGGGGGCGCCCAGAGCCGCTTGTAACCAACCTAACTGTAACCAACCTATTCCATTTTGTTCACCCACTTTGGTACAAGAGGGCGCCAGGTTATTGATTGCACCCGGGCGCTACATGTGCTTGAGCCGCGCCTGCCTCGCCCGATCACAATTTTCGAAACGCTCTCGCCATGCGCTCACCAGCTTACTCTCCATGTCAAGCATGCGTAAAAAAGTTTTACTTTAATAAAGTACATATAAATAAATAAACGATTTTGAATTTGAGTCAGAGTTTCGAATATTAGATTACGCCATTACCGCGTCGTAGCTCATAGCGTAAAATACTCGCTGATCTCTGTACCCGAGTGGCAATACATGCTTCGCATATGATTAATATCTGAAGATAAGTGTCAACGCTTCGTCAATAAGTCTCACGTTTTCATAGTAAAAGATTGTGACGAATGTATCAGATAAATAATGATAACGGCAACTGTATTGATATTTTAGTGTTCGAAACATATATTCGACTGAGAATATTTTGACACCAAGGCCTTAGTGAAAGAGAAACGTGATAGAGCAAGTATGAGTGCAGAAGATAGGCTGACTAAAAATTTCGGGGGTAACGCCAAACTCTTTTGGAGGGAGGTGAGGAAGTCTCGGGGTGGTTGGTCAGCCTTCAGAATGAATAAAATAAGGTCTAAAGGTGGAGACATTCTTACACAAACACAAGACGTGCTAAGCCGATGGAGTGAATATTTTGGCGATATGTATGCGGAAGCTACGGTTGGCGCCGGTGTTGCATGTGGTTTAGTAGATCAACATTCGACAACGGCGTCCTCCGATGGCATCAGTATGGATGAAGTTGAATGGGCGATAAGAAGTTTGAAAAATAGTAAGGCAGCGGGCATTGATATGGTGTCTGTCGAGATGATCAAGCTTGGTGGCTCCTGTATCTGGGAGGCGTTCCTGTTGCTCCTCAATTTATGTTGGAGCTCGGGAATGGTTCCCAGGGACTGGAATAGCGCAGTCATCGTGCCTTTGTTTAAAAACAAGGGTTCACGTTATGACTGCACAAATTACAGAGCCGTAAGCTTGACCAGTTTGGCAGCAAAAGTGTATGGTAAAATTATTGAAAGGAGAATGAGGATGGTGTCCGATGGTTTACTGTGTGAGACACAAGGAGGTTTCAGGAGTGGAAGGGGATGCATGGATCAAGTGTTCTCTCTGCGCAACATTGTGGAGAAGCATCTGGCTCTAGGTCAGAGGGTTTTCTGCAGTTTTGTGGATCTGGAGAGAGCATTTGACACGGTTGTACGAAAGGAACTTTGGGACATTTTACCGGAGTATGGTATTAACGGTAAACTGCTACAGGCTGTGCAGTCCTGTTACATGGGCTGTAGAGTCTGTGTGCGGCTGGATGATGGAATGTCGCCTTGGTTTGACGTCAATATCGGCGTTAAGCAGGGGTGCGTTCTGTCAGCCAGGCTGTTTATCATATATCTGGATAAATGCCTCCAAAGGTTGAACGATATGAATGTGGGAGTCCAGATGGGCGACTCAGTGGTCACTGCTCTGCTTTATGCAGATGATGCAGTCCTGCTGGCACAGTCAGCGACTGACCTGCAGACCCTAGTCGATACAATGACAGAAGATTGTAAAAAAAGGGGTCTACGCGTGAATGTGAGCAAAACCAAAATAATGGTCTTTGAAAAAGATTTAGTCAGAACAGATGTAAGAGTAACAATAGGTAATGATGTACTAGAGCAAGTGGATGAATTTGTATATCTTGGATGTGGATTTAGCCGAGATGGAAGGTACACCACTGATATAGAGCGAAGAGTGAATGCGGGAAATAGAGTGAACGGAGCGTTGGGGCAACTTCTCGGCAGCCACCACCTCAACCAGAAGGCACGTGTAGCAATACATAACGCAGTGCTTGTCCTAACATTACTGTATGGAAGCGAGAATTGGGTATGCAGAAAAGAGTATGAAAGTAAAATTAATGCGGTCGAAATGCGATCTTTGCGGAAAATCTGTGGAGTTAGGCTGACCGACCGCATTCGTATGCTCCGATGGTTCGGACATGTGGAAAGAATGCCGAACGAACGTCTGGTTAAGAAGATATACAATGCGAAAGTGAAAGGATGTGGGTACCGAGGGAGACCGAGACTAACCTACCTAGACCAGATCGGTCATATACTGAAGGAAGGTGGAGTCAAGAGTCTCCGAAACCGGCGAGTGTGTATGAAGAGAACTATGAATGTTGAGGAAGCGAGTGAAGTATGCAGAGATAGAGTTCTCTGGCACTCTGTTCTCTCTGCCTACCCTGCAAGGGATATGGCGTGCTGATATGTATGTATATGTATGTATGTAATATTTTTATTTAGTTCATATTATTTTAGTATCGGAACAATATTTGTTGCCGTAATATGGCTCATAATATATAATGTGAATGCGCTTAGTTATTTATATCTGCAAGGTTGGGATATTATCTTAACTGTATTGTTAGTTATATTTTTTTGTCTTTGATTTACGCTGCTATCCTATGACCAGAATATTTGCTCTCGTTAAGTGCTACTCTATGGGGCTACGGTTATTTTTTTTTAGGTCGAGTATGGTCTGACCGTATCTGGCGAAACGAAGGGGCTTATATTGATAAAATATATTCTAGATACTTCTATATTATAATTGCTACAATCTTGTTGATTAATTATTATTAGTCATTAAGATGATTTTATTTTGCCGCCATTATTTAACCATAGAGTGGTTCCGAGTTTTTTCCTTCGACGTCACGCACAGTTTAAGAATATTTGTTAAGAGCTAGCGTAATCTCTTGGGAATACATTCTATTTGGAGCAATAAAATATTTTACCGTGTAGACATAGTAAGAATACGATCCACCATTCATTCTTCTGTCCTGGGGTCTTTGTCGTAAAAGACTACTCATCATTCTCTTGCTCTTATCCCAACTACTTGGAGTCGACGCAATATGTCCTCTTTTTCCATACAGCCCTATCAGACGTCATCTCTGTAGTCACTCCCTGTTTATACATATCGTGCTTCAGGCAGTCCATCCATCTTTTCTTTGGTCTCCCTTTACCCCTAAAGCCTTCAACATTCATACTCAAAACTTTCCTCGTAAAAGACTACTAAGAGACGTGATATGTAAATAATATATATGCAAGAAGAAGGAAAACTCGATATACAAATCCTGTATCCCAAAGTGTCTGATCAGCGTGGTATAATAGGTTAATTATCTCATTATGTAGAAGCTTAACAGTGAGACGTGCCTATACCAGTTGAAATGACTTGAATATAAATATTTTTGAAATAAAACTGCTTTTACTATTTTTTTTTAAATTTTTGATGACAGTCACATACGTAAAATATATTTTAATTTTACGTGTGTAGATAATGTAGGTACTCGTGGAAATATCAATAATTAAATCATTTTTCAGTTCTCGTTGAGAGTTCTCTGCGCTCATCACTTCAATGTTGGAGTATCCATCTGGGCCTAACATCAAAAAATCAATAAATAAAAAATGTAAGCTGTTCCTTCGCACTAAATATATCCAGTCTATATAGATTGAACGTGAGTTTTTACAGCTGACTCGGCGGACATTGATTTTAAACGAAATAGGTTTAAATCTTATTGCGAGCCGGGGTATTCACATTTATCGACCACACCCTTCGCTCTCGTTCAATTTCAAGGTCATCATTAAGTTCGGGAGTGACTATATGCCCTTTATTATCAGCCCACCAATGTCCACTACTGGATCTAAGCTTCTCTTATAGAATGCTATATGTCGAAGTCACTTATTGGTGTGATTATTACCATAATTACCACATTTGACGATCGCAGTAAGTTATTTATACAATCTTTAGGAGAGCGCTGGTGATTTTTGCAATCACTACAAGGTAAGCAAGGGGTAACAATGGTTTATTTATCACGTAATTTTATCCTCGTATAAGGACACCGTAGATATACTGGTAGATAAAATTAAATTGACACAATTTCATATATGTATTCATTTTTTTTTTTCAAACGAGCAAGCAGCACTCCTGATGGTAAGTGTTACTGCGCCCATGGACTTTCGTTATACCAGGGGTACAGCTAGACCGTCGCTTACCAGTGAAAACCCTAAAACCACCCAGAAAGTTGGTCTTCCAGCTCTCTTTCTCACCGAACGACAGCAGTACATTGCCACTGCTCAGGCGTCGATTTTCTGCGAGAATGTGGTACTACTCTGGACCGGCCGTCTGCTGAAGACAGTAAACTCTCAACAGTGTGGTCCTCCTACCACTATTGTGTATATAGTAACTGTGTGGTAACGGCTACGAATACTACCAACACTACCAACACTTACATTGTTCGTGGATATCGTAAATGGCTAATAGTTCTACACAGACTTGGGATAACTCCATTTGATGCCGTCTGGTAAACAATATCAGGTTTTTGGCGGGAATCTAAAACGTCATGTAGTGCTCTTATATTATATTCGATATCTTAGTGTTTTAACGTGTTATATTAGATAATTTTGATGGCATTTTATGTAATATGATGTGACAGAACTGCTGGGATGTAGTGAATATCATATAAAACTGCTTTACAACGTTTTCGTTTTCCATCAAAATTCCCACAACATACCATTAACAGCGTGGCCATAGCACTATTGATGGCGACAATTTGACTTAGACAATGACTAATCTGACAATACTAAGAACGTGAAGATAATTATAACTCGACACTGGCAACAATGGCTCGTATAAGTAGCTGATTGCCAATACATGAAAAGAAGAAGAAGAAGAACAATTACAATCTCAAAGAGGGTCCCACGTTAGCGGCTGATTATAAAACTATTGCCAAAACTTTTGCTATATGTACGATTTTAGAAGAGTACATATTGAATCGACCACATGTAATTGGCATAAGAGCAGGATAATTAATTAGATAGATATATGCTATAAGTAAAGATCCCTCGGAATGAGTGACATGGAGGGTTGTGACAAGACGGCAAAGGATTATACATACATACATACTATCAGAGAGAACAGCATACTTCATCTCTGCATACTTCACTCGCTTCCTCAACAATCATAATTCTCTTCATACACGCTCGCCGGTTTCGGAGACTCTTGACTCCACCTTCCTTCAGTACATGACCGATCTGGTCTAGGTAGGTTAGTCTCGGTCTCCAAAGGATTATAATAAGCAAATAAACTCTGTGTAAGAGAAGGAAACTTTTTTTTTGCGACGGGCTATGGACGCGTCTCGCTCCGCCAAATCGGTCCGGGGCGACGTGACGTGACGGCGGTGACGGCAGAGGCGGCGCGCGACCCCATAGACCCACCGTGCAACTCCTCTCTTCGCCATGCGAGCGGGCCACCGGTACCCGATCTTTATCTTCGGTGGCAAGAGAAGGAAACCTCGATATGAAACGTTATATCAATCCGTTTAACCTCCTATTGTGACCTATCCTAAGCACAGAAAGTGTGACCTATTTAAAATGTAGAAAAGATTCGATTTTAATTAAATTTATTAGAGAGATATTGTAGTTCATTTCTTATAATAACATTATTGATCATCATGTCATCATCATCATCTCAGCCCAAATATGCCCCACTGTTGGCCTCGGGCTGTGGAGGACCGCAAAGGGAGGGAAATTGGACCTATTATACCACGCTGGTCAGGCGTGTTGGTATAGGCTTTTATTTCGAGATTGCCTTCTTGCACAGATGCCATATGCATATTATACCCCTCGTGTGCTTCTGGGACACCGTTTGACCCAAAAAAAATTTGCTTAACACGCTTTTAGGACACAGGTTTGGCCCAATGAAACAATTGTTTTTAGCACTATATTTCACATTTCCTTGTAATATAGCAACAATAACAGTTTACGTAAAACCATAAAATTCACTGAACTTTTTTCAATAAAACAAAGCGCGGGGCACTGGAGAGCACCGTGAAGTCTGGCGCGTGAGGGGTTAATCGTCTTTTACGGTACCCACGGGTAAGATCCCTATCTTACCCGGGGTGGTGAATTATATTCTTACTCCGTCACCACACGGAAATTACATGATTGATATAAAAGCAATTGTTATCCGTGTTAAAGATGAAATAGGTAAATTGGTTGCTAGCTTTTTATTGAAAAAAGGAGGCTAATTAATTATTGAATAGCTGTATGAGGTAGCGCGTGTGATAACGTTATCACCAATGACTAACGCGCCACTAGTCAATGTAATGATTTCAACGTAATTTACCACTTACTAACTACTGATAACGAATGTAACAAGAATAAAATAAATAGTCTATATACTTCAAGGAATTAGAAATAAACATTACAGAATTCTAAATTCTGAAAGGAAATGCTCCAATGGTTCGGACATGTGGAAAGAATGCCGATCGAACGTCTGGTTAATAGAAGATATACAATGCGAAAGTGGTAGGATGTAGGTACCAGGGGAGACCGAGACTAGAACCTAGACCAGATTGGTCACGTACTGAAGGAAGGTGGAGTCAAGAGTCTCCGAAACCGGCGAGCGTGTATGAAGAGAATTATGAATGTTGAGGAAGCGAGTGAAGTATGCAAGGATAGAGTTCTCTGGCACTCTGTTCTCTCTGCCTACCCTGCAAGGGATATGGTGTGATGATACATACGTATGTATGTAATGGCTGAATTCCCCATGTAGTTACGGAATGAGAACAGAATTCCACAAATCTTATCTTGCCCATGGGTATCGTCGACGTCTAAGGGACATCAATCAATCAATCAATCAATCAAATCATTTATTTGCGTTGAATGTATGTACATTGATAGGGTCTTATAAAAATAGTTCGTCCAGATACATTCTGCCCATTGAGCATGCAAATATTAAAAAAATCAATACTAACAGTTAATAAAAAAATAATTCACACAATATTTAAATTACACAAAATAAAAAATTATATATACACAAATGTCATGTTATTTAAGATTAAACAAATGTCACTATTCAATGTTAAATTAAATGTCTTATCATACAATAAATAATTAATATTTAATAATAAAAAATAAAATAAATTCAAAATATGTCATCTAAAAATTCTTTTATAGAATAATAGCATTTGTCCAATAAAAATGTCGTAAGATTTTTCTTAAATGCATAAACAGTTTCAGTCTTTATTGCCTCAGGTATTTTATTATATATAGCAGGTCCCATAAAAAATAGACTCTTTTTGAATAGTGCCGTGTGATAACCAGACGTAGTTAGTAAGCCCTTATATTGGGATCGCAATGCTGTTGATCGAAGTCTTGTTTCCGACATCATATGGAAAAGATGCTTATTGGTCTTTACAAACATGGCGACTTCTAATATATAAATACATGGAAACGAAAGTATTTTAAGGGATTTAAACACTGGTATACAGCTATCTGTATATTTCAGTCCTTGCATGGCTCTAATACACCGCTTTTGTGCTCTGAATACGTTCTCTCTATCGCTACAATTACCCCAAAATATAACCCCAAATCTTAAAAGTGATGAAACCAAACCATGATATGCCATTACCACAGTTTTCGTGTTGACTTTTTTATTTAGGCTATGGAGTGCAAAAGCAGATATGCTCAATTTTTTACAAATTTCATTAGAGTGTGTTTTCCATGTTACCTGACATAATAGGCATATATATAATCCTTGCTAATATTATAAATGCCAAAGTAACTCTGTCTGTCTGTCGCTCTTTCACGCCAAAACTAGTGAACCGATCTAAATGAAATTTTATACAAAGATAGTCTAGAGCCTGATAAAGGACGTAGGCTACTTTTTAATGCAAAAAAAGGTTGTAAAGGGGGATGAAAATCTGTAAGGAAGTATCGTCATTTTTAAAGCCAGAAACTTGAAACTTATTTTTAGGTTATTGATTAGATATTAATAAATGTGACATTTATACAATCTTGTAAAAAAATTACCCGTAAGGGATAAAATAAAAATAGGGGATGAAAAACTTTAGGAAAGTAACCTTTGACGCGGGCGAAGCCGTGGGCAGAAGCTAATATCTATATAAAAGTTGCTGTGTGATAGCGGCCGCGAATACTACCAACCCTTAGGTACTTTGCTCGTGGATATCGTAAAAGACGACTGAGAGCCTTATAACGACCTTTTTTTTTTTTTTTTTTTTTTTATTGGTAGGCTATGGGTGCGTCTCGCCCCGCCGAATCGGTCCGGGGTGACGGAGAAGGCGGCGCGTGACCCCATAGACCCACCGTAAAATCCTCTCTCTTCGCCGTGCGAGCGGACCACCGGTACCCGATCTTTGTCTTCGGTGAGCCTTATAACGACCTGGGCCAACTCCATCTGGTACCGTTTGGTCAACAATTACATTCCCAAGGAGGGTTTACGTCTGGCAGGCGGCCGGACACAAAACTAATGCCAACAACTTTTACTATATGTACTATGAAAGAAGAGTACATATTGTATCGACCCCAAGTAATTGGGATAAGAGTATGAGAATGATGATGATCTATATAAGAGATGGTTTTTCGAAATAAATATCTGTACCCACTCGTTTAATCAGCGTGTTATCTATACTATCTATACTAATATTATAAAGAGAAAAAAAAATATTGTTTGTTTGTTTGTTTGAATTGAATAGGCTCCGAAATTACTTGACCGATTTGAAAAATTCTTTCACTGTTGGGAAGCTACACTATCTCCGGTAAACATAGGCTATATTAAATTTTCAAAAAAGTTAGGGATCCATAAAGACTCCAATAATATAACCCAAGGTGTGAAAAAATTCCCAAAAAACTTCCTTACATCGCGTGCGCTGTAAAACTATTGATTAGTAGTATATATAGTATAAAACAAAATAAAGTACTACAACTTTGCAGAACATATAATTATCTACAAAAAATATCGTGACAGCATATGTCTAACTATTATAGTTATGTCACAATAAGTGTTTTTAATAAATATATTCAAATGCCACCGCTTGGTATTATTCCTTAACAAAATAAATGACTTCATATTTTGTTTAATACCCGTGCGAAGCCGGGCTGCTAGTAATGAATATTTTTTTTTATTGTGAATGCCATTCTAACCCGTTAGTAAGAAATATGTAAGTTTAATAGTGGTAGAACCGGGGTAGTACCATACTCTCGCAGAAAATTGATACGTCTGAGCAATGGCAAAGTGCTGTTGCGCTTCGTTCGTTGAGCAAGAGAGCTGTCAACCCAAATTTCTGGGTGGGTATTGGACTTTTATTGATAAACAGTGGCATAGCTGTACTGGTCCAAAGGTCCATTGGCGGCAGCAATACTTAGCACTGCTTGTACGTTTCCCATCATAAGCAAAAAAAAGCCGCTGCATTCGGGTAGCATGGCATCGTTTTGAGCGGCATTCTCGTGGAGAGGAGATGTCTTGCGAACTAGTGGATTTCGACAGGCTGATGATGGATGAATAGAATACAAAACATATTACTAGACCAGATTCTAACATTATAGTATTTTCAAGAGGGCTATGTTTAACAGAAGGATGGACGATGGCCTGTCTAGCGAGTGGTAATCAACTTAAATCTTCTTCAGTTTATGAAAATTATGTTTCTAACAATATTTCAATATCTATTTGGAATTTGGATCTGTTCCAGAGTATGTGTAATAGGCATACTATTATTACACAACATTAAAACTAAATATAACTTGTAAAATGTCAGTGTGACACAACTAACGGTACGGTGGTCTTTGTGGTACACAGATAGCGGTTAAGATACCGACCTATCGCGTCCGTGTTATGAGTTCGATTCTTATACTTTGTGCGATAAACAAATTAGGTGTAATTTATGTATGTTAATAATTATTGTAAAGTCTTCTGCAATGTAAAGGTTACATTCCTAGTGTCAGATTGTTAACGGGTTGAGAGCCCTCAGCGCTCACCCACAGTCCGGGTAAAGTTGTCATAGCCATCTGAGGCTAACAACTAAGACACAAAAAAAAAAAGTGTCAGATTGCAGTCTTTAAAAAAATGGTCATCTTACCACTTCAAAAACACATTTCAACAATTTGATTGTTAGGCAAATGTTTACGTGATAATTTTCTTAATTATCCTTTTATTTGCAAAGAAATAATCCTATGTCACTGAAGTTAAAGTATCGGATCAAAAAGTTATCATCTCAACTCCTATACATCCCATTATATTGGGCTCGAACCTCCCCTGGTGGAAGAGAAATTGATAAACTACTACGCTAATCAAGCATGTTGGCAAAGGATTTTATTTCGAGCCTACTTTATCTTGCAGTGAAGTTATTAGACGTAAAATTTTTTTAGCCGTCTTTTACAATCCTCGACGGGGAAAAAGGGGTAATCACCAGTCACCACACGGATAAAAAAAAGATAAGTAAAAAAGTACCCTGTCCTTTTCTGAACATCAGCCAACGTGTTTAAACACTAACCTACCTTAATATGAAATTAAGTGTATTATATTTATAAATAGCTGTGTGGTAGTGGCTACGAATACTACCAGCCTTTACTTTGCTCGTGGATGTCGTAAAAGACGACTAAGAGCCTTATAACGACCTGGGCCAAGTTCATCTGATACTCTTTGGTCAACAATTACATTCTCAAGGAGGCTTGACCTCTGGCAGGCGGCCGGTCATAAAACTATTGCCAATAACTTTTACAATATGTACTATGAAAGAAGAGTTCATATTGTATGGACCCCAAGTAATTGGGGTAAGAGTAGGAGAATGATGATGATGATTTACAAATCGAAATAATAGTTTTAATTTTATTTTTATATCTATACTAATATTATAAAGCGGAAGAGTTTGTTTGTTTGTTTAAACGCGCTAATCTCAGGAACTACTGGTCCGATTTGAAAAATTCTTTTTTTGTTGGATATTCCATTTATAGAGGAAGGCTTTAGGCTATACAACATTACGCTGCGACCAATAGGAGCAGGGCAACAGTGATGAATGTGTAAAAATCGGGTTCTTGTTTCCTTTTGAGAGCTTCCGCTGCGTAAACGGTTAAAGTTGCGCAAAAATTATGTACTACATAATTGTTCCCCTTTTAAAGTTCTAAATAAAATTCCGCGACAGCATATGTCTATCTTTTAAGATTGGCTCACTACGCTTGGCTCACTCGCTACACATAATATTAATCCTTATCCAAATAAATGAGTTATTCATCACAAGTATTTAATTAAAAACAAAATTGCTCGTTACATTATTTGTTTTCAATGAATATCTTAGGAAATATCGCAGTTTAAAAATAACATCGCAGCAAAATAATGATCAAGTACTGGGCGCGCATTTACGATAAAAATACTGGGTCTTATAATCTTATATTAAAAAAAACTCAAACTAATATTATTTCAAAGTACTTCTGCACACACTACATTTTTAGTTTTGTCTTCTTCTCATGACCTTCCGTCGGCTTTACACATCCTAAATAATAATAATAAGTATAGGAAGTATTAGTGCCTGCCCTCATGTATGGCAGTGAAAGTTAGATTTGGCGGAGAAGACATGAAAATAGAATAAATGCTGTAGAGCTGACAGCTCTTCGTAACGTGTGTGATGTAAGTCTGAAAGATAAACTTAGGTATAATGTTATAAAAGAGCGCTGGTATGCTGAGGTGGGTTGGACACGAAGTGGAAGAAATAATGAGTGGGCAGAGGTTGACGAAGCAAACATACAAAGCAATCGTGAATGGGACGAATACAAGGGGAAGACCACGTCATACTTTTCTGGACCAAATAGGAGATTTGTTCACGACAGGTCATCATCATCATCATTCTCCTACTCTTATCCCAATTACTTGGGGTCGATACAATAAGTACTCTTCATTCATAGTACATATTATAAAAGTTATGGGCAATAGTTTTATGACCGGCCGCCTGCCAGACGTCAACCCTCATTGGGAATGTAATTGTTGACCAAACGGCATCAGATGGAGTTGGCCCAAGTCGTTATAAGGCTCTTAGTCGTCTTTTACGACATCCACAAGCAAAGTGAGGATTGGTAGTATTCGTAGCCGCTACCACACAGCGATGTCATACACATTAAAAGTATGTGTAATCGTAAATAGGCGTAAGTGTATGTATGTATATATGTATGTATGATATACATACATTGTATATATCTATAGAAAGTATAGATAAGACCCAATACTTTTACTTAAGGTTTAATGTTCTACTCTTACTAATAAAAGGGTCATGTAGGTACCTAAAACAGCTTTAACGTATGTATTATTTAAAAATATTTCCACCTTTTACGTAAACGAATTCGCGAGTTGAAGTTAACGTTAGCCCAAAGTAACCATTCCACGCGGACGAAGTCGCGGGCGGAAGCTAGTGTATAATAAAAAGTAATCAACTTATTCATTCTTTTGAATTAAAACTATTTTTACGGATTCTTAATTTCATCATCATCATCTCAGCTCATATATGTCCCACTGTTGGGCTCGAGCCTCCTTCATAATAGGAGGGTAATTGACCTACTATACCACGCTGGTCAGACGTGTTGGTATAGGGTTTTTCGAGGTTTCCTTCTCTCGCACAGATGCTATATACGTTTTATATCCCTTAGTCGTCTCGTACGATCACCCACGGGTAAGATAGAGGGTGGTGAATTCTATTCTTACTCCGTCACCACACGGAAAGGATTCTTCATTTAACGATTTATATTTTACCGTTATTTTTTAATTATTTTAAGATATTCCACAGACTTTTTGTCCGTGCTCTTTTTATGTTTAATTTAATTGTTATGGTGGTATGTTTACAAAATTAATTTTCTAATAATTATTTTACCGTTTCGAATACTTTACAGCGTTCATGATCACGGGGGGACTGGACTAAAAATTAAATACAAACGCGATAGAAACCGTTAAAATAGTTTTATTTCCAATCGAGTATTACATTCGCGTAAACATCAGAAATCATTCATTCTATTAAATTCTTACTAATATTATAAATGCGAAAGTAACTCTGTCTGTCTGTCGCTCTTTCACGCCAAAACTACCGAACCGATTTAAATGAAACTTGGTACACAGACCTAGCCAAGAACCTGACAAAGGAGATAGGCTACTTTTTAATGCAAAAAAAGGGTTGTAAAGGGGGATGAAAATTTGTAAGGAAGTATCGTTATTTTTAAAGCCAGAAGCTTGAAACTTATTTTTAGACTATTGATTGAATATAAATAAATATGACATTTATAAAATTTTGTAAAAGATTTACCCGTAAGGGATAAAATAAAAACAGGGGAAGAATTACTTTAGGAATTGACGCGGGCGAAGCCGCGGACAGAAGTTAGTATCTATATAAAAGTTGTAAGTAAGTATCGTCATTTTTAAAGCCAGAAACCTGAAAGTTATTTTTAGGCTATTGAGTAGATATAAATAAATATGACATTAAAATTTTGTAAAAAATTTACAATTAAGGGGTAAAATAAAAATAGGGGATGAAAAACTTTAGGAAAGTAAACTTTTACGCGGGCGAAGCCGCGGGCAGAAGCTAGTTATGAATAAAGTAAATTATGATTACATTTTTTTAAACAATAGAGTAAATTTTACGGGCCTAAATCGACGTTAAACATTCTTGTAGCTGTCTCGAATCAATTGTCATTACAATATCCCCAGTTTCCCGTTGCGTCAGTATTGGGCGAGCGAACCGCGCGACCCGGCCTCGACCATTTATGTATTGAATGACTAATGAACAGCTAAAACAAATAAGTAAAACTAACATGGCGACGCGATAACAATATAGTCGCCGTCACTTCTTTAATTGCCCACGGAAGACGTAAAAATCGGCTGAAGGTGTACTAAGGCAGCAGCTTCCTCAACGCTGCTACCATTTTTAATAATCGTAGCAATAATCCTACTAATTAAGGAGGAGTTCTACGTCCAGCTGTGGACAGCTGCGGTTCGATACTCTGAATTATTTTACAATATTCATTTCATTATTCAAATGAATTATTTTACTATAATATGTACATTTAAAGCTAAGTTTTAAATTCAAATATTTATAATAAAAAAAAACGGAGAACGGAGCGTTGGGGCAACTTCTCGGCAGCCACCACCTCAGCCAGAATGCACGTGTAGCAATACATAACGCAGTGCTTGTCCCAACATTACTGTATGGAAGCGAGAGTTGGGTATGCAGAAAAGAGTATGAAAGTAAAATTAATGCGATCGAAATGCGATCTCTGCGGAAAATCTGTGGAGTTAGGCTGACCGACCGCATTCGTAACGACGACGTAATAGAGCGAGTAGGTATGACAGAGAGTATTGGTGTAAAGATGCGAAAGGGAATGCTCCGATGGTTCGGACATGTGGAAAGAATGCTGAACGAACGTCTGGTTAAGAAGATATACAATGCGAAAGTGGAAGGATATAGGTACCGAGGGAGACCGAGACTAACCTACCTAGACCAGATCGGTCATGTACTGAAGGAAGGTGGAGTCAAGAGTCTCCAAAACCGGCGAGCGTGTATGAAGAGATTTATGAATGTTGAGGAAGCGAGTGAAGTATGCAGAGATGAAGTATGCTGTTCTCTCTGCCTACCCTGCAAGGGATATGGCGTGATGATATGTATGTATGTATGTATGTATGTATAAAAAAAAAAATAGAATAAGGACTAAAAAAAGTGCAATCAGGCATCGAAAAATTCCTCCGCATCACTGTTCACCGGTAATGTGCCCAGAAGGCTGGCAGCATTATCATGTTTAAAGGCAATGCTAACCTTTTGTGCAAAATAAAGGCCAGCCTTCTGATCACGTGAAACAGATTATAATATAAATAAAATAAGTTTGTTTATTAATTACTGCCATCATTAATTTCTTTTTGTTGGCAATACTTACTTAGTTTGATCAAGCGTAACTAATATTATTAATATGAATGTCAGTGTATTTATTTGTTACGCTTTCACGCCTAAACCACTAAACCAATTTTGAAAATTATTTTACCAATAGAAAGTTAGATTATCAGCGAATAATATAAACTATGTTTTATCTCTGTAAACTTTATCCCACGGGAGCGAGAACTACTCTAGTAAAATTAAAATTAAATATATGTTCCAATGTGAGAACATAAGTTGCTTTAAGATTATCTGATTGTCTTTTGACAAAACAGGTTCCAATGATTGCGTTTAGTCTTTTATTCACAAGAATTTATTACTTTAACACAAATAACTAATAACTTATTATGAATCAACTGTGATACAATACAAATAAACAAACTTGATATTAGACGACGTCGGGTGGCTGTTGACGTCACGTTTTGTTCCGTAATAGCGCTGCGTTTTGTTAATGGTCCGAGGGCATATAAAATAAAATCGGCCAAGTGCGAGTTGTACTCGCGCACGATGGGATCCGTAAAACTAAAAAAAAATCAAGTTGGTTGTATGGGAGCCTCCCTTAAATATTTTATTTTTAGTATTTGTTGTTATAGCGGCAATAGAAATACATCATCTGTGAAAATTTCAACTGTCTAGCTATCACCGTTCTTGAGATACAGCCTGGTGACAGACGGACGGACAGCGAAGTCTCAGTAATAGGGTCCCGTTTTTACCCTTTGGTTACGGAACCCTAAAAAGACACTTTCTTATTATTAAATTTCACTATTATCATCAACATCATTCTCCTACTCTTATCCCAATTACTTGGGGTCGATACAATCTGTACCTACTCTTCTTTCATAGTACATATTGTAACAGTTATTGGCAGTAGTTTTATGACCGGCCGACTGCCAGACGTCAACCCTCCTTGGTATTGTAATTGTTAACCAAACAGCATCAGATGGAGTTGGCCCAGGTCGTTATAAATTTTACTATTATATAAAGTTTAAATAGAATTCTATAGGTACGTTTACATCATCGTCTCAGCTCATATATATCCCAATGTTGGGCTTGAGCCTCCTCCATAATGGGAAGGAAATTGATCTATATTATACCACGCTGGGGAGACGTGTTGGTATAGGGTTCTGTTTCCTTCTCTTGCGTAGATGTTTTTTCCTTTTTATATCCCTTAGTCGTTCCTTACGATCACCCAAGATTGGGGGTGGTGAATTGTATTTTTACTACGTCACCTCACGGATAATATACGTTTCTTTAGCAGTTAGGATTACAAATAAAAATATTTCATTTATTTTGGTGTCACATGCACAATATGCACATTCCTGGTGTTCCCTCATGAAGATATTACAATTGCCATCGTCAACTACATGGGTTTTTCTACTTCTACTACATTTCTTAATCCATTACTATATGGGTATTTCATATAATAAAATAAAACTATGTCCATGTCATTCGTAACAGCTGTTTATAATACGTCACATGTGAATACACACCAGCCGCCATTTACATCTATATAAATACAAAAATGCAATGTTTGTTTGTTAATGTCGTAATTACAGTATTTTATGGATATAAATATAAGTACTCCATAAAATAAATAGTGACGATCTATGAATATAATTCACCACGTCTTATCTTGTCCGTGAGTTATCGTATAATACCTACAACTAAAGGATATTATATAAATCGAGGATATTATAACATCTATATAAGAGAAGCAAACTCGAAATGAAAACCCCGTAAGTAATGTTACGATGAGTGATTTAGACTACTTTTTATTCCCAAATAAAAACTAGAAAACCGCAACAAAAAATCAGAAAACATAAAATTTAGATTCATTTTCAGCTTTCTTTTAATAACATCGAAATAAATAAATCGGTTTTATATTATTTATTATCTATTTCAGCCTATTGCCGTTCACTGCTGGACGTAGGCCTCCCTCATGTTACGCCACAGACGCATAAGGGGTTAGAACCATAATCGCCACGCTTGGCAGGCGGGTAGGCGATAGCAGTGTGGCTTTATACGTATCCCAGGAGAGAGCTGCTGCCCTCTCTCCTGGTGGACCCTTAGTCGATTTTTACGACTCCCACGGGCAAGCAAGGGGTGACGACACTTGTATTCTATTCCGTTACCACACGGTTTTATATTGTTTTTAGTATATACACGTATATGTATTTACAAGAAATATAAAATTATTAATTTGTTGCAAGATTCTATAAACTGAACAAACATTTCTAAATGCTAACCAAACAAAGTCGCATGGAAAAATTAGTTTCAGATAAAATTACATTAATTTGACCTTTACTAAGATCACTTTAGCGATTATGATTAGACGGATCCTACTGCGGTTCAATGCGTATTATGTTTGATTTTTGTACGAATAGAAGATAGTGCGGTGGTTATTTTGTTAAATGTACCCGGATCACGCCAAGTTTGATCATCAAGCGAGGTAATTATGCATATACTCTTGAATAGGCCTAAGTTTAATAGGGGAAGTCGATAAGGTGATAGATGAATAAAACCAGATTTTAACAAAGTCAAAATGTGCAAAAAGTGGAACATTACATTAATTTTCTAAATTACTTCCTCTTTTTGATTTCTTCTGGCAGCAGTGGTATTGCCTAGATCTTCTTCTTCGCCTATTCACATACCACTATTGACCAGTGGCTCATTTCAAATGAGGGATTAACCCACCAGCCCTGGTCAGTCCTCTATCTTAGTAATATTGTTTTCTTATATTAATAAAGAATTTTCATTCACTTTTGTGTAATGTTATGCAAAAAAAGTTCTAAAGTGCAGTGAATGTAATAAAACAGTGTTGTATATATTATCTTACAATTCATTGAAAAATATCCTAGAACATTAACAGTATTACATTATATAGCACTATTGAAGACAACTATTTGACTTAGGTACTGACGGATAATGACTATAAAGCAAGTGAATAATTTATAAATAAATACTCTGTTAAAAAGTCTTTGTAAACATGGCATGAAATTCTTTAAAAAAAATCAATCTATCTATTAATTTTTTCATTTTCGCTTTCGCAAAAGCATTCGATTGCTAACCTGCATTCATTGTTGTATTATGTACTCGGCGCCGGCTTGTCTATGACTTGACCTAAATGTATTGAATGTCTCACCGAGCATAAACGATGCTTCACGTCATTTTATTATCGATGGATATAAACAAAGGTTCACTGGTGATAAGGGAATGTAAGTGGCAATAATTGTTCATTGCATATTTTCTTATTTCTGAAGCATGAAACTCAACAAATACTTTTTTGGCAGGCTATAGTCTGAACACATCCTGTTCCACCCGAGGCGATATAAGGGCGGCCCCTTAACCGACCGTCTTCCTACCCCATTGGGCAGACTAATGGTATCGATTTAAAGAAGGCGGGATTTTAATCGTTTTGTGCCTAGCAAAAATTTTATTAGAAAAGAACAATTAGAAGAGTTGGGGAACTCCATTGCCTGAGCAAAGCGACAAATATGCAGAAAAATTGACTAATAAGCCAATATAAAGAGGATATACAGATTGTACAGCTACGATAAGCGCAACAGTACAGTTTTTTTTTTGCATTGTTCGTTGTTCGTCATAGTATAATAAACGTTTCTGACATATTTTTACACTTTTTTTTGTGGTAGGACTACTCTGTTGATAATATTCTGTCTACAGCTGTGAGCCAGTCTGTCTGGGGTAGTACCACACTCTCGCAGAAGATCGACGTCTGAGTAATGGTAATGTGCTATTGCGCGTCATTCGGTGAGCAAGAAAGCCGGAAGCCCACCTGGGTGGGGTTTGTGGTTTGTATAGGTAGGCAGCGACCTATATCTTTGGTATTGTAAAGGTCCATGGGCGGCAGTGACACTTACCATCAGGTGTGCTGCTTGCTCATTTGCCACCATAAGCAATGAAAAAACATTTCTTCTTTTCATTCCTTTTCCTCATTTGCGGAGGGGACGCCTTTGTCATAATATAATATATATATATATATATATATATATATATTAATTGTATATGTATTTATCTTTTTTTAATGTTTTTATAATTTAGTGCTTTTATTTTTTGATTTTGTTAAACAGTTGCTAATATTTACCACTGTATGTCCTTTCCGTGAAGGAGTAATAAATAAGATTTCTTTCTTTCTTTCTTTCATATTTGGTTTTTAAGCAGCTTGTTCTCTCTCCTTTACAAGTAGTAATATTATCGGTGGTTAATCATTATTTAGCTGTCTTCGTAACGTTCATGTCATTGAAAAGAATGATGTCACGATCGGTAAATAATCGTTTTAGTGGCAGAGCCGGGCTGTTCATTGTATTCGGCCATAAATGTTGACAATGTCACATTTTCATTTTCCTGTTTTCTGCCTACAACCAAACATAAATATCGCCTTTGCCATATTCTCACGGAAAATCGACATCCGTAAAAAAAATGTTACTGCCTTTATTTCGTTTAGGGAGAGAGCCAGAGGGATGAACCATATATTTTTCTTTTTTTTGCCCCCTTTCTTCTTAATTTTTTTCCCTCCAATCCCGTAGTTATCGTAGACAGCTACTTGACTGTGCACTTAGTATGGGTGAGATCTATAAGCGTCAATTATCATATATCATCGAGCAATACAAATTAAATAGACTGTATTGTAGAACTAGACAGGCTGTATTGTAAAGACACGACGATAAAAATAAATCTTATGTATTAAAGGAACACATATTAATTCTTCATCAAACACTTTTATACAGAATAGATTGGATCGCTATGTAGCGGATACGAATACTACCAACTCTTACTTTACTCGTGGATATCGTAAAAGACGACTAAGCGCTTTACATCGACCTGGACCAACCCCATCTAATGCCGTCAGGTCAACAATTACATTCCCAAGCAGGGACATTGACATCAGACAGACCGGCGATAATAAAACTATTGCCAATAACTTTTGTAATATATAGGAAGAAGTGTACATATTGCGTCGATTTCAAGTAATTGGGATAACAGGAGAATGATGATGAGATTCTAGTTATCTTTCATCTATTTACATAAAAGAGAAAAGTGTATTTTAGCGATTCGTGAGAAAGTCAGCTTAAAGGATGGATAATTACATACCTATGCGTATTCTTCACGTCAAAGTATGTGATAAAAAACTATGTGGTTGTCGGCGTTGTCGCTTACATTCTTTTTCCCGCCAAAAAGTATTTTGACACAGACAATTATTCCACAGGTTATTTAGCAAATTTAATTACCTAATATTTCTTAAATATTAAATTGTATATCGATCATTTCAGCATGCCCAAGAATTATACAAACAAACAAGTATATTTCAATCCGTAGCTGTTGTTTACGCTTTATATATAATATACATATATAGTTATGTCACTATATTGTAATTTTCCACTTCCTATTTGAGTAATATATTACATACACACATTGTGACACATTATCCGTGTGTTAACGAAGTAAGCATACAAGCGCACCGTCTATCTTATCCATGGGTGCCCTAAAATACGACAAAGGGATATAATATGCATATAACTTTTATGTAAGATTTTTTTTTATTGTTTACCACCAGCAAACGAGCAAGCAGCAGATCCGATGGTGAGTGTCACTGCCGCCCATGGATCTTTGCTATAACCAAGGCTATAGCTACGCCACTGCCTACTATTACAAACCCACACAGTTCGGTTTTCGGCTCTCGCTCACCGAACGAAGCGCAATGGCACGTTGCCATTCCTCAGGCGTTGATCTTCTGCGAGAGTGTGGTACTGCCCCGGATGTACCGGCCCGCGGCTGTAGACAGAGAACTGTCAATATTGTGTTCCTACCACTAATAAGAGAAGGAAAACTCGAAATTAAAGTCTATGCCAAACTGTCTAAGTAGCGTGATATAATAGATTAAGTTCCCTTATAGAAGAAGCGAGAGCGGAGAGGCTAGAGCCTAGCCATGGTACAAACATGAGGAAAACACTGCTATAAATTCAATTAAATTAATATTTAGTTTCTGTAAAATTCCCGTGTGGTAACGAGTTAATTGTACTATGTGTCATCACCCCTACTTGCGTGGGATTCGTAAAAATTGGTTGAGGAAGCACCAGAGAAAGATACTTAGTAGTCCTTTCCTGGAAAATATAAAACCAACTGCATTCGCTAAACCCACTGCTAGGATAAGCGAGTATGGCAGTAACTCGTCTTGGTTTTTATCCAACAGTGACTCTGTTATTATAGTTGGATGGAAAAATATAAATGAATAGGTATAATTCAAGTAAAATTGATTTTAGGAATTTTATCGTGTATTAAATTAATTTGTATTAAAATATATAATATTTGTGGTTTGTGATGTTAACGCGAGTGTTACACATTTGAAATAAAACTACTTTTACGGATTCTATTCCGTTTGTATTTTATTTTTAATTTACCGAAATTTCGATAACTTTACAGTGATCATGGTCACGGGAGGACTAAGGTCCCTCAAGTCCAAAAGTTCATCGTTATTACAGTAAATTTATATCTACCAGCAACAGTATCTTTTTAAAATTTTGGAAATTAAAAATCAAATATAAACGCGATAGAATCTATAATATTCGTGTTAACATCGGCAATAATAATTCTTAATCAGTATTTATAGTGAGATCTTGAAAATATTTTAGATTCTAGATGACCACGATCCTATTTTTAAACACAGACTCTGTTATGGCGGCTAGGAATATTACTAACCTTTATAGCGGCTGTACACACTCGACGAGACACCCCGAGACAGGCCGAGAGCGAGTATGTACATTGTACTCTCGTCTCGTCTCGCGCTTTCGTTCTCGCCTCGGTTAGTCTCGGTCACCTGTCGGTTTTTTGCGCCCGAGTCAAAAGAGTCTCGTTAAGTCTCGCTAGGAAAACGAGACGGAGCATGTACACTAGACATGGAAATGATTGCTACTTTCATTTCGTGAAATTATCTTCTTTTCTCACAGTGATATCACATGTGAAATTTCATATCCAATGATTTTTTTCGCAAGCTCTAATGTCACACTTACTACACGTTTGCTATTACAAATGCAAAATGATTTATGATTAATGGCGCTACAATATTATTTAGATCATTAGCTCTTTGGCGGGAACACACAGATTGCTTTTTTTATGTTAATTTTATAAATTGATGCTAATTTAAGTGTCATCTATTAATTTCAATGGCATTTTAATTAAAGAAAAAAGATTGTGTGATTTTATGAAATCACGGTAAAAGTGAAATTTTTATTCACATTGTAGACATTTAACTAAAAATTTTCGGATTAGTATTCCATTAAGGGTATAAAAATCGCATCATCAATCTTAATTTTATCCTTGGAAATAGGGAATGATAATGGGAAATGATATAAGTAGGTAGGACTAGGTCTGAAACTAATATTTTTATTGAACTCTGTGTCTTAGAATACGACATACATAATATTTAACAATTATTTAGATGATACACACATATTAAAAAAATAACAACATTTACATTAAATACTGACAAAAACAAACAAAATAGTATAGTATGGCACAAATGAATTATAGTCTATACACTACACGGTCAGCTGATGCGAATTATGCCGCCATATTGCTTTGACGAGCGCCTTCCACTTTATCTCTACTCCGCGGTCGACCGTCACGCGACATGCAACGCACAGACGAAAAAGTTCGGGACGATGTAATAAAAATTTCACTTTAATAATTACAAAAAAAACTACGTTTAAAAAATCCGACTTCAAAACTGAAAAGTACAAAATAACTTAAAATACTATCATTTGTATGTGTTATCTATTGATAGGTTAGAAATCGGTTCCAAGCCCTAAACAAAATTATAAACAGCTTAGGTACTTACTGTAATGAAATTCCTACACTAAAGATACCGATACCGGCACCGACTAGCACATACAAATGATACACGTCGGTACACACACAGTCGTACTTATACTTAATGCTACACACACGGTCGTACTCATACTTAATGCTAATTTTAGACT
Organism: Lymantria monacha; assembly: GCA_905163515.2. Taxonomy (NCBI): domain Eukaryota; kingdom Metazoa; phylum Arthropoda; class Insecta; order Lepidoptera; family Erebidae; genus Lymantria; species Lymantria monacha. The sequence goes on from LR991100.1 coordinate 27,901,728, forward strand.
TATATGGTTTTCCCATGGATGCCATTGTGAGAACTGGACCAAATTGAAATGGGATCAAATGGGAAGCACCAGCTTTCAAATAAAAAAGAATCGTTAAAATCGCTTTGCCCAGTCGAAAGTTATGAGGTAACAAACATAAAAAAAAATACAATCGAATTTAGAACCTCTTCCTTTTTTGAAATCGGTTAAAAATACAAATGAAACGAAGTCATGAATTTATACCTTCTAGATTGTCTCAAAAAGTCTATGAACAAGTTTTATAGAATGGCCACAAAGACAAATAGCAGCAGCAGTTTCTACGTCCATTGTCTCGGGTATTTACAGTGCAACTGGCATAACGAGTGTGTACAGTGCAAAAAACCGACACGTGACCGAGACTAACCGAGGCGAGAAGGTGAGCGCGAGGCGAGGCGAGAGAGAGTACCATGGACACACTCGCTCTCGGCCCGTCTCGGGGTGTCTCGTCGGCCACCGAAGACAAAGATCGGGTACCGGTGGTCCGCTCGCACGGCGAAGAGAGGTGTTTGCAGGGTGGGTCCATGGGGTTGCGCGCCGCCTCTTCCGTCGCCCCGGGCCGATTTGCCGGGGCGCGACCACATCCATGGTCCCACCTTGCGAAAAAAAAAAAAAAAAAGGGGGGGGTCTCGTCGAGAGTACAGCCGCTATTGGATTAATCTCTCGGCGTGAGGCTCTCGTCGAGTGTGTACAGCCGTTATTACATTGCTCCTGGGTTTTTTTTTATTGCTTATGGTGGCAAATGAGTAGACAGCGCACCTGATGGAAAGTCTTACTGCCGCCCACGGACTTTTGCAATACCAAGGGTACAGATAGCTAGACCGCTGCCTACCATTACAAACCCTAAACCCACCCAGTTGGCCTTCCGGCTCTCTCGTTCACTGAACGAAGCGCAATAGGCCGCGACCCGCGGCTGTAGACAGAAAACTATCAACAGCGTGGTCCTACCACTTGCAATGTTTTTTTTTGGATGTCGTAAAAGACTAAGATTTGTATATAGGCTTGGGCAAACTGATGAATTCTGTTCATCAATCACACACCCAAGGAGGGTTGACGTCAAACAAACGACCGGTTATAAAATTATTAACAAAATTTTTGCAATATATACAATGGAAGAAGACTATATATTGCATTGATCATAAGTACTTGGATAAGAGCAAAATGGTGATGATGATGATATTTTTAAATGAAAATCTCATCATCATTCATTCACCTTATATTTATGTACTATCATATTCTCTTAGTAAAGGTACAACATATTCTCTTAGGAATTGTTTTCTTTCATCATCATCATCACAGCCCATATACGTTCCACTGTTGGGCTCGGGCTTCCTCCGTAACGGGAGGGAAATTAACCTGCTGTACCACGCTTGTCAGATGTGTTGGTATAGGGTTATGTTTCATGTTTTTCTTCTATTGCATAGATGTTATATGCATTTTATATCCCTTAGTCGTCTCTTACGATCACCCACGAGTAAGATAGGGGGTGGTGAATTGTATTCTTAATCCGTCACCACACGGACTATTTGTTTTCTTTATAATTGCTATATACTTATATGTTATATTTTCTTTATATAGTACAGAATAAAGTCGCTTCTGTTGTGTGTCAGCTTAGATCTTTTAAACTATGCAACAGATTTTAATGCGGTTTTCGTCAATAGACAAACTAATTCAAAAGGAAGGTCTATAAGTATAATATACGCATATTATAGGTAATTGAGAAAAGACGATAACTTAAAAGATTTGTAATGTGATATCTTAAAAATTAATATTTTTTTGCGCGACACCTTACATTTACAAGATCTAGTGCACGCCTCATAAGCGAAGCGTTGGGTGATTCAAATTCAAATTCAAATTCATTTATTATGCATAGACCCTGCGAGGGCACTTACATATTGTCAGTTTTAACATTGTAAATTAATACAATAAACTACCACCGGATCGGAAGTAGACCACTACTGAGAAGATCCGGCAAGAAACTCAGCGGGTTAGTCTATTATTATTATTTCTTTTCAATTTTTTTTTTTTATGAAAAAATGGTACAACATATTTAATAAGAAATAGCTCCAATGTGATGCCCTTCAAACCCAATAGTTCAAATAGAATGTAAAAAAATAACCACGGCTGGACCAGATCCCGCAGGCGGCACCCGATCACGAGTTAACTACTAGAGCAGCCATCACACCCCTCAACCACCTTGGAGGGAAGGGAGAGACCCGCCCCACGCAGCTACCGCAAGAAGACCTTTCAGTGAGCATGACCAATACCATGAGCTACAAACGCTAACCAAAGTCAAAATTCGTTGGGCAAAACACGCTACGCTTTACAAGTATGTAAAATATTACAAAATAAAAACGAACAGTTTACAAAGATATAGTAATTGCTGAATGAGGAGCTGCTCATAGCCAGTCTGTAGTATCGCTTAGATAATCCGCGATTTTATAATAACCTCTTTTACAGAGTCTGTTTTTGACAGCCCTTTTAAATTTATTCACGGGCATGTCTCGGATATCTCTTGGTAATTTATTATAAAAGCGTATACATTGCCCCATGAATGACCTATTAATTCTTTCAAGACGAGTACTGTGTACAACTAATTTGTCCTTATTTCGAGTATTAACACAATGAATGTCACAATATCTTTCAAAATTACTGATATTTCTTTTTACATACAATACATTCTCGTATATATATTGTGATATTTACTTCTTTGAATTTCTCTCGAAGTGAAACTCTTGGGCCTAGATTATAAATTGCGTGGACAGCCCTTTTTTGGAGAACAAAGATACCTACTACTCAGATCCGCGGAGCATCCCCACAGTAATATGCCGTATGACATAACTAATGACTATGAAAATAAGCGAAATAAACTATTCTAGCTGTTTCAATATCAGTCAATATTCGATTTTTTTTGACCGCATAAGCCGCTAAGCTAAGTCTGTTTGACAATTTATCAATATGAAGGCCCATTGGAGTCTAGCATCTATAGTGATACCTAAAAAAACAGTTGATTCCACAAGGTCCAGAGCCACACCATTCATTTGAACATTGGTTCCCACTTGCCTCACATTAGGTGTGGTAAACTTAATACATTTTGTTTTCTTTTCATTAAGAACTAGATTGTTTGTACTGAACCAATGAACAACGTTTGACAGTGCGTTGTTCACATCGTCATAATTAAGCTTTTGTCTTTTGATTTTAAATAGCAAATATGTGTCATCTGCGAACAACACAATGTTTTGACTGTCTCCTATATAGTAGGGTAAGTCATTCATGTATACAAGAAACAGAAATGGCCCCAGAATGGACCCTTGTGGAACGCCCATCTTGATAACAGAACCAAATGATCGTGCACTATTAACATCGACCCTCTGAATTCTGTTGTTTAGGTAGGAAGTTAAAAGCTCAAGAGCGTTATTCCTGATCCCATAGTGGTATAATTTTCTGATAAGAGTTTCGTGGTGCACACAATCAAATGCCTTAGACAAATCGCAAAATATACCCAAGGCTTCATGCGATTCCTCCCAGGCTGCAAATATATTCTTTAACAATTCTACACCCGCATCAGTGGTAGAGCAATTCTTCGTGAAACCAAATTGATTTTTATGAAAAATATTATGTTTATTAAAATGACTCAACATCTGATTGAGTAAAATTTTCTCAAATACTTTACTAAGTGTTAGTAGTATAGAAATAGGGCGAAAATTGTTAACATCTGACATACTACCAGATTTGTGCAAAGTAATTACTCTACTAATTTTCATGAGTTCAGGAAATACACCTCGAGCAACACAACCATTAAACACAGATGCCAGGTGAGGAGCAATAATAGATATTATGAAATTAACAGTCTTTACAGATAAGCCCCACAGATCTGCTGTTTTTTTAATATTAAGAGTTTTAAAAGACTTTAAGATGTCATTCACACTGACATCTGAAAATTTAAAGGAAGTGTTACATTTCACAATGCATTGTTTAAGGAGCGATTCAGCTAAAAGAGGAGAGAGACGACGCTAAATATTTTGTTGTTAATACAGGCACATTTGTAAAATAGTTTTCAAATACTGTCGCCACTTCTTTATCCGCTTTCACATTTTTATCACCTATCTTTAAGTTGAAATCCCTTTTCCGTACAATATTCCTACCGGTTTCATTATTTATCACTTTCCATGTCATTTTAATAATGTCACTAGATTGTTTAATTTTGCTTCTCAGATAAATAGATTTAGCACAGGAACAGGCACGTTTAAATATTTTAGAATAATTTTTGACATATTCTAAAAATACTGGGTTAAGGTTATAAGATTTTTCATTATAGAGTTCATATAACCTTTTTCTACTCTTGAAGATACCACATGTAGCCCATTCACTAAAACCAGCAGGTACTGCAACTGTTAAAGTTTTGGGTTTAAATATTGTATTAAATTCAGTATCAATTACGCGGAATAGGGATGTATATAATTCATTAGGATTATTATGAATAGGCAACAGCGGTAACTTCATAGTCAAATTGTATTTAAAATGCTCTAAGCGGCTAGCGGTCATAGGAACAAAGGTAATACTTTCAGATTGAATCCTACTAGTTCCCGGAAGTACAACAAGTTGCCCACAGTGGTCTGATTCTAAAGCACTTATAATAGATTTATTTATGGGCTTGACATTTGTAAATATATTATCTATACAAGTTGCACTCCCAGCAGCTATCCTAGTAGGTTCTAAGAAGACATTATATAAATTGTATGATTTCATTAATATTATACATTTTTGTGTAATATTATTATTGTCTAATAAATTTATATTAAAATCCCCACATATCGCAACATTTTTATTAGAAGTGGAGATTTTGAATAACACATCCTCTATGTATTTTTCAAAAACATCAAATGGTGAACATGGAGGTCTGTAGATACACATGACTATGAGCTGCTCACACTCAATACAGGAAATTTCAATTACACGTTCAATAGAGAGTCTCACAATATCATTTCTTTCTTTAAATTGAATGGTATTATTTAAAATTATCAATGAACCACCTCGTATCATACCGACTCTATTGAACGAGCTAGCAACCTGGTGATTTGGAAAATTAAACATTAGTTGATTATTCTTGAGCCAGTGTTCAGTAATACAAAGAATATCTATCTGGTAATCATTCAAGAATAATTCAATTTCCAAATCTTTACCCAACATACCCTGAATATTTTGATGTACCAGGTTGATACACTTAGAACTATTCTTAAGACTTAAATTCTTTGTAAAGCAAGAGTAGTCCTCTATTGTCTTAATGGATAATTTAAATTAGTATTTGAATTAATGTCATTATTTCCATTAGTGGAAATTAAATTAGAATTATTTATGTCAATATGATATTGCTCAATAGAAGCAACTTTGTTAGCCAAATTCTTGGCTGATGTAAAAAAAAAATAAGATAGCGAATCAGCTAAAATAGTTTTATAATATTTAGATAGGTAAGTACTATCTTTTGTCAAAAATGTTTTTTTTTACATAATTGTTAATGTCAATTACATGCATTTTATTGTGTTCAGTAGTATAATTTGATATTGTCTGCATATTGTGCAATGTCAAGTTTAAATTATAGATGGATTCATTTTCCATCTGTGTCAAACATGTTTTGTAAGGAAATGTGAACATTACAATTTTGTCAATATTTAATTTACAAAGTTTAACATTATACTCTTGCAATTGTTTTTTGCTCACATTTCGCATATTGCCAACAAATATTAATAATATGCTACTAGGCTTAAAATTATTTATGCGGACGCCCATGTCGTGCGGTGTTCCGCAGGGGTCGGTTCTGGGGCCGACTCTGTGGGACATCGGGTACGACTGGGCGTTGAGAGGGAGTCTCCCCCCCGGGCTGAGCGTTATTTGCTATGCTGACGACATGCTCGTCACAGCCCGGGGCAGGACATTTGAAGAGGCGGCGAGCCTGGCCACTCTCGGCACCGAGGAGATGGTCAGGCGAATCGAGGCGCTGGGGCTCAGGGTGGCCCTAAACAAGACGGAGGCCCTGCTATTCCATGGGCCCCGTGTGAAGCTGCCCATCGGCGCCTCGTTAGTCGTCAACTCCATCCACATCAGTATCCAGGCCCATATGAGGTACTTGGGTCTGGTGCTCGACGGGCGATGGTGGTTCCGGGAGCATTTTCGCCAAATTGCTCCCCGGCTGGTCGGCGCGGCGTCTGCCCTTTCTCGGCTCATGCCGAATGTGGGCGGACCCAGTTTCGAGGGCCGACGGCTGTATGCGGGGGTGATCCGCTCAATGGCCATGTACGGCGCACCCGTGTGGGCGAGGGCTCTAAACGCCCAGCTCAGGGCGGTGCTGTGGAGGCCACAGCGAGCCATGGCGGTCAGAGCCATTCGCGGGTACCGCACGGTGTCGACAGAGGCGGCGTGCCTATTGGCCGGGACACCCCCGTGGGACCTAGAGGCGGAGATGCTCTCCGACCTCTACCGGCGGGTTACCTCAATGCGCGAAGAGGGTGGCTCCCCATCGTTTAACGAGATAGCCACCTGGCGCGAGGACGCCCGCCGAGAAGTCATCGCCCGTTGGGCTACGCGGCTGGAGAGGCCTAGACATGGTGTCACTACCGTCGAGGCCCTCCGGCCCGTACTGATGCAATGGATGGAGCGGCGGCACGGGGTCCTCACCTTCCGACTGGTGCAGGTGTTAACGGGGCACGGGTGTTTCGGGAAATACCTGCACACGGTCGTGTACAGGGAATGGACTCCGGGCTGCCATCATTGCAGTAGTGACGAGGACACGGCGCAACATACGCTCGAGGAATGCTCGGGCTGGGACGGGCAGCGCCGCGACCTCGTCGCTATTATCGGTGCCGACCTGACGCTGCCGGCTGTCGCGAGGGCGATGGTCGACAGCGTCAGGAACTGGGACTCGCCGCCTTCTGCGAGGCTGTCATCTCGCAGAAGGAGGCGGCGGAACGGGCCCGGGAGGATTCCCGCGACCCAGGCCGCCGCCCGCGGCCGGGGCGGCGCAGGCGCGAATACCTGCGCCTGATGCCGCCCTAACCGAGGCTTCAGGTGATCGGACCGGGGAATCGTCCGGTCACCCGACGCGAGGCCACCGCGTGAGGACGACGCCTCGACGCCGAAATCTGTCGGGGCGTCGACAGGAGAGGTACCCGAGAGGGCATACCGCCGAGCGGGCCACCGAAGACAAAGATCGGGTACCGGTGGCCCGCTCGCACGGCGAAGAAGAAGTGCTTGCAGGGTGGGTCAATGGGGTTGCACGCCGCCTCTTCCGTCACCCCGGACCGATTTGGCGGGGTGAGACGTCCATGGCCCACCACAAAAAAAAAAAAAAAAAAAAAAGGCTTAAAATTATAATCAAATATTTTGTCCATTATATTATGGTATGACAAACCCGGCAAGCAGTAATTGACAATTGAATGTCCTTTTTCTGACAGCAGAACACCCATATTTTTGCCAACCTCATCGCTAAACATAACAATTTTATTTTTATCACTTACATTTATGTTTGTTGTAGGTTGAGATGTACTTAAATCAATAACTGTTAACAGGGAACTGTTAGTACAAGATTGAGTATTGTGCAAGCTTGCAATGGTGATGTTCTGCTCTCGATATGTGAAAATCAAGGACTTTTCAAAACTAAAAGTGACTGTATTTTTTTCACACTGCACTTATAATATAATCATATATATGCCAAGAAAAACCATTCATTCAAACGTATTTTATATTTTTAAAAAGCAATTATTTTGTTTAATGTAAGAAAAAAGTCAGTTAAAAAAAATATTCGAGGACGTCCAGATGCCTGCCGTATGGATCTGGCACTCTCACGACCGTAAAAATGAATGTATCGAAGTTTTTCTTTTATTAAAGGCTTCATAAGCGCAATGCGCTGTTTCCTTTCGAAAATGGCTTGGTAATTCTTTGTCGTTTAATTGCAATTAATAAAGAACTAAACTGCTTAGTCTTGTTTACAATGCTTTCAAGCTATGTTTTGTGCTATATTTTGGTTCTGTTCGTCCATTCGGACAGGCAAAGGGAACAAAGCCCATACAGCCAATTTGCGCTACGTCGATATTGGCGAAAAATTTCAAGTATTTTTCTTTCATTTATGGCATTGACTAATAGTAAATGATAAAAAATTAAGAAGCGTGCACCTTTGAATTTTCCAAACTATTTTAGATTATCTTTACACATTATTAAATAGGATGGGGATACAGTATTACTCCTTTAAATGCAATAGATAAATAAATTAAAATTGCCCTTTATAGCATATTAATAATATATGAATATCCTAGAAGTTATCAGATATTTAAAATACGGACATAGCGACCAAACATTGAAGCGAAGCGAGGACGATATAAAAATTACAATATGCTTAAAATATGAAATTACAGAATATTTAAAATCACTAAATTATTTCAAAAGGTCATCGATCATAAACATAATTCGCTGCGTAGTTAACATATTTTGCCATGTAGAATTAGTCTCGATAATAAATTCTTGACTTCGACATTTCCAAATCTTAAAGAACTTTTATGATTAAAAAATTAGACGCGGGAAAACAACTAACGCTTTATTTAAAGAGAACGGCGAACCGTTTGAAAACAATATTATAGATTCGCAACGTCACATTGAAACATATTATACAACAATATTTGTAATATTATGCGTAATATTACCTAGTAACTTTTACCCTTGACTTCGTTCGCGTAGAAATTCGTGTGTGACAGAGGTAAACAGAGGAAGCTGAGCAGCGTGGTCAAGGTTCCTGTTGTGTAAAGAGGTTAACTTACATAAGTTAGTATTCAGTGTATTCACTAACAAATGATATAACAGTAACAATCCAAATTTTATTCCCCTATTTTGTACCCGTAGAGGATGAAAATTAACAAAAAGAAATTTTGTTACTTTTTACCTACCTACTTGTTTATTTATTTTTATTGATGATTATTAACACTTAATTTGAAGTCAATAATAAAGTTTATTTTTTCTACCAATACCAAGTTTGCTCCTACGTTTCACCCTCTTTGGGGTTGAATTTAGTAAAATCCTATTATTGAGTTTCTATATCACAAAAATAAACTATTCATTGTAGATATTTTATTGCGTAATTTAACTACACGAAATGAATCACACAATAACTTAACTGGGTCGCGTTCGATGAGAAAGCTGAACACGTCAGTCCCTCCTCGCTGTCACGTGGCGTAACATATGTATATTATATCTACAACAATTGATATAAAGGACGGGATTCTCCTAAAATCTTAACAGTTTACCCGAGTAAATCAGCTCCATCTCTTTTGAATTATAGAGATGTGACTCATATCATATGAGTGAAAGTCATTTTGTTGGAAATTGATATTGAAAGACATGTTGATAAAACTTGGAGCTTACCCAAATTACATTTGGAGGAATAAGATTCTAAGTATTTTTTTATTGCTCATGGTGGCAAACGAGCAAGCAGCACACCTGGTGGTACCTGATAGTATCACTGCCGCCCATGGACCTTTGCAATACCGAGGGTATTACTTAGGCCGCTGCCTGCCAATAAAATCCCCAAACCCACGCAGTTGGGCTTCCGACTCTCTCTCTCACCGAACGAAGTGCAATAGCACATTGCCATTACTCAGACGTCGATCTTCTGCGAGAGTATGTACTAACCTGGACGGACCGGCCCGCGGCTGCAGGCAGAAAACTGTCAACAGCGTGGTCCTACCACTATTAAAATTATTTGTATTTCAGGTCGACAGTAGCTATTTAATGTGTGTAGTGACGGAGTATGAATACTATTTATCACCATTTCCTATCCCGTGGCTGTTGTAAAAGATCACTAAGGCATATAATACACAAAAGAAGGAAAACGTACCTAAAATGAAATGACACATCTGATTATTTTTCTTTTATTCTATAGGAGGGGTCCGTACCCAATTTATATTGACTGAAAAAGGCAATTATACCTCAACCAAAACCTATTAAAATACATATGTTTGGCAGGTCCGTGAAAAAGGCATGTTACGTTACTTTAGTTTTATCGTGTTACATCAATTAATTTTGATGATATTTTATTTTAATGCAGTAAAGTTGTAAAAGTGTAGTGAATATGAAATAAAAATGCTTTACGTGTGAGAATAATAAAACTCGTTAAGGAAACTTTCAGTAAGGTGCCATGGTTTTACTAAAATCGACGGTTCGACTTAGGTACTGATACATAAATTACTTTACTTTTGTAAAATAAATTGGATAAATAAATTCATTTGACATTGGCAACAATGGGCTCTCTTTTTTGTATTATTCGCTGATGGCCAAAACTAAAAGATAAGAAGAAATAGGTACATTATGTTTCCAATATTGATGACGTTAACTCTTTCTTTTTTTTTCAATGACTTTTGTCAAACGTAGTTACATGATAGTTTTGTATTGACCTTGAATTGTTAATATTATTAAGGTAAAATTCTGTTTTAAATTTACTCTTACTAAACAGGCTCAATTTAACAATATATTTAAAACATAAGTTTTAAAAACTAATGGTATTTAAATGAACGATAAAGAATTCCTGACATATAGTAAAAGCGGGAACTGAGAATAATAACATGTTCTTATTTTAAATAATTGCATGTTTGTAAAATCTCTCGTAATATTTAGTGCAGGGTGGTCTGTAAAAAAAAAGTAGATTATTATTTATTATTATTCATCGTGTGAACACTATTGACACGATGAATGTCACTTTTTTACACATAACATTTTTTCGGATATGAATTGTGATACAACAGTTAGAATGTTTATTTCCCTAAATTTTTTCCGCAGTGAAACTCTTTAGCTTATATTATAAATCTCGCAGATAGCCCGTTCTTGGAGAATAAAAATGTTATTTAAATCTGCATAGCATCTCCAAAGCACTATGCCATAAGATATAAGACAGGAAGTAAGCGAAATAAACAATTCTACCCGTTTTAATATCACTTCATCATTCCAGCTTTTTTTTTTTTTTCTCCTGCAAGGTGGACCATGGATGCGGTCGCGCCCCGACAAAACGTCCGGGGCGACAGAAGAGGCGGCACGCAACGCCATGGGACCCACCCTGCAAACTCCTCTCTTCGCCGTGCGAGCGGGCCACCGGTACCCGATCTTTGACTTCGGTGGCCCGCCCGGCGGTATACCCTTGCGGGTTTCTCTCTTGTCGAGCCTCGGTTAGGGCGGCATCAGGCGCAGGTACTCGCGCCTGCGCCGCCCCGGCCGCTGGCGGCGGCCCGGGTCCCGGGAATCCACCCGGACCCATTCCGCGGCCTCCTTCTGCAAGATGACAGCCTCGCAGAAGGCGGCGACCGTGTCCCAATTCCTGATGCTGTCGACCATCGCTTTCGCGACAGACGGCAGCGTCAGGGCTGCACCGATGACAGCGACGAGGTCACAGCGTTGCCGGGCCCAGGTCACGCAGACCTCCAGCGTGTGTTGCGCCGTGTCCTCGTCACTGCCGCACTGGTGGCAGGACGGAGTCGACTCCCTCCTTGCGATCTTGTGCAGGTATTTGCCGAAGCAACCGTGCCCCGACAGGTCGGAGAGCTTCTCCGTTTCTATGTCCCACGGGGGTGTCCCGGCCAACACGCCTGCCGCCTCGGTCGATACCGTGCGGTATCCGCGGATGACTCTGACCGTCATGATTCTCTGAGGGCGCCACAGAAAAGCCCTCAGCCGGAGGGTCAGAGACCTCGCCCACACGGGTGCGCCGTACATGGCCATCGAGCGTATCACCCCCGCATACAACCGTCGGCCCTCAAAGCTGGGTCCGCCCACGTTCGGCATGAGCCGTGATAGGGCGGACGCCGCGCCGACCAGCCATGGAGCAATTCGGCCGAAATGCTCCCAGAACGCCCATTGCCCGTCCAGCACCAGGCCCAAGTACTTCATATGGGCCGGGATACCGATGTGGATGGAGTTGACGACTATCGAGGCGCCGATAGGCGGCCTTACACGGGGCCCATGGAATAGGAGGGCTTCCGTCTTGTTCATCATTCCAGCTCATATATGTCCCACTGTTGGGCTCAAGCCTCCTCTACAGTAGGAGTGAAATTGACCTACTATACCGCGCTGGTCAGACGTAGGTATTGGTATAGGGTTTAGTTTCGAGTTTTCCTTCGCTTGCATAGACGTTATATGCATTTTATATCCCTTAGTCGTCTCTTACGATCACACTCGGGTAAGATAGGGGGTGGTGAATTGTATTCTTTCTCCGTCACCACACAGACAATTTAATATCACTTAACATGCGATTTATTTTTACCACATAATCCGCTGAGCTTACTTGATAATTGTTCAATATGAGGGCCCCAATGGAGTTTAGCATCGATGGTAATACCTAAAAACGTCGTGGACTCCACAAGTTCTAGGACCATTTAAGGTTAGGTACGGGAGGATTTACCCGCCTGAAAATTGCGAAATTAAATATAGACTGGAAATCGCCAAATTAAATACTTTCAAACTTGTTAAAACTAATAAAATAATAAAATATTTTTTATATAACTTAATTTAGTACAAAATATAACTTGAAGTTGTTGTATCTGTAAGTAAAATTACAATAAACAATGTTTTTGTTCTTGACATTGACAATTACATCATATCGTGACGGCCATGATTTTTATTTGCCTCTTCATAATGGCTACACTTCATTCTATGCCAGACGGCTTAATTGTCCATTCGCCACAAGAAATATACAATGAATCTTATGAACCTATAAATTTTGTACGCTTTTATTGTTAATTTCGGTTTTAGGTTTATTATCTATTAGATGTCAATCTACACGATTGTAATAAAGATATCGCAATACTAACTACTTAACTACTAAAATGTATATATATCATAATGTTGGACTTCTGAACATATTAAAGATATTGAAGTTTATATTTTTTTTACTAAAATATATAAGAATGTTTACCCAGTCATGGCTTTAGATTCGATAGAGCCCTTAGACCCAAGTTAATATAACTCCCTTTATAATACATTAACAATAACTTTTTTATCACCAATTTGTTAAATATTTTAAATTTTAGTAGGTACTTACATGATAAGTAATTGTAAAAAAAGAATTATACCTTTTATTTTTGTTATTTTAAGATTGTAAAAGGAAAAAAGAAACAAAAGCATTTGATCTAATAGTTACTAAAAAAAAAACTATTTCAAATTTTCACCAATTCCAAAATTTTGGCGCCTCTAAAAATTTTCTGCCCGTACCTTGCAGGCATAAGCGTTTATTTACCAAGCATTATAAATATATATAACACGTTAAATTCCTAGGATATTGAATATAATACTAGAATATCACATGAAACTCATATTCGCGCCAAAAGTCCGTACCTACTGTACGGACTTTTGGCACCATCAACTTGTCGATGGTCATAGGTACTAATTTTTTTAGGGCTTTATACCTAGTTTAACATTCTTTGCATATAACTTATCAGCATATAATAATACTTAATCGTCTTTTACGACATCTACGAACAAGAAAGGGACTGAATTATATTCTTATTCAGTCACAACACAGACGCTTTCATTTTATTGTTTTTTTTTTATTTTATTAAAAATGTACTTGACAGTGCAAGCTGTATAAGTAGATGAAGGATAAATAAGATAAAATCTAAGAAAATTTTGTAGGAACGTAACATAAATATATCTATGTAATAACCTTGTAAGGGAAGCCACGGTTGCCCGTTATCTAACCAGTAAATCGTTATACATGTCACGAAATGCGGCTGCCGGGGACCTCAGCTTTAGCAACACATTTGGCAATGATAAACTGCAGTATAACAGAACAATCCTTGAGTATTTTATGAATAATGTATATTTATATAACTATATATACAATATTAGACACGTATTAATACACATACCGTTCTATGCTGTGACAATTGTGGAAGTGGTACGCAAGGAACTGTTTTATTTTGTCGTGTCTTTTAGCTGTTAGTCGCAAGATGGTTTTCACAGCTTTGCTCGGACTATGGGTGAGTGATAACGGCTCTCAACCCGAAAAAGCTTTAAGCGACGTTTTAATTGCTTTTTGGTACTAATTTCACCAAATATACCCACCAATAATTCCTGTAAGCCAGTTTCCACAATTATCTATAAAAAACACCTAGGTTTGATCCTCATCGTGAGGGCGACGCCCCGACGGCGAAATCTGTCGGGGCGTCGAGGAGAGGAACCCGCGAGGGTAAACCGCCGGGCGGGCCACCGAAGTTAAAAATCGAGTACCGGTGGTCCGCTCGCACGGCGAAGAGAGAGGCGTTTTACGGTGGATCTATGGGGTCACGTGCCGCCTTTCCGTCACCCCAGACCGATTCGGCAAGGCGAGACGCATCCATAGTCCACCAAAAAAAAAAAAGGTTTGATCCTCATCGGCCACCGAAGACAAAGATCGGGTACCGGTGGCCCGCTCGCACGGCGAAGAGAGGTATTTGCAGGTTTGGCTCCATGGGGTTGCAAAAAAAAAAAGAAGATTTGATCCTCATGAAGTCGAAGAACGCGTTAATTATCTGTCGTCAATTGCTACAATTTCAATTGATTACACAAATGGCGTAGTGATTAAGATACCAACATAATATGCCAGTTGTAACAGTTCAATTCCCGCGCAAGACAATATTTTGTGCGATCCACAAATTGTTGTTCTGAGTCTGGGTGTACGTAATTTGGTTCCATTAATTATATATCTCTAAAGTCCTTCGCAATATAATGGAGGCCATACACGCTAGGTTATGCATGATGGTTTTAACTGTGCATGCATAACCGAGTTTCATATTACACATACACGTTAGGGTATGCATGCACAGTTTTGCCATTAAATCTCAGTTGAGCTACGTTACGGTACGTGTAGGATGTCTACTTCACAGTTGAACTACGTAGTACGACAATTAAAAACAGAGAACTGTGTCAGGCAAGCTCGCCGGACCGCCACACACGCTCGGTTATGCTCGCGCGCAAACATAACCGAGCGGCAAAAATATCAATTTTGATATTTACTCGGTTGCATGTACATGCAAAGATAACTGTACAGTTTTATCACACACACGCTAGGGCATGCCTGTCGGTTATGCATGCACAGTTAAAACCATCATGCATACCTAACCTAGCGTGTATGGCCTCCATAAGGATTATTGCAGGATGTTATCTGATATTATAAAAGAAATATAGGTGTCAAAAAACGTCAATTTCCCTCTTTAGTATGAGACTTGAAGCAAAATTTACTGATAAGCCAATAAATAAGCGGATGTACAGCTACCTACTTGAGGCGCAGCAGTGCAGCACCACGAATATGATAGACCTGCAGGAGCCTATACGTGAGCCTTAAGAATGATTGCGTTTTAACTGTTAGAAAGATCAATCTTTACATACTTACATACATACATATCATCACGCCATATCCTTTGCAGGGTAGGCAGAGAGAACAGAGTGCCAGAGAACTCTATCCTTGCATACTTCACTCGCTTCCTCAACATTCATAATTCTCTTCATATTTATTATATTATATTCTCTCTTCTCCTTTAGATACTTAGCTTGTTATATATAAAGATAGATTATTTATTTACTTAGTTTAACTTGAATGTAATGTAAATGCTCTTGAAATAATAGTTCAATTTTGGAATAATTACTTTTTAGGCGGCAAAATTGGAAATTAAAATCTAAAGTCTGAAACGTATCTAGCTATGAATATCATGGCTTTTTATTAACAGGATGACCATAGACCACTAGACACATGCCGAACATTCTGTCCGGGGCGACGGAAGGGCGACGCGTGGTCCTATAACCCACCATATTCCCTGTCCATCGCCATTGGGCCGGCTACTTGTACCACTTCCTTGACATCCGTGAATGAATATCATCGCTACGGGAAATCGCTACTATTAAATTCCTGATTTCGTTTAATTGCAAATTTTGAAGTGAAACTTCTTTAGAATCGTTGTGATTTCAAACTCGATGAAACGAAAAAATAAGTCCATAGAGACACAAACACATAAATGTATAGGATTCAGCCGGCGAGAGAGTGAGATAGAACACATTAGACGTTCTCGGTCTCCTCTTTGTGCGACTCTTCGTAGCATCCCCACTATCTGACTCCCGCTAGAGAGATAGAGAGAGAGATGGAGAGAGAGAGAGAGAGATATGGAGAGAGAGAGATAGAGAGAGTTGGAGAGAGAGAGAGAGAGAGAAAGAGATATATATATATATATATATATATATATAGAGAGAGAGAGATAGATAGAGAGAGAGATGGAGAGAGAGAGATAGAGAGGGATGGAGAGAGAGAGAGAGAGAGAGAGAGAGAGAAAGAGATATATATATATATATATAGAGAGAGAGAGAGAGATATAGATAGAGAGAGAGATGGAGAGAGAGAGAGAGATAGAGAGGGATGGAGAGAGAGAGAGAGAGAGAAAGAGATAGATAGAGAGAGAGAGAGTACACGCTATTGGTTGATGTATGTAAAATAGATTTAAAAAATTGTTTGCCAAAGTTTCACTTCTGATATGTGTACTTTGTACGCACGCATATTTTTTTTTATTGTTTTGTTGCACTAGTCTTATACCAGCTATTCGTACTTCATCACCACACTGAAACCCTTTACGAATATTAATAAATAGTTTGGAAAATCCAAAAGTGCACGCCTCATAATTTTTATATTATTTATCATTTACTATTAGATAATGCCATAAATGAAAGAAAAATAATTGGAAATTTCTCGCCATTATCGACGTAGCGCAAACATAGTTTGTAAGCATTGTAAACGAACCCATGGCTGTATGGGATTTGTTCCCTTTGCCTGTCCGAATGGAGGAACAGAACCAAAAATAAAATGTAAATGAACCCAATTTTCATAAGGTAAGCAGTAGACATGTGTAAGTAATGCAAGTGATGTATCACACGTAATATTACCCGACCGTGTACTGACCCATTAAACATTACGCGACTAAACATCACATCACATTAAACATCACACATCACATTAAACATGACGCGAACACCCGTGTACTGTTCTGCATTTCTGCAATGTACGGTTTTTGGCAATTCAAAATTTATTTTGAGCTTTATTTTCAGAACGTTAAGGCTTATATTTCTTGACGCCGCCCGCCGTATATATAGAGCATCACACATGACATTTCATGTCATGTGTGATGTTTGAAGTGATGGTTAAATGTAATATTACTCGGCACAAAATGTAATGCCATATCACATCACTTCGCGAAGTACTGTTTCGCGCATGTATAGTAAGCAGTTTAGCAATTAATAAAAAAATAATTGCAATTAAACGACAAAGAATTACCAAGCCATTTTCGAAAGGAAACAGCGCGTTGTGATTATGAAGCTTTTAAAAAAAAGAAATACTTCGATAAATCAATTTTTACGGTTGTGAGAGTGCCAGATCCATACGAACAGACATCCGGACGGACATCCTCGAATATTTTTTTAATCAACTTTTTTCATACTTTATACAAAATAATTGCTTTTTAAAAATATCAAATATGTTTAAACGAATGTTTTTCTTTTGACATATGTATGATAATATTACCCTATAAGTGCAGTATGAAAAAAATACAGTCATTTTTAGTTTTGAAAAGTCCTTGATTTTCATATTATATCGAGAGTAGAGCATCATCTCAAAGCTTCGTTTATGAGGCGTGCAATTACCTGTGACTGCCAAAGATATATACTATGCTTTTGTTAAAGGACCTAACCACAGATTAATATATTGTACTACGTAACGAATGCTGTTTGTCCCTTATCGAGTCAACCCAAGGCTACCAACTTTACAAAATTGGGTACCAACCTTACAATAGATTATTAACGAAGCACGATTATTTATTTATAACACGTTCACAACAAGATTTGTTACCTCTTGGACATTGTTACAAAGTTTAATTGTGTCAATGAATAGCAAACGTTGGCGTAATTGCATACTTGAGAGGAATATTCAAGCACTCTTTAATCTATCATTATATTTAAGAGCCTAAACAATATACAAGATCTCTCCTTGGTCCATGATATGTGGCTGTCTTATCCTTTGACAGACAGGAGTAGACAAAAAATAAGCAAGAGTTAAGTTTCCTTACTTGTGTACGAAGTTTACACATCTTTATCCAAATTATTGTTAATAATAATATTTTAGTCTCTGCCTACCCCTCAGGGAAACAGGCGTGAGGCTATGTATGTATGTATGTAATAATATTTTGAGCATGTCATGAAGGGAAAATACCCAAACAATCGGCGTTACGATTTTTGTAACAAAATTGTTATGGGTTGTTGTATTACAATAATAATATTCTGTTAACTGTACCTAAATTTATGAGCGAGTGACGACAGATTTGTGTTTAGCTTATGAATGTATGAGTGTAGTTAAATTTCAACAATTTAATGTTTCTTTTATTATTTTTCTCCTTATTTTAAAACACATAATAATAATCTACAGAAGTCCACTGCATGTTTGCTTAAGAAGACGAGGTGAACTGTTTTGTAAACTGTTTATAAAGTGCAGTGAAAACTTAATGTGGTTTCCATTGTTTATGTTTGTTCAATTCATAAAGTATATAATTTTTCATCAATGCTTTATTATGATGTTATCACGTAAAATTATGGTCCGTAAACGGACTTTACAGACAACCATCTGTTTTATAATTTTTATGTTGGCAGTTGTTATGAGTTATTGGATGCGGGCGGTACAGGACCACACTTTGTGGCAAACTATGAGGAAGGCCTACGTCCAGCAGTGGATTGCAAAAAGCTGAATGATAATGATAAATGTTGGCTGTATTAAATTAATGTAATATATGGTGACATTCCTGCTTTAGCATGTATACTGCTGTAAATACGTCCCCTGTTGGGATTTACAGACTCTTTGAATTCGATTATACAGGTATTCTTAATTTGTCCACAGACAAGTTTTTATACATACATACCTACATAATATATCATCACGCCATATCCCTTGCAGGGTAGGCAGAGAGAACAGAGTGCCAGAGAACTCTATCCTTGCATACTTCACTCGCTTCCTCAACATTCGCCGGTTCGCGACTCTTAACTCCACCTTCGTTCAGTACGTGACCAATCTGGTCTAGGTAGGTTCGTCTCGGTCTTCCCCGGTACCTACATCCTACATCCATAATAATTATCATAATTTTTATCATAATTTATACAATGTTATGTACGGATCTAGAAATCAATATAAACCCGTTCTTACTGATTGTATAACTCTCGGCTAGACACGAGTGACAAGGTCAATATTAAAGCGCGTAACACTTCCGTGAAGTCTGGCGAACTTACAGCACATGCCTCGAAGCACTGTTGTACACTATATTAAAATATCAATACATATTTAATATTAACATACTAATTTAGGACTTATTATTTTACTAAAAATAACTTTATGTTTATCCTGTAATATTGTTGATAAAACATATATTTAAATTCTTGTTATGGCTTCAATGGAGTACGGTTGCAACAAATTTGCCAATGACCTGTGAACTTAAAGCTAAAAATATGTCAGAGAAAAGATGATCGGTATTTGTTAAAGTATTATTACAAGTATGTTTACTCTATGTCTATTTTTAAAAGCAGTAATAGTTTGTGATTTGTATACTAAAATATTATTGATTTTAATACATTTAGGTTAAAATATGTATTGTAAACAAGTAATAATGATTGACAGTTTGATCTTTTAGCGCCATTTTTCAAAAACGGATACGAAATAATCAATGTGGAATTTAGTGTTTTAAAAGGAACAATTTAAATTAAAAGGAATTCAATTGGCAGGAAGAATAAGAATATGGCGTAGTAGTTAAAATACCGACCTTCCGCGCCAGTTCTGTGAGTTCGATTCCTATGTAGGACATTACTTTGTGCGATCCACAAACTGTTCTGGGTCTAGGTGTCATTTGTCTGCTTTGATTATATATTTACGGTCCTGGCAATACAAAAGATTATTTCTTTGGTGCAAAGAGTTTTCCTTCTCTTGCATAGATGTTATCTGCGTATTGTATTCCTTAATCGTTTTTTACGTGAATAGGGTGGAGGGTGAAATTGCATTCTTACTTCGTCCCCACACAAAAAAGGGGTAGGTATATTCAAAACATATACAATATAGATAATAGAGACGTAACCAAGTGCTCTGCATGACATCACGGGTATTTGCGAGTTAATTACTAAATGCCTAGGGATGTATTGAGGTCAGCGACTGTTATAATATGACGTTACTGAACGTGACGTATTAAACAAGGACATATTAGGTCATGTTGGGGGATATGTTAGGTCATGTAGGGCCCTTGGGCACACAAGAATTAGTAGCCCAACAAAAATATTATTAACTTCTTTGTATAATAACAAAAAGATTTTGCTATTATTATCATTTCATCTGTGGTGGCGGTTACGAATACTACAAACCCTTACATCGCTCGTAGTTGTCGTAAAAGAGCTTCATATAGACCTGGGCCAACTCTATCTGACCCTGTTTGGTCAACAATGACATTCACAAGGAGTATTGACGTCAGGGAGGAGGACCGTCATAAAACTTTGTTTTAATTTATTTGTTTGGTTATAAAAATCCGACCAAGTGCGAGTCTGATGCGCGCACGAAGGGTTCCGTATCATTATCTATAAAAACGCTGAGTTTTTGAACTCTTACCAATATTGAGCAAAAATAATGACGTTTGTTGTATGGGAATCCCCTTAAATATTTATTTTATTCTGTATTTTAGTATTGGTTGTTGTATCGGCAACAGAAATACATCATATGTGAAAATTTCAACTACCTGACTATCTCGGTTCATGAGACAGGCAGAAGGACGGACAGCGGAGTCTTAGTAATAGGGTCCTATTTTACCCTTTGGGTACGGAACCCTAATATGTGGACTTTACAAACATATAATCAATGTACATAAATTACACCCTAGTATTGCCAGAACTTTGCAATATGTAGGTAAGATGATAGAAGAGTCTTAACCACAATTAATTGTTATAACAAGAATGATGACGACGTTACTATTACGTTCATGGTAAATTCAAATATTTTATTGCTAATAGTTTCCTAATAGTGGCAGGGCATACTGTTACCATGTGGTGACGGAGTAAGAATACAATTCACCACCCCCTAACCCCCCTTACCCCCACCATCTTACCCGTGGGTGATCGTAAGAGACGACTAAGGGATATAAAACGCATATAACATCTATGCGAGAGAAGGTAAACTCGAAACAAAATCCTATACCAAAACGTCTGACCAGCGTCAGCGTGGAAATAGTAGGTCGATTTCCCTCCCATTATGTAGGAGGCTCCAATCCAATAGTGGGACATATATGAGCTGAGATGATGATACTGTTACCAGTTTCTTTTTATCTTCAGCCGAAGGCCGTCCGGGGTAATATCATACTCTTGTTTAAAATCCACGTCTGACTAATGGCAACGTGCTGTTGTCCTTTGTTCGGTGAGCGAGAATCCGGATCCGGGGATAATGGCAAAAGATAATGGCTGAACTAGTCTCCATAAGCGGCATCCGGCCACGAATTCACTGAACATAATAGAGCAGCCACCATTCCTCTCAATTATATTGGAGGGAAGAAAGAGAGCGCGGCGTGTCTCTCTACTACTCTACGTGAAGTGTGACGTAGCTACAGAGATCTTTTAGTAGATATGAACAAATCCAAAAGCAATAAAAACAAATCACAACTGAACATTATTATATATGTAACTATATTTGTAGGAATATGTCGTGAATAAAATGCTATTTTCCTTAACTTTGTCGTTTTAGTTTATAATCGATGATATCATGATTTATTTTGTATTTATTTCCACTGCTAGACACTGGTTCGCACTCATCGTCGCGTTGTCATTATTATCCGACTGTTATCCTAATTACTTGTTGGTTGAGACAATATGTAACGACTCTTCTTCCATCGTACACATTGCCAAAGTTATTGGCAATAGTTTTATATCCGACCGCCTGTATGACGTCTAACCTCTTTGGGAATATAATTGTTGATCAGACGACATCAAATGTTGTTGACCCAGGTCGATATAAAAAGAATAAATAAAGCTGTAATAATATTATAGATCATATTTATTGAAATATTTGTTACATTGTCAAATTTGTCAAGATTAAATTATTTTATTGTGTCCTTTGACAGATTATTACGAAGCTTTATTTTTTTTAATTTATTGGAGGCTTTGGCAGAACTATCAACCTAATGCTAGGGCCGCACCTGCGTGTATCGTCCCGAAGTAATGTGTGGCGAAGCTTCGTACGTTTTGTACACTAGAAAGTTATCGCGATAAAACTGTGGTCACATTAGCGACTTTAGTATTTTACACGAAGTATCGTGCAATAATTAAAGATGGCTGATATCATTTTCGAGCGTTTAACTATGGATGACGAATTGCTTTACTATTACAGCTATATTATGCTAATAACTACATAATGATTTTTTTTGGATCCCTTCATGGGTTCCGCTTCATAATGGTGTAAAAATTGTAATACCATTTCGTCACTGCACTCCATATTTATTGATTAACTGGAGATCCTCAAACGCATCTAAACACATCGATAATTTCCGCCGAAATGAAAAACGCTAGTCTGACCACAGAGCGCGATATATTAGCGCGCTAAAACCCTTCGACTTATCGCCACCCAAGCGATAACGCAAGCGAAGCCTAAATATTCGCGACGATAGCCAATAATGACTGGTGACATCTGCGTATATCGTCTCATTGCACGAAGCTTCGTGACGATACACGCAGGTGCGGCCCTAGCTTAACAGAAACTTGAAAATAATTATTGTTACGAAGTCTATTTGATTACAGAGTAATAAAGCTGGTCAGACTGGTTGTTATTACAGTTCGCCAGAGACCGATGTTTCTTTTTTTTTATTTATTTCTATGATTCTCTACAATGTACGTACATATGTATATTATGAACGTTATAGAATTTAAAAACAGCAATTCATGAAGTTATTCAGTGCAATGCCGGGTTAGTCGGGTATATAATTTAAAATAATTGTAAATAAGGACCCTTTACACTAATCTTGAAAACATGTTAATTTTAAACGTCCTAATATATTCTCGTTAAAATATATTCATTATACTAAAATGACTATTTTAAATGATATATATTTTGTTTTTATAAGGCCAATTAAAATAATAACGCTAAAATGATTCAAATTGTCATGGCCTCCGATAAGACGTCATAGTTTGTTACTAGCCCGGATCGAGACTTATTCATCTGACTCTCGAATATATATATATATATTTGATTTGTCTACAGGAAATCGTGACGTCACAGGCTTTGTTTGACGTATTATGTGACGTGATTAAAAACCATTGACAATACTTTTAAGAAATAAATATATTATACTTCTTGAAAGGCTATGTTTATTGTAACCAAGATAATATGCACAGATGGCTTAGTGGTTATGATATGCAAATATCGGGCCAGTGTTACAGATTCGATTTCCATGCAGGACAATATTTTTATATTATATACAAATTATTGTTCTGAGTCTGGATGTAATTTGTGCCCGCTCATTGTATATCTGTAAAGTCCCCTATGATACAAGGGTATATAGTTCCACAATACACCCTTTTTTTATGCGGTGAGCTATGGACGTCGCACCCCGCCAAATCGGTCCGGAGTGACAGAAGAGGCGGCGCGCAACCCCATTGACCCACCCTGCAAGCATCTCTTCTTCGCCGTGCGAGCGGGCCACCGGTACCCGATCTTTGTCTTCGGTGGCCCGCTCGGCGGTATGCCCTCTCGGGCTTCTCTCCTGTCGTCGCCTCGACGGCGAAAGCTGTCGGGGCGTCGGCAGGAGAGAAGTGGGGCGACAGGAGAGTCCTCACGCGGTGCGGTACCCGCGAATGGCTCTGACCGCCATGGCTCGCTGTGGCCGCCACAGCACCGCCCTGAGCTGGGCGTTCAGAGCCCTCACCCACACGGGTGCGCCGTACATGGCCATTGAGCGGATCACCCCCGCATACAGCCGTCGGCCCTCGAAACTGGGTCCGCCCACGTTCGGCATGAGCCGAGAAAGGGCGACGCCGCGCCGATCAGCCGGGGAGCAATTTGACGGAAATGCTCCCGGAACCACCATCGCCCGTCGAGCACCAGACCCAAGTACCTCATATGGGCCTGGATACTGATGTGGATGGAGTTGACGACTAACGAGGCGCCGATGGGCAGCTTCACACGGGGCCCATGGAATAGTAGGGCCTCCGTCTTGTTTAGGGCCACCCTGAGCCCCAGCGCCTCAATTCGCCTGACCATCTCCTCGGTGCCGAGAGTGGCCAGGCTCGCCGCCTCTTCGAGTGTCCTGCCCCGGGCTGTGACGAGTGTGTCGTCAGCATAGCAAATAACGCTCAGCCCGGGGAGAAGATTCCCTCTCAACGCCCAGTCGTAACCGATGTCCCACAGAGTCGGCCCCAGAACCGACCCCTGCGGAACACCGCACGACATGGGCGTCCGCGCAATGTTCCCTGCGAGGCTCGCGTAGAGAACACTGCGCCCCTCCAAATAGTCTGCCACCAGCCGCCTGATGTACAGGAGCACTCCATGGAACCGGAGCACCTCCCTGATGCAGCTGAATGGCAGACTATTGAAGGCGTTGGCGATGTCCAACGACACCGCCAACAGCACTCCTTTGCCGGCGACAGCTTCCGCGGCCGTCTGCCTCAGTCCACAATACACCCTGCATTATGGAACAATAAAAAAAGAATCACACTTGGTCAAACATGGCCAACTCTACTTGATGCCAATAATTACATTCCTAAGAAGTCCTGACGCCAGGCAGGGGGCCGGTCATAAAACTATCGCAATTTTGCAGTATGTAGAAAAACGAGTACATATTGCGTCGACCCCAAGTAATTGGGATAACAGCAGGAGGACGACAATGATCTTCTAATAGAATTTTGCTATACCCATAGAAAAAGAAGAGGTACAATCATTTTCTAAATCATCATCATCATTCTCCTACTTTTATCTCAATTACTTGGGTTCGATACAATATGTACTCTTCTTTCATAGTACATATTGATGACTTCATGGACCCTCTCACACTTCACTTTTTACCTGAGTTTAACGAAATCCCAAAAGTATTGTTCAAGTTATACTTCTTTAGGCGCGTTATGAAAAAATTATGTGTGACATTTTAAGATAAAATAAGGTGAAATTGGCCCAGTATAGATCATCTCAGCCCAAATAATATGCCTCACTGTTGGGTTCGAGCCTCCTCCACAATGGGAGGGAAATCGACCTACTGTACCACGCTGGTCAGACGTGTTGTAGGTATGCGTCCGATATATCAAAACGAATCTGAAATCGGATTTCAGTCAGAAATCATATCGTATCGATATTCAACACTATACAAACTGATTTTAGAAAACGTATCTCGGCAGAAACTAAAGCAACACGACATATCAAAACAAAACGACGAAAACACAAAATTAATATAAATCCAATCATAGCGCTATGGTTTTCTATTGCTAGTTTTGCACGGTAAGTACCTTTTAATTTGATATATGTGAAGCGTACTTTAATTCCCTGTCACTACGGGAACGCAGTTTGAAGATTCGTTTTTCGAAAATTTGTTTACTTTTAGCAAAATTCTTATAAATATTACAGTTCACTTTTTCATAACCTCTAAAACCAATATCTAACATGGCGCGCTCATTCGTGACATGCAAATATGTATCGAATAGTCATTTCCGGAACGTTATGGTTTACGAGGGGCATTCCCGAAGTGACGTGGGCGTTCCTGAAATGACATTTTTTAGGCAAAATGATGCTCTAATCATTGTAAAAGCATAAAAATATATAAATTTTGATTTTAGATATCCAATTAATACGAGTAACATGGAAAACAATAAAAAATAAGACAAAAAGACGACAAAATAACGATTAAAAGAGGTAAGCCCTCTTACTAGCTATACTACTTACTTACTTACTAGCTATACTAGCTTATAAAAAACATCGTGAAATGGCTAATTCAAGGAAGCTCCAATTTTTAAATAAAATGACACCTGAATAAAAAGACATGGAAATACTGAAAGATGGGTGAGTAAGATTACCAAAGAAAGAAAGTTAGAAATAAAGTTAATTACCGTTAGTGATATGACTGAAAGAGAGAAGAAGAAACAGTGAGAGTTATGGAGGATGAATGCTCAAAAATATAGACCGAAGAAGAGAAAACTGTAACGTTGTGTTGAGGGAGAAAACAGATAAATAAAAAAAAATAATTTAAAAAATCAAAAAACCCGACTGCGTAAAAAGTCACCAAAACTACGTACATAATAAAAAAACTGAAAAGAAAAAAACAAGCACTTAGTTGTCCGGTGGTCTAGAATTCCATAATATATTATTGAATAAATACTATTGCAGAAACTGAAATATATTTTAATAATAGAACATGACAACTGAACAGTCGGGATCCTTTATTCGACAGCAAATCTAATTTTTCAATGGATCCCCACTGTTCAGTTGTCATGTTCTATTATTAAAATATATTTCATTTTCTGCAATAGTATTTATTCAATAATATATTATGCAATTCTAGACCACCGGACATCTAAGTGCTTGTTTTTTTCTTTTCAGTTTTTTTATTATGTACGTAGTTTTGGTGACTTTTTACGCAGTCGGGTTTTTTTGATTTTTTAAATTATTTTTTTTTTATTTTATACTTTTTAGTTATAAATACCTAGGTAGCTATAGTTATCTTATTTATTAATAAGTAGGTAAGTACCTAACTATATATAGTTTTTCGATTGAAGTTGAGTATTAAATCGTTAGAAATTGGAGATGGGCGACCACGTCAGCCATTAGATAGTTTAGGTAAGACTACCTATGGTATATTGGACAATATACCTACTAAATACTTCAGTATATGTCCATCCACATCCAGTTATATGAATTTTTCATCTTTTCATCGTAAATTTCTACTGTCTAAAAAACGTATATGTGAGAAAGGTTGTTACGAAACTTTAAATCGATATAGATCCTAAACGGCCAGTCAAATCGAAAAATGTTGAGAGAAAACTAAAAATGATTTTTAAATACCTATTTAACGATATCCCACTCGATATAGTTTGTTGACTTTAATTTTTTTTATTTTCACAATATGTCGTCCAGTAGTCGCCATATTGAATTTTCAATAACGTCATATCTTTAGTGACACTCGCCGGATTAAGAGGAATCGATTGACGTGTGAATCATAAAAATCGGCCCAGGCGTTTGGTATATATAGTGCTTCAAAGGAACATACAAACATACATACATACATAGACTGTTAAACACAATACCACTCCTTTGCAGTCGGGTAAAAAGAAAGAGGCAGGCTTACAGAATTAAAAAAACAGAAACATAAATAACAGAAAATTCTGTAGATCAAAAAAGTACTGAGCAGCAGAAGACGCGTAGAAAGAGCATCTCAAAAGAGTGCTAAAACACTGACTGGCAAAGTTGATGAATTAATATACTAAGAGAATGTTTTGTTACTGCGGCAGATTGTAAACATCTATCACTTGACGAGGTTTCCACAATACCACTAAAATACACCCTTGACAAATTACCGAAAAATTATAAATAGAGGAAGCTTTTCAAAAATGCGTCAGTGGCAACCGAATCAAAAAAACATACATACATACACATACATATCATCACGCCATATCCCTTGCAGGGTAGGCAGAGAGAATAGAAAATAATAATATCAAAAAAACATCGTTTAAATAATATAATATAGCCATATAATATGTCCGCAAAAATAAAAGTAATGAAACATTTTAATATCTAATCGGAAGCATTCAAAATTTTTAATCACTAATGAGATTCGTGAAGAAATTCATAAGTTTTTTGAGCAGGATGATATCAGCAGAATGTGCCTTGGTAAGAAAGATTGCCTTAACGGAAGCAAACAAAAGTAGCTGCATGTTCCTCATTCTCTAAGTATAAATAAAGTTATAATACTGTGAATGTATACTATTTTCATGTATAAAATATGTTTAAATACCGGGCGTTGCATTCATTCAGAGAACATCTCAATATCATTTAAGGAATTTCATGTCATTTTGGGAACACTTCGATCATTTCGGGAACATAACAGAAACGCAAATAAATCACTATTAAGTAATACTATAGTTAAATCTTGAATATACAACATGAAATGACCTTTAAGCTTTTATATTTATGTCATTAATATATAACGTAGTGTAAAAATGTATACAATAAATTCAAATTTTGGAGCGAAATTTACACCAATTAAAAATTATGGAGAAAAATTTGAAAAACAAGTGTTTTTATTATAAAAATATACAAAATAATAACATTTTCCGATTTAGAAAAGGGTTAATTACAATTTGTTGAAGGTGATTCTTATAAGCGTTGGTTGTATTATTATTAACAACAATATTTTAAAGTATTCCCGAAATGACTTTTGGCCCTGCCATTATTCTTATTAATGGGTAGAATTTCTAAAATATAAATTTTTGTGTGCGCTTCTTCACAGGAAAGGTTCTTGACAAATGACCCAATAGACTCCACATGTCAGTTTTCTTCAAAAGAAAACTTATTTTTTCAGATATTTGAAAACCTAAAATGCTCACCTCTCTGATTTTGACCCATATTCCTAGCAAAATAAGGGTTGGTAGTATCCACATCACAGGGAGTGAGATATCAATGTTAAAGGCATCATTGTTATTAACATGCGATTGCAAAAGTATACTATATGGTTTTTGTACTGAAGCCGGATATTTAGGGTTTCGTATCCAAAGGGGAAAAATGGGACCCTACTACTAAGACTCCGATGTCCGTCCGTCTGTCAGCCACCACTCCACCAGGCTGTATCTCATGAACCGTGATAGTTAGTTGAAATTTTCACAGATGAGGTATTTCTGTTCAAAAAACAGAACAAAATAAATATTTAAGGGGTTCCCATACAAAAACCGTGATTTTTTTTTGCCGTTTTTGTAGATAATGGTGCGGTAGGTACTCTTCGTGCGCGATTCTGACTCGCACTTGGTTGGTTTTTTTTATTTATTGAAACTATACATTTCTACTAAAAATATTACGATAATTTAGTTTCTATCTATACATTAAAGAGTATTTATATTTATTCAACTACAACAATCTTCATCCAACCGAATACACATAATAATATTTTGTTTTTATTATAATGTTTATTATGCAAATTATATTATCAAGTAACGGTTATTTAATTATGTATATTTATGTTAAGTGATCTAATTTGCACTAAGCAGAACTTTGACAATTCAAACCCTATTGTTTTTTTAATTTTAAATATTACCATAGATTAAGAATAAATTATTCTACACTAGCTTCTGCCCGCGGCTTCGCCCGCGTAAAAGGTTACTATCCTAAACTTTTTCATCCCCTTTTTTTATTTTACCCCTTAAGGGTAATATTTTTACGAAATTTTAATGTCTAATCAATAGCCTAAAAAGCAAAGCAAGCTTCTGGCTTTAAAAATGACAATAAGTTCTTACAACGTTTCATCCCCCTTTACAACCCTTTTTTTGCATTAAAAAGTAGCCTATGTCCTTTGTCAGGTTTTATATTAGTTGTGTACCAAATTTCATATAGATTGGTTCAGTAGTTTTGGCGTGAAAGAGCGACAGACAGACAGACAGAGTCACTTTCGCATTTATAGTATTAGTAAAGATTAATTAGACTGTGGGATAGTCTAGGGTAGATAATTTTTGAAAGGGAAAAAGATTATAGTAGAATGAAACCAATTGGAAACGGACGATAAATGATAAAAATGAAAGGAAAAATAAATTGTTTGTCCCAACATTGCTGTATGGAAGCGAGAGTTGGGTATGCAGAAAAGAGTATGAAAGTAAAATTAATGCGGTCGAAATGCGATCTCTGCGGAAAATCTGTGGAGTTAGGCTGACCGACCGCATTCGTAACGACGACGTAAGAGAGCGAGTAGGTATGAAAGACAGTATTGGTGTAAAGATGCGAAAAGGAATGCTCCGATGGTTCGGACATGTGGAAAGAATGCAGAAAGAACGTCTGGTTAAGAAGATATACAATGCGAAAGTAGAAGGATGTAGGTACCGAGGGAGACCGAGACTAACCTACCTAGACCAGATCGGTCATGTACGGAAGGTGAAGTCAAGAGTCTCCGAAATCGGCGAGCGTGTATGAAGAGAATTATGAATGTTGAGGAAGCGAGTGAAGTATGCAGAGATAGAGTTCTCTGGCACTCTGTTCTCTGTGCCTACCCTGCAAGGGATATGGCGTGATGATATGTATGTATGTATGTATGAAAAATAAATTACCGGCGATCTGAGTTCGGGAAGTAGGAGGTGGTGTTTAAGGGTAAAATTCGGTTTATCTGAATTGCCGGCAAAACTACAAGTCCTATGGAAAAAAGTTAAATGGCAAAATTGTAGGGAATAAAAAGATCTACAACTTTTTATTCACACTTTTTTCACATAACCTCAAAATTTATGTGAAAAATTCAAATAACCAAGTTTTTGGTTTTTTATTTTTATCTTTTACATATTTTTTTCCCCTAAATTTGGTGGCAACTTACCTCTTTATGTTCCAAATATACGGTATTTTTTTTAAATTTAAATATTTATTTTTCACCTAATTTTGTCTAAATATCAAAAAAGCACCCTAATTTTCAATCGAATAATCTCACGTCAAAAATACGACTTTCTAAAAAGGCCTTTCTCTCCTGCCTACCCTGCAAGGGATATGGCGTGATGATATGTATGTATGTATGTTGTCGGCTTTTTTTCGTTGAAATCTACGTTCCGATGTTGTAAAGTAAATATACACTGCCGTGGTAAATTTACTTAGAAAATGCAAACTTTCACGGTCCGGCCCTGCTCAATCTGTTAATCTAAATTAAGTTTCTGTAGAAAATTAAATCAATATTACGTCTATTATTTTAATGACTACATCTAAATAGTTTGGGTGAGAATAAAATTAATTCTGATTAATATTTAGCTCTAAGGATTTATATATCTGCACAGTCCAGTGGACTTGTAGCACATTAAATTTATTGGACAAAGATGAGTTTATCGTAACTATCAACCAGTCGATACTAAAATTTGTGTAAAATGCCAGCCACGATGGTGTGTTTAAATTTACTTTTATTGCTTTTGTGTTTATTTTAGTACATTGACCTCTTTCTTGATGAGTTTTCGTGCGAGAGAGTTTATAAATTGAAGCTAATCGATTGATAAAAACATTATTATCAACTTTCATTCCCTAAGTATATTTAAATTTTGATCGAGAAACTAATTTATGTCCGGTTTTCCGTAACCTTCTTAATTGCGACACTGACATAAAAATTTACATTTTTTTTTTGTTTTAGAGGTTGTTCCGTAAGATGTGACATTCATTTACTTAAATATTTAAAAATTTAGACTCAGAAATGCGACACATTATTTGTCGTTAAATAAAAAAAAAATAAACATAACAAAGATTTTTTTTTACTTAGGGAATGAAAGTTGATAATAATGTTTTTATCAATCGATTAGCTTCAATTTATAAACTCTCTCGCACGAAAACTCATCAAGAAAGAGGTCAATGTACTAAAATAAACACAAAAGCAATAAAAGTAAATTTAAACACACCATCGTGGCTGGCATTTTACACAAATTTTAGTATCGACTGGTTGATAGTTACGATAAACTCATCTTTGTCCAATAAATTTAATGTGCTACAAGTCCACTGGACTGTGCAGATATATAAATCCTTAGAGCTAAATATTAATCAGAATTAATTTTATTCTCACCCAAACTATTTAGATGTAGTCATTAAAATAATAGACGTAATATTGATTTAATTTTCTACAGAAACTTAATTTAGATTAACAGATTGAGCAGGGCCGGACCGTGAAAGTTTGCATTTTCTAAGTAAATTTACCACGGCAGTGTATATTTACTTTACAACATCGGAACGTAGATTTCAACGAAAAAAAGCCGACAACATACATACATACATATCATCACGCCATATCCCTTGCAGGGTAGGCAGGAGAGAAAGGCCTTTTTAGAAAGTCGTATTTTTGACGTGAGATTATTCGATTGAAAATTAGGGTGCTTTTTTGATATTTAGACAAAATTAGGTGAAAAATAAATATTTAAATTTAAAAAAAATACCGTATATTTGGAACATAAAGAGGTAAGTTGCCACCAAATTTAGGGGAAAAAAATATGTAAAAGATAAAAATAAAAAACCAAAAACTTGGTTATTTGAATTTTTCACATAAATTTTGAGGTTATGTGAAAAAAGTGTGAATAAAAAGTTGTAGATCTTTTTATTACCTACAATTTTGCCATTTAACTTTTTTCCATAGGACTTGTAGTTTTGCCGGCAATTCAGATAAACCGAATTTTACCCTTAAACACCACCTCCTACTTCCCGAACTCAGATCGCCGGTAATTTATTTTTCATACATACATACATACATATCATCACGCCATATCCCTTGCAGGGTAGGCACAGAGAACAGAGTGCCAGAGAACTCTATCTCTGCATACTTCACTCGCTTCCTCAACATTCATAATTCTCTTCATACACGCTCGCCGATTTCGGAGACTCTTGACTTCACCTTCCGTACATGACCGATCTGGTCTAGGTAGGTTAGTCTCGGTCTCCCTCGGTACCTACATCCTTCTACTTTCGCATTGTATATCTTCTTAACCAGACGTTCTTTCTGCATTCTTTCCACATGTCCGAACCATCGGAGCATTCCTTTTCGCATCTTTACACCAATACTGTCTTTCATACCTACTCGCTCTCTTACGTCGTCGTTACGAATGCGGTCGGTCAGCCTAACTCCACAGATTTTCCGCAGAGATCGCATTTCGACCGCATTAATTTTACTTTCATACTCTTTTCTGCATACCCAACTCTCGCTTCCATACAGCAATGTTGGGACAAACAATTTATTTTTCCTTTCATTTTTATCATTTATCGTCCGTTTCCAATTGGTTTCATTCTACTATAATCTTTTTCCCTTTCAAAAATTATCTACCCTAGACTATCCCACAGTCTAATTAATCTTTACTAATACTATAAATGCGAAAGTGACTCTGTCTGTCTGTCTGTCGCTCTTTCACGCCAAAACTACTGAACCAATCTATATGAAATTTGGTACACAACTAATATAAAACCTGACAAAGGACATAGGCTACTTTTTAATGCAAAAAAAGGGTTGTAAAGGGGGATGAAACGTTGTAAGAACTTATTGTCATTTTTAAAGCCAGAAGCTTGCTTTGCTTTTTAGGCTATTGATTAGACATTAAAATTTCGTAAAAATATTACCCTTAAGGGGTAAAATAAAAAAAGGGGATGAAAAAGTTTAGGATAGTAACCTTTTACGCGGGCGAAGCCGCGGGCAGAAGCTAGTGTAGAATAATTTATTCTTAATCTATGGTAATATTTAAAATTAAAAAAACAATAGGGTTTGAATTGTCAAAGTTCTGCTTAGTGCAAATTAGATCACTCAACATAAATATACATAATTAAATAACCGTTACTTGATAATATAATTTGCATAATAAACATTATAATAAAAACAAAATATTATTATGTGTATTCGGTTGGATCAATGTTGGGACAAGCACTGCGTTATGTATTGCTACACGTGCCTTCTGGCTGAGGTGGTGGCTGCCGAGAAGTTGCCCCAACGCTCCATTCACTCTATTTCCCGCATTCACTCTTCGCTCTATATCAGTGGTGTACCTTCCATCTCGGCTAAATCCACATCCAAGATATACAAATTCATCCACTTGCTCTAGTACATCATTACCTATTGTTACTCTTACATCTGTTCTGGTTTTATCTCTTTCAAAGACCATTATTTTGGTTTTGCTCACATTCACGCGTAGACCCCTTTTCTTACAATCTTCTGTCATTGTGTCGACTAGGGTCTGCAGGTCAATCGCTGACTGTGCCAGCAGGACTGCATCATCTGCATAAAGCAGAGCAGTGACCACTGAGTCGCCCATCTGGACTCCCACATTCATATCGTTCAACCTTTGGAGACATTTATCCAGATATATGATAAACAGCCTGGCTGACAGAACGCACCCCTGCTTAACGCCGATATTGACGTCAAACCAAGGCGACATTCCATCATCCAGCCGCACACAGGCTCTACAGCCCATGTAACTGGACTGCACAGCCTGTAGCAGTTTACCGTTAATACCATACTCCGGTAAAATGTCCCAAAGTTCCTTTCGTACAACCGTGTCAAATGCTCTCTCCAGATCCACAAAACTGCAGAAAACCCTCTGACCTAGAGCCAGATGCTTCTCCACAATGTTGCGCAGAGAGAACACTTGATCCATGCATCCCCTTCCACTCCTGAAACCTCCTTGTGTCTCACACAGTAAACCATCGGACACCATCCTCATTCTCCTTTCAATAATTTTTCCATACACTTTTGCTGCCAAACTGGTCAAGCTTATGGCTCTGTAATTTGCGCAGTCATAACGTGAACCCTTGTTTTTAAACAAAGGCACGATGACTGCGCTATTCCAGTCCCTGGGAACCATTCCCGAGCTCCAACATAAATTGAGGAGCAACAGGAACGCCTCCCAGACACAAGAGCCACCAAGCTTGATCATCTCGGCAGACACCATATCAATGCCCGCTGCCTTACCATTTTTCAAACTTCTTATCGCCCATTCAACTTCATCCATACTGATGTATATATATAACCATCACTTAACTTTTTGTCGTCCACTGCTGGACTTAAGGCTTTCTCATATATAAGGAAATAGTGCCGCACTTAGCTCTCCGATTTGGATCGCAGTGAGGTGATATACGTATTCCAGGCGTAAGCTGCTGCCCGCTTTTGTTTTTTTTTAGCAAAGGCTATATATATTTAGTCCAGTAAACTCCACCAAAACCTTCCTAGATGGTGGGACGCCGTGTAGTTACACTAGGGAGTTCCCTAGCCTACCGTGATGTTCCTCCTCATCGCCATTTGGGTGGATTACCTCTACCGAGTCTTTCTCTTTAGTGGTATGTGTCAATAGCTACGCCATAATAACTACTATTTAACGCGTTGACTATTGAAATTATGATGTATTTAATGGTCCTACGAATGACTATCAGTGACGTCTAGATTCAACTTGTGCTCATATTTTTTTTTTAATTGCTTATGGCGGCAAACGTATAAGCGGCACAATTATTGGTATGTGTTACTACCTCTCATGGACCTTTTCAATACTAGATGTACAGCCAAATCGCTGCCTATTAACCATAACCTCCTCAAGTTAGACTTCTGGCTGTCTCGCAATCACCGAATGAAGCGCAATGGCACTTTGCCATTCCTCAGACATCCATTTTCTGTGAGAGTGTGGTACTACCACGGACGGACCGGTCAGTGGCTGTAGATAGAAAACTGTCAACAGTGTAGCTCTACCATTTTTTTTTATATACAGGGTGGAAGTGGACCGCTCCCGAAAACAAAGACAGGTAACCCTACTAGTCCTACTTGTAATGATAGGCTAGAAAAAAAATCGATTGGGATGAATAATAATTTTTTTTTTCACCACGCGAGGTCGTTGAAGTCTTGAACATATGATCGTGAGTTTTGAATAGATTGCGTCTTTTCTCATCTGAGTAAAGTTACGTATATTTTTATGGAATTATTGTTACATGGCACTGTCCTAATACGATGGAATGTGAAAAAAACTTAAAATTCGTTGTGAAAAAAAAAGAAAGGATGTAGGTACCGGGGAGACCGAGACTAACCTATCTAGACCAGATCGGTCATGTACTGAATGAAGGTGGGAGTCAAGAGTCTCCGAAACCGGCGAGCGTGTAGGTATGAAGAGAATTATGAATGTTGAGGAAGCGAGTGAAGTATGCAAGGATAGAGTTCTCTGGCACTCTGTTCTCTCTGCCTACCCTGCAAAGGACATGGCGTGATGATATGTATGTATGTAAAAAAAAAAAAATTTCATCCAAATCGATTTTTTTTCTAGCCTATCATTATAAGTAGGACTAGTAGGGTCACCTGTCTTTGTTTTCGGAAGCGGTCCACTTCCATCCTGTATTATATTAAAATATAAAATTGGTATCATTAAATACATACATACATACATATCATCACGCCATATCCCTTGCAGGGTAGGCAGAGAGAACAGAGTGCCAGAGAACTCTATCTCTGCATACTTCACTCGCTTCCTCAACATTCATAATTCTCTTCATACACGCTCGCCGGTTTCGGAGACTCTTGACTCCACCTTCCTTCAGTACATGACCGATCTGGTCTAGGTAGGTTAGTCTCGGTCTCCCTCGGTACCTACATCCTTCCACTTTCGCATTGTATATCTTCTTAACCAGGCGTTCGTTCGGCATTCAGTTCAAAGAAGCATAGAAAAACAAATGGTGATGCATGGTGGGATGCGGAAGTGGCAGCTTCCGTAGAGCAAAAGAAGAAAGCGTGGCTGGACTATGTCTCTTCTTTGAATCTGAATGACAGTATGACTGAACAGAAGAAAGAAATATATCGGCAATGTAAGAATGACACCAAGGCCTTAGTGAAAGAGAAACGTGATAGAGCAAGTATGAGTGCAGAAGATAGGCTGACTAAAAACTTCGAGGGTAACACCAAACTCTTTTGGAGGGAGGTGAAGAAGTCTCGGGGTGGTTGGTCAGCCTTCAGAATGAATAAAATAAGGTCTAAAGGTGGAGACATTCTTACACAAACACAAGACGTGTTAAGCCGATGGAGTGAATATTTTGGCGATATGTATGCGGATGCTACGGTTGGCGCCGGTGTTGGATGTGGTTTAGTAGATCAACATTCGACAACGGCGTCCTCCGATGGCATCAGTATGGATGAAGTTGAATGGGCGATAAGAAGTTTGAAAAATGGTAAGGCAGCGGGCATTGATATGGTGTCTGCCGAGATGATCAAGCTCGGTGGCTCTTGTGTCTGGGAGGCGTTCCTGTTGCTCCTCAATTTATGTTGGAGCTCGGGAATGGTTCCCAGGGACTGGAATAGCGCAGTCATCGTGCCTTTGTTTAAAAACAAGGGTTCACGTTATGACTGCGCAAATTACAGAGCCATAAGCTTGACCAGTTTGGCAGCAAAAGTGTATGGAAAAATTATTGAAAGGAGAATGAGGATGGTGTCCGATGGTTTACTGTGTGAGACACAAGGAGGTTTCAGGAGTGGAAGGGGATGCATGGATCAAGTGTTCTCTCTGCGCAACATTGTGGAGAAGCATCTGGCTCTAGGTCAGAGGGTTTTCTGCAGTTTTGTGGATCTGGAGAGAGCATTTGACACGGTTGTACGAAAGGAACTTTGGGACATTTTACCGGAGTATGGTATTAACGGTAAACTGCTACAGGCTGTGCAGTCCAGTTACATGGGCTGTAGAGCCTGTGTGCGGCTGGATGATGGAATGTCGCCTTGGTTTGACGTCAATATCGGCGTTAAGCAGGGGTGCGTTCTGTCAGCCAGGCTGTTTATCATATATCTGGATAAATGTCTCCAAAGGTTGAACGATATGAATGTGGGAGTCCAGATGGGCGACTCAGTGGTCACTGCTCTGCTTTATGCAGATGATGCAGTCCTGCTGGCACAGTCAGCGATTGACCTGCAGACCCTAGTCGACACAATGACAGAAGATTGTAAGAAAAGGGGTCTACGCGTGAATGTGAGCAAAACCAAAATAATGGTCTTTGAAAGAGATAAAACCAGAACAGATGTAAGAGTAACAATAGGTAATGATGTACTAGAGCAAGTGGATGAATTTGTATATCTTGGATGTGGATTTAGCCGAGATGGAAGGTACACCACTGATATAGAGCGAAGAGTGAATGCGGGAAATAGAGTGAATGGAGCGTTGGGGCAACTTCTCGGCAGCCACCACCTCAGCCAGAAGGCACGTGTAGCAATACATAACGCAGT
The DNA here is from genome assembly GCA_905163515.2 of Lymantria monacha. Classification (NCBI taxonomy): domain Eukaryota; kingdom Metazoa; phylum Arthropoda; class Insecta; order Lepidoptera; family Erebidae; genus Lymantria; species Lymantria monacha. The sequence goes on from LR991100.1 coordinate 27,939,686, forward strand.
GCTTGTCCCAACATTACTGTATGGAAGCGAGAGTTGGGTATGCAGAAAAGAGTATGATAGTAAAATTAATGCGGTCGAAATGCGATCTCTGCGGAAAATCTGTGGAGTTAGGCTGACCGACCGCATTCGTAACGACGACGTAAGAGAGCGAGTAGGTATGAAAGAGAGTATTGGTGTAAAGATGCGAAAGGGAATGCTCCGATGGTTCGGACATGTGGTATCATTAAAACTAATTTATAAGAATACAATTTACATCATAGTGAGGTAAATTGTATGTAGAATTCATCATCATCATCTCAGCTCATATATCTCCCACTGTTAGGCTCGAGCCTCCTCCATAATGGGAGCGAAATTGACCTACTACACCACGCTGGTCAGACGTATTGGTATAGGGTTTTGTTTCGAGTTTGCCTTCTCTCGCATAGATGTTATATGCGTTTTATATACCTTAGTCGTCTCTTACGATCACCCACGGGTAAGATAGGGGGTGATAAATTGTATTCTTACTCCGTCACCACACGAAAAGGCTATATATAGTCCAGTAATACTCCACGAGAACCTCTCTAGGTGGTGAGACACGGTGTAACTTACAAACCTACCGTAATATCTTTCCTCATCGCCATTTTAGGTTTTAAATAAAAATAAAATGAAATGCTTGTATATGCAAAAAGATAAATGCGACGCAGTAGAATAGAAATTGTAAAATTATTTAGTTATAAGATAAAAGCAAAAGTGTCCTTGAAACGAATTTAACGTATTTTATATTGTAAATAGAATATGTAATATACATTTATTAGTGAGAATAACGTTATCGGCAGCTGCTTACGACTTTCCGCCATTTTTATAATACCAACTTTCAATAAGTTATGGTACGTATAACATTCTTTTTATTTCATTTATATTATGTTGGTATTTTGCAATATCGCCATTTTGTCAGTCGCTTTCCGTGAAACTTTTCTTTGCGAACTTGTTTTTTTATTATTTATTACATACATACATATCATCACGGCATATCCCTTGCAGGGTAGGCAGAGAGAACAGAGTGCCAGAGAACTCTATCTCTGCATACTTCACTCGCTTCCTCAACATTCATAATTCTCTTCATACACGCTCGCCGGTTTCGGAGACTCTTGACTCCACCTTCCTTCAGTACCTAACCGATCTGGTCTAGGTAGGTTAGTCTCGGTCTCCCTCGGTACCTACATCCTTCCACTTTCGCATTGTATATCTTCTTAACCAGACGTTCGTTCGGCATTCTTTCCACATGTCCGAACCATCGGAGCATTCCCTTTCGCATCTTTACACCAATACTCTCTTTCATACCTACTCGCTCTCTTACGTCGTCGTTACGAATGCGGTCGGTCAGCCTAACTCCACAGATTTTCCGAAGAGATCGCATTTCGACCGCATTAATTTTACTTTCATACTCTTTTCTGCATACCCAACTCTCGCTTCCATACAGTAATGTTGGGACAAGCACTGCGTTATGTATTGCTACACGTGCCTTCTGGCTGAGGTGGTGGCTGCCGAGAAGTTGCCCCAACGCTCCGTTCACTCTATTTCCCGCATGCACTCTTCGCTCTATATCAGTGGTGTACCGTCCATCTCGGCTAAATCCACATCCAAGATATACAAATTCATCCACTTGCTCTAGTACATCATTACCTATTGTTACTCTTACATCTGTTCTGGCTTCATCTCTTTCAAAGACCATTATTTTGGTTTTGCTCACATTCACGCGTAGACCCCTTTTCTTACAATCTTCTGTCATTGTGTCGACTAGGGTCTGCAGGTCAGTCGCTGACTGTGCCAGCAGGACTGCATCATCTGCATAAAGCAGAGCAGAGACCACTGAATCACCCATCTGGATTCCCACATTCATATCGTTCAACCTTTGGAGACATTTATCCAGATATATGATAAACAGCCTGGCTGATAGAACGCAGCCCTGCCTAACGCCGATATTGACGTCAAACCAAGGCGACATTCCATCATCCAGCCGCACACAAGCTCTACAGCCCATGTAACTGGATTGCACAGCCTGTAGCAGTTTACCGTTAATACCATACTCCGGTAAAATGTCCCAAAGTTCCTTTCGTACAACCGTGTCAAATGCTCTCTCCAGATCCACAAAACTGCAGAAAACCCTCTGACCTAGGGCCAGATGCTTCTCCACAATGTTGCGCAGAGAGAACACTTGATCCATGCATCCCCTTCCACTCCTGAAACCTCCTTGTGTCTCACACAGTAAACCATCGGACACCATCCTCATTATTATTTACATCATTATTTATTACAATGCCGTATATATATCTGTTATATTTGTATAACTTTTGAATGGTTGATGTTTTTGCTTACTTGTATTGCTGTTAAGAAATATTTTTCTTTTCGTTACTTTCATTTTCATCATTATCTCGGCTCATATACTGTTGGGCTCGAACCTCCTCCATAATAAGAGGGAAATTGACCTAATATACAATGCTGGTCAGTGTTGGAAAACCCTATAGGTTTCCATTTCGAGTTTTTCATCTATTGCATAGATGTTATATGCGTTTTATATCCCTTAGTCATCTCTTACAATCACCCACGGGTAAGATAAGGGATGGTGAATTTTATAATTATTCCGTCACCACAACGAGGATTTATTACATTATTTGAATTAAAAAACATTGAAATTATACTGACTCTCCAGCTGGAAATTATTTAATATGTAATTTATTTTTCTAATTTTGTGTTGGGTAAATATCTATAAATGTGGTTATAATAAATCTTATGTTCATCATCATCATCACAGCCCATATATGTCCCACTGTTGGCCTCGAGCCTCCTCCGTAATGGTAGGGAAATTTACCTACTATACCACGCTGGTTAGACATGTTGGTATAGTATAGGGTTTTGTTTCGAGTTTTTCATTTCTTGCATAGATGTTATATGCATTTTATATCTCCTAGTCATCTCTTACGGTCACCCACGGGTAAGATAGGGGATGGTGAATTTTATTCTTACTCCATCACCACACGGATGAATCTTATCTTAAGGTTCCTTTATTAAAATAAATTGCCGTTTTATTTTTTTGTAGATTAGAGAAGTGGCAATTGGACTCATATAGCTTCCGCAATACCAAGGATTGAGTCAGGTCGCTGCTTAAAGTTTGACCAACATATTATGATATCTGATGTTTACGCGAGTAGCTATTACATACTTAAAATAAAATTATTTTTTACGGATTCTATCGCGTTTGTATTTGATTCTTAATTTCCATACGTTGTGAACACTTTGCAGTATTCGTGGTCACGGGAGGACTACTGTGACCTTGAAGCCTGTTTTTCAAACCATATTTTAATACAAATTCATTGCAATTACAATAAGAAAATGAATAAAATTATATCGTATTAGGTACGTTATTATTAAATTTGTCTTTTATTATGACAAACTATTAATTTAAAACTAACAAACCTAATAAGTTACCACAGGTTTTCTAATCCTGTAATAACTTAATACATTTGTGCGCGGCCTCTCTCAAAATATCGGCCATTTAAAAATCTAAAACAAACGCGTAAAAGTCCGTAAAAATAGTTTAATCTCAAATGAGAAATAATCTTTGTATTGCGGTGGGTGCGGTGGTGCTTTCCGTGTGGTGACGGAGTAAGAATACTATTCACCACCCCATATCATAGCCGTGGGTGATCGTACGAGACGAATAAGGGATATAAAACGCAAATAACATCTATGCGAGAGAAGCAAAACTCGAAACGGAACCCTATACCAACACGTCTGATCAGCGTGGTATAGTAGGTTAATTTCCCTCCCATTACAGAGGAGGCCCGAGCCCAACATTGGGACATTTATGGGCTGTGATGATAATTGCGGTGGGACTTCACAAACATATAATTTACGGATACGGCTGACAGCTAGACTCAGAACAACAATTAGTGAATCGCATAAAGTATTGACTTAGTTGGAATCGAACTCATAACACTGGCACAGCAGGAAGTTATCTTAACAACTATACCATCTATCCAGGTTCCAGTAGAAAATTCTAAACCTATACATATTTTCATTGATAAAAACATAAGTATATATTTCTTTTATTTTAATTCGTCGTTCTCCTACTCTTATCCCAATTACTTGGGGTCGATACAATATGTACCTACTTTGCTTTCATAGTACATATTGTAAAAGTTATTGGCAATAAATAGTTTTATGACCGGCCACCTTTTTTTTTTTTTTTTTATTGGTGGGCTATGGGTGCGTCTCGCCCCGCCAAATCGGTCCGGGGTGACGGAGAAGGCGGCGCGTGATCCCATAGACCCACCGTAAAATCCTCTCTCTTCGCCGTGCGAGCGGACCACCGGTACCCGATCTTTGTCTTCGGTGGTCTTATGACCGGCCACCTGCCAGACGTCAACCCTCCTTGGGAATTTCTTTTATTTTAATTCACAGACATTAAATTAGTCAAATATAAATATTGAAATTAATAAATAAAATAACACGACATGTTTCATGATAAGATATGGACTAACCGCACGAGTCACGTTAAATTGTTGCAAGGCAGTTTCCACGTAACCTTGATAGCACGATGCGACCACAGAAATAGATGCGACCGAGGAAATTATGGACATCAATTATGAAATAACAAACAAAAATAATTAAGTCACCTAATTAAGACGTATCCAATGAGTCCTAACTTGATGGTTTTAATAATAGGCAATACAACATTTCGTCTCCTATCTTCGAGTTCCATAATTAGTGGAGCTCAGTGATGTCATCTTGTTTGGGTACCAACGATGATTAAAATTTATTCAAAACGGTACAAGACCGCTACATATCAGTGCCTAATACAAATAATGGAAAAGTATTATTACGGAATGCATAGCGATTTAATTTGATTTTGAGGTCATTGAGCGGATCTTCAGTGACCGTAGATGCTGTAATCGAAACATCAGAGAAACAAAATTATATTAAAACACGATACATTTTATAAAAACAATTTTATTTCATTTTGTTCATATTAATTACGTATTGAACCATTTCGAGGTACAAATAAGATCAAATGTATAAAAGAACGACAGAAAAACATTTAGTTTGTTATCAGTAAATATTAAAAAAAAAAACTAAAGAAAATTATTTCTGACGTAAAATAATCTAATTTTAACGAGGCAGAATAAAAAACTCTACAGAACTTATGTACTAGTTTAGTAAGTTTGAACATCGAATTATAAAAGAAAAATAAAAGAGGCATGAAATATTACGTATTATTCTTTTCTCTATGGCATAGATATTTAATAATATACAATCTTGCTTTAAGTTCATGGTTACCTGCTACCAAAGACAAAGACCGGGTTACTGTGGCCTACTCGCACGGCGAACGAGAGGTACATGTAGGGCGTGTCTATAGGGTCTCGCGCCGCTTCTTCTGTCGCCCTGGACGGATTTAGCGACGTGTGGCCAAACCATAGCCTGCCGCAAAAAACCAAATATTGGTTTTAAGTTCATGGTTGTCCAGAAATTTTCTTTTTTTTTTCTTTTTTTTATTGCTTATTTGCTTATGGTGGCAAACTAGCAGACAGCACACCTGATGGTAATATCACTGCCGCCCATGGACCTTTACAATACCAAGGGTTATAGCTAGGCCGCTGCCTACCAATACAAACCCCAAACTGACCCCATTTGGGCTTATGGCTCTCTCGCACGAAGCGCAATAGCACATTGCCATTACTCAGACGTTGATCTTTTGCGAGAGTGTGGTACTGCCCCGGACGGACCGGCCCGTGGCTGTATACAGAGAATTGTCAACAGCGTGGTCCTACCACTATTACACGTAATACACCGTGTAATTAAATAGTTCTTTCATGGTGTAATTTGCTTGCTGGATTTTAATTTATTCCGAATATTTGTTAGTATAATTAAATATTAGCACATACATTTTATTCTATTTCCTGTAAAATTTCCACAGTGTAGCCTAAAATAATTACCAATAAATAATATAGAGCATTATTTATATGTAGTTATATCAGTATAATGGCAGGCATGTATGCTATGGTCAATTAACTTGGCTGAGGTACTAAAACGAGTGACCGATGATCATTATGATTTTGTTGTGGATTATATATGGCTTTTTAAAAACTAAAATATTTTTTTTTTACATTTAAAATATGGAAATGTAACAATAGATAAGGTTAACCTTCAGTATACTTACTAAACTATTTATAATTTAAGCTGAATACGCTATTGTGCTCGGTAAATGTTGGGTTGCCAACCGTAGTTTCTTATTTACACTGAGACTATTTAATTAGTTTTTAAATTAAGAATAATTATGTTTGCTTTACTGTGTGATATGAAGCACACCATCATCTCATCATCTCAGCTCATATATGTACCGCTGTTGAGCTCGAGCCTCCTCCATAATGGGAGGGTAATTGACCTACTATACCACGCTGGTCAGACGTGTTGGTATAGGGTTTTGTTTCGAGGTTTCCTTCTCTCGTATAGATGTTATATGCGTTTTATATCCCTTAGACGTCTCGTACGATCACCCACGGGTAAGATAAGAGGTGGTGAATTGTATTCTGACTCCGTCACCACACGGAAAAAAGTATGAAGCACATACTAGGAAGAAATTTTATTTAAGAAAAGTAGTGTTGGATAATTGATAATTAAATAATTGATAAATTATTTTGAGAATAGGATGATATAAACGGCAGCTGGCAGGTATCCTATGTTCTGTTGAATCTATAGAGCCTTAGAGTGTTATTAAACTAAGGCCGTCGTGTAATTGGTAGCGAATCAGAACATACGATATTTGTTTTCATATTATTTAGAATTAAATTTATAATAAATATGGTAAAGAAATATGCATCTAACTCCTGACCATATTACGCTCATCCCGATTACTTGTTGTGTACGTAATAATATGGGAAATTGTAGAAATAGGAGAGCAACCGTTTCTCATAAAATCCCTTAAAACGCCATTCTTTTGTTCACTTCCATTCTATAAATAATATAAATATCATATTTCCCATAATCTATGCATTTTATTTTGGTTTTTCCTTAGTCTTTGACATTCATACTCGAAATTTTCCTTTTGACAGTTTTCTGTCTACAGCCCGCTGGTCCGTGTGGGGTCCGTGTGCCACACTCTCGCACAAAATCGGTGTCTGAGTAGTGGTAATGTTGCATGATGATGTTGATTGATGCACTTCCCTTGGTGAGCAAGAGAGTCGGCAGCTTAACTTTTGACACCGAAGACAAAGATCGGGTACCGGTGGACCGCTCGCACGGCAAAGAGAGGTGTTTGCAGGGTAGGTCTATGGGGTTGCGCGCCGCCTCTGCCGTTGCCCCAGACCGTTATGGCGGGGCGCGACCACGTCCATAGACCAACGCAAAAAAAAATGCTTCACTTTATGGGTAGGTTTAGGTTAGTAGGCAATGGTTTAGCTGTACCTCTGGTACTGCAGAGGTCCATGATCAGCAGTAACATTTACCATCAGGTGTGCAGCTTGCTCGTTTGCCACCATAAGCAATAAAAAAAACTAGCATCTATAAAGAGCGTAATACACAATTTAAAATTGAATCATAATATTGTTTTATAACTGCGGAACTATTTTATTACTCTGTAATATTGATTCAGCTTTCATCTCAATGAATTTTACGTAATTGTTAAACAAAAGGTTTCAAGTGTAACTCTGTAACAATAAACTTGTCATTTCACGGAGCGACGCGACGTTATCGACTAACTAGGTAGGTACTTACTTTCCTTTGCTTATTTAGCGTTTGCAAATTAGAAAGTCGTAACTTCCAACTTTGTTGTACGTGGGTGACATAATGTTAATTAATTTTAACGTCTGCATCAAAATGAATTACCTATTGTATTCATAGCCATAGGTCTTACCGGGGACTTTTGAACGCACAAGAATTGATGGGGTCCAATGGAATATAGAAGAAGTTAAACAATATCTTACAATTATTATGGTTGATAGATAATAAATAAATATGTGGCAGGTTTGAATTGGTTACCGAATGAGGGCGACAAACTGGCCACACGTTGGGCTCGAGCCTCTTCCGCAATGGAAGGCACGCTGGTCAGACGTATTAGTATAGGCTTTTGTTTCGAGTTTTCCATCTCTTGCATAGATGTTATATGCTTTTTATAACCCTTAGTCGTTGCGTACGATCTACCACGGGTAAGATAGGGAGTGGTGAATTGTATTCTTACTCTGTCACCAGGTCACCACACGGAAAAAAAATCTTTTTATTCAGCTGAAGTGAAAATAGAATTATCAGCAAAAACATAAATGATTTGATTGATTGACTGATTTGGTGATACATGGCAGAAAGCTTGGTGAGCGAGAGAGCCAGAAGCCCAACTGGGTGGGTTTGGGGTTTGTATTGGTAGACAGCGGCTTAGCTATCTATGCCTTTGGTGTTGCAAAGGTCCATGGACGGTAGTAACATTTACCATCAGGCTGTGCTGCTTGCTCGTTTGCCACCATAAGCAATAAAAAAAAGCTATCATTATTCTAAAATACAGGAGAAGAAGACAGACTCACAACAATCTCACCGTTAATCAAAATTGAAGCCCAATCGGCCTTATAGTGATTAAATTCTTGCTTCTACTTTAAAATATTTAGATAATATCTTACAGTTTGTTTATTATCTTGCACTAACTGATATTTGTTAATATTTTATAACTTTACACGACAACCGTAGGATAGGAAGGTGATAGTGATGTGATCTTAAGTCTTAACTCAGGTTATCCTCCACATGGATGTAGATTTATTTAACCGTTGCAATATTTTTTTTATTGCTTATGGTGGCAAACGAGCAAGTAGCACACCTGACGGAAATTGTTGCTGCCGCTCAAGGACCCTTGCAATCCCAGAGGTACAGCTATACCACTGCCTGCCAACCTAACCCACCTCAAACGTCGATTTTCTGCAAGAGTGTGGTACTACCACCGAGGGACCGGCTTGTGTAGTCTGTGGTCCTAACACTAAAAGAAGAAGAGAAGTAGATATAACTTTTTTTACTGTTATCATTCTTGAATTCGACTGCACGGAACGTAGTCGTTAATATAACGACTAGGTGACGTAGATTCGATTCATTTGACAAATTGTTGTTCTGGGTGTTCGTTAATTATACATATGTTTATAAAGTCCATCGCAATACAAGGATTATTTCCTTAATACAGGTGTATTTCTAAAAACAAATTGTATCGGAGGACCTGCTGGTATGTAGTTAATGTCATATTAAAGTGCTTTACAACGTTTTATTTTTCACCAAAATTTTCAGAAAATAATTTGACTTACTGATGGACTAGAGACGCGAAGGAAATTATAACTCGACACTGGCAACAATGACTTATATAAATAACTGATTACTAATGCAAAAGGAAAAACAAAGGGAATTCTTTCTTCTTAGATTTATCATAGACATATCATTTTATCATATCAGTGTCATTTTATCATACCACTGCTTAATTCGAGCCTCCTCTATAGTATGAGGGATTGACATACTATATCACGCTGAGCAGACTGATTGAAAGCTTTATTTGGAGTTTTCCTTGTCTTATATAGATCGTATATGGATATTATATCCCTTAACAGTTTTTTACGACCTCTATATGCAAGAAAGGGGGTAAATGTATTCTTAGGTCGTCAATACACGGAGAATAATTAATATACTTTTTTAAAACTTACCAGAGAAGACATAACGAGTTCTGGTGTTTACTCAAGTATTATCACATCATTTTTTTTCATCATCATTCTCTTACTCTTATCCCAATTACTCGGGGTCGATACGATATGTACTCTTCTTTCACAGTAGGTACATATTGTGAAAGTTATTAGCAATAGTTTTATGACCGGCCGCCTGCCAGACGTCAACCCTCCTTGTGAATGTAATTGTTGACCAAACGGCATCAGATGGTGTTGGCCCAGGTCGTTTATGAGGCTCTTAGTCGTCTTTTACGATATCCACGAGCAAAGTAAGGGTTGGTAGTATTCGTAGCCGCTACCACACAGCCCAGTTTTCCTTTCCTTATATTATATGTTATTTACACACCGAATGAAATAATAATAAATAGATTTCCCTACTATCTAGAACAGCGAAATATAGTCGTATATAAAATTGCAGATATCATCACCTCAACACATAGACGTCCTGCTCTGCTGGGCTCGCGCCTACTCAGCAATGGGGGGGAAATTGAGTTACTACACCACACTGGTTAGACGGGTTGGTATAGGATTTAATTTCGAGGTCTCCTTCTCTTGCGTAGATGTTTATTTTTTATTGCTTATTGGTTGCAAAATTGCAAACAGCACACCTGATGGCAAGTGTCATTGCCACCCATGGACCTTTGCTATAACCTAGGCTATAGTTAGGCCACTGCGTTCCATTATAATCCCCAAACCCACCCAGTTGGGCTTCCGGCTCTATCGCTCACCGAACGAAGCGCAATAGCACATCGCATCGCCATTACTCAGACGTCGATCTTCTGCAAGAGTGTGGTACTACCACTAATTAAAATTATTAAATCCTATAATAGACTTTTACGACACCCTCGGACAAAAGAGACGGTTAATTGTATTCTTACTCAGTCACCACATGGAAAATTGCAGATATAATGTAAGTGAATACCACGGATTTTCGGCGTCCTCAAACCAGTGGGAGTCGCAGGTACAGGCACCAGATGATCTTATTCTAAATATGATATTGACGATATCATCACATCACAGCCCATAAATGTCCCACCGTTGGGCTAGGGCCTCTTCCGTAATGTGAGGGAAATTAACCTACTATACCGCGCTGGTCAAACGTGTTGGTATAGGGTTTTGTTTCGAGTTTTCCTTCTCTCGCATAGATGTTATATGCGTTTTATATCCCTTAGTCGTCTCGTACGATCACCCACGCGTAAGCTATGGGGTGGTGAATAGTATTCTTACTCCGTCACCACACGGAATTTTACCATTGTCAAATAGTTAATAGAATAATTATATTAATATATAAATACTTATGTCTACTCTTCAATAACTTGCAGAAGTAAATAATCAATTTTCAAGCAAGACTTTTTCAGACAACATTTTTACTTTACTACATATAAAATTTTTGGTCCGCATCGTTCAATACCCGTTATATAACGGAACATGATACAGAAACACATTTAATAACATCTGTTTCAACTCTTCCCAATGAAATAAAGCGAAAGTAAATAGGATGTACCTACACTTGAATTATATCTTTTTATAGCCGACGTAAAAGTTACCCCAAATTGGACCTTCGAACGAAAGTTGCCGGTCAGATTAGATTTTAGCGCTTATGTCTAGGCCTACTTGAAAGTTATTACACCAATATTCTGTTGGTCGCCGAAAATATCATATATTTCAGTCATAATACTTCGTAATAAATCTATTTACTCCAGTTTATTTAAGGTTACCAAATAATATATAACTTTTCTACTATAATACCTCTTACATTAATATATCACAATATGAAATAGAATAGTAATTACCAATAGAAATTGAAATAACTTTTATACAAGATTCTCTGACTAATACCTTCCTATAACAATAGCTTTTATAGCAATAATAAATAATAGTATTTTCTACTTGTGCGTCTTACTTAGATGCGGATTAGACATTAAGCATATTTTCTTTTTAATTTTAAGGCGGGAATACCAGTGATGTCATCATGCTAAAATCTTCCATCTTTATGTTGATGTTGCCAGACAATGGACGATGTTTTAAATAAATGAAGATTGTTTTTCTTGCGAGCACTTAAATTGAGTCTTATGAAGTTGGCAACCCACGCTAAATCCTGAAAGAAAATATTTAATCTACAAATTAGACACGCAATACGTGGGCGTTTCAACAGTGTTTATCCACATAGCATTTCAAAAGCCTGATATAATCTTTAGCGAAGCTAAGTTTAAAGCAAATATTTTAATATTCACTGTACATAATATATATTAAATGTTAAGCATTTTCACGAAAGTGTAATATTAATTTAAACTAATAATTATTTTTTAATTGTAAAACTATTTAAAAAGTTATCATTTTATACAATATTTATATTTATAATACATATTGTTTAAAATGATAATAGATTAAACTAGTGTTTTATTGTGATTTTTAGTTTTATTAAATTATAATTAATTGATGGATTAGATGATTTTTTTATATAACGATTATACGCGCTTTGTTCTTTTACGTTTTAATGAATATCTATTTAATGATGCTAATTATACGTTTAAAGAATTATGTGCTGTGTTGTAGGCATTTATAATTGCAGAGACATAGTGGAGATGGGCAGGTGCCCGGATTGATGGTAGGTACGCCATTTATACACAATTTTCTTCTATATAGAAACATTAATAAATTTGAATGTAGTCGTAGTATTGTTTTATTTATTTTCCATCCAGTGATAACATTATACACCCATGTAGTTATCGACGTAAGGATACCTACAAGGATACCTACAATGTCAACTGATTACCATTCGTACAGAATGGTGATCAGTTGACCCATTGTATCATTCCATGAACTTTCCTAGCAGATGTCACGGTTGGACCAAATGGGATTGATTCCGCCACCCGCAGCGAGTCGACTGTGTGAGGGCGTAGACAGTGGATGGTACCTGAAAGTCTAACCGGTTGTGCAGGCCACCGATATGAAGGAATCAGTACCGGTAGTAAGGAAATATACTAGGTTATGAGGTCGCACGCCGTTTTTTCGTCACTTCAGACGGGTTATGTCCATACTAGTCTGTCAAAAAAGAAGCACTGTTCTGATAGGATAGAAAATACCTGTCAAGCGTGGTGGATATAGTTCCTTTAAGAAGGCCACATCTAACAGTAACCGTCGTGTTGACTGGTATCTATTGACAATGGTCGTCGTGACGGAAATGCGGTTGCGAGGATGAACGCTGTAAAGTTGGTAAATTAGAAATCAAATATAAACGCGATAGAATCCGTAAAAACAATTTTATTTCAAACGTATAACATATATTATAAAAATGAATTACGTTATTAATAATAAAAATATAAAATATACTAAAAATATAATATATAAACATATATTATAAAAATGAATTACGTTAATAATAAAAATATAATATATAAACATATATTATAAAAATGAATTACGTTATTAATGGGTTCGATGTTGACGGCAGTGCTGCGTGGGCTATCTTAACCCATCATATGTCATAGATTACTTCTTGTAGTATCAATTTTAAATAACACGTTATGTATTCACGATTACAATTAATGTCAATATATAACACAAAATCAAAAAAAGATATATATGGCTGAACTAGAGGCTACAAGCGGCACACGATCAGGAGTTCCATATCAGCACAACCATCACTCCTCTCAATCACATTGGAGAGAAGGCAGAATCTCACTCCACATAGCTACGCAAGCAGAGCCTTTGCAGCAAAAAACCACAAGCAGGAATCATTTTGGCGTTTAATCTAAATATATATAGGTCTGTAGACCAAGTTATATTGTGGATTCAAGAGTTTCCTAGCCGTCTCCCAAATTCATAAATCAATTTAAAAATTTAAGGAATCATTCTCATATGACACGTACACCACAGCACTAGCGAAAAAAAAACCACATACCACAGCTAATACATTCATAGATTGACATGTATAACGTGAAAATAAAATTGGAAAGCCAACTGATAATGTTATGATTTTTATTACTGTGTATAGCAATAGCCCATTCGGTAACTATAGACTTTTAAAAAGTATGTCGCAACACAGCGAACATTGTATTCGTCAGTGCCTTCCCACGAGATTTTCAAAGTCAATGCGACATATCTACCGAGTTACATTATACCGTGTACTACATTATTATACATGAACATAGTTTAAAAAAAAAAAACAAGACAGGCGTGCCATAAATACTTTTGTTACAGGGTAACATTTTTTATTATTCATTTTTGTACGGCATAGATTACGTTTCATTATCTTAGTTTATATATGTCCCACTGTTGGGCTCGAGCCTAATCCATGATAGGAAGGAAATTAACTCACTATACCCAGCTGGTCAGACGTGTTGGTATAGGGTTTTGTTTTGAGTTTCCCATCTCTTGCCTAAATGTTATATGCGTTTTATAACCCTTAGCCATCTCTTACGATCACCCATGGGTAGGATAGGGGTGATGGATTGTATTCTTACTCTGTCACCATACAGAAAAGATTACGTTTTATTATTCGGGCTTTAATTAATTTTCCCTATTTTTTTTATAACACCACCCCGCACTAATGAAATAATCCTTGTATTGCACTTTACAAACATGCAATTAACGCAGAGAAATTACACTCAGACTCGAAACAACACATTGTGGATCGCACAAAGTATCGTACTGTGTGGGAATTGAAACCACGGCGCTGGCACGGAGGGGCGGTATCTTAACCACTACGCCATCTGTGCAGTCAATTATAGTTCTTACTCCGAACTTATCTATTCGTATCTAGTTTTAAGTGAAGTTAATATGTATTCCTATGTCCGCTACATCCTATTTTTCACTTTTTGGAGTTTTATTTTATGATGTGTATACCAGACAGAAATATGAGTTCGGAACAAAACTCTAATTAGAGAAGATCCCGAGGAAAACGAAATTAGGACTTCGTATATTTTTATTTTTCCGTGTGGTGACGGAGTAATAATACAATTTACCACCCCTTATCTTACCCGTGGGTGATCGTACGAGACGGCTAAGGGATATAAAATGCATATAACAGCAAGAGGAACGAAAACTCAAAATAAAACCCTATACCAAGTTAGTATCCCAACACGTCCGACCGGCGTGATATAGTAGGTCAATTTCTCTCCCGTTATGGAGGCGGCTCGAGCCCAACAGTGGGACATATGTGACCCGAGATGATGATGATGATATATTTATTTAATTATGAAAAGTTCAAATTCTAATTTACCTCGATTTCGTTATCTATGCCTCATATAAATGAGAATTACCTCTCAGAATTTTAATATGATTTTAAGAGATAGTTCCACTTTTCTGCATCAACAATGTATTATATCGTGGACAATAAGCTTCAGTCTTGTCGCATTGCATTATCGATCTCTTCGAATGAAGGTTCAGGCCATAGTCCATTGCGTTGGCCAAATGCCAATTGTTACTCCATGGAATTCTTACTGGCACGCATTTTCAATAATTTATAATCTATAATTTCGAAGTCAATTGCATGACTTTGATCCAGGTCATAAACTTAGAATCTACTTATGTACCTTAGCTATAGAAAGCGGTACATAACCAACTTATCACTGAAACAGTATTTTGTCTACCTTTTTGGGTTTAAATCCTTTCAACCTACTCAACAGGGACTCACATATGAGCACTCAACAGGGACTCCCATATGAGCACTCAACAGGGACTTCCATATGAGCACTCAACAGGGACTTCCATATGAACACTCAACAGGGACTCCCATATGAGCACTCAACAGGGACTCCCATATGAGCACTCAACAGGGACTTCCATATGAGCACTCAACAGGGACTTCCATATGAACACTCAACAGGGACTCCCATATGAGCACTCAACAGGGACTCCCATATGAGCACTCAACAGGGACTTCCATATGAGCACTCAACAGGGACTTCCATATGAACACTCAACAGGGACTCCCATATGAGCACTCAACAGGGACTCCCATATGAGCACTCAACAGGGACTTCCATATGAGCACTCAACAGGAAACTCCCATATGAGCACTCAACAGGGACTTCCATATGAGCACTCAACAGGGACTCCCATATGAGCACTCAACAGGGACTCCCATATGAGCACTCAACAGGGACTCCCATATGAGCACTCAACAGGGACTCCCATATGAGCACTCAACAGGGACTTCCATATGAACACTCAACAGGGACTCCCATATGAGCACTCAACAGGGACTTCCATATGAACACTCAACAGGGACTCCCATATGAGCACTCAACAGGGACTTCCATATGAGCACTCAACAGGGACTCCCATATGAGCACTCAACAGGGACTTCCATATGAACACTCAACAGGGACTCCCATATGAGCACTCAACAGGGACTTCCATATGAACACTCAACAGGGACTCCCATATGAGCACTCAACAGGGACTTCCATATGAACACTCAACAGGGACTCCCATATGAGCACTCAACAGGGACTCCCATATGAGCACTCAACAGGGACTTCCATATGAACACTCAACAGGGACTCCCATATGAGCACTCAACAGAGACTTCCATATGAACACTCAACAGGACTCCCATATGAGCACTAGAATGAAACTAGCGGCACCGTAAACGATTTGATGACGGTTCATGTATGACAGGCGACTGCGTTGGTCAATGACGGAATGGTCTAGTTGATATATTCTCATATTATTCAAGTTCCTAGCATGGTCCAAGTACGGCGTAGTGGGCACAAAGATTTTTTTTTATTGCTAGTGGTGACAAACGCGCAAGCAGCGCACCTGATGGTAAGTGTCACTGGCGCCCATGGACCTTTGCAATACCAGAGGTACAGTTAGGCCGCTACCGACCAATATAAACTCGAAACCCACCCAATTGGGCCTCCGGCTCTCTCGCTCACTGAACGAAGCGCAATAGCACATGGCCATTACTCATACGTAGATCTTCTGCGAAAGTATGTACGACCTCGGACGGACCGGCCCGCGGCTGTAGACAGAGAACTGTCACAGCGTAGTCCTACCACAATACTGTATTTTCTTAATATTTTTATTTGAACTCTTCAGTCTGATTGTAATGTGTATTATATTAAATACCCCGCTATACAAAAATAATTTTCTTCTGCGGGTATTGTCACGTGTTTCAGTCGGAATGGGTGTCATTCAGTATTCACAATCGTCCGGATATAAAAACTCCAATAAAACGTACCAATAAAATGTTATCGTTTAATCTCAAGCGATAAGTATCGAACATGAACAATAACGCATGATTACGATTTACTTTATATATCGTTATAAAAATGTTAGTTTAAAATATATCTAATAACTACAACATCGCCCCATTGTAGAAAAAACTAAGCCACTATTAAAGATTAAGTGCGAAATATTTAACCTTTTTGAAATCTTAAATCAACTCTGACTTTTAAAAGGTTGAATCCCAATTAAATATTTTTTTAAATTAACATTTATCAGGTGAAACTAGTGACATGGTCTTTTTCGTTATAAGGCGACGTTATATCTATCCATAGTCAACCTCTGTACAGACTTAAAACTATATAAGATTAAGATAATAATTCTATACATAAACGAAATTTCTTAGGCGGAATTGAATTATGAAAATATTATTTACTTTCTTCTTCGTTTTGAGTAATGGCTATGCGACTAGTTTGCGCAATTCGGCCAATTTCTGTTCCCTGGTAGTGTTGAAAACAAAGTAGAGTTAAGCGGTAAGAAAAATTTAGCCAGTTTACAATTCTGATAAGGATTTTATCAGAGTGATGAATAATTTATTTCTATGATACTCTCTGCTTATAGAATTTTTGACAAATGATTTTTTTTATCACAATTTTTATTGCCTTTGGCGGAGGTTTCCGGCGGGAATATAGAAATGTCATGTCACGCTCTTAAATTATATTAATTTCTTTAGTATTTTGTAGTGTTATATTGAACAATTTTGCTGTTATTTTATTAAATATAATACAGTTAAAATGCTCAAGTGTAGTGAATATGATATAACAGTGGTTTATATCAGCATAGTACTCTAAATGACGAATTGCGGATATTTTGTCACATTTTATACCTTCGTCTATCTATGTCCATAGACAATAGAATATATTTATTATCTATATAAATTGAGGTTGACTATAGATCAAACTTAAATAAAACTACCTCAAAATATGGCATTTGGGTTAATACTGAAATTAGTCGTTAATGTTTTAAATGTAAATATGTTTGACAACTTAATGAGGTTATGTTTGGTTTACCGATACCAATTCTTTAAAAGTTAAGTTAAGAAATTTTATAAATAAACACCTTTTAGAATTAATATAAATACATACGGTTGATAGCTCATAAAATGTGACTGCCAAAGTTGCAAATGTCAAAAAGAAAACTAAAAATACGAAGGATATATGAAAATAGCAATGAATTTACATTGACCATATCTTCTTATTTCGCTACTATCAAAATATTAAATTATTATCAATATTTATAACTCATAATTAATATTGTGGAATAAATAATAATTGAAAAGTAAACACAAAAATGTTACACGCCTTTGAGATTATTATGGGCTATCCTTTTCTCGCAAAAAGATGTTTGTTTAGGGCAGATGCAGATTAGTGTGGAGGTCGCGACGATGACGTCACATTAATGGTATTGCTATCTCTGTTTAATTAATAAAATTGAAACGCTCGCAACTAGTTAAATATTAAAATAAACGTTATATTATTTTCACAAATCGATATAGTTTTTAGTCTATTTTATATTTATAAATATTCCACACAAAGTATTTAACGTTTCAATACTTGCATAACGCGCGTGATATAAGCATGTTAGGCAAGTTCATGATTACGGCGATTAATTACCAATAAGGATTAGATTCAAGCCTGCTTAATAACATCCTCAGTGGAATCATTTAATATGCTAGATAATTAAATACACTTCCATATGGAGACGAGACAGTTAGTAGTATAAATGTGCGACCACGCTTTTCTGTTGGTATCGTAAATACCGGCTGAGAAAATACCAGGCGCACTCTCCCAGGACAGTTGACAATTGCGATCATCAACTACCTTGTCAAACGTGGTGGTGATGGTATATATCTCCATTTATTGAACCCTATATCCAACTGTGGACGACGATAGCCTACATTATCATTACAATAAACGGAACGGGTATTGCCCTATAAGTGCTTCAAATGGTAGTCTGTCAAACAGTACCATTTGGTTACAAATAGTGGTCTATTCGAAATGCCTTTTAAGAGAGTGTGGACGCGTAGTAGATTAAGGAGGCTCCACAATAACCTATTTCAAAGGCGGTCAAATAAGTCTGTATAAAAATATAAACGGTGGGTGATTTTGAATTACTAATATCAATTATTAATGACAGGTATTAAGGCACAGATCATTCAAAACTCTAGCCCATGAGAGTCGTAAAAGGCGGCTAAGGAGTGAAACGAGAATCGGCAGTAGACTCCTCTGAGCAATATATAACACGAAGTCGGATCGCTAAAACCAGCTTGGCGATTACGGTATTATCCCTATTACCAAAGCCTGTCTAAGTGAACCTCAAAATGCTGATGTATTACAAATGACAAATTCCTTTATTTATTTGATCTGGTAATACCTTGATTTGATGGCCTCCCTCCCTACAAGTGGACTGATGATTTAGCCAAAGGTTGTAGGTGGCATAAGATTGCCTTGTATGCTGTTCTTTAAGGAAGCTCACGTCTAGCAGCGATAGGTGATGGGCTGATAATAAAAATCGTCATTGCCTTATAGATACCACATAGTATCTGTTCAAAACCGGTAGATAGTGCTAATCTCTAATATAACCTAAATCCTAATTTATATTTCTAAGTTTCATCTGCAATTCAAACCGTCTGTTTGTTCGCACGCCTTTTATAATAGTTCTGTTTTCACTCCTGTTCATGGTTCTCTTCTCTAAATTGCTTTTCTCTCTCATTATAGCGTTTTTAGCTGCGTCTCTTCTCGTCGCACCAAGTCCCTTTTTAACTGCAGTTGTACCGGTCAAAGATGGTAGAGGCCTTCGTGGCATTTCGGTGGGTTTCTCTTGCAGTTTCTCAGTTTTTGGTGGTATACTGAACGGATTAATGTTCAAATTTAGTTTAAACCCAAATTTAGTATAACCAGGTCTTAGCGACTCTAACGTGGGCAGTTTCTTTAACGGTGTATCTGTTTTCTCTATGGGCTTCTTAGAATCTTTTGTTGCGGATTTCTGGACTTCAGTATTTTCTGTAAAAATAAAAAGAAATAATCATTTTTATTTCAAAATATATTCGAATAACTGGACGAGCCTTCGAAAAGGCATTCTCGTCGGGTGGTTTATGCCAAGACTTCTGATATCTATCAACCTATCGAGGTCAGCCTCGAGGGACTCTGGCCGTCTCTAACCACTCATATCTGTCATGTAAACCAACTAATGTGGGTAAATGCCACCTAGTGTTGTACGATCAATAACTACGTTGCTAAGCAAGCAACGTCCGCTGTTGAACATTGGGCTGTTTATGAGGGTATAGTGTTACAATCATTAGGCTTACTAGCCGGGTTGACGCTGGCAGTTAGTATTTTAAGTCTCCTATGAGAATTTAGGTTGCCCATTCTCCTAGTGATCAATTAGCCGAGTTTTACTACCGCCGTAGGAGCACTCTCCTGAGAGGTGCTGACACATTGTTTTCTTAATTCCTCACTCCAATAGAAGTAGTATGTGGATGGCATTTTAACTTAATCAATAAAGTATTTTACACAATTTCTATAGATATGCTATACTTCCTACTTGTCAGTATCATCACTATTTTCATTTTACAAATAAGTTTCATTGATTAACTTTTAAAGAATTGCTCTTAAAATTTAAAAAAAATGCCAAACATTTTTTTGAAGTGAAATTTCTTAAACGATATACGAAAATTGAGCATAAAACTTGAAGTCAAAAAGGCACAGGGACTTCACTTCTCGTGACTATAAATAAGTGTTGGAAAGGTCGGAGCAGTTTCCGGGTTGAGAGCCCTCAGTGCTCACCCATAGTCCGGGTTAAGCTATGACAGCCATCTGCAGCTAACAGCTAAAAGACAGACACAAAAAAAAGCCAGACCAGTAAAAATCAACCACGTTGCGTTGTGGTTAAAGTACCGTCCTATTGTCCCAAGTGTCGTCGGTTCGATACCCATACAATACTTGGTGTGACATACCTATATATATATATATATATATATATATGTAATTAATATAATTAATATACACAAAATACAACGATAAATTCCTTAGTAGTATTGTCTTATAAAAAATAATAATTGTTTTATGGAAATGAATGATTTACATAGTTCTATGGTATACAAAAGTGTGTAATGTCATAATTAAAAATAGGGAAATCCTGTTATACAAACAGTTACACTACTATTGTGTGCTTTTACGACACACACTGTCTTGTCCTATTGAGAAGTCTTACTACAATCCCATGTACGGTGCTACTTTTTTAAAGGTTCCGTACCTAAAAGGGAAAATGGGACGCTATTACTAAAACTCCATTGTCCGTCCGTCTGTCTGTCACCAGGCTGTATCTCAGGTACTGTGATAGTAAGACAGTTGAAATTTTCACAGATGATGTATGTCTGTTGCCGCTGTAACAACAAATACTAAACAACAGAATAAAACAAACATTTAAAGGGGGCTCCCATACAACAAACGTGATTTTTTTATCTCGTCTTTGTTCGATATTGATAACGGCAACAGGTAGACGCTTGAAATATTTACAGAACATTTAATTATTATATTCATTTTAGAAATAAATAATTAAATTAAAATAAAACTAATACATAAATACACAGCTGTGTGGTAGCGGCTACGAATACTACCAACCCTTGCTTTACTTGTGGATGTCGTAAAAGACGACTAAGAGCCTTAAAACGACCTTTTTTTTTTCACGCTGTAGTAACGCATTTACGAGCTATCCCCCGCCGGTGACAGGCGAGGGGCAGTGTGGGACTCGCCGGCCAGCTGCCTGACCGGCATACCCACTAAAAGCACAGCGGGGGCCGCTGTGCTTTCCACGCTTTTACGGGGTGCCAGAGAGATCGTCTACTAACATTCGATCCCCGGCACCCCAACGCTTGGCCATTGGCCCACGCCCTGTCGTCATTCAAGGCGGTGGGAGGAGGTGCGCATATCGACGCCTCCTTCGACCTGGCCGCCGGCGGCGGAGCGAATTTGCAGACGCAATTGCCTCGCGTCCCCGCTCCGCCACCTCTTTTGTAGAGATGACCTCCTCGCAAAAGGGCCATGGACGACCAGCACCCGTCGCTATCGAGCATCTTCGAGATCATGGTCGACAGCGACAGGTCCCCTCCAATGACCGCCGACAGGACGTAGCGTTGAGGCCCCCAGGCGGGGCATACCTCCAGTGTGTGGCGCGCATCGTCCACTGGCGCGCCACACTCATGGCACCCTGGGGCCTCTTCTCTCCCAATTCTGTGCAGGTACTTACCGAAGACCCCGTGTCCGGTAAGCACCTGCGCCACCCTGAGCCTTATAACGACCTGGGCCAACTCCATCTGATGCCGTTTGGTCATCAATTACATTCCCAAGGAGGGTTGACGTCTGGCAGGCAGCCGGTCATAAAATTATTGCCAATAACTTTTACAATATGTACTATGATAGAAGAGTACATATTGTATCGACCCCAAGTAATTGGCAAAAGAGTAAGAGCATGATGATGACATAAATACTTAAGTGGGGCCCATTATCCCATACAACAGACGTGATTTTTTTGGCGTTATAGAAAATGCTACGGAACCCTTAGTGCGCGAGTCCGACTCGAAATTGACCGGTTTTTATTTTTTTATAAAATTATCACTACGCATGTCATTAGAATAACTCTTATCGCAACGTTCTACGCATATATCTATTCAGGTAAACAGAATGAATGTCTGAATAAACACGAAATCTAACATTTTATCATCAGCATACGTTTGAAAATGTCAGATAAAGAAAATAATACACAACAACATAATTAAACATAAGTCAAATATAAACACTGAACATTTAACGTGTTGTGTCGAAATATGAACACAATTCATCTCGCCCGTGGGGTATCGGAAAAGACTACTAAAGATCTGCATTTAACATCTACGCAAGAGAAGGAAAACTCGAAATAAAACCCTATACTAAAGATAAGCATGGTATAATAGATCTATTTCCTTTCTATTATGAATGAGACTTGAACTCAGAAGTGGGATGCATAGGAGTTGATACAATGAAATACTGAACAATTAAGTTTTATGTAAAAAGTTGGACCGGTGCTGGCGCGGTAGAGCCGGTAGTTGTGCGCTGATAGGATAAGTATACAATTATCATCACCCCCATCCCTACAACCACCTCACTGCAATCGTCAACAGATTCACAGTGCAATTGGTTGACCTTTGCGATTCTTAAAAAGTTAAGTCTTCATACAGATAAACATTTTCGTAGACTTTTGGCGGGAATATGAAACTGTCATGTTGTGGTCTTGCATTATATTCAATATCTTAGTGTTTTAATATGTTATGTTAAATAATCTTGATCGCATTTTATGTAATGTGATGCGGAGGAACTGCTGGCGTGAAGTGAATATCATATAAGTGCTTTACGTTTCTGTTTTCCACCAAAATTACCAGGAGATACAGAGAAGAACAGTATGGCCATAGCACTGTTAATGGCGACAATTGGACATATTCATTATTATCATCATTTCAGCTCATATACGTCCCACTGTTGGTCTCGAGCCTCCTCCATAATGTGAGAGCAATTGACCTACTATACCACGCTGGTTAGACGTGTTGGTATAAGGTTTTGTATCGAGTTTTCCTTCTCCCACATAGATGTTATATGCGTTTTATAACCCTTAGTCGTCTCTAACGATCACCCACGGGTAAGATATGGAGTGGTGAATTGTATTCTTACTCCGTCACCACACGGAAATTTTGACATATTATTACGGAATTCGACATATTAACGGACAATAATTAACATGAAGAGACCAAAGACCAGAAGAAAATTATAACTCGACACTGACAGCAAATTATAACACGTGTAACAAGCCGAATGCCAAAAAAAGAAGAACATTTTCATAGTTTTTTTTTATTGCTAGTGGTGGCATACGAGCAAGTAGCACACCTGATGGTAAGTGTCACTGCCTCCAATGGTCCTTTGCAATACCAAGGGTATAACTAGGCCCCTGCCTACCAATGTAAATCCCAAACCCACCCAATTGGGCTTCCAGCTCTCTCGCTCACCGAACGAAGCGCAATAGCATATTGCCGTTACTAATACGTCGATCTTCTATTCAGTACTACCCGGGACGGACCGGCCCGCGGCTGTAGACAGAGAACTGTCAACAGCGTGGTCCTACCACTATCAATAATATATATTTTTTTGTGTCTGTCCTTTAGCTGTTAGCCGCAGATAGCTGTCACAGCATAACCCGGACTATGGGTGAGCGCTGAGGGCTCTCAAATAAATATTATATATTACATACATACATACATATACGCCATATCCCTTGCAGGGTAGGCAGAGAGAACAGAGTGCCAGAGAACTCTATCTCTGCATACTTCACTCGCTTCCTCAACATTCATAATTCTCTTCATACACGCTCGCCGGTTTCCGAGACTCTTGACTCCACCTTCCTTCAGTACATGACCGATCTGGTCTAGGTAGGTTAGTCTCGGTCTCCCTCGGTACCTACATCCTTCCACTTTCGCATTGTATATCTTCTTAACCAGACGTTCGTTCGGCATTCTTTCCACATGTCCGAACCATCGGAGCATGCTCTTTCGCATCTTTACACCACCACCTTTTCTTTTATATATTAAGTAATAAAATATTAAATTATGTTTGTTACGTTTAATTTAAATATCTAATCAGTGAACACGTACAAACTGTGTACCATTCTATTACGGATAAGATTATTTGTGATATAAAAAATATACAACATCAGTAAGGAGCTCTTGTAACCGGCAACGATATTAGTAGAAATGTACCTACGACATAATTGTCTGACTCATATTAACGTACTAAAAAAAATGTTTCATCATAATTATAATGCATTCTGATATATATTGATTTACTAAAGATTATTATTACAATAAAATCTTATTTGTCAGTGTTAGCGGGCATTTAATGAAGACTAGACAATGTATCGTTTACACAGAAATTATTTTTTGTATTTTCAGTTATTTCACAATTAATTTTGTGTAGTAAAAATTGTATTAACAATAATTTACTTACATAAAATTATGTGAAATTATATTTCAATCTTCTACGATAGCCGAAAACATGCGAGACATTGCTCCCACTCCACCCGATACAAAGTAACCCACCACTTTTCGTTATAAAAACGCATGTTAATCAGAATTTCAAATTGACAATAAAGTTTTTTTATTGTTTATGGTAGCAAAGGAGAAAACAACACACCTTATGGTATGTCTTACTGTCGCTCATGATGGCCATTTGCAATACCAAGGTTGCTAGGCCCCTGTCTCCCAACTACAAGCCAACCAGAAAGTTGAGCTTTCGGCTCTTGCTCACTGAACGAATCACAACAGCACATTACCACTACTCAAACGTCGATACATATGAATCGTCGTCTCACAAACTTGGTTTCGAAGGCGAAATGATTACCACAACATGGACTTGGAGCGTATATTGGAAGGTTATTGCAACCGCTGTACCGAGTAAGTGTCACTACCACCCATGGACCTTGCCTATATCAAGGGTATAACTAAGGCGCTGCCTACCAATACAAACCTCTAAACCTACCCAGTTGGGTTTCCAACTCTGTCGCTCACCGAGCCGACAATTTGGTTATTACTTGGCAGGTGTAACAATTCACACAAGCTTAATATGTAAAACGGTTGGAACGACTTGCCAATACTCCCGAATGGAAGAATGTGGTAGTCATTTTTCAATTCGTAATTAGGCTGGCATATGAAATACTAAATTATTAACATCATCATATCAGCTCATATATGTACCGTTTCTGGGCTCGAGCCTTCTCCACGCTGGAACAATTTTTTTATTTATTTTTATTTTACAATTGACCTATTACACCACGCTAGTCAGACGAGTTGGTATAGTTTTATTTTGAGCTTTCCTTCTCTTGAATGAATGTTATATGCATATTTTATTCGTTAGTCGGCTTTTACGATCACCCACTGGTAAGATAGAGAGTGGTGAATTGTATTCTTACTCCGTCACCACACGGAAATGCTAAATAAACAACAAATTTTCTATAACGTAGATACTTATTGTCCACAATGGGCAAGAAATTGACCTACTACACAAAGCTGGGGAAACAATTTGGTATAAAATTTAATTGCGAGCTTTCCTCCTCTTAGAGGCACCGCAGGCTTTTACCTAATATAAATAATAGCAATAATTCCACTCTGCCCGAGCAACTTAACTAACAGTCATTGTTTAGTAAGAAGTTTTAGTAATTTTAGTCTACGTATTTGGTAGTGACATACGTTACTAAATATTTCTTTTATTGACTAATCAATAAAATTATGTGTAATGTCGGCAACATTACGCATAATTACATTGATTAGCATTGCATAGGAGGAGAATGGAATCCATTTTTCCACCTTTTCCCTAACTGGGTCACCCATGTATGTTTTCTTGTAGTGCTCTAGATAGCAACGAGCAAAGGCGACACTGTTGACAGTTTTCTGTCTACAGCCGAGGGCTGGCGCATCTAGGGTAGTACCACACTCTCGCAGAAGATCGACGTCTGAGCAATGGCAATGTGCTATTGCTCTTCGTTTGGTGAGCGAGAGAGCCGGCAGCCCAACTGGGTGGGTTTTGGGGTTTGTATGGCAGCGGCTCAATTATACTCCTGTATATGCCCCATGAGCGTCAGTAACACTTACCATCAGATGTATCACTTGTTCATTTACCACCATAATAATAAAAAAGAAATATATATATATATATATATATATAATTGTACTATAATCAATGTTTGCATAATACATTGAACGGTTTATCGCTTATTCAGACTATTTCGCTACTCCGCAGTGAGTCATTGAATGACGTCACCGTACGCCAATCGACTCACGACAGAGATACCAAATTTATTATTTAACCATTATATAATTCAACAGCTAAAATGGCCGTTACATTGTCAACTAACGTGAATATTTTTGTGGTTATAGACTTGCGCTAGTATTTGAGAAAGGGTAAGCAGCTGCCATCTGTAATTCCATTGCGATATTGTCCCTTGGTGTGGTGACGGAGTAAGAATACAATTCACCACCCCCTATCTTACCCGTGGATGATCGTAAGAGACGACTAAGGGATATAAAACGCACATAACATCTATGCAAAGAGAAGGACAACTCGAAACAAAACCTTACACCAACACGTCTGACCAGCGCAGCGTGGTATAGTAGGTCAATTTCCCTCCCATTACAGGAGGAGGCGTGAACCCAACAGTGGGACGTATATGTGCTGAGATGATTATGATTGTCCCTTGGGGGACATACAATCTGCTAGTCGTCGTCATGTCTTAGTCATCTTTTACGACATCCACGGTTGATCCAAGAAATAGGGTGGTGATTTGTGTTCTTATTCCGTCACCACACGGAAAAATATAACCTTTTATAAAATTCGCAGTGTAGGACGCCCCGCCACCAAGTGGACAGACGACCTGGTGAAGGTTGCTGGGTGTCGATGGATACAACCGGTACAGGACCATACTCTGTGGCGTAACATGAGGGAGGCCTACGTCCAGCAGTGGACGGCAATAGGCTGAAATGATGATGATGATAAATTTTGATGTAAACACTTCATAAATATTGATTTGAAAAACGATTTAAAAAAGAAATTTCCATCAAAGCTGCGGTCGCGTGTTCGCTCATTAACTGAAATGCCCACAGATAACATAATAAAGATACCTAATGACGTCATAATGCATGATTAATTATCTATATGGTAATTATCTATAACAAATGGTAAGGTATGTCAAAATATCTAATCGTTCGTTGTTGCTTGATAAGATGTTATGTATAAATGTAATGCTTTTAAAAAAATAAGGAAGTCGAAATACCGGGTGGTATGCCACTTGTTTTGTAATGTGGGTCATGGATCCCAGCAATATCGAAGATACAGCCAGTTCGCTGCCTATTTTGGGTTTAAGGTCGGGCTAGGCCAGAAAGGCCCGAATGGCTCCCTACAAACCCGAAGCCTATGAATGGATATTGAATCGATTAACAGTTATCGCAGTTCAAACTTCAAAACTAGTTTTAGGGAATGGAAATGACCAACTCAACCATTCTTGAAGTTTTCTATTTCATTTCTCTACAAGAGTTGGGACTTAGTCTACACGTCCTGGCTGCCTTACGGCAAACTTTGCAAGTCAGACTCGTAAAGGCCACGGGGAAGCTGGTCTCGGCTGACAAACGCCACCTCGATTATATGTCTAGTATGACGCTAGGCAGCAGAATCCAACACACATTGAATGTGTTGGACATGTTCAAACAAACAAATCGTAGCTTTACAATAGTGTAGTACCTCTTATTTGATCAGGCTATGACCTGGACATACCCCACCCGGACGGACGGGCGGCGCGTGGCCCCATACCCCACCGTAAGCCCTCCCCATCGCTATTATGTCGACCATTGATGCCGATTCGAGTAGTATAATAATACTACTAGCAGCTTCGCTTACATGGATGACTTAAGCACATGGATGACTTAAGCACATTAATGCTATTTTCTTTCTTTAACATTCACGCCAAACCGCATCATTTATAATAATACCAACATTAATAATATATGGCTATTATTATACGTATCACCATTATTGTCTCAGCAGTTTTGATGACAGCAATGACTGCTGAAGCCTTTCATTGTATTTTCTGCCAATTTGATAACACTTAAACTTGTGCTCTTCGCGTTATGTACTATATATTATATACATACATACCATCACGCCATATCCCTTGCAGGGTAGGTAGAGAGAACAGAGTGCCAGAGAACTCTATCCTTGCATACTTCACTCGCTTCCTCAACATTCATAATTCTCTTCATACACGCTCGCCGGTTTCGGAGACTCTTGACTCCACCTTCCTTCAGTACGTGACCAATCTGGTCTAGGTAGGTGAGTCTCAGTCTCCCCCGGTACCTGCATCCATCCACTTTCTCATTGTATATCTTCTTAACCAGACGTTCGTTCGGCATTCTTTCCACATGTCCCAACCATCGGAGCATTCCCTTTCGCATCTTTTTACCAATACTCTCTTTCATATCTACTCGCTCTCTTACGTCGTCATTGCGCATGCGGTCGATCAGCCTAACTCCACAGATTTTCCGTAGAGATCGCATTTCGACCGCATTAATTTTACTTTCATGCTCTTTTCTGCATACCCAACTCTCGCTTCCATAGAGTAATGTTGGGACAAGCACTGCGTTATGTATTGCTACACGTGCCTTCTTCTTCTTCTATATTATACATACATACATACATACATATCATCACGCCATATCCCTTGCAGGGTAGGCAGAGAGAACAGAGTGCCAGAGAACTCTATCTCTGCATACTTCACTCGCTTCCTCAACATTCATAATTCTCTTCATACACGCTCGCCGGTTTCGGAGACTCTTGACTCCACCTTCCTTCAGTACATGACCGATCTGGTCTAGGTAGGTTAGTCTCGGTCTCCCTCGGTACCTACATCCTTCCACTTTCGCATTGTATATCTTCTTAACCAGGCGTTCGTTCGGCATTCTTTCCACATGTCCAAACCATCGGAGCATTCCCTTTCGCATCTTTACACCAATACTCTCTTTCATACCTACTCGCTCTCTTACGTCGTCGTTACGAATGCGGTCGGTCAGCCTAACTCCACAGATTTTCCGCAGAGATCGCATTTCGACCGCATTAATTTTACTATCATACTCTTTTCTGCATACCCAACTCTCGCTTCCATACAGTAATGTTGGGACAAGCACTGCGTTATGTATTGCTACACGTGCCTTCTGGCTGAGGTGGTGGCTGCCGAAAAGTTGCCCCAACGCTCCGTTCACTCTATTTCCCGCATTCACTCTTCGCTCTATATCAGTGGTGTACCGTCCATCTCGGCTAAATCCACATCCAAGATATACAAATTCATCCACTTGCTCTAGTACATCATTACCTATTGTTACTCTTACATCTGTTCTGGTTTTATCTCTTTCAAAGACCATTATTTTGGTTTTGCTCACATTCACGTGTAGACCCCTTTTCTTACAATCTTCTGTCATTGTGTCGACTAGGGTCTGCAGGTCAGTCGCTGACTGTGCCAGCAGGACTGCATCATCTGCATAAAGCAGAGCAGTGACCACTGAGTCGCCCATCTGGACTCCCACATTCATATCATTCAACCTTTGGAGACATTTATCCAGATATATGATAAACAGCCTGGCTGACAGAACGCACCCCTGCTTAACGCCGATATTGACGTCAAACCAAGGCGACATTCCATCATCCAGCCGCACACAGGCTCTACAGCCCATGTAACTGGACTGCACAGCCTGTAGCAGTTTACCGTTAATACCATACTCCGGTAAAATGTCCCAAAATTCCTTTCGTACAACCGTGTCAAATGCTCTCTCCAGATCCACAAAACTGCAGAAAACCCTCTGACCTAGAGCCAGATGCTTCTCCACAATGTTGCGCAGAGAGAACACTTGATCCATGCATGCCCTTCCACTCCTGAAACCTCCTTGTGTCTCACACAGTAAACCATCGGACACCATCCTCATTCTCCTTTCAATAATTTTTCCATACACTTTTGCTGCCAAACTGGTCAAGCTTATGGCTCTGTAATTTGCGCAGTCATAACGTGAACCCTTGTTTTTAAACAAAGGCACGATGACTGCGCTATTCCAGTCCCTGGGAACCATTCCCGAGCTCCAACATAAATTGAGGAGCAACAGGAACGCCTCCCAGACACAAGAGCCACCGAGCTTGATCATCTCGGCAGACACCATATCAATGCCCGCTGCCTTACCATTTTTCAAACTTCTTATCGCCCATTCAACTTCATCCATACTGATGCCATCGGAGGACGCCGTTGTCGAATGTTGATCTACTAAACCACATCCAACACCGGCGCCAACCGTAGCATCCGCATACATATCGCCAAAATATTCACTCCATCGGCTTAACACGTCTTGTGTTTGTGTAAGAATGTCTCCACCTTTAGACCTTATTTTATTCATTCTGAAGGCTGACCAACCACCCCGAGACTTCTTCACCTCCCTCCAAAAGAGTTTGGTGTTACCCTCGAAGTTTTTAGTCAGCCTATCTTCTGCACTCATACTTGCTCTATCACGTTTCTCTTTCACTAAGGCCTTGGTGTCATTCTTACATTGCCGATATATTTCTTTCTTCTGTTCAGTCATACTGTCATTCAGATTCAAAGAAGAGACATAGTCCAGCCACGCTTTCTTCTTTTGCTCTACGGAAGCTGCCACTTCCGCATCCCACCATGCATCACCATTTGTTTTTCTATGCTTCTTTGAACTTCCACATACTTCTTTCGCTGTATCTACCATACTCTCTTTCAATACTCTCCAGCATTCTTCAATGTCCGATTGCGGCTGGCTTGCCATCGTCAGCCGTTCTCGGACACCCTCTGCATACTTTTCTCTTACACACTCTTCTTGCAACCTTTCAACCTTTATTCTTTCAAGCCCTCCGAAGTGGACACGCTCTCGCCAGTGCCTCCACTTTCTGAACAGACCACTAAATCTCGCAATAACGAGATAGTGGTCCGTATCGACTGTGGGGCCCCTGTAGGCTCTTGCGTCCAATATTTTGCTTCGGAGGCGACTGTCTACCAAAATTAAATCTATTATGCTTTTCTGTTCATTCCTTCTCCATGTATACATATGGATGTCCTTATGTTGGAAAAATGTGTTTGACACAATAAGGTTTCTCTCCATGCATACATCCGCTATGAGCCTACCTGCGTCGTTCACTCTCTTATCACCAAATGGACCAAGTACGTCCTCATAGTCGGGACGCTTGGTCCCCACCCATCCGTTCAAATCTCCGCATACAATCACGCGTTCACTGGTTTCTGCCATATCCAGAACTTCCCTAACATTATCCCAAAACTTCTCTAGGTCTGATGCCACCGAGGATCCTACGGGAGCATATGCTACAACCATGAATACCTTGGTGACACCTAGTTTTATACGGACCCAGAGAAGTCTGGGATCATACATTCCGTAATCCTTCACACCTGAGGCCAAGCGAGAGGACAACAGCACTCCTACCCCCATGCTGGCTCGATCGCTCTGTGGTACACCAGACCACAGAGCCATCCCGCCACCAGGAAGATCGCAGGCGTCGCTGCCCCTTCGCTTGGTCTCTGTTACACAGAGCACGTCTAGCTGTTTGTCCGCCATGACGGATATCAGCTCGTGCAACTTACCTTCCACACAACCTCTTACATTCCACGTGCCCACCCGGCACTCCGTTCTCCTCGACTCGCCTAACTGGGCAAGGCGTGATGGGTGGCGGCCCCCATCGCCGCAACTGCCGATGTTCGTACCGACGGGGGCGGGTCGGTACGCGTCGCCTCCGGGGGACGCCCTAACCCGCATTGCGGTACGCATTTCGAGCCGGATTAGCAGTCTAATTAGACTGGCAGGGGACGCGAACGAGCACGCTCCGGACTATGCCCCCCTCTTCTATATTATATACCTTCTAAATTAAGAGATGATACAATATTATTTTTGTAAAAATCCAATATCACTTACTTTTAGGAGTACCCCTCTCCGGCATACCGGTGGACCCAGGCGTGGTAAGTATCTGCCGCGCCCTCTTGACTTTTCTATCGTGGTACTCGTCGAGCGACTCCATCTTGGCAAACTCCTTCTGATGCAATGCGCCGAAGTTTGGCAGTCGCGTGCGCACAGACTTCGATGCCGATTTAGACTTTGATGGAGTGGTCAATTTCTTTGGAGTTGAGAGCGCACCTGATAGAAAAATTTGTTTTATTGGTGTGATATTTATAGTTATACCATAAGCCGAAATTAAAGCAATCTTTTGTATGGTGACGGTACAAAAAAAACCAATAAATTTTTAATCTTATGTTTTTCTTTGTAAAGGACGTTTCCCATTGCTTCCCATGGTAAAGGCTAAGTTCTTGGACGAAGACAGAAAGATGCAAGCAGCATTTCTAACATAGTACATAATAATATACTAAAGTATTTTACCTGTAGCACTAGTGGTTCTTGGCCGTGACAAACGATTTACAGAATTCTGCAAATCGTCCATCAGACGTGAGCGTTTGGCTGACATGTTGTCTACATCATTGTGTGTGTATGAGCGTTTGCGAGCGGGACGGGACGTCACTGCTAGAAATATATACAAGAGTTAACTACACTATTACCCGTAGGACCACTGAACCTGAAATACCTTTGATATCCACTCAAAAGACTAAGCGCACAGGAGGTTGTGACCTCCATGCCCCCAATACTGTGGAGTCGAATACTGTATCTTCCACTTGAAGACTGGTATGGCAAAAGAAAAGACTTAAATTATATGACAACCTCGTGTCACAAGATTAATAGAAGGCATTTTCAATCAAAAAAGACATTTTTATTCTGTGGAGTTGCAATAGAAACCAAAAAAGAAATGGTAAATTCTAAGTGACAGATATTGATAAAAATATTTCAATAACACTTACCATCTTCATCAAAAACAAAGCTCTTATTAGAACCTTTCAAGTTAGATTTAATAATTTTACGTTTCTCTTGTTCCAGTAATGTTGGGTTATCCACTGGACTGCAGAACATAACTCTAGTCATCCTCGGAGCTGGTTCCCCAGACATTTTTTTCTCAATGGAACGAGTTACATTTAACATAGATTTTTTCTGTGAAGTTTTAGAGATGTGATAAGGAGTACAACCAGGTGTAGGCAATACTGATGAACTAAGTCTTGTGGTAGGCTTTGGAGTCTGTACTTGAACTTCTGGACCATCTTTTGTGAATGTTCCTTCCCGTTTCATGGGAGTTTCAGGATTCTCAATGATCACAACATCTGAGTTTCGCCTAAAACTTGAGTTTGTTAGATCTTCTGTATGACTTGATTCACGAATAATACTTTCTACTAATACCGGTGTTGTATTAGTTATGTGTTCATCAGTATCATCACTTGTTATACTGATTTGAGTTAAGTCATATTGATTTGAAACACTGTTATCTGAACTTATAAGTGATGATTTTGAATCTCTTTCATTATCTTTGTCAAAAGTTGTATTAAGGATTTGTTCATATGCTAATGATAATTTTTCTCGTTTTAATTCGGAATTTGTGCTAGGTTTTGAATCAAATGTTGAATCCAATTTGATGGAATATGAATCATTAATATTCAAAGTCCTCCTACGAAAAGATTTTCTTTTAGAAGCAGAACTTGACAGAATATTCTCTATTTGTGTATTCTCATTTGGTGTAATATAATTTCCACTAGTGTTATCCTTTATACTTGACTTTCTAACCATTGCACCCTCTCTGAATATATTATAACATCTCTCTTTGTCAAATGTAGTATTATTTTGAAATGTAGTAGATGTAACAGGGTTTCCATCTTCTTTTTCATTTGTTGTGTTCATCTCTGTATTTGATAACTGGTCAGGTATTTGGTTATTAGTAATATTAGAAGTATTTAAGTTTTCATTGATTTGCCTGTCACTGGTATTGACTTTATCAAGACTTTTATCTAAGTCATATGTTGTATCAACAGATTTACACCCCTGATCATCCTTTACATTTGAAATTTTCCTTTTTCTACTCTTGGGTGATGTATTAGACAATAAGTCTTCTACTTTTAAATTCTTACTAAGTTTTCTTGTGATAGAAGCAGTAACATTAACACAGTCTCTTTGGCTTTTCTCATCTTTCTTATTTACGATTACTTCTTCTGATGTTTCAAAATTATTTTTAGTATCTGATTTCCTACTTCTTAAACAGCGAGTTGGACTAGTGATGTTATTTTGATTTGAATCTGCAGTAGTATGTACTACAATTGTAGAAGCATTTTGATCCTTATCATATGTTGTATTATTAATGTCATTCTGTTGTTCAATGCGTGAAATATTAATACCAGATGTCTTCTTCAAAGAAACATTAATTGTACATTCAGAGGAGCTACCATTAAAATCCTCTTTCAAATCATGCTTAATATTAAAACTCCTATTATCATTTTCACTGTGTCTGGGTGTTCTTTCTCTTTTTATCTCAAAAGTGTTATCTTTTTCAATAGACGGTCTGTTCTCTATCTGCTTAATTGGAGAATCCTTATTATGTCTAGCTGTATATAGTTTAGTGTCACTAGATAGTATACATAAATCTCCATTTTCCCTGACTTTTTCAAATGTTGTATTCAAAGGTATATCAAGCTTTTTGGGACTTGCTTTTGTGATATGGTTCTTTTTCTTTTTATTTTTCTTCTTTTTTAATTTCTTATCAATAGGATTAGCTGAATCTAATTCAGTGTCTCCTTTCAGGCAATCATTTTCACATATATTATATGAGTTAGTGTTGATTTCTAAATTATTAGTAGATGCAGATGCTACAGCATCTGTACTAATGCCTTTATTCCTTTTAATTTTAGTCATAATGTCAGTAACACTAATTTTTCTGCTTCTCAATTTTCTAGTTGAAGTTGTAAATTCAGTTTCGGGTGGTGGTTCAAAATCTCCATTATCAACAGTTGTATTAACTTGAGAATGCTTTTGTTTCACATTATTAGTTAAGTCAGACACTATCCAATTGGATTCTGTTGCTTTTTCTAATGATCGTTTCACTTTATGTTTTTTCGTTATAATATCTCTATTGCTAGATGTATTAGAGACATTTATGTTATTTTCTGTATCTGTTTCAATAGTAGTATTAGTATCAAAAGCAATGTCTTTGTTTTTTGCTTTCTTTGTTCTAAGCTCCTTAAAAGCTGTAAGTGTGTAAATAAAGGAAAATTAATGATTAATAAACACATAGTGATTATTTAACAAGACCCTTCATTAAGGAACTCACCCAAGTATTGTTTGGGACATTAGGAGAACGATTAATGGACACAAATAATATCCAGACTCAGAACAACAATTTCATGTGTCACTACTGGGCTTGATCCTCTTTTAAAGAGGGGGAATTGACCTACCAGTCACCTAAAGGGGCTTAAGTTACGTTATTGAATTGGGGGTCTGATGCAGAAGATAGTGATACTGATCATGGTGCGCATAGTGAGAACTAGTCAGACAGGTCAGTATAAAGTATTATTTCAAGTTTCCCTTCTCTTGCATAGATGTTGTTATTATATTATCCCTTAATCGACTTTCACAACAGCCCCATACAAGATAGGGGATATGTGTGTAGCGTGGTAAATTGTATTCTTACTGTTACCCCATGAAAATATATAGAATATATCTAAATAATCTTCCAGGTCCTATCTGGTACCTTCCTAGCCCATATAAGGTTAACATTCCTTATCATTGTGATGTCTGTCATTTGATGGATGTGTATGCCCAGTACCTACTTACATATTTGGAAAAACAGGAATTGTATAAATAGACAATATGAAGCCCTATAGTCCTGGTCCATATGGTTTTGTATTGGTTATACCTAGTCAAAATATTTTCAATTCAATAGTTCTACATTTCACCAAAGCAAAGATGTTACCAGTTTTCTGTGATTATTTATTGGAAGCTAATTAGATTTAAATTTTTAAAAAAAAGTCGTTGTAAATATAACTTTTAAAAATTATCATATTTTGTTACTCTCCATGAGTATTTTTCGCAGATAATAAATCTGTGAAAGGGTAGAGAACGTAAAAAATAAGAAAATAATGTTAAATAAGTAACACATATTTCGCTATGTAACTCATAATTTCATAAAATTAAGTTCAACTTTATCATCATCTACGGTGCATGACTCCGCTTATTCGAGTTTCGAACCCAGTTCTCTTCTATAACTGCATAAACTACTAGACTAACGAAGCAGTTAAAATTAATCATAAACTTTTCAATATAATAAACATCCGCAGATACCATTTACAATAGTCATGTTTTGTTTAATGTATGTATTAATATTGAAATAGAATACTACAATTCTACATAAATTACTTACGTTTTCCTGATCTGGTAGGCATTTTTAACATAATACACTTGAATGAACTAGTATAAGCATTAAAAATATATTGCACCGTTTGTTTACATTTATTTCGCTTTTCGCTATAATATAGATATAATCAGTTAAATTTGACCGTTTTTAACGTTCTATCGTTATCTAATTTTAAACTTGACTATAGAGATTTTTGTTTAGGGCGTTCGGATGGGCAAAGAAAACAGAGACTATACAGCCAAGTCGTATAGAATTTTCTTTAGAAATTATTTAACATTTCTTTATGTTGAATGACTAATTCAAAGTCACTTTCCGATAGTAAATCAAATCATTATCATAAATTAAGCAATGAAAATCAAATCAAAGATATGTCTGGGTATTTTAGCATAATATAACAATAATGATAATAAAAGAACTTTGAGCAACACTTAAAGAGGCTTAAGTTAGGTTCTTGAATTGGAGGTCTGATACAGTGTTACTGATCATAACGCGCTTAGTGAGAAAGTTCCTCTCTTTATCACTGGCAGTTTAGTCCCTGTATTTATTGCTGGTGGGTCAACACATATTAAGTAGTTCTTCTTTTTTTAATAGACAATAATCTGCACAAAAAAAATAATTCTTATATTGCGGGGGACTTTACAAACACATAATTAACGAACACAAATTACTCCCAGACTCAGAACAACAATTTGTGGATCGCAAAAAATATTGTCCGGCGTGGGAATCGAACCCACGGCACTAGCATGGCACGTCGTTATCTTAACTACTACAACATCTGTGCAGTTAAGTTAGTTTGAATTTTAATTTATGTTAATAATAATAATATTTATTTACTGATTTCATAGAGTACAAATATATTAACATGAATATAAAATATTTGTTCCTTGATGAGATCTTAAGATCATACTAGGCTCGAAGCCTGCATTACAAATCATAACTACATAAATATAAAATTCTTAAAAAACGTTCATATCGTATGTATATGCGGACGTGCGGGGTGCTTGTAAATGAATGATTGTGGAATGTGTGCGTGGTGTATCAGTTATGGGTACATGGTACCTACTAATAAATGTGTGTGAGTGTAAGCGTTAAGTGGTAAGTGTTTGCGTCGGTTATGGGAATCCTCTCTAATCGATACTCAGGCGGCTTAACCGAAGTATCCCCGTCTAGGCGTCGCACAGTGGGCTGAAAATCGCGTTTCATAGACATAGAAACTTGAGTTATAATGTATATTTTTTTTGTGTGGAAATGGGTTCTCCTGATCATTACTATACTATATAATATTATATGAGATAATTTGGTTAACAATTGAATGAGGTATAATTTTTTTTAGAAAAAAATGTATGGAACTGACTTGAAAAATGGGGATAACTCTGTTCGGGCTAATAAGGAGCCTAGAAGAATTATTCATTTCTCCGAGCCTTTACGTGATGATATGCGTTTATTACTAGGCGTTCTTTATTGTAATTGAATAGAAATATTCACTTGTCACTTACCCACAGAACTCGCACCTTGTTACACGTTATTTTATAATATACTAGATTTAAACTTATTGGGGACTTTTATTTGGCACCATCGTATACTCCAAAGATACGACATTGGTGGCCCATGAGGGGAAGCATCTAGAAATCCGCGTAAATTTCAAGAAATACGAAAATTTTGAAGACATTAAAAAGGGACAAAGTTCGTCAAGACGGTTGTCCACTTTCGCATCGGATTACTTCAAAGGTTGGAGCCTTGCAGTGGATGAACCAAAGCCACGGGCTCCACACGAAGATATACTAATTCCAGAGAAATTCAGAAGCCAAGTTCGAGCAGTAATACATCAAAAGTACTACATCGACATCTTCACCAAACAGATAAGTGTCTTCCAACAGTCACAATATCAATCAAAATCATCCAAAATACCTCGTACACCTTATGTACTATCTTTAATTAAAGCTAATTTGTGTAAACAAGGTTTTGTGGTTTAGTCATAACCATAAACGTCCCCATTCTTTCAAAAATCAAATTATTTTCTACCCACCTTTTTGTTTATTATCAATTTTGTGTGCCGATTTAGGAAAATTAACGAACATATTTCAAATACTTTCTATTATTTATCAGTAATATAAGCGTCTTGCTATAAAATAAAGGTAATTAATATATTATAAAGCTAAAACTTACTATTATGTGCAAGAATCGTAGATTTAATTATCGATAATTGGTTAGTTACAATAAATTACATTTATTTTTCATTATTTTATCACTTTAAACAAATTATAAACAGTATATTTCACTCATATTATTATAGTGTAGGCCTTGAGAAGGTTAATTAATAATAACAGTTCAATAGAAGCAAACTATTGATGACTTAAAGTAATCACCAATGCCCGGTCCCGTGACAATTTATTGATAGCAAATTCTCATTGTGTTTGCCGACTAATTCCAGGCAATAACTGCAACCAACGAGCTGTTCAGACGTGTAGCCCGCCCCTGCCCCGGTCTTCCAACTAACAGGTGACACCGAAGGGAGTGACGTGAGCTTATTTAATTTAGATAAATACTTAAATTACACAATGGCTGAAGAGCGTTATAAAGAGTTATTTGCTAAAAGAACGTCAGCCAAAGGACAAATTACAAGATTTAAAAATTATTTAAATAATATTTCTAAAGAAAAGGAATTAAGTGATATTCAGTTAACAATGTTGAATTTAAAGCTTGCCAAATTTGAATCATTATCAGTTAAAGTAGATGATTTGCAGAGTGAAATAGAGGTTTTGAGTTCTGCAAATATGGACATTGAGCTTAATGAACGTGATAATATGGAAAAAGACATCATAATGAGCATTGCTACGGCAAAGAATTTAATTGTACATTTTTCTAAATGTAACGAATATGAACAAAGACGACAGTCTTTACAAAATACTTCTCTCTGTGTAGATGATGCTCATCATAATGTTGATATAGGGCTTAAACTTCCTCAGATAGAAATCGCCAAGTTTAGTGGCGAATATTTTCGCTGGTTAGAATTTAGAGACACGTTTGAAAATTTAATTCATAAAAATGAGCGCATTCCAAACATTAATAAATTCCATTACTTGAATTCATATCTTCAAGGTGACGCTGCTAGGGTTGTTTCAAATCTCGAGGTATCTGCCATCAATTATCCTGAGGCTTGGCAGTTACTATGCAGTCGATACAATAACAAAAGAATGCTAATTAATCACCACTTAAATTCTTTATTTACTATCAAGCCACTTTCACACGAATCGGAGCGATCATTGAGATTTATAGTAGATCACGTGACCAAAAATCTACGCGCCTTATCCAGTTTGGGTCAGCCAACTGATAAATGGGATGTTTTAGTCGTATTTATGCTCTCTAAAATTCTAGACACCCATACGTTGCTGAAGTGGGAAGAACATCGTAGTAGGGAGTCAGATGAAGCACCCACATTGCTTCAATTTTTTAAATTTCTCACTGATCGTGCTAATGTGCTCGAATCTCTTGGTCGTAATAACAACTATGACTATCGTAATGTAAGGTCAAAGTCATTCATGCAATCACGATCTAATTATAATAAAATCAATAATGCTAAGCCAATTGAAAATAATAATGTGAAATCTTTTGCGAGCACTAGTAATTATAAAAAACCCAATAAAATTCAAAACGCGTTTGTATGTATAATTTGTAACGGACGTCATCGAATATATGATTGTCCTAACTTTAAGGCCAAGGGTATTGATGAAAGAATAATAGACGTAGAAAAGTATAAATTATGTATTAATTGTCTCAGGCAGGATCATGCTGTTAGTGAGTGTCGCATGGGACCATGTCGAGTACATGACTGCTCAGAAAGACACAATA
This sequence comes from Lymantria monacha, assembly GCA_905163515.2. Classification (NCBI taxonomy): domain Eukaryota; kingdom Metazoa; phylum Arthropoda; class Insecta; order Lepidoptera; family Erebidae; genus Lymantria; species Lymantria monacha. Next base: position 27,980,394 of record LR991100.1, read on the forward strand.
GTTTACTGCATCGTCCGTCATCAACGTCAACCCTTGTCGATATTATTGAGCCGCCTAATTTAATAGTCAATCATTCTAATAGAGAAACAAGTCAAGTTCTATTATCCACCGCCATGATCGAGGTCTCGAATCCATTTGGTTCGCAAAAGATCAAAGTTCGTGCACTCTTAGATTGTGGTAGCCAATCATCTTTTATTACTCAATCACTAAAAAATAAATTATCATTGAATACTCAACCTATTGAGGCTTTAAACATCATTGGAATAGGCAATTTAGTTAATAATAAAACTACTGAAAGCTGTATTATAAAACTGCAATCTTTACACACTAAATTTAATGTCAGTTTACCATGTTTTGTTTTACAACAGTTAACTGGTCAATTACCAAGATTCCCATTCGACATAAATCTACTCAAATTGCCCGACAATATTCAGTTAGCTGATCCTATGCTTCATCAACCAGCTCCAATAGATGTGTTAATAGGAGCAGATATATTTTGGGATATATTGGTTGGTGATTGCCTATCGTTAGGAATGAAAGGTACTAAATTAATTAATTCTCAATTCGGTTGGTTGGTATCGGGTCCTATACCTGTTCCATCAAAGTTCACACACTGTAACAATGTGATATTTTCTCAATCCGATAGTGAAAATATTGAGAAACTCTTAACCAAATTTTGGGACATAGAGGATGTTCCCATAAAAAATAGTATAATTGTAAATGATCTTGAATGTGAAAGGCATTACTTTACAAACACAACGAGAGACAATACTGGTAGATTTTGTGTGAAATTACCATTGAAAGAATCTGCGGACTGTTTAGGCGATACGTTTGATTTAGCTAAGGCACGTTTTATTAATTTAGAAAAACGATTCAAAAGAAATCCTAATTTAAAGATGGCATACAGTAAATTTATTAACGAATATGCTGAAGCAGGTCACCTGTCAGTGTCCGGTAAGCATTTTATTCATAGCTCAACTCCATATTACTATCTATGTCATCACGCAGTATATAAACAGGAGAGCGAATCAACAAAACTTCGTGTTGTGTTTGATGGTTCGGCAGCCTCCTCTTCTGGCTATGGATTGAATGACATTTTAATGATCGGTCCAAACATTCAGGACTCTTTGTTCGCTATTTTGATACGTGCCAGACAATATAAGTACCTACTTACAGGTGACATAGAAAAAATGTACCGTCAAGTATTAGTAGATAAAGATGATAGACATTTACAACTTATTTTGTGGAGGGACAATGAGTCTCAGCCCCTTCAAACATTGATACTGAATACAGTTACTTACGGTACGGCGAGTGCTAGCTACTTAAGTACACGCTGTCTTTCACAAATAGGCAGTGAACAAGATGACCAACTTATTAAAACTATTATTCAAAGGGACTTCTACGTTGACGATTTGATAACGGGGTCCAATGATCTTCAACAATTAATGTACATGCACGAGGCTGTATCAAGTGCATTAGCTTCAGGTTGTTTTAATTTAAGAAAATTGAAAACTAATTGCCCGTCTATTTTTAAGAATACCTTAGTTAATAATCAAGATAGTTTAACGTTTAGTGAATCTTTTAGTACGCTAGGACTTGGTTGGGATCCTATTAATGATACACTACATTTTCCTGTGAAGGGATTCTCATATGATGGTTCCAATATAACGAAGAGAGTTATTATGTCCAATGCCTTTAAAATATTTGATCCATTAGGTATTTTGAGCCCAATAGTTGTGAAACCTAAAATTATGTTACAAAGACTTTGGCAACAAAAGGTAGATTGGGATGAAGCCGTTCCTCAAGAAGAAAGAGATAAATGGATTAAATTTTGCGATGATATGAAGTACTTGACCAAGTTGCAGGTACCTAGACTAGTTTTGGGCGAATCGGCAATCCATGTAGAGTTACATTCGTTTAGTGATGCATCTATGCATGCTCTTGGGGCATGTATTTATATGAGAACTATTAATGCCAATGATGAGGTTACAATTAGATTATTATGTGCGAAATCAAAGGTAGCCCCTCTTAAGCCAACTACCATACCTCGTTTAGAATTATGCGCGGCTCTTCTGGCTGCTAAGCTTACTAAGTCAGTCGTAGATTCACTCAGGCATCCGCCGAACAGAATAGTTCATTGGTGCGACTCTAGCGTAGTACTAGGATGGCTTAGGACAGATGTAACAAGACTGAAGATGTTCGTAGCTAATCGAATTTGTGAAATAAAGGAATTAACTTCCTCAATGTGGCGATACGTACCAACAGACGTCAATCCAGCTGATCTAGTTTCGAGGGGTGTAGACATAAAACAATTTATTTCTATGCCACTGTGGTGGTCTGGCCCTAGTTTTTTACTTAAGAATGAATCAGAATGGCCAGTTCTAAATAGTAGGGATTCGACAGGACTGCCAGAATTAAAGGTACACAGTGCCATTACAATGGAGGGCGAATATATCATAGATTTCAATATGTATTCTTCCATAACGAGACTCCAAAGAGCATATGCTTTTGTTCATAGGTTTATACATAATATTCGAAATTCGCACAATAAACGCGTAGGTATACTAACCGTTGAAGAACTCCGTGAGTCATTCTACGCATTATGTGTCATTGCTCAACGTCAATGTTTTCCTAATGAATACGAATTACTTAAATTGGGCAAACCTATTAAAAATAAGTGCAAAATATCATCACTATCTCCATTTTTCGATGAAAATAAATTAATTCGTGTAGGTGGTCGTATCAGCGCGTCTACACAACCTTACGATCAGAAGCATCCAATTTTACTTCACGCTTCACATAGGTTAACTAAACTATATTTTGAAAGAGAGCATATTAAAAGTTTGCATGCTGGTCCACAGCTGTTACTAGCTACAGTAAGAGAGACAGTGTGGCCAATCAATGGTCGTTATCTTGCCAGACGAGTAGTCAATAACTGCCTGCGCTGTAGACGTTTGCGAGGCAAAACAATGCAGCCTAAAATGGGTGACCTACCTCGACAACGTGTAAATGTAGACTATCCTTTTTTATCGGTTGGCTTAGACTTCGCTGGTCCCTTCAATATAGTAGATCGGAAGGGTCGTGGAAGTCGCTTGATAAAAATTTATTTGTGTCTTTTTATATGTCTACGCTATAAATGTTTACACTTAGAAGCTGTTAGCGGTTTATCTAAGGATTTATTTATTATGACACTTAGGCGTTTTATTGCGCGTCGAGGAAAACCAGTAGAAATATTCTGCGACAACGGAGGTAATTTTGTGGCTGGTTCTAAGGAAGTAGGAGCGTTTCTCGGGGAAGCTCACAAGCCTCTGTCTGACTTTGCAAGTCAACAATCGATCAAATTTAATTTCATACCAGCTTATTCACCTCACTTCGGTGGCATTTGGGAAGCCGGAGTGAAATCGGCAAAATATCATATAAAGCGCGTTATCGGCAACAGCCATCTTACATTTGAAGAAATCTCTACCTTGTTTGCACAAGTGGAGGCAATTTTAAATAGTCGTCCTTTGTGCCCACTCTCGTCCTCTCCTACCGATCTCCTGCCTTTATCCCCAGGACATTTTATGATTGGGAGACCACTAACTGCTTCACCGATACCAAACTTGGAACAAATCAAGGAAAGCCAGTTGCAACGTTATATGCGCGTCGAGAAGATAAGGCAGCACTTCTGGCAAAGGTGGCAGAAAGAATATTTATGTGAGCTGCAGCAAAGGACTAAATGGAAGACAAATAAGGCAAGCTTGAAGGTTGGAGACATGGTCCTATTAGCAGATCCTAATACACCGCCTCTTACTTGGAGACTAGGCCGTGTTTTAAATTTAATCCCTGGACAAGATGGTATATCCCGGGTGGCTGACATCCTGACAAACAAAGGTTGTGTACGCCGTTCCTTGGTCCGGCTCTGCAAACTACCGACAGCAGAAGAACTTTGACAGTTGAAAATTGACTTTTCAACGGCCGGGAAGATGTTCGGGCTAATAAGGAGCCTAGAAGAATTATTCATTTCTCCGAGCCTTTACGTGATGATATGCGTTTATTACTAGGCGTTCTTTATTGTAATTGAATAGAAATATTCACTTGTCACTTACCCACAGAACTCGCACCTTGTTACACGTTATTTTATAATATACTAGATTTAAACTTATTGGGGACTTTTATTTGGCACCATCGTATACTCCAAAGATACGACAAACTCTGAAATCGCAAGGTTGGCCGTTATATCCTCGCAGATGTATATAGTAATAATTATTTATGATTTTTTGACATACTTCATATTACGGCAGCACTTGCGATATTTTTTTTAAAAATCGTCAAAGTTTTTAAATTTTTGTATTTTTTCTAACTACTTTACTCATTGATAACTACTTTTACTTGTACTTTTATTTAATAATAACGTTTAATTGCTTCAAATATGCATGTATTAAGATCTAGCTTACACACAAAGAAGTGTAAGATAAGCACGTTAGTCCGTTGTACATAAACGCTCAATAAAACTACGTGGTAATAATGAATTATCTTTTGAATGTGAGTTATGTGAGCTAGTCATCTCTAATTCTTAAATACTGTAGTATTACTAAATGACTTCTCAGAATCGAATCACTTCCAATATCACTATGTAAGTACCTTCATTATACATAGGAAATTGCTTGGTAAAAGAATAAAAGTACAAATACAAAGGAATAAAAGTGTTGTTAATTGTGCAACTAGTACAGATAATTACTATAATTAGGTGATGTCGTGAACACCATGTATTTAAGAAGAGTATTATATTTGCCGAATTACCCTCTAAAACATCAAATACTCAATAGCAATAAACAGTCAAAATTGAGATCGTAATCTTATCTTCATTTTGAGTATTTCTACCACTAACGTTTTTTAATATTCTTGTAAGTTGTGATTGTGAATAATGGAATGTTTAATTACAAACTTGGACTTGTGTGTTATACTGAGTAGTCATAGATACTATTTCCTTTGATAACGAAGTATTGTTCAATTCACTTGTGGTTCGATTGTGTTCTAGCGTCTCTGAGGAAGACAGTGTTACATTCAAGGAATTTTATGGAAGATTCACACGAGCTGTTCAAAAAAGGTGATTGAGATCCAAACGCTATCCTGTGAAAACTTAGACCATACTACACTAATTGGCTTTAGACAAGTATTGACTGGCCAAGCTGCGTGCAAACTAATTTACTCACCCTACAAGCTTTCAAAGAAAGTATGAGTGACCTTTACTATCAACGTCAGCGATGATATCGAATTCAACAATGACAAAAATCTTGGAAGCCCTTTCAAGATCTAGGCAATAAGCAGAAGAAGAGAAGGTCTAACGAACAAGAAAGCGAAAAATCTATTGAGTTAGCATATTCAGCTGCAGCACTCTTGACAGAAGATGGTAGTAAAGATCATCCGTTATTGAGTATATATATGCTCAAAGACCCACAAGCAGCAGCAAAATTCTAGGAAATAATGAAGAAACCAGATTTTCATCATTATTTTCTGCAGAAAAGCCCCGGATTGCTATTTTCATTAAAACTCTTGAAATGGCAATAACTACACCAATTTGAGGGAAACTTCAATTCGAGAAGGTTCTGAAGTTGTATTTCCGTCTCACTATAAAGTACAAAAGGATAAGCTGCAGTGTTACTCTCCAAAGAACTTCCGTGACTGAAACGGAATCTCCAGCTAAAATTGCATTTCAAGGAATTCTGGATTTAATGGTAAACTGGATTCTAGAAAATCTTCTTGGTATCCTTATAGCATAGAAGGCCAGAAATTTATTTTAATATCAATGTAGGGATTTGTCGTTGCATCTAACCAAAGTCGATATAAACAAGTAATGGACAGTGAGCAAAATGATTCAGCAGCATATTCATGACCTCTTTGTTTCCACTAAAATTGACAGCTGGAGGTGAAACAATATGGAAGAATTCAAAACCCTCCTCATCTACATATTGTCGTCCAATGTTCAGAAAAACTAAAATTGATAACGAAATCAAAGCACTGAAGGAAGGTGGAGTCAAGAGTCTCCGAAACCGGCGAGCGTGTATGAAGAGAATTATGAATGTTGAGGAAGCGAGTGAAGTGTGCAAGGATAGAGTTCTCTGGCACTCTGTTCTCTCTGCCTACCCTGCAAGGGACATGTCGTGATGGTATGTATGTATGTAAATCAAATCACTGCTCCCCACAAAATACAAAACAAATGAGGTCAGTCACCAATTATTGATGACAGTGATAGACGGTAAAAATTATACATATTTATCCGATGCCAAATCAAGTGCTACTTGCTACCTGTGTTTGACTAAGCCTACAGAAATTAATATTATAAATAACGTTACGTCAAAGACAGTATTTTCTGGTGTATATGAATTTGGATTATCATCATTAAATGCCCGCATGAATGTGATGGAATGTCTTCTACATATAGCCTAGCGTCTTGATTTTAAAAAATGGTCTGCGAGAGAAGAATATCGCAAACGTTTGTTAAAGTTAAGAAAAAAACTTATCCCAAGATCATTTTAACAATGAACTAAATCTTTTAGTCGACATCGTTAAGCAAGGATCTGGCATGACTAATGACGGTAATACTGCGAGAAGGTTTTTTGAGTTGCCTGACAAAACTGGTGCAATCACTGGACTAGGCAAAAACTTAATTCGTAGGTTTGCTGTGATTCTGCAGGCAATCACTTCTGGCGAGATTATAGATGTTTCGAAATTTAAAGAATACGCCAAAACAACAGCAAAGAAATATGTAGAACTATATAATTGGTATTACATGTCGTCGACAGTCCACAAGTTGTTCATACATAGAGATGACATAATCGCAGATAATGCTATTGTACCAATTGGTAGTCTTTCAGAAGAAGCTCCAGAAAGGGCGCAACAAAGATTTCAGGAGGTTTAGAGAACACCATTCTAGGAAAAGAACAGGCAAACCTCTAATGAGAATATTCTCAATATGCTTATCCTCTCATCTGATCCCCATTTTACAGTAATAAGACAAAAGCTGGAAGCTTATAAGAAACAAGCATACTTTAGTGAAACATTAGACCTACTTAACTGCAGGAACCTTCTATGGAGTCTTTGGGTGTAATGGAAAACATAGAGTCCGATTCTGAAGTGGATTCGGATGGTGCTGAAGAATATTACATGCATATTTGAAGAATTAAAACGTTATTATTAAATAAAAGTACAATTAAAAGTAGCTATCTAAAAATAAAATAATTTGAAACCTTTGACGATTTTTAAAAAAAATATCGCAAGTGCTGTCGTAATATGAAGTATGTCAAAAAATCTGAAATAATTATTATTATATACATCTGCGAGGATATAACGGCCAACCTTGCGATTTCAGAGATATCCCCATTTTTCATATCAGCTCCATACATTTTTTTCTAAAAAAAATTATAACTCGTTCAATTGTTAACCAAATTATCTCATATAACATTATATAGTATAGTAATCAGGAGAACCCATTTCTACACAAAAAAATATACATATATAACTCATGTTTCTATGTCTATGAAACGCGATTTTCAGCCCACTGTGCGTCGTCAGTCTCGAGTCGACGCTTTGACAGGTGACGTACTAATCCCCGAACCAGTTACCCACTGTCTCCGTTAGGGGGAAGTGATAGACTAATAACTAGTCCTATCACCTCAATCACAATGCTTCTTTCAACTGAGAACATAGTTCCTGATCCTGTGTCCTCCTCTGCCTCGTCGTTCTAAACGTGTGCATCAGCTACCAACTTATTTACAGAACTACGACATTGTTAACCTGGGTAGAATGTCGTGTTATACATATAACTGGCCACTTTATTTACCTTTTAAATATCAGAATATTATATTAATTTATTGTACGTCATTATATGGTATGTCTGATTCTTAACGAATAAACTATATATTTTCTCAAATGGTATTTATTTAATCGTACTCAAGGATTATTTCCTTAATGCAGGGTGGGGTTGGTTCCGGTGGCCCGCTTGCACGGCGTGGAGAGGTACTTGTAGGGCGGGTCTATGGGGTCGTGCGCCGCTTCTTCTGTCGCCCTGGATGGATTTAGCGGGGCGAGACCACTCCATAGCCCGACGCCAAAAAAAAAGGGTGGAGTAAAAAAAAATTATACAGGATGGAAGTGGACCGCACCCGAAAACAAAGACAGGTGACCCTACTAGTCCTACTTGTAATGATAGGCTAGAAAAAAATTCGATCAGAATGAAAAAAAAATTGTTTTTTCACAAATATTTTTAAGTTTTTTTCACATTCCATCGTATTAGGACAGTATAACATTATACCATGTAACGATAACTCGATAAAAAATACGTAACTGTACTCAGATGAGAAAAGACGCAATCTATTCAAAACTCACGATCATATGTTCAAGAGCTCAACGACCTCGTGTGGTGAAAAAATAATTTTTTTTTTCATCCTAATCGATTTTTTTTCTAGCCTATAATCACAAGTAGGACTAGTAGGGTTACCTGTCTTTGTTTTCGGGAGCGGTCCCCTTACACCCTGTATAATCTATTTATAGTTTTGATAAATTTATAGAATTGTTACGTAAACCAATTAAATATATATTTCAATATTATGGTGTTATATTAATTAATACTGTTGGCATTTTACGTAATGTAACCTGGAGAAGTGCTACAGTACAATGGATAAATTTAATAGTCTCTTATATCATTATATGTATTTTCAAGCTCATGAAAAATTCCAGGAGACAAATTTGACTGCACATCAGTGCAGAACCCACGGCACTGGCTATCAAGCCTTGGGTTCAATACCCACGCAGAACAATACTTTGTGCGATACATAAATTGTTGTTTCGAGTCCGAGTTTAATTTGTGTTCATGAAATTATATGTTGGTAAAGCCCCGCAAGGAAGCAATACAAGGATAGTTTTTTAGTGTCGGGTGTTGTCTTATTATAAAAATATTAAAAAAATAGAGATCTGCTAAGCTCTATTAAAGGCAACGAATTGACTTACTGGTCTCGTCCCCGTCAAACCATCAAACGTACCCGTGAAGTATATCTTGTTACGAAGAAATTAAAATATTGTTGACTTGGTTCTATTTCCTTTGCTTATCCCATAGACCAATTGAAGTAAAAAATTATATTTTGTCTATGTTGCCGACTATACTTTGTGTCAAAATAACGAAATTTATCGAAGTAATAATGCATTTCAAATGCGTGTTTTCGTATATAATAACTTAATTTAAAAATATCTAATTACTTAATACTGTATAACAAAATAGTTGAAGGATCGGATAACAATATAAAACGTGGATGAGCGTGATATTTGGGCAGGCACATTGTTAGAAAACAATGGAACGACAGTGTTACTCATTTGTGTTATTACTGCTATGTTTATGGGGTTGCAACAGTGATCGCGGTGACTACGTCGGTTGCTACAAATTGATGGTTGAAAATTTGCTTAACACTCATACTGGACAGTCAGTAGACGTGTGTTTGTCAGCGTGTGAGCAAATCTATTATAAATACGCTGTAATAGGTAACGAGTCAACCTGTTTTTGTGGGAACAAACCCGGCCAGCTTCAGCTACCGTTAAACGATTGTACAATACCTTGCCCGAAGAATGACAGTCAAATGTGTGGAGGTGAAGGCGCAGCTAGCGTGTACGATACCGAAGTGTTGGCCCCTGGACCTCCTAATACTATAAGTCTCGCCAATATTACTGAAACAACAATGAGTGTTTACTGGACGCCGCCTGAGGCTTATTCAGACATCACTGCGTATATAATAAGAGCTATACCTATCGAGACCTACTCAGATCTTGCACTCATTAATCTCGAATGGAAAGTGCCTAATGGCACTGATTATAATGAATTATTAAATCTACAACCTGGTTCCAAATACCAGATAGGAGTTTCAGCTGTAAATGATGTGTTTGAAGGTCCAAATAAGACTATTACAGTAGAAACTGTGATTGGTACACCTGATCCAAGCCCTCCAGACATAGAAATTAAGGAAAGAAAAGGTGACAAGATGCTTGTTTTTATCCCACAAGCAAAGAATATTAATGGCCCAGTATCTATGTATAGAATTGTAGTATCTATTGAGTTATTTCAGCAGGGGTTTATCGTTGATACCCTCGGCAATCATACTTATGCTGTAGATCAAGGATTGCCATACTACATCACGGCCGAGTTAGACCCTGATGATATTAAAACTGACTTTATAATTGGTGATAAAAGAACTTATAATGGATTCTATAATGCACCATTACCACTTACTAATGATATAGATGTGTCATTGGGGATTGTGAGTGAAAAAAACCATGTCAAAAAAATCAGGTATGCTGAATCAACAAAAAAGATAATATTGAATATTAATGAACCTGAAGAAACGTCACCGTTAGTGATAGCTCTAGGAGCAGCTATAGCTATCAGTATAGTCCTACTTTTAATCGGTATCGGTTTGATTATTATTCTACGAAAGAGGATACAGCTAGCAAGAGTACAGAGAGGATCACAATCCATGCCACTAAGCCTAAGTGAACCTTGCATGGAAATTGAAAATTCAGGTTTTATCCAGGAAGATGATAACAGAGTAGATTACTACAGTAATTTGAAGCGAAAACTATGGAATATACCAAGAAACTTATTGGATATAGACATATCCTGTGTGGTTGGAATTGGAAGTTATGGTAAGTTCACTAAAGGCAGAGTACAGCAGCACGAAGCTCAGACACCTGGACTGGTCCAGGTTGTAGCTGATAGAGAGTTGGAGAGATCTGATAAGAAAATGATGTTGCAGGAATTAGATCTCCTCATTAAGTCAAGTGAACATGAAAATGTGATTTCCCTCATTGGATTTTGTGAAACAAACACTACTTTATTTGTTGTTTTAGAAGATTCCAAACAGAATTTGAAAGAACTACTGCTCCAGAGTCGACATAGAGATCTTCAGAATAATAAGTTTTGTCTTCTGTCAGAGAATCGTATCCTACAATATTTTGTTGATATTGTTCGAGGTATGGATTACTTACATAGTAAAAAAATATTACATAAGCGCCTTAGTTGTCGGAATATAGTATTAGGTGATAATGGTATTGCAAAAGTGTCAGGCTTCGGCCTGTCTCACATGAGACCACTGCATGAGACGCCTGATTACACACGATGGACCTCTCACGAGATGTTAAGGCAGACCAGATTTAATCCTAAAGCTGATATTTGGTCATTTGGAATTTTAATGTGGGAAGTACTAACGATAGGTGCAACTCCCTATTTCCACAGCTCTAATAAAGATGTTGCTGCTCGCATTTTGAGAGGTATGAGACCGTCTCAGCCTTCCTATGTAGCCGATGAACTCTTCCAACTTTGTCTACAGTGTTGGCAGGTGGATCCTGATGAGAGACCTGCATTTTCCATTCTTGTGCAGGAACTGATGCCATTTGCTGAAGCATCTGGCAGCAGGAGTCTTAGCTTTACACATTATAATGGTTTTGATTATGAACCTTATATTCCACAATATGAAATTGTTTCATAGCTTTAGGCAACTAACCAAATTATTGTAGGATATTTAATAGTTAAATAATAATGGTTTTTTTACTTGTAGCCAAAGAGTTAATGCTCGGCAAAGATGATAATGGTCACGACTTATTTATACAGCTCTTTATAGATATATATATTTCTAGCATATACTCACTGAAGCTAATTTTAGATATAAGCAATCATGTTAAATGTTGCAATTTGTTTTTTTTATTGCTTATGGTGGCAAACGAAACAACACCTTATGGTAAGTTTTACTGTTGCTTATGGACCTTTGCAATACCAGGGGTACAGTTATATTACAGTTTACCAACCAAAACCCACCCATAAAGTTGGGCTTCCGACTCTCTTGCTCATGGAACATAGCGCAACTACACATTGTCACCACTCAGTTGTCACCGCTCAAATATTGTTTTTCTGCGAGAGTGTGGTACTACCCCGGAGGGACCGGCCCGCGGCTGCAGATAAAAAACTGATAGCAGTCTGACCCTCCCATTACAAAAATATATCTCTATCAATATATCGAATAACAATTGCTGTAGTGTAGGTGAATATCTAAAACCTAACCATGGAATTTACTTTTAATATTGAATTTAGTTATTTTTGAAATTATCATAATTATAATTTTTTACCATAGATATTGGGGCAGAATTTTTACAGTATAATTTGAAGTAAAACTTTTTTAGGCGCAACTAAAGGGGATTTAATAAAAAAATACCAGCAGCCAATTGCAATTAACCAAAAATATATATCTCGTTTTATCGGTTTCTTTAGACAGACAAACAGTACGAAGGGTAGGACAGATGGACAAGAATTGTGGCAAAAAAAATAATTATTACCTTTTATTTGATAATAATTTTTTTTTAATATTACATTCAACCCACTTTTAATACGCGAATGAGAAATGCGGTACGAACTGTTCTTTATTATTCCATTTGGATGTGTATAAACAATGAACTTCAGAATGAACTGTCAAAGTGCCCTTGGCATATACTTTAATCAGTTTTACCATTAAATATAAAAATATGTGTATTTTAGCACGGAGCAATAATATAATATATAGTGTGTATTTAAATAATGATACAATTTGAAATAATACTAATTTTAAAGATAACACTTTAGGTCACGGAAGGACTGTTCTGTAACTAGTACTCCCAATGACCATAAACGCTGTAAAGTCGACCCGACAGGTCGGATAATTAAAAATCAAATACAAACATGATAGAATCCATAAAAATAGATTTTTATCGAATTTTGTAATATTCGCATAAATATTAAGAATCATTATAATACATATTTTAATAACAGCTTCATAGATTAAAGCAGTTTAATAGGTCATTTGATAACTCGTATTAGAGGTCAAATAAACAAATATCAACCAAAATTCAGTGATAAAAAAATAACTCATATTTAAAATTTTATATCCCCCATTTATTTGACAATTCTCTAAGATTCCAATTCCAGTGATATTCTCAAGATATTGACCTTATGGCCTTTTAGATATACATATATTGTAAGAGATGTATAGTTATTTAAGAAAATATGTATTTAGCTTTAGAATTAAAATAAGCTCGTGTATGAAAAAAGAAATGTACTTTTGTTAAGAATCTTAACAAATTTCCATTCTAACTATGAAATGATATTAACTGCTATTTTTTCTGACCAGTATGTTCACTTAGTACTTTGACTGTACATACCTATGCCTAGCGCTCGTGCACGCTTATGGGATGAAACCGACAGTACTACGTCAGCTATGGTCTGGACACGCTGTCAATTCCGTCCGGGGCGACATAAGGGCGGCGCGTGGTCCCATAACCTACCGCATTCTCTACCCATCACCATCGGGCCGGTCTTTGACGGCCGTGGCGTAGGCATACCCCTTTTTTTTTTTTTTTTTTTTTTTTTTTTTTTTTTATTGGTGGGCTATGGGTGCGTCTCGCCCCGCCAAATCGGTCCGGGGTGACGGAGAAGGCGGCGCGTGATCCCATAGACCCACCGTAAAATCCTCTCTCTTCGCCGTGCGAGCGGACCACCGGACGTAGGCATACCCCTACCACGTACGACAAAAAATAAACGTTCAAATTCTATTGCCTCTAGCTGGACCCATTGTGTAAAGTTTTCACGGTTCTTGAATACATCTACTATTATCTATACAAGGAACAATGAGTCTATTGTAATAGATGAGTATATTATAAACTATTAATAATCAAATAAATTCACGTATGGTAAAACTCTAAAGTCTATTAGAATTAATGCAATTATAAATTTCTCTAACGTTTAACATTCTATAGTTACGCGATAAAAACGATTTATTTGATGATTTTCTGTCGTAATGGCTTAATTTTTAAGTAACCTCGTAGAACTGTTTTCGCTGAAGTCGAGATTACTTGTAAAACTATCTTTAACTTGCGCTTAAACTAACCAAGAATTAGAAATAATTATAGATAAGTACCTACATAAGTATGTAGTATGTATATATAACGAAATTGACAGCTATTTTAGAAAATAATATGTTTTGGACATATTGAAAATTGTACTTGGAACGCCACGGATACTTTGAAAACATACGAAAAGCGAATAAAGTACCTATATACAGTTTGCATCTTAATATAAAGTAATGTAAAGTTTGCATCTTAATATATTTTTTTTTATTTTTATGATGGCAGCACTATGGCATGAAAGTGGTTAATTAACTTCGAATTATTTCGTAGTTTTAATGATAGGGCCGCACCTGCGTGTATCGTCCCGAAGTAATGTGTGGCGAAGCTTCGTACGTTTTGTACACTAGAAAGTTATCGCGATAATACTGTGGTCATATTAGCGACTTCGGTATTTTACACGAAGTATCATGCAATAATTAAAGATGACCGAAATTATTTCGATGTGTTTAACTATGGATGACGAGTTGCTTTACTTTTTCAACTATAATATGCTAATTAATAATTACATGATTGTTTTGGCTTTCATCATGGGTTCAGCTTCATAATGGTGTAAAAATTGCAACACCATATCATCGCTCCATTCCATATTTATTGATTAACTGGAGACCCTCGAACGCGTCTAAACACATCGAAAATTTCCGACGAAATGAACAACGCTAGTGTGACCACAGAGCGCAATGTATTAGCGCGTTAAAACCCTTTGACTTATCGCTAAGCAAGCGATAACGCAGACGAAGCCCGAATGTTCGCGACATAGCCGATAATGACTGGTCACATCTGCGTGTATCGTCTCATTGCACAAAGCTTCGTGACGATACACGCGGGACGCGGCCCTAGCATAAGAACCATAACAATATTTTTATGGTTAGGAAAAAATTATAGACTTTGTATAAGAAAAAGATGGCGCTCATTTTATATAGAATATAGTACGCATAAATATATACTTGTATGTATAAATTTATTATCACTTCAAATCATTCCGTTATATATGTGATATTAAAATAGACCGCGACTTCTCACAAACATTTTGAATTTGAACGATCTCAAATCAGTTATAAAAGTCTGTCAAATATCATTAATTTATTTAATTTTAAATTGATAAATTTAACTGTATTTCGGTTCAGGTATATTAAAAATTCTTAATTAGAATAGAACTCCTTTAAAATTTTTTTGTCGCCAACCTTACTTGCGCGTGGGAGTCGTAAATATTAACTAAGGGATCACCAGAATGGTGATTAGGAGAATCGCACAATTTCCTGGGAAGCAATTAACATCTAACTTCAACGTCCAACTTATTTGACAAGCATGGCGATTATAGCAATAACCTCAGCAAAGAAATACTATGCCTCGTAGCATTCTATGGAGGTCTACGTCTAGCGTAGAACGATGAAAGGCTGAATTATTGTCATGAATTGGAAGTAATTAATAAAAACTTGGAATTAATATAAGTTTCCTTAAATTTCAAGCGAAATGATTTATTCAATTAAAATTTAATTTAGAACATGACATTATTGATCTGGCAACTATATTTATTATTTTTTTTAATTATTTAATACCTATATTGTGGCGTTTTTGCACATTTTTAATTTTACATGTCTGTTTCTTATTGTATGAAATTATATTACCTACTGACATTTTTTTTAGTCAATATGTTTTGTAACTGTGTACCTAATTTATATTAAAAACTTAAAGTATTAAGAGGACTTAAATTAATTTTCTTTTGAATGTAGTTTTTACGATGCAGCTAACTTCATCTATTTTATACAAATAAAATTGACCATAAACTAATAAAAATTCACTGTTAGTAAAAACAATGAAAATGTTTTTATTTTGATTTCTTTAAGACTTTATTGTGTGATCTATATTCCGTCCAATTGTATGATTATAATTTTATCAAATGACATTTTCATCATTGTATTAATTTATAAATAAACAATATAACTTAATATTTCTTTTTACTATTTTGTATGGAGGCGTAGACTGATAGCCACTGGTCCCCGTGATAAAGTTACATACATACCTACATAGCCTCACGCCTGTTTCCCAGAGGGGTAGGCAGAGATTACGGATTGCCACAAACCACGGTCCTGACATACCTCCATCGCTTCATTCACGCTCATCACAGTCTTCATGCATGTTCTACGATTACGCGTACTCTTAATCTGATAAAGTTAGCTGTGTATTTTATAGTAATATTCAATTGAGGTCATTCTTGTCAACCGCTTCTTGTTTAACCAATCTCGTATTGCATAATTAATTTAATCAGTTTGATAAATAAAAGTTCAAACGTTAGCTCGAATAAACAAGGTTTTTAATGTTTGTAATCTTAATAACTATTATATAATTTTGAATTACAAGTAGTTTTATTGAGAAAATTAAAGGATTTAAACAATAGACTGTACGTTGATGTTATCTATGGTCATCCAATTATTACCTCCATTCCTCGGCAGTATACATTTTTAATCATTGACCCAGTCGACTTTTGGCGGGAATCTGAAAACCTCATGTGATGGTCTTGTATTATATTTAATATCTTAGTGTTTTAACGTGTTATATTAGATCATTCTGATGGCATTTTATGTAATGTGATTCGAAAAAACTATTGGGATGTAGTGAATATGATATAAAAGTGCACGACGTTTTCGTTTTCAATTAAAATTCTCAGAAGACGATACCACTAATAGTGTGGCCATAACACTGTTGATGCCGACGTTTTGACTTACTGACAGATAATAATGGTTGCTTTCCATTTAGTTAACACAGAGGGACTCTGCGGTACATTGTGAAATACTGCCAAACACTGTGTAAAAGTTTAAATGAAACAGCTAGCTGTTTCTTTTACACAGTGTTTCACAATGTACCGCAGAGTCCCTCTGTGTTGTAAATGGAAAGCAACGAATGACTAACATGAAGAGACTAAAGACGTGAAGAAAATTGTAACTTAATACTGGCAACAATGGTTCGTATAAGTAGCTGATTGCCAATACAAAATATGAAGAAACGTTGTCTTCAAGGATGTAATCAGAGATGTAAACCCATATTCTGCTACACATTCGTTAGTTTCACGTAATAGGAGGCAACAGCTAGCTTATTGACGCTAACTGGGCATCCCAATTGATAATTAATTGCTCAACAAGTTCTGCATAACACTACCTGACGCAACGTTTAAAAGCGAAGTTCTATGATTTCAGTTACATACGCCGTGAAAGAATGATGCAGGTATCTATAATATCTTATATAGTACAACTAGTCCACTTAATAGCTCCAGTAGAATTATTACAACATATGACGCCGGTCAGATTAATACAATTAATGACGTCGACTGACCCAATAATAACGCCAGTCTGACTAATCCAAATAATGACTAGTCTAAGGGTCCATTCATAAATTATGTAAGGCGTTTAGGGAGGATATGGGTGTAGTGGTGAACCTGACATTACGTAAGTTATTAAATTGAAAGTTAAATTACTGAAATTTAGCATTTAATATGCTTAATTATTTATAAAAAAAAACCGATTACGAAGCGAAAGTTACTAATTTTCGTCAAAACTGTGATATATTTATAAGCTTAATGTTATTGCAGTGAGTTAATGATACCTTCTCGTAGTAAGAAGATTGTAATAAAAGATATTTTCAAAATAAATGGAGTTATATTTTATCAGTAGGACCTTTACTTACAAAAAACGCTTACTACGAGGCAGTGTGAAGTAGTTACAATCTTATGATGTCTTATGGTAGGAGGGGAGGGGGTCAAATTATTTTTAAAAATCCCTTACGTAATTTATGAACGGCCCCTAATGGCGCCAGTAGAAGAAAACGTGACGATCAAAATTCAGGTTGTTAAAATCGTGGACACAGGCCGGGACTATCGCGGCAGCTATATCTAACTTAGAAAACGTACAAAATTTTGTATTCTATTTAGCCTGTAAATGTATTATTTTTTGAGTTGTCTTCTTGGGAGGAAAATAGGCGTACTACACCATACTGATCGCACGGATTGCATGATCAAAACTTTTTTTTTTCATATAGTAACGAGGTTTAGGGGACAGGTTATTTAGTACTCAGACACCACCCGATCCGTTGGCGATGGAAGAGATGGTTCAACTTCATAATTTACACGTACCTTTATTGCCATGTGGGTGAACCACTGGCACCCGATTCTTGTACGCAGTGGTAATTTATTTTTATTGCTCTTGTTAACAAACGAGCAAGCAACACACCTGACAGTAACTGTTACTGTCGCCCATGGACCACCGCAATACCAGGATATAGCTAGACCGCTGCCTACCAATGAAAACCCACCCAGTAAGTAGGGCTTTCGGCTGTCTCGCTCACCGAACAAAACACAGCAGTACATTGCCACTGCTCAGTGTGGTACTACCCCGTACGGACCGGCCCGCAGCTGTAGACAGATAACTAATAAGAGTGTGGGCCCTACCACCGCTGTGATCTTTACTCCTACTATTTTGCCAATAACCTTTAATGTCCCAGTAGATATTTTTTTCCAACAGTAACTCGTTTTTCTTTTTCCAACAGTAACTCGTTTTTCTTTTTCCAACAGTAACTCGTTTTTCTTTTTCCAACAGTAACTCGTTTTTCTTTTTCCAACAGTAACTCGTTTTTCTTTTTCCAACACTAACTCGTTTTTCTTTTTCCAACAGTAACTCGTTTTTCTTTTTCCAACAGTAACTCGTTTTTCTTTTTTTGTATTAGGTACTTTATTGAAATTGTGAATATCTTAGTCTGTGTCGTACTGGATCGTGACGTGCACTGAGAAGTCTCAGTACTGTTAAATCATTTGCGTTGTTTTCCATTTGGAAATTGTTCAACTTACTAAAAAAAATATGGAGTTTTATGAAGTATAACAGTTTTATAAATACCCTCAAATATTCAAATGACGTTAACGCGAGGACATGAGGATCGATTGAATAAATAAAAACAATATGTAATATTTTTTGCATTTATTTAATGTTAATATAATATAGACAATGTTCAAGGTACCTTTCAATTGGTTTCGAGCTTTTAAACACTAAGACATTGTAACCTTCCATTTTTACCTCTTATCATTTACAACATCGCAAAATAACACTTCATTAGAAAATCAATTTGCCAGATATATATATATATAATAACCAACTAAACAATAATAAAACATTGACTAAAATATAATGAATTTTTAATTCAAAACATATTTATTTATTAATTCAACATTTCTTGATTAAAATTCAAACTTAATTAAAAATTATATTTCTCTTTACATTAAACATTGCAGACCCGTTTATCGTAAACCAAGTTAACAAAAAAAAATATTAATAATAAAAAATAAAAATTCCATGACTCAAATAATGTACAGCGAAACGAATGTTACATCAACGTATGACGTTTACACATATTGTAAAGCCGGCTCGGTGGCCGCTCGCTCAATATATATATATACTTATAATACGCAACAAGTTTTATAATTCAATAGAATTAGTATAACATATCAATCTCAACATGTGTAAAGGTTGATGAGACCACGACTGGTCGGCTGGTCGCGCTCGAGTTGGGCCGGCGAGCTACCGCCGTGCACTTGTGTCTGTGTGTCGGAGAGAGAGTGATGGGGCAAGACTGTCGGACCTAGCGTGCGCGGGACAGGGCTGTCAAGTGCGGGCGGGCCGGCTCGCTGTCACACCGGACGCTCGCGCCAACTAATCGCATTAGCGCACCGCTGCGTTAACAATAAAACGGACCAACGGGTAACAATCGGAACTTGATATAACCACGAGTGTACCGGGTGACGTGAATCGCACACGACATTGTACGAGCCTCACATGAGAACCGAGCGATAGATTATATAAATTTAATGATTAATTAAAAACAATTATATATTACAATTAATCCCTACCGATTGGGACGCGTTCGTGACGATGTCAATATGCGCGAGTTGATTCCTCAGTCTTTAATAAATTGATGACAATGAGCAAGGAGAGTAACGTAAATGAAATAATGTTATGCAATTATATACAGAGTGTGAGAGCGTGCGCGTGACCGCGTATCCGTCCAGTCACGGTCTACAACTATTTCAACTAGCCGCGTCTGTCGGATAAACTATATGGACTAAACGCACAAATCAATTAACATCCAAATAGTATAACTAAATCGCTTAAGTCAAACTAGTCCAACAAATCAGCCAGACGTCAGACGAACTAGTTCAAATAATTGTGGCAATTAAACTAGAACAACTAATCGCATCAGTCGAAATAGTCCAGCTGGTCGTGACAGTCAAGTCGATTGAACTAATCGAACTAGTCCAATTCATCGCGCTAGTTGAACTAGTCTAACAAATTGCGCCAGTTGAACTAGTCTAACAGATCGCTCCGATTGAACTAATGCTACTAATCGCATCAATCAAACAAGTTTAAATAAGAGCGCTAGTGTAACGAACTGGATTAACCGCGCCAGTCGAACTGATCACGCGCTGTCGTGTGCGATTCGCGACCCCCTAACATTTCGAACGAAGCGTTGTGGTGATGTCTTAATGTTGAGTTCGACTTGAACGCACAGCCATTTTCCTAAACACAGTATCGAACTTTACTCTAGCCTAGCGCACCCAACGGCTGCCACCTTCGCGTATATACCCACTAAACTACCTATAGTAATTATCAATAAACCACTCTATCAACAAATTCAACAACATTTAGCTATTAAAATTAAAATGGGAGTATGAGAATGTGCGGCGCTGTGGCCGGCGTGTCGGTTCAAGTGTCAACTACTACGTCACCTTTGAATCCGTACAATGAATAATGACATCTAGCTACCTTAGCCTACAACATTGAAATACCTTAAACCGTAAACAGCAATAATATATGAAAGTGCGTAGAGTCGCGTGCAGAGGGGGTGGTGTATGGACGCGCAAACAACCAGTGTGTCGGGTGTCGGCAGCGGTCGGTACTACTGAGATGAGTGAGCTCTAACCGTAATGAAATCACCCATTGCGGACGCAGGGGTGTGGTGGGGGCGACTACAAGCGTGCTGCAGTGCTCAGTATCACAGAATCAGTAAACATGTCCACTACGGTCGCGTCTAAGACTGCTCCTTTACATTAAACAATCGGGACGACGTTGCACTATTTATTATCCATTCACGCGATAAAACTTTACACAGATGAATACCGCACTAAAATAATTAATTTGTATTCTTCCGTTTTAATATACTCTCAAATATTGTAACAATTTCAATATAACAACATTAACATTTTTTTTGCAGTAATTTTAATTTAAAAATTATCTATACAATACCCATTACGTTGTAATATTTTAATAAGATAATTATAACTAACTAGAATTTTAACTATTTGTAATGCCGGCGCGGTACCTGCATGGTGTCAGCGATAGCTAACTAATTTGTATTTAATACGTGCATGTTTTGTGTCGTGTCTTTTAGCTGTAGATGCAGATGGTTTTCACAGCTTAGGACTATGGGTGAGCGCTGAGTACTTCCAACCCGAGATAGGAAGAGTTCCTGTACATGGTGCGGGCAATAAATATTACTAACTGTTATGCATGTAGTACCTGCGTAGTGTGGGCATCTTTTTAATCTTTTTGAAATTAGTGCCCGCATAGTATGGGCAATATTACTATCACAAGTGTTTTATTATTTCCATTATTCTCGCATAAAGTATTAATTAGCCGAAAAGTCGACCTCGAACACTCGACGGACACCGCACCGAATAAAAATAGCAGGCAAGTAGTAACTAAGATAATAGGGATTAAAGATAGATAGGAAAAGAGACGGTAACTATGTCTACCCCCAGAGCTCGCCCGAACTTAAAACAAGTTGATTGTGGAATTATCTTTGGGGAATCGTTTTAATTGACGCCTTTGACTTACACCGACTAAACATTTACTTCCAATAAAATTGAGCTTGTTAAATCGACGTGACAGAGCGTTACGCGTTCAGGCTTAGCCACACGACCTCGAGTATATACTAACACGGCGATTGGAATATGTATACATCGCGCAATTATATATTGTACTAATTAAAAAATTAAAAAATCAAATATTATGAGACAATAAAAATATACGTGTACTGAAATTTTAATATTTATAGACAAATCTGCACATTTTCAATCGCCGTGTTCGCATAATGAGATATTTATTAATTGACACAAGACGATATCTGTAATCTACCCCCGAATATACAATACATAGATGTGAAAAATTCGAAAAAACACCGGAAACATTCAACAGTTATTACATAATAAGTTTTTTATATATAAAGATTGAATATATCATTAATTAGCTACTATTAATGCAACACTACAATGCGAATGTTAACTACATAACACACGTATATTATTGTAAATAGATCGGATAACAATACACACAACACTATCGGCGAGATGTCGATGGACAGTTGACAGCGTGACGTCACGGCGGCGGGTGGACCGCGGCCGGCCACCCGCCGCCCTCACACCCGCATCAATACGAGAAACTTACAACAACACTATAATCACTATTTTCACGGAAGTACGAGGTTATGGCGTATCGAGTGTGCTTCGCTTCACTAATTAATTAATTAAGTATATTTTATATAACTGCGCAATTGTGAATGATTTAGACGAGATAATTGTCTCAATTCCGTTTTATTCTTATATACTATTTTATCGTTAAATTATTTTCATTAAGCCGATGTCACAATATTATTATTATTTTCTTCTATAAATTAAAATTATTATTATGATTAAGTTATGGATTTTGTACTTCATAACGTTATTAATGTGAATGTATATCACCATCTTAGGAAGTTAGCGTTCATATAGTTTACAACCGTTCACGCGTTGGCGCCCAACGTGGTATCGGGGACGTGCGAGAAGATGCGCGCGTAAAAATTATATTCAATATTGAATCTACTTATAACGAGTGATACGAGAATTTTCCTAGGTGCTGTTTTTATTGTTGTATAAAGAATGTATTGGCTGAATATTCGACTAACCGTTGAACGATGGCACTTCTGAGGTAAACGAACACAATTTAAAACTACCCTCGAGCGAGTGACGGCGGGCGCTATCACTATGTTGATCACGTCTGTAACGTGTAGTACCTTGACAATGTCGAACGCAAACAATCACAGTTCACATAATGTAACTATTAGAATAGTGATTTTTTTCAGACAAAATAATTTGTAGTTTCATCATATCAGGAATAGAGAAACTAATAACATTCAATATGCGATTAAGATATTATAATACCTTTTACTAATAAACGTCGTTGGATATTTTTTTCCCTTTCAATGACATACAATTGCTTAATTGAATAATATTGATACTACTATGTAGATATTAGGAATAAAACTCCGTTTATTAGTACGGTAATAAAGTAATGTCTCGGTTAGAAAACTAATAAAAAATATTCAAACCTATTTGTAAATAATAATATATCTTTTATATTGTCATCTCAATTAATACATATAAACTCTGTACGTTAAAAATGTTTAAAATATTTCATTTATTTTAAATAATCTGGACATGCACTTTATTATAATAAATTGTACTTATATCGTAAGACAAAATTTAGACCGACAACAAATCATCTACGAAACAATCCTAATAACAAATAACGAATTATTTAAAAAAAAACAATTATTATTTTGTTTATAAATGTATAAAAAAATAAAGATCTTTACCGAGAGAAAAATCAGGAATGAAAGCCTATAATGACATCCAAAGATATCGCGTGTTGTTTTTAGATTAAATTGAAACGTGTATAATATGTATAATAACTGCGTGCAGAATAAAAACCTCTTGTTGTACTTAGCACACCGACTTGTCATTAATCGAGCGTTATTACCCACATCGAGCAAACTGCAATATTATAACGTAACAGTTTTCACGACTACCCTCAGTTGTGAAAATTAACCACCTCATTTATGAATAACCAAGGCTCGATTATGGGATTATCAAGCCAATGTTTGTCATAACGTATTAGAAAAAAGAAAGCAAATTTTTAGATAGGATTTTGATCCTAACAATGGCCGCAGAATACCGGCTACATTATCCACCTAAGACATTATCATCGAATATATTTAATTACATCAATTAATCACATCACTAATCCTATTAAACTAAACAAAAAAAATAACTTATCAATGGTAACATTTACAATGAAATCAACTTTGTAAATAAAAAATAATGTATGCTTGTGGTGAACAATATACAAAAATAATATGTGTATGGAATAGGAATTTCCGTGATAGGAGATATCACAATATTTTCATTATTAATCTTAAACAACAATAACCATCTGCTAGGCAGAGTAAAAATAATTAATTGTCATCACGATAAAAAAAACACGTAAAATATAATCGAGGCGGAGAGCGGGGCCCCGTATCACCTCTCTACAATTAACTATACTAAATGTACTTTTTGAAACTACCCGAGAAGTTGCTCGAAATATTTATAATAATTTTTCTTAGAAATGACAAAGGATAACTCCCCACCACAATAGTTATTTATAATATATGTATAAACTCAATATACATAACTTGTATAATAATTGATATTAGGTAACTAAGTGTCGATATGCGCCATATGCCTCAAACATTGCACGGCCCCGTTTATTACGACAATCTTACATTTGTTTTTCCCAAGTCGTAAACGTTCCATAAACGATCACGAACGTTCAGATAACGGATATTAGCTTTCTTGTTGAAGGAAATTAATCTTGTTTTTATAGCCATACAGGCTGACAATTTTACTAAAACTTGTCTTCTTGCCATTATTCAGTATGGGATAATCTTGAAAGATATTTTTTTTTTATATATTTGTTATAAACATTAGCTTGTTAAATATAATGTTGCTAAGAATGTCGTTGCATTTAAGATGCAATAATATCGTATATATGTGTCTGTGAAAAGGCTTACGGCGCATATCGAGAGCTGCATAGATCATATCGTCGGGCAGACAACATAAAACTTGTGTCCACATCAGAGTCATGTGTGACTCGCGCCACAGTGTGTACGTGTGACCGAGCGGCGCTCCGTGATCCAACAGTGTTTTGACTAGAACTAGAAACTACGCTAGAACAAAATATATGATAAAGTACATCGATGTACCGGCGCCGCTCGTGGGACATGGCGTCTGCGCCCAACGGGTGACCCCAAACTGCTGTCATAATGTCTTCTATAAACACAATTAGCTACGTAGTTAGTTGGCGCAAACAGAGAACACGTTACAACACCTGCAAATCCTACCACAATTCGTCTCTAAGCACTCATAAGAAAACTTAAACATCAAAATTCAACCGACATTCTAGTGTTATAGCACTTTATTGGCGCCCAACGTGGTACTATTGAATAAATTGTTTTTGTACACCACGTCGTGAAATAACTACGTAGTTATTGATGTTGGGTTACATTTAGCAACGATGTAATATAACGAGCATGTAGTTGTCACCCAAGGTGGTGCGGCGTGTTACTGCATGAGGCCCGTGATGGCGTTGTGACGCGTGCGCTTGAGCTCCTCCTCCTGTATCTTCTGTTCGATGAGGTAGTGCGCGTTGCTGATGGCGGTCGCGTTGCCCGTGATCGTCACGATACGGTTGCGTGTGCCCGGCGCGAACGTGCCTTTCTTTGAGATTTGGATGTTAGCGCCGGACATCTGCTGGATCTCGACGAGGCTTCGACCACCAGGGCCTATAACGTACAACAAACAGTTTATAATACTTGAAATACGCTTTACAATAGTTTCAAGCTGTAAAACTTCTAGCTGGTGACAGTATCCTGTCTGCAGCCATGATTAGGACTCGCTAGCCAGCTCGTTAGGCATAGTACCACACTATAACAGAAAATCTTCATCTGATTAGAAAGAATTTGCTATTACGCTTCTTTTAATGATTCAAAGATCTAGAGATCCTAATCTTTTCTGACATTTAGTAACGACGTAGCTTGTACCCCTGCTGTTATTGTAGAGATTAAGCACTACCGCTTACCATCAGGTTGCTTGCTCGTCTACCAGCAAAGCTAATATAAAATTTTGAATTCTATATGATTTATAATTTCAACACAAGGAAAACAATAGGAATATATGATACTAAACACACATGGATTACAAATAATCAAAGAATATTTGGACTAATGCATAAAATAATATTAGTTGTAAAATATCGATTATCCACCATGGTATGTGTGTTGGACTCACCTAGTATAGCCCCGACGATAACCTCCGCAATCTCGACGTTCTTGGAGTCCTTGGCACCGCCATCAGCAGGCGTGGGGCTTTTGGAGAGCGGCATCAGCGAAGCGGAGGGGAACCCGGGCACGCCTCCCAAGCCGGCGCCGAGGCTGATTGGCGCCACGGCTGGGGGGCGAAGCGCCTCGAATGCAACCTCCGCGAAACGCTCTAACGAGCCGCCGCCGCCTGCGGACGCGTCACGCTATACGCCGCCGCCCCAGAGTGCCCCGGCCGCCGGGCGCGAGCGCATTTACATTAGAACGTTTCGCGCTGTTGCGGAGAGAGTTACGTGTTAGCGACAGCCGCCACAGCGCCGCCGCCTGCCGTCGGCCTCATTGGCCCCCGCACCATACACGCGACGCGAGCCCCACTCACTAACTGAGCCATTCACTACTACCCCTACAGCGAGTGTAATATAACCTAATAGTTTTACGAACTACCCACGTTTCATTAACATTGACCTTACCGATTATGTGAGTTATAATTTAAATATTTAATAAGATTCCTACGTACTGATAAATTTATCCATCTGCAGCCTAATATAACCGAGTTTGGAAAGATAATTTTATTACCCTGATGTCTACCGATATTTTTGAAACTTACAATCCAAAGAGCATTAAATAATAGATAGAGCCTTACATAAAAATTCATGATTTTATATACTCAAGACCATAAATAATGATTAGGAATGAAAACTCGTTGCTCATAATGTTAAAATAGAATTTAAAAAAAAATAAGGCTTTAAAAGTAAAATTGAGATTTTGCTATTCAAGCTTTTCAATCTCATATATTACTGAGCGCTCTAATATTCAACCTACTAACTAATTACAAAGGCTAATAGAGCTACGAGTGTTACTTCGAGCTAATGTGATGAGTTCATGCACAAGTACCAACGAGTAGGTCAAGTAAATATAACATTTGTCGTGTACGCGTGTATAATGTGAACGCACGATCATACGTGACATAACTACCGGCAGCGCTGTGGTACGGACTTTGAACAATTACATGATCTGAAGAGAGAGAACAATATTCACTTCAATATCAATTTGGTTCTATTACTAATCCAGTTATTGAATAAATGCAAACCTTTGCTTTGAATCAAACTATTACTTTATTAGATAATTACATTAATTATAAAAACCGATTACGAGCGAAAAATGACACAAATGGGATTCGAACACACGCCTATTGGAAATTCGTCCCAATAGTGCTGCCACTTACACCGTCGTGAACTATTGTAAGACATTCAATTCTCGTATCGTACCATTATCTACCGACAGCACACGTCTTCTTAAAGACGTAAATATAATACGATACGAGAATTGAATGTCCTACAATAGTTCATCGTTTCGTATTATATCGTTCTCGTATTATATTTACGTCTTTAAGAAGACGTGTGCCGTTGGTACGATACGAGAATTAAATGTCTTACAATAGTTCATGGCGGTGTAAGTGACAACACGATTTGGACGGATTTGCAATAGGTGTGGGTTCGAATCCCACTTGTGACATTTTTAGCTCGTAATCGGTTTTTATAAATAATCAAGCATATTAAATGCTAAATTATTACATTAACTTTGTATATATTTTTTACAACAACATTTATGTATACAAAATATGTGATTATGTGAAATTAACTATATATGTTTTCGTTTTACCAGCCGTTAATTCAAATTGAGTTGATGATATTTGCAATTTATTTTTATACTACTATATTTGCAATTTATTTTTATATTTGCAATTTATTTTTATACTACTATATTTGCAATTTATTTTTATATTTGCAATTTATTTGTATACTGACGTCTGAATTTGAACATAAAAGAGTTATTAGCACTACACGTTTATACGTTGAGTCTATAATTAATTTAATACAAAATTCGTAAACCATAGGTTTGCATACATTTTCAATATGAAAATATCAAAGTACAAATAATTTTCGTAAACAAATGTATAAATATTGTTCTCTTAATCACTTGTGCTATGGAATAGAATAGAGACAGTGCAATTTGATCATAGTAATAGTACATCACAGAAGTGACATCAAACAAACAAATACAATAGGCCTATAGATTCGTGTAGCTCCATTATAAACATCTCAGGAACTCATTGGTTCGATTCTGTAACCAACTATGGTTGAGTTAATGGGTGAGATAGACAAGTATAATATTACTATATTATATTATCCATGTGGTGATGGAGTAACAATACAATTCACCACATCCTACCTTACCCGTGGGTAATCGTAAGAGACGACTAAGGGATATAAAACGTATATAATATCTATGCAAGAGAAGTAAAAGCTCGAAACAAAACTCTATACCAACACGTCTGATCAGCGTGGTGCAGTAGGTCAATTGCACTCTCATTATGGAGGAGGCTCGAGCCCAACAGTGGGACATGTATGAGCTGAGATGACTACTACTATACTGTTTTGGCTCAGTACTAATGAATTACTGAGCAATTGAATATTATGTGAACGAGCTAGATTTTTTTTCATTCATTCATCTCGACTCATTTACGACCCAGTATTGAGATTGCGTCTCCTCCAAAATAGGTGGGCAATTCACCTAATGCACTATGCTCGTCAGAACGTTTGGTAAAGAGCTTAATTTTGACATTTCCCTTTCTTGCGTGCATGATATATCCATATTAATTAATTAATTTTAATCGATTTTCCAAATTTATCAAATGAACTATTAATGTGCTAAATTACCAATTAACCAATAATATTTCATAGAAAGTGCTATAATCAATTTCTGCACTTCGAAAGAGCTGTACAAAATCACAAGGAATCTTAACATTGCAGAAGTTCCTTACAAATGAATAGTCTGTCTCAAGTTTTCATAAACTTTTTCTTCACAAGGCCTATTGTATTAGCGGCAAATTTAAAAACCATTGCATAATTGTATAAATAATTTTGTATAACAATTTAATATTTCTTCCATAGCACAAAGTATAATGTTATGTATTGCCGACAGATGGGGATAGTGAGAAGCGATGAAATAATTTAGAAAAATATATAATAGCAACAACAAATAAATAAATTTATATCGGAAGCCAATTATTCAATTGTTATTCCTTCAGCAATACAAACATGTGTATAGAAAAAATAATATAAATAAAAATACATGCAAATTGTATATATATTAAAGATATAATATAGCTAGACTAGTACTGTGTAGAGTTTTATTTCAAAACAAAAACTTTTAATTAAATAATTAATTATTTAATAATATGATATTAATATAATATTATATTATAATATTTTTGCTCAAAAGAATTAATATATGAGGAAATTTTCATTTGAATAATAAAATTTAAAAGCTTAAAACAAATATAACTATAATGGTATATATACTATTATAAATAACATAATAATAATAAAAAAAAATTCAATGTGATTTCGACCTTCTTGTTCCGACGAGCACACAAAGTTGGTCCAAGTTAAAAAAAATGTTTTATTATTTAATGTGACTGCACAGATGGAATAGTGATTAGATATCGCCCAATCGCGCAATGTCACAAGTTTGATTCTCAATCAGGACAATACTTTATTGAATGAGTTTTGTCTGTTTTGAAAGTCTGTCGCAATACAATGATTAAATTTTACTGAGCAAGGATGGTGTATTAAAAATATTCCTATATTCTTTTAAACATCTAGGCGTATTATTAAATAGATACGTGACCCTTTGATTATCTTAATCAAATCTTTTGATTTGTAGCCGAGAATATTTAAAAAAAAAACTTATAGAAACATCAATTTTTATAATATTTTGAAATAAAACTCTTATGACATATATGTTGAACTGAAGCCACAAAGTTAATTAATCACGAAAGCCAATCGAAATACCAAATAGAAATGATTGATGCGTAATGAAATTTGGAATTTGGAAGCGTGACGTGTGAATGTGTCGGTCCGGTCACCGGTCGCCATTGCGGTCGGCGGCCGGTGACCCGCATCACCGATATCATTCAACAACGTCACTAGTTGATGTGCAACAGCACTAGTACGTTCAGTGTAAAGACAAAACATTCGTTACAACAATACATTATTAATAAATAAACACAATAATATTGGGGCATAAGTATACAAACAATAATAATTTAAAATAATAATCTTCATTAACACAAGCCTTTAAAAGAGTATACTTAAACCCTAATAAAGTATCATTAGCGAATTTGTAACTTAACCAGACGGTTATACAATTTAATATGCATATAATATACATTAATATTTTAAAGTGCAATATTTTCTATGGTGACGGAGTAAGAATACAATTCACCATCGATTTTCTTGTTCGTGAGTATCGTAAAAGTCGAATACGCTGTAAAGTGATAGGACCACACTGTTGACAGTTTTCTGTCTACAGCCGCGGGGTCGATCCGTTCGGGGTAGTACCACACTGAGCAGAAAATCGACGTCAAAGCAGTGACAATGCGATTTACGCTTTGTTCGACGAGCGAGAGAGACGGAAGCCTAATTGCAAAGGTCCATGAGCGACAGTAGCACTTATCAAGTGTGCTGCTTCGTCGTTTGCCACCACAAGCAATAGAAAATACGTTGATAACATCGATACAAAAGAAGGAAAAAGAAACCCATATATTGCTTATTAGAAAAATCATTATGTTCTTGTTTAATTTTCATGGAGAGAATTTTATTATATCTGGTTAAGTTACGTTATTAATTGTTCTGTGAATAATCATATAGATAAGAGATTACAAATATTAAACATATTCACAAAATTATCTTAGGGTAAACAAATGCACAAAGACCGGGCCCCGGTGGCCCACTCGCACGGCGTGGAGAGGTACATTGCGTGGCGGGTCTATAGGGTCGCGCGCCGCTTCATCTGTCACCCCCGGATGAATAAAAAGGGGCAAGCAGACGTCCTTGTCTTGCAAAAATCATTGTTATTAGTGGCAACATTTACTTCCTAGAGCAAACAGATGTCGCCACCGAAAATAAATCCAAGCTTGTACAAATTATAGCTTGCCACCAAAAAAAGACAAGCAGATGTGTATCCACATTTCATACTATATATGCTTTGATGACATCCCCGTGTTAGACAAGGTATGAGTTTTAGAATTGCTTGGTAATACCTATGTTTAGATGGAGTAAGAATACAATATATCAGCTCTACCGCGAGGGTCGTAAAATAAGAATAAAGGATATGAGAAAATATCATCACTATAAGAAAATAATTTTCAATATTAATTCCATGGGTCTGATTATATTGTATATTCATATATTTATTAGATAATCTGTCAATTTTATTTCATGATTTTGTATAATGAAGATTGGTATCATTCCTTATGTTTTACTTTTTTAATTAAAGTTTTTGCGGGTCCTAATACAATTTAGCATTAACTGTGTTGTGGATTCAGTTTTATAGAAGTTACAATGATGGGAATTGTGTGGTGAGATTAATTACAAATGGGGGCTAGTTCGAAATATAAAGGTATAAGAACTCATATTCACCATAGTTTAATCCAATTTCTATCCCATTGTGGAGGTCCATGCCCAAAATTGGTATGTGTCTATATACAAGATTAAAATCTCTTTAATAATTTTCCAAAGAATTATATTGAATGACTTTTCACAGAACGTTGAATATAAGGTTGGTAACATAAGTCATTTATAAATTTCATATGAAATTATTGTAAGTAATTGTGTAATAAATATAATTAATAATATTCTTTTTAGACATGTTATCGACCTTATAGAAATAAATAGAAGGTTCTGGGTATTATTATATCTATAAAAATATAAAATACTAACATTTGTTTAAAGTGTAAAAAAGTGTTTTGTATTCTAATATTGGAAAAGAATAGTAACAAAATATTTCAACAGAGAGGAAAGAAAGACATGTTACGATAGAGAAGCAGATAATAAGACAGCCATCTTTGACTAATTTCCTTGGTGGATGTTTCTTTAATCAAGGAGGTAATGAGGTGAGGTCTCGTTAAACTTAGATTAATTTATATCTGAAGTTAAATCATTTCGTTGTATCTGTTTCTTATTATCTCTATTATATATACTAATTATAAAATGGAAACAGAATAAATATTTTCATTTTATTCTTTTCTCTTAATGTAACAAGTGTAAGTCGATAAGCTGAAAATTTCATTTACCACTGAACCATCATCATCCTTCTCTTATCTCAATGACTCGTAGTCGAAGCAGTATGTACTCTTTTACCATCATTACACTAATAGTTTTAGGAATAGTTTTATGACCGGCCGTTTGCCTGACGTCAGGCCTTCTTGGGAATGTAATTGTTGACCAGATGGCATTAGATTGATTTGGCTCAGGGTGATAATCAAGCTCCTAGTCGTCTTTCACTACACCCACGAGCTATGTAAGGGTTGGTAGTATTAATGGTCGCCCCACCACACATCGAAGACACCACCTAAGACTACAATATGTGCATTGTATTTTGAAAAGTAACATTATCTATCTGTCTCTCTCTCTGTTTGTGTGCGTGCACTTGTGTATGCCTGTGTGTGCTCGTGCACGTACGTACCGAGAGGCACCTGCCCAATAGGTCCGAAGACTGTGGGCGGGTCCTGCGTGGGTAGCGGGAAGTACGCGGCGGAGAGTGGCGCCGGCGGCAGTGCGGTGGGCAGCGCTAGTCCCAACACGCCATGCTTCACCAGCAGGGAGAGCGCGGCGCCTATCTCGCTGATGCCCGCCTCGCTGTAGCCCGCCTGACGCAGCGCCACCTAACGACATTAAGATCACTCTCACTCACTGACAAAGTCATAACTCAATCTCTTAGCAGTTTTTTTCAAATACGGGAAATCCGATTACGAGATTATTTTCCATATTGATACTGAAATTGTTTAAAACAAAGCTACGGTTTTACGATATGTTATAACACTACGTATTTATTACTTTTTTCTTTTAGAATCTCTACCAAGCGTTAGAAAAAATATAGCATTTCACATATTAAGGTTATTTATGAAAACTTGTTTTGTGAGCGAAAAATAATTGCCATCAGTGAGATTTGAACCCACGTCTACTGCGAAACCGTTCCAATCGTCTTACCAATTGGTAAGACGATTGGAACGGTTTCTACTGCGAAACCGTGGCTTCAAATCGAGGCGAGCGTGGGCGTAATGCATGATAACCAAATTCTAGCTCATATTCGTCATTTTTAAGGGAGTCATTATAAGTTTCATCTACTGGCTCAGGTTGCCGCTCGCAAAACAAGCTTTTTATAGATAAGTAAGCGTTAGATGTGTATCGATTTTCAGCAAAACATAATACGAGTAAAAATAATTTTCCAATTTAAATAGAATTTGTACAAAAGTTTATGGATTTTTATTTTATATGCGGCACCCTTTCTTTTTTGACAAGTTATGTTCCACAAACCGTCCGACCTGCCGTGTTACCCCTCAGCGCCAATTGAATAAACCACATTTCCTTATCACACAATTTTTTTTTTAAATAAAACTATTTTATGTCCAAAAAAGTTTTGGCTCTATGATGGCAAGTGGATCATTTATTACCAGTTTGTTGGATTAGGAGCGTTAGCCTCAGCCTTTTACACCCTTAAACGGACTAGTGATGAGCGTAAGACTCTCAAACCAAAACATTTAAGTTACGGGGTCCTAGAGGACCCATGTGGGGTGCGAACCCCGGCTTGGGACGTTGCTGAGAGCAATGTAGGCATTCCCGTGTTATTTGGATTTATTATTACGTGACACGGTTTCGCAGCTCGACTGCGAGGATGAAATGGTTTTTTTTTGTTATGACCTCGTGGGCCGTGTATTCTGTTAACCGAGCTAATGATGCAAGATTTTTATATATACAGAATATTATACGATTATTGACGGTTAAGCACAGTGTTATGTGTTGTTACCTTGATGTGGTCGAGCGTGTGTTGTGTGATTGGCGCCGGTGTCTGAGTGCCCGGCGGTGCTAGTGACAATGACAGACTGAGTGCGCCGAGCCCGGCGCCGACGGCAGCACCGTTCACGAGCACAGAGCCCACGGAGCCGACACCACCGCCCAGACCGTGATTCTGCAACGTAATATTCCACACATCGCTATATGCAACTACACTCAATATTTTTTTCTGACAGTTTATGGTACAGCCTCACTTCAAAACCACCCGAAAAGGCGGAAGGTACAGCGTGCAACCCCATAACCTGCCGTACTCTCAATCGCCATTTGGGCGGAC
The DNA here is from genome assembly GCA_905163515.2 of Lymantria monacha. Lineage (NCBI taxonomy): Eukaryota > Metazoa > Arthropoda > Insecta > Lepidoptera > Erebidae > Lymantria > Lymantria monacha. The sequence continues at coordinate 28,014,747 of LR991100.1, forward strand.
CACCGGAGTTAGTACATTATCATGTATCTTACTCTTATATATGCTGTGTGGTAGCGGCTACGGATACTACCAACCCTTATATTCCTCGTGAGCGTCGTAAGAGACGACTAAGAGCTTCATCTTGGACCAACTTGCACCTGATACCGTCTGGTCAACAATTACATTTCCAAGGAGGGTTGATGCTAGGAAGGTGGTCCGTCATAAAACTATTTACAACATATGCGATGGTAATCCTCTACCAACGCATACATATTGCGTCGACCACATGCAATTGGGACAAGATGATAACCCTTATATTTTCTAGTTAGCAACACCAACTGCGTTCGACAAACCGCTTGCCGAGCGTGGCGATTAAGGTATCATCTTCCCTATGTCCAATAGCGACTTCAATCTCATTAGGAAATGGATCGATAACCATTTGAATATCTGTTCACTTTAATTTATTGTTTAAATTTAACATACTCGTATGTGGCTGTAAACTTTTTAGATAGAAACTTCTTATGGCCTTTGATATAATTTTTGAATGAGGAAAAGTTGACATCTTAAGCGATGGCTACGACGTGTTTTGACGCATATTGGTCATTAATGAATTATTTATTAATTGACTCGAGTTATTAAGTTGTTTTCATTGGTAGGCAACGTTCTAGCTACGAGTATACCCCTGGTATTGCATAGGTCCATGGGCGGCAATAACACTTACTACCATCAGGTGCGCTGCATGCTCGTTTGCCACCATAAGCAATAAAAAAACAATAATAATAATTAGAGTGTATTGTGTATCATTACGTCACACTCTATTTTGTTATCAGTATGTAAATAATAAGCGAACACTCTCAGAGTTAGTTCTGCGATGATTATAATTAACATGTCTATATATAACTATATTAGTTTATTGTGTAAGCTATTAAATAGCCATTGTTATGTGTTAACCGCTTAAACAGGCTTCGTGACTGAGCGTCGCGAGTCTCACACACACAGGGACCTCTGGTGCACATAATGTCATTAATTAATACCTAAGGTTTGAACGTAATTATTAGTTATGATGTGTTAATAATAACTCGTGATCGGGTGCCGCTTGTAAGATATTTAACAATTATATCGTGGCTCGAAGGCCTTCATATTAGAGATAATGTATTAAACATTTTGTATACAATTTTATTTAGATGAAGTATCTTAAATAAATTATTAGTCCTGCTCAGTTTCTTATCGAATTTTCTCAACTTGCGTCCGTTCGCGCGTTCGCGTTCCGATGCAATGGCAGATCGTTACATTAATTAGAAACAAAATTTAAAGTTTGCAATATGTAAGTGTCCTCGCAGAGTTTATAGATAATAATTTGATTTCAATATTTTAACGAAAACGGTTACGCGGAACCGTTACGTAACAATAATAAAATAACTTTACGCGAAGCATATGAGCGTGTTTTATGAACGTTTAGCTAAATTCTACAAATTTACAAGTTTTATTCTAAAATATTAACAACCTTCAGAAGTTTTAATATTAGCGTGTACACACACATGGATACACGCACTCTTCTCATTACAATTGGTACTTTCACTTGGTGTGGTAACAGAAGAGCCAACGTCATCATCACTAACTGGTGTAGTCGGTCATGGACTTATAAAACTGAGCAACATTAAAAGCATTGGTAAAAGTTTAGAGAAGAGCCACCACCATTATCAAAGGAATAGTGAGTATAGCAAAGAGAAAGAAAATTCTAGTAAAAAGGAGAGAGATATTATTTTGGTAACTAATTTGCACATCCTGGTTCAGCCTTTAGGACAGCACGGCATCGTGAAGTCTCTTAAACTGCTGCACGCGGCTTTTGAGCGGTCCATTGACAAATTTCATTGGTTGACTAGAACGGCTATTTGCCTTTTTAAAATATATGAAGTACCGCTCGTCTTTGACAAATGAGAATTCTTATTAAATTGCAGTAGTGACATCGCTGTTTTATTTGAACAAAACATTATTAAGGTATAATTATTTTGCGAATTACTTTGCATACATAAAAATAATTAAAAAAAAAATGGACATTCAGAAATTTTCAGTATTAGCTCATTTAATAATTGTTATATTTTATTGTTGTTGTTATTTTTTATTATATAAAAAATCTGTTAACATTGTAATTGAAAACGTAGATATGCTATCAGAATTGGTTTGTTAAACTAGCTGTTTAATAAGGAAAATTCGATATAGCGTGTTTGTGAATATTTTTGCATTTACCGTCAAAGCGATAAAGATAAAGCATGTATTATGTGCACCCAAATCCGCAAGCTTGTTGTCATAACGAGCGTGTTTGAGCGGTCACCTCTTTCACCTCAGTGGTGGGCACGGCGTACGGTGACCCGGTCGGATTGTAGTTAGCGACCGGGCCGGCCACGTCCGCGTACGAGACGTTCGGGCAAGAGCCGGACTGGGGATCGTCCACCACCTTCTGTAGAATCATCAAGCAAGCTTTCTTGTTGTTGTCCTTTTCGCCTGAAAATATATAACAATTATTAGACACAAGTATAAAAATAATTCGAAATTTTGTACATAATTGGGATCTACAGTTAGGAGAGTACTTTCTTTATCTTATGGTGTGTGTCAGCGGTATCCACAGTTTTGTGTCCGCACCCATAAATCGGGTATAGTACACATACTCTTGCAAAAAATCTACAATGAATATATATATATTTTAAACTATGTACTAAGAAAATAATCTTTGTATTGCAGGGGACTTTACAAACAAACGATTCTGGCAATTTCACAACCGCCCGGTTTTGAAACTTTGCAAAGTAATTTACAAGCCCCGCACAGATTCAATAAATTTTCCCTTTACATGTATTTCTAATACATTCAAATTACATACATACATACATATCATCACGCCATATCACTTGCAGGGTAGGCAGAGTGCCAGAGAACTCTATCTTTGCATACTTCACTCGCTTCCTCAACATTCATAATTCTCTTCATACACGCTCGCCGGTTTCGGAGACTCTTGACTCCACCTTCCTTCAGTACATGACCGATCTGGTCTAGATAGGTGAGTCTCGGTCTCCCCCGGTACCTACATCCTTCCACTTTTGCATTGTATATCTTCTTAACCAGACGTTCGTTCGCCATTCTTTCCACATGTCCGAACCATCGGCGCATTCCCTTTCGCATCTTTACACCAATACTCTCTTTCATACCTACTCGCTCTCTTACGTCGTCGTTACGAATGCGGTCGGTCAGCCTAACTCCACAGATTTTCCGTAGAGATCGCATTTCGACCGCATTAATTTTACTTTCATACTCTTTTCTGCATACCCAACTCTCGCTTCCATTCAGTAATGACAAGCATTCAAATTAATTTATAGGTATATCGGAAAAGTGTATAGGATAGTCTAATCATAGACCGTTCTAAATAATTTAGTCCCGTATTCTGTCTGAGGGCTAAATAATGTTGTCGAAATTAAGTAATCGATAACGGTAGTCAGACCAAATAAAGATAGGAAAGTAATAAAGGTAAGCTATAGGATCGTACGCCTTTCAGTCATCCTGGATGCTTCTTAGGCGACTTGTCCAGACCAAAGCCTGTCACAAATAAGGTCTCTACCTTACAATACTAAGATCAAAACATAGTTACATTAAACGATATACAATTTAACATGTACAGTTATTCTCTTCATCTCTTCCTCTTTAATCTTTTCTATTTAAATATATTGGGGGCAAGTCAATGGAAAGCGTCTCCTGGGACTGCCCGAGTGTTAAACCTCAGTGTCATTTATGGAGAAAATTGTGGAACCTGGCTTATAGGAGTTGCAATGTTGTAATGTGGTATTAGCTCGTAAATAAAATGAAAAAGATTTATCAAGTTAGCTAATGAATTGCGCAGTATATCATCATCATTCTCCTGCTCTTATCCCAATTACTTGGGGTCGATACAACTACTCTTCTTTCATAGTACATATTGTAAAAGTTATTGGCAATAGTTTCATGACCGATCGCCTGCCAGACGTCTACCCTCTTTGGGAATGTAATTCTTGATCAAACGGCATCAGATGGAGTTGGCCCAGGTCGTTCTTATTCTCTTAGTCGTCTTTCACGACATCCACGAGCAAAGTAAGGGTTAAGGTAGTATTCTTAGCCGCTACCACACATGTCTGAATTGCGCAGTATATAATAATCAATATTATCCATTAGCGCATTGAGTTCACAGCGCGGGTGCGGCGGGCACCGAGCCAGCTCACTCGTTGCATCAACTACGTTCCTCTATATATGGCTCTCAGTACACACAATGCGCTTCAAGTGTCACATGATGTAATATTTTTATAAATATATCTTGTAATATCTACTATTTAAAAAAAAAACAAATCTTGTATATTTCTACATTTATATAGGTATTACTATTTATTCAGAATGACGGAACGGCATCAGTAATTTCCATGAAATTGCGTATACTTTTTTTTTTGCTGTGGACTATGGAGGTTGTCGGGCCCACCAAATCGGTCCGGGGCGACGAAAGAGGCGGCCCGCAACCCCATAGACCCACCCTGCAAACACCTCTCTTCGCCGTGCGAGCGGGCCACCGGTACCCGATCTTTGTCTTCGGTGGCCCGCCCGGCAAATTGCGTATACTGGAGTTTCGGGGGCGATAGATCGATCTAGCTAGTTTTTATTTTAGCTATTCCCGATAAGTAATCACCAACATATCATATACTAAAACCTTCGAAACACGCTGCACCTTATGGTATAAGTATTATTCCAAATCGGTTCAGTAGTTTCGTTGTATAATCGAACAAAAAACCGGCTCTCCATTTATTAGTACCTATAGAAGATATTGTTTTGTCAGTATTTTCAGCCAATGAAATAATATAATTAGAATACGACGGTAAATTTGATCGCTATCTTCAAGAAAAGACAATTCAGTTGGGGAATTGAGCAGTCTAATTCAGACAGCTACGGTTCTATCCTTGGTTTTCCCTTTATTATTTTCCATAATATTTTTTCATTATTTCATCAATTATTTGTTTTATTATCTAAAATGTAGTCAAAAAACTCAATTTACAAAAAAATATATATCGAGCTCGGTCAGCCCAATACAGGAAAATATTTTTTCGGTCATAACATCCAAAAGTATTATAATAATGCATCAATATTATTTTTCGGTACGATATTTTAAAGATGATTTTCCTCTATACAGACTTAAAATAATGTTTTAATTTTACCTATAGTTATGGAGTAATAAATACAATTGCACCACCCTCTTCTCCTAACGGGTTGAGAGCCCTCAGCGCTCGCCCACAGTCCGCGTAAAGTTGTCATAGCCATCTGAGGCTAACAACTAAGACACACAAAAAAAAAAAAAAAAAAAACTCTTCTCCTTGGGTGTCAGATTTTACAAGTACCTTGACAGTTCATTTTGAAGTTCATTGCTCAAGTTTACGTTGAGCCCCCCCAACAGACGGTATTTATTTGATCCAGATCAATGCATAGCTTTTAACCATTTTTTATTATATTTACAAGATTGGTTTTTTAGATTCTTTGCGGCAGGCACATGGCGAATATCATTGCAAAAAAATAAATTACCAGAGTAATATATCGTTATTTAGTCCTCGATTCCTGTAATTACACAAGTCCATGTTACACATTACAAGATTAATTGTGTACATTACATGAACACGTGGACATTAGCTGTTTTATGTCGTGACGTCGACGATTCCGGAACAAAGTTTACTTTATACCAGACGAGTAAAAAAAAAACCGTGCTTCGTTGTCTCGTAGCGCCATTAAAAGACAAAAACTAGTATCGATAATGTAATCTACATTAATAATATAAAAATGCAAAATTTGTTTGTTTCAATGCGCTAATCTTAAGATCTAAAAGTTGGATAACAAAAAATAATCATCGAAAATGTTTTTAATGCATAACGCTGCTACAAATAGGAGCGGAACGGTATTATAAATGTAATCAAAAGAATAATATAACATAAAATATAATATAATAATAAAATAAATATAATGTAAATAATAATCCTTACTAATATCCTTACTATTATTATAAATGCGAAAGTAACTCTGTCTGTCTGTCTGTCGCTCTTCCACGCTAAAACTACTGAACCAATCTAAATAAAATTTGGTACACAGATAGTCTAGAGCCTGATAAAGGACATAGGCTACTTTTTAATGCAAAAAAAGGCTGTAAAGGAGGATGTAAAAGTTGTAAGGAATATCGTCATTTTTAAAGCCAGAAGCTTGAAACTTATCTTTAGGCTATTGATTAGATATAAATAAAAATGACATTAACATTTTGTAAAAAATTACCCTTAAGGGGTAAAATAAAAATAGGGGTTGAAAAACTTTAGGAAAGTAACCTTTTACGCGGCGAAGCCCCGGGCAGAAACTAGTATAATATAAAAATATAATAACAAGCAGTTGCCATCCTCATGACAACTGCTGGTATAACAAAAATTATACCGGATATGTTATGGATATTATTAATGTTTTCTACCAGTATCGTAGGACGGCGTTCAAATAAAATAATAGCATTAAATAAGTAATCAAGGCAAGCGAAGCTGCTGGTACAGCTAGCGAATAGTATTGCTATACTCTAAAACAAGTTTTTAGTAATCATCACCAAAATGATAAGTAATAGGATGAAACCTGTATTATTTAGATAATTATTTATATTTATAGATTTTAGAATCAATTTGTCTTTTCGAAATTAATGTTGCTTTTTTATTGTTTATAACTAGTTGATCAACTCTAGGCATAGCAATTATATCCTTAAAAGACTTACAATATTGATTCAAGGAATTTATGGTTATTGTCATTATCATGCGAAAGTGGAAGGATGTAGGTACCGGGGGAGACCGAGACTAACCTACCTAGACCAGATTGGTCACGTACTGAAGGAAGGTGGAGTCAAGAGTCTCCGAAAGCGGCGAGCGTGTATAAAGAGAATTATGAATGTTGGGTCGGGACCCGTCTAATGGGGAACGCTGCTCTACAGTATTAGACTGATCAAACGTGTTGGTGTTCCGTGTGGCGACGAAGTAAGTATACAATACACTCACTCCTAATCTCGCTCGTGGATGTTGTAAAACTATGATGACTAAGCGATCTTTGCAAGAAAAGGAAAACTCGAAATAACACCCTATATCAACCTGTCATGGTTATACAGGCATTAGATGTATGTCTTAGGTTCTAATACAAGACATCTGTTTCACTCTAGATTATAAACTAATAAATCAGCTTTGATAATGTCTGATCTAATAAATATATTTTTCTTTTCAGGTCATATATGGGAGATAAATAAACTTGCACTCATCATTCGTATGGTGATTGATTAAGAATACAATTCACCATTTTCTTTCTTAAGCGTAGGTGATCGTACGAGACGACTTAAGAGACGCAGTCAAATAATATCATTGTAACAGAAGGAAAACTCGATATAAAAGTGAATTCTATTTTTTGGAGGAGGTTTGGGTCCGGCAGAGGGATGTTTATGTACTGAAACGAGACACATTACCTAGGAACCAGGTTTTTTTTTTTAAGGCACCACCCACACTGCGGTAATAATCCTTGTTATATTGCGGTGGGGCTTCACAAACATGTAATTAACGCACACATATTTACACCCTTTAGCTTGACGGGTTGGCATAGTGTTTTATTTAGAGTTTTTTGAGAGATTAACTGTACTAATCCTTAATTGTTTTATTTTTATTTCGTATAAACTTTACTTTATCCGTGTGGTGACGGAGTAAGAACACTATTCACCACCCCATATCTTACCCGTGGGTGATCGTACGAGACGATTCCTTAATCGTCTTGTCCCTTGATATAAAACGCATATAACATCTATGCGAGAGAAGGCAAACCCTATACCAACACGTCTGACTAGCGTGGTATAGTAAGTTAATTTCCCTCCCATTTCGGAGGAGGCCCCACCCCAACAGTGGGACATTTATGGGCTGTGATGATGATGATGATGATAAACTTTACTGGTGTTCAATAGAGTTGTATGGTTTTTTTTTTCTTTGCTTTAGACTTTATAATATATTTTGACATTATATTGTATTTTATACATCCTTTATACTCATTTTTTTATTTATAATTCCCTGAGAGAAACAGGGGTGAATTGTATTTTTATTCCATATACCATACCACTATTCACCATTTCATTACTTTAATAGTAATCAATTAAATTACAGGACAATAATATATTTTTTATTCCTTTTCAAAAAAAGGAAAACTCGAAACAAAACCCTGTCTGACTCAACACATCTGACCAGCGCAGTATAGTAGGTTAATTTCCCTCTCATTACGGAGGAGGCCCGAGCCCAGCAGTGGGACATATATGTGATGATGATGATGATATTTTTTTTTGCCGACATAGCATGAAGAATTAGCACATAGTAGTCGTAATGGGCAGGCCATATCGCTCGACGGACCGATAGGCGATGGGGAAGAACGATTCTCGAGTGGTAACCGCGTAACGGACGTTGCTATGTTGGACGTCCCCCACCAGATGGACCGACGACTTGGTCAAGGTTATTGTGAATTGTTATGTCCGCACTTTGTGGCGAAATATGAGAGATGCCTACGTCCAATAGTGGATGGCAAAAGGCTGAATGATGATGATAATAAATATGTATTTCTAAGTGGTAAGTTATCATATGTAATAAATAAGATATTTTATTACTGACCAACGACAGTGATGCATCGTTCTTGAAGCGACAACTCTTTGGCCTTCTGCGAGATCTGTACGTAGCTGCCACTCTGCTCCTTGATCTGCTTGATGTAGTTGCCACCTTTGCCGATGATCATGCCCGCCGTAGAGTTTGGTACCAATATCTTTACCTGGAACGATAATTACATAACAGTGAGACATTGGAGCCTTATAATCGTTTTATTACTTTTAGAGGAAATACAGAAGTTTAAGAGATGAATCGAAGCTGTTTCGAGAATAATATTTCGAGTTAAAACACAACAATTGCCGCCATTATCACAAACCTGTAATAGTTATATTACGAATGCGCAATTTCAAATTTGATAAACTGGACGTATAGATTTAAAATATCTTTAAGTTTGATTCTCGTGAAAAAATAAATAATAATAATCGTAATCATGATTTGTAAGATAAAATTCTAATTTATGAATAATTATGCTATTGTTAGCTCAGTACAATTTTATAGTTTTAAGCTGGAAACTCTAAATCAATTATAATTTAAATGTCCTAATTATAGTTAAGACGTCCAACAGCAAAAGTGAGACATCATCATAATCTCAACTAATATACGCCTCACTGCTGGGATCGAGCTACCTCTACAAAGTGAAGGAAAATTACATACTACATCACGTTCGTTAGGCGAATATGTATATATATATATATAATTTCATTTCAAGTTTTCCTTCTCTTGCAGTGATATTATTTGGCCGGGACCCTTAGAATTTTTCAAACACCCGCGAAAAAGGAGACGCGGTGTCTTACTGTGTTATCACACAGACAAATTAATATATATTTTTTCTTATTTCGCTCGTTTTTAAACAAAATAAAAACTTACGAATATTTATTTGCACTAAATATTTATACCGTGCGGGCATTCAACCAACTACGTTCAACACATATTCACGTTGAAAGACTGCTAAATGCGCCATCGACACATTAAAACATTACAAAATATCCAGAGGATTAAAAATTATTTATATCAAAAAGTATGAAAAAAGATATTGTATATTAAAATATTCTAAATAAATTTTAAGACGGAAAATCCATTATTAACAAAGAGTTATCGATAATTTTAATATAGGCACAATGGAAAAACATCTCATTATTTTTTTTTGGTTTTAATGAAAATATAATTAGTAATTTTAGGTTAATTGAATAACCCATTTTAATTTTATCCTCGTAGCAACAGCGAATATTAGATAATTAATAATCAATATCTGGACTGCCACGCAGGCATCTTGACCTCACAGGTTGTCGGACCGGAATTAGTATGCCATTCGTAGGAGGGGCGATCACGTCAGAAAGGAGTAAATATGCCAGGTGGATTATATCGCATTTATATTTCTTTTATCTCCTTTACTACTTAAAAATATCAAAGATACTATCATGAACAGGTCTACGAAAAAAGAGCCTTCAACTAAACGGAAAACCTCGTTCTTTTTTGAAGTCCATTAAAATTATCAACAGCGTAAGGAGAAGCGCATTAGTATATGAACCGCTATACTGGTTTTTATACCAAAATAGTCGTGATTCCTTCAAGATTAAAGGTCATTCTTCAATCTACGATTAAGAATTTCTAATCAGTCTCTAAGAGTTTGGAGTTCATAAGATTATTATTATGGCATTATCCGGATGGCTAGTACGATTCCGAATAAATTATAAATGTCTAAATAAACCATTCGTCTTTGAAGTGAACGTAAAGATAATTAACTCTCTGTTGATTGTCATGTTAAATAATTAAAACTTCAAAGTTACCCGTGATTTCATAACGTTCTCCGATATTTAAAGCAATTAGTTAACAAACAAGTACTTTCTTATTAATTTAGATTTTACACGGGGGTGAGAAATTTATTATTTATTTGTAGCAGGGCCCCGCAGCTTGAACACGAATCACTTTCGAAAACAATTAAGGGCCTAATTGTTTGCTGTATTATATATGGAAGGTTCAAATCTAAACCTGACACGTGTTTTCATTTTGAAATTTTGTGTTTAAAGGACGTAGAGGGGTATTAATAATATAAACAAAGAGGGTTCGTGTCAAGTAGACTATTGATGGCCCAAGGCCTTGCTTTATGCCTTAATTTTTGTGTATCTATAAATAAATAATTCTATGGTCCCATGTACATTGTGGTCCTTACATCAGCATTAGGCATCAGGTTGATGATCATAATAATATATTACTAAACACATACGGATAAATGTTTCGTAGTGATAATTGTCGATAGATTTTTGCCTGCAGCCATAAACAGGTCGGCTCAACAGATATAGTATCAAATTGTCGTATTTCTTTTGCATACATACCATCACGCCATGTCTTTTGCAGGGTAGGCAGAGAAAACAGAGTGCCAGAGAACTCTATCCTTGCATACTTCACTCGCTTCCTCAACATTCATAATTCTCTTCATACACGCTCGCCGGTTTCGGAGACTCTTGACGCCACCTTCCTTCAGTACATGACCGATCTGGTCTAGGTAGGTTAGTCTCGGTCGCCCCCCCGGTACCTACATCCTTCCACTTTCGCATTGTATATCTTCTTAACCAGACGTTCGTTCGGTATTTCTTTTGCATAGATGTTTGCATAGATGTTTGCCTTTTATATCCTGTAATAATCTTTTACGACACTCACGGCTAAGAGCTGGGAGATTAATTGTATTCTTTCTCCGATACCATATGGATAGCTCATTGTCTCATACCTTAATATTGTTTCTGTACTGATAATATAAAATACTTATACTTATGATAATAATACTTATGAACTTATTGTATGTATTAATTGACGTTCTTATTAAATTTATATAACCAGTTGAGAAATACTCGACTATCTGAATATTAATACTAATTTTCTACTGGCATAATATTTGTAAGTGTCACGAGATCCTTTATAAGTGAGTAAGTACACCCGCCCGTTACCTCCCATACTATAGCTGAAGGCAAACAAAACCGAGAACTTGAAAACACTTTAAAGGTTTCAGCAATTAATTCGAGACGACCTTACGGTATTACAGAGAAATTATTCAGTTCTCAAATAACAAAAGCTTTGCCAAGAAGAACACCTGCAAGTTGTTAGCCCTAACAAAAAAATATCAACGTCAATAGAAATTTCCTTTCGTGTGTAAATTTATTCCTACATTTACCTTACCTGGTATACCGTTCACGGCACTGTAGGCGTGGATTTAGGTAAATGATTTTCATACACAAGTTTAGTGCCATCTCCGGTTTTATCATACGATATATATGTTTCATCGTTGATCTCGACAAAGCTATCGAAGAACGTATCCCCGGTTACTATATCCGACACCAACATACATTTTTACGAGACTGTCACAATTCTTTATTGTGAATTATTTTAAGTGTTGTTTATAGTAAATATATATTTATTTTTCATCATCATCTCAGCTTCTGATTGTGATGTAGATGTGTTAGTGGATATGTGAACTCACACTCGTGAGTGATGGAAACAACGAGAGAACGCTTGAGTGGCTGAATAATTGAGCAAGACTATGAAGGGACGGGTTAAAAATTCACTGTTCCACTTCTACTCTTCGCATTCCACTTCTACTCTTCGCATGAGAGTAAAAAAAACGTTTTTTTATTGCTTATGGTGGCAAACCTGTTTTATGTCTTCTTTGCTGCATGGACCTTTGCAATACCAGGTGTAGAGCTAAGCTACTGCACATCACCAAAAAGTAGGGCTCCAGCTTTCTCGATTAAAGAAGTACTAGAAAAGTGGGCAACGTAATTGTCAGGAGCGCTTTTCACGAAAAAACATTATACCATTCGCAACCGACAAGCCGTAATGTATGAAAGGATTCTATAAATTATTACCATTTCGTTAAGGTCTATGTTCTACGATGAAAATCTATAATATAATGATAATTCATCACCGGCTAATGCCGGAAGACTATGATTATTCGTCAAATAAACAAAATATCAAACAACGTTCTTTCTCTATATACATATAAATTCAGCACTTGGTTTAATCAACATAGAGCCCGTGTTTATATAGGGGAACGTCGTCCATCTAGATTACTTACGTTTGCAGTGGTTACAGACAAAAGGAATGAGACTTTATTGTTCACAGGTTTATAATAGTTTATCAGATAGCTGAATTCAGGTCCGAGCCTTCATATCACGCTATTTTAAACACTTGTGATTAATGATACTAAGGCTCTTAGGTATATTAAAGTCGGACAATAATCATTTAACTATAAACTTCTTTTCTGAACATAGTTTTCGTTTTTCTCACCATACCTACACCTGGTCCCTCGTGTGGTGAACGGCATTAGAACACAATCTATCGCCACCCTTTACTTTCCCGCAGTGAGTCGTAAAACTCGGCTGAATTCTTAGTCGGGTTTTACCAGGACACTGGCCGGTAATTTATTCCCATTTGCCTGATCAGCGCGATGATTACGGTATTAATCTCCTCTCTCGCGAAAGACTACTTACATTGAACAATAGGCGTTGATAAGCTGTTCTGACACTTATACAAGATTTATTTTTGAATTATGTACTCTTCGTGTGGTGTCGAAGTAAGAATACAATTCACCACCCCGTATCTTACCCGTGGGCGATCGTAAGAGACGACTAAGTGATTTAAAACGTATATAATATCTATGCAAGAGAAGAAACACTCAATAAACCCTGTACCAACACAGATGTGTTGTGTGTGTGTGTCTAGTCTAACAAGCATGGTGTAGTAGATCAAAATCCCTCCCATTATGGGGGAGGCTCGAGCCCGACAGTGGGGCATACATGAGCTGAGATGAAGTTTGACACAGTTTCACCCAATTGCTTTATAGTTCGTTATGGTGAAAAACCTAAATGTGCACAGAGAGATGAGACCCAGGAGACAGCTGTCAACCTCACAGCGACTTCATTTTACAGCATTTCATAATACAGATATATAATTAATTTTAAATACTAAAGTTGTGTAGCTCCTGAGCGAGTGATATAAAAGAGCTATATCACTCACATAGACACAATCTATCACTCTCTCACTTAAGCGTCGAATATATCATTAGCTCAATAGCTCACTAGCTCATCGCTCACTTCGCATCGCAGAATGTTTCACTCTCAGTAGCTAACGAAAAAAGAGCGAGATAGGTGCGCTGCGTGGCCTGCCAATCAGAATGATATTTCACACTGTTTTCGTATCGATGTAGGTAATTAAGTTTTCAAAAGAGAACACAACACTATTTCTTTAGAAATAAAGTTTAATAATTATTATTAGAAAATAGATTTGTATTTATTTTATTATAACCAACTTGTAATGTTATTTTGATATTATGATACTAGAGCGATAAAGTACTTTGAAATTCTTTTTATGGATAATTAGTTGCTCACGGGGTATCTCGTAAATACGTGATCGAGTGTTGAATAAAACTTACTTTTGTAGACGTTTTTAGTAATAAAACTGTATATATATTTGCGCAAGTGTTTATATCATCATCATCACCATCTCAGCTCAATTTAAGTCCCACTGTTGGACTTGAGCCTACTCCATAATAGAAGGGAAATTGACCTACTATACCACGCTGGTCAGACGTGTTGGTATAGGGTTTTGTTTCGCGTTTTCCTTCTCTTGCATAGATATAAGATGCGTTTTATATCGCTTGGTCGTATCTTACGATCACCCACGAGTAAGATAGGGGGTGGTGAAATGGATTCTTACCCCGTCACTCTACACGGATAAGTGTTTATATAGATTTTAATAATTATTAGCTTTAGTTATTATTATTGGAACTGTAAATACACTAAATTGTTCGCCCTAGAACCTTTTTTTCTCTAATAATAGAAATCTAAATAGAATTCTCTGTATGCTTAAGTGTTTTTGTGGAACGTTAATATACATTAAAAATTAAGTTTTACTATCGACAATGAGTAATTTAAATAAAAAGCGAAGCCCATCATGGAAAAAATGAGCGATAGATTCGTTTCAGTGATAGATTTAAAGTGAGCGATAGATTTAAAGTGAACGATCTTTGAAAGTGAGCTAGAGGAGTGATTTAATAATGTGGTTGACTACTGAGCTAAGTGAGCTAAATGAGCTAAATGAGTGATACGTATCTTTACAGTGAAATTTCACACTGTGTGACAAAAATCACTCTTTTCAGCGCAGTGACACATATTGCGCATGACTATTAAATACCACTAACAAACACAACTGAATAATTCTTTCAAAACAACAGCAACACTAGTTATCGAGAGAACAATTATCAAATATAACGTTACACAATTCGATAAGGCATATGTACGTTAAACTATTAAGCATTTATGTACAAACTGCAATGATATTGCAGCACAAATAACGACATTTATTGTTAGTGAAATAAACGATAATGTCGTTATACGTGCTGCATGCATACATCATGTGACATACACAAGAAAAATCAATACAGCAGATATCTTGACGACATAATTGGTTACTGCACAGATGGCGTAACGGTTAAGATATCGACCTGCTACGCCTGTGCCGTTGGTTCGATTCCCACGCAGGACAATACTTTGTGTTTACCACAAAGTATTGTTCTGAGTCTGGCTGTAATTTGTCTGCGTTAAATGTATGTATGTAAAATCCCTCGCAATAGAAAAATTATTGCCTTAGTACAGGTGGTGTCTTTTTAAAAAGAAAGAAAAGAAATGTATCATCATCAATCTCCTGCTCTTATCCCAATTATATGTGGTCGACGCAATATGTACTTTGACTCCATAGTACATATAGCAAAAGTTATTGGCAATAGTTTTATGACCGGCCGTCTGCCTCGTTTATTTTCGTCATCATTTCAATTCACATATATGTCCTATTGGTAAGCTGGAGCCTCCTAAACAATAGGAGGGAAATTGACCTACCATACCACGCTCGTTGGTTAGATGTGTTAATTTTTTTTTTTTATTGCCAGTAGTGGCAAACGAACAAGCAGCACACCTGAGTGTTACTCTCATGGCCTTTTGCGATACTAAGGGGCTAGGCCACTGCCTACCAATACAAATCCCAAACCCACCCAGTTCGGCTCTCTCGCTCACCGAACGAAGCGCAATAGCGTATTTGCATTACTCAGACGTCGATCTTCTGCGAGAATGTGGTACTGCCCCGGACGCAACGGCCCGCAGCTGTCGACAGAAAACTGTCAACAGCGTTGTCCTACCAATAAAGGTTTCTTTTAATTTAAAATTTTCTTTCTCTTTAAATAATTATAATAATTAATTATTATAAATATTTTGTAAATAATTATAATATTATTAGAAATGCAGTTTGCCGCCTGCCAGCCATAAATTTTAGATGTTAATCAAAATGCGTCAACACTTTTAACAAAGTTGATTTCGAGTCTAGAATATAAAATAAAAATAAAATTGTTTTGCGAGTCAACTCAAGCTCTTTTACAGTCGGAGCATGCGACGTTCGAATGTTGCAAGTAATTAAAAAGTAACATTAAGTAAATGTTCCAAGTTTACCTTCTACCTTCATCGTAATTCTGTACCGAACATACGATATACATATTAGCTCTCTCTCTCTCTCTCTTGTATTGTATATTATTAAAATATTTATTCAACGTTAAACTTTAGAATTTCTACGTACGTACTGATAATATTGACTGCACAGATTGCATAGTAGTTAAGGTACCAACCTTCCGTGCCGTGGGTTCAACTCCCACGCAGGACAATACTTACCACAATACCACAAACTATTGTCCCGAGTCTGGGTGTAATTTAAGTCCGTTCATTGTAAGCTTGTAACGTCTTCCCCCAATACAAAGAATATTATCTTAGTTCCAGCCATAATTTGACATTGTATTTAAATTTTACATTATCTCGGTTCAAGGGGCTTCGATTACTCTGAAGCTAATTATTACTAAACATGTCCTATTTTTTATAAAAACTCAGTAAAATACTCTCCCTCCGTCTTACGAATATCCTCTCCTACGGTCTACTCTCCCTCCATCTTACGAATTTTCGATCAGGTCACGTGTCCTGACGCGACTTTAACATATTTTACCCATCCCAAAAAAGTGCACAACTTCACTTCAAAAATTATAATGATAGATAAATTCGCTGAGTTTATTCCCGGATCTTCTCAGTAGCGGTTACGTTCCGATCCGGTGGTAGTTTATGGTATTAATTAAAAATGTTAAAACTGCCAATATGTAAGTGCTCACGCAGAGGTTTATGGATAATTATAAATGAATTTGAATTTAGGGTAATTTTTCTTTAAAAAAGAAAACGGTAGTAGCCGCAGGTACAAACTAAAGTTTTATCTCTAAGCTTGTGCATTAAGTACTAAGTGTAAAATATTATTATGTTCAAACTTAAAGAGTGTAAGTTGGTAATGTTACAGTCGGGCGGCGCGAGTTAAAGTTTTCACTTAGCGAGTTTACGTCGCGTTGTATTACAATTTATGACTTACACTTGTCAAAGCAACTGCGTCGTACGAGAATTGCGATGCAATAGTTGGTCACATGTGCACACTCAAGACTAGCTTCTAGTCGTAATACTATTGTGCACGTTCTCCTTTTTTTTTGGGGTACAGACTATGTCATAGTCACCAGCCACTAGTCCCACCCAATACGTAGGGGGCGACGGAACGGACAAAGCGCGATCTCATAACGTGCCGTACACGTACTTCTCTACGCCATGCGGGCGGGCCAACAGAACCCGGTGTTTGTGAAGGATTTCAATTGCGCAAACATTAACTTGCGATAACAAGAATAATTTTTATATCAAAAACTTTCATATATAATATATACAAACATTAATATATAGTTGTTATTATTTGTGTTTGTTTAACATACATACATATATACATATCATCACGCCATAGCCCTTGCAGGGTAGGTAGAGAGACCAGAGTGCCAGAGAACTCTATCTCTGCATACTTCACTCGCTTCCTCAACATTCATAATTCTCTTCATACACGCTCGCCGGTTTCGGAGACTCTTGACTCCACCTTCCTTTAGTATATGACCGATCCGGTCTAGGTAGGTTAGTCTCGGTCTCCCTCGGTACCTACATCCTTCCACTTTCGCATTGTATATCTTCTTAACCAGACGTTCGTTCGGCATTCTTTCCACATGTCCGAACCATCGGAGCATGCCCTTTCGCATCTTTACACCAATACTCTCTTTCATACCTACTCGCTCTCTTACGTCGTCGTTACGAATGCGGTCGATCAGCCTAACTCCACAGATTTTCCGCAGAGATCGCATTTCGACCGCATTAATTTTACTTTCATACTCTTTACTGCATACCCAACTCTCGCTTCCATACAGTAATGTTGGGACAAGCACTGCGTTATGTATTGCTACATGTGCCTTCTGGCTGAGGTGGTGGCTGCCGAGAAGTTGCACCAACGCTCCGTTCACTCTATTGCCCGCATTCACTCTTCGCTCTATATCAGTGTTGTAACTGGTGTACCTTCCATCTCAGCTAAATCCACATCCAAGATATACAAATTCATCCACTTGCTCTAGTATATCATTACCTATTGTTACTCTTACATCTGTTCTGGCTTCGTCTCTTTCAAAGACCATTATTTTGGTTTTGCTCACATTCACGCGTAGACCCCTTTTCTTACAATCTTCTGTCATTGTGTCGACTAGGGTCTGCAGGTCAGTCGCTGACTGTGCCAGCAGGACTGCATCATCTGCATAAAGCAGAGCAGTGACCACTGAGTCGCCCATCTGGACTCCCACATTCATATCGTTTAACCTTTGGAGACATTTATCCAGATATATGATAAACAGCCTGGCTGACAGAACGCACCCCTGCTTAACGCCGATATTGACGTCAAACCAAGGCGACACTTCATCATCCAGCCGCACACAGGCTCTACAGCCCATGTAACTGGACTGCACAGCCTGTAGCAGTTTGTTTAATGTGTTTGTAGAGTCCCCTATGACAGAATGACGTAATTTAAAAAAAAATATAATTAACCATACTATCTTCGTGTGAGGCTACAAATACTACCAACTCTTACATTGCTCGTAGATGTCGTAAAAGATGACTAAGAGCTCACATAGACCTGGGTCAACATCGTCTGATGCCACTTGGTCAACAACGTCTGATGCCACTTGTTCAACAATTACATTCCCAAGGAGTGTGGACGTTAGGCACGACGGCCGGTCATAAAACTATCGCCAATAACTATTGTCAATATGTACGATGGAACAAGAGTACATATTGCGTCGAACACAAGTACCTAATTGTAATAAGAGAAGGATGATGATGATTTCCATGTGGTGAAGAATTAAGAATGAAAATTCCTCTGTAAGGAAGGCTTGGTTCAGCATTGGATTTTGGATTTGGACATTTTTTTTATTGCTTATGGTGGCAGCCAGATCGTAAGTATTACTGTCACCTGTACCTTTGCAATACCAGAGGCATAACGAGGTCTGCTAACCAAAATCCACTCAACAAATTGGACTTCCGGCCCTCTTATTCCTGTGTGATGCTACCACGGACAGGTGGTCCGCGGTTGTAGACGGAAATCTGTCCCCTACCACTAAAGACATGAATCCCCTCTCATATTTTAATATAACTAAAAATTAATAATGAAAATAATATTTTTTTTTTTATATAGCGCTAAGGAAATATTGCTTGTATTGCGGTGGGCTTTACAAACATATAATTAACGCAGACAAATTACACCCAGATTCAGAAGAACACTTTGTGGACCTCATAAAGTATTGTCCTGAGTAGGTAACGAACCCACGGCACTGGCACGATAGACACATCTTAACCACTACGCAATCTGTGCAGATAATAATAATAATAATTAAAGTACACAGTATTGTCATACTATTATTATATAATTAATAATACGCACATACAAATCGACTTTATCAAAAACTTGTTAGTGCGAGAGATACTCCTACATATACCTATATAAAGATTGGTCTTTGTACTTTGACACTTCTCATACCTACACATATTACTTTAGATATCAATTCTATGTCCTGAGGAAAATTTTAATTATGAATATTGAAGACAAAGGGTTAGAGAAGATTAAATAAAAGATTGATGAACTGCGTAAGGCATAGATAGACAGGGAGCGATCGTCTGATAGGGTTGTATGAAAAGAGAGGAAATAATGTGTCGAACCCAAGAAATTGGGATAAGAGCAGAAGGATAATAATGATAAGAAAGATAATAATAAAAAGAAATATTTTTAAAAACTAGTTTTTTTCTTGTAAATAAAAAGTTGTATTATATAAGATGTTTTCATCATCATCTCAGCTCATATATGTCCCACTTTTGGAGTCTATCGGTCTACTATACCACGCTGGTCAGACATGTTATAGGGTATTGTTTCCTTCTCTTGTATATATGTTATATGTGTTTTATATCCTTTAGTCGTCCCACGGGTGAGATATGAGGTGGTAAATTGTATTTTTACTCCGTCACCACACGAAAAAATTATAGGAGAGAAATTGTCTTTTACCACGCTGGTCAGACAGATAGAGGGGAGATAGGGTTTAATCATGTCTTAACTTTCCACTGGTCGTCTGATTCATGTATGCAGGCGTGAAACGATTCAATGGCCATGTATTTATAATAAAATAAACTAAGTAACAAATTATCTTAGGTTAATCTAAGCAAATTATATATCGTAATTAACAAATAATATAAAAAAAACAAACACTTTTAAAAGTACATGCACAGATTCCTTAGGCATTCAATTAAAAAGTTTTTAAACATCACAGTTGTCACGTTGCAGCGTGTTTTGTTGGCGTGACGTGACCCGACACGTGACAAAAACATATAGATTAATTATTTCAGCAAACTGTTGGGGAGTTACTAGAGGGTCGGAAGAATAGCATCACTGCCCTGAATACTGAATCGACGGTGAATTTTGGTACTGTCCTGTTCTTTTTTTCGGTACACATTATTTCAAATGTGAAAAGCTTTGTTGGTATTTATTATCACTGCTCTGCTCTTTAGTACATAGCGTCGTATTCTGCATATCTATTCGTAAGATAACTAAGAAATAAATAGGTCTCTAAGTGTGATGGCTATTCTAGTAATTACAATAACTCATGAGCGGGTGCCGCTTGTGAGACCTGTCTAGCCATATTTTCACCTGTTATATTAAAAAAAAAGAATAAACAAGAAATATAACATAATTCGAGCTAATACTGAAAACACATGGTGATTTTATTTAAAAGAAATAAAATGACGCGACCGCTGAGTTTTTTGTCGGCACTTCGTGTCGTTCAGCGTGTGGACACGTTCGACAGAGCCTCGCAGGGCTTATGTGTAAAATATAATTAATTACTTGCTCTGATTAGTATTTGTTTGCGATTAAGATTCTCTGGTTAGGGTTGTTTAGGGTAATAATATATTTAATTACCACAGGAGGGGGGCAGTGACTCGCGCGTGATAACTTATGTTATTATGAGATAACCGATAAACTAATTGGTAAACTAAAGCTTAATTGTTTGTTTATTAAATAATCTGTTTATACGGCACTGTCGCCCTCGCATCGCTACGATGTGGGGCGGTCTACCCACGTATTTTAAATTTCTGTTAACTTCAAAAATATTTATTGTAATAATATGGCTATAAAGGGCAAATTTGATCTAAATTAAATACACCAAGTGCGCAATACATTTAATTGGATAAGAAATAATACTGTGTTATTTAAAATCGATTTATTAATAACCACCCATTATTTTTAATGATATGTAAAATATAAACATGGTATACAAATCTTTCCGTGTGGTGACGGAGTAAAAATATAATTCACTACCCCCTATCTTACCCGTGGGTGATCGTAAGGGACGACTAAGGGATAGAAAACGCATATAACATCTATGTGAGAGAAGGAAAACTCGAAACTAAACCCTATACCAACATGTCTGACCAGCGTGGTATATAGTAGGTCAATTTCCCTCCCTTTAGGGAGGAGGCCCGAGCCCAACAGTGGGACGTATATGAGCTGAGATGATGATGATGATACAAATCTTTGAAATTTTCAGTTTCTTCTATTACAATATGCATGTGTATTACACATATATAAAATATTCTTGAATGTTTATTTTTGAAAACTGCATTAAAATCCATCACATAGTTTAAAAAATTTAAAAATGCTAAAAATAAGATCACGTGATTAATGGACGCCCCCCCAAGCAGTAGATATCGTTGTATTAATCTAACGGCAATATTTGCTAATATTATTTAACGAGGTCCGTTGGTATTGCATTTGTAGATAAGGGCCCGTAATGTGGATATAACAGTTAATCTAATGAGGTCGTTAAGGGTCCCTGTCGGGTCTGTATATACCCCCCACCCCTTGATATCAATGAGGCGTGCTGCAACGGCATATTGTCGGTTGTAATGACTTTTTGTGATTGGATATTTTATATTTAAATTGTTTACGTGATAGAAAAGTTAGATTGTATGATATATATATATATATATATATATAAATATATATATATATAAATATATATATATATATATATATATATATATATATATATATATATATATATATATATATATATATATATATATATATATATATATATATATATATAGAAATACTAAATGTAACCACGGATTGGCCAGCGTGGCGTATATAAAATAATAATATCATTATTAGATATTTCCATGCGGTGACAATTAGAGAATACAGTTCACCACCGTCTTTCTTGTGTCCATGTATGAAGTAAAAGACGACTAAGAGATATAATCTGTAGGTAACATCTACGTAAAAGCAGGAGAACTAGAAATTAAACTCTATAGTAACCCATCTGACTAGCGTGGTATACGTCAACTGCTATGGTGTAGAGGCTTGAAAAGAGCCCTGGGACATATATGAGCTGAAATGATGATGATATTAAGCGAATAAATTGCAAAATAACGAACAACGCTGGTATAATGAAAGTCATGTGACTGGTGAACGCCCGCATGATCGCTAATGAGCACATGTATGCCAACGAAACATACATCAATGTCTATGTATTATAATATGTACATACAAACATGCGCCCGTCCCGTAGATGCTGAACAAATATGTAAATAAGAACGTTTTGGCAACCCTTCACTTGTGCATAGCCAACGAGAACAGGGTTACCAGGTGAAAAGTTCATAATCTAAATTTGTAAATGACAGTTTTTAAAGTAGCTAATTTTATTTGTAATAAATAAATAGTAATTATGAATTTTGGCAGGCACATAAATATTAATAGTAATATATTAAATAATTTTGATGGTAATTTATGTAATGTGATGCGGAGAAACTGCTGAGATGTAGTGAATATATAGCAGTGCTTTACATGTTTTTGTTTGCCATCAAAATTTTCAGAATACCATTAACAATATGGGTTAATAGCATTTCTGAATGTAACGTTTTGACCTACTGATGAACGATAAAAATCAAAGGGGAACCGTTTATTAAAATTGAACGATAAATTAAAAAAACTAGGCAGGTTGTGACGTAAAGGGCCACGATAGAAGTAAGACTTTTGGAACGAAGTTCCTTATCGCGCGTTGTGAAAGGGGGCTAGACGGAAAAAATTCTTACGAAAAGTTGTCACGACACTTTTTGCTAGAGTAAGCTATTGTAAGCTGTGCGGCGTCGCATGTTTCTCTGTCTGTCTCTCTCTCTCTCTTATAGAAAGCAAGCCAGATATTTTCATTTCTATTTCGCATTGAACAGTGTGGTGTCGCGACGATTTGTTTTATAGATAGAGTGATTCAAGAGGAAGGTTTATATGTATAATATATGCATAATGTACTAGAGAAACACTGATAATTTTAGAGGTTTCTAATGTGATGTCGTAAATAAACACATTATTTTGCGCTTACATTGCAAACGCTGGCTGAACCCTACGAAATAGATCAAAGTAAAGTACTACAGTATTATACAGCTTAAAAAGGCCTACAAAAAAGTCCGCGATGGTATATATCTATCTCTTAAGGATAACATACTATATCCATTTTAATACTTTAAAAAATGTTCTATTATAAAACGGTAATTGAAAAGCTATTTACACAAATACTGTATTAATCCTTATCATTTTAAATACATTAGTTGGCTTGAGCATTTCATGAAGATATTTTTTTTCCTTCAGACCATGCAAATTAAATCAATACCTTAAGAGATATAGCAAAATCAAAATAATGCGCAACGAAATTATTTTCGCCCGTGACCGGGCCGCGTGGCCGGCTCGCGTTCGAGCTCGGGGCCGAAAAGTTTTGGTAGTCTAGTGGAATTGTATATCCTATTATTAATATTATAAACGTGAAAGTTTGTAATAATGTATGGATGTGAACATGTTTGTTGCTCTTTCACGTAAAAACTACTGAATGGATTTTGATGAAATTTATAGTAATATAGCTTGCACATCAGAATAACACATAGGCTATAATTTATAAAGATATTTTGCAAATTGGCTAAAATATAACGATAAAAATCGCTTAAGGCAGAAAAAAATTATATAATTAAAATAGAACTTCGTTCCATCCGGGTGTCCCTTGACACCTCCGGTTTTTTTTATTATATTACAGGAAAACTTTTTTAATTATTCATCAAGCAATTTTGTGTAGAACAAATTAGTGTTACCTACTTTATGATTGTTTATAATTGTGCTTACTAGCAAGCGTTATATTAGTTGCATAGGGTCTTTATCTCACCAACTTTTCATAATACAAATTGATCAGAATTTCAAAGCCCTCAATAAAAACAATAATCTATGACACGACACATTCGTATTCTTATAAAAATATATCTTTTATCTACTACTATACATTTTTATATAATTATTCATCTCAGCTCATATATGTCCCACTGTTGGGCTCGAGCCTGCGCCATAATGGGAGGGAAATTGACCACGCTGGTCAGACGTGTTGGTATAGGGTTTGGTTTCGAGTTTTCCTTCTCTTACATAGATGTTATATGCGTTTTACATCTCTTAGTCGTCTTTTACGACCACCCACGGGTAAGATAGAGGGTGGCGGTATTCTTACTCCGTCACCACACCGAAATTATGTAATCATTACAATTATTATATCCGTAAATTATCATCTCATCTCAGCTCATATATGTCCCACTGTTGGGCTCGAGCCTCCTTTACATTGGGATGGAAATTGACCTACCATACCACGCTGGTTAGACGTATCGGTATAGGTACTTTAAACCAAACGTTTAAAGTTTAACCCGTAAATAGATGTTATATGCGTTTTATATCCCTTAGTCGTCTCTTACGATCACCTACAGGTAAGATATTGTGGTTGGGTAATTGTATTCTTACACCGTCACCACATGGAATATCCGTAAATATCTGATTAAAATATTTTTTATCAATGAATAAGATTATATTTCATTAAGTAGAATGTGATAACCCTAGGAAGTGTGTACCCGCTGAAAGTACTGTACTACAAGTACATAATTGTAATACATTTGAATAACTTTTTCTCTTGATACACTTATTATGGTACGAGGTACGAGTATAAATGTTCAGTACTGCGGGTGCCCGGGTCGTTACGGTGAATGTGTACGAAAGAGCCGCGCTTACTTTGTTCTGCCATATTGTTACACAACTATTCCTTAAAATAGTAGAATGTATAAAATATAAATAGATAGTGAATTTCAAATTTAATTATATATTCTTTAAATTGTATAAAACAAAGTCACTTCCGTATTCTGTACGTTTAGATTTTTTAAAACTACACAACGAATTTTGATGCGGTTATCATCGATAGTGATTCAAGAGGAAGATTTATATAATGTGACGTCGTAAAAACACATATTTTAAGCTTACATTGTAAACTATAGTATAAATTGTATACCTCAAAATATCTACAAAAAGTCCGTGATATTATATTCAACTTTCTATTCCATTCTCATCCCGTATTATTTCCTTTCTTGAGGTGAGCGTTATATTGACTAAACGTGGGAAAGTAATGGTACTCCTTTTATTTCTTTCATTTTAAAATAATAATTGATTATTATCATGTATCATCGCCTAATTCAATAAATTATAAAAATAATTTCTAAAAAGAGCTAAGTTAAAAAGAAAGCTAGTTTACTAGTTAAGCCTTTATAACAAAAATACCATTCACATTGCCTTCCTAAATTACAGTAAAGTGAATATTGATCGTTGAATATATTGCCAGACGTACGTTAAGTAATACATAAAAAAACTGTGTACGAAATCAGACAGATATCCGTTTAGTTACTGTGAATTATTACAGGCTATCCACACAAGACTTAGTCAAGGTATTATTCAACCGGCGTCCATTTGTCTGGGTGTTAGCACGGATGTACCCTCGACATATACCCGTAGTGCCTACACTTGCTACGGGTGCGGGTGTCGTGTCAAGCGTATCGCTATGATTGAATACAGTTTTTCATGTGGTTTTGTTTCACTGTAGGATATGTTGCTAAGTCATTGGCTCTAACAATGTCGTGTAAGCAGATTTATCGATCTGCTACGCGGGGTTTTGAGATATTATCTTTTTAAAAATAAGAGATTTTTATTTCACAACACGTATATTAGAATAAACACTATAAAATACTTTTATAGTAATAGAAACCATTCAAAAGTGGAAGGAGCCTGGTACAAGTAAGAATTGCAAAATATGTTAATCGCCCAAATGGATGATCTGCACTAAGATTTAGTTCTATATGTTCTAACTGGTACCCTATGGCATATGGTTAAGGTTAAAGGTTGGTTAAATGTATTAGCTAATTCGGTAGCAAAATAATAATTTACGACCTTTTGAAAACTAAAAACAAGCTATTATAATAAACGAAAATTACAACTAGAAGGCAAAAGGAATTGGCTCAGGTTTTACTGTCACTAAGTACAGCGCTGATTTCAGCCATACCAGTGTATTTTCCGCATTTTCCGTATGATGACAAGAAGACTCGAAAATAGAGGTCACTTTCTCATCCATTTTGATGAGAGCTCGAGCCTTGTAGTAGAATATATAAGAGTAGAGATGATTCCTTAATCGCTACTTTTGGCAGACATATCTCAATTGGTGTTACACGATTTTCCTTTACCTGGTTGATATCTTTAGCCGATTTCCAGGGAATCTCACCGCAGGAAGAGAAACGACCCGCTAATGTATATATACTTATAGTCATAGTTTAATTTTAGAGTTATCTCAAGATGTTCAAACACCTAAAGCAAAATGTTATTTTATATTTGCGGTTATGAGTGCTAGAGTCTGTTCAATCGTTGGTGTTTTTATTGTGAAAACAATCATAGATTTTATCGTATATAATTTAGTTTTTATTATAACGTTTGTTAACTATACGTTTCGCATGAATAACAGTATTCATGGCCACCAGTAGGACAGAGATACACACTAACTTAAAATTTAAGACTTATTATATTGTATTACAAATAACTATTATTTACCCATTAAATTTTTATAAGATACTAGCGACTCGCTCGGTATTTCCACGAATAGTTTTAAAATAGATTAAAAAAAAATTTTGTTTTAATTTGTATGGAAAATATTAAATGTTTTCATTTTAATACAATTCTAACACCAATGTAAGAGTATTAAATTTAAAATCTGTATAATGTGTAAATATTGTCGGGTAGATGGCACACGGCTTTCATAAATACGACCAAATAATACGAACAGCAAATTAAATGTCATACGACAGATCACATCTGTCTAAGTGGTAGGAAGATTGGAACGGATTTCCAATAGATATGGGTTCGAGTCCCACGTGTGACAATAATTTTTCGATCGTAAACAAATTTTTATAAATAGCCTAGCATGTTAAAAGCTAAGTTAAAATTGAAATGTCGTGATGGTAACGAGTATCAGCGCTATAAATAAGCACTAGTACCGAAACGATATAATCATTACAATAGATGAAGGTATAATCAAAAGCACTCTCTCACCAAAACTTTCGTGACCTGTCGCAATTTTCATGAACTTTAGTATCTTTCAGTAACTTTTTGTTAATTTGTTTGACCGATATCTGTCTAGCGTAAAGTCAATTGTTTCTTAACGTGACTATTTGAAAATGGTGGTTGATTTAATAAACATTTAATATAATTTAAACGACATTTTAATGGCGGCAATTGATTAACGATTTATAGAATTAAAAGTTTTAATAATTAAAAAAATAATTCAATCTCGTTTTAAAATTGAATTGGTAGGTGTTCTTTATTATTAAATAAAACTATTTCTTAAGTTTAGGTTGGTGCCACCGAAGACAAGGAGTGCGTACCGGTGGTGGCCCGCCCAAATAGCGATATAAGGATGTACTGTATAGCACGTTATGAGGTTGCACGCAATCCGTTTTGCCGCTCCAAATAGTTTGGGACGAGGTGTGAATCGATTATAGCCTGTCCCTCAAAAAAATGTTCATCGCAAATGTATAAAAGTAAAAAAAAAATAGACTATAAAAAATAACCCCTCTTGGAACAGTCCACGTAGAGAACTGTGGACTTCAATACATTGATGGAAGTAAATTACTTCACAATACATCTCGTATTTTATTAATCATGAAAAAAATATATTTCTTCGATCTAAGAAATAATTGATCTAGCTGTCTTATTCAAATAATAGAAAACCGTGTACAATACCTGTTTATCCCTATCCTGTGGCATTTTGGTGTCAACACCTTCAGGGAAAGGTTTGACGAGCTCAGGCTTCTCCTTGATCTTGTCCATGATGAAGTCCAGCACCACCATGATGCCGTCCACGGAGCCAGTGATGAGGCACGCCCGCTCCGTTGTACCTGATGAATAATATTTTAAAATTAGTATTTCTATTGTAAATGAATTTACCGTTTGACGGCTACGAATATTACCAACCCCACGCTCTAGTAGCGTTTAATACGCTCTTCGTTCTTTCACATTTTTATGTAAATAAATACACAGTACAGCTAACTGAAAAGTTAAAGTATTAAATCGGAACAATGTGTAAGCGTTGTCCGATAGATGGTGTACGCCTCCTATAACGACGACAAAATACAAGTGACAATTTGATTGTCATATATCAGCTCACACTAGTCTAGTTGATAGGACGATTGAAACGGATTTCCAATAGGTGTGGGTTCGAGTTCCAAGCATGACAGACATTTTTCGCTCGTAAATAAGGTTTAATGAATAAAAATAAAACTAATCTATGTTATTTAGAAATGTTTGATGAAAAATTAAAATTTTTCCCTTTAATAATAAAGTTTGGCCCCCATAGGATGTCTATACGACATATCCTGTCTATTGGACCAATTTATTCCACTCCATTGGTCCAGGTGAATAAAACTATCACTAATATATATTTTTGCATACGTTTCAAACAAGAGCTTGGACAAATATTACTTCATTTGTAGGGAAAACGATATCGTCGAAAGCCAAATCACATTACGTATGATGGCGCACTGCGGACAAAGTAAATGTTGAAACTTTAGCTACATCAACTGGGAACCTTACTTTTCATTAATTAAACCAACTTATTCCATCCAATTTCTGTATTTTTAAGTTTCTTTCTTTATATTAATGGACAAAGGTGTTATATAGTCACAATTCGTTGTGTATTTTTATAAACTGTCATCTCAGCTCATGTATATCCCACTGCTGGGCTGGAGTCTCTTCCACGGTCACCAAGGAAATGGATTTACTTATACCAAGCTAGTACCGACGGGTTGATGTAGAATTTTATTCAAACTTTTCGTCCTCTAAGTTGTTATTCGCGTCTATCATCTCTAACGACACCTTTATCAAACGAAACTTATTAATTAATATAAAATCTCATGTGCGTTCCGTGTTGTGACAGAATAAGAGTACAATTCAATGCTCCTTACCATGAATGTCGTAAGAAACCACTAAGACAATTAAACAGACATTACCCGTGAGTGAAGACTCAAAGTAAAACCTGTCTGACCAGCGCGGTGTAGGTCATTTTTTCTCCTATCCCAGCAAAACTCAAGGCTAACAGTGGGATAAATATTAAGAATGTGCTAGATAAGGTATATACCTACTACATATTTTCATTGAAATTTAATGAGTTCATGACTAACAAAATTTGATTCGGTAATCAAACACGTTGTAACACAAGTAAAGTTATATGATTAGGCCAACACAATAGACTACAGTATAAACTAATATTAAGCCTTAAATCAATAATAATGTAGGGCAACACATTTCTAGGCGAAAAAAAAAGTAATACCCCACTTAAAAAGCGCTAAAGAAGTTTCTTACTTTTTTTTTCGTAGCAAGACGGTACGATTACTTTGGCAAAATGGGTTACTTCCTTCGACACAGTTTTATGAGTAGGGACCTATTTCTTGATAGTGTAATTTTAGTACTTATACATAAAGCATTCTAGTATATAAAAAAATAGATGTTATATACGAAAATATAACTAGTTATCAAGATTATAAGTTATTAGGTACTGGGGGAGACCGAGACTAACCTACCTAGACCAGATCGGTCATGTACTGAAGGAAGGTGGAATCAAGAGTCTCCGAAACCGGCGAGCGTGCATGAAGAGAATTATGAATGTTGAGGAAGCGAGTGAAGTATGCAAGGATAGAGTTCTCTGGCACTCTGTTCTCTCTGCCTACCCTGCAAGGGATATGGCGTGATGATATGTATGTAGCACCACATGACGTTTTCAAATTACCGTCAAAAGTCGCGAAACATCCTCTTTTATAGATATAGATGACAACTGAGGCTTTCCAGATAATATATACCTTTTAAGCCTAAACCCACTAGTGAGACGTATATCAATTGAGATAAAAATACTAATAGGTGAATGAGTAGCAGTCCTGTGTGTCCTGTAACTGTCCTGTAAAAGCTGTAACGCCAACTCCGAATGTCAATCCGTTTAAACCGTGGCAATTATCCCTTTAAGGAGGCTTCGATCCAATACTTGACATCGATAGGTTTAATGTAGGTTATTGGTCCTTACATTTCATTAGTATTTATAACGAACACGATTGGACAAGTAACATTTCATTTTTAAGCGATGTCATTTTTATTACATACGAGTAGATTTTATCTTAGTAATAAAATGTTAAATAACTAATTTTGATATAATTTTAAATATATAAATTTTGATTATTTGCTGTGAATATACATGATAATTATTATAATATGTTAATTTATTAAAATTTTGAAAAACAAAACTCATTAACCATATTTATTGGGACAAGGTCAAGATAGATAATTGAGGTGTTAAAATTCTCAAGGTAGTGGCCTAATATATTTAGTTGCGCACCGCGAATTAACTATCTACTACATCGTTCATGTAGAAATTTTATTTTAATTCATTCAAGAATTACTATAACACTATTTACTTGCAATTAATCATCATTCTCCTGCTCTTATCCCAATTATTTGTAGTCGACACAATACGTACTCCTCTCTACCTACATATTGCAAAAGTTATTGGCAATAGTTTTATGACCGGCCCCCTGTCTTACGTCAACCCTCCTTGGGAATGTAATTGTTGACCAAACGACATCATGTGTTAGCCCACGTCGATTAAATCTCTTAGTCGTCTTTTACGATATCCACGAGCAAAGTAAGGATTGGTAGTATATATAGCTACTACCACCATAATTTACTTATAATTAATAATTACTTTTACTATGCACTGCTACTATTACTTTTAATATATCACCAACTTAATTTACTAGATTTTTTAAGGGATATGCTGTAAAGATGGCGCTAATGTTCTTAGTCTCACAGCAAGTAAGTACTCATCTAACCTAGATTCTACATGCAGAACTATTTAAAAATCTGATAATCAAAAGGCACGTATAAAATTGTAGTCCAGGAATAAAGTTCCTGCCTATAATATATTTATTAGCTATAAAATGGCGGATGATCATTAAGTAGAATGAAAACGACAAAGTTCGCTTGCCGTACAGCGGAGATATGCTTTTTTTAAATTTTAATACCTTTTAGATTTTACTTAGATATTATCTACTCTTGTAGTGTAGTTATTTACTTAGTTGTCTTCTACGACAAACAAGAATAGAAGGTGTGACATAGAGCGTTTTCACGATCACTAAATGGAAACACAATAATAAATATAACAATAAAAAAAAATATTTTTTTACTCAATCAGTTCTTCAACACAGCTTTTTATTTGTATTTCAATAATATTATGCTTTTCTTCTTAAATATGACGGTACTTATTTCCGTTTATCGTGTAATCGCTAAGCGGAAGTACCGTCAAATAAAGAAAAATCATAACGATAAATGTTTACTACTTATTAAGGCTGCACTACAGAATCCATGTCTCGCGGGATTTGATAAATCTACAATTAAAGAATACCTACAAATTCCACCGAAAATTGGAAAAAAACCATTCACAAAATAATTTGTTCAGTGTGGGAAATGAAATCACTACACTTGGTACTGCATATGCTAATACAATACAGTTCATTTATATGATATTAAATTCTTCAAGTACAATAAGCATAAAGTAAAACTAAAGATAGTATCAAAATTGGTTAGTAATAAACTTATAATAATTGTATTAGGCTTTTCATCGCCTCGGTTTTCGGTGAAGTGATTTTAAATACACTAAGTCTCGAAGTAGGGGAGGGCTATTAGAGTAAAACGGACACGAAACATCTGCACAAAGGGGGAGGATGTCTATCTAGGACAGGAGTTATCAAAGTAAATTACGCCTACCGCTCTCAGAACGGCCTGAGTTAGCATTGTCGCTTTAAAGAACAAAAGGCGTGCACAGAATTCTAATCTATATTACTGTTATAAAACTGAAGAGTTTGTTTATTTGATCCTCCTGCTAATCATAGAAACTACTACTTAGATTACAAAATAATCCAACTGTGATTTATCGAGACATGATTTTGAAAAATTTTACAATTTCTTTCTTTCAAGTAGTATGGGTACGTTCTCTTATTTACTTCTATCAAACTTTCTGTAGATAGTTGTACATTGTGTGTCCAGTAAAGGTATGAGTCACAGTAGTTGATACTGATGAGGGGTGATGATATGCTCATTTTAGGATATATAATTTGTCGGTTCTACTAGGGTTGGTTTTGAAAACTAATTTTACCAACCCGTTGGTTGGGCTATTAAAGGCTATTGGTCCACTCATAAAATGATAAGCAGTCATCTATGGGACTGTGAGTCTCTATACGAACACCTCAGATGGCAATGAGTGGGGTCAGATAGCCCACCAGTAAAAATCACGTTTCCATAAAAGTATAGTATAGAAAATAAACTTGTAATAAAAGGAATTCAATGGTTCACAAATTATTTATATACTGCGGCTGTTTACTTGGTCTAGAAATAAATATGGCTTCCCGAAGCCAAGAACGTACGCTTGAGAATTCAAGTCTAATTTGTGTACTCTCTTTTATTATTTTATTCTCATGGCTTATATAAAAACATGAGGCCTAGCTAAATCTTTTAACCATTTCGCTAAGTAAACCGAGTCTTACGTAATTTGTTATTTATCTTCTATAAAGCGCAGGAAAGGAAGGTTAAAGGCAAATATGAACAGTCTCTTCCAAACCTCAACGTTAGTAGTCACAAAGTTATGCCACTAGACCAATTAAATAGTTATTCTATATAACAGTAAAGAAATCAAGTTAACCTAATTTCGAGAAAGAGCTCAGTCGACAAGTCTGACTTGACTGGGCAGCGCTCGGCAAACTTCGGAGGAATCTTTCCGTTCAATATCCCACAGTATCTGAAAACACAGATCTAAGACCAGTGTATATGTCACCGGATAATTGTACGAACCGTTAGTTTATAAACAGTCTAGTGAGATTATAATATATATACCAATTCACCAATGATATATACCAATTCTGATTTACGACACAGAAACTTGTTTTATATAATATAATTTCGGCCACATAACTACGTTTAAAGTTGTACAGCGTGCTACGGAGAGGGTCCGGAATTGTTCTACAAGATGAAATCTAACAATGTATAGAACAAGCGTTCTCTTTGGCCTACGTTCGCTAATGGATTCCGAAGAGTACATATATATAATTACAGAAACACTTCTACATAGTTCTATAGTCAGCACAGAAACACCTGAATATCTACCTTTCATAATAAATTCATAGGTAAATCACAATATTCAGAAACTTATAAAAATAACTCAATCTGTCTTCAAGTCTAATGTGTTTAAGAACGTAATTAATGGCATTAGCCATACACAATGGTTAATAAAAAAAAAAAAAAAACTGAGGCAACATCTAGCAAACAAGCAGTCTTTTTCTGCTAATCTTATAACATTGAATGCAATCGTTCACGCGCCTGATACGCGTGGCGATTGAAGCATTATCCCACATTGAGTCAGTACAGAAGTGGACGACGTTGGACTGGTGGGTGGATATATTAATACTACAATGCGGTCAAATATGACCGGTACCACGAAACGATTACTATTTTTAATGTCATATTGTATTTAACTTATACTCTGCTGTGTGGTAGCGGCTACGAATACTACCAACCCTTACTTTGCTCGTGGATGTCGTAAAAGACGACTAAGAGCTTTATAACGACCTGGGCCAACTCCATCTGATGCCGTTTGGTCAATAATTACATTCCCAAGGAGGGTTGACGTCTGGCAGGCGGCCGGTCATAAAACTATTGCCAATAACTTTTACAATATGTACTATGAAAGAAGAGTACATATTGTATCGACCTCAAGTAATTGGGACAAGAGTAGGAAAATGATGATTGTATTTAACTTATAACTGAACATAAACTACCAAATAATAAATGTAAACATAGAACTCGAAGGCGATCTAAACCTTGACATGATCATTTATTGCAATATTGACAAAGTCCGTATTCACTTCTATTATAAGCAACTATCTCGATTGAATTGTTTTAATATAATAAATAAAAAATCCTAAGTGCTGGTCCAATGTATTTTATTTTTTTCCAAATAATTGAATATTTTCTTTTATTCGTAGTTGAAATGTTACAACTTATTTGTTGATGAATCTAAAAATATGTTTAAACTCATGTATAGCGACTGGCTAGAAATACAATTGTCGCTACCTCTTACTTACTCGTGGGAGCTGCATAAAACTAATCATAGTTCATTTTTTTTTTTTTTGCGGTGGGCTATGGACGTCGCACCCCGCCAAATCGGTCCGGGGTGACGGAAGAGGCGGCCCGCAACCCCATTGACCCACCCTGCAAGCACTTCTTCTTCGCCGTGCGAGCGGGCCACCGGTACCCGATCTTTGTCTTCGGTGGCCCGCTCGGCGGTATGCCCTCTCGGGCTCCTCTCCTGTCGACGCCCCGACAGCTTTCGCCGTCGAGGCGTCGTCCTCACGCGGTGGCCTCACGTCGGGTGACCGGATAATTCCCCGGTCCGATCACCCGAAGCCTCGGTTAGGGCGGCATCAGGCGTAGGTACTCGCGCCTGCGCCGCCCCGGCCGCGGGCGGGCGGCCCGGGTCACGGGAATCCTACCGGGCCCGTTCCACCGCCTCCTTCTGCGAGATGACAGTCTCGCAGAAGGCGGCGACCGCGTCCCAATTCCTGACGCTGTCGACCATCGCTCGCGCCACAGACGGCAGCGTCAGGTCGGCACCGATGACAGCGACGACGTCATGGCGCTGCCCGTCCCAGCCCGAACATACCTCGAGCGTATGTTGCGCCGTGTCCTCGTCGCTACTGTAATGGTGGCAGGACGAAGTCCACTCCCTCCGCACGACCGTGTGCAGGTACTTGCCGAAGCAACCATGCCCCGACAAGACCTGCACCAACCGGAAAGAGAGGACTCCGTGCCGCCGCTCCATCCACTCCATCAGTACGGGCCGGAGGGCCTCAACTGTAAAAACACCGTGTCTAGGCCCCTCTCCAGCCGCGTAGCCCAACGGGCGATGACTTCTCGGCGGGCGTCCTCGCGCCAGGTGGCTATCTCGTTGAACGATGGGGAGCCACCCTCTTCGCGCATTGAGGTAAGCCGCCGGTAGAGGTCGGAGAGCATCTCCGCCTCTAGGTCCCACGGGGGTGTCCCGGCCAATAGGCATGCCGCCTCGGTAGACACCGTGCGGTACCCGTGAATGGCTCTGACCGCCATGGCTCGCTGTGGCCTCCACAGCACCGCCCTGAGCTGGGCGTTCAGAGCCCTCGCCCACACGGGTGCGCCGTACATGGCCATTGAGCGGATCACCCCCGCATACAGCCGTCGGCCCTCGAAACTGGGTCCGCCCACGTTCGGCATGAGCCGAGAAAGGGCGGATGCCGCGCCGACCAGCCGGGGAGCAATTTGACGAAAATGCTCCCGGAACCACCATCGCCCGTCGAGCACCAGACCCAAGTACCTCATATGGGCCTGGATACTGATGTGGATGGAGTTGACGAATAGTAGTTCACCATGAGAGTGGGCAGCAAATCTCTCTCATTGGAAACGTATAACACCTCATTACGATCACCAACCAACCTGCTAAGCGCACCGATTATGTTACCATCCCTTCATTGTTACAAGACGTCCACGTCTCACAGTGGAAGGGCAGAATGAACACTGATGGATTAAATTTCCAGAAAATATGGTAAATCTAATATATTCAGATTGTCCAATTGTAAAATAAAATAACAAATATAGTTATAAAAAGGATTCGAAACACTCGCAATTCCTTTTCAATTCATACCCCGAATATGATTTATTCATCATTGAGGCATCTGTTCAACCACTTAAGGATAATAACCATGATATTAGGCACATGTAAATAACCAATAAACCCCGTTTCCAAATCGTGCAATTACATTTCAAATTCCAATTTACCAAATCCCTTTTCTGTTGCGGGGGTGAGGGTAGATAATCAGCGTTTTAGCTGTTGCCAATTGAGTGTATTGGTGCTTGGTTTTGGGTCCGGGGTGTGTGCCCATTATCGATCGATACATTCCGCTTTGTTGCCCAAATGAATAGTCGAACAGAAATGGGCCGGCGTCACGCGTTTGTTGCAAACTTTTATTGTGACTGTATCACATTTCATTATCGTCTCGATAGAAGATTAATGATAAGGACTTTGGGGCGTAAAATTTTTTTTGTGAATTATTAAATGCTTTTTTGTTCAGCGTTAAGCTATCGTTTAGTAATTGTGTCAGAAATACATTATTCTATTAAACATAGTCTACTGAATACGTATGTATATGGTACAACGATAATGAATTCCTATAAAAAAATAGATAGAAAAATACAGTAGCAATCATTTTAATAGTCCAACTTCATTAATTTTAATTCATGTGAGAATACAATGTGGTGATACCACGTGTTGTGATATGTTAAGAATACAAGGTGTTACCATCCTCCTACTTCTCAGTGAGTCATAAAAATCGGCTAAGCAATGACTAGGAGGGTGGGCACTCTTCGCGGAACGTCCTTCTGCACAAGTTGGCATTTTAAGTCAGTTGGTATTTTAAAGTGTATAAGACAAACTACACTCCACAGATGACGTAGTGGTTAAGATACCTTCGTGCCAGTGCCATAGGTTCGATTCTTACGCAGGACAATAAATTGTGCGATCCACAAAGTGTTGTTCTCAGTCTGGGTGTAATTGGTCTGGTTAATTATATGTTTCTAAAATCCCCTGCTATATAAAGATTATTTCATTAGTGCAGGGGGTGGTGTCTAAAGGCCACCGAAGACAAAGATTACCAGAGTACCAGTGGCTCGCTCGGCGAAGGGAGGCGTTTTGCAGGATGGGTCTATGGGGTCACGCGCTGCCTCTTCCGCCGCCCCGGACCGATTTGGCGGGGCGTGGCCACCTCCATAGTCCACCGCAAAAAAAAGCTTGGTGTCTAAAAAACCAAGTATAAATAATGATCCATTTTCCTAGTTATCCAGTACTAATGCTACGAAATTTTCATGTTACCATATTGAATGTAATTGAGTGAAATGTTTACAATAGTTTATACACCAGCCACAACTGCTGTTGACACAATGTCGCGGTCACAATACACTCGGTGAGCGATCTGCTGTCATCCTTGTTTAGCTACTTCGTAACAACAGAAGCTTCAACAATGTAACTCAAGACAAAAGCGACAACTATGTATTCCTTGTTGTTTTCGTTGTTTCCACGTTGAATATTTATAATGTATTACAGTTTAAACATGGTTAATAGTTTCAGTCTGCTATTATTTTGAAATTATGTAAATTTAATTATTCAGATGTGACATACATAAACATATTTAATATATTTTTTTTATTGCTTATGGTGACAAACGAGCAGACAGCACACCTGATGGTAAGTGTCACTGCCGCCCATGGACCCTTGCAATACCAAGGGTATAAGCTAGGCCGCTGCCTACCGATACAAACCTAAAACTCACCCCAGTTGGGCTTTCGGCTCTCTCGCTCACCGAACGAAGCGCAATAGCATTTTGCTATTACTCAGATGTCGATCTTCTGCGGGAGTGTGGTACTACCCCGGACGGACCGGCCCGCGGCTGTAGACAGAGAACTGCCCACAGCGTGGACCTACCACTATTAATATGGCGTATTAAAAGATTAATATTGATGTAATGTTTTGAAAGATATATATAATAGAGATTCAGAATGATTTTTGTCAAACATATAGGATAACTACAAACAGAAAAAATAGCACCTTAGAGAAATGCATATTACTATAATAAAGCTAAAGCTTCTTAGTTTAACAGCGATTATGTTTGAAAAATTATTAGCCTGTAGTACATAACGCAATGTCATATAGATGCAGGTAGATATTGTCAGGCCGTTGTCATGCAAACTGTTGAGATAACAAATATTGTGATTGATGTACTATAGATATTATTACTAATAGCACTCTAAAGACTTAGATATTTAAGAAACAGACGGGTTATATTATTTTACCAATAATATCTATAGATACAAAGCACTTAAAATATTTCAACATACAAGTTGCAAACGGATCTTCACAAGCAATATATTCACGTGAATATTATTACAAATGCCATAAAAAACCTCCAACAATTATGTTATTACAAGGACACGCGAGTAACTGGTAATCGATAGTCTCCGTCGTGTCACAATCATTAGACGATGAGCTAATGTGCTCTATGCTGATGATGCAATATAATTACGTGATATAATACTTTATGTACAGTTAGATAAACATTTGACTATTACACTATTAAACACAATTCACTACCATCTTACCCGTGGATGATCGTAAAAGATGATATGCATATAACATCTATGCGAAAGAAGGAAAACTCGAAATAAAAATCTATACTAACACGTCTGAGCAGCATTCGTTGTGTGGTAGCGGCTACGAATACTACCAACCCTTACTTTGCTCGTGGATGTCGTAAGAGACGACTAAGAGTCTTATAACGACCTGGGCGAACTCCATCTGATGCCGTTTGGTCAACATTTACATTCCCAAGGAAGGTTATCGTCTGGCAGGCGGCCGGTCATAAAACTATTGCCAATAACTTTTACAATATGTGCTATGAAAGAAGAGTACATATTGTATCGACCCCAAGTAATTGGGATAAGAGTAGGAGAATGGACTAACACGTCTGACCAGCGT
Source organism: Lymantria monacha (assembly GCA_905163515.2). Lineage (NCBI taxonomy): Eukaryota > Metazoa > Arthropoda > Insecta > Lepidoptera > Erebidae > Lymantria > Lymantria monacha. The sequence continues at coordinate 28,053,915 of LR991100.1, forward strand.
GGTATAGTAGGTCAATTTCCCTTCTAGTGTAGAGGAGGCTTGAGCACAGCAGTGGGACAGATATGAGCTGAGATGATGACTTTTAAACTCCTTGTACCCTTATCGTACGTGTCAGCTATCACTGCAAAAGGTAATCTCGAAACAAAATCCTATGAAAATGTATATAGCAGTGGTTGGACGACACTGTTGACAGTTCTCTACAGCCGCGAGCCGAGGTCCGTTCCGGGTAGCATCATACTCTTGCAAAAAAATCGTCGTCTAGGCAAAGGCACTAGCTGTTGCGCTTCGTTCGACAAAAGAATGGAAAACATTATTCAGACGAAAATTAAAACGTCTATATATAATGAAAGTATACTTTCCTTAATTTTGAATTTGCCGCGCTCCTCATGTTACGCGCCACTTTTATTTTAATTACCTCCTCCATATATAAAATTTGACAGATGTCATATAATAGAACTTTCGCGAGAAGTAGAAAATATAAATTAGAAAAGTATAGGTTTAATTAAGATTTTAGACGGAAATAGTTGTGTAAAGTATTGTTGTGATAATAGTAAACTTAAATTATCATTTCTTTGATTACAGGTACGATTATTATATTGTTTTTTTAGTAGGTTCTTAATGTATAATAGTGAAATAAAAATAAAGAAAATTTTTCCCTCTTCGTTTACAGAGAAACTTATTTGTTTATTTTATCATCCTCCATAATTGTCTTACATATATTTCTATAAAATGTCTTCAACATGTTAATTGATTATTAATATGTTAATTACTTTAATATTACTATTTGTATAATAAAATACAAATTGTATAATATTATATTATACCTATTCAATGCTACTAGTTGTTGAACAATTTATTGCTACGTTCATTTTAGGATACCGTACTCAAAGGTTGCAAACAGATCCCTATTTATTAAGCTCTCGCTGTCCGTCCGTACATCTGTCAGTCTGTCGGCTTGTTACAGCTTATGAATACCTTAGACAGTTGAAATTCATAGCGTTTAAAAACTTACAAGTTAAAATGGTCCACATTTAAGAAATGTGTTTAGCGCAGCTCTTTTTCTTGAATGAAAGTATATTTATAATAAGTTTATTGTGATATTTGATGTGAATTATGTGTATTTACACATGTGTAGTAAAACTATATTTACGATTTTTTAATTGCCGGACGTTTCGCACATTTTTCACTGTTCATAGTCAGGAGAGAACAGGTCATCGTTATTGCAGAGGTGCTTATCTACCCGCTACAGTATTAGTTATTACATTTTGACCCACATTTTTCATATAAAAATCCAAAAGAAGACAATGCTTCTCTATAAGAATTTATATTATTTTTGGTCAATTATTCTTAAACATTAAATTTATGGTAATTATTATATTATGACAATGTATTAATTATTAAGCTTGAGAAATCTAATAAGCTACCGCTGGTAGTGTTTCTCTCGTGACGTATTAAAAATACAACGTATCCTTATTCCTTATTTTCCCATGGGAGTCGTAAAACAAACTGAAGGATCACGAGAAAAATGGGTAGCAATAAGTTTCTGAGAAACTCAAAACATGTTGATTAAGCATAAGTGCAATAGTGATTATTGAACAATTTGGCGGATGTTATAGGCATAATGTAAAATTTAGTTAAAATTTTATAATACATTTTAGCGAACAAGTCCGACTCGCACTTGGCCAGATCTGTGGTTTTTATATTACGTTCGCACAAAATCAATAGAGCTCACCTTCGACCTATGCGAAGGCCACACAGACCGGTGGCTGTTGAAATAATTAACACAATACACACTAACAGTTTTATTATAAATAAAGATGATTGCACAAGGCGTTTGACTCGCTAGGATAATCTACTTGCCGTCACAAACGAAAAACAAATTCATTATCATCACAGCCCACACATGTCCCACTATTGGGCTCGGGCCTCCTCCGTAATGGGAGGGAAATTAACCTACTATACCGCGCTGGTCAGACGTGTTGGTATATGGTTTTGTTTCGAGTTTTCCTTCTCTTGCATAGATGTTATATGCGTTTTATTTTATACCCCTTAGTCGTCTTTTACGATCACCCACGGGTAAGATAAGTAGCGGTGAATTGTATTCTTACTCCGTCCCCAAACGGGAAAAAAAAAACAAATTATTTCATACAAATAATCTATTAGATAATCAAGTTATATTTATGTAACTAATATATTAAATTTATATTATATGTGATGACGAAACTAAGACTATAATGGCCCCTTCCTTACCTATGGGTAATTATAAAAGACAACTAAAGAATACTAACAGATAACATCACGAAAACGAAGAAAATATTAAAATAAAACTCAAGCCCGCCTGATTAGCATGGTATAGAAGTCATTTTCTTTCCCACTGTGGACGAAGGCTCGTGTCCAGCAGAGGGACGTATGAGAAGAGCTGAGACGATGGTGACATTGTTACCGCCTCCCAGGCAAGTGCTGCCTATTATTTTGATAATTTTCCAGTGGATTTTAAGACTCCCATTACTAGTAGTATTATGTTTACACATTGATGGCTGCTCCAGTAGTTAACTTGTGATCTGGTCCACCCGTAATCTTGTATATTGTATTTGAATTTTACATTATATTGTGATTCGAAGGGCATAATATTAGAGCTAATTCTTATTAAACATGTTGTACTATTTTGTATAATTTTTTTTTTATTGCATATGTTGGCAAACGAGCAAGCAGCACACCTGATGGTAAGTGTCACTGCCGCCCATGGAAACTTTGCAATGCCAAGCGTATAGCTGCTGCCTACCATTACAATCCCCAAACCCACCCAGTTGGGCTTCCGGTTCTTTCGCTCACCGAGCGAAGCGCAATAATACATGGCCATTACTCAGATGTCGATCTTCTGCTCAGCGTTGTACTACCCCGGACGGACCGGCCCGCGGCTGTATACAGAGAACTGTCAACAGCGTGGTCCTACCACTAATATCAGTAAAGAATTAAATAATAATAATAAAACCCGCTGAGTTTCTTGCCGGATCTTCTCAGTAGCGGTTACGTACTGGATCGGTACGTTACGTTTATAGTTCATTGTATTAAGTTAAAATGTTTAACCTGACAATATGTAAGTGCCCTCGCAGGATATATACATAATAATTGAGTTTGAATATCACCCAAAATGCCCAACCAATATTTAATATCATTCATCATCATCATCACAGCCCATAAATGTCCCGCTGTTGGGCTCAGGCCTCCTCCGTAATGGGAAGGAAATTAACCTACTATACCACGCTGGCAAGACGTGTTGGTATAGGGTTTTGTTTCGAGTTTTCCTTCTCTCGCATAATATCATTAATAAATATTAATTACATACATCTCGTTCATGTGCTAATAATTTAACAAACGCCTATGATAAATAGTATTTAGTATGTCTAAGACAACTGCTGTTACAATATGAAGGTCGGACACATTACCGCATGCTTCTGCAAAAACTCGCTCCTCACACTGTCACACAAATTGCGCAGTTTCAATACAGTTATATTACATATTTTTATTTTTCATACATAAACTAATGCCAGCAGCTTTGATTACGTGTATTACGTATTGTCATGTTCATTGAATACTGACTGATCTGTCATATAAAATTCCGTATGAGGATATCTACTTAACGTTATTATTTTTGTCTAAACACCCATGTCGTCTCGTAGCATAAATAATATAAATATCATTAATATTACATACATATTATTTACCATTTTTATTATCTTAGCAGTTGTCATGACAACAGTTCAAACAAATATTAATATATGTTTTTATTGTTTATGGTGGCAAACGAGCAAGTAACACACCTGATGGTGTTACTGAACCTTTGCTGTATCAAGGGTACAGTTAGACCGCTGCCTATCAAACAAAACCCACTAAGAAATTTGGGCTTTCGAACCTTTTGCTCACCGAACAAGCGCAACTGCACATTACCATTGCTCAGACTTTCCTTTTCTGCGAGTGTGATTGTTGTGGCTGACTATCCCGGATGAACCGCTATTTTAGATAGAAAATTGTCAACAGAGTGGCTCTACCTTGTACTAAACTGTGAACCAGACGCTGCTTAACAATTTCATAACGAAATAAAATAATTTATTATGTATAAACCCTTATATTATATAATTTATACAAGAATAACAGTTTAATTAATTGGTGGCTAAATAATATTATTTTAGTGAGCTTGTTTTCACAAGATATTTTAGCGAATCGCCTAGAGCTGCTAATCTACGAATTTAGGTTCACTGGATCCATTAAATCCATCATTGCCATTTATTATTCAAAGAATATAAGTAGAATAGATAGAAAAAAAAACCTGTTAAGCAACAAAAATATCTAGGTTTTCTACAGTGTACTTATGTATTCTCGAGTACATTATCCGTAACGATAGGAAGTATAATATTAATAAACTTTTGCAAATGCGAAATAGACTTTAGATATAATTTTATTTTATTTCCAATGAAATTTTATTAGTGGTAGGACCACACCTCTTGACAGTTTTATGTCTACAGGCGCAGACCGGTCCGTCCGGGGTAGTACCACACTCTCGCAGAAAATCGACGTCTGAGTAATGGCAATGTGCTGCTGTGCTTCGTTCACTGGACTAAAGAGCCTGAAACCCAACTTTCTGGGTGGGTTTGAGGTTTTTGTTGGTAGGCAGCAGCCTAGCTGTACCCCTGGTATTGCAAAAGTCCATGAGCGGCAGTAACACTTACCATTAGATGGTGAGTAAGCAGCAGGTTGCTCGTTTGTCACCAAAAGCAATAAAAAAATATATTTCTATTATTTATTTTAATCCATCTATCATCCTAGCGATGTCTACTGTTTTACATAAATCTTCTTCATCGTCATCTCAGCTGATAAAAGTGCCAATGTTGGGTTAGAGCCTAACAATAGAAAGAAAAATGATCTATTATCACTTGTCAAACGTGTTGGTATGGGGATTTTATTTCATATTTTTCTTCTCTCGTAAAAATGTACCTGCGTATTATATTCCTCTTTTTTTTTTTTTTTGTTCACGCTGTGGAAATGCATTTGCGCACTAGCCCTCGCCGGTGACAGACGAGGGGGTGTGTGGGACTCGCCGGTCAGCTGGTTCGACCGAAATACCCACTAAAACCACAGCGGTCCCTTCCGCGCTTTTACGGGATGCCGGAGAGATCGTCTATTGACATTCTATCCCCGACACCCCAACGCTAGGCCATCTGGCCACGTCCAGTCGAGTATTATATTCCTCTGCATATAAGACGGTGGGTAGATTGTATCCTTACTAGACCAACATACGGACGAAGGCATCAGGCTTGTCTAAAAGCTGATCATAACATTACAGTCACACATTTTTTTATGGTCTGGACACACGCCGTCCAATGCGTCTGGGGCGACTGAAGGGCGGTGCGTGACCCCTATAACCCATCGTATTCCCTCACCATCGCCATTAGGCCGGCCACTGGCACCGCTTCCTTTACATCCGTGGCAGCGCGGCGGGTGACCCTTTCGGGTACCATCCCCCTTTCACGCCCCGGCCTGCTGCCACGACAATTTCCTCGCATTGGTGCTTTTTAATACCTGTCTAAAGGAATAAACATCAAATTATAAATACTTTTTGCACAGACCAGGTGAAATTATGCAATGTAGTGTCATAGAACCGGTCGGTTGAGCAACTTGACCTTGGACGAAACGAGACCGGCAGTTACAAGCGATTCTAATTGGTAAGCTTGAAGTTTTACCGTTCATTATCGCCTGCGAACACCTCATTATCGCTTGGTAATAGTCCAATGCTATAATAATTGAGAGCACTGGGCTAGCACCTAACTAGTTATATAGGCCACGTGTTGGCATCGGTGAAATCTTTCGTCTAGTACATATATCATGTCATACGACTAAATTTAAAAGTTATTCAAGTGATACAATTGTATTGTTATTTAATTATGTTTGATGTGGTCGTGTATTACGGTCGTTGCAAGGCCGACCGAGGATATTACGGCTATTATCCAATTATATATGGTATTGAGTTATCGATGTACTACAATGTGAAGACACTTGGACATTTGTTATGAAACATATGAACTGGTTTGGTTTCTAATAAATCGTTTACGTTGTGTTAATGTAGGTCAACTATGTCGTGTAGGTATTTTTTTTTTAATTTAAAAAAATAATCACCGCGGGCAATGTCACACGCTTGAGAATTCCGCCGTGGAATTTTAACTGTTGCTATAGAGAAGAAAATAACGATGGTAACTAGTTATGTAAATATTTAACTAATTACATATTTAACGTTGCTACGATTCCTCGATAGATGGCGGCAAGTGTTGGTAATAAAATGATAGAACGAACCGGTTTGCTAGAATATGTAAGTACGTCTTGTATATGGCATATATTTCGAGAAACTACAGATTGTCCCCGTTTATATGTTAACAAAAATCCAAGGTTATGAATACGGCTAGATTACATCTGAATATGTTATCAATAGCTAGTTACTTATACAATTTAACAGAATACAAATATGGAGATTCTCAATTTGGATGTTTATACATATATTTATTTTACTCAGTCGTAACTCTATCATATATACGGTGCTGTATTTTTTGTTTTGTTTAAAAAGATTTAAAACGAATTTGAAAATTTCCTAAAGATCTGAATTTGTTTCATATTTTAGTAAAATTCCTTTTCATCATCATCATCTCAGCTCATATAAATACGTCCTAACGTTAGGATTTTTTTACCTAAAGACACTGCCCTGCACTGAGGAAATACACACACAAATATTGCGGGGGACTTTACAAACATATAATTAACGGACAGAATATACATCCAAAAACTTGTAGAGTGGAGCAACAATTTGTGGGCACAACATATTGTCCTGCCTGGCAGGCCGGTGTCTAACTATTATGCCACCTGTGGCGATTTGAGACTCATCCGCAACAGAAAGGAAATTGTCCTACTATACCACGCTGGACATATCGTTTTTCTACAGGGTTTTATTTTAAGTTTCCCTTCTTGCATAGACGTCAACTGCATATTATACAACCTAAGCGTCTTTTACGAAACCTACCAGTGGTAAATTGATTCTTACTCTGTCCCCACATGGAAAAATACTTTAACTTAATGTTTATCCACATACATTGAGCTGTCATCCAAGATGTATGACGAGCTCGAGTAAACGAAATGCCGTCTTCGTCGTGCCGGATGTGACGTAGCTGTCCAGAATCCTAACGACTCAAAGGAGATAATGCCATATCTGTTGCCACGATTGGAAGGCAGGTTGATGATCGCACTTGATGTAATAAGTCCGCCAAGAGTCTCTTGCTCATTCTCGTAATACATGAGTCTGTTACTAAGATTCCTAAGTGTAAGTAATGCTAGTGACAACCGAGACAAATGATGAGGAGGCTAGAAAAGACTTGTCTAACGAAGAATCACGCCCCACTAATTTATCAAGTTAGTCCTGCTGATGTAGGTAACTAAAACATAACTCGTTTCAACACATACCTACAAGGTTGAACGTTTTGTAATGAAACATTGTCGACTAAAATTATTTGTGATGTTTACGCGAATATTACATATATGAAATAAAATTACATACATACATATCATCACGCCATGTCCCTTGCAGGGTAGGCAGAGAGAACAGAGCACCAGAGAACTCTATCCTTGCATACTTCACTCGCTTCCTCAACATTCATAATTCTCTTCATACACGCTCGCCGGTTTCAGAGACCTTTGACTCCACCTTCCTTCAGTACGTGACCAATCTGGTCTAGGTAAGTTAGTCTCGGTCTCCCCCGGTACCTACATCCTTTCACTTTCGCATTATATATCTTCTTAACCAGACATTTGGCATTCTTTCCACATGTCCGAACCATCGGAGCATTCCCTTTCGCATAAATAAATATAATTACGAAATAAAATTACTTCTACGGATTTTACAGTGAGATCACTTTACAGTGATATTCGAAAAGTCGGTAATTTAAAAATCAAATACAAACGCGAAAGAATTCGTAAAAGCAGTTTTATTTCAAACATTGTGGACTATTTAGACATAACTCTTGATTTTAATGATTCAAAGAATAGGATGTCACTTTATCACTGTGAAGCTGTGAACTTTCTATCCTAACCTCCCGGGGATACACACCTATCATTCTCACAGAAATAAAGAGAACGTCATGCTAAAATAACTCTATCGAAAATCCAGAAATTTGCTATTCACATACAAGACAATTTTAATTTTATTAAATATCAAGTCTCCATGTGCAATTTTTTTCTTATAGGGTTGAGTTGAGAATATTAGTCTTGCATTTTATTTTGGTTTTTTGACAGCTGACACGGACGCGTCCGCCCACGCGCGATGAATCTACGAATATAACTATTTCTTTAAGCAATATACACTACCGTCCAAAAGTTTGGAAGCACACCTGTTTTCAAACAAAACAAATAAATGCCGACTAATAGCGGTAAAAATTAGCAATAATCTTAAGTTTTACAACCTTTTACGACTGTCTACACAAACACAAAAGGATTATTATCCTACATTCATCAAGTTTTATGGAATTCCTTAATATTGACGAAACACGTGTTTTATGACTTAATCCGTCGGCTACTTTATCCTATGCAATGGTGTAGTTTTATTGATAATGTTTGCTGGTTTTAACTTTTTTAGACCTTATTCAGTCGCACTTGAGCATTGGCACGTGAAAGTTGTGATATTAACATTGTCTGTATTCGAAAGATATCGGCTACTACTTTGACCGTATTTTTTCTTCTGAAAATGGCAAAACGCAAGCAAATCACGCTTGAACAGCGAAGCGCTATTTGCACTCTACGCGAGGAAGGATACAGTGAACGTCAAATCGCAGAAAGGCTCGGAATTTCTTGTAAAGGTGTCCACTATACCCTTGCTAGAAAACAAGAAACGGGGAAAAATGAAGATAGAAAGAGATCTGGTAGGCCCAAATCCACAACAAATCAAGAGGACAACTTCATTAGAGTTCTTTCTAAACGGAATCGACGCTTAACTGCACCACAGATCACTGCAGCTCTGAATGATACGCGAGAAACACCCATTTCAACAACTACTGTTAAAAGACGCTTACTGTCTGCGGGATTAAGAGGATGTGTTGCTGCTAAAAAACCCAAACTAACAAATCGACATAAGAAAAATAGACTAGAATGGGCAAAAGCGCATAAAAACTGGACTATAGAACAATGGGAAAATGTCCTTTGGAGTGACGAATCAAAATTTCAGATTTTCGGATCCAATAGACGTGTCTTTGTACGCCGGTCAAAAGAAGAGAGGGCTTCAGAGGCATGTACAGTGCCTACCATCAAACATGGTGGTGGTAATGTCATGGTTTGAGGGTGTTTTGGCAACAGTAAACCCGGCAATCTTGTGAGGATAACCGGAAAATTAAACAAGGAAGGCTATTTAAAAATTCTCCAAGATTCTGCCATACCCAGTGGACTAAGTCTCATTGGTTCTGGATTCATTTTTCAACAGGATAATGATCCTAAGCATTCGTCTAAATTGTGCCAGAACTTTTTAAACAAGAAAAAAGCTGAAAACATTTTAAACATCATGCAATGGCCATCTCAATCCCCTGATCTTTCTCCCATTGAACTTGTTTGGGATGAACTTGACAGGAGGGTGAAAAGTCGTTGTCCTACGAGCTCAGAACATTTGTGGCAGCTATTAGAGAACGAATGGAACAAATTAGATAAAGATTATTTTAAAAAATTGATTAATAGAATGCCCAGAATATGTGAGAAGATTATAAAGGAGAAAGGTGGACACTTTGATGAAGCTAAAATTTAATCTAATTTACCATTGTATATTATTTTTTTATTTTGTTTAAGTTAGTTTCTGTTTGTTCTTTATTTTTTTATCAATACATTTAAATTTAAATGACTTAGTTTGGTTTTATTCGATTTTACCTTGCTGCTTCCAAACTTTTGGACGGTAGTGTATATATATATACGCTACGCTTCCAAACTTTTGGACGGTAGTGTATATATATATATATATATATATACACTACCGTCCAAAAGTTTGGAAGCACACCTGTTTTCAAACAAAACAAATAAATGCCGACTAATAGCGGTAAAAATTAGCAATAATCTTAAGTTTTACAACCTTTTACGACTGTCTACACAAACACAAAAGGATTATTATCCTACATTCATCAAGTTTTATGGAATTCCTTAATATTGACGAAACACGTGTTTTATGACTTAATCCGTCGGCTACTTTATCCTATGCAATGGTGTAGTTTTATTGATAATGTTTGCTGGTTTTAACTTTTTTAGACCTTATTCAGTCGCACTTGAGCATTGGCACGTGAAAGTTGTGATATTAACATTGTCTGTATTCGAAAGATATCGGCTACTACTTTGACCGTATTTTTTCTTCTGAAAATGGCAAAACGCAAGCAAATCACGCTTGAACAGCGAAGCGCTATTTGCACTCTACGCGAGGAAGGATACAGTGAACGTCAAATCGCAGAAAGGCTCGGAATTTCTTGTAAAGGTGTCCACTATACCCTTGCTAGAAAACAAGAAACGGGGAAAAATGAAGATAGAAAGAGATCTGGTAGGCCCAAATCCACAACAAATCAAGAGGACAACTTCATTAGAGTTCTTTCTAAACGGAATCGACGCTTAACTGCACCACAGATCACTGCAGCTCTGAATGATACGCGAGAAACACCCATTTCAACAACTACTGTTAAAAGACGCTTACTGTCTGCGGGATTAAGAGGATGTGTTGCTGCTAAAAAACCCAAACTAACAAATCGACATAAGAAAAATAGACTAGAATGGGCAAAAGCGCATAAAAACTGGACTATAGAACAATGGGAAAATGTCCTTTGGAGTGACGAATCAAAATTTCAGATTTTCGGATCCAATAGACGTGTCTTTGTACGCCGGTCAAAAGAAGAGAGGGCTTCAGAGGCATGTACAGTGCCTACCATCAAACATGGTGGTGGTAATGTCATGGTTTGGGGGTGTTTTGGCAACAGTAAACCCGGCAATCTTGTGAGGATAACCGGAAAATTAAACAAAGAAGGCTATTTAAAAATTCTCCAAGATTCTGCCATACCCAGTGGACTAAGTCTCATTGGTTCTGGATTCATTTTTCAACAGGATAATGATCCTAAGCATTCGTCTAAATTGTGCCAGAACTTTTTAAACAAGAAAAAAGCTGAAAACATTTTAAACATCATGCAATGGCCATCTCAATCCCCTGATCTTTCTCCCATTGAACTTGTTTGGGATGAACTTGACAGGAGGGTGAAAAGTCGTTGTCCTACGAGCTCAGAACATTTGTGGCAGCTATTAGAGAACGAATGGAACAAATTAGATAAAGATTATTTTAAAAAATTGATTAATAGAATGCCCAGAATATGTGAGAAGATTATAAAGGAGAAAGGTGGACACTTTGATGAAGCTAAAATTTAATCTAATTTACCATTGTATATTATTTTTTTATTTTGTTTAAGTTAGTTTCTGTTTGTTCTTTATTTTTTTATCAATACATTTAAATTTAAATGACTTAGTTTGGTTTTATTCGATTTTACCTTGCTGCTTCCAAACTTTTGGACGGTAGTGTATATCTAGTAACACATACATATCATCAAAAAAAGTTCTTACAAAATATTATAAAAGAATGTGGCTCTATCCGTTATCAAATATATGCTTAGTTGAATACAAATATAAAATTACCTTGCAATAAGTGACAACCCTAGATAAGGTTATATGACCCGTCACGTTTCGTCGTCCGCTGACTAAGTGCAAAATAGGGTCGCCAAATGTTTGGGTCTTTTGTATGTAACGTTGACATAGAGTTAAGTGTACGGGTTACTCTTAATTACAGAGCAAACTTTGTAAACTTAATAGTGGTGTTGTCGAAATAAGAATACATTGTGACACCATCCCATTTCATTGCGTGGGTATCGTTAGGGACGTGAGCACATAATATCACTGAAACAGAAGAGATAATAGCTAAAACGTATAGCCTTGAGGAGCATGATAGAGAGCTGTTAGATGCAAGGGGATAGGACTGTTTCGAGTAGTATACTCGCGAGGAGGCTTACGTCCAACAGTGGACGTCTATGGGCCGATGGTTGGCTGGATGTTAAGCATATGTCTATAGCAATTAGCGATATTTTGCCACTCGTATTCATACCCGGGTGGCGATAAGTTAAGAAAATCATGTATAACCATCACTTTAACGTGGGTGTTATAAGAACCGACTTTTGAATCATAAAATGAAAGTGCAGAATCAATCTATTGGAAACATGACGAATGTAGCATTACCTTAGTGGGGAGACCTATGTTCTATAGTGGAGACTGAAATGCTTATGGATGGATGAATCCATCGGTTAGCAATAACCAAAGTTATCACCAATATTATCATTCAATCAATACAGGATATAAAACGATATCACAAATTGTTAACCCATTCATAGCGAGTAATAATAAATAAGTCCTCATACGTATATGGTGACACAATTAACATAACCATGTCAATGCAAATGTGAATTGATCCTTATGTAATAAACAATAGATCTCATTAGTGCGTGCATGCAATGTGGACAAAAAAAAAGTGTCTATGTCACGGTGTCAAGCTGTGTTTTGTGTATTTTTGGGTCAAGGTCTGCCGTTGGCAAGCCAAGTGGCGGGCGTTCCGATGTTTCGATACGGGTATGTGTGAATGACGAGTGACAACTGAGATGTTCTTAATAGGTTTTAGGATGTGTTCCAAGTAGGCGAACGTCTACTTTGTATATTAAGCCTCGAAATAGATCATTGCAATTTATGTCAAAATAAGTCCTATAACTATACATATATGCTTATTTAAGATGAAGGTATACTAAACTATTAACATTTAATTAGGAAAAAAATATATATTTAGTATTTTTTATTTTAATTAATATTATATTAAAAATACTCTACATAGCAGATTTTTAACAGACTTTATATAACCTTATTTTTCAATGCTCACTTTGGGTATGATATTTCTAGAGTTCCTTTAAAAAGAATGTAAATCAATGCCCTGTATTTTTTCAGGGTCTTCTGAACCCATTAAGTCGTTAAACGCTTACAAGGTCATTGTCCACGTTGTAAATCTCGATCTCTATGAATTTTCTATTTGTTTAAACTGTAGTTTATTCATTCAATGAATAAATCCTATGTTAGGTTTGGTCCAGTCATAATCTTTTACACTGTATTTTACTTTTACACTATACGGAGGGGTTCGAAGGGCATCACACTGAAGCTAATTATTACTAAACACGTACTATTTTTTATATAAAGTCAGAAAAAATAATAATAATAGATAAATTCACTAAGTTTCTTGCCAGATCTTCTCGGTTGCGGTTACGTTCCCATCCGGTAGTAATTTATTTGAATAATGTTAAACGTTAAAACTGACATTATGTCAGTGCCCTCGCAAGTTTATACATATTAAATGAATATCGAATTTTATATAATAATTAAGTAAATGGATCTAAAACATACGATTTACAAAATATATCGGTAAATAGAATTTAATGTAGAACTAAGATGTTACAATGCTATGTAAGGAGTTATGCAAACAAATAAGACGAATAGTTTGTAACAAATTAGCTGCCACTGATAAGATACTATTATGGCGTCACATTATTGTTGTTTAAATACAATATATCAAAATCCAAATCTGCATTTATTGTATTAATAAAGAACGGACAAACATCAAAATCGTTGGTTTTTGATGCAAAAACATATTATACTTTCTTTATTTTTCAAGAAATTAAAAATGAAATACAAACGCGATAGAAAACGTATAAGTAGTTTTATTTTAAATTAAAATCGTAATAACAAGTTTAAAATACACAAACGGATGACATTTACCTTGATATTTACTATCCTTAGGATATGGTACAATAGTTATTATATACATAATAATAATAAGTGCAGCACATCTACATTTTGTTATTTCTAGTGATTAGCTTAAATTTAAACATTTGTAAATATTACTATTTCAGAAACCATTAATTGTGTAAAAGTTCTTTTCATATAACCAAGATATTAATTTAGATTGAATTTTTTGGAAGGAAAGTTCTCTAAAATTGTTGAGGAATATAATTATAGATTTTTATACACATTAAATTATTTTTTTACTGTTCAACTTAGTAGGGTACCTTTTGCTTGTGTAGGACAAAATGTATTGTGTAGCTTACGATACATATATTCAATGGGATAAGACCCAATGATGATAACATTATATTAGATAGAGCATCCGAACCGAGCACAGATGTCAAGTATTCTGTACCAGTGATCGACCGAATGGCGATCAGTTATGGGGTCTAGGTATGCGTCCGATATATCAAAACGAATCTGAAATCGGATTTCAGTCAGAAATCGTATCGTATCGATATTCAACACTATACAAACTGATTTTAGAAAACGTATTTCGGCAGAAACTAAATCAACACATATCAAAACAAAACGACGAAAACGCAAACTAATAATAAATCTAATCATCGCGCAATCGTTTTCTATTGCTAGTTTTGCAAACCAAACCAATATTTGAAAACTTACTAACTATCTCTTTCACTCCGCTAAGCGATCGCTTAGTCAGAATGAGAGAAAGCGAATTTCATTAAAATTCGCCTCCTTTCATTCTAACTAAGCGATCGTTTAGTGCAGTGAAAGAGATGGAGAGAATTGCGGTTTCTAAGAAACTAAGAATGGCAGATTGATACGAAACAGAATTATACGGGACAGGGAATAAGATCTATATCAGAATGCAACTACTTCCATGATAATATTACGCAATACGTTTAAGTTTTGCGTTTATTAAATAGATTTTTTGAATTATTGGAGAGTTTTGATCCACACTTGACCTTGGTGATACGTGCAGTGTGCGCGTAATGTTATTTTTGTGTTCTCGTGAACTATATAATTATATAGGTATTTTATGATTCAATACTATACTAACGTATGTTAGTATCGTACATACGATTTGATGATAAATAAGAAATAACTATTAAATGTAAAATGGTAAGAAAAAAACCATACTAAAAATGTACATTATATAATATAATCATGAAATCATTGTAAATATGACGATTTTTAAATACGCCAGAAAGTTTTGTATCACACTCAAAACAAAACATTTTTGCTAGTCTAGTACTCTAGTTAAGCCTAGATAAATCATGAAGGAAAATCGTACACCTAAATCCAATCAACGAAGAAACTAAAGAAAAATATTTTGAATGCGTTTGTTCGTTTGCGTTTTTCGTTTGCTACGCTAAAATAACTAAAATCATCGAATATCGATCGAGACTAAGGTAAATCCGCTCCGACAATCGCTCTGGAAATCGATTTCTGAAATCGGTTTTTTAAATCGATTTCAATATCAGAAATCGAATTTGTATCGGTTTGCGTAAAAATCTGAAAACGCCCATCTCTAATGGGGTCAGAAACGGGCGGAGCGCTGGAAGGGCCATACCATAGCCTGCCAAACAGAAAGTTAGAGAACATAATCTAAAGTCATGGCATATAATTATTAATGCAATAATTTGCGGCGAATTGGTTGCTTAATATTAAGATGACCTAAGCTTTTTCTGAGCCGTTTTGAATATTTTGAGGTCGGTCAAGGTGACTGTTATTTAAATATATTATCTGTATGAAATATAATTAGCAAGAAACATGTCTCGTTTAAAAGGTTAAGCGTAGTTATTCAAGGCATCATCATTAACTACACAGCGAAACTAATTATTTTTTTTCTTCTTTAACTAACATTAGTGTTCGATAATACTTCACAAAGACGTCTATCGCGTAATTAAAACTCAAGAACGATAACGCCTTTATGTTCAGTGTTCCGCTCGTTGCAGCTTTATGTATTATAATCTTCTTGATATGCAAGCTAACTGACACAAGGTTTTTTGAAAATCAATTGATAGTGCCTGTGAATCATCATTATCATAGCCCATAAATGTCCCAATGTTGGGCTCGAGCCACCTCCGTAATGGGAGGGAAATTAACCTACTACACCGCGCTGGTCAGACGTGTTGGTATAGGGTTTTGTTTCGAGTTTTCCTTCTCTTGCATAGATGTTATATGCATTTTATATCCCTTAGTCGTCTCATAAGATCACCCATGGGTAAGATATGGGGTGGTGAATAGTATTCTTACTCCGTCACCACACGGAAAGTGTGCCTGTGATTAGTGGCATTCTATCTTTAAATTTGTAATATAGATCACCCAAGTTGTACCGATGTACAAAACTTATACTATTTGGAGCCATGGCTAGGTAATATGTTAATAGATCCCACCAGACAGCTAAAAGTCAAACATCAAAAGGGCTGTGCAAGTCTGAAGAGATACCCGAAAGAATACGCGCGGTACAACACTCAAGTCTTGCTCAAAATGCGAGAAGAACGAGAGGTGAGGGCGACCTGGATCCCCATAACTTATTAAGGGCATCTAGGTTGCCCTGTCGTCATTCTGAACTGTTAAACCATAGCATAGAGCGAAACGCTGGCAGCAGTTAGTCTATTATAAATTTAATTCAGAGTGCACGTTGAGCGTTGAAACGTTAAAACGTGACCGGCAATCGCAAAACACATGCCTAAACCCCTAAACCAACCTATCATCAGTCAAATGGAGGCATCAGCCATTACAATAAGTATCGTGAAGGTGATGAACTGATGATATACATTTCTGCTGGGCTCGGGCCTCTTCTACAATAGGTGAGAAATAATACCTACCACCCAGTAATAATAATAACTTTATTTTCCAAAAAACATAATTTACAATACTTAAATTAAATACCAAATGTCCTTTTTTTTTGCTTTTAATGGCAAACAAACAAGCAGTCTACCTATGGTAAGTGGTAATTACCGCTAATCGACTACATATAAAGTAGACGAAACAGTGAAACGCCTAATTTCATATCGAATTCAGTGGCGAAAAAAAAACCGTGTCAAGGATTTGAAAATAGGCCTTTTTATTTCTGTTTTTTATTGTATTAGCTCCATGTTCCGATAGTGCTGATAAGTATACGTTATAGGTACTTCATTGTTATTTTTGTACCGATGACATCAGACCGAGTCGCGTGTATTAACAAGTGTAATACGAGACCTTGAAGCTCTATTGAAAGATTGCATTCGTGAATAGAAAACAACGAAGATTTCCTCTAAACAAATGTTATATAAACCTACATTGTGCGACAAAACGATAAAAAATGAAACATTTCAAAGGCAAACAACGATTCTAATCACGTTCTTTATGAAATCTCAGCAAAACGTTATACAAAAGAACGAGAGCTTCTTAGCTTTCCCTCAAACAATCTGTAAATACTTTGCGTCCATTCCAGACCCTTGGAAGCAATAAAAGGTAGGCACGCCCCGCCCCATTTTTTAAGTAACAACCTTGGCTATTAAAACTGTCAAAAACGATAAAGATAAGCGAGTGTTTCAGAATCCGCATCGTGATCTGAAGTCCCTCAGCAATCTTTTATATAATGATTTCACGGTGACACTGAGATCGGTATTGGGGCCGTGTATGGGTCGATGTAATCCGCAAGTGGATTGCTGTAAACGATATTGTACGTCTACTCACTATAGTGTTTATTACAATGAAAAATATATCTTTAGAGCTTAGTTTACAGATAGATAGTGAAATATCGTTGAATACCGATTTGTTGCCAACTGAACCAATCTAGATTATGCTGAGCTGGCTACCTTTTTCGGAAAGATATATGTTATTATTATTTATAACATAATCACGATTTCCTTCATTTGTTTTATGTTTATTATTTTATTGTCTTTTTTCTTTTCTTCTTTCTTATTTAAATATAATATTGTATATACATATATTATCCGTGTGACGGAGTAAGAATACAATTCACCACCCCCTGTCTTACCTGAGGGTGATCGTAAGAGACAAGTAAGGGATATAAAACGCATATAACCAGTGGCGTAGCAATTATGGGTGGCACCCGGGGCGGATACTGTAGGTGACACCCCTAAACTTAATCAAAACTGTTAAAATAAAAAATAAATAAACAATAATTTACATACATACATACATATCATCACGCCATATCCCTTGCAGGGTAGGCAGAGAGAACAGAGTGCCAGAGAACTCTATCTCTGCATACTTCACTCACTTCCTCAACATTCATAATTCTCTTCATACACGCTCGCCGGTTTCGGAGACTCTTGACTCCACCTTCCTTCAGTACATGACCGATCTGGTCTAGGTAGGTTAGTCTCGGTCTCCCTCGGTACCTACATCCTTCCACTTTCGCATTGTATATCTTCTTAACCAGACGTTCGTTCGGTATTCTTTTCACATGTCCGAACCATCGGAGCATGCCCTTTCGCATCTTTACACCAATACTCTCTTTTATCTTACTCTATTTTATCTACTCGCTCTCTTACGTCGTCGTTACGAATGCGGTCGGTCAGCCTAACTCCATAGATTTTCCGCAGAGATCGCATTTCGACCGCATTAATTTTACTTTCATACTCTTTTCTGCATACCCAACTCTCGCTTCCATACAGTAATGTTGGGACAAGCACTGCGTTATGTATTGCTACACGTGCCTTCTGGCTGAGGTGGTGGCTGCCGAGAAGTTGCCCCAACGCTCCGTTCACTCTATTGCCCGCATTCACTCTTCGCTCTATATCAGTGGTGTACCTTCCATCTCGGCTAAATCCACATCCAAGATATACAAATTCATCCACTTGCTCTAGTATATACTATATATATTGTTACTCTTATATACCTATTGTTACTCTTACATCTGTTCTGGCTTCGTCTCTTTCAAAGACCATTATTTTGGTTTTGCTCACATTCACGCGTAGACCCCTTTTCTTACAGTCTTCTGTCATTGTGTCGACTAGGGTCTGCAGGTCAGTCGCTGACTGTGCCAGCAGGACTGCATCATCTGCATAGAGCAGAGCAGTGACCACTGAGTCGCCCATCTGGACTCTCACATTCATATCGTTCAACTTTTGGAGACATTTATCCAGATATATGATAAACAGCCTGGCTGACAGAACGCACCCCTGCTTAACGCCGATATTGACGTCAAACCAAGGTGACATTCCATTATCCAGCCGCACACAGGCTCTACAGCCCATGTAACTGGACTGCACAGCCTGTAGCAGTTTACCGTTAATACCATACTCCGGTAAAATGTCCCAAAGTTCCTTTCGTACAACCGTGTCAAATGCTCTCTCCAGATCCACAAAACTGCAGAAAACCCTCTGACCAGATGCTTCTCCACAATGTTGCGCAGAGAGAACACTTGATCCATGCATCCCCTTCCACTCCTGAAACCTCCTTGTGTCTCACACAGTAAACCATCGGACACCATCCTCATTCTCCTTTCAACACAATAATTTACGTTTTATTAAAATCCGATTATTACAAATAATTTTTATATATGTGAAAGAAATTTAGTTAATAAAAATTAAATTTTCTTCTTTCTAGCTTTAGCATTTGCAAACTCTGAAATCACGTTACCAAATTTTATATTTTGTGTTTTTTCAAGTTCTATCGTTAAAGTACTAACATTGTTTAATCTATGTAGTTTCAGTCATTGTAGGCCGCAAACAATTTTTAATTAATTTCAATTTGTTGAAACTCTCTCACATAAAGCAACCGAAGTACATATTTTTTATTTCAAGTTTAGTGCGACTGTTAGATTCGGAATTCAAATAGTCCAGAGGCACTCAATTAGAAACTGTAATATTGGCCGCTTTTAAATGTTTTCTCAATCTTTGTATCTCTTAGAGGAGTTCTATTCCTGATATCTCATCGTAAAGGCCGGTAAATTTTGATATAGTAAATTTAACTGTGCCATCTATCCATCCATCAACCCGTAAACGTCCACTGTTGGACATAGGCCTCCCCACGAGAAAGCCATTCGCAACAGTCCTGTGCCACCTGCATCCAACGGTTTCCTGCGACCTTGATGAGGTCATCAGTTCACCGAGTGGGGGGTCGTCCTACGCTGCGTCGTCCGATTCGTGGTGGCCACTCGAGAACCTTTCTTCCCCAACGGTTGTCGGATCGTCGAGCGATGTGGCCTGCCCATTGCCACTTCAACGTGCTAATTCTTCGGGCTATATAGGTTACACCTGTTCTTCTACGGATTTTTGTATTCCGGATTTCATCACGTAGAGAAATACCGAGCATAACGCTCTCCATAGCACGCTGAGCAACTTTGAGCCTTTTTATAAGGCCGACATTTAGAGACCACGTTTCGGTGCCGTAAGTCATCTCTAGTAACACACACTGGTTATAAACCTTTATTTTCAAACACTGCAGAATATTAGACGAAAAAATCCTCCTAAGTTTCCCGAACGCTGCCCAGCCGAGTTGGATTCGTCGGCTGATCTCTTTCTCGAAATTAGATCTACCTAATTAGACTGTTTGTCCTAGGTAAACATAGTGATCGACAACTTCGAGAATCGCCCAACTAGAACGACATGAGCATTACACATGATTTTTGTCTTGTCCATGTTCATTTGCAGCCCTACTAGTTGGGAGACCTTGCTGATGTCTTTGAGCATGGTGCCAAGGTCCTCCAAGGATTCTGCCATGACTACGATATCATCTGTGAATCGAAAGTGAGTGAGGTATTCGCCATTAATTTTGATGCCGAGTCCGGTCCAGTCTAAGAGCTTGAAGACATCTTCCAGCGCAGTAGTGAACAGTTTCGGAGAGATAACGTCTCCCTGCCTCACGCCTTTCTGCAACTAGATCAGTTTCGTACTCTTATCATGGATGCGGACCGACATAGTAGCGTTTTTATACAAACACTTCAGCACTTCGATATATCGATAGTCAGTTTGCCACCTCTGAAGGGACTGCAGCACTGCCCAAGTTTCGACAGAATCAAAGGCTTTCTCATAGTCCACAAACGCTAGACACAGAGGCCGATTATACTCCTCGGCCTTCTTTATAATCTGGCGTAGCGTGTGGATAAGGTCTATGGTACCTTTTCGGAAACCGGCTTGTTCGGACATCTGAAAGTCGTCTAGCTTGCGCGTGAGTCAGTTCGTAATGACTCTTGAAAACAATTTGTACACGTGGCTCAGGAGTGAGATGGATCTGTAATTCTTTAAGAGCGTTTTATCGCCCTTCTTGAAAAACAGCACCACCACATGCCTGGTCCACAACTCTGGAACGTCGCCCCCGAGAATAACAGAATTAAACAGCTTCTGTAGGGCTTCTAAAACCGGCTTGCCGCCCTCAGGAGTTCTGTGGTAATTCCGTCATCTCCCGGTGCCTATCCGTTCTTTAATTGTTTTAGAGCCATTCTGATCTCGTACAAGCTGACGTCTGAGATTTCTTCGGTATAGTGCTGAGATAGCTTAGATCTGGGATCTTGGACCAAGCCGACAACAGGATTCAGGGATGATTTGTACAACTGCCATAGCACATTTCGACTATTCAGTTTAACTGTTCAGTTTTTACCAAAAGCAATGTGTTTGACTGACTTTGACTGTACAACATCAAACAAAGAAGTTACGTCTTCAATGGACTGTAATCTTGTTTCAAGTTCAATATTGAATCTGTCAAGACGTTCTAACATGTCCTTTTAAAGTTCCGCTCTAAGTGTAAGTCCAGCATCGGGTGTCACCCCTAAATGGGTGACACCCGGTGCGGGCCGCCCCCACCGCCCCCCCTTAGCTACGCCACTGCATATAACATCTATGCAAGAGAAGGAAAACTCGAAACAAAACTCTATACCAACACGTCTGACAAGCATGGTATAGTAGGTTAATTTCCCTCCCATAACGGAAGAGGCTCTGATGATGATGAAACATATATTAAGAAGCGACATATATTAATATCTTATTATGACGGAGTTATTTTTACACCGTCCATTACGACAATGTAAGAATAACCTATCATTCGTATTAACAAATATCGTTTACAATTCACCAACCGCTTTCTTATCCGAGACGGTTAAGCGACGCAAAATAATAATATGTAGGTGAAGGAAAATTTTAAATAAAAAAAAGCTTGTACCAAATCGTTTATATAGCATAATTTAGTTAAATTCCTTCCCATTGTGGCATGTGTGGGAGGTTATAAGCTGAGGTGATGATTAAAAAGGAATATCAGTATAATGACGAGTTAAGATTACCACCATATATTTTAAGAGTCGTATACACCAGCTGAGGAATCATCAGAGGAATGGCTAATCTACTATTTAGGTGATTATGGTATTATTGTATTTGTACATTCGTTTAATTGACGATATTGGTAGTTTATAAAAACCCGATTAAGAGCGAAAAATGATTGACACAAGTGGGATTCGAACCCACACCTATTGGAAATCTGTTTCAATCATGCTGCCACTTACACCGTCGTGAACTATTGCAGGTCATTAAATTAACGCATCGTATTATATTTTCGTCTTTTAAGGAGACGTGTGCCATCTACCCGACATGTTTACACACTGTACAGGCTCAGGTACTCATTTTTCGCTCGTAATCGGGTTTTTATAAATAATCAAGCATATTAAATTTCAGTAATTTGGACATTGGTAGTCTAATGGATTTCTGGAGATATGTTAATTCTTTCTCTGTTTTGGTAACAATTTAGTAATCAGCTTTAGGAAGAAAATGTATTTATTAGATTAAATATGATATCACAAATACTGTGGTGGTTAAGATATCGACCTATTACGTAGCTAGCACGTCGCGAGTTTGATTCTCACTCGGGATAAATTGTAGTTCTGTGTCTGAATGATATGTTTATGAAGTGCCTCTCAATAAAAGGATTATTTCTTTAGTGCAGGTCTTTGCTGGATAAATGTAAGATATGCTAAAATCTGGTTATTTTTATCATAAACACTATTATTGTACTGCGGTATACCGTGGCAAGGTAATAAATCTAATCACATCGTTATCCGGGACCATAGTTTTGTGAACTAATGCTTTGAGTCTGAGGTTTGCACAAGGGTAGCGGACTACAAATATGTTTAAACAATATTAACGACATAAATTCTGTCCCCTATCTAGCTTCATATACGTGCCTTTGTTAGGTACGAGCGTGCTACACAATCGGAGGGAAATTGGCCCTCCATAACTACAACGGATACGTGCTGGCCAAAGAGATTCTTATCGAGTTTTTGCCGATCGCATCTTAATTATTTCTAGCGTTTCTACGAGTATTACACATCTATATATGTAATAAAGATTGTAAGAAAAGGGGTCTACGCGTGAATGTGAGCAAAACCAAAATAATAATCTTTGAAAGAGATGAAGCCAGAACAGATTTAAGAGTAACAATAGGTAATGATGTACTAGAGCAAGTGGATGAATTTGTATATCTTGGATGTGGATTTAGCCGAGATGGAAGGTACACCACTGATATAGAGCGAAGAGTGAATGCGGGAAATAGAGTGAACGGAGCGTTGGGGCAACTTTTGGGCAGCCACCACCTCAGCCAGAAGGCACGTGTAGCAATACATAACGCAGTGCTTGTTCCAACATTACTATATGGAAGCGAGAGTTGGGTATGCAGAAAAGAGTATGAAAGTAAAATTAATGCGGTCGAAATGCGATCTCTGCGGAAAATCTGTGGAGTTAGGCTGACCGACCGCATTCGTAACGATGACGTAAGAGAGCGAGTAGGTATGAAAGAGAGTATTGGTGTAAAGATGCGAAAGGGAATGCTCTGATGGTTCGGACATGTAGAAAGAATGCCGAACGAACGTCTGGTTAAGAAGATATACAATGCAAAAGTGGAAGGATGTAGGTACCGGGGGAGACCGAGACTAACCTACCTAGACCAGATCGGTCATGTACTGAAGGAAGGTGGAGTCAAGAGTCTCCGAAACCGGTGAGCGTGTATGAAGAGAATTATGAATGTTGAGGAAGCGAGTGAAGTATGCAAGGATAGAGTTCTCTGGCACTCTGTTCTCTCTGCCTACCCTGCAAGGGATATGGCGTGATGATATGTATGTATGTATATATGTAATAAATTTTCCGTGTGGTGACAGAGTAAGAATACTATTCACCACCCCATATCTTACCCGTGGGTGATCGTACGGGACGACTAAGGGATATAAAACGCATATAACATCTATGCGAGAGAAGAAAAACTCGAAACAAAACCCTATAGTAACACGTCTGACCAGCGCGGTATAGTAGATTACTTTCCCTCCCATTACGGAGGAGGCCCGAGCCCAACAGTGCGACATTTATGGGCTGCGATGATGATGATATGTAGATAATAAAGCAGAAGAAACCGCGTGCCTGTACATTTAATAAAAGTAAAAAAAAATAAGTATGGATGATAAAAAGAATGTAACAGAAACTAATTTATCAAAATTTATATTTGCCTCACTGTATACGTTCCTCTACTCCGTGTGGTGACGGTGTAAGACTACAATCCACCACCTCCTATCTTACCCGGGTGATCGTAAGAGACGACTAAGTAGTATATGAAGTCGGTTAAAAACGTATATAACATCTATGAAGAGAAGGAAAACTTGTAACAAAACCATTGGTATAGACCAACACATCTGACCAGCGTGGTATAATAGGTCAACTTTCCTGCCATTATAGAAGCGACTAGCCCAACAGTGGGACATATATCAGCTGATACGACGATGAAACGGTCCTCAACAAAGCTCAGTTTGTATCCAAATTGACGTTTAATATCATTGAAAAAGTTAGTCATAAAGTTATCTTCACAAAGATATCAAACAGGCTTGCGTAATAAACCCGAGTAACACGTAGACGAAGTCACGGGCGCTAGCTAACATAATATAAAACTATATATTTTTAAGGATTTATTCGCATTATTGTTTTCATTGTTCGTCGTTTCGGATACGTATCTTTCAAAATTTATGGTCATCTGGAGTCAAACCCTCACGTGATCATTTTAGACCATCTAACGTTTGTAGTTATTTCCTCAACAAAAGTAATATTGATATCAGTACTTCCTTTGCTTCCTGCAAGATTTCCTTCTTATTACAGCGCTTTACATAACAAGTTCGACGCAGATAAAATCTCTTTTTATACCTCTTTGGCATCCTATTAGGTGAGTAATCTTTTTGGTCCTCCGCCAAGTCTTAATATACATAATTTGAACATGTAAGTGCATATAAACGAAGCTATTCTAGTTATATATAGGTTACAAGTCAGTCAGCCCATAACAATGACGACGGTGGCACACTAGTATTGAGAGCAAATCGCGGATGGCAGTTCAAAAGGCACACGGAGTCTCCGTCTCAACAATAGGTTTGTAGAAGCCGAGCTAAAGATTGCCAACAATGGAGTCGTACCGTATACGGGATAGGTCGGGGGCTTTCAGCTGACATAAGTATTACGTGACACAGATATCTTATGTGTAGTAATTATTAAACTATTTGTGTCATCAATCATCATCATCTCAGCTAATATATGTCCCACTGTTGGGCTCTATTCTCCTACATAATAGAAGTGACATTGACCTACTATACCACGCTGGTAAGACGTGTTGGTATAGGATTTTAGTTCGAGTCGTTCTCTACTAATTCTACATACATACATATCATCACGCCAAGGGATATGCCCTTGCAGGGTAGGCAGAGAGAACAGAGTGCCAGAGAACTCGATCCTTGCATACTTCACTCGCTTCCTCAACATTCATAATTCTCTTCATACACGCTCGCCGGTTTCGAAGACTCTTGACTCCACCTTCCTTTATTGATTTGATTTAATTATAGTTTCTATACTTTATTATATATCATCATTCATCATTCTTGTATCCTAATTTCTTGTGGTCGATGCAATATAGAGCATATTATTCCTATTTTATTTCACGTCTACTACTCGCATAAATATCAAGTTTATAAAACATATTAAATAAAATAATATATCAACGCAATATCATCCAGAATACTATCATCAAAACATTACGCCTGAATATTTTAATCGTGCAAGCGGAGCATCGTAAGAGTCATATACTTGCGATTTGCCTTTAAGATCGAGTCATCGTATCAGTATTAATTCGTATACGTAACACTACGGACGGGTGCAATATAGTATCAGATCAGATCACACCGCAGCACGTGCAATGTGACGCTATTGTATAAAAATAAAACGCGATATAATGCAAAGCGTTCTCTCACACAACAATAAACCACCAGGCGTCGGCGGCGGCGGGTATGTGCATGGACCCACATACAGCGCGGCGACGTGATTGTCTGACGCAACACAATCGATATACGAATATATTTCTATAAATTACACAAAACCATTTGGATATTCAAAACGCTAACGTTACTCAAACTTTTATTATATATTGCACTGCGCGCTCACGATAACAGTTAACGTCCCTATAATCTATCGCAAACTCTCTATGCGGTTATTAAGTTGAACTATCAATACCGCTGACTAAAAATAGCCATCCTATACTCAATAAATAAATCCTTGTTTCGTGGCAGACTTTATTATAATACAATTAATGGACACAGATTATATTATTGTGGATTACACAAAGAATTATTCGACTTAGAAATCGAGCTTGTAGTCTTCGTTCGAATAGAATCGAACGAATTGTACTAATCAAATAATATCAATGCAAGAGAGGGGCAAATTTAAAATAAATCATACTACTTACTCGTCAAATGCGATAAGCATCGCGGTCTATCTCTTGTGGATATATGTGTCTGTAAAGATATCTCGTACTCAATAGTGGAAGGAAGTATAAGATGGAAAGAAAGTTAAAAGCTTTTCCAGAATAAGGAAGAAAATTGCATGTTTATATTATACAATTTTATTTCGAGGTGCCCTTCTTTTATAGCAGTATTGTTTCATACATGCCTTGTCTTGTACAATACCCCTAGATAAATAAATTAGTAAATGGTATGTTAATGGTATGAATGATATGCTTTACTTAGTCACAACACCGAAGATGTATATATTGGTGATACCATTAGAATAAGTATACAATTTGCACTCAATTGTGTATACATGATTATTTATAAACTTTACAATATAGGTATAATCAATTTATTAGCTATAATAGAATATTATTTCTGTAAATATTATAAATACAAAAACGCATACATTTTATTCAAATAAAAACGCAACTAGAATATTTTATACTTATTTATTCGTCACTGTTCGACAAAAACGATGCGGGACACGATACAACTTTGAGAATCTATATTTTAGATATCACTACATCAAACCAAATTCGACCGTATTATATGCGTAAAAAGATTCTATATTGAAGTATTCGTGAAAAACAAGACATATTCAAATACAAAAACGTGTTAAAATTTATTCATACATTTGATACTTGCACGAAAGGTGTCTTATAATGTTATAACTACGTAATACATATCTAGTGACTTTTTATTGATATTAATTGTATTACAGTAACTCCTTAAGTGTCCGTGTGGTGACCGAGTAAAAATACAATTCACTACCTCCTATCTTATTCGTGGGTGATCGTAAGAAACGACTGAAGGATGTAAAACGTATATAACATCTATGCAAGAGAACCCATCCGGGGAGTAAGTGCGTAACGCATTTCGGACCACTGCGTTATCAAAAAAAAATGCAAGAGAAGGAAAACTCGATACAAAACCCTATCAACACGACTGACCAGCGCGGTAGTAGGTTAATTTCTCTCCCATTACGGAAGAGGCCCGAGCCCAACAGTGGGACATATATGGGCTGTGATGATGATGATGATGAACTCTTTAAGAGAAGATACATGATGATTTTAGTAAATAAACCCTCATGAAGTGCAGGAGCAAATGTAAGAGCAGCACTACAGCACTACGGATATGACAAAGCTTAATATGTGAGCCTTAAGATTGAAAGCCAAAGTAAACGCAGTAGTACTTTAGATGATGGCAGAAATGGCAATATTTTCGAGATGTTATAATTATAAAGTCTGTATAAGTAGACTGAGTAAGAGCTGGTATACCACGTCAAGATATGGCGGTTTTTGACAGAAAATAATACGAAAATCGTATAGAAAACATTTCTTTTTTTTTTTCAAATTGCATCTATTCGTGATTACTTTTGTATAATAAAACAATGAGTTATATTCCTGTTTTTTATTTTTCTCAAACCTTGAATCGTTAATGTCTTAGAGTCAAATACGCCACGGATTTGTGATATAGGGTTTACAAATTTCCTCATTTTGCACTGTTCTTTAAAAAAATCTTGTTGGCGCCCCTTAATAGATTTTTCGATACCCACGGGAATGAAAGGAAAGGTGATCATTATATTCTTAACCACTCAAGGTTACCACGTGTTGACACAATAGATATAATAATGTTTAAAATATATTTCAGTCATACAATAGTAATTTAATATCAATACATTAAACATCAAGAAGTTCAAAATGGTCGCAAACTAATATCGTTCATCGATCAGTAATTACAATAACAATAACTTTCAACTCAACCTGTCCGGATATAAAACATACAGGCGAACATTGCACGTTGTTTTTTTCGAAGTCGGATAAAGAAAATGTAATACAATGTTTCGTCACCCATTACTATTCCGTGGCCGTTGTAAAAAGCGACTTACGTATCATTAGAGAACTTTACAAAATATCAACCGTGATTACGGCTTTGTGCCTCTTTCTGTGGAGCCCCTATATGCAGTAGATGTCGTTAAGCTGATGGATGTGAAGAAAAAGGTAGCAGTCCAGTGATTTGTCAATACGTGTGTCAGTTTACACGGTAGTATATCAAATACGACGTTTCTTGCCTGCGGTAACAAACCTCGCGTTAATTTCCCTTTCAGCGCGTACATTTAACACACGGCAACAACTAGGGTTGTCGAATATTGACTGTATTTCTTTCATAGTTGAAAGCAATAGAGAAGCGTCAAAATTATTTTTCACACATATATTTGGCATAAACTGGCTAACTTGTTCCATATTTATATTACAAAATCTGAATTAATGCATTAGAGGTCGAATATTTATAGACATGAATAAAATAGAGATTCTATATTAGTGAACAAGAATAAATGTCGTACAAATTTCAAAATTCGTATGGTCAAAATATTTAATATTAAACTATTTTTAAAGAAATTGAATACATTTTAATTACATTTTTACACTATCACGATGTTTTGAAAACTTTTTAGTGAAATGATGGTTAGACAGTAAAATTTAAAAAGAAAGAAAAGTGCATAAAAATTACTTCATATATAAGTATAATTAATATATGCATAAACTTTAGAGCGCATTATTATAATTTGCATGTCTTAAGAGTCATAGATATAGGCGGTTAGCAACTAGACATAAACTGTTGCATACATATATATCTTACTGCTGAGATACAGTCTCCTCCACAATAGAAGGGAACTAAATTGACCTACTGTACCACACAGGTCGGACGGGTCCTCTAAGGATTTTATTTTGAGTCTCTCTACTTTTATACAGAAGTTATATGGGTAACATTATTTACCTCAGTCGTCCCTTACGACAAGTTAGTCGTCTTTAATGATTACATATTTAAGTGTCAACCCTATGTACATTGAACATTAGCAACCATTTGCAGTACCACGCAGTTCTAATCGTGGAGCGTCACTCTTGACAACCAGTCGCAAGGTCGGTAGCCGCAAACCAAGTATCTATGAGTACTACTAGTAAGCTATAATTATGACGTATATATGTAAGTACAAATATGATATGGTCACACAGATAATCCAAAGGGTAATAATATCATAATACTTTGGTAGGCGGCTTAGCTATCGCAGTTGGTGTTATATCGCTCGATTTTTCACCAATGACATTTAAAATTTAGGTGGCGTTGTGTCACTTATATTGCCGTAGGTGTCACCTAAAATTTAGTCATTTGGAAAAAAGAAAGGGTATAATTTACCCAGTACAGTGCTGGTGTTTATTATCATGATCCATTAGGCGGTTTTGACGACATTCACAGCAAAGTAAAGGTTCACGCACGACACTTATACTCGTTCCAACCATTTATTTTACTTTTGACACATGCTTTAGGACGTAACTGTTTCATTATACGCAATTATTAACTTTGAAACGAGTGAACAGAGAAATATATAAACTGCCCAATAATATTTATATATCTTAATTATTACCCACTAAATACATTAATATGCCGTAAGTATCTCTATTCATAAAATTTAATTGATAATTCATTTCCGTTATAAAAAAGTTACGTTCTATCGCATCTAGTGACAGTCATTAGATGCGATAGAACGTATTTTTTTTTATAACGGAAATGAATTATCACTTAAATTTTATGAATAGAGCTATTTACGGCATATTAATGTATTTAGTGGGTAATAATTAAGATATATAAATATTATTGGGCAGTTTATATATTTCTCTGTTCACTCGTTTCAAAGTTAATAATTGCGTATAATGAAACAGTTACGTCCTAAAGCATGTGTCAAAAGTAAAATAAATGGTTGGAACGAGTATAGTCATCGTATATCAATGTTATAATGTACATACATACATACATACCATCACGCCATGTCCCTTGCAGGGTAGGCAGAAAGAACAGAGTGCCAGAGAACTATATCCTTGCATACTTCACTTCCTCAACATTCATAATTTTCTTCATACACGCTCGCCGGTTTCGGCGACTCTTGACTCCACCTTTCTTCAGTACATGACCGA
Organism: Lymantria monacha; assembly: GCA_905163515.2. Lineage (NCBI taxonomy): Eukaryota > Metazoa > Arthropoda > Insecta > Lepidoptera > Erebidae > Lymantria > Lymantria monacha. The sequence continues at coordinate 28,084,563 of LR991100.1, forward strand.
TCTGGTCTAGGTAGGTTAGTCTCGGTCTCCCCCGGTACCTACATCCTTTCACTTTCGCATTGTATATCTTCTTAACCAGACGTTCGTTCGGCATTCTTTCCACATGTCCGAACCATCGGAGCATTCCCTTTCGCATCTTTGTATCTGCTACTAATTAACTAACAAGATCAATTTTTTTAAAAGACAACATTCGAAACTAATGAAATAATACATGTATGACTTTACAATGATATAATTTACAGACTTTAAATAAAGGACACAAATTACACCCGGACTTGGAACAATTGTTTATGGATCGCACAAAGTATTGTCCTGCGCGGGAACCGAAACCACGGCACTGTCACGGCACGATATCTTAATTGCTCTATCGTCTGTGCAGTCAATTAATTAATGATATCATAATTAAACACTTACATTTTATAATTTGCGAAACTCTTATGCGATAATTAAATGATTAATTTTTACACTTTCAATTTAAAATGCATTTTAATAAGCTTATTTTAATAAGAAATCTTAACAAAAAAAATATTATAATTAAAATAGTTTTTTTTTTTTTTAACATACGAAGTCATTAATTAAAATCGATCTTTATAAGTATCTACATTTATGAAGTGAAATTATTTCGACATGTCAACAAGTGATAATTGAAATTATACTATATTTACGGATTCTATCGCGTCCATATTTGATTTTTAATTTCCCTAAGTTTCGAACACTTGACAGTGATCATGGTCACGGTTGGACACTGTAAAGTGTTCATAACGTCGGGCGATTAAAAATCAAATACAAACGCGATACAATCCGTAAAAGTAGTTTTATTTCAAATGTGTTATACCCGCGTAAACATCAGGAATCATTAAATGATAATTGTCTTACGCTCAAGTAGGAAGCGAAGTAACACAATGAAATTTCGACGGTGTAACATATTAGACCTATTATTAGATGAATAAAGTAAGACCCATCGTCATCTACCGTGTAAAATTATTACTTTTCGGCCTTTTTTCTATGTTACATACCTCTCAAATTTGGTCACGGATTTTTTTGAATAAACGAATTTAATCGACTGGATGGTTTGGTATAGGTATTTATTTCGAGTCTCCCGAGTTCTGATAGAGAGATGATTTCTGCTAACATCACTAATTCTATTTTTACAATATAACCTCAGGAAAAGTAATTACTATTGTATTTTTATTCAGTTACTACATTGAAAATGTAATTGTTTAAATACTGTTTAGAAATTAAAAGATACTTTAACTTTTTAATATTTCACATTTATCAGGCACATGTCTCTACTAAAGACAAAAAATTTACCACTGCGCGTACATAGCGTAGCTGTATAAGTTAGCTTAATTTGTAAAGTAATTGCAACGAATTTGTAATATATTTCGGTTTCGGCTCCCTGTGGCTTCACAAACAAATTTTAATATTACTCTCAACTCTCTAACATAAAAACTAACAGTTAGAAATATCGAATGCCATTTCGAAAATATTGTAAAAGACGATCAAAGGAGCAGCATAAACAATAGCTATTGCTGCAAAATAGGGAAAACTCGAAACAAAACTACTATAGAAACTCGTATAGCATCGAGAGGCGCCCAGTACAAATACAAAGTTAGTTGAAAGACAAATAAAACTCTACCATCACAAACTAATACTGTATATACCTACCCCTATACTTGTGACCACAGATTCTATATATGACATGTATTTGCTTCATTCACAAACATAAGGTTCCTTACTGAGTCATGCTCGTCGACTTCGAGCATACCTACTCTTGCTGCCTTTCACTAAATAGGTACCAGTTTATATTATACAAATAACTAATAACAAACTCACAATTAATTCACTATGACTAAGAAAGTTGGTACAACTTTAGTCCTACAGTAGAAGTAGATAAAATTTATCTTCTATTACGTGGTAGAAAATTTAAAAAGTATTGCTCCAACCAGCCCCTTATCGTGTAAGCATATTGGTTTTATAACGATTTATCAAATAACTGCTGAAATTGTTTTAAATATGTGTGTATACATCTATAATAGTACTTCTGCATATATATTTTTCACATTGAATGCTATAATTTGACAGATTGAAGCAGATTTCTAGTTTGACAGTTCACTTTGAACTTCATTGCTTAGGTTAAGGCCATTGGATGATAATGTTCAAATTAGTTACATTTTAGGCTCTCAGTAAATAGAGTGCCTATTTAAATAGTAATTTTCAAATAGTACATACATACATACATATCATCACGCCATATCCCTTGCAGGGTAGGCAGAGAGAACAGAGTGCCAGAGAACTCTATCCTTGCATACTTCACTCGCTTCTTCAACATTCATAATTATGAATGTTGAAGAAGTAAAAAGTAGTAAATAGTACATATACAAAAAAAAACTCCACATCTTTATAATAGCTGCAACAACAAAGTTATGAAAGATTTATATGTATTATTTTCAAAAACAACTTGTCGACTCTGAAAGCGTATATTTTTCATATAAAACTGAATGGTTCGGTTCATGTAGGGGTGGGTACGTTTTCCAACCGAATGTCACAAACAATACGTAACCAGTGCATTGTTCTGTACGCTGGCTTTGGTCCCGTGGCTTATGCGAATAACATTGTAATTCCCATTTTGCCAAGTCGTCTCGGTACACTCGTACGTAATGTATGAGGGCATTAAAACGCTTTGTGAAAACTGTAAAGAATTCCACGTGGGCCACTGAACGTTTTATGTTTCGTTGTATAATTTGGCGAGAAATGTCTTTGATACAAATAAACTGTATTTATGTTTGTTTTTGTTTTCTGGACGTAGGTATGCCACATAGAAAAGTCTCAGCTATTTTCATCCACCTTGTGGTGAGGAGTTGAGGACCGACCTACACTGCGTCATCCGATACATGGTTGCCATTTGAGAAATTTTCTTTCCCAGCAGGCGTCACATGGCTAGACGAATCGATGAAGTTCGTCTAGCTATGTGACGTGCCTATTGCCAATTTAGCGTGGTAATTCTTCGTATATTGGTTTGTCTTCTACGAATTGGATTCGCCGTAATATACTCTTCTTATCATCATCATTCTCCTAATCTTATCCCAATTGCTTGGGGTACTCTTCTTTCATAGTACATATTGTAACAGTTATTGGCAATAGTTTTATGACTAGCCGCCTGCCAGACGTCAACCCTCCTTGGGAATGTAATTGTTGACCAAACAACATCACAGCTACGAGCTTTTAGTTCCTTTTTACGAGATCCACGAGCAATATAAGGAAGTCATAACCATACAGTAAGCTTTCGGTTTATTTTTGTCTATATTCCAATTCATTTACAAACCAACCGTTTCAAAATCACTAAACATTATTAATATATAGAGTTAACATTGTCATTAAGCTGCTGTATAGTTGACGTATTCATCTGTTGTTTCGATATATATGTTGTTACAAAGCAACAGCAATCAACAGTAATTACCGTTGCGGATAATACGTGCGTGTTGTAATACGCTTTGCTAACCGTTGCGGACATTACAAAACTTTGTAATGTTCTATAACTATATTTCAAATATCAGGATATTTAAGAGTTTTTGCAATGTATGAGTATTTTGTATTGTCAATATGTAGATTATGTTGAGTTGAGAGCCCTCAGTGCTCACCCAACAGTCCGGGTAAAGTTGTCATAAGCCATCTACAGCTAACAACTAAGTCACATAAAAAAAATCGGCCAAGTGCGAGTTGTACTCGCGGACGAAGGGTTCCGTTAAACTAAAAAAAATATGTGATTTAACTAAAAATTTAAGGTTATTTTTATATATTTAAGGGAATTTTTCCTTTATATATGCTATAAATCGTTGCTTCATGCGAAATTTCAAGATTCTAGGTCGACTGGAAGTACCTTTTAGGTTTTGATTCACTTGCGAGTAGTTGCGTGTTTGAAAATATGCGGCTTAAATTGCCGTTTCTTTTGATTGCGTTGACATAGAAGTTTGATTTTGTTACAGCTTTAAGGGACAGTAGACCTGAGTATTTGATATCAATTTCAGCTTGATACCTCCACGCGTTCCTGAGAAAAAGGGTCTTGACAGACAGGCAGACGGACGTACGGACAACAAAGTGATCCTATAAGGGTACCGTTTTTTCCTTTTGAAGTACGGAACCCTAAGAAAAGAAAAAAATGTAGTATATAATAATCTTAGCTTATATTGTAGTCCCCTTAGTCGTCTTTTACGATACCCGAGCTACACGGATGAGAAAGGCGTTGGTGAACTGTATTCTTATTCCGTCAGCACACGGAAATACATACGAGTAGCTTGTTAATTGCTAGAAATATCCTTTCGTTTAATTCATTTTTAGCTTGGTTATTAATTGTCCAAAGTAGTTTCCCACTTCACGGATAAGGCTGACCAGTATAATATTTGTATGATTATTTGGATGTAAGTAATCCTAAGGATATATTCTTCCTGACCTTCCTAGTATCCTCTACGGACTAATTCAGTTACCCGACAGCTACTGTCATTTTTTTTTATTCTGTTCATCGGAATAATATAAGTTTCCTAGGTGAACTGACAGCATCTTGACAGTCGTAGGAAGCTAGATGTAGGTGGCAGAGGACCGTTATGGGTGGCATTCTCGTGGGGAGATCTATGTCCAACAGTGGACGTCTCTCTGATGGATGAATGGATTATAAGTTTCTTAGGAGAGTACTTTTTTTGGTCATCCATAAGTTGGCTTTTATGACACGAAACTAAAGGTATTGGTGATATAATATTATTAGTGGTGATACCACCACACTGGTGATATATTGGCATGACATAAGCTGTACAGCTATGATGATAAATCATGTCCCACTATAGTTATTTATGTCTTATAGTTTTATGTTTATTATTTGTTAGGCATTATGTCGTCCCGCACCGGTTCTATAGGTGACGGGGTGACACATCGATGATGCCAACACGCCCAAGGTCCGAGGTCCGGCACGACCGGAATGCTTTGCCTAGTTATATATGCGATATGATATCATTGTGCTGCCCTTACCGCTAATAACTATCAAAAAAATATAAAAACAATTAAAAATCATTACAAAATGTTTGTTTTGTTCTGTCTATAAATTTTTCACTATCGGAAGCAGACTTCTTACCAAATGAGAGAGTAAAACTGTTTAAGCAATGAACTTAAAAGTGCACTACCAAGCTACCTGCATAATTTGCATTAATTTAATTATATGTAAATTAAAGTTCAGCGTTCTAATTCTTTGTGCTATTACGATTAAACCCGTTCTTCTGCAGATTTTTATATTGCGGATCCAATTTCGCAGAGAAATTCCGAGCGTTGCCCACTTTATCGCAGGCTGAGCGACTTTGAGCTTAGTCATGAGACCTACATTTAGGAACCACGTCTCCGAGCCATAAATCATCACATCCCTTGGTAATTTTCTACATCATTCTCTGGAAACGAAGCGATAGAGAATTGTAATTTTAATATTTATCATTAAATGGAATTTTCATTTTAACTAAGAATACTATATTCATTTTAATCTTTTAAGTCGTATTGTATTATCAAAATACATGATTGAATTATTAAAGGCCGGCCATAGGCGTGCTCACCCGGCACATCTTTAATGTGCTTGGCAAACGTATAGTAGCCGTACGGGGAGCTGTTTAGTCTCAAACTTCTAAGTAATCTCTCCGGACAGAAAATTACATAGTTAGGAACACTCTCCACAAAGACTTATATATATATATATAGTTAGATACTTAAACACGATTTAGTTTTTGTTTGTTAGTCCTATTTTTGGCAGGCTATGGTCCGGAAACACGCCTTCTGTTCCATCGGGAAGGGCGGCGCGTGGTCTTATAACCCACCGTAATCCCTCAGTATTGCAATTGGGTTGGCCACTGGTACCGAATCCTTGACGTCCGTAGCCAGCACGGGGATTATTCTAAGTCTGGGTGTAATTTATGTCCGTTAATTATGTTAAGATCTCTGCGATAAAATAATTTATAATTAAGTGCATTAATAAGCATGTGACTATAAATTATTAGCAGCAGTGACGATTGGTCGATGAGTACGTATTATTTTTAGCTCGGCCGTTAGTCGTATCACACGCGTCTCATAGGTCAAGGTGCTTGTTAATTATAAATTTGTTTAACAGTTGAATTGATGATATGCGCTTAGCGATAAAAAAATACATTTCTAAAATCAAGGCCAACTTGATGGGTTGTCAGAAGATAACTAATGATATAACATAATTATATATAGTATATAAGTATCAGTAATATGTGCTATGTGGTCATCTCATCATCATCTCAGCTCATATATGTCCCACTGTTGGGCTCGAGCCTCCTCCATAACGGAAGGGAAATTGACCTACTATACCACGCTAGTAAAACGTGTTGGTATAAGGTTTTATTTCGAGTTTTCATTCTCTTTTATAGATGTTATATGCGTTTTATATCCCTTAGTCGTCTTTTACGATCACCCACAGATAAGATAGGGGGTGGTGAATTGTATTCTTACACCGTCACCACATGGATAATATATAATACGGTGCTGTGTGGTGGCGGCTACGAATACTACCAACCCTTACTTTACTCGTAGATGTTGTAAAAGACGACTGAGGGCCTTATATAGAGCTGGGCTAAGTCTACCTAATGTCGTTTGGTCAACAATTGTATTCTCAAGGAGCGTTGACGTCAGGCGTCCCGTCATTAAATTATAACCAATAACTTTTTCAATATTTACGAGTACATATTACGTAGACTTCAAGTAATTGGGATAAGAGCAGGAGAATGATGATGATGATGAGAGTAAATAAGTAATATAGTTGGGAATAGGGAAATGGATTAAATCTTTCCCATCTCCTGTTTCAACTTTTCTAATTAAATTTGTTGGTCCCAAGAAAATTAAAGGCGTATTTCTCAGGATTACTTGAGAATCAAACCTCGGTATCGTCTGTAGATTATTGAAGACACTTATGGGGATTACAATGATGGCAATGTGTGCCGGGATTAGTCCCAAAATATAAAGTCAATCAATTATCTTCGGCTTTTTAGTCTAGTAAAGGCTAGGATTTGACGCTTGATAGACGTACGCTTTGTATGAATGTCATTAGATTCATTCCCTGGTAACATATCAGGGAGACTTGGTACTTTTCAATGGAAAGTGAATGAAAATTTGATTTGATTTTTATAAACAATTCTAGCTGATACAATTCTGCACAAAATCAATTTAAAATCGAACTCAGCACCATCTACCGCGTATTATTAATTTAAACCATTCCCGAATCCACTTGAACAAATACAACATTTTCATCAAAAAAAAACGAGGCATTTAGTAAGAATTTCATCATATACGCACTCACAGAAGGATTACAACACACGTATAATAAATATATAAGATTGACCAGTAAATTATGGAACGGACATAATAAACGCAAGTATGTGTTGTATCGAAGAGCTAACTGGTTTTGTCGGTGCTAGTTTCATATATTGATCGTGTTTAGTATATGAATGCGACCTTGTAAAATCAATTAATAACACGTACAAGGACATTATTGTTGCGTAACACGCTCGGCTCACTCTCACTACTTATTGCAAATTAGATAACTGATATTTAGATACACAGTTAACTCCGTGTATTTTATGTTTGGTGAAGTACGTTACAATACAATTGCAATAGCCCGTGGGTCTTTGGAACCACTATGGGATATGATGTATAGATAACTATACGCAAGGAAAGGAAAACTCAAAACTATATAACTACACGCCTGAACAGCAGTAAAGGTTTATTTTCCTCCCATTGTGTATGAGGCTCGAGCCCAGCAGTGGGACGTATGTGAGCTGAGATTAAATCTATATATTTTAATATCTATAATTAAATTACTATAACGCACAAAAAGTTGATTTTTAGCACACACCTAAGATACTAATGCCAATTTTCAACAAGTCCTAAAATTTAGCTAACGCTTAAGACAATATAAACGAGTCTTTTGTTTTCGGTAGGTTATGGTCCGGACTTACGCCGCCCGTTCAGGGGCGGCGGAGGGGCAGCGCGTGGCCCCATAACCCACCGTATTCCCTCCTCATCGCCATTGGGCATAGTTACCATGGGGCAAGAAGCGACACTTTATAACTGGTATAATTAAAAACAAGATATTTTATATTTTTCCTTATAGTGATGAAGTAGAATAAGATATTTATAAAACCCGATTACGAAGCGAAAAATGCTTCGCTTTTCGCTTCTTCGCTTCGCTTCGTAATCGGGTCAATAAGTCAAGGTGGTGTAGTGGCAACACGATTGGGCCGGAATCCCAATAGGCGCGGGTTCGAATCCCGCTTGTGACATCATTTTTCGCTTCGTAATCGGGTTTTATAAATAATTAAGCATTTAAATGCTAAATTTCAGTAATTTAGACTAAGATACTTTTATTTGTGAAAACATATGTAAGGCAAAGTCTTAAACAATCTATAATTAATTTATTTTAACGTGTTTTGTCATTACAGGCGTAGAAATTATCATAATGTAATTTTTTTTTACATTTAACATTAACATTATTTAATAATTAAAAAAATATATAGCTACATTTGAAATTTAAATGAATACCTATGTCACGTATTAATTAAAGAAATAATAATAATAATAACAAGAGTGAAATGTCATTGTTAAAATAATACATTATAATATAGCTATTAATACATTTATAATACTCGTGTCATTTAAAAATTCTGTAAATATATAATAATTCTTATTGATAAGCTCCTTAAGTTTTGCTTAAAATATTTGTTTCTGTATTTAGTATTTAAAAGAATTGGGTGTCGTACAGTTCATCACTCCATTTCACGTTATGTCGTAAAAAGACATCTTATGGTATATGGAAATACAGATAACATAATGACATCTGATGTTTACGCCAGTATTACACATTTGACATAAAATTATTCTTTCGCGTTTATATTTGATTTTAAACCGACGTCCTCCCGTGACCGTGAACACTGTAAATTATTCAAAACTTCGAGTAAAAATAGTTTTATTACAGATAACATATTAGTAAAAGTAAATAAAAAAAAAAAATCTGACTAGGTCAGTTTAAGTCGATTTCTTTACTATTGTGATGAGCCTGGAGGCCAGCAGTAGGACTTGAAATTGAAAGGATAATGAATTTACTAAGGTACATTTCACTTGGAATTTCGTTGTGGTAGCGGCTACGAATACTTCCAATCTTAGTTTGCTCGTGGATGTCGTAAAAGACGACTAAGAGCTTTATACGGGCCAACTACATCTGATGCCGTTTGGTCAACAATTACATTCCCAAAGAGCGTTGACGTCTGGTAGGCGACCGGTCATAAAACCATTGCCAATAACTTTTACAATATCTACTATCAAAGAAGAGTACATATTGTATCGACTCTTAAGTAATTAGGATAAGAGTAGGACAATGATGATAATTTTACTTGGAATAAAAAAGTTAACAATTTAAATAACAATAAGTCAAGGCGTTGTGGGTCACTAGGTTGTAAATAAAACATAGCATTTCCTCATCGATCAGTGTCAAACCTGACTCAACATTCAATGTAGTGAACATATAATATTGTATGAAATATACCTGTTATGGGAAGGTGTTAATAAATAAACATGCCGTTTTGACATTGATACCGTTTGTAATAACACCTAACTTATTCGTACCATTTATAAGTTATACGTTCTAATTGATCTAATCATTCAATGCATCATCATCTCAGCTCATATATGTCCCACTGTTGAGCTCGAGGCTCCTCTGTAATGGGAGGGAAATTGACCTACTATATCAGGCTGGTCGGACGTGTTGGTATAGGGTTTTGTTATGAGTTTTCCTTCTCTTGCATAGATGTTATATGCATTATATATCTCTTACATCACAGACGGGTAAGATAAGGGGTGGTGAATTATATTAGTCAGAATTATATTAAACGATGACACGACCCTGTTATTCAAATTACCGAAATTTTACAGCCTTGAATATTAAAAAAAAAGTTATATTATAAATTTAACATTAAGTTCAACACCAAGGGATGGTGAAGACATTATATTAAATCGGTCACCAAATCCATTCACCTATATTATCACTAAAAATATTAACACGACGAATACAACAATCATACAAATGTTGTTTTTATTTTCATGATATGTAATGAGGAAACTGTAAATAGGTACGTATTGAAGTCATTGCCAATTTCTAAAATAACTAACTATAATATACATATGTATATATATCTAGTATATTCAACAGTTTTATTTAAATTTTTTTTTATGTGGCGACATATGTAAGAAAGCATTTTTTTTATAAAGATACCACCTTACACTAAAGATCCTTGTATTGCGGGGGACTTTACAAACATGCAATTAACCCAGACAAATTACACCCAGACTCAGAACAACACTTTATGGATTACACAAAGAATTCTCCTGCGTGGGAATCGAACCCACACCACTGGCACGGAGGTCGGTATGTTAACCACTACGTCATCTCTGCAGTCAAATATTTTCATCGGTAATTTTTATTATCATCATCTCAGCTCATATATGTCCCACTGTTGGGTTCGAGCCTCCTCCATAATGGGAGGGAAATGGACCTACTATACCAAGCTGGTCAGACGTGTTGGTATAGAGTTTTGTTTCGAGTTTTGTTTCTTTTGCATTGGTGTTATATGCGGTTTATATCCTTTAGTCGTCTTTTACGATCACTCACGAGTATGATAAGGGCTGGTGAATTGTATTCTTACTCCGTCACCACACGGTAAGTAACTTCATTATATGGTACAAAACAAAATTGACATTAAACTCTAAAACAATTAGTTTGAGCAGCATTTGTATGGTAGATGAATCTCTGTTATTTGAAAGACGATAATACTTTATTTTTCCACGAACGCAGTATATTATAATGCTGTAGGAGCACTTATCAATTTATAAAAAAAAAACGCAATTATACACCCAATTAGCATAATATCCGTTGTATAATAACGCGTTACTATTTAACCTACATACGCGTTAAAACGTCACACAAACCAATTTGGCACACGTATAACACACACTAATAGAATAATTAATATCAATCATATCTCGTCCATGTAATATTTTTACACGAAATATATTCTATTTTAATTCGTTTCGCAAATATCATATGTTAATAAGCTTATTAAAATGTTTAAGATCATCGATAAAATTACAAAAGCTATTAAATTTTAATACCTTTATGTTATATGGCATATATATATTGTATATAAAATGGGCTACCAATTATATAGATATGTGAAAATAACATAATTATTTACATATTGAACTAAGTAACAGGCATTCTAAAATTAGACAGAGAAAGCGATACAAGCGTATGACGTCAATGTCACAATACTAGATAAACGTAATGCGAGAAAGAGATAGAACATGATCGCATATCCCCTTGCTACAATATATATTTTTAAATAATTGTTGCAATTCTCTCTTACATTAGCACGCATTTTAAAAATATTAGTAATATTTAATAATTCGACAAAGTTAAACACGCAATGCTGAATGATTTTTATTAATACTGGTGATCTGATAAATATTTATTTTATATATTTGTGTGGTAAAATGTTAGAAAATATCCCTTTTTTTTAATGAGAGGCATAATATTAAGGAAACTAATAACACCAACAAAGATTGCCAATTCTCCTGCCAAGCGTTATAAATTATGGCATTAACAAAAAAAATAAATAAACAGTTATACATGTAGAGGAATGTCTAGAAATGATTTCGCATAACTACACGTCGCCGTCGTGAAGCAATTGTAGATTGCGAAAACGTGACGTCATATTTCACTCTGACTCCGCTCCGCAAGCATCACGACAGATTGGACGAGCTGCGAATGATGTCGATATTTCGCGAAACGATAGACGTAGAGCTGGGTGCTAAGTTTTCACGATATTTTCTTTTTTACTTTGAACAATCATTATCGTCACCCTGCTCTTATCTCAAATATTTGTGGTCGATGTAAACGCCTCTTCTTCCATCGCACATATTGCAAATGTTTTATAATCGGCCGCCATGAGGTTAACCTCATATGGGGGTTAACCTTACATGGGAATGTAATTGTTGACCAGAAAGCATCAGTTGGAGTTAGCTTAGATCTTATAGAGTTAGTGCCACCCATCCATTAAACTCTCGAAATGTGTATTGGAGATAAACCTCTCAAAGGAAAAGCGGGTAAGAATAATGTTATAATCACCACACTCGGCAACCGGATTGCCAATCTGTAAATGGTATTTTAAGTTTGCTAGAGGGGTATTACTATTTATGATGACGCCTCAACCAGTTTCTTTTTACAACTTCTACGAGGCAAAGTGGCCATGATAAATTGCATACTTAATCCGCACGGCGAGTACACATTGTTGCCATTATAGAGTATTTCAAGTTTATTATTATAGTTAAAAAGCAAATATGGACCTTTGTAAAAACTGAAAAAGTTAGATACCTTAGAAAAACATCGAAGTTACCCAATATTGCGAGTTAAAAAGTTTCACATCAAAATACCTCTATGAAAATTGAACCGCAACACTCAACTAATAACTATATAGTAAGAGGTTGAACTTTTATCCGATCCTTTCAAAGCACAATATCACCAATGTTGATAGATCAATATCGGAGGGTCTCTGTGGGTAAGCACTTCGCAGCCCTCGAGAGATTCATCTTCCGCTAATCCCATCGTATGACAACATACGTAACTGAGCAATATAAATTGATATTTGATGGTCGTTCACACCCTTTCACAAAGTAAATCTCCAATGCAATCAGATAAAAATGTTGTAAACGAAATCAGATAAATTGATTCCTATCACTAGATAAATGGCTAACTTCAAAAATACATTAAGCGCGTTTGTAAAATTGTAACAATTAAAAAAGCTTTCAGAGCCGATTTCTTTTCTATTTTCAACAAAGGTAAAAGAAACTATGTTTATATTAGGCTTAAAAGCTGATGTCCTCTTTTGGATCCATGCTTGCTATAAAGCAATTCTTAAACAAAAGCTGACTCCATTTAGGATTCCATTGGTCTTTTTATTCTTAGTCCGCACACCTGCCACTGATGGGCAGTAAGTAGACTGGAGGATGGCCTAGTGTTATTTCTAGTTTTCATTTCTTTCAATGACTGTAATCTGATAATATATATTAAACGATTTTTGTGATTTTCCAAGGAAGAGGGCGTTATATTTTTACTCTTTTACCACAGGAACATTATAATAAGGATATATAGAATCTTATTACTATGAGCCATCAAGTGAAATATGCTAAAGATAATAAAAATCATGAAATATCGAATCAAATAGATTCATTAATATCCATTATTTGATCCCCGCGGGGCAGTGGAGTAGGAATACAACAGTTTCCGCCCCTTTATTTGCCTGTGGGAGGCAGAAAAACGAACCCAGGGATCACGAGGAACGTGGTCAGCGTCACTCTCTTTGGTACCGTATTACACCATACTGCGATTGTCAAGCCGTTTGTCAATAAGTCCTCTGTGTGCTGACGGCAGCATGTGGCGTTCTGTGAGAGAGAACTACATATGTGTAGCAGAGGAAGCTGAAAGACCGATTGATTTGATAAAACTTCCGTGAATATTCAATTCGAAAATATGCGATCATATGTCTATTCCTATATAGTGACGCAATAATTATACGTATCACCACCTCTATCTTGCTGGTGGGTGTCATAAAAGACGACTAAAGATATAATATGCCTTTAACAACTGTGCAAAATAAGGTAAGGGACGTCACGAGCGTGACGTAGTGGGTCAATTTATTTTCTATTATTGAGAAAGCTCAAGCTAGTAGGGTGTATATGAACTGACGACGACGTCTAATTTTTTTTTTCAAATGCTTATGGAGACAAACGAGCAAGCAGCACACCTGATGGTAATTGTTGTTAGGCACCAATACAAACCCCAAACCCATCCCGTTGGGCTTCCGGCTCTCTCGTTCACCGAACGAAGCGTAATAACACATTGCCATTACTCATCTTCTGCGATAGTCTGGTACTACCCCGAACCTTTACTCCTAAACTGAATCTTTTCATTATATATCACAGCTCCAAAATGCATATTCCATATAAAACAATACAGTTAGTGTAGTACCATACACAGGTGCAATAAAAGCTATGTACAGTTATGCAATAGTGCACAACGTCTATTCACGATAGAAATCGAACCTGACACTGTGACCCACATTGTATCGTAACTAACGGCACGGGCGGCGCGTCGTGACGTGTGTTGCGTAATACGACAGTAACTATGCATTATTCTTATGCTATGGCCGCACCTGGATGTATCGTCACGAAGCTTCGTGCAATGAGACGATACACGCAAATGTGACCGGTCATTATTGGCTATCGTCGCGAACATTCGGGCTTCGTGTGCGTTATCGCTTGGTTGGCGATAAGTCAAAGGGTTTTAGCCCGCTAATATATCGCGCTCTGTGGTCACATTAGCGTTGTTCATTTCGGCGGAAATTTTCGATGTGTTTAGACGCGTTCGTGGTGGGTCTCCAGTTAATCAACAAATATGGAATGGAGCGATGATATGGTGTTGCAATTTTTACACCATTATGAAGCTGAACCCATGATGAAATCCAAAAAAATCATTATGTAATTATTAGCATATTATAGCTGTAAAAGTAAAGCAACTCGTCATCCATAGTTAAACGCATCGAAGTGATTTCGGCCATCTTTAATTATTGCACGATACTTAAATAAAATACCGAAGTCGCCAATATGACCACAGTATTATCGCGATAACTTTCTAGTGTACAAAACGTACGAAGCTCCGCCACACATTACTACGCGACGATACACGCAGGTGCGGCCCTAGCACTATGGTTATAACTATAACACGATCAACGAACAGCTGGTGTAGTGATTAAAATACCAGTGGCATGGGTTCGATAATCGCGGAGGACAATATTTTGTACAATCCACAATTTATTGCTCGGAGTCTGGATGTAATTTGTGTTCATTAAATGTACGTAAAGTACCCCACAATACAAAGATTATTTCCTTAGTGTTTTTTTTTTTTTAAATAGGGTCTTGGATATAATTCATAGCGTAACAAATACCAATCATTTCACTACTTCATTTCAGCCTATATATCTCTTAATATTGGATTTGGACCTCCACTAGGAGGGATATATTTTTAAGCACTATGGAAATAATCCTTGTATTGCCGGGGACTTTACAAACATGCAATTAACCTAGACAAATTACACCCAGACAAAGAACAAGTTTGTGAATCGCACAAAGTATTATCTTGCGTGGGAATCGAACCCTCGGATCTGGCATGGAAGGTCGATATCTTAACCACGACACCATCTATATTATTCTACTATATCACATTCGGTCCGACGTTTTCTATCTCTTGCTAAATGCTATAGTTATTGTATGTCTATCATTGCCATATTAAAGATTCTAGTATTCTTACTCTATTAAAATACGGATATAATTAGATGCAATGTACGCAAACCTTACTAATATTATAAATGCGAAAGTAACTCTATCGCTCTTTCACGCCAAAACTACTGAACCAATCTAAATGAAATTTGGTACACAGATAGTCTAGAGCCTGATAAAGGACATAGGCTACTTTTTATTGCAAAAAAAGAGTTGTAAAGGGGAATGAAAAGTTGTGAGGAAGTATCGTCATTTTTAAAGCCAGAAGCTTGAAATTTATTTTTAGGCTATTGATTAGATATAAATAAATATGACATTAAAATTTTGTAAAAACTATTACCCTTAAGGGGTAAAATAAAAATAGGGGATGAAAAACTTTAGGAAAGTAACCTTTTACGCGGGCCAAGCCGCCGGCAAAAGCTAGTGATATATAAATAAACAGATCTCTTTACTATTACGTAAATGATATGCATTTGCTTTTTGTTTGATGCTACACATGTTAATAGCGCAAAGTGAGCGGTGATTAGCCGCGGATGAGCCGGCTCGGTCGGTGGTACTACATACAGTATAGTTAATGAACTGTGGTGAGACCACGAGCCTTGTTAGTGTATCATTATGATATAATGAGTGGCTCCAACGACATGTACATGTTAATTCTGTTAAATCCAATCGCCAGGATATGATTTATTAACATTTACAATGTTAAGGTTTAAATAATAATACAAAAATTGTTCTTCACAATATTCGCCCATATTTTCAGGTCCTAGCTTTGCTGTGTGGTAATGGCTACGAATACTACCATTTCCCTTACTTTGCTCGTGGATGTCATAAAAGACGACTAAGAGCCTGATAACGACCTTGGCCAACTCCATCTGATGCCGTTTGGTCAACAATTACATTCCCAAGGAGGGTTGACGTCTGGCAGACGGCC
Source organism: Lymantria monacha (assembly GCA_905163515.2). Lineage (NCBI taxonomy): Eukaryota > Metazoa > Arthropoda > Insecta > Lepidoptera > Erebidae > Lymantria > Lymantria monacha. The sequence goes on from LR991100.1 coordinate 28,100,923, forward strand.
GGTCATAAAACTATTGTCAATAACTTGTACAATATGTACTGTGAAAGAAGAGTACATATTGTATCGATCCCAAGTAATTGGGATAAGAGCAGGAGAATGATAATATACCAAGAATATTATGTGTTATTTATATTGCTTAAAGTGTTACTTAATCTTTAGGGGGTGGTTGGTAAAAATCGGCATTAATGTTATTATTTGATAGCATCTTTTTGGTAAAATTTTATTGCATTACGTTACTTTGATGATTATCATTGGATCGCCATTACTGAGCTATGTTTCCATACATTTGATGGTAACGACTGGCTAACGATCGTACTTGGGATAGAAAAAAAGGTTCGTTGGTGAAGATAAATCTACGCCGAGGTCCGTGTGCGAGAGTACAACTAGCGAGCGATAAACGGCGATAAGGGTCGCGTTACAACCCCCCCTTCCCCGAACCCCCAGCCTCACAGGGCGCCTCCACCACCTACACGTGTCACAAGCGATTTGTGGCCTGTGATATTACACTCGTGCTCAACCATTAGTGAACACATATTTTCACACATACTTAGACTGTTCAACTTAATGATGTTGAAATTTAAAGCAGTGCTTAAAATCTGTAGTTGGTTTGCTTTAGGTATATATTTCTCGCATGAGTCGTAGAAATCAGCTAAGAGTACATACAGCAACGACGTTTCGAAAATTCACAATATCTTTGATCACCAAAACCACTTGTGAAGCGTAGCGATTATAGTTTCATCTCCCTCTGTGAACTTGTCTATGTACAACAATAAATGAAATATTATATTATGTCTGAAATATAATATATTCTTTTTAGTTGAATTTGTTTTTTGTTATAATTTATTTATTTCGTTAAACAATTTTTAATATTATTAACCATAGTGTGTTTTCTGTCTTTTCCGTGAAGTAAATTATTTTTCTTTCTTTTTTTCATATTATGTAACTTTTGATCCTATTCAATTCCTTTATAATAAATTACTTTGAAAATCTTTTATATATATTTAAATAAGTAATTCTTGTATATTTCTATATATTTAGAATCTTTAAAACGGCATCAGCGATTTTAATATAGTTTAGTACCTATTGCAGGATGTTTCGGCGTCAATAAATCGATTGAGCTAATTATTTATAGAAAATATCGTTTTGTCAATGTTTTCCATTCAAACAATTTTACTAGAATATAGAGGTTTTGGCCATCAAGATAGGACATAGCTCAGTTGGGTCATCGAGCATCGAGGATCGAACCGGAGCTAACTGGATTAGAATCCAGGCAGCTCCGGTTCGATTCTCGGATTTCCTTTTTTGTAAAGTTTTCTTTTTAATTTTTATAATATATACCCTTATTAATATTTAAATGTATTTTCCAAAAAACCCCAATTTACTAAAATAAAACCGGGCTAAGCTCCAGTGGTAGTAATCCAGATATTTATATGTATATATAATACACAGATTTTATAGGAAACTACATACGATGTTGAAGCATAAGAAAATTCACTTCCGACACCGCATCCTTACTAGCCACAAGGAACTTTGCATCATATAGGATCATAATTTATTCAATGAGATTAAAACTAATCAACGAAATGTAGCAATGTTTAATATTTTATTTATTCTAATCCTGGCCGGGAATCACCCTAAGAGTGGTAGGACCCACACTGTTGACACTTCTCTGTCTACAGCCGCGGGCCGGTCCGTCCGGGGTAGTACCACACTTAGCAGAAGACAAAGTCTAGTGAGAGAGCCGGCAGCTCAATTTCTGGATGGGTTTGGGATTTTCATTGACAGACAGCGGCCTAGCTATGCTCGTGGTATTGTAAAGGTCCACGAGCGACAGTAACACTTACCATCAAGTGTGCTGCTTGCTCGTTTGCCGCCATAAGCAATAAAAAAATATAACGTTTAAGGGAAAAAGGTTATTAAATAAAATATAAATCATTTTGTTATAATAATATAAGTGATCATTATTATTCGTACATTTACACTTGTAAAAGACGAGGTCACGATCAATATCATAAATAAAATATGCGCATTATATGTTTCCTCGTGTCAAAAGTTAGATAGATAATGTGACGATGCCTCGCAGATATGTAAATATAAATATAATGTTGTTTCACCATTGAATACAATTCTAACTGCAAAGTTTGAAGTATTAAGCCTATAACAATGTGTAAACATTGTCGGTTAGATGGCATACGTCACCTTAAGACGTAAATATGATACGAAGCGAGATTTGCATGTCCTACAATAGTTCACGCTGGTGTAGTGGCAGCACGATTGGGCCGGAATCCCAATAGGCACGGGTTCGATCCCGCTTGTGACATCATTTTTCGCTTCGTAATCGGGTATTTATAAATAATTAAGCATATTAAATGCTAAAAATTTCAGTAATTTAAGTTCATACTGTTAAGATTTAGCCTTAACAATTTATAAAAATTTGTTCACGTGCAAAAAATGATTGTTACACGTGGGATTCGAACCCACATCTATTGGAAATCCGTTTAAATCTTCGAACCAATAAGACAAGTGTGAGTTGTCGTATGACAATCAAAATGTAGCTCGTATTATTTTGTCGTCCTTATGGCAGACGTAATTTATTACAAATCATTTTTCGCTGGTATTTCTCTTGGTATATATGTTATATGAATATTATATACCTTAGTGGTATTTTTAAGTTTTAGTTTAAACTTTTACCACCATTTAATCTTTCGTCGTCTACTACTGGATGTAAGCCTCCCCTATAGGCGCCATGGCGCGGACATCATCAGAGGACTTAGTGCTATAATTGCTACAATCAGGTTAACGATCGTAGAAGGATACCCAGAATAACACTGATGCCTATTTACCCAGTGATCCCTTAGCCGATTTTTACGACTACAAGAGAGAGAGAGAGAAAGAGAAAGAGATACAGTTCTCAACGATTAAATTGTAATTTAGGCTATATTAAATTGTAACTCATCATCACCGTCATTCAGCCTTTCGTCATCAACTGCTGGACGCAGGCCTTCCTCATATATCGCCACAAAATGCGGTCCTGCGGCGTCTGCATCCAACAACTCCCATTATCATTCTACTTTTATCCCAATTACTCGTGGTCGACATAATATCTACTACTCTTACATCTTCTACCATCGTAAATATTGCTAGTTTTAACAATACTTTTATGAGCGATCGCCTGCCTGATGTTGCTCTCCTTGGGAATGTGATTGTTGACAAGACTGTCTGAGATGTAATTGGTCCAGATCAATGTAAAGCTCTTAGTCGTCTTTTACAATACCCAGTGCAAGTGTATAAAAGTACACTATTAAATTGTTACCATTCATATAAATTTACTGCGAGCTTACACAAAAGCTATATATTGTCTTTTGTAGTTTAAGAGACAAGTCAGTTTAAATTAACTTACGCTCGTACGGTTAGCCGCAATGCAGTCATAGATAGCGACACTAACTCTACCTATATAAACTTGTTGGAAAATAAAAAATCATAACACAAACTAGCAGCAACATTTCTAATATTAATTAGAGAAAAATGCTCTTTTAATATAAGGAATATTATAAAAATAAATTTTCTCTAAGGTCAGTAAGGTTTATATTACATTTTACGTCGAGTTCCCTTCTCCTATATTGATGTAATATAATGGTTACTTATGTTTACGCGAATATTACAACATTTGAAATAAAACTATTTTTACGGATGACGGCGGTGGGAGGTCCTCCCGTGACCATGATCACTGTAAAGTGTTCGAAACGTCGGGAAATTAAAAAGAAATATATACGCGATAGAATCCGTAAAAATGGTTTTATTTGATGTAACCTGCATATGATGTCCCTAAGTCGTTTACGGCATTCACAAATAAGAAGCCGGATGGTACATTGTATTTTTATTCCGTCACTACACGAATAAGTTCCAATGAAAGTCATATTTGTGCCTACATTAGTAAAATTATAGTATGAAATTGTTTCCTCGATTAATGATAGACAATTTACGTCCATGAGTAGTAATAAATCTTAATACAAATACTAAAATACACTTGAGTATTGAAATGACTAAGGATAAATTCCTTAGATCAGATAACATCCTTTTCGAACACCTTGCACAAGGACCTTTATATCATGCGGAGCTTTACAAACATATTGATAGTGGTAGGACCACGCTGTTGACAGTTTTCTGTCTACAGCCGCGTGCCGTTCCGTCCGGGGTAGTACCACACTCTCGCAGAAGATCGACGTCTGAGTAATTGCAATGTGCTATTTGCGCTTCGTTCGGTAAGCAAGAGGGCCGGAAGCCCAACTGGATGGGTTAGGGATTTTATTGATAGGCAGCGGCCTAAGCTATATATACCTTTGGTATTGCAAAGCTCCATGGGCAGCAGTGACATTTACCATGACGTGTGCTGCTTGCTCGTTTGCCACCATAAGCAATAAAAAAAAAAACAAAAAAATGTACAATCAACGGAAATAAATTACGTGTAGATTATATTCTACATCGTAAAAAGAAGAGTAGCTGTTATTGCAAGAGAAAGAAAACTCGATACAGAATTATAACCCAAGCCTCTTCAGCATGACATCTCAACAATGAAAAGACCAAGCCGAACATAACGATATACCTGTAATCTCAAATAGAATAGACGGCTTTAAAGACACCCACGAGTAGTGTATGGGATCATTATATTTATGACCGCTGATCATCATCATCTCAGCTTATATAGGGCCCTGATAATGCCACCACTAACAGTAGGGCCACTGACAACATTGTACCAACCTGGTCAGATAAATTGGAAAGGGTTTTATTTAGAATTTGCCTCCTCTTGGCGTAATTTAATCGCCCTAAATTTCTTATTTACTATTTATGATCATCTACGAATAAGAAAAGGGGGTTGATGAATCGTATTTTTACTCAGTCGCCACACGAATGATCGCTAACTAAGAGTTATTGCAAGTAATAGCAACATTTTATTGTGAATCCAAGGTCTATAGAAACAGTCACCAACAAACCGCAATTATGCAAAAACGTAACATGAAGTAACCTCGACCCGCCTAGATACGTAATATTTTATGATGTAATATGTCCACCCACCACTTGAGATTTTTATCAAATCACCTGAACTACTGCTAATTGTACATGTATACTAACAATTGTTGATAAGGTATATTCAGGATCTTGATGCCTTATACAAAAAAAATATGAGGAATTATGACGAAATGTGGGACGCGACGAACAATAACATATTTTTATACACCACCCTGCACTAAGGAAATAATCCTTGAATTACGGGCGACTTTACAAGTATGCAATTAACGCAGACAAATTACATCTAGATTCAGAACAACACTCCGTAGATCGCACAAAGTATTGTCCTGTGTGGGAATCGAACCCACAACACTGACACGGTAGGTCGGTATCTTAAACTCTACGCCATCTGTGCGGTCAGTTTCATCCAGGTTTATAATATAGTAGCGCCCCGTCTCGGTTTCGTACAGGTAAAATATATTTACGTCAAATATTTTCCTATAACAGCTGAGTAAAGACATCTTCTATGATAAATTTAATTAAAATCGCGACAAATGAAAAAATGATTGAAATGAATTTCATTTTATTTACGAATTGTGTTACATTATTGGTATTTTCAAAAGAAATAGTTAATGTAACTCGATAAACAATTATAGTCTTACTAGCTCCTGCTTGCTACTTTGCCCGCATAAAAGTAATTTTCTTAATATTTATTATCCCAAGGAACACATTACTGGGGTAAAATATCCAGGAGACGTTCTATCTATGTAGCAATTTTCATTCAAATCTGTTAAACGGTTTACGCGTGATTGAGTAACAAACATCCAAACATATTCACAACTTTCGAATTTATCATATTAGTAGAATATCATCAATGATAATGTAGCTTACTATTTAGACTTAGAGGTGTTTTAAAGCGCTCTAGCTGTTATCAGTTTATTTACCACAAAAATTATTTTTTTATCTTTATAACATAGTGTCCATTGGCAAAAAATTACGAGGCTATTATTTATTGTCGGCAACACGCTGTAATATTAATTATTATTTAAAATTTTATCATGAAGTTTCTATTCGCTTTCAATTTCATAATAACCAAGATATTAGTGATATCCTGGAAGGATATCGTCAATATTAAGTTACTAGATTTCATACAACAAAAAGATATTAAAAATATATCTCTTTATAGTGAATTATTGACTTACCAGGATAGAAATCATGAGACTTGGACATTTTCACTCTGGCGCCGGTGTCCTTTTGTAGCTGGGCAATAGTCTCGCCACCCTTGCCGATGATGGCGCCAGCCACCATTGAAGGCACCAGCACCTTGAAGTGGTATGTCGGCTCCACGGCTGCAGAGTAGAACATTAATAAGCACAGATCAAGTAAAAGCAAAACCGAGCACTGCGTTTTGAATCGAAATCATAAATAAAAACTAAAATAATTCTACGACCAGTTGTATAAAAAAGAAATTATTATAGAAGTATATTAATCAAATTATATAACAACGGAGGAAAACAATGATGTTTGCAAAGGACTGGGGGCTGTGGGCACGAAAATTGCGTGGGGTACTGTTATTAAATAACATCCAATAAAGATATATAAACAGTAAATGGAAACGTACTTATTACGGATCATAATAATTGTATAAGAAATGAAAAATATATAAGAGAATAAATATTAACATGTCATGGAAACAAAACGAAAAGTTATTATTTAATAAAACATATTTTTGGTAAGTTATATACAAAAACCAGTCTACATAATAATTTTCAATGTTGTAAAAAAAATGTTTTATACGTTTCCATATTTTTTATTAACATCAATCTAGTTTAGTGAAAAGATTGTATCAGAGGCTCTAACTACCGAATTCGAAAGTAAACATTTTGAAACGAAACAAATATTTAACGAAAAAGCTACCAAAAATATATAAATTACAAAACCTATTATTTCGGAGGTATAGTTAACGTTAGAATGGATCCCCTAAACGATATATCTCAATTCGCAATCTTAGGTTTGAATACGAAAGATTTTAGTGATAGGCAAACACGATCCATCATCGAATCCGTCTTCGTTCGAATTTAGTAGTAGGGCCTCAGATGTCGGCGTGTCAAAGTCGATCATCATAGTAGCAAATAATTACAATTTCATCACGTAAAATATCTATAGAAAGACACATAGAAAACGAGTTTTTAAGCAATTAAAATATCAGTAAAGACAAAATTGTAATCGTCGAAATGGAATCAAATAACTGGACCGTAGATAAAATCTTTTAACAAAACACAATGCTCGGTATATTAGGTTACATGTAAATGGGTTTTCATGTGAGGGCGATCTAATAACAAAATATTATACAATGCAATATGTAACATGAAATCCCATATATACATTTAATATAAATACCACTGCGGACAATGATGATCAAACACTGGTGTCAGATATCGATGACCATTGCCGACAGTTTTGACTTATGAATCATTGTGATGTGTGCAATTATTATGTATATATGTATTTGTAAACCACACCTGCTGATATTGTGCTAATGTCAGTCGCAATGACGGTGTATGACGATTCAATGGTCAATAATAAAAATAAAATATTAAAAATTAATTAGCACCAACATTAGCTTGAAGTTTGGCGTCGAATTAATTTCACAACATTTGGCACGATATTCAATATACATACTGCGCCAAGCGTTAATGTTTTAAATTTATTTAACTTGAGTTGCAAATAGTACAGCGATTTATATTTTTATATTATTTACATGCATTTTGATTCTTTGATTAATAATGTAACAACTAACGCAGATGGAGAAGACAACGAAGAGAAAAAGACTAATGATGATGAAAGAAGTTAAATGGTCTCTACGAAGCTAGAGTTGTAAATACAGTTTGCAATAGGCAATGAAATCGTGACTAAAGATGAACATGTTTAGAAGACATACCACAACTCATCGCTCCAAATAACAGCAAATTGACAAACATGTGTGAACTGTACAAGTTCATTTAAAGAAGACCGAATTAAAGACAAGTTTCATTCGCATTCATCCAATGGACCAGCAAGTGGATTCGGATCCTCAACTGAAATAAGATCACAATCTCAAAGTAAAATTCACTCCACCAAAATTAACGCAAGCCGAAATCTTATAATCTTGTAGGCGAATCGTCGAATAATGAAACTTACAGAAATGGTTCCATTAAAAGGCAATTTGTAGAGGACCTTGGTGAGCCTCTAGCGATTTCTGTTGAGGGCGTTTATTAATCAACAGCAAAGTGAGTAGCGCAATATGGAGAAACTAGTGTGCCGCCTACATTCAATATGTTTCAATTGAGTAGCATCCCACTGGCAGTGTCTGATGGCGCGTCTCATTTGACCTCATTTCAAATGGAGCGTAGCAATATTCACCTGCCACGATTGAACGTCACAAAATACAAGTGACAGTGGGCCAACGGGAGGGACTATATTTTTTCACAGATATAATAACTATTCAGTTAATCGCGTATAACAAAGTAAGCGGGTCAGTACAGACATTTTTAGCTCAACCAGACAGTTTTCAAACTTCAGCATAGCGCGGTATAATAAATTTGGGTAAAATTTTCACAAGTTTGCAAATGTTGGGGGCAAAAGCGGTGTTTTGAACATAAAATATGATTATTACTTTCCTGTTCTATGTATATAGTTATTTAGTTAAAATGCTAATTACAGTACAAGGCATTAGTGCATTCCTAGCGGGTATTTGAATAACGTTGCATATTCAAAGTAGTCTCGTTATATAAACTCCAAATATTTGTAAAGATATGTACAGGTAACAATGTACCGCTCGTAAATGTATAATTACTAGTACTATTTAGCTGCATTTAATTGAATCTTATTACTGTTTTGGATTAATTAAAGCGATTTGTTATAAAGCATAATCTTTAATAAACCACATTAAATACTTGTGTACTTTGTTCTCGAAATATATTAAAATTCATATAATAACGTTCATGAAAACTAATGTTGTTTTTCTTTTCAATATAGGTTTTTACCTTTGTCGGTGTAGGCAGAGGTATAATACACATCATACAAATCGTTACTTTTCGTTTTACACAATTCAATTTCGAATTTGAGAAGGATCTCAGTGAGAATTTCCTGTGAAAATGCTATAGATTTTTTGTCATATCTACAATTCAACTACGGAGCTTTATGTACACTTATGGATACATTAATATATAAAAATAATTACAGAAAAGTAAGAACGGAGCAACAAATAATTTTGAATATTTCCTTTTTTCTTGCTAGGTTTATAATTTGAGGTATATACATAGTTTGAACACAACCGTTCCAAATCGTTTATAGAGTGACAGCAGGTCGACATTTAGTTCTGTAACCTACTGTATTCCCTCCACATCGTCAGTGGGACTGACCGCCAATACTGAATTCCTTAACATCACTAGCCCGCTCGGCGGGTTACCCTTTCGGGTACCAAGCGCCGGATCGTCGTCCTCTGTGCGTGTGGCGGCCAATTTCCAATCCACACGAAACCTCGGTTAGGGTTTCAGGATTTTACATTTTTATTATTTAGTAGAGACATATACGATACACTTCAAGGCAAACTGTATTGTATTATATGCAATCCTATCATAACACTAAGAAGGAATCAAAATTGCGAATAATGCAACGTCTATTAACTATCAGTAACAATTACAAAACAACTTATAATGCATTACGGTTCACGATTATTAGTTTCACACGTGTGTTCTATGAAAAGTTTGTCATTGATTTATAAATGTATGTGACGCGAATATCTGCATTTATTATTTCACAACATCAGTGCCATTTAAATTATCTTTTACTTAGTACTTCTGTCAATTTTCTCTTCACTCCTAAATATTTAAAATAAAAAGGATCAAAATTGCTTTTTCTTTAATATTTAGATAACAATTCCAAGACAAACGCTTGTCAACGACAGAAGAATTAAAATAAATGGATAAAAATGAATATTTGTCGAGGTCTCTGCGTCTTTATCTACGCAGATAGCATCACCCCAAGGAGACGGGTGGCTTCATTTCAGTTAACAATAGATCTCCGGTTAATCCGACCGACTCGGGAGACTCCTAATCAAGGCCCGGTTGACCACTGACGTATCATTCGGTCCAGGGTTATGCGACCGTTTTAATTTTGCAGACAATTTGACATTAACTACTTTCAGCACGTCCAATAAAGTTGCCTTAATACCAAGCTTACATGAACAATTCAGACTCAGGCATTCACCGCTTTTGTGAGGAAATATTTGACAAAGGAACTTTTCTGTTAGGATATAATGGGCTACAAATCCTACGAGCTTGGGTTACTTTTAATAAACGACATTTTTCTTTATTTAATAACGTGTTCGTTCATGTTACTTAGTGTCAACAGGACGGTATTAGTAAACTTGTTTTACACAGCAATTCTAACTTAATGGCTGTATTAGCAAGAAAGTGGCGACGTTTAGAGTCGTTTGTCATCGAAATAGTGATTTATAGATGTGAAAAAATTTGCCGCAGCGTTGCCGCACCTATGCCGTTTTTTAGGTCACGACCTTACTAGCAAACGTTGCCAAAGCCACATTTGGCAAAGTGAAGCCTTTAAAATTTCGCCTAGCTTAGCCAGCAACATACCTAACACGTTTTAAGTATTCGTTGGAATTATAGTAATATTTGTTATTTTGGAAATGGACGTTTTATATTATAATTCTGCATATACAATGTCCTTGCTTAGTCTGAGCTACGTGCATACATTTATTTTGCAGCGCAACTTGAACACTCACTAATCGTACATGGAACATTTAAATGACTGCTTCACTGAGCAAATCCTTGACTTAAATAATCAAAGCTACGTTATCTAACGTAATATGTAATTATTATGTAGACGAAACTCATTTCTGCCATTATAGCATTTGTGAATGGTTGGTTGGATCTACGTTATCGTATACACACATATTTCAATGACAACGTTAAGCCTAGGTCATACTAGTTTCATTTAAATTTCCCTAACTGTTCAATAGCCGGCGCCTACTGAGACATCCATCCAAAAACAACACAGCCCATCGAAGTCATTTTTTAACAATGAATAAACTATGATATTTCATAGTTGGCAACGCTTTCGTTTATGAACTAATCATAAATAACAAAGCGAAAGCAATTTCTATCGATCATTCGCTATTACCACGAACAATGCGATCTAAATATCGCGATATCGACATATTGTTCTAATCACAGGCTGCTTTAGCATTGACGGCCAATCGATAGTAGCAATTGCACCAGTGACGTCAACTATCGTACTTACTATACTATGGCAATTGTTATGCACTGCCGCTGTATATTCAGAGTTCACGTTATGGACATTTTGTTGTTTCTAAATTGAAATGTATGCACCCAGATTTGTAAACTACATTATAGACACAGTTATTTTTGTCTATTATGTCAATGAGCAAGGCGCTTGTTGTATATGTAATGAATTTCAGAATGAACTGTGCGTGAAATCTGCTTTAATCACTCACATTGTACCACAGATTAAAACAATTTCATACTTTATTTGACAGATCGTTACAAAGCCCATTTGCATACACAGTAGGTGGGCAGGTAAGTTAAGCTAAATGAGTTTTGGCCATAACCGAGATACAGCCGAATGGCTGTATGGCAGCTCCGCGAATAAAATTCTCTTCTTTTTCGTTTAAACAAGAACACGTCCTAAATATTTATTATTTAATATATCATTGTAAAAATTTGTGCTAAATTTTTATTTAAGGATCATCTACTTTTCATATTGCAATGTAAGCTAACTTCCAACTGTTGTTGTCAAGTTTATTCAAAAGGTTGTCTGACATAGATCGATTGAAGCGATAGGTACGACCTCCCATTGTTACTACAAATATTATGTACAATGTATTTTCCTTAATGATTAGCATTATCTATCTTTTGTTAAACGATAGTAAAGGTAACAGATTTAAAAAGACTTTGTAAGATATATAAACCATTTGCAACACGAAACTTAACAAAACTAATGATTATTTAAGTCTTGAATCATCATCAACTACTATTAAATAGCTCATTTCATGTTTTTGTAAATTAATAACCAAAGAATCAGTAGAACGTGTTTCATTTGTAATAGTATCAATTCTTGTTTAAAGTTAACAAACTTGAATTCCAATTAACGTAACTATCAGTACATATGTATATACTCGCATTTGTTGATTTTACGGAGCGAGACTGCTGCATAAATATTTACTTTGAATTCCACTTCAAATTATATGAATTCGTTTTATATTATAAGCAATCTCGATTGTCTTTTAAAAACTCGTTTATGTCATGAATCTGTTTTGTTTAAATATATATCTATTATTAAAACTTATTCATTGTTGTACTTATATTTGGTTTCTTCTTTCGTAAAAATGAATTTAAATTTCGGCCAAAACTTTTCGAACTATCATGGCTATTATCTTGTATGACAACTATATCAATTAGTTACATAAATCGAACCATATTCTAGATATGTCGGTTGGGTTGCAATGGACAACTCCTGTTTCTACCACAAGAATCCCGTTTTCAGTGGACAATTGTGCGCTGGATTGGATTGAAATGTAAAATTATATGACGACTTCTAACAAGAAGTCACGAACTAAATACTTACTCTACAGATCCTTAAATACATTGATGTTTCAGAGGTTATGACGTAACGCGCACTGTAATTTACACAGCAGTTATCATTTATTTTTTTAAGTAATTTTGTATTTCTATATTGAAAACATACATACAATGTATGAATGTTTTCAATATAGAAATACAAAATTACTAGATGCCAAAATTCTATAAGATTTTTAGTTGGCATTATCAAGACATCTTAATGTTGGTATTATATGTACAGAAGTATCAGAATGATTTAGTTTATAAGAGTGATGTGCACAGTTGAACAAGGTCGCAGCGTGCATGTTATGTAGATAGCTACTGGTGTATGTGTTCCCGTGGCCCCATTAGGAGAATACTCGTGTTGCACAAAGCTAGCGTTTCATCTTTGCGCTTTGATCTGCCTCTGCTGGGAGATTAAGGGTACTTTATACCTATGTAGCCGACATAGTTCCAATGGGAGAACATATTATTAAAAGTGAATGAAAAATGTTCACAACATTCATTTCAGGTAAGTCTTACTTAATGTTGCGTATAAAACATATTACAAGGATTAAAGTGTTAGTAATTTCATAATAGACATCGGAAATGAGTTTATACGCGCATTCTAGACCTTGAAGTGTAAAAATAACGAAAAATCCTTTGCAATTTTTAAACAAAATTATAAAACAACTTTACCATTCATTTACAAAAGCATCCCCACCTCAAATTTTAAAGGCCGGGAGATTTGCCTAAAACTTAATTCCGAATAAGGTATAAAGAGGCGATACGCTTTATAAATTCCAGGATTAACTTGAGGCCGCTGTACGCAAACATTTAATCTTGCTTTATAAAGTTCGCCCGAGGAGAGATGCGCCGCACCATGACCATGTTTATTTTTATCTCCATTTTTGTGCAAACGGTTATAATAAATGACGGTTGAGGCGATCACTCGCCAGTTCGGTAACCGTATGCTATCGGCGGTTATCTAAAACTGTTCGTGATGACACACCACACGATCGTGCCAGCTTGCACTATATAATATGAAATCTATCCAACCCAGTTTACAAGTGGTTATAATAAACAAATTATACGTTATTGAGGTTAACGCAATATATAATAACATAATTTCATTTTATAAACTAATACAGACGTTCACAGAGATAGATATAGACTAATATAGGGATGTTGCTGATTTGATATTTCGGATCTGGATATTAGAATAACATTACACATATCTCCAACATAATTTGGATAATTTCAATTATGGATATTGGATTTTTAGAAAAAGGTAAAAGGCATTATGTGTCGATTGTCAGATTTTATAATTCGGCGATGGCTTGCGTTTAGGCTATCAGTTCGGACGGTTGGAAGAAACCCTATTGTAACGTATCTCCTATATCAACCCCTTTTTTGTGGCTGGCTCTGCTATAGATATAGCCACACTCCACAATTGTCTAAGTGGTAGGACGATTGGAACGGAATTCCAATAGGTGTGGGTTCGGGTCCCACGTGTGACATTCAGTTTTCGCTCGTAATCAAGTCTTTATATATACCTTACCAGTTTCAAAGTATATAGTACAGAGTTGGAATGGCTGGCGTTAACCGGGATGCTTTGACTGATGCAAATACTGAAGGCAGAACATTGAAAAGGAAATGAAGAGAGGACGTAGCGGATACAGCCGCCAGTGCGGCGATGGCATCAAACAAAGGCACTTTGAAAAAACAGACGGGTATTCTTTCGACGGATGTCGGCCGTCGCCGTCGTATTGGAAAAATCGAAAATGTGAAAAATATTACTCCATTTTTAGAAGTCGTCGCGAATAATACAGTGATGAGATGTGCAATATGAGACATATGTATATGGTCTGCAGAAAGGAAGTAGAAATCGAAAGGTTTCGATTGTTATAACATGTTTTAATGGAGGGGCGTCTTTAACGGGATGGTACAGGATTTTATTGAGTTTGCCTTGTCTTTTACGACATCCAAAGGCACGACAGAAGGTAGTAAATTGCATTCTTACTCCACCACTTGGAGAAATCTAGAGGATATTACGGCATATGCACGTAATTCACTCGCGCTTTACGCACCACGGCTGCTTAATAAAAAATACTACCCACTAGCTCTGTTTTCAGTGGTTCCGTGACGGCCACTCTTTTTTTGGACGAGTTATGATGCTAATTCTTCCAACTCAACTGTCCTTGGCGACGTAACTTCAACGAGGAGCAACATAACTCACCGTGTTTCCGCTTTGGTCTATTGACCCAGTCAAGGAAATCGCGGCCCTGACTTCGATTGTCTGCCCGGCGGGTCACCTAATTTTTACTCATTCGTTGGTTATATTATATTTTACAGTTATTTAGCTAATATCAATTACTAGACAAGTTATTGATTAAAACATTTCATTCTGCACTTTTTTGTCTATGATCTCACCGTCCGTTCCGTCCGGGACGACGAAAGGCTGTCCATGACCCACCGTTGTCCCACCCCGTCGCCATTGCGCCGGCCACTAGTACCGAATCCTTGACGTACGGGTCCAATTTAGTGGGATTTCATTCCCCCCTAATAACCATTCAACATTTTGTGTTAAAATTCATAGTCGCCAAAGTCACGCAAATTACCCAAATGGTTATAATTTATTCATCAAGATGTTTGGACCCAAGGAGGCTGTTATTAAAGGTCTATTAAACTAATTAAGACACAAGAGAATTTTCTTTAAAAATCTTTGATGTACTTTACTTCATTTCTTTAATGTTTTTAATTAATAGACTACTAAGTTTGCGAAGTTATGAAGTTATCTCAAATGTAATTACTCTCCTGTGGTGATGTAGTAAGAATACAATTCTCCACCGCCTTTTTTAATGGTCAGTGTCGTTAAAGAGAATTAAAAAATAATATGCATATAACATCTATTCCAGAGAAGGAATTCTCGAAATAAAACCATATACTAACTCGTCTGACCCTCGTGGCATAATACGTTAATTTTGTTACTGTTTTGGAAGAGGCTTGAACCAAGCAGTGGGACATATATGAACTGAGATGGTGATAAATTATTTATCGAATATATTATCTTGCCCAATTAAGCGGTTTTAGGGAGCGATGAAGGGTAAATAAAATTGGATATAGACTGAAGTACCAAACCAATCGCATCGGTATTTTCAAAGTAAGGAAGGATATAAGGAAGTTAAGATAAGGATAGTTCGAGTGCTCCTTCGCTTACAAAGAGGATTATTCACTCATATATAGTGTTGTTTTACTCTATAAAACGTTAGAGTTAGTTGGCGTCCGTGACGTCATCAAAGTGTTTCCACGGAAGATCAGTGCAGGTATTTTTAACCTGCAACATGCTGAGATGGAGGCGTTTTGTGACGGGCAGCATCTCATTTACATTGTTACTTTTTCATGTCTTATCCATTTTTGTATGTCCGTTGCAATAAACAGATTTCTTTCTTTCTTTCTTTTCTTTCATATCCTACTTCACAGTTCTACTTATTAAGAGACGATCCAATTGCCGTATACTTAGCATGTTTCTAAATTAATATTTTCTTGCTGGCTAACCTGTTAAGAGTTTTTAAATGAATCGCAACAATATTGGCAGTGAATAGATTTAAGGTAGATGTTATTTCAACGTATGTGCTGTGTGGTAGCGGCTACGAATACCAAACTTTACTTCGTTCGCGAATGTCGTGAAAGACGATTAAGAGCTTTATATCGACTAGGGTCAACTACATCTGATGCCGTTTGATCAACAATTGCATTTCCAAGGAGTGTTGACGTATGGTAGGCGGCCGTTCGTAAAACTATTGCCAATAACTATTGCATTATGTACGAGTATACATATTTTAAATCGATCCCAAGTAATTGGGATATAAGCAGGATAATGATGATGTTATTTAACACCTTCGGCTCCAAGAATGATTTCCAAAATCATACATATTTTTGTTTTTTTGTATGGTACCCTAAACCCAAATAGACCAAAAAATTCGGCCAGGCCAAAGTTTTTTTATCTTTAAAGAAATGTATGAAAATTGTGAGCATTTGGGATACACGACTTAAACGCAATATGGACACGGTGTATCATTTTTGATACAATGGCACCGAAGGTGTTAAACGTATATTTTATGTCCCCATATAACTGAGAATATAATATATCACCAGCAATCACTTTCCCGTGAAAGTTGTGAAGATCAACCGTGGTATCAATAATAGAAAGATCAACAGCAGTTTGCTAAGAAACATATAACACTAAATAGGATCTTCTAAAATGTGGCGATTATATATCCCTCCTTAGAAAGTTCTGCTTTTTTTTAAAGACACCTCCCTGCATTAAGGCAATAATCTTTGTATTGCGAGGGACTTTACAAACATATAATTTAACAGACACAAATTACACAGACTTAGAACAACACTTGTCGCACAATTATTCTCCTACACTGTAAGTCGATATTTTAACCATTACGCCATCTGTGCAATCATGTTCAACAAAGGATATCGATAGGTTAATGGATGGATAGACGAAGTTAGTAGGTACATTCTAAACATGTGTACCTGCTCAAATCGTCTATCTTGCAATGCGAACATAGATACATTAATACTTGTGACAATAACATCGCTAACTAACGATGCAACGTAATCCAAACTTGGCACAACACTAATGAACCTGTCCGGTTCATTAATTATCTCGAGTACATCACTAACGTTATTACACTTATAGATCACTAGCTTCTGCCTGCGGCTTCCCAAAGTTGAACCATTATCCCAAGGGAAGACATTACTGGGATAAAAACTATCCTGTGTTAATCTAGGCAATAGTCTATTTATGTGTCAATTTTCATCCAATTCTGGTGAACAGTTTACGCGCGATTGAGTAACAAATATCGAAACATTTACAGAAACTTTCACGTTTATAATATTATATGAGTATTACTACAGTAATCAGTAGGATTTATGATATGATTAGTATAATTATTAATTTAATTGTTAATATAAAATATTATTACATAATATAATAATCTTAAACGCTACGTCCTATATATACCTACATCACTCGGCTTGGCTCGAGCCTCCCTACACAACAGAAGGAAAAATGACATACCACGGTCGCTCGTCAGACGGGTTGGTATAGGGTTTTATGTCGAGATTTTCTTCTCTTGCTGTGTGTGTTATCTGTATATGCCTTAGTCGTCTTTTACAACACCCTCCTGCAAGATAGGGTGTGGCTATTTGTATTCTTACTCCATTACACAAGTGATAAAGTATGATTTGAATCCATACTCGAACTTTTTTACTACATCATGCTGGTCAGCCGAGATGGCATAAAGTAACATACGTGTTCTACAGTTTCTTGTAAATTATTTTTCCGGCTGGCACCCCTTAATCGATATTTATGATGCATACTGGAAAGGAAGAGGGTAATGTCTGCTGTATTCCCACTCCATCAACTCACGGATATCCGCTTTAAGGACTCAAGAAACAGATGACAAAATAGGTACATATTACGTACCCCGCCCGCATACACTTTCAAAAATAAAGGTCTGAAAATATATACAAAATATGCGCTGTTTAAAATGTTGAGTCTAATTTAGCGCAGTTAGAAAATTAATAAGACTGTTTTGATGTCTGTAAGAATTCTTTACCCCTTCAATATTCCTCCCCCTTTTTTGTGATTGGCTATGGTCCGGTTACAAGATATTTCATTGACGGTTCTCCCTTATTGATCGTAGTGTTATTTTATAAAGCCTTCTGCGATAAATGAGCTATCCAAAACGAAAATATTTTTTCAATTAGAACCAAGTAGTTCTTGAGATTAGCGCGTTCAACCATACAAACAAATTCTTCAGCTTGATAATTTTAAGCATATATTAAAATATCTATTATATTTAATTAATTGAAAGTAAGATTACAAAACTATTTGCATGCCTCAAGGGGATAAAATATGGTGTACATAAATCTAAACGTAACACCTTTATAAACCGTAATATGAGTAAACTAAGGGAAATTAATTTAAAGGTATAAATTTCGTAGGACATTTTGCCAACACAACTCCCTGATGATCCCATATTTACTCCTACAGGAATTAAGGGGCAGTAACACATCTTTAAACATCATCATCACACGGATAATGAATGAAAGTAATTAATTAATAACTTTGCTATAATTTATTAGATAAACTAGGAAGTACGCCAACTGTGCCGTTAGTCAAGTCCCATTAAACACCAAACCGAATAGTTTCAAAGATTTGCCAAGCAAATACTACTAGTATAGTCCCAAATGGATAGTTACACAATCACTTTGTTTGAGGGGCTATGCGGAGTGACGTCATATCACGGTAGCTTCGTTAAGGTCATCGATAGCACTTGCCTATACAAATAGCTGATCTTGCCTCAGATTGGTATAACACTTAGGCGAATTGGTGTATCGGGCGTACCGACTGGCGCCTAACACAGAACTATAATCACCTAGATTGATCCAAAAACATTAAACTAATTTTACATCGAAAAATATAATTGAATAGATAAAGAGAAAAAAGAAAAAGAGATTTATAATAGGCAAACAAAATTATTATATATAATTACTTATAATAAAATAAACAGTTTTGAAACTATATCTATCCGTTCGTGCCACTTGCACCGATTTGACGGGATTTTCAGCCAGATAACTAATGCTATAAAGAAAGGCTATTTATTTTACAGAAAAAAAATGGGATTCCGCCCAAAAACCATCTCAGGTCACACATATCCTACTATTGGGCTGGAGCCTCCTTCATAACGGGAGGAAAACTGACCTACTATACCACACTGGTCAGACGTGTTGGTATAGGGTTTAGTTTCGAGTTTTCCTTCTCTTACGTAGATGTTATGCGCGTTATATATCTCTTAGTCGTCTCTTACGATCATGAGTAATATGGTGGTGAATTATATTCCTACTCCGTCATCACACGGCAATAAATACATGAAAACATGAATTATTTGAAATAGTATTTCATCCTATACAATCTATAATTATTAAGTAGTTGACGTGTAACTTTTGTTTCGTAACACATAACGTAACTAAACAGTAACGCGAGCAAAGCCGCGAGCTAAGCGTCAGTTAAAGTTAATAATAAAAAACTGTTCAAACATAATTAAGTCAATATAAGACGCAATTTAAAACGTTGCTACCATTTTATTACTCTACAGCAGTTAAAATTCAATGACGAGGCCCGTATCAAGGTGTTTCTTCTAACACAACGAATAAAATTAATATCATTTATTTCGTTACTTGTTTGGCGTCGGTTTTAGAATATAAACGTGTCACCATTTCTTACTTTCCTATAGGTGAACCCCAACAAGAGATCACCGGAAGAGTAAGTAACTCGTACTAGTAACTAGTTGGCTATGTAATGGCCAAACCTCGCTAAACGTTCTCTACAGTACAATAAATCTTTATTGTAGGTTTACAACAGATATGGTGATATCTAGATACAGGAATAAAATAAAAAAGAATAAATTAACGTTGGTACAATTAAGCGGCCTTATCGCATACTGTAATTTCTGCCAGACAACCTTAAACCGTTGACAACAACGACCGACAACCTTTAACCGTTCTTTACTGTATGCTCTGTACGTTCCGGCTGAACTGTGGTCTATTAGCTTATATGATTGCCGCCTAAGAGGTTACAGTTTTGAATCTAAGCTTAGGAAAAAAGTGCTCTTGTGTTATGTGGCGATTTTGCTCAAGAAAATTTTAACAGCAAGATTGAGTCTGAAATTGCCCACTATAATTTGCTTGCTCCATATTACATATCTATTATACTAGTGGCAGAAAATTGTTCTAATTTTCTTCTACTTTCAAGTATTTTTTTCACGTATTTAGGTTGAGAAGAAGTTCGGACTAAGTTGGACTTCAGTCCCACATCAATCACGGCCACATCCAATGCCCACTACAATTTGCTTGCTCCATATTACATATCTATTATACTCGATCTCTGCGGAAAATCTGTGGAGTTAGGCTGACCGACCGCATTCGTAACGACGACGTAAGAGAGCGAGTAGGTATGAAAGAGAGTATCGGTGTAAAGATGCGAAAGGGAATGCTCCGATGGACATGTGGAAAGAATGCCGAACGAACGTCTGGTTAAGAAGATATACAATGCGAAAGTGGAAGGATGTAGGTACCGAGGGAGACCTAGACTAACCTACCTAGACCAGATCGGTCATGTACTGAAGGAAGGTAGAGTCAAGAGTCTCCGAAACCGGCGAGCGTGTATGAAGAGAATTATGAATGTTGAGCGAGTGAAGTATGCAGAGATAGAGTTCTCTGGCACTCTGTTCTCTCTGCGTACCCTGCAAGGGATATGGCGTGATGATATGTATGTATTATACTAGTGGCAGAAAATTGTTCTAATTTTCTTCTACTTTCAAGTATTTTTTTCATGTATTTAGGTTGAGAAGAAGTCCTTCCGTCCCTTGGACTTCAGTCCAGCTTAGTCCGAACTTCTTCTCAACCTAAATACGTGACACTCTTGAGCACGAACCTCTTCCAGATGAGTGTTATCGTACCACACCACGTTAGCTAGTTTACAGGGTTTTATTTCGAGTTTTCCTTCTCATACAGCGAGGTCGTACAAGGGCTGTAATCGTTAGTCGATTGTAATTCATGGGAAAGGAAGGTATGGTAATATTTTAGGTGCGAATTCTTAAGCGTCCTATTTCTGAAGAACTATCGGTCATGTCTAGATATAAGTATATATCATAGAGGCCAACTATAAGCGATCAATGGTCACTATAAACTTTATTGCATCGAATGCGACCTCAACTATATATTGAACAAACTATTTTTAACTCATCCGTGACACAACGAGGTCTCCCTTTGCTCTGGTGCCAAATCAAAAGCCCGCACTTCATAGGCACTCGACACCTTTTAGCTTCATCGACAGTTTTCGCAAAAGCTCGCTCGATGCAATCCAGAAATGCTCACGTTAGCGCTAGATCGTGGCGCGCATTATATGTCTCCGATGTTACTCTGTCCTATTTGTAAGGACTTACATATGTATGCCTTTTTAGAGCAAGAACTTATATTAATCGAAAACCCTATCTGGAGTTTTTTATTTGATCTTACATTACATCATCATCATATGATTAGAAATAAAGAGATACTACTGTTCAGTATTGTCATGAGTATGAGTCCCGTGATTATCAAAAGGTAAATACGTCATATTGCATATCCATCCATTCATTAATATATGAACATTTTCTGTTAAATGTGGCCTATTTCGGCGTCAGAAATACCATAATCACTATATTTTACAGAAGGATTGGCAATAACAGTTAGTATAAGTTTTAGAGGAGACTGCTGGTACTCATTCCCTGGTAATCTATTAGTGGCTTTTGTGCTACTCATGGTAAGGATAATATAGTCACTCGTTTCGTTCCTAATCCGTGGATAATAAAATAAATGTTGAAATTATCCTGAATCAAATATAATTACATTAGTTGCAAAAGGAAACCAGACGTAAGAGTTAAGTCAGCAAACGGCGTTTCCGGTGCTCTGGCTCGACCTAGTTCAACACTATTAAAGACTGAGAAATCATTTTGCCAACCGCAATACACTATATCAAAAGAAACTCAAATGGAGGACGCTCAATTTCAGTAGAGAAAATCTTGCACTCTACCATTTTTTTTTTATATTATTAAAGCCATCGGCAATACTGCTATTACACGAGAAAAATAATAAAAAAAGAAAGATAAATCAAATTGCCATGTGGCACTGGACATAAATACTACCGACTGCAAAATGTTCATAGAAATTCTTTATTTAGCTAGTTTCATTTAATGCACTGGGGTTCAAAAAATTATTTTTAAGAAATGTTTATGGCAAGCAATCATTTGTAAAATTTCAAAATGCAACTTTTCGCGACCTCACCATTCAAAATCTCAGTAGTTCTGACGAAATAAGTATTACTATATGTGTATAATTTGAACTGTTACCACTTCATACAGTTGCAAATTAAGCATTATCGAAACGAATATTGAAAGCCCCATTGAATGTTCCATGTACCATGTTCATTAAAAACCCTCAGTTAAGGAATCACAATACAACACCGACATTTCAGTAACCTTGTATAAAGTATAAAATAGCAACTAAAGCCCATAAAGCAATTTCAAATACCGAGCACACAGTATAATAATACAACACAATAGAAGTGGACGTGCCTTTGTTCAGTTTCAGGCCAGGCTTTAAGCCCACAGTTAAAGTGTTTACAGTCTTTTCATCTTGTCCTATTTTACGGGCATATTTAAACAAGGTCATTTAGGTAACCTTAAATATTCAAAATAAATTAGTTGTATAATAATAACATAATGTGCTAGCCGAGTTCCAACGATGATAATATTGGATGTTTTCGTCAACAAATATTCAGTGTCATTGCAAATTTCGTAGTCGCAAGAACTTCGCTCTGTAAACGGTAATAGATTCGATTCTTTATGTAGGATTCAAAAGTATTTGAATCAAATTTGACACATTAATTTAACCAATATTAACAAAATTGATTATTTTTTACGATAAATGAAATGGTTTATTAATTACACAGAGAATTGAAGCGAAATTGAATGAGCTGGGAAACATGAAGCCACGTTTAGAAGGAATCGATTGACAATTTTCATGACAGAAATCACACTTAAAGTGGGACGAAAACTGGAATCCAGGACTCTCCATGACAAATTAAGCAACACTCATTTGATGATCACCACTATCTTTCGAAGTAAATTGGGGTTGTGTAAGTTCGCTCAGTGTATCCGAGCGAAATCGCCTCTAGCGAGCCAATTTCACAAACAATTCTAATAAATTGTAATTCACGACCCAATTCTCATTCTAATTGTAGCGTAAAACGAATTTATTTATTGACCGCGAATATTGTACGTTCAAATTTGAGGTCGCATATGATTATATAAAAATATAAAACACTGTAATATCGCACGTCGACGAGCACTTTTATTATCTATGTAAATATTCTTGGAAGTTTTTTAACGTCTAGCAAAATTATTCAGTTTTGCGCAACATATAAATCTGTCTGCTATACATAGATTATATTAAAGTTATAGTATAATAGAGATTTTGGAATATATGTCATCGGTTGGCAGAAATACAGTTCACTATCGTCAATCCATTACTATACTTTTCAAGACATATTAACATATGATTAAATACAACCATAGCTCCCCACCTAATAGACATTATTCACGCTTGACAAGGTAACCCACTTGTTCTATTTGCCCAAAAACAGGAGTCAGAGAAATCAGTGAGGGATACCTCTACGTTGCCTCAACGCGCGAATGGATCTGGTACTGTCTGCTAGCCGCAACGTGGCCTATCGCATAAGAGTGTTGAGGTATCTCTGTTCTCGAAAACGTAAAGCACCGAATAGTTTATTATAGTTATACATATACGGCGCCATTAGTCCTCTCAAGAAGGATTAACACAAACACACAATGATTTTATATGGAACCACGCTGCCCCATGTCAAGTCAGACAGGTGCGTCAAGTTTCGATTAGGCACGATTCTTTACGAAATGTGTTCATTTAATTTTGTACTGATTTCCTAAGACATTGATGCGTGCTTTGCAACTCAAAACTAACTGGATCACAATTAATACCTTTGTCTTGATTTGCCTTCAATTGCGTTGTCACTGTTACTTTACATAATGCAATGTCGATTGTAAAGTCTAATGGTATAAGCAAGGAATGTTACAACTTTAGAATATAATATACAAAAGTCACCGCAAGAACTACCTACCACCGCACGAACCTTATAAACAAAGTTAAACACCACTGTAAGACCCCTCAAATTCGGGAACAAAGCTACAAGGTATAAAGGCTTTAATCGCCCATTCAAATTTGTACGTTAGCAATATATAAAAAGAAATAGTTTATCATAAAACAAAGAAGTAATTTGTCTTGAGAAACTTATCTTTCTCAAGACGGCAAAAAAAGTAAAAGGTTTTTATGACCGAAATCCATCACCGAAAAGTGTCCGCAATCCGTATTCAAACATCAGTGTCCCAAATCTGAGTCACAGAATAAAGTGATCAGTATCATGCATTTCGTGACATAGGTGACTTAATACACGGTTCGTGATAGCTCCGACTCACCAATTTCATCACACAAAAGCGATGTGGCGTTCACACGCGATACAATAGCGTGTATCAAAGCACCAATTTAATATGCCACTGTTATTGATATGCAAGGTCATTCAATAACCCACGGCTATAATTATAAATTCGTGAATCTAAAACTTTCTTAATTCCAATTTGCTCGTATTGATGGAGTAAAGATCTAGTGTAGGTGGATAACTTCTGCGGTGTTAGATAAAACTTATCCAAATCTACTTCTATTCTAGCTACTGCTGAATATTTGCAATGCAGTTTATTGTAGGATTATACTAAGCTTTAAAGCCTTTACCCATACACAGCTGCTTTTTTGATCATGACAAATATTATCTGTGTCTATTTATTAAACTCATCTTTATCTTATAAAACCCGATTACGAAGTGAAAAATGGTGTCACAAGCGGGATTCGAACCCGCGCCTATTGGGATTCCGGCCCAATCGTGCTGCCACTACACCACCGTGACCGTCACCTTAAGACGTAAATATGATACGAAGTGAAATTTGCATGTCCTACATTAAGTCGCTATGGTGTAGTGGCAGCACGATTGGGCCGGAATCCCAATAGGCGCGGGTTCGTATCCCGCTTGTGACATCATTTTTCACTTCGTAATCGGGTTTTATAAATAATTAAGCATATTAAATGCTAAATTTCAGTAATTTAAATCATCTTTATCTTGTTAATTTTTAGCATTTGATATATTAAACGTAAAAAATATATATTTATGAACTGATAAACAAAACTGGCACAATAACTTAAAATTTATAACATTTCAGTTCATGATATTTTCTTATGTGAGTTCATCACAAAAGAGTTTTGTAGACTTATTTTTCTTTTATCTTTACATATTCTGATTATCATCATCCCAGCTCATATACCTACGTCCTATTTCTAGGATTGAGCCTTCTTCACAATTAACCTACTACACCACACTAGTCAGACGTGTTGGTATTGGTTCTTATTTCGAGTTTCCCTTCTATGGCATAAATGTTATATACATAGTATTTTTGAGTCTATTTCACTCACTAGATGACGTTTAGAAAGAATATAAATTATAAGATATCTAATTAAATTTTTATTTGGTTTTAGGTTTGTATAAACGTTTATGGAGCTCATCTAAATCTGTAGGTACATTCATTTTCTTGTTTATATAAATAACATCATCTCAGATACTACTAATAATAATTCATTGTAAAAAAATATTTTCACAGAACTCTTGGACTAGAAATTTATATTAGACCCAAACTAAATGTTAGTCTATATCTTGGGCCTCAGATACTAAAACTGACTTGTAAGTTTCTACAGCATGGCATAAATAATTTTCAACCATTACGGTTACATTATATGTAACGATTAATATATTTACTCAGGACTATATGTTAAACAGCTGTTTTGTTATTCAAAATGGAGTATAAAGGTTGTATAATTATGTTATACCCGTATCGCGTTAAACTCCGTGAATTCTATTAAACAATCACATCACCACGTCATCGTGCCTCACGTGAACTGTCTCTTCGCGTATCAATTGTTTTTATATTACCAATGAATTTGATCAACGAGGTCTTGCCACCAATCGCGACTCACAAAAACTATTATTGGTTTTAGAAGATTATCAATTAATAACAAGAAACCAAGAACCGTATGTCGTAAATGGCAGTAGCCGCCTATTATATGGCATCAAATTATAATACAAAACGTGACTGTAATATGAACGCGGTTTATATAAAATCTATACGTAATTAATTTTATTTTTCGCTGAAAGAAACAGTATTTACAACATGCTTATACTAGGAAAAAGAAATGTCATATTTAAAATTTTCTACGTGCTTATGTTTCATAATTAATAAAACTTTTGAAACTAAAAAGCTGTTCCAGGAAAGGTATATATATTTAAAGACTAATCTCGAAATCCGGTGAAGGAGGAGGAAATATAGTGGTCACCATTTTTGCTCTTCACATTGTCGTTTCAAAAAAGGATTAAGGGATGTAAGTAGATAACAGCATTAGATGGAAAACACGAAATAATACACTATTCCAACTCAATCAGCGTGGTACCAAAGCCAGCTTTCTGTAGTAGACTAATATCTCCCCAGTGGAGGAAAAACCTGCTCAACACTGAGACATATATATCTAGACATATATATATATATATATATCCTGAGAATATGAATCCCGAAAATTTATCGTTGAAGATCATTACAACCAAACTTCATTTCATAAGGTCTGATCCCTCGTGGCGATTTGTTTGGATAGTAGGCCTCGAAATATTTCTGCAAATCAAACATCGCAATAGCTATCGTAATGCGGTACAATAATGGCATTACTTAAGCTAGTACTGCCAATTTTCTATCACCAATGATGACTTTCTATAATCATAGCAAATGAGTGGTACATTCTAGTTCCAGAATAAAAAACTCGGGTATAAAATCATTGTGAAAGCCTTCCAAAATAATAATAACAAACTCGGGGAGGCTGAATCGAATGTGTCCGTTGCGTCATTTGAGTGGAACACTCAGTAAAAACGAAAGTGCACAACGGGTGTTTGCGCATTGCGCATCCAAATGGTCTATAAACAATTATGTGTGCGGTTTGGTAACGGTGCTTGTAGTACGATGTGTTGAAATCATACGGTTGTCCGTGTTGGCATTTCTTCTTCATCTTCAATCATCAATAAATAAACGCAAAGTATAGCTTCATATTTTTATGCAATGAAACTATTGCGCGATTCAGCAATATTGTATAGCACCATCTGTTAAGGAATACCGCGAACACTTGATGTCATTACAATTTATAAAATAAATATAAAGTTTAATACAGTTTACGTTGAAATCGTAAAAAACTAATCAAAATCGATGCCTAGAATTTGAGATAAATCCATTACATCAAATCTATACATATATAAACAATTTAAGTACATTTGGGCTAGTTATCATCGTACAAAATATAATACAATACTTATAACAGCTAACACTCGCTCTCGTGCATTCATCAGCGAAATATTTTATAAGATGAGTTTTATAGCAGCGTGAATGTATTTACCACGCCTGGCAACTGCATTTGATATGGTTAACCATTTTTCCCAGAATGTATCAATGATGCAATGGTACAAGATTGCACTGCCATTAAAATAGCGTGATTGCGGTACTAGAATCTGGATCCGGTTCTGTCAAAAAATTTACAATTTCCAACATGAATTTAGAATCATTGTCTGTTTAGACCGCAATTAGATTCATCCCCTTATTATGTGGGACCGTAATTTTACCTAAGTTAAACGAGACTGTCTACAGCTTTCGCAGGAAAAGCGTGAGATTATAAAATATCATTGTATACAGTATAAAACATTGAGCCCATGAGCCACATAATGCGCCCTCACTAAGTATCGTTCTAAAATGTGCCGTTCGTATGGATTCCCGGGCGTTTTGGAGGCTTAAGTAGGATGTTACTATCACGCCGAAGCCTTTGGAGAGTTTTAATCTACATTAACACTGACGAATCATCTTACGCAATATTATTCAGATAAATTTTCGCATTGTAGTTGAGTTGAGTTAGCTTCCAATTTTGGACTTGGTATTTTCGCACATATCGGTGCGGTACGATTTAAAATTACATGTGCTCCCTTTGTCGTGAGACGTGTCCCTTTGCATGTCAAGAAACGAAGAATATCTCCAGGGAAATAGACAGTAAGGATATATTGATAACATTAATATCGATCGCCAACCCGTCTAGTAAGACAATCAGAGTATTTTCCACCCTTGTAGAGTCGTCTCTAATGACGAACCTCGATAAGCGAATGGATGCAGATTTTGATTGATTTCTCTATTACAATGTACAATTGTCCGCGTCCTAACGGATTAAAATAAACTGTGAATCCATCATGTGCGCCATAAACGTCAACTGAGCAAGTAGGTAAAGAAAATGTAAGAGTGATAACATGATCACATAGAATGAAATCTAATTTTTATTTCAGATTTATTAAGACGCTCTTGGCATGGGCTGCATTCACTTTAGAAGAACAAAATATCTTATGTAGATTAGGCAAGTCGGTATAAGTTTTGTTATTGAGTTTTCCTTATACTACCGCGATGTTATTTGTCCTTTAGACTTGAAACAAATATGGGAAAAGAAGATTTAGATATTCTTATGATTTAGTAATATATATTCTTATCCGTGTGGTGACGGAGTAAGAATACAAATCATCATCCCCTATCTTACCCGTGGGTGATCATCAGAGACGACTAAGGGCATGTAACATATATGCAAGAGAAGGAAAACTCGAAATAAAATCCTATGCTAACACGTTTGACCGGCGTGGTATAGTAGGCCGATTTCCTTCCCATTGCGGAGGAGGCTCGAATCCAACAGTGGGACATATTATGGGCTGAAATGATGATGATTCTTATGTTTTCTTATTCAATTATAAATAACGAACTCCCCATACCGAATTATTGGTTTCAAATCATACGCAGAACCGTAATTTATATGATCTACAAATGGCTAATTAATTTGATTTATTCCATGGAATATAAATTGTCCAAGGATTCATTCCATAAGTAGCATATTTTATATAAAAGTAAGAAATATAACAACTGGAACATATTTACAAGTCAGCCTTACAATTAATACTTAAACACAAATTGCCCGGATAACATTCAATATTCTTTTACTTCGTTCAGTATGTCCGTCGAAGCGCGACGAGTTGACGGAAGAACATTCATTTTATCTTGTATAAGTACAACAGCCCTACTGGGATCCCACTTCATATTTAATTCAACGGACGGAGATAAAAACTCTAAACAACATTTACAGTAACTTTGTTAAACAATAAAAGGCAAGTTTTTGCTTGATCACGTTTTCAAAATAAAATTTAGTAAAGAATTACGTTATTGTTGACATTGTATATTTACATTAGTTAGATAACTATATACACTGTTATGTGAACGAATGTGAGGGCAATAATCGATATGTTTGCCAGAGGAATTAGTGGTTGACACTACAGTCGGACTTTCAAAACCACCACACGAGGAGCCGCACGCTCTTAACACATATGAAAAAAGAAATTTATCAAAATCACATAATAATTTGCTGCACAAATCTCAAGCAGATATTATAACGTGACCTTCCCTATTATTATTCGCATCCAAATTGATTGGAAATGGTAGTTAGAGCACCATATCAGTTACCTACTCTTAGTCCGTCATCACAAAGACTGTTAAATTTGTTACGTATTTATCAATTAATCTTAGCGCATGCGCTACCGAATGAGGGCGACACACATTTTTAGGCTGCTCATTGCAACGCAATAACAACCATTGATAAGATAAATATGAACTAGTTGTTCCTCGGTCAGCCCCCAAACGTTTTTGGGTCAGCCTGTCCGTAGCAATGTTTTAACAATTTATTTCAGGGGCACTTCCCTCCCGGACGCTCCGGAACACCCCGACAAAGTAGATGTTTACTCGACAATTGCTTTCTATAAATTATCTAGTATATATTTACGAGAGACGGCATTTCATCGTTTCACGAATGTCTTTATTATATAGCAATAAATAAAATACTAAAGTGTTGGTTCTAAACACTCCTTTGTCATTTAGTTTCAAGTCTGCCTTCACTTAAAATAAAAAGGTTATTGAAAAATCATCAGATCATCAAACTAAAAGATAGGTTTGGTGGATTTTCTTTTACTTAGATTAATTAGTGGCAAAGTGATCTTCAAATCGTTGATCCTGCCACTTGAATACTTTAACAGTCTCTAAGATGATTTTACCTACAACTGATTCAGGTATAAATTATTATTATTATATATTTTATTTCAAAGTCCATATTATATATATGTTAGTAACAATTTTCTTAGAAACTAATGTTAGTATATACATTATTTTTAAATTCGCCATGTTGCCGCAACCAGTTTTGATGAATTGGCGTTGGCCCCCGGTCCGCAAAAACACCCAAAATATTGTTAGTGCTTTTTTTTTTTTTTTTTTTTTTTATATTGTTAGTGCTGCCGCGTAATAGCGACATCAGGGAGGCGCTCCTCTATCTCATGAAAATATATAGGTAAATCCGTCAATGTGTGCCTCAACGAACATACCTGATGCACTACATCGCCACGGCAGCTCCAACAGCACCCTAAGTGCATTGTTACATTGAACACGTGTAAAACATTCTACTATTAGAAATTTGAAGTTACAAAGTTTTTAATGTTAAAAAGTCATATTTTCATTAAATATATATTGCAAGAATATTCTATTTGTATTGTTATAACGTTGACACAGATTACCGATTTTTATTGAAGTAAGAGTGTGTTAAGAGTTATTTTTTTATAACTTGGTGGCAAACGTGGCACAGTTAGACCGCTTACTACTAACCAACAAAAAGCAAAACTTGTACAATTCTGTATCTTCACGATAGGCGATGACTTATTTGCCCCCGCTATCACAGAAAGCCATGTAAGGCATACATAACATACAATAAAAAATGATGAAAAAACAAACGGTCAAAATCTTTTATTTCCAACCTTAGCATTAAGAAAGGCGGTTAATGTTTGGTCTACATTTAAAGAGTACCCCTTTCTTTCCATTAGGTATTTCGAGATAAAACTATAAATTATTCTAAGACGATATATAGAAATGGGGACAGGGCGATAAGATTCCGTCTTTATGAGCTAGAATATAAATATCTTCACTAAGAAATTCCTAATGAATTCGAAAGTACCAACTCGAAGAGAAATAAGTGATTACGAGAAACTACATAATATACTAAGTACAATAAAAGTTTGGAGCAAGTTACGGCCGATCGAGCTGCCGGCCAAGTTTATGACTCGACTCGACACTTACAATTTACGATTTGATTTGTCAACCCTTAAATCAAGAGTTCAGTACACGTAGGGTTGCTACGGACCCCTTTGTTGTATGTAGAAGTATTATACACATTTCATTGACATTAAACAAGCGTTATTATTTGCCTGCAGAGTCCCCCGTGACATAAGCTTGTTAATGTCGATTAAGAGTTTAGAGATCGGAAGACTAACTTTGGTCGGCAAAATGTTAATTGGTTCTATAGTTAAGGAATTCTCAAAAGCAAACATAAAGTTTGATGCGTAGATGGCAATAGGATTAAATTAGTTTAAGACTAAATTAAACGCACAAAAATTGACCCATTTTATCATACAACTCGTATATCTGACAATTTGACTTTTCAATTTTGACTGCACGGCTCCTACTACTTGTACCAATGTTAAAGAGAGAAAAACCACTGTGAAAACCCCCAAAAAATATAATAACATTCAAAGGAATTATTAAAATAGATTGGTGCAATTTCTATCGTAGCGATCATCATCATCATCGTACTGCTTTTATCCCAATTATTTGGGGTAGACCCAATATGTAGATATTGGGTCTACCTCACAAAAAACAAAAATTAAAATAATAAAACGAATACGATAAAATTCATAAAATAAAGCGCTATCGAAATTACCGAACTTAATCGTTGTTATTTTAATAGCGTTTATATAAAAACGATTAATGAGAACATTTTTATATGAAACCACAACCGACACTAATTAAGAGGTATTTAAAAATAACGATAAACATCTACAGTGAAATATTACTTTGGTTGAAGTAGTTATATGCAGCCTGACCTTAAGAGACCTATGGCAAATATTTAAATACGATTCAATGTTTTGTTGAAATTCATTATAATATATTAAAATTCGCGTTTAGTGGTGGTTAGGAATAAATATCTGTTACCGCCTATTGTTTTCTAATGAGCATTGCAAAAAAAACTAGCTCAAGGTTTTCCAGGGGTACTGCTTGGAAATTTATAAAATAACTACGTGCACCAAACCGCCAGCAAAGCGTGACCATTATTTTATAATCCCCTTTCGTAACAATACACTAAAACAGACGCCTATATAAAGAGGATCCTGAATCCAAAAAATAATGGTATTCTAATTAATTTAGAAATGAATGCAATCTACCTATTAGTAGAAGAAATCTCAGTCAGTTCCTACCAACTCCTATCACCAGTATGCCATCAAGATTATTATCACCGAGTTCCGTAAACCTTTTTATCCAAATCAATCTCCGTACAAAATTCTCTTGAAACTTTCTCTACATCTAAAACCTACACATTTCAGCAATAACCTATGTATGTATCTTCAGACATACGAAAAATAACGGACAAATAGTCATCATACATTCATATCTGTCAATGAACTAGCTAATAGCTAGTTCATTGACAGATATGAATGTATGATGATTATTTGTCCGTTATTTTTGAACTAGCTAATAGCTAGTTCATTGATCATCATGAACTAGCTAATAGCTAGTTCAATGAACTAGCTAATAGCTAGTTCATTGACAGATATGAATGTATGATGATTATTTGTCCGTTATTTTTGAACTAGCTAATAGCTAGTTCATTGATCATCATGAACTAGCTAATAGCTAGTTCATTGACCTCATAAAAATATATATTTAAAACAAAACTACATAGTACACGCTACGTTTTTACTTTGATGTTGGATGTGGGATAAATATAGATTAAGAGACATATTGATACAAATACCGTACACGCTATATTTAGTCTCTCGGCATATCAATCGGTATTACGAGATATTATTTAGATATACATTTTGCAAGCTGCTCCCGTCATCTGGGACGAGCCAAAGGATGGTAAATTTACAAAATATGATTGAAGTTTCCTTTTTCTCTTCACATATCATTGCTTCTTCTATTATGGTAGAGAAATGGCCCACATTATCAACATTCTGCTCTTATTTTAATTAATCAGGGTCGACTCAATACGTACTCTTCTATTATATAGTACATATTGCAAAAGTTATGGCAATAGTTTCACGACCGGCTGTCTGTCTGACGTTGCAACCGACCCCCAATTTTGAACATTTTTGTTGACCAGACGGCATCAGATGTAGTTGGCCCAGGTCGGCATAAAGTTCTTTACTTTACGAAATACACTAGCAATGTAAGGGATGGTAGTATTCGTAAACTAAACAGCACGCTATACCTGCTGAAAATACCAATAACCCGATTTTTTTCCTCTGACAGTAATATTGTCAGCTATCAAGGCAAATCAGACTTTTAGTTAGAAACCTTCGAATTCTCGCAATGTTCTGCATACTAATAAAATAAAATGATCACTTGTTTTAACGATAATGATAATATCGTATAAAATCTTGTATTGCTGAGAGTTCAATAATAAAAATCCTCAAAGATGTGTGAAATCTGAAGGCTCTGTACGCAAAGCCGTCGTCGGGCTCAGTTCATGAATATCGTTGAGTACCGGATCTTGGTCGTTTCCATATTGCGGTTGTAAACTGAGAGAGAGACATTTGAGAAAAACACACACGATATAAGAAAATGTTTATTATATATTGCTACGTTCATTGATTTCATGCCAAAAAAATTGGTGCTTTATACATACTCGTATAGTTGGGATTCATTAAATTTTAAAATTTTATTTTGTTGATCATTTTGTTTCTTTTTCTGGTTTATAGATTCGAATGATGAAAACAGCCTCACATCTCTCCATCATCCTCGACAGATGGGGGCGATAATTTCTTCTAATTAATACTAAATCAAGTTCACAACTGAGATACTTTTGACTTTTCGAAATTCGTTTGCATAAATTTAATAGGCAGTTTCAACGACGAAGACTGGGAATCTGCGCGCTTTAAAAAAAATATTGACGTCGAATGAAATAAAAAGTGTGTGTCAGCTCCGACGCACGACTGGGCGTTTACTCCTTAAGTACGATTATTATTTACATTTATTAAAACTGTTCAGTGAAGTATATTTTTATCTCACGTCAGAAAGTGAAAGGTGCGCAGAATAGGTTGCGCACCAAAAACGTAACGAGGTCATTCGATCACTAGACTTTACTCCTCAAACTTTTCTCATACCGGGCGCCTTATATGAAAATCGATTCTTAAGGAGTAAACTCAAAAAAAAAATTTCCGTGTAGTGACAAGTTAAAAATACAACTATATTTACACACCCATAAGAGGTGTAAGAATTGCTGTGTGGTAGCGGCTACGAATACTACCAACCCTTGCATTGCTAGTGAATATCTTAAAAGATGACCAGGAGCTTTATATCGACCTGGATCAACTCCACCTGACGTCGTCTGATCAACCATTACCTTCCCAAAGAGAGTAAACGACAGACACGCGGTCGGTTATGAAACTATTTCAATATATACGATGAAAGAAGAATAGTAACATGTTGCGTCCCCAAGTATTTGCCATAAGAGCAGGATGATGGTTCAGTCATCATTATCATCTCAGCTCATAATATATCCTACAGCTGGGCTTGAGTCTCCTCTGTAATAGGAGGGCAATTGACTTACTATACCACGCTGGTCAGACGTGTTGGTATAGAGTTTTGTTTCGAGTTTTTCTTCTCTTGCATTGCTGTTGCCTTTTGTATCCCTTAGTCATTTCTTACGATCACCCACGGGTAAGATTTAGGGTGATTTGTATTCTTACTCCGTCACCACACGAATAATTGATTCAGTAATCATTTAATATTCCCCAATAGTAAAGTTCAAGTGTATTATACAAACGTACAGACACAATAAGTTTCAATTGCTTTATATTAATAACAATTGTGTACAATCAATACAGATTATATATTGTTAGTATATGCGTATGCGCATAGCTATGACAAACGGCTCTATTACAAACTGATAACAGAAACGACTACTCTGATACATATACAATGTTCTAGAAGAGGGTCATCATATGTTTACTTTTTTTTTAAAGACAACATCCTGCACTAAGGAAGTAATATTTGTATGGAGGACTTTACACATATATAATTAACACAGACAATTGCACTCAGACTCAGAACAGTTTGTAATTCGCATAAAGTATTGTCCTGCGTGGGAGTCGAATCAATGACAATGATACAGGAGTTCATTACTTTAACCACTACGCCATCTGTGCAGTCAAATTAATTAAAAAAATTAGTGTCGTTATTTTCTGAATCCTATTACAATAAATGTCAGAGAAAGCAGGTTTCGTTTATTAGAAAGAAAAAAATACATACAATGAAACATAGAACCTCCTCCTTTTTGAAGTCGGGTAAAAATAGAACACACTGCGCGTGTTTTGGGGTCTCAGGACTGACCTAGCCGACGTCAAACCTTATGGGTACATATTTGATGGTAATAGTCACCAAAGTAGTTTAATCTCTTAACTTATACTAAAACTAAAATATCAGTCAAGTTAAAGTTTGATTATACTATAACGTAAGCTACCAAGGGACTATAGTAGACTTTACACTATACCAGGCTAATAATTCGGTATTTTTTTGTTTATTCCTTTTGCAATGACGTCATTTACTATAATTTCGAAGGCGTATTTTATGACACGAACGAGGATGTTGAACGGTATTCTTATCACTACCACTGGCATATATAGGTAAAGAAGTTATATGCTTAACGTTTATAATCGTCTCTTATTCTCTCTCCTCCTATTGGAGTATACTTCGATTGGAGGTGTTTCACATTTACCATTAAGTAGACAGATTAGCTACCACCATTCGCAATAGTACATCGACCACTACTTAATAATATGTACTTCAAATCTTTTTCGCTTTGTTCATTAATATGCGGTACGTAGTAAATAAATATATTATGCATTGATATATTAACGGTATTGTTACGAAATAGAGTTGATTTTCGTTTGACTCATACGAGATGAAACAAATTTATGATAAACAAATAGATGAACGATTATTGCTTTATTAGTTTGTATATTTGTACTACTCAATGTAATTGTTAGTTAGCATATATATATATATATATATATATATAGGTATATATATTCTCTATTTTATTGTTGAGTGAGTCAGTGACTACTAGAAAGATAAGAAATTAAACCCTACCATATCATTGCATGACGCTAATGTGACTGCGAAAAGATGGCAGTGGTTAAGATACCCACCCATTGTACCAAGTGTAGCAATTTCCATTGCCACGCATAACAAAAAATCGTTGTTGTGATTCTGGTTGTAATTTGTGTACGTTAATTGCATGCTTTTGAAAGTCTTTCACAAAATAAGATTAATTTCGTTGTGCAGTGTTGCCTTTGAAAAATATATAATCTGGTTAACATAATGATATCTGATCTTTACTCGAGTATTACACATTTCAAATAAAACAATTTTTACGTATTATATCGTGTTTGTATTTGATGTTTAATTACCCGACATTTCGAATAGTACAGCGTTCATAGTTACGAGAGAACTGATCCTCCCGTGAATATGAATGTTGCAAAGCTTTAAATAAACGCTGGCTTTATAAGAAAATTCATAGCTTTAGACCCAAGTTTCGTAACAGAGACACTTTCTTACAGACTATGATCACAAACCCCAACCAAAGTTCTGTGCGCCGGCGCAGAGGCGTAAGGCCTGTTAACCTTCCGTTTAGACACCAGCCAACGCCCATCTGCCTGACCACTGGTATAGATTTTTTGACTACTGGAATCCGCCAAGTGGATTATCCTTTCAAAGATTAAATATCCTATCGGCATGCAGGTAGTACAAATATCATTTTCAATAATTGATATAAAAATGCACACGATACAATATTATTATTTCTTGTAGTTACTATCCAATTAATTCTTATGTAAATTATTTAAAGTAACCTTCACTTTAAGGAACCGGTAGACGAAACTTAACTGGCAACACCACTTTTTGCTAAAACTAACAACTGCTATGTATATTATTTTAACTAATGGTAAATGGTGATGTAATTGTAACAGAAACGTTAAATTTAATTAATCATCTAATTTCAGCCCATATATGTCCCACTGTTGGGCTCGGGCCACTTCCATAATCGGAGGAAAATTGACCACCATTGCCACGCTGGTCAGACGTGTTGGTATAGTCGAGTTCTCCTTCTCTTGCGTGGTGTTATATGCGTTTTATATCCCTTAATCGCTTCTTACACCGTCACCACACGGAAAATTCAATTAATTATTTTGTCTTAATGTATTTTTTTATGTTTCTTGGTCCGTTGCATATACAAGAAACAATATGTTAGCCTAGCTCTGCGATTTGAATAGCAATAACATATAACAAAAAAAATATATATATTGATAGCAAAAAATATACATAGCATAGACAAATTCTCTGGCTCCTAAACAAGCATAAGCATAAAATCTAAACAAGTTAAAAATGAATGTCACACGCGGGACTCGAAGCTCACACTTGTATAAGTGGCAGGACGATTGGAACTTTCCAATAGGTGTGGGTTCGAGTCCCAAGTGTGACAGTCATTTTTCGCTCGTAAACAATTATTACATTACACTAAATTTCAGTAATTTGAATTAATGTTATATTTCAGGGACCAATAGTCATTTGCAGTATCTAGCTAACGATACAACAATGGTAAGTAATGAGGCCAATACCAGCCTTTTTCCCTAACTTTGTAAATTTACATATTTTAATTTTAAATCTACACTGAATGAATTGCTAAAGATCACATTTGTATATTACTGTACCCGTCCATTTCCCTCCTTTCAAGTCTAAGTAATCACCAACTACTAAGTGTGTAAGTAATCACCAACATATCATATATTAAATCCTTCTCCAAAACACGCTGCATCTTATGGTATAAGTATTATTCCAATCGGTTAAGTAGTTTTTGCAGTATATAACCAAACAAAAAAACCGGCTCTCCATTTATTAGTATAGAAGATATATTACAGAAGTATTAAGATATGGTCATATATATTTTATGATTATTCTGTTACCGCCCTATTACATTAGACTAAATCTTGTCAAAATGGTTATGTATATGATAGATAAATATATAAAAAAGCAGCCTATATAATGTGCTATTTTGTAACTAAGGTATAAATATAATTCAACACTCGTCATATTATTAATCCTTGAGATTAATTTCGACTATAACGACAAGCAAAAATTCAAAATAAGAAATGACAAACTAGAAATAAGATGCTATATCTATCATTCGTCATTATCATTCTCATTTTAGACTCGCTGCAAGAGTCTCGCAGTGCTCCCTTAAACAGCATTTTACGATTTATTTGGCAAAGAAAGGATTGTCAACATTTTGTATTCTTAATACCACTACACGGGGAAATAATTTGATGTTATTTTAAACAGTCTCATGATAAATAGGTGTGATTATAGCCCCACTCCCGTTAAATGGTATGTACCTAATTATTGATAGCTGCACAGTTAGTGGCACTAGATGAATGGAATTTTATTAATTTAGTTGGATTTTTCATTTCTATAGGGAGAGTTGCATTTGGGCAACACTAATAGTACATAGATTAATTTCAAACTACCTACATAAGACTAAAACAGTGAAAATTTCTAATCCCTTCTAAAAACTTATTAATATAATGTTGTATAACTATAAATGTTTTAAATTACATCAAATTATGGTTACGCGTACATATGATAATACGTATCGATAAGATAACTGTATCAGCAAATGTAAGAGTAAATTGTACAATAATATGAAACTGTTATCAAAACTTATCGTAACCGTACTTAATGCTTATCCGTATGTAGGTAGCACAAGGCTCCACATCGAAGACAAGGACTCGGTGCTCCACCCTAATGGAGAGTTATGATGGCTGCTCTACTAGTTAACTCGTGATTGCCACTTGTGAGATCTGCTCCAGCCATCTTGTATATTGTATTTCAATTATACATTATATCGGAGTTCGAAGAGCATCACACTGGAGCTAAAAATGTACAATGTATACATTTCAATAGTACCACCACTTAGACAAATGTGAGCTGTCGTACAATGAAACTGTTTAGTCGTTTTAGTCGTTGTCCAGTAGATGGCGCACGTCTCCAATAAAGACTACAAAATAATACGAGCCATAAATTGATTGTCATACGACAACTCACACTTGCCTAAGTGGTATGACGATTTCCAATAGGCGTTGTTTCGAGTCCCACGTGGTAATCGGTTTTATTTTGTAAGTATTTTTCAAGTGAAATCTTCTTTAGCGACGTTGTACACTATTTTGGGATGAGTAAAATATGTTAAACTCGCATCAGGACATGTGACCTGATCGAAAATTCGTAAGACGGAGGGAGAGTAGAACGTAGGAGAGGAAGTAATAATATAATATGTGTATATTATTTAATATGTGTATATTATTTAATATGTGTATTTATTGTATGGTCACACTCATACATACTCCCTGGGGCACGTTTTTTTATTTTTTTTGCATGTTTTTTCTTTCATAGGTTTAAGTTTTCACTTCTGTCGGCAGTCCTCGTGACTGCTTTGTGTTTTTCTTCTTCTAAATAAACTAGCATATTAAATGCTAAATCTCAGTAATTGTAATTCTAAATAATACGTATTCCAACAATATAGTTGCCGCGGTCACAGCTAACGTAATAACATTTACGAGTATCTAAGCCAAGTACGAGCTAATTAATTATGTACATAATTCATTCTCTTCGGCAAGCAAGCAGTACATTTTTTATATAATTAAAAATATATTTACGAAGGTTCTTACTCGTTGTTCTTTTCAAGTTCATAAAAGTAATAACATTAGTTTATTCAAACAGTGCCCTGAGCGTTCAGCTTTGTTATAATTCTACATTAAGAAAAAAAGTCGAGATAATATCTCGGGACAGATTTTTTTTTACATAATATTTTAAGACTGGTGAATAAAGAAATGCTAATGAACGTTGCATTGTTATTTTTTTTATACATTATCTGTATTTACTCCATGTACAACATGGTCTTTATAACAAAAGTGTGGTCGTCACGGGACGATTGGCAGAAGTTTATAAAAGCAGTAATATAATCTCTATGTGGTGATGGATTAAAAAATACAATTCACCACTTTTGTCTGTAGGTTTCGTAAAAAACGACTAAGGTATATAGTATGCATATAGCAAATTGCTGATAGTTTTCGGCCTGAAGCAGCAGTAAGGAGCCTCGTCCGAGGTTTGCAATACAGATAATAGAACCCGTTTTAAAAACCACATTTGCCATTAAAACAGAAATATTAAAGTTAGGGAAATTGTTAATCAATACCAAAAAGGCATCGAATGCGTAGCTATTAACTAGCATATTTAAAAAGAACTGATTTTGTTGAACCACAGTGGTTACCAATTGGTGGCAGAGTAGGAATACTATGGTTAATCCCCCTTCCTTTTCCATGGGTATGGTAAAAAGCCGTTAGAAATGAAAGCAGATCATTATCTGCTTTCAATTTTGCATTAGCTGGGATATTCACTGCTAGAGAAATGCATGTTAACCTGCTTTAGTTGGCAAATTTTTCCTATATGGAGGAAGTGTCCAAAATTAGGACGTTGAGACGAATTAAACTATTAAAATCTACAAAATTAGGCTTAATTTGCTTTCTCAATTTAACTCAATACAGGAATCAACGAATATCGAATATTCACTTGGAAACAAATGCTATCGTTTACGTAACAATAGAAAAACGAGAATTTAAATATGATATCTGTATTAAAACTTATTCAAGGGCCGAGCTATTTTCGTCAAACAGTAAATGTTTTCCCTAAAACGTGTAGGTAAGGATAAGGGAATCTGTCATCAGAAACAGCCGACACAGACAAGAGGCAATGTATCTCTTATTTATTTAAATATTTACCACTGGACAAACAAGCATATAAAAGGCGGAACACAATAAAAAGCCCGGGGGCTCCAGGTGGCCGTATCTAGAGCAAAAATTATATAAAAAGTAAATCATAAAATCCACTGAAAGGTAAAGGAAATCGCCGCCATTTCCGCTACGGGCCTGGATGAAAAGGGATCGTAGCTGTATTGATTCGGTTTGCGGTATGCCGTGAGATGTAAACTGTTTAATATCTAATATATTTATTTAGTCATGCATGTTTAATTATTATTATATATTTCTTATGTATATTTTTTGGGGAGAATCATAGGAATAGCAGCGCTCTTCTGGGGACCACTAAGTGCGAACTTCAACCCGTCTGCTAAGTAAAAGTACAATTAGAAAGAAAAAAAATATTATAATCTGTTGAATAATTTTATTGTTATATACGCAGACACTTATTTTTTAATGCTTATGGTGGCAAACAAGCAAGCAGAACACCAAATAGTGTTACTACCGCCCATGGAGCTCTGCAATATCAGGTTTATACCTTAGGTACAGCTATACCTAGGCCGCTCTGCCTACCAACCAAAACCCACCCAAGCTAGGCTTCTGGCGTTTTAGGTCACAGAACGAAGCGCAACAGTACATTGTCACTGCTTAGACGTCGATTTTCTGCTAGTGTGGTACTACTTCGGACTCACCTGTTATCAGTACGGCCCTTCCATAAATCGCATATCAATACTAAAGTGTGTAGATGCTATACATTAAAGATCTTGTGTCGAACTGCACAGTTGGTGTAGTGGTTAAGATACCGACCTGCCATGCCAGCGCAGTGGATTCGATTCATACGTAGGATAATACTTTGTGCGATTCACTAATTGTTATTCTAAGTCTGTGTGTAATTTGTGTCCGTTAAATTGTATGTTTGTAAAGTCCTCCGCAGTACAAGGATAATTTACTTAGTACTGTGTAACACAGACTCACGATAAGTCCGATTTGCAGTATTTTTACACCATTTAATAACTCTTATAGTATATGACAAGACGGATACGATCATTTAGCTTAAAAAATTAATAATAATAATAATAATATTTTCATTTAGTCAATTTTAATCTTCATTATTCCACTACTCTTATCCCAATTACTTGGGCTCGATACAATATGTAATCTTCTTTCATAGAACATATTGTAAAGATACTGGCAATAGTTTTATGACGTGCCGCCTGCCAGACGTCAACCCTCCTTAGGAATGTAATTGTTGACCAAGCGGCATTAGATGGAGTTGACCCAGGTCGTTATAAGGCTCTTAATCGTCTCTTACGACATCCATGAGCAAAGCAAGGGTGGGTAGTATCCGAAGCCGCTACCACACAGCTTAGTCTTTACTCAACTTCAATGTAGTAAAATAATAATAACACAGAGCTTCACGACAATTATACATTATTAATTAAACGCCTATGTAAATTACGGCAGTCACACGCGAAGGATCGCGCACGTGACTCTCGAGATCGGTCCGCTTTTATTCTAGTATCCCCCCCTAACTAAACACTTATTTTGGCACAAATCCTTTTAGTAATTGTATAGAGATTTCATTTACAACAAAAATGAAAATGTTTGTACTCATTATTAAGTGCTAGGATACAGTGAACTGAACGCGAACAATTTGTATGGCTTTTATTTTAGACAGATATATGTAAATGATCTAGACGTATTATAGCTGTTAATAAAATGTATTTGCTATTTATGTGCAAAAACTGACGACAATGTAATTAATACATTACAATTACTTTTAATTCATATATCCACAATAACTGTGCCACTATAATCTAGCTTCGGTTACGTGGATTATTTAATACTATTATTTCGTCTGAACCTTATAACACAACTTTAGTAATAATATTAACATAAATAATATTCATAATACAATCAATTACCATTTTTGTTATCTCACCAGTTGCTATGACAACGACGAGTGCGCATAACGCTCTACTGATATTTATAGTAGGTCTGTTTTGTATTATATATTTTCCATAAAAATTCTACCTAAACCAACATTTTTAGAAACCAACTAGTTTTATGATTAGTGCATTCGACAAACAAATTGTTCAGTTTTAGTATAGTAATATCGGTAGGGTTGCGGCTGTTGAAAGTCCTTCTGTCTACAGCCGCGGGCCAGTCCGTCCGAAGTAGTATCACATTCTCGTAAAAAACCGA
Organism: Lymantria monacha; assembly: GCA_905163515.2. Classification (NCBI taxonomy): domain Eukaryota; kingdom Metazoa; phylum Arthropoda; class Insecta; order Lepidoptera; family Erebidae; genus Lymantria; species Lymantria monacha. The sequence continues at coordinate 28,144,519 of LR991100.1, forward strand.
CGACTGAGCAGTGGTAATGTACTGTGGAGCTTGATTCGTTAAGCGAGAGAGCCGGCAGTCCAACTTTATTGGTGGGTTTAGGTACTTCATTGGTAAGCAGTGGCGTAGTTGTATCCCTGCATTGCAAAGGTCTATGGTCGGCAGTAACACTTACCATAACCACGAGGTATGCTGCTTGTCCCTTTGCCACCATAAGTAATAAAAAATAATAATAGAACGCATTCAAGTCTTCAAATATTATTTAGATTTACTAATGCGAGCCTGTGAGGCTATGTAAAAAATTACCTTTGTACAGAAATTACCAAAGACACAAAAAAAAATATTAAAAGCAATATACAAAGCTAACTAGCTTATAGATCAGCTAAGCTTTAGAATAAGCAGTGACTTAACATTTAAAAATTGTTTTCAAATCTGCGATTCAATCCATTTAAACGGCAAGGATCTAATTTACATGTAAATTTTGTAGAGGACCTTTGTGAAATCCAAATGCGATTCGTCCAAATGATTGCGGTAAAGGAAACAGGTCAAAATTTTAAAACGTGATGAAAATTTAATAGTGGTTAGACCGCACGACCGCATTCGTAACGACGACGTAAGAGAGCGAGTAGGTATGAAAGAGAGTATTGGTGTAAAGATGCGAAAGGGAATGCTCCGATGGTTCGGACATGTGGAAAGAATGCCGAACGAACGCCTGGTTAAGAAGATATACAATGCGAAAGTGGAAGGATGTAGGTACCGAGGGAGACCGAGACTAACCTACCTAGACCAGATCGGTCATGTACTGAAGGAAGGTAGAGTCAAGAGTCTCCGAAACCGGCGAGCGTGTATGAAGAGAATTATGAATGTTGAGGAAGCGAGTGAAGTATGCAGAGATAGAGTTCTCTGGCACTCTGTTCTCTCTGCCTACCCTGCAAGGGATATGGCGTGATGATATGTATGTATGTATGTATGTGTAGACCGCACTGTTGACAGTTTTCACTCTACAGCCGTGGGCCGGTCCATCTGGGGTAGTACCACACTCGCAGAAAATCGACGCTTGAGCAGTGCTTCGTTCGCTGAGCGAGAGAGACGGAAGCCCAACTTTCTGGGTACGTTTAGGATTTTCATTTGTTAGCCGCGGCCTAGCTGTAGGCCCTAGTATTGCAAAGGTCCGTGGGCGGCAGTAACACTTACCAACAGGGGTGCTGCTTGCTAGTTTGCCACCAAAAGCAATAAAAAAAGAAAAGTTTTTTATAATAGATGTTAATTTTGAGCACCCAAGAATATCTATGGTTTAAAATGTACATCACAGCTCGCCGACATGGTAATATTTATTAGATAAATGTAACATCCCTCAAGACTCGGTCTGTCCGTGTTGATTTTAAGGTACGGTCGAAGTTGGCCGGTACGCTTGAAATTAATTTAGCAGTGTTGAAATAATTACGTCAACAATCTACTAAATCTGTTTTCTGTTTATATATTTCGACGAGATTCGAATTACTAACAGCTAAGACGAGCAGGAATCAATTACCCAATACAAGTATTCGTAATTCGTACTATAAACTGAGTTCAGATTACTGGATCGGATCAATATCCTTAATATTAAACAATTCATATTAGACGCTAGAAATTTTCGATCGTTGCTTTTGTTTTAATATAAACCAATCATCATTTTCCTACTCTTATCCCAATTACTTGGGGTCGATACAATATGTACTCTTCTTTCATAGTACATATTGTAAAAGTTATTGGCAATTATTTTATGACCGGCCGCATGTCAGATGTCAACCCTCCTTGGGAATGTAATTGTTGACCAAACGGCATCAGGTAGTGTTGGCCCAGGTCGTTATAAGGCTCTTAGTCGTCTTTTACGACATCCACGAGCAAAGTAAGGGTTGGTAGTATTCGTAGCCGCTGCCACACAGCATAATAATATAAACCACTGTCTACATAAATAAACGAATGACCGCATAAATGACGTAGTGGTTAACATATTGACCTACGATACCAAGTTTCTACGGTTCTATTTCCACCAAGAACAATACTTTGTATGATCTACAACTTATTATTCTGAGACTGGGTGTGTATTTTGTGTCGGTAAACTCGGGACGGATTGTACACGTTTTGTCCAGACCATAGCATGTGGTAAACATAAAAGCCAGGTCATCGCGTTTGGTGTTATGAACTTTCCAAAAGCACACTACTCGTCATTACCATGGGACGGAACCTCCACGGGAACGGAAGAGTTAGCAACAAATTGCATTTTTGCTGATCACCACAAAGAGATTATGGTGTTAAGATTATTGATGAATGAATACACCACCCTATAATTTCCCACGAGTTTAATCCCTTTAAAGTTTCTCATATAATTAAGTTGAACAACATTTGAAAGCTTACAAACGGTAAATTAATAGAGGATTCTAACAGACTGCGGTTTTGAACGTACTTAACTGTGAAATGGGGCCAAACGGGATACGAAAGGCAGAGAGGGCCAGGCTTTTGTGGTATAGTTAACTGCAAGGCTGACCGTCGAGTTAATCAGTTGAATACGGATTACAATCTATGTTAGGCTTTCTTATAACAGATTGCTTGAATGCTCATTCTGTTTTGTACATAATGTTATTTTATAGTAGATATGTTTTTTAATCTTTTTATACACATTATTCTTAAAAATAAATAACTATGCAACATCGTGTTATGACATAGAATACTATATGGTAGATTCTTCGATAGTAATATTGCCAAAATCGCCTAGCTTGGCAAGCGGGTTGACGATCGCAGTAAGAGAACGAACCCATACCCGACCACTTTTTACAAATACTTTTTACCTTCCCACCCGTAACTATCTGTAGTTACGACCAGACTTAAGTTTCTCGTAGGAGTGCTTCTGTTCATTTTGTTAACCGAATCCGGCTAAGATTTTTATGTCTCGCAGATAAGTAAGCCGTCGCTACACGGAGGGGCAGGCAACTGATTAAAAATACAATATGTCAGCACCCATTTCTTTTGATTGTAAAAAGAACTACTATTTGAAAGAAAACTTAATTTAAAACTCTTTAGCATTTGACCAATGTGGTATGATAGTTCCAATTCCCAGCAATATATGAACAAGCTCAAGCACAGCAGCGGGGTGTTATGACGTCCTTTCATTTTCATTTATAGCGGCGCATTCATTATTCGCGATTTATATCCAAACTTTCGTTTAGTTTTAACACATACCTTTATTACCTTTTCCGTGTGGTGATGTTGTAAGAATTCACTACTCTCTATTTTACCTATGGGTGATCGTAAGAGACGACTAAGGGATATAAAACGCATATAACATCTATGAAAGAGAAGAAAAACACGAAACGAAACCCTATACCAACACGTCTGATCAGCGTGGTATAGTGTACGTTAATTTCCCTCCCATTATGGCGGAGGCACGAGTCCAACAGTGGGATATAATGTATATGAGCTGAGATGAATGAATGATTTAACCTATTATGTGTAATAGATATAAACCCTTTAGTGGCGGAATTTTCAACTCTCTACATTACAACCCAAAAAACACGTAATACATATGCCATTACAAGAATTTCGTGACATTCAATCGGTACGTGTCAAAAGTTCCGATTCTTATCATCGAAATATAATTTACAATACATAAATAACTATATATAAAACCGTATAGATAAAGTATACAAGATAATAATATAAGGCACAGTATAATATGAATTATTATCGCAATTTTTCTTGTTGCGTGTCCCATTGTAATGATTTCACACGAAAAAAAAATTATGTCTCGTCATTTTCAATCCATTAATGGATGCTATTGGGCGTGAGTCTTCACTTAAAATATTAAGCCGCTTTAATCCATCGCCGCTTCTTAATATAGATTGGCAGACCTACATAAAATAATAGACGTACACATTATATAATAGAGGTTTTATCAAATATAAATAACATTGCCGTTCATGTTTAAGCGTTTTTTATTGTAAATGAGCAAGCAGCACACCTGATGATAAATAATATTGCCGTACTCATGGGCCTAAGCAGTACCAGGGGGGTACAGGCCGCTGTCTAGAGGATAAAAGGGGTCTACTTAAATTTTGTTTAATTAAATATTATTAGTATTAGAATGAACAGGAAAGGGTGATTTCCGCGTCTGATTCGACCGACCGCCGTATTCATGGTCAGTGACAATGCCACGTGCAGTCAATATCTAAGCGGTGTATTGTTCACGTCAGCTCCGTGAGAGATAACAGACAATTCTTTCAACATATACCTACATTGAAATTTATTCAAGTTCAATCACATAATCTTAATTACTTGTGGTCGACGCAATATGTTGTCTTCTTCCATCGTTACATATTGCAAGTTATTGGCAAGTTATTACCGACCGCCTGACGTCAACCCTATTTGCGAATATAATGGTTAACCAGACAGCATCAGAGAGAGGCATGGAGTTGGCTCAGATCTAATTAAATTATTTTAGTCATCTTTTACGACATCCACGAGCAATGTAAGGGTTGGTAGTATTCATAGTCGCTACCACACAGCACTTTTAGAATATAATACATTTTGAAAATTGCAATGGTAAACTATTGGGCATTTACTGCAGCTAATACAAATATATCCCTATACGAAGAACAAAGTCACATATGATTATGATACCGAATGGTTTTTATTGTAGTTATAAAGCTAAATTGATGTATATATAAGAGATACTAATATTAGGAAATGAATCAATCCTATACAAAATAATTAAGAAAGATGATGTTGCTGATTTTGTATTTGACAAGTTTTAAATAGCTCTTCTCTAAAGTAATGATTCATCATCATCTCAGCTCATATAGGTCCCAATGTCGGGCTCGAGCCTCCTTCACACGAAAAGGGAAATTGACCTAATACACCACACGGATTAGACGTGTTGGTAGGGTTTTTTTCGAGTTTTCCTTCTCTTGCATAGTTGTTACCTATATGCATATATCTATTATTCCTTAGTCGTCTTTTACGATCACCCATGTGTAAGATAGAGGGTGGTGAATTGTATTCTTACTCCGTCACCACACGGAAGAAGTAATGATTATGCAGATATAACATTATTCTACAGATAGGTCGAATTGTCAACTTCCTGAAGTGCGTTATAGGATCACATTCATATTTAATATTCGGTAATGGACATGAGTAAAATAACAGAGTAATCCATGTAATTCACGTGCGCAAAAATGGCTCATTAATTAATTATGAAATAATTAATATGCAACTAGGTAATTTACATAATTGCGTTACTTCCTGCCGATAGCACAGTCTGTAACCGGTGGCGTTAGTTTAATTTTATTAAATGTCAAGGGAAATGCAACCTTGTTGATTACACAACTATATCTTGTTAAACATATAATTTATTATAATAATATATATGTATATACATATTGAGAATTTATGGTATGAATAATTGAACTGGGACACAAAGTCAAAAGAAGAAGTCATCATAACTCCCAACCAAATTAAAGTTTTATAGTTTCATCTCTAAAATAAACTTATATTTATAAGTAATAACCACGATTCTCTCTCATTTATATCTGATTAAGGATAAAGACTACAATTCACCATCCCTTTAGTATTTTAAATAAAACTATTTTCACGGATTATATTGCGTTTGTATTTGATATTTAATTTTCCGATGTTTCGAACACTTTACATCATTCATGGTCACGGGAGGACCGAGGTGTCTCACGTCCAACAAATCATCGTTATTACAGAGATTTATATCTACCTCCTACAGTGTTATTAGCTTTCTTTAGCATTGTAAAACATTGCTAAAAGCATAAAATATCACTACCAGAGAAAGAAAAATCGTAATATAAACCTGAGCCAAACCGTTTGACCCGCAGCGTACAGTACGTAAAATTCTCTCTTATTGCGGAAAGTGCAAAAGGTTCTTATTGGAAATGCAAAATTATTCGAAAAAAAAAATCTACAATCAATCATCTCGCTGCAGTTACAAGTCACAAGATACACAATCTAAAGCCAACACTACACTGTGTAAACCGACATTAGATACGACTTGACAAATTGCCGACGACCTTCAATATATAAAATTAACTACAATCGACTTTAACACAATGTGTTAAGGTACACGATTATATAGCCGTCAATCAAAGTGCAGTCCGATAATGACCTTGCCATTGGACCTTCACACAGATTAACAATCACTCTTCATATTATATCATCTGTGCTCGCAGCGACGGGTGGTTTTTTTTCTTAGAATAAGCATTGTGGCAACTATTTTTCCTCTTACATCGGCTATCAATGTGTGCTTTCCATTTAATACAAAAAGTGACGCAGTGTTCGATAAAGCGCTTTCTATCAACGAAACTGTTGAACACAGCCGTACACTGTTCCACACTCGAAAAAGTGGTGTTTGACAGATGCTTGCCTACTTTCATAGAGTACTTTAAATATATAGGTACTACTTTGCTTGAATTAAGTATCATTACTTAACCTCGCAATTTATTTACGGCATATTGTAGTAGTATTATTTGAGATTATTAAATTGAGCTTGTCTCTTACTGCTAATTAAAATTTAATATAAATGTAGAATGTAAATATTACATTATTGAAGTGAGCCCTGATAATGTGGTTATGTTTATAAATTATTGAGCCAAGAATTTGTCAAGGAACTTGCATTTAGGTATACGACGCCCAGAATTTTGCGATATTGATGCACTCTAGTGTTATTTTGAGACAACTAGCTGTTTCATTTCAACTTTTGCACAGTGTTTGGCAGTGTTTCACAATGTACCGCAGAGTCCCTCTGTGTTAACTAAATGGAAAGCAACCTATACCACTACAAACGCTAGGTAGCGCGCTAAAATGATTTTTTAATTAGCAAAGGTAACAACTTCATATTAGGTATATCATCATCTGAGCTCGTACGCTCCAACTGCTTGGCTCGAGACTCCTCCACAATGGGAGGGTTAACTTTTTATACCACGCTAATCAAGACGGATTGGTATAGAGTTATATTAATAGAAGGAACTCTTGCATAGATGTTTTACTCACGGGCTAGATAGGGGGTGGTAAATTGTATTCTTACTCTGTCACCACACGGAAAATTACGTACATAAATGAATTTCCATATATAACATTTTGTAATTAAATTTTTGATAGTTTAATATTATTCCGCATGGGGGTCTACGATAATAAAATGGCTTAGCAACAGTTATATTCCCGTGGAAGTAGTAAAAACCGTCTGAGTAATAAGCAGGACGATGAAGAGCTGATAAAAACATCTTAGATGGAAACTCGAAACCACGTAATTACCTAATACATTGAAATCCTTTCATTGCTAAATTAAGATTCATTTTTAAGAAACATTTGAATGGAAAAACAATGTTAAGCAGAAGGCCGTAACGAATGTTAAGTAGGTACATAATTATTACGGCCGTCACTGGCAGAACCAATTTGCTAGAATTTCATCGCCAAATTAATAACGATTTCATTGAAATCGCACATTGATGGAGAGTTAAAACTAATTTAATATTTCGCCTGAAAACATTCTTCTTAAAACAAGATCACTGATTTATACATCACAAACAATGATTTATAATGAAACTGTACACTTGAGTAAACCAATGGTAAGATGTGATATCAGTCATGAAGTATGTTGAATAGACAGACAAAAGAATTCTACATAAGGAAAATAGCCCAACAGATATATTTGAATTCTATTAATCAATAAAATAGCCTGAAATTCTAATGACATACACCTGAAAACCCTTCTAGATGATTTAAAATCTTTATAATAATGTTTTATTAAGTAATAAAAATGTAATAATAAATATTGATTACAAATTCATAAAAAATATCAATAGTGTAATATAACTAAGAGCTGATCTATTAATTATTAAATTATTTTAATGATGTGAGTAGTGCCAATCTATAATACCTACTTGTGTATATATCAAATATAATGATTTTGATTTGCAAACAAAATGTTAATATCCATTGTTAGTTTTCTTTAAGCATACAAAAAAGTCAAAAGCAAACATAATTGATTTGTCAAAAAGATTATAAAGTATGTGAAGAATACACCAAAATAATAAATGGTAGAAGTTTTATACATTAAAGTGGATGTATCACACCAACGATGCAACGACTAAGCCATGGAAGTGGTACTGTGTGAGGCTAATAGACATGGCTCACGACAACGAGGCAATGTAATACTGTGCACGATGGACGATTGTACGATATGCGCTGACACCTACTCTGTCATCACACACTGTCGGTGTATAAACTTACATAATCAAACTTTATATATCTATATAGGTACATCACAATATGTAAATTAGTATCTTATAAGACTCTTATAAGACTCCCCTCAAATTAATTTAAATAATTATTCAAATAGCTATACAAATATATATAATTCATGGTTAATGCAAATATCCAATTAAATAATAAACTATAATTAACATTCATCTTATGTAAAATAATTATTTAAGTACAAAATTAATATGGCATTGACCTATATTTTACAAATTTCTTTCTAAAAAGCAATTGTAGCTTGTTTTTAATTTCGAGGTCTTATCAAATTAGTAGCTTGGCCTTTATTACTGTTGTACTAGAAATAGTGAATGTTTTAGAGTTTGCCTTTGTCTAACAAGAGTCTTATATGAACATAGTAGAGGTATATGTAAGTTCCAACAGAAGTGGACATCAGCGGAGGTGATGAGCGCGAGCGAATGCGCGCGTAAGGCATGCGCGCCGCAACAACCAAAAAGCCGATGAGGGAACATATGTTTTGACTGTCGACTCACCGAAATGAGACGTTATATTGCCATGGCCGTTGGCCAGAGGCAACGCGGTCACCAAGTCTTGCACTAAAAAACAACGACTGTCCTTTAACATTGCATAAACTCACACTAAACAACAGAAGGCGGTCTCCCGTCTCCACGTTTTCTTATCTAACAGCGAAAACGCTGATAATTATTTTACCTTATATTCTTACAACTTATCAACAATTTAACTCTTTTTATTACTGCAATAAAGTCATATTACCTAGGTACTCAGTACAATTTATCTAATACATTTTTAAAACAAATAAGTACCTAATTCGATATATTATGACCTCACAATCACATAAAAATAGGTCAATATGATAACAGCATACTGATAAGAATCTAGTTGGAGTCCTGCTTCGTGCAGCCAATACAAATACATGTTCGCTATGTCAATGTTATGCCCGCCTTATCGAGTAGGTCCAAAACGAAGTTAAACTCTCCAGAAATATGTATGTATAGTGTATAAGTAAATAGTGGTACTCACCGGAGCTAAAGTGTGATCTTTTCACGTCACCATTTTCAGAATCGCCGTCTAGCGGTCGTTTCCTTGAGTCCGTAATTTCCGGACTGGGGCAAGTATCCATCCCTGTGTCAGCGGCCATGTTGAATTTCAGGGCAAAACTTTAAACTTGTCTAGCATAATTCCCATTACGTAATTGGTAAAAATATGTACGTTTATGTGGCACTATGCATTACTTTAACATAATAATGGTAACACTGAACACTTAAACAACTAAAAACGAAGGAAAATTGAAGTTTTGAATGATGTAGTCAATGAAATAAGAAGAGGAGTGACACTATAGTTATTACGTCTAAACGTTTTGTGAACGTTTGTCGATACTGCGGCTGTTTGTGGCGCATGGCCAAAGTGAAGTTAGCTGAGAATGTCAGTCTCGGTGTGTTGGCACTACTGTTTTATGTCGCCAGCTGATTACCTCAGTACAGTGCTGTTCCATGTGTCGATAATGAAAATTTAACTATTATATAAATACTAATATAAATGCTACAAAATAATCATATACTATTGTTATTATGGTAATTATTATATATGATCATAAATTCTTATAAGTGACAATTTTGTCTTTATGGCATTACTCCAGAATTCTTATAAGATTCGCAATAACTGCGAACTTATATATTTAATTTTAAAAGATGTATAATTAATAACATGATATACCCATTATTCTTTTTAATTTTATTATAACGTATCTTAAAATGGGGGAAAGGAAGGAAGACCCACCACTTTCCCACGGTTAATCAATATACCGTATACCTCAAGAAAGGAAGGAATACGGGATGGGATCAAGGTGGAAAAGGATATAAGAAAATCTTACTCCTGGGATGAGCACCCTCCAGAACTTCAACAAGTTGAAGTAAAAAAGTGGTGAGTTTTCCTTCTTTTAAGATAATAATGGATTGCCGCCATAAATCGCCTAATTCAATCAATTATTTTTATTATAACGATTAAAATGTAGTGAAATATATTTTTATTCTCTATTTTTGGATCATGATGATCCAAAAATAGAGAAGCCTACTAGACGTCCACTGTTGGATATAAGCCTCATCCCGAATTAGGGTTAAGACTATAATAGCTGCGCTTGGTAGGTGAGTTGGCAATTACAGCTTGTTTACACACTCCTTCCGAAATTATGAGTTTTTCAGAAGACTGCTCTTATCTTGGGCTCTCTCAGCTGATTTTTACAACTCACACTGAAAAGAAAGAGTTGTAGACACGTATTCTTCACTGTATCACACCATGGGATTTTTTTTTATATTTTACTATTAAAATAGTCCATGCTATGAAATTTTGTGCCAATTTAGTTTAGTAATGATATTAAATAAATTATTTTAATTGAAAGTAATAATAATGACTACATTATGTAATGTGAGTACACAACATAATAAAGTCATTATTATTATTTAACAATGACTGTGTGGCATCTCAAAAATACTTATTGAGATGCCACTACAGAGTAGAGATTATACTTTGGACAGCAATTTTATTCTAATACAATTTAATACTCCCTTTACCTTTGGAAGTTGTGATTATAGACTGTAGAATCACTAGGAGAATGGGCAACGGGGATTCCTTAGGCAAGTTAGGAATATAACAGTGACTACAATCGTCAACCTACCTGAAAGTGTAGCGATTATGACATTTTAATGACGCGTAACTTCAAAAGCGAACATTAATATGCTTGTAATGATATATAGGCCAACACTAGAAGTGGTGGGCGTAACTAAGCTAGCATGGTGTCAAGTGACTTGTATATGTAATGCAACAGCTCTTGAATAATTAAATAATAATAAACATAATAATATTAGAAAAGTGTATTCATTATGAAGAACAATAACAAACATTACAATGCTGATGAATGGACGCGTAAAAGGAAATATTTATGGTTTGTAAAATAAATAATTAATTCCCCAGGCTAGGGCATTAACTGACCACCGAAGACAAAGATCGGATACCGGTGGTCCGCTCGCACGGCGAAGAGAGAGGATTTTACGGTGGTTCTATGGGATCACGCGCCGCTTTCTCCGTCACCCCGGACCGATTTGGCGGGGCGAGACACACCCATAGCCCACCAATAAAAAAAAAGGCTAGGGCATTAATTATTCTTCTTAGAAAATTATAATGCTTGATACTTATATATTACCTCTGGTTTGTGAATATGTTATGTGTTAAATATCGATATCTAATACTGATATACTGAATTTCAAAATAAATAAGAGTACAATACAACCTGAATTAAGAGGAAATGAGGTGAATTGTTTTATTCAGAAGAATCAAAATATGTAACTTAATTAACGAATGCCGCGTGGTGACGGAGTAAAGGTATTATTCATCATCCAATTTCTTGTTCGTAAGTATCATAAAAGATAACTAAGGCATATGACATGCAGATAACATATGTGTAAGAGAAAGCAAAATCGCAGTAAAACGCCATACCAATTCGTCTGACCAGCATGGTATGCTAGATCATAATCCCATATCACTCCCATTATGGAAATGGTTCGAGCTTGGCAGTGGGACGTACTCCTATAAGAGTTGAGGTCATGATGATAATGAGATCAATATAATTTTTCACGTGATGACGGAGTAAGAATACAATTCACTACCCTCTTCTCTTACTCATGGTTGCCGCAAAAGTCTCTTGCTCATGGTTGACTAAGGTATAATTTGCATAATATTTAGGCAAGAGAAGGCAAAATCGAAATAAAACTCTATACCAACTCGTTTGACCAACGTGGTGCACTAGATCATTTTCCATCCACTATTGATTAGGCTCGAGCCCAATTGTGGGCCATGCATGAGCTGAAATGACGATGATGATGATATTGTTCATGATCGCTTCTTACTACTATACAAATAAACTTAATAGAAAATGATAAAATATCGAGATTACTATTTATGTCAAAGATATTGCAACACTAAAAATACATTATGCGCCAAGGTCGTCTGTTGGCCAATCAAGCTTAGTTTCTGACTTCACTTTAGTTGACCAATGAGCGCGATATTTGAAGTTAAAAATTAAAAAGTTTGACAACAATTTCATTTATTTTTCAATAAATGAAAACACAGTTTTAATTAGCATATTTTTAAGCCATTACAATAATTAACAACAAATGAATATGATTTAGATTACTATTACATATTTTTATTTATGGTTAATATAATTTATAAAATTAAGCTTATGATTTCTAATATTTTATTGGTCTAAGTATCAATATTTGTACCTACTTTGACATAATTATGTAATTAGACACAGAGGTACCCTTGACGGTATAAATCATCCATTTTTGTCGCAAATTCCACTGCAAGCATAGCAAAATCGCTCAAAACTAGGTCAAGGACCTATATCTATCTCGATCTTACAACCAGTTTAGGAGATTTTTAGGTCACGTAGCAATGAGTAAAAAACTTTTAGCTGTTCCAGATCTATTTAAAATCATTTGGCCTATTGTCCTTGTGTGTATCTATTAAAACTAATTTGATCGTTTTAGAATGTTACAATAGATTTTATTATTAGTACATTACGTACATTTTACGTTAAATTTACTTTTACTGAGCTAATCGAAATAGTGTAGATAAGGTTTGAATAATCCGTTATAATACTTATTATTGTTACCTTGTGTTACCGCATTGACTAGGTATATAATAACGCAATGCGGAGGATCCACGCGCCATCTATTACGAAAAAGGAATAACTAATAAATACGAATATTATGTAGTTGTTTCTAGAAGTATTTATTTGTATTATACATAATGTATATTTTAATTACTACTACTTACTACTTACCTATATATAATGTATATTTTAATTTTAAGTACTACTTGAACAAATAATAATTAGAATGCTTTAAAACAGGCCTTATTAATTAGTATCCCGTGTGAAAATTAGGTAGTAAAAGGTATATATGAGGATAAAACCTGTATATTATGTCAAATCATGGTTTTCAACTCTTCGTGATGGTTCAAGAAACACGATGGGCCTGCTTCTTGTCGAATCTTCTCAGTTTGTGGCAGCTTGCCGATCCAGTGGTAGATTAATTTGAATTGGTTTTAAATACCTATACGTGAAATTGACAATATGTGAGTAGCCTTATGGGGCAATAAATAATTTTGTTTGATTTGATTCAAACCGTGATACATTTATAACTGCTGTATACAATGTTTCTGATGACCTCGTGCCCTTTATAAGCATTTACAGATGAACTCATTAATTTATTAGGATCGTTTTCACCTGATAGGCCAAGCGCCGGGTCTTTTTTTTTTTGCAACGTACGGGACCTGGTATTTTTTTTTGGGAATATGTTCAAGGTCGTCCCCTGAATGTAAATCCAAGTTGGCGCGGCGGGGGAGCGTTCACTTCAGCCGCCATCTTGGCAAACACGTTTTATTGAATATCTTGCGAACTGCGCATCGTACGACAAAAATTGCAGAGACCATTATTGTAGATAATAATATTTACCATCTTTTTTACTTGAAACTTTTTTTTGTATAACGCATAGGTTTTTAATTATAGCGAATCAAACTTTTAACAATATGGTTTTACTAAATATTTATTTAATGTTCAATGTCAAATTAAAAATAATGGTAACTGAATTGTAGAGCATGAAATTACCTATAAATTTTATAAGAAACTTTTTCTCGTAGCATTTATAGTCTAAGAGCTGCAGCTTAGTAAAACTTGCACCTCGTACATTATCAGTGGCAATATTGCTCGCTGTATACGAAAACCATTTCATAACGCATAAAATGGCATAAAGTGTTCAAAAAAATGTCAATACAGCTGTGCAGCAAATCAATTAAAATTATAAATAATGTGGCAAACAACTAATAATTTGTCGATCTTTATTGTTACTTAAAACGGTATCATCATAAAAGATTGTCTATGTAGCCAAAAATAATAGTACATCCCGCTACATCGTAAGAATTGTAATAGTTATTATTTTTATTATTATGTATCTCCAATTGTTATCGAAATCACTAAAATGAAAAGAATTTTACGAATGTTACTTCAAAAAAACGGAAAAACATTTGTTTACACAAACAAAAAGTGGCGCATTATTTTACGGGGCGAGTCTTATTTTTTTCGATGTCGAGGGAAGATACTCATCATCTTGTGGATCTATCTCTTCTGCCTCCGCCATATCCGAAGGAGACAAATCAAAGGTTGGGTCTTCGGTTGGGATGGCATCTAATATGTCTGGCACGTTGTCGCATGATTGGCCGCTGCAATTGGAGCAAATAATCGAACATTTGAGAACAGCTTTTCGGCATCCGCAGGCAGCTCCGCAATTTTTGGTGTCTTTGCACGATATTATTTGCAACAAACTCGACGGTGCAGGAGCCATAGCAGTTCGAATTGGTTCAAGCCCTTGTGCAGTTCGCTTCCAACCCCATTTTTCAGCGTCGTGATAAAATCCAAGCCAAGTTTGAACCTGGTGGTACACTATGAAAGAATGGTAGCATGCCGTATCTTGTGTTGGAGGTAGAAGTGATAAATTCAACCTTGTCTTACTCGCCAATTTCCCGAAGCATTTGTAGCGAAGCGAGTTAATAGAGACTTCCGATTTTGTAAAACGGTTGGGATTTATACCTGAATATTGTTGGAATGTTAAGAGGGAGAAATTCCGAACGACCCGAAATATATACTACAACTTATAGGGACATAATTGAATATACAGCATTAAAATCTCATTTACAGCGTTATAGCTCTTAAACTATAATTGCTACGAGAAAAAGTTTCTAGAAAGAAAAATTTATAGGTAATTTTATGCTCTACAATTCAGTTACCATTATTTTTAATTTATCATTGACCATTAAATAAACATACATATCATCACGCCATATCCCTTGCAGGGTAGGCAGAGAGAACAGAGTGCCAGAGAACTCTATCTCTGCATACTTCACTCGCTTCCTCAACATTCATAATTCTCTTCATACACGCTCGCCGGTTTCGGAGACTCTTGACTCCACCTTCCTTCAGTACATGACCGATCTGGTCTAGGTAGGTTAGTCTCGGTCTCCCTCGGTACCTACATCCTTCCACTTTCGCATTGTATATCTTCTTAACCAGACGTTCGTTCGGCATTCTTTCCACATGTCCGAACCATCGGAGCATTCCCTTTCGCATCTTTACACCAATACTCTCTTTCATACCTACTCGCTCTCTTACGTCGTCGTTACGAATGCGGTCGGTCAGCCTAACTCCACAGATTTTTCGAAGAGATCGCATTTCGACCGCATTAATTTTACTTTCATACTCTTTTCTGCATACCCAACTCTCGCTTCCATACAGTAATGTTGGGACAAGCACTGAGTTATGTATTGCTACACGTGCCTTCTGGCTGAGGTGGTGGCTGCCGAGAAGTTGCCCCAACGCTCCGTTCACTCTATTTCCCGCATTCACTCTTCGCTCTATATCAGTGGTGTACCGTCCATCTCGGCTAAATCCACATCCAAGATATACAAATTCATCCACTTGCTCTAGTACATCATTACCTATTGTTACTCTTACATCTGTTCTGGCTTCATCTTTTTCAAAGACCATTATTTTGGTTTTGCTCACATTCACGCGTAGACCCCTTTTCTTACAATCTTCTGTCATTGTGTCGACTAGGGTCTGCAGGTCAGTCGCTGACTGTGCCAGCAGGACTGCATCATCTGCATAAAGCAGAGCAGAGACCACTGAGTCACCTATCTGGACTCCCACATTCATATCGTTCAACCTTTAGAGACATTTATCCAGATATATGATAAACAGCCTGGCTGATAGAACGCAGCCCTGCTTAACGCCGATATTGACGTCAAATCAAGGTGACATTCCATCATCCAGCCGCACACAGGCTCTGCAGCCCATGTAACTGGATTGCACAGCCTGCAGCAGTTTACCGTTAATACCATACTCCGGTAAAATGTCCCAAAGTTCCTTTCGTACAACCGTGTCAAATGCTCTCTCCAGATCCACAAAACTGCAGAAAACCCTCTGACCTAGGGCCAGATGGTTCTCCACAATGTTGCGCAGAGAGAACACTTGATCCATGCATCCCCTTCCACTCCTGAAACCTCCTTGTGTCTCACACAGTAAACCATCGGACACCATCCTCATTCTCCTTTCAATAATTTTACCATACACTTTTGCTGCCAAACTGGTCAAGCTTATGGCTCTGTAATTCGCGCAGTCATAACGTGAACCCTTGTTTTTAAACAAAGGCACGATGACTGCGCTATTCCAGTCCCCGGGAACCATTCCCGAGCTCCAACATAAATTGAGGAGCAACAGGAACGCCTCCCGGACACAGGAGCCACCAAGCTTGATCATCTCGGCAGACACCATATCAATGCCCGCTGCCTTACCATTTTTCAAGCTTCTTATCGCCCATTCAACTTCATCCATACTGATGCCATCGGAGGACGCCGTCGCCGAATGTTGATCTACTAGACCACATGCGACACCGGCGCCAACCGTAGTATCCGCATACATATCGCCAAAATATTCACTCCATCGGCTTAACACGTCTTGTGTTTGTGTAAGAATGTCTCCACCTTTAGACCTTATTTTATTCATTCTGAAGGCTGACCAACCACCCCGAGACTTCTTCACCTCCCTCCAAAAGAGTTTGGTGTTACCCTCGAAGTTTTTAGTCAGCCTATCTTCTGCACTCATACTTGCTCTATCACGTTTCTCTTTCACTAAGGCCTTGGTGTCATTCTTACATTGCCGATATATTTCTTTCTTCTGTTCAGTCATACTGTCATTCAGATTCAAAGAAGAGACATAGTCCAGCCACGCTTTCTTCTTTTGCTCTACGGAAGCTGCCACTTCCGCATCCTACCATGCATCACCATTTGTGTTTCTATGCTTCTTTGAACTTCCACATACTTCTTTCGCTGTGTCTACCATACTCTCTTTCAATACTCTCCAGCATTCTTCAATGTCCGATTGCGGCTGACTTGCCATCGTCAGCCGTTCTCGGACACCCTTTGCATACTTTTCTCTTACACACTCTTCTTGCAACCTTTCAACCTTTATTCTTTCAAGTCCTCCGAAGTGGACACGCTCTCGCCAGTGCCTCCACTTTCTGAACAGACCACTAAATCTCGCAATAATGAGATAGTGGTCCGTATCGACTGTGGGGCCCCTGTAGGCTCTTGCGTCCAATATTTTGCTTTGGAGGCGACTGTCTACCAAAATTAAATCTATTATACTTTTCTGTTCATTCCTTCTCCATGTATACATATGGATGTCCTTATGTTGGAAAAATGTGTTTGACACAATAAGGTTTCTCTCCATGCATACATCCGTTATGAGCCTACCTGCGTCGTTCACTCTCTTATCACCAAATGGACCAAGTACGTCCTCATAGTCGGGACGCTTGGTCCCCACCCATCCGTTCAAATCTCCGCATACAATCACGCGTTCACTGGTTTCTGCCGTATCCAGAACTTCCCTAACATTGTCCCAAAACTTCTCTAGGTCTGATGCCACCGAGGATCCTACGGGAGCATATGCTACAACCATGAATACCTTGGTGACACCAAGTTTTATACGGACCCAAAGAAGTCTGGGATCATACATTCCGTAATCCTTCACACCTGAGGCCAAGCGAGAGGACAGCAGTACTCCTACCCCCATGCTGGCTCGATCGCTCTGTGGTACACCAGACCACAGAGCCATCCCGCCACCAGGAAGATCGCAGGCGTCGCTGCCCCTTCGCTTGGTCTCAGTTACACAGAGCACGTCTAGCTGTTTGTCCACCATGACGGATATCAGCTCGTGCAACTTACCTTCCACACAACCTCTTACATTCCACGTGCCCACCCGGCACTCTGCTCTCCTCGACTCGCCTGACTGGGCAAGGCGTGATGGGTGGCGGCCCCCATCGCCACAATTGCCGAAGTTCGTACCGACGGGGGCGGGTCGGTACGCGTCGCCTCCGGGGGACGCCCTAACCCGCATTGCGGTACGCATTTCGACCGTTAAATAAATATTTAGTAAAAACCATATTGTAAAAAGTTTGATTCGCTAAAATTAAAAACCTATGTGTTATACAAAAAAAAGTTTCAAATAAAAAAGATGGCAAATATTATTATCTACAATAATGATCTCTACAATTTTTGTCGTACAATGCGCGGTTCGCGAGATATTTAATAAAACGTGTTTTCCAAGATGGCGGCTGAAGTGAACCACCCCCCGCTGCGTCCACTTGGATTTACAATCAGGGGACAACCTTGAACATATTCCAAAAAAAAAATACCAGGTCCCGTACGTTGCATTACAAACCTACTTTTTTTGCTACGGCGCTTGGATTATGAGTAAGAACTTGTTTTTACGGAACGATACGATGACGACTGTTTTGGCTTTATTAAATACCATTGTATCCCTTGCCATATAAACTAACGGGCTACGGAACCATCTGTCAAATGGTTTATGTAATTGCTGTAATATATCAAATGATATCAATAATTAAATAAATATATGTGTATATTTTAAATAATGGTCTTTGAAAGAGATGAAGCCAGAACAGATGTAAGAGTAAAAATAGGTAATGATGTACTAGAGCAAGTGGATGAATTTGTATATCTTGGATGTGGTTTTAGCCGAGATGGAAGTTACACCACTGATATAGAGCGACGAGTGAATGCAGGAAATAGAGTAAACGGAACGTTGGGACAACTTCTCGGTAGTCACCACCTCAGCCAGAAGCCACGTGTAGCAATACATAACGCAGTGCTTGTCCCAAATTTACTATATGGAAGCGAGAGTTGGGTATGCAGAAAAGAGTGTGAAGGCAAAATTAATGCGGTCGGAATGCGATCTCTACGGAAAATCTGTGGAGTTAGGCTGATCGACCGCATTCGCAACGACGACGTAATAGAGCGAGTTGGTATGAAAGAGAGTATTGGTGTAAAGATGCGAAAGGGAATGCTCCGATGGTTCGGACATGTGGAAAGAATGCCGAACGAATGTCTGGTTAAGAAGATATACAATGCGAAAGTGGAAGGATGTAGGTACCGGGGGAGACCGAGACTCACCTACCTAGACCAGATTGGTCACGTACTGAAGGAAGTTGGAGTCAAGAGTGTCCGAAACCGGCGAGCGTGTATGAAGAGAATTATGAATGTTGAGGAAGCGAGTGAAGTTTGCAAGGATAGAGTTCTCTGGCACTCTGTTCTCTCTGCCTACCCTGCAGGGGATATGGCGTGATGATATGTATATATGTATGTATGTATATTTTATTGCTTTATTAATATTTTTCACATAGAATTGTAAAATTTAACCCATTAAAGTAGCTTTGTACTTATTTATTACCGCAACTATAATGTCAATTATAGTCCTTAAAATATAGCTTGATCTCTGTGACAGATAGCTACAAAATCGATGAAGTAATTTTGAATACGCGTCATATTTACAACTTTATTTAGTATTTTATTTTTATTGCTTATGGTGGCAAACGAGCAAGCAGCACACCTGATGGTAAGTGTCACTGCCGCCCACGGACGTTTGCAATATCAAAGGCTGCAAGTTGGCAAGCTTAAGCCGCTGCTTAGCAATAAAATCCTCAAACCCACCCAGTGAGGATTCCGATTTCTTTTTCACCGAACGAAAAGATCGATCTTTTGCGAGAGTGTGGACGGATCGGCCCGCAGCTGTAGACAGAAAACTTTCAACAGCGTGGTTCTACCACTATGATCGCCTATATTTTTATTCTTCACGTGCCAGTTATATCTCAACTGAATTATGAATATAAAAATATGAACATATACACCAATACTTGTACCTCATATGTTTTAAAATACTTAGTAACCATTTTATAAAAATATGATGCTTACGCAATTACAAGGTCATACTGGACCGAGAGTAAGATAGAGATGGGACAAGCGATAAACGTAAATCGATACTATTCTTATTAATTATTTATAAAACAAGTAAAACCAATACATTACCTATATAAACCACTTGGTTACTCTATAAAATAAGAAAATTGTGTTAATTTAGTATTCAGACATCATTTATAATATTAATAAGACATTTCTTTTATATTAAAAATATAAATTCTTTTATAAAATAAACATGATTATTCATGAAATAATCAGTGACCAAGAACTGATCATCAACTACAGGAATGCTCCAGCGATGACGATAATAGTGACGATGAACTTGTGTGTACTCCTTTCGAATAATAAAAATAGTCAATTAACAGCTTTAGTTTAAACTAAATAAAATCCATTGATTTAAATTCAACAAGATTTTCATAGATTGTTTTACATTTATAATCGCTTCACCCATCCATTTGCTTGAAATTCATTAAAATTTTCATACTTTGTTTTTCAATTGCAGTATTGAATAACTTTAAATAATAAGGAATTATATCGACAAAAATACGGACTGCATCGTAAGCGTCCGGCACTAGTGACAACTGTCACAGAGATCAAGTTATATTTTATAGACTATAGATAATATTTGTCGTTATATTATCTATTTATTGCGAAAGATTATAAAGCTTATATAAAACATAACGATTCAGTAACAACGGAGTAGTGACCATAAATATAAACAAATTTAGTCAATGTGTAGTACATGTACATCTTTATCTGTAATTATATTACTACTAGCTTCTGCCCGCGGCTTCGCCCGCGTAAAAAGTTACTTTCCTAAAGTTTTTCATCCCCTATTTTTATTTAACCCCTTAAGGGTACATTTTTTACAAAATTTCATTATTTATTTATATCTAATCAATAGCCTAAAAATAAGTTTCAATCTTTTGGCTTTAAAAACGATACTTCATTACAACTTTTCATCCTCCTTTACAACCTTTTTGTGCATTAAAAAGTAGCAAAATAAAATGTCCTTTATTAGGCTCTAGACTATCTGTACACCAAATTTCATTTCGATCAGTTCAGTAGTTTTGGCGTGAAAGAGCGACAGACAGACAGACAGAGTTACTTTCACATTTATAATATTAGTAAGGATTATAAAGTTGAACAGTTTGTTGGTGTTTGAATGTACTAATCTCAGGTAGGTACTACTAATTGGAAACATCTTATATTATTTGAAATCCAACGGGATATAGATAATGTATTATTTCGGATGATAAACATCTCTATTCTGGACCTAAGCCTTCTCCACAGTATGAGAGAAATTGCCTTATATAATAATAATAATAATTTCTTTATTGCATAACCAACAACAATTCGTAATACAGTTATAATAAGATTCTAGTTACAGATGAGGCTTAGTAAATAATGAAATATGATCGCTGAATCCTGAACTAGGTTTAATCCCTGTGTTTTAGGCATCAGTATTCCGCCGTAACAAAAACATGAAAATACTTTTGTTTAGATTGTGATTTTTTTTTATAATATTATGGCAAAAAGAATACAAAAATAAAACTTTATAATAAAAGAAAAAAAGGGAACATAGTGTGAGTGATATAAAGTGGAAGGTGTGTACATGTATTGTGTGTAAATGGTGTTGAATGTGTATAAAGATATGTGTGAGTGAATGCAGTACTTACGAATTGAGAATCAAAACTAATTGAAATAATTAATGAGAGTTTATTACAAGATCCTCAGTTTCGCTATACCCCAATGTTTTCAGATAGTCTGTAACAGTTTTTTTACATAATAATTTTAGTTTATTATATAAATTTATTTTTTTATTTAGAGCATTATATATTTTTGCACTAGTAATGTAATATTGGCGCTGGGCAAATGCAGTCCTATGCCGTTCTATAGCAAACACCCGATACTTAAGTCTACTATTGAGAAGATTAGGAGGGCGTAATGAATGTTTTCGCAGAATAGACAGTAGCACGTACTGCCTTACCGTAAGCACGTTCAACTCAGCGTATAGTTGAAGCGTGGTATATCTTCGCGGTAGAAAGTTTATGATTTTGAGAACAGCTCTTTGAGCTCTTTCGAGATGGATAAACACATTTTGAGTGGCGCCACCCCATACTGGCAAGCAATAAGTCAGCACAGATTGACATAGGGCAGAGTAGACTAGTTTTAGCGTAACGCAATCTAAAGATTTTCTCAGTCTCCTAAAAACGTAGATAAGTTTACGAATTCGAGCTGTAACCAATTCTATATGTTGGTGCCAATTAAGATGTTGATCAATAGGAATTCCAAGATATTTAACAAAGCGAGATTTTGTAAGCGATACACAATTACATGTCGCATTAAAGTCGCAATTGCGCGCTTTGAGGATAAGATTATTCGATGGAAGAAAGTTTGAGCGAATGGCAAATGGAATGAACATTAGAATCTTTTTAAGATTTATCGTCAACGAGTTATCTGCTAGCCAATGCATCACATGTGACATTAACATCTCGGCTTTCTTAAACGTTTGAGTCCATCCGGGCCATCAATAATAAGGGCAGTGTCATCGGCATATGTAAAGATCTCACAATTGTTCAGGGGCAGCTTGCAGAGTTCGTTTACGTATATAAGAAACAGAGTGGGTCCAAGGATACTTTCCTGCGGTATGCCGTGTACTACTGGTAGTTCATAGCTTTCATGCTTACCAATTTTTACGATTTGAGTCGATCAGTTAGGTAGTCAGTAAAGATTTTCAATGGCAGACCACGGATTCCAATAGCCTCCATTTTTGTAATCAACTTTGAGATTGAAATGGAGTCAAAGGCTTTCGTAATATCGACGAAAACGCCTAAACATTTTCGCTTGGTATCAAGCGTTTTCGCAACTCGGGTGGACAGAGTTAGAACTGCATCTTCAGCACTTAGTACCCTTCTGAAGCCGTATTTGTTTTTGGCTTCAAGAAAACCGATAAGGCTTTTATTTAAAATACGTTCCAAAATCTTGGACATCGAGGTTAAAATTGAGATAGGGCGATAGTTGTTTTCATCATCCTTGGGTCCAGACTTATGTATAGGAAGAACTAATGCTTTCTTAAAAACCTTCGGAAAGACACCTGTGGTTATTGATAAATTACAGACATGAGTAATAATAGGTACCAATACAGAGCTTGAGGCTTTAATTATTTTAGGTGGTAAGCAGTTCACACCAGTTGCGGAATTAGATCTAAGACGCAATATATTACCCTGGTCAGACATGTTTTGGTATAGGTATTTTTTGGTGTTTGTCTTTGCTTGCATAGATATTATTATGCATATTATATCCCTTACTCATCTTTTACAATACTCACGGATACATAGGGGTGATGAATTGTATTCTTTCTCTGTCAACACACGGGAAAGTTGTTGTTTGGTATTATGATTGTTGTCAAATTGTTGTTAAGCACATCGATTGGTAATCTCAGTGATTTTCAAGTCCCACAAAGATTTCGTGTATGGTTTGAGTTAACAGATGCATTTTATCGTATCGTTGTCTTATCGTTACATATAAATTACTGTTATTCAATGTGCTAACAACATGATTTCATACTTTATCATAATACCATTGGTACTTAAAGGCATATTATTAAGCTTTTTTTAAAGACAACAAGCGCTAAGGAAATAATTCTATTATTACGAGGGACTTTACAAATATATAACGAAAAAAAAAGCTGATACAAATTACATCCAGACCCAAATAACAATTTCTCAGTAAAACAATAAATTGCTTTGCGTGGAAATCGAACACATGACAACCATTACGCCATCAGTTTAAATTTTACGACACCATACAGTTTATAACACTAATTTACGTTGTATTCTCTACATAAACTGATGTCATGTTTATAAATATTAATAAAACAAATTCTATGAAATTATCTTTTAATAATACAATACAAAAATTACTGGTGTACAGCTCCCCTGTAGTATATATAATACTTTAACGAAATGATCAGCAGTACTACCTACATACCATGTATCGCCTGTACGCGTAAAGTAGCCGTTAATTTTTTGCAGTCAGATGTTGTAAATTTGTCTCTGGGGGGGCACACTTAAAACATTACTTATTTTTAATGACCGTCGCGCCGCCTACAGATTGGTTGTACAAACTTAACTGCTGCCATTTTGTCCTGCCTGTCAAACGTTTGACAACTGACAATTGTTATTTTTTGTTCCTAGCGTAGGTACTTATTGTCATCGATCTATTTTCGGTTATTGATATTTTTCTGAAAATTATCTCAAGTTTCAATGTTAGGCTGATATTATTATTGTTTAATTATCAGCTGATATGTTTTTTTTTTATATTTCAGGGTAGTTTTCATAGTAAAAGAAAATTCTATGTAATTACACATACACATATAGATATGTATACAGGGTGTCCCAAAATTCAGCGATAAGCTGGCACCAGCAGGTGGACCTACATATGACTACTCGAGAACAGAAAAGAAAAAAATTCTACCTTGATTTTTTTTTTCATTACGACAAAAAAACCAAAATCTTTAAAAATGGACATCCTTTATTATATTATTAAGTGCTATTGCTACAGTTTTACAAGTAATTCTGTGATTTTTTTTGTATTGGCAAGGTAAGTAGCACTACTATCGATCACAACCATTAAAAATTCCAGAATATCTATAGTTTTTACACAAAAATCAATCAAAACTATGTTTTTTTCATAAATTATGTAAGATTTTGACTTTCAGCTCACTTTCACTCATCATAGTGAAAAAAAAAAGTATGGACACTACTGTGGCAAATAGTATTAAAAATTGGCGCATCTAACTACAATTCTAAAATGGTATAACATTCTAGACAAACTAGCCACAAAAATATACTTAGGTGTACTATTTCAAAATAACAACCATATTTCGAAAATTGTTAGTGTTGATAGTAATCACTTTTACTATGTAGCCAAAATGTTTTTGTAGCAAGTTCTCAGAATTTTAATGAGACATGTGCGTAGTCCATAAGTCCATAAAATAAGTTAGACAGAGATAGAGAGATTATACGTTAGAGGGAGATAGATAGATGCTAATTGTTTAGTAACATTAATGCAGGTGGAGAAGTAATTAATGTCCTCAGCAGCACAGCAAGTCAGTATGCTCTACTTCTTTGTTTACTGCACACCGTTCTGTTTTAATTAAAGTGGCTCTGGTACTGACGACTTTTGGATTGAATTAAGTGACCTGGAAATTGACCTGACTTGGCATTATTTTAGACTGTGATTTTGTATTTTTTTTAAAGAAGTTTTGCCTTATTTTCAAGTGTTTAGCATTCATCATGCCGCGACCATACACAGCGTTAGAATACGCTAATATGCACCTAATTTATGGAGAATGCCGATGCAATGCCAACGCTGCTAGCAGATTATATCGAGCAAGGTACCCTAATCTTCAAAGGTATCCGGATTATCGCGTATTTATTAACGTGTATCAAGCTTTTTCGGAGGGTCGTATACCATCTGACAGGCGAAACGCTGGAAAACCTAGATCGGAACACGATGAAGAAGTTCTCAATGAAATAGAAAACGATTCAACTACCTCTGTACGTGCTGTACAAGCAGCAACGGGAATCCCAAAAAGTACTGCACATAGAATTTTAAAACGTCACGTCGTCGTGATGAAACAACCTGCAAGAAAGATGGATATTTAAATCTTCACAATCTTCATAGCTGGAACAATGAAAATCACCTGGTGAGAGAAGACAATCCCAATACCAATTTAAGGTTAACCTATGGACTGGCATAATAAATGGCAAAGTGATAGGGCCCTTTGAGTTACAAGGAAACATAGATGGCAATAGTTATTTAAACTTCTTACAAAATGAGTTGCCAGGATTATTAGAAGATGTGCCCTTAAGTGATTTGCAAACCATGTGGTTTCAAAACGATGGTTGCCCAGCTCACTATGCCCGTCCTGTGCGAGAGTACTTAGACCAAGAGTACCCAGGGCGTTGGATCGGGCGACTTGGTCCTATCTTGTGGCCACCCCGTTCACCCGATCTAAATCCCCTGGACTTTTTCTATTGGGGTTGTCTAAAGGACAGAGTCTGCACAAAACCGATTGCAACCTTGGACGAGCTTCGCCATAAAATAATTCAGACTGTGGATCTACGGACTACGCACATGTCTCATTCAAATTCTGGGAACTTGCTACAAAAACATTTTGGCTACTTAGTAAAAGTGATTACTATCAACACTAACAATTTTCGAAATATGGTTGTTATTTTGAAATAGTACACCTAAGTATATTTTTGTGGCTAGTTTGCCTTGAATGTTATACCATTTTAGAATTGTAGTTAGTTGCGCCAATTTTTAATACTATTTGCCACAGTAGTGTCCATACTTTTTTTTTTCACTATGATGAGTGAAAGTGAGCTGAAAGTCAAAATCTTACATAATTTATGAAAAAAACATAGTTTTGATTGATTTTTGTGTAAAAACTATAGATATTCTAGAATTTTTAATGGTTGTGATCGATAGTAGTGCTACTTACCTTGCCAATACAAAAAAAATCACAGAATTACTTGTAAAACTGTAGCAATAGCACTTAATAATATAATAAAGGATGTCCATTTTTAAAGATTTTGGTTTTTTTGTCGTAATGAAAAAAAAAAACAAGGTAGAATTTTTTTCTTTTCTGTTCTCGAGTAGTCATATGTAGGTCCACCTGCTGGTGCCAGCTTATCGTTGAATTTTGGGACACCCTGTATATATTACTTCAACTTTAGTTCACCGCCTAAACTCTTTGTGGCAGCACTTTCCATACATGCATATTTTATCATCGAGTTGCCACTCTTTTTCAATTTAATAACTTTACTCTTTGATTTGTCTGTAGCATCTTAGCTTCAGAACGAATTGACCGATTATGATGGGTTTTTTATTCGAAAGCTGACGTGGTGGAGATAGTTCTTAGCTATTCTGATGATGGAGCTTGAAAGTACGAGACAAAATCCTGGCTTGCCTACAGTGACGGGTTTCGACATAACGGCATAAGCCCGCGACGTCCAGGTCTAGGGCGGCAAATATTTCACCGAAGTCAAAAATCGGGTACCGGTGGCCCGCTCGCACAGCGAAGAGAGAAGGTTTTACGGTGGGTCTATGGGGTCACGCGCCGCCTTTCCGTCACCCCGGACCGATTCGGCAGGGCGAGACGCATCCATAGCCCACCAATAAAAAAAATAAAAAAAAGGGCGGCAAATATTTATAGGCGCTAAGATTATGGAAATGACCGCAATTTGAAATCAATTTTTAATATTAACTGTAACCATTTCTTTTCTTTCTTTTTCCTTTTACAATCTTAAAATATCAAAATAGTAAAATTCTTTTGTTCATATAACAATTAATCATGTAAGTACTAAAATTTAAAATATCTAATGAATTGGTACTACGAAAGTTTTCGTTAATGTATTATTATATTAATGTAAAGGCGAACTTTCTTTTTTTTCAGGCTATGGTCTGGATACATATCGTCCATTACGTCCGGGGCGACGGAAGTGCGGTGCGCCTCATAATTCACCGTATTCCCACCCCACCGTCATTGGAATGGCCACTGGTTAGGGATATTAAAAAATAATCGATTTTTATTTAAATCGATTATTACTTTCGTATAATCGAGTTTTATAGTAATATTATTCGATTTTTAATAAATCTATTATATAAATTACGTCATCTCATCATATTTTTTTTATATTAAAATGTTTAACGGCACAGAAAATTTGTATCAATAATGACATTTGTTTTCCTTATGCCTTACTTTGAAAACTTAAAGGAACCTTCGGTTTGATTTTAAGTTATAAATTGGTTATTTTTTAATTATATAATTTTATTTGATTTTTAATCTGATAAATTATTAATATGAATCTCTTAAGTTTATTATTGGAATACAAAAAACATATAGATTTTTAAATAATAGAAAAATCGATTTTTCTGTAAAAATCGATTATTTATTTTTATTAAAATCGATTTTTGGCAAATCGATTAATATTGAATAAAGAAAATCGATTTTTATTTAATAGATTCTTTTCCATTAACCTCACATCCCTACCACTGGTACCGCTTCCTTGACATCCGTGGCCATCCCGGCGGGTTACCCTTTCTGGTACCATATCTAGTCGACACTCCCTCCGGCTTGCTGTCGAGTCGTCAGCCCAACGAGGCCCCCACGTAGCGTCACTTCATATGCATCTTTTCACTAGTTGCATTCTTTACGTTTCTTCATAACTTTGTTTAAAAACAAAACAATCGGTAATATTTCACAATCTTATTGATGAGGCGTAGTTAATAGTTTTTATTACGGTCATTAAGAATGCGTTTAAAACCTATAACAAATCATAATGAAGACCATTAAATACTAATCAAATTTTCTGATTATTTTAAGCTGATTTTAACTAATGTCATTAAATTCTAATCAAATTTAGTAGTTATTTTATATTAGTTAATTTATAATTAGTAATGATATGTATGTAGCTGTTTATTATGACTATAAAATAAATGTTAATGTTGCCGTTTAAATTTTAAAGCACTAACGGTTGGTAACTTAATAATTATTACTTGCACATATTTATTAAGTAAACCTTTTTTTTTATTTGCTGTGGGCTATGGACGTGGTCGCGCCCCGCCAAATCGGTCCAGGGCGACGAAAGAGGCGGCGCGCAACCCCATAGACCCACCCTGCAAACACCTCTTTTCGCCGTGCGAGCGGGCTACCGGTACCCGATGTTTGTCATCGGTGGCCCGCCCAGTGGTTTACCCTCGCGGGTTCCTCTCGTGTCGACGCCCCGACAGCTTTCGCCTCACGCGATGGCCTCACGTCGGGTGACCGGACTATTCCATTTATTAAGTAACCTATACTACCTATAAGCTTTACATATTAATAAGAATCTATGAAATAAGAGTAGTTTTACGAGCTCAAATTTTATTAATAGTGGTCCATATTATTGACTATCTACAGCCGCGGGCCGATCCGTCTGAGGTAGTACCACACTCTCGCAAAAATTCAACGTCGCAATGCAGCTGCGCTTCGTTCGGCGAGTGAAAGCCGGAAGCCCAACTTGGGCTGGTTTGGGATTTTCACTGGTAGGCAGCAGCTTAATTGTGCCGTCGATACTGCAAAGGTTCATGAGCGGCGGTCAAAGTTACCATCAGGTATGCTGCTTGCTCTTTTGCCACCATAAATAATTAAAATAAAAACTTAAAATACCTTATTTAATATTTTAAATGCAATAATATGTCTATGTGGTGATGGAGTAAGAATACAATTCACCACCCCCTTCCTTATCCGTGGGTTTCATAAAATATTACTAAAGGATAATATATGCTTATAATATACATATATGTAAGAGAAAGAAAAGTCGATATAGAATCCTGTACGAGCCCCTATGACCAGCCACCATTATACAAGTACATCAATTGCCCAGCTATTTTGGCGCAGGTTCGAGCCCAGCAGTGGGACGTATATAAACTGATATGAAGATGATATGGCGATAGTATGCCTGGAGATAGTCTATGGGGTCCCACGACAACCTTGTATTGCCCCGAATGGTTGTATGAAGTGCAGCCAAACCATAGTCGGTATTAAAATGATGTTAGAATGAATTTTCATTAGCAAATTAGAATTGTGGTAAAGAATTTTGGCTAGTTTATATTTTGATAACAAGACAAGTTAATCAAATTACTGAAATTTAGCATTTAATATGCTTAATTATTTATAAATAATCGGGTTTTTATAAGACAAGTTAATTTAGTGCTTAATGCTTATATTTATTATGTGTATGTTTGTATAAAACTGATTAAAAATCGATTTGTGAAAGAAATATAATATATTTACTTTTCTATTGAGCTAGTTACAAGCATTTCAATTTTATTAATTAGACAAAAAGAGAAATACATACAATATGACGTCAACGTTAATAAATATCGTTGTACGAGAAAGAGATAGAATAAAGTATCTCCTAGTAGTAACTTCTTTGTTTATATTACACATATTTCACGACTCTACATCCATCAGCGACCGTCGAACCAAACTCAACTTCTACTGCTGAACGCAGGAACGCTAACCTGCCTGCCAAATAAGCTTATAAAGACATTATTCCTCAGGATGGCCTGGCTTTTCAGAATTCTCTGTATGTCCCCTTTTCGCTCATCAAACACAAGTAGGTACTGCTACCTGGATTTAGGGGCACCGGGGCACGTACTTCTAAACTTATCCCTAAGCACATTTTTTCTTAAAAAGACAACACTGTACTAAGGAACTAATTCTTGAACTTGAGCGTGGGACTTCATAATCATTACAGAACAATAATTTGAAAATTTTATAAAGTATTGGTTTTTTTTGGCAGGCTATGGTCTGGACACACAACGTCCGTTTCGTCCGGAGCGACGGAAGGGCGGCGCGTAGCACCATAGCACACCGTATTCCCTCCCCATCGCCATTGGTACCGAAACCATGACGCCCGTGTTCGCGCCTGCACCGCCTCATGCACCGGCGGTGGAGCGTGCCGGTGAGAGATTTCCTGTCAGGCGTGCTCCGCCACCTCCTCCTCGAAACGGCTGTCTCGCAGAATGCGGCGCCCGCGTCCCATAAAGTAAAGTAAAGTAAAAATTTATTTGTGAAACATGTGTATACATACAAACATTAATGTGCATGCAAGATGTTACAGTTGAGATGTTCAGACATGTTTGCCGACTGTGTGGCGTACAAATGTAGGTACTTATCATAATATTTTGGCTAGGTATTAAAAATAGAATTAAACAAAGTGGTCAAAATAATAACAGGCAATATGAATATCAAATAAAAACATAATAATCAATGCAAACAGAATAATAATAATAATAAGCAATTGTCAAGTAATATAATAGCATAATAAAACAATATAAATGAAAAAACATTCATAATAGTCAATTAGAATGTATGTATAAGTCAAAATAAGTTAATATATTATATAAGCAAAAATAGTAATACATCAAGCAATGTATGTATAAGTCAAAATAAGTTAATATATTATATAAGCAAAAATAGTAATACATCAAGCAATGTTTAATTTAAATTTGGATCTCCCTGAAATTCCGCTATGTCATAGTATGATTTGCCAGTTAAATACGATTTTAGTTTCACCTTTAAGTCATTTGTACTTAATTCCCTCCACTTTTTTGGCAATCTATTATAAATTATGGGAGCCATGCAGAAGATACTCTTGCCCATAAGTGCAGTCCTTGATGAATGCAATCGCAGTTTTGTGTTGTCTCGTCTGTTTCGGACTACGGTATCATCTAAGCGAGGGAATAAGTTTGGATTGCTTTTAACAAAAAGCACCATTTCCAGTATGTAAAGCGAGGGCAAAGTTAGAATTTTGTACTGTTTGAAGAAAGGTACACAACTTTCAGTACTTTTTAATAAAAACATGCTTCTAAGGCATCTTTTCTGACCTTTAAAGATAATGTAAAGTCCCAGTGCTTGACGCTAAGTCGGACGGTCAGGGACCCCACCCACACGGTTGCGCTGAACTGTGCCATCTAACAGGCCCGTAACGGTAGTCTATAGGCAAAACGCTTCAGCGCCATCTATTTTCAGGGCTGGTTGCTTCGGCAGGTGAGTCGTTGCACACTCCTTAGCGGATTCCGACTTCCATGGCCACCGTCCGACCATCCTCGCGTAAAGCCGTCGGCACGTAGAGCTGGGTCAGCCAACATTTGACATTAGTCAGAAGAGCAAAGTATTGCCCTGTGTGGGATTCGAACCCATGCCACTGCATCGGTAGTTCGGTATTTTAACCACTACGGTATCTGTATAGGCAGTACAAATAACTGAATGCAACATTGTTAAACGGCAGTTTTTTGTCGAAGTCTTTGGCAATCCTGTAATGTAATTAAAGGATTGCCAAGGACTTTTTGATACCCATGAACAATGTTAGAATTGCGTTCGTAGTGGCTACCATTTTTTTTAGTCTATGGTTTAAACACAACATGCCCATGCCGTCCGGTGCGTTGTAACCTTTGTTATATATAGACCCTAATTGCTAGCAATATTTTACGTTTTATACAGAACTTAAGTAAATAATTTAGTTCATGTACTATTTAACTTGAAGGTCACACAACAAACTTTAGTAGAATTATTGTCATACTTCATCGTTATTTTGAATAGGATCTTGTCCGCTGCCCTTTCATCCAAATACACGTTAACAACCATCTCTTCAGCCACTAGGCGGCAGTATAGTAGGTTGCTTGCATCATCAGGAGACTTCATTATTTTAGAAAAGCTGCCGCTATTGTCTACATCACCAGATACAGACAACTTCAGCTTCAAAGTGGGGAAAGGTAATGTCATACATGTCTCTATAAGTAATAAATCTTCTTCTACTTCGTACCGTACGAAGTGGTGTTGCCCAAATGCGAGACTCTTGCGAGTCTCGCAAGTCTTGCAACTCTGGCTGTTAGAATAACAGTCACTTGTTTTTGATAGAAATTAAAAAAGTCCACACAAAAATGAAAATGCCAAATAAATTAATGAAATTCCTTTCATCTAGTGTCACTAACTGTACAACTATCAATAATTAGGTACATACCACTTAACGGGAGTGGGGCTATAGTCACACCTATCTATCATGAGACTGTTTAAATAACATTAAATTATTTCTCCGTGTACTGGTATTAAGAATACAAAATGTTGACAATCCTTTCTTTGCCAAAGGAATCGTAGGAAGCACTGCGAGACTTGCAGAAAGTCTTGGTCTTACATTTGGGCAACACTAGTACGAAGTACACACACGGTTCTTTTCATAGTTGACAATATATCAATAAAACATTATTATTTGTCATTACCAATGATTTATTAGAAAATATATTTACATATATCAGATGTGTTATAAAAGTTATAAGTACATTACAGACGATACAATCATTAGCATTTAATACTATTTGATGATAATGATATTTCTTTAGTCTATGCTGTGATGAATTAATGTCCACTTTCACCAACAACTCCTGGATTTAAGTAACACTTAATGCCAACATAAATGACACATAACATTACGGTTAATTAATTTATTTCGTGTTAATTCATATTAAATAAAAAAAAACTAACGTATGCGTCTCGAGACGTCCGACAGATGAGAGAAGAACTTAAACTAATCTGAGTTGAATTATTTAACATTGAAATTATTTAACTTGAGAAAAGGTTAGATTATTCCTTAAATGTTATGTATATTAATATGATAATGTAAGGAAAGGTTATTTATTAATAAAATCTTTTATTATTAGTGGTAGGAGCACGCTGTTGACAGTTCTCTGTCTGCAGCCGCGGGCCGGTTCCTCCGGGATAGTACCACCTCTCGCAGAAGATCGACGTCTGAGTAATGGCAATGTGCTATGGCGCTTCGTTCGGTGAGCGAGAGAACCGGAAGCCCAGCTGGGTGGATTTGGAGATTTTAATGGTAGGCAGCGGCCTAGGTATAGCCTTGGTTATAGCAAAGATCCATGGGCGGCACTTACCATCAGATGTGCTGCTTGCTCGTTTGCCACCAAGAGCAATAGAAAGAAAAATATATAAAATATATTTTATTGTTAGTTACAATTATTGAATATGTACATTAAAAATGTTGTGTATGTACATTATTAGTATCATTATTTAATCATATAAAGCGGCCAGACGGACTGGCGTCGTTACGCGTTACGTAACGACGCGGTTTATCCACACATAAGAAGTTATAACTTCAAAAACAATTTTAAGTTATACTTAAGGAAATATAAATTGAAACAACCCATGTAATGTGTTATTTATAATATACCAGGGATTCCCTAAGTTTTGGAGCTCGTTGGTGAAAACGGGCATAAGAGTACAATAAGCCACCGTCCTACTCACTTCCGAGTATCGTTTAAAGCAACAAAGAGAGTACGCAGAGTTTATTTTGATAACATTTTTTATTCCCAATGATATGTCGAGGTGTCGTAATACTGTGTGTAGTAATGCCCTTACTATTATATATAATAGTGTGTTCTTGTCTAAGAAATAACTATTATTTCCCATTGATTAAGGTACCCGATTGATTTATTAAAACCGCAGTCTATAAATTATAGTAAAAGTCTAGTGATCAGTCACAAGGGCTTATCTTAGTACGAACACCAGCCCCTCACAAAGGCTCCTAAGTATTAAGTACTATTTCTTTTTTATAAAATACCACCGTGTACTGAGGAAATAATCCTTGTATTGCGGGGGACTTTACAGACATGCAGTTAACGCAGACAAATTACACCCAGACTCGCGACAACAGTTTGTGGATCACATAAAAAATTGTCCTACATGGGTATCGAACCCACGACACTGGCACGGGAGTTCGGTATCTTAACCACTATGCCACCTGTGCAATCAATATATACACGAAGAGAAAAATAATTAATAATTATAAATTTCCCGTGGCTCGTATAAACCGTTTAACGCTTTACCAGGGGACTTTAGAGGCAGGGCATTCTTTGGAAACATAAATATTCTATCAATATAAATTCCCATTAGGTCAATATCCCCCCACTAGAGAAGTCAATTGTTGTGTGGTAGCGGCTACGTATACTACCAACCTTTACATTGCTCGTGGATGTCGTAAGAGACGACTGAGAGGCCGACTCCATCTGATAGCTACACATTCCTAAGCAGGATTGATCTAAGGCAGGTGGACGGTCATAAAACTATTGCCAAAACTAGCAATGTATGATGGAAGATGAGTATACATTACGTCCACCCCAAGTAATTGGGATAAGATGGAGAGGTTAATGTCCTGCACTGGACCTCAATGGTGGATACATAGATAGAACCCAGCCATCGGAATTTAAGAGCCGTAATCGATTGAATGAGAGGATGTATGGGGGCATTCCATTATAAGGGATTAAGAATGTTCCTTATATCCAGTCCTACCTTGGACCTACCCCGTATTTTTTCTTAAGGTGTGACGTATATTGGCTAAAAATTTGAAATAATAAGTGTATATTATGGATTCCACTTAAGCATTATAGCGGAATACGTCTTGCCTTATATAAGTGAGAAGCTAGATGGTAAGCAACTAGTTACTATAGAAAATGTTTAAAAAATATACCCATTCCCTTATTTGCTTTATACGACATCGAAAACAAGAAAAATGGGTGATGACTTATTCTAATCTTATATTTATAATCAGTAATATGTATAATTTATTATTCATATAACTTTGTTTTTTTTTTAATATTGCAAATGATTGAACCGGCACGTATCGTACGCTGGTTGTGACCGCTATCGGGCTGGGGGTGATGCTGGTGGCGGCGTCGCGGACGGCACCAGGTGGTAGGTCAACCACCACGACAACAGCGGCTGTGTGATAGCCACGAACAGGAGGAAGTACACTCGCCTCTTCGTACCGCTACCAGTTGGTTTATTCCAGTTGTCTGCGTAAGGGTTCGGGGGATAAGCTTGAGGGAAACCTCCATATGAAGGTTGCTCAGGTGCTTGGGACCCTGATAGGAGCTGTAGCCGTAGAGTTTTCACCTGGAAACAATTTTATAATTATCATCTTAATCTCAGCCCACATAAGTCTCACTGTTGGGCTCCAGCCCACTCCACAACAGAAGAAAATTGTACCCACTACACCACGGTGTCAGACGTGTTGGTATATTATTTTATATAGAGTTTCTTTTCTCTTACATACTTATTATATGGATATTAAATCTTTTAATCGTTTTTACGTTACCCATAGGTTTTTTTTTTTGGTAGGCTATGACCACGGCGTGTCTGGACAGGCGTGGGTCATTTTTATGACAATTAAGATTAATGTTCTATATATTATCGTTATTAATTTATAATTACCTATCTTCCAAAAATCTTTAATAAAATTCGCCTGGTGAATATTTAGCTGTCTTTCGACTCCCAAAGGGAAAATATGGAAATTCTCCTGGTGCATACTTAGCTGGTTCTCTCGACTCCCACCGGGAAAATATGGTGACATTATTCTGTCATGGATATCACCACATACGGAGCCTCTCTTTATTGAGGGATAGTCTTTGGTCCAGTTCCATCCCGCCCAAACGTCCAGTATAAAGGAAAGGGCGGCGTGCAACCTCATAACCTTGCGAAGATCATATCTATCGGCATTTGGACTGACCGCTGTGTTCTTGTCTTCGGTGGTCACCATATGTGGTCTACAATAGATAAAATTGAATAGAAACTCACCAAAAAATAGCTGAGCGCGAAACTACTGTAAACAAGACTACAATAATAGCCGGTCCTCCCCAGCATCAGTCCGGCAAGTAGACTACCTATCATGATGATGTACTTATAGCCGGAGTATGCGAGCAGGTCGAGGGTCTTCAGGTTTGTGTTTGTATTTGTCACGTACAATGTCACCAGGTACATAATCATTTCGAATATTATATAGGCTAGCGCAGAGGACGCTTGCATGCCGATCTGCTCCGGTGAGAAACGGTGTTGTAGACCTGGGAAATACAAATTTGTGGTTTTTGAAAAAAATAGATTTTCCATGTGGTGACTGAGTAAGAATACAATTCACAAACTCTTATCTTACCCGTGAATGCTGTAAAGGCAAATATGCATATGATATTTTTCTCAAACATGCTTGGAAATTTGAGCATTATTTTGACAACCTTCTTCAAGATAAATCGATATTGCTGTACTGACCAAATACATGCGAGCAGCGGCCGGCAAAAAATGTATGAAAATGTCTGTCGCGTTTTAGCGGCCAAATAAAATATACATGTAAATTCATATCTATCGTGTAATTTAAAAATGGAACGATGTGTTACTTCAAAATATTGCAACCAGATAGGCAACTTATCAGAGTTTTATTTAAATTTCGAAGTGACTTGAAAAAGAAACCTCTTTGATGATGAAAAAAAAACAAATAAACCCTTTAGCACGTGAAAAATGTTGTTCGTCATGTATATAGTTTTACTTAGTACTACTTACTTTTTATTTCTGCGCATTATTTGAGAAAAGCACTATACAAGCCTTGGCCACAACTAGGAATTGATGGACTTACGTATGTGTGCCTCGGCCCACATTTACACGTTCGTCCATTAATCCCTGTTTTGTTAGCCGCTGCAGTAATGTACTATTATTGCATAGAGCAAGGGGACAGAAACTCGAAATCAAACCCGTCTCACTAGTGTGGTATATTAGGTCAATTTCCTGCGATAATTAAAAATATTGTTTAAATACATTTTAAATAAGGTTTCGGGACTTTTGGCGGGAATCTAAAACGTCATGTTGTGCTCTTGTATTATATTCGATATCTTAGTGTTTTAACGTGTTATATTAGATAATTTTTATGGTATTTTATGTAATATGATGTGACAGAACAGCTGGGATGTAGTGAATATCATATAAAAGTGCTTTACAACGTTTTCGTTTTCCATCAAAATTCCTACAACATACCATTAACAATGTCACCATAGCAGTGTTGATGGCGACAATTCGACTGACTGACAGACAATGACTAACTTGAAGAGATTAAGAACGTGAAGATAATTATAACTCGACACTGGCAAAAATGGCTCGTATAAGTAGCTGATTGCCAATACATAAAAAGAAGAAGAAAATAAGGTTTCAAAGTTCATTAACTGACGCCTCTGACAACATATCGCTGGCCCGCAAGAAAAGTGACACAACTCAATTCAATTTTTAAATTTTCGGTGGTGGTGGGGTGTTAATATTATAAATTCTCCCAACAACTCTACGTCGTCATTCTTAAGGAAATTATGCTGACGTTCGTGCATTTCTTCTTCTTCTTCTTTTTATGTATTGGCAATCAGTTACATAAATGAGCCATTGTTGCCAGTGTCGAGTTATAATTATCTTCAAGTTTTTATTGTCTTCAGATTAGTCATTGTCCGTCAGTAAGTCAAATTGTCGTCATCAACAATGCTATGGTGACATTGTTAATGGTATCTTGTGGGAATTTTGATGGAAAACGAAAACGTTGTAAAGCACTTTTATATGATATTCACTACATCTCAGCAGTTTAGTCACATCACATTACATAAAATACCATAAAAAATATCTAATATAACACGTGAAAACACTAAAATATCGAATATAATACAAGAGCACCACATGACGTTTTAGATTCCCGCCAAAAGTCCGTTCGTGCATTTGAAATGTTATTTTTAAGAAGCTGAAATAAGAACTCCTTATTTTGACCCTTCTGCAAAATTTATATTTTTCGAATTGTGTTACTTTTCTTGTGGGCCAGCGATATAGAACAAACATAGTCAATCGTTTATCACTGACTCACTGTTGTATTACATAAATCTTTAGATGGTATAACAGTCGCTAGTATATACATATTATAATAGAAATAAAACTAAGAAGTCAAAGGGTTTGTAATGTGATGTCGTAAAAATGTATTTTTGCACAATTATAATATGTACTACGAAATCGTATAACTTAAGTCGGTGTCGGAGGTAATTTAGTGATCATAGTTCAATGATTGTTTCGTCCCGATTCAAAATTACTTAGGTGTACTTAAATTAGTTTAAGAATTTATTTATTACGGTCAATAAAAACAAAGTTTATTATTTTTTGCTTCTCAGTTTTTTCGGTGGTTTAATTTTTTTGTTAAAAAGTTTTTATTTTATAGATTTTTGTGGCTATAATAAAATCTGTAAATGAACTATAAATCCTCTCCTGTTTTCCTACCCTTAGGGTTGGAATGTTTTCCCAAATTTTTATGGGACCAACTTGGGGGGGTTAAGGTTATAAACCTTTCCAATAAAAAAGGATTTATTTTATATATCAAAATGGGACTACTCTATAAAAAGTTGTCCTGGTCATACATAAAAATAATACGCTTCGACTTGAGAACCTCCTCAGTTTTTTATTCCATGGTAAAAAAATAATGAGTTATTTACGAAGCTAAGCAATACAGTATTATTTTTTATCCATTTAAATATATTAGATACGTAGTGAATTTAAAGTAGATCAAAATTACCTCTTATTAAAATAACAATTTCAGAAGTTATCAGAGTTTTATAACTCTGGGTCAGAACGATCGAAACGAAGCGAGGGCGGTTTACTTGTGTTTATAAATAACTAGATAAGTACGTAATATCCGGTGGCGATAACAGCGTAGAAATACATGCAATTGGGTCTTATTAAAACCCCAACAAAACGCCTTTATACACATTCAGATAATCTCTGGCGTAACGAGCTGACCTAATGTTAGACAGTTTGGAAGTCACATCTGGAGTAGTATACTATACGGATCTTGTAGCAACTCGAGAAAATTGCCGTGCATTTAGGCGTTTCTGCCATACCTACTACTGCAATCAATCTTAAGGCTTACATATAGGCCCCGTTATGTTATCTCGTATCCGTGGTGCCGTACTGTTGCACTTATCGTGGCTGTACAACCCTTTACTTATTGGCTCACCAGTCAATATTGCTTTCTGTCTCTCGCTTTGCCTGGGAGGGATATGGAATCATTCTTTTCCAACTCTTACACTTTTCTAATTAAATTTGTTGCAGGGCCCCAGACAATTAAAAACATCTCCCGGGACTGCCTGAGAGTCAAACCTCGGTGTAATTTATGGTGACTATTAGACATTCGCGAAACAGTACTTCGCGAAGTGATGTTATATGGCATTACATTTCGTGCCGAGTAATATTACATTTTACCATCACTTCAAACATCACACATGACATTTCATTTAATATAAGCCTTAATGTTCTGCAAATAGAGCTCAAAATAAATACTTATCGACTGCAGGCGCAGCGCGGTCCAGTCGTTCTATCCCTCTCACTCTCCCGAAAAGACACACGGCGCGTTTGAGAGATAGATAACCATTACCAAATTACCGAACATTGTAGAAATACAGAACAGTACACGAGTGTTCGGCATCATGTTTAATGTGATGTGTGATGTTTAATGTCATGTCATGTTTAGTCGCGCAATGTGTAATATGACAGTACGCGGTTAATATTACGTGTGATGCATCACTCGCATTACTTACACATGTCTAGCGACTGTTGTGGATTCTAACTTACAGGAGTTATTGTAACTCCTGTAACTTAGGTGGCAATGTCTGGTGGCCCAAAAAAACATGCAGATAATAGGATTTTCCTCTTTTTAACCAATTTAAAAAAATGAGGAGATTGTTAATTCAACTACATTATATTGATATGATGCCAACTGTTTATTTCATCTCGGCTCATAATATGTCCCACTGTGGGGCTTGAGCCTACTCCATAATGGAAGGGAAACTGACCTATACTATATCACGCTGGTTAGACTTTGTTAGTATAGGGTTTTGTTTCGAGTTTTCCTTCTTTTTGCATAAATGTTATATGCGTTTTATATCCCTTAGTCGTCTCTTACGATCACTCACTAGTAAAATAGGGGGTGGTGAATTGTATTCTTACTCCGTCACCACACGGCAACTAACCACACGAAACTATTTATTTATAATAAAGTATTAAAAGAAAATGATATACTCATCGTAATCATCTTGCTCTTATCGCAATTATACTCTTTTTAAAGGCACTTACACATTGTAAGTTTTGACAATAGGACGACCCATCGTCTACCCGACGTCAACCCACCTTGGGAAT
The DNA here is from genome assembly GCA_905163515.2 of Lymantria monacha. Classification (NCBI taxonomy): domain Eukaryota; kingdom Metazoa; phylum Arthropoda; class Insecta; order Lepidoptera; family Erebidae; genus Lymantria; species Lymantria monacha. Next base: position 28,185,275 of record LR991100.1, read on the forward strand.
GTTCTGTTGTTCACCAAACGGCATCAGGTAGATTTTTTGTGTGACTTAGTTGTTAGCCGTAGATGTCTATGACAACTTTACCTGGACTGTGCGTGAATGTTGAGGGCTCTCAACCCGATAAGCATCAGGTGGAGTTGACCCAGGTCTATATAATGCTCTTAGTCATCTATTACGACATACACGATCAATGTAAAGGTTGTATGAATACTATCATAGCCGCCACGAAACAATATAAATATATAAAATGATATACTCACCTAACATAAAACCAGCTAGCAGTACGTATGTGACATACCCCATGGATGGTATGTATAGATCTGGTGCATTTAGATCGTATCTGGGTTGAACTGGAGTATCTTGGTCGTACTTAACCATCCAATCCTAGGAATGACAATATAACATTTCAGTTTGTTTTTGTTTTAAATAATAGCACCATGCTTTAGAAATAATCAATTTTTATGGCTTTTATCGCGTTTGTATTTGATTTTTAATTTCCCGACGTTTCGAATACTTTACAGCGCTCATGGTCACGGGAGGAGTAAGGTGTCTCAAGTCAAGTCATCGTCACTACAGAAATTTATATCTACCCGCAGATATATATAATCCGCAGACGAACGGGTGTAACCGGCATAGCACGAAGAATTAGCACGCTGAAGTGGCAATGGGCAGGCCACATCGCTCGAAGAACCGACAACCGCTGGGGAAGAAAGGTTCTAGAGTGGCGACCACGTACCGGACGACGCAGTGTGGGACGACAACTAGGTGGACAGACGACCTAGTGAAGGTTGCTGGGCGTCGTTGGATACAGGCGGCACAGGACCGCACTCTGTGGCGTAAAATGAGGGAGGCCTACGTTCAGCAGTGGACGGCAATAGGCTGAAATGATGATGATGATATCTACCCACTACAGTTATTAAATTTTGACCCACACTTTTAATATACATGACGGCGGCAGTGATGGCTGGGGGATTGAATCTTCGTTGTCGCCGTTCATTGGTACTGGGTTCATATTTGGTAAAAGAAAATAATATCTCTGCCTACCCTGCAAGGGATATGGCGTGATGATATGTATGTATGTATGTATGTAAAATAATATCTCCCTGTCCGAAATAACTTTACTTTTATTTACAGGATTTAAATTAAAGATCAATACGTGGCTAACCAACGGTTTCGTCTTGGAGAAGTGTCTCGGTTGACCTACCGATTAATTATGATTTTCACACAATCCCCATTTCCCAATACGACTCCGTCCACGTGACGTCATTTTTTTTTTTGGTTCTGTTCGTCCATTCGGACAGGCAAAGGGTTCAAAGCCCATACAGCCAAGTCTTATTTAATTATTTTTCATATATTGTTCATCATTTCTTCATATTATGTAGCCTTAATAGTCATTGTCTGTCAGTAAGTCAAGTCATTACCATTAATCGGGCGCTGATAACCTAATCAATGATTTTCTTTGGGAATTTTGGGCAAATATGAAAATACACGTAAACCACTATTATACCATATTCACTACACTTCAGCACTTTAACTGTACCATATTGCATAAAATACCAGCAAAATTATTCAATATAACACCACAAAACACTAAAGAAATGAATATAATACAAGAGCGTGACATGACATTTCCACATTCGCGCCAAAACTCTGTGACGTCATTACAAAACCTAGTGTCGCCACTGTGTTTGCCAGGTGTTGCCAGTACTAAATTACATTATTAAGCCTAGTGGCGCCACTGTGTTGTCAGTACTAAATTAGTCAATTGAGCAACATATTTCTAAGCGATATCGTATTCTACGACATACATTAATTCATTCCCGTTCTAAAAAAATGAATTTCATATATAAAATTTTATATTGTTTATGATAAGTTATTATTAAACATTTAATTTATGATAATTATTATAATGTGGCAATTTACTTATTTAAAAAAAAAACACCAAATCTATTCAGCTGCCACCTGATCGGAACGCGGATACACTGAGAAAGATCCGGCAAGAAAACTAGACTGTGATTGATGACAGTCAATTGTGAATCGCAATAAGCATATTCTGTGTTGGAATCGAATCGACTAATAAAAAAAAAATAATCGAATCGACTAATAAAAAATAAATAGATACATATAGTAATTTCAAGTAGTAGTAGATATACATTTCTGTTATGACTTATTGTAAGACACCTTATTCGTTTCGAGATCATAAACGCTGCTAAGTGTTCGTAACGTCGGGAAATTAAAAATTAAATACAAACGCGATAAAAACCCGTTAAAGTATTTTTTTTAATTCTCTTGGTGGCAAACCAGCAAGCATCACACCTCATGGTAACTGTTGCTGCTGCCCATGACCGTTTGCAATACCGGGGATACAGCTAGGCCGCTGTCTACCAATAATCTCAAACCCACCTAGAAAGATGGGCTTCCGGCTCTCTCGTTCACCGAACGAAGCACAGCAGCATATTGCCACCGCTCAGCCGTCTATTTTCTGCGAGAGTGGATAGACCGGGCGCGGATGGACCGACCCGCGGCTGTAGACAGAAAACTGTCAACAGCGTGGTCCTACCACTATTAGTTTTATTTCAAATATATAAAGCCTATATTGGTTAATGTCTTACGAAGCTAGGGGCGCAGCCTTGACCGCAAATGGCTTTGTGAATTAAGTGACATGCTGAGTGTCACAGTTTTGAGTTCCATTCCCTACACAAGACAATTTCTTGTGTTGTCTTCTATATATGGTTATTTTGTGTTTGAGTGTAGTTTGTGTTTATTTATTATGTGTCTGTAACGTCTGACACGATAAAAGAATGTATTAAGAACATAAAAACTTATTTGAGAACGAAAAATTATTACTATGGGTGGGTTTTGAACCCACATTGAACCCACATTGAATGGCATTCTTTTTTAATCAACTTACTAATTGAGCGAGTGTGGGTGTGATAACCCAAATTGTGACTCGTATTATTATCTTTCCGGAAAACGTTTTACATGTCATATAAAAGATTTTTTTTTACGAATTGTACTGATTTACTCTAATATTTTATAATTGATTGAATTAGGCGATACATGGCGGAAATCCATTATTATTATAAAATGGAGGAGAGGAAGGAAAACCCACCACTTTCCTTCGACACGTGTTTCGCCTCTAAACGAGGCATCCTCAGGACGGTTCGGCTTCAAAGCATTTGAAGCCGAACAAAACCGGAAAAATTTTAGTTAGAATTGTATTAATTAATGGCACGCAACAATAATGTAATGATGACAAAGTTTTGTAATCGCACAAAAGTGTTATCCTGCGTAGGGATCGAACCCACGACACTTTTACGGTTAGTATCTTACCCACGACGCAATCTGTGCAATTAAATCGACTGCATATATGGTGTAGTGGTTACGATACTGACCTTCCGTGTCAGTGCCGTGTGTTCGATTCCTACGCAGGATAACACTTTGTGCAATCCACAAAGTATTGTTCTGAGTCTGGGTGTAAATTGTCTGTTTTGGTAAGATCCCGCAATACAAGGATTATTTCCTTAGTGCAGAGTGTTGTCTATTCAAAAAAAAATGAAAGTACAATAATTATTTGTGTGAATACCTTATGTGTGTAAGGGAAAACGATGAGTAGCAGTTTTCTCATCACATATCTTGTGTCAACTGCAAAGTAGTACCGTAGCCTCGACACTGGCACATACTTGTTGATCTCGCGCTGCACCACCTCCCGACCCTGGGCTGCTAGTTGATTGCCATATTGTAAAGCCATATCCTACAAAACAAATACACATATCACTAGATTATCACTCATGATATACTCATTTATAAAGCTATAATCAAGCCAATTCTCAGCTTATATATGTCCCACTATTGGGCTCGAGCCTCCTCTGGGAGTGCATGCTGGTCAAACGTGTTGGTATAGAGTTTTGTTTCGAGTTTACCTTCTCTGGCATAGATATTATGTGCATTTTATATCACTTAGTCGTCTCTTATGATCACACACGGGTAAGATATGGGGTAGAAAATCGTATTCTTACTCCATCACCACACAGATAGTGAGTTGCGTTATAGGAATGGGCAAAACTAAATTCTAACATAAAGATTTTACAATGTACTCAGAATAAAAATTATAACTAAACAAAAACAAACCAGTGAATTACATGAGTACACAGTGATGAAAACACACAATGACTGTAATGAATCTCATACTATTACTTATACAGCTGTTCAGCGAACCAATTAATGATAGAAGGTACAAAAGACGACTCACATTCGACGTCTTCATAAATAAATAATAATAAGAAGTTATCTATCATCATCATCATCACAGCCCATAAATGCCCCACAGAGCTGCAGAGGAGGCCCGAGCATTGAGCTCGGGCCTCCTCTGCAGTGGGAGGGAAATTAACCTACTATACTGCGCTGGTCGGACGTGTTGGTATAGGGTTTGGTTTCGAGTTTTACTTCCCTTGCATAGATGTTATATGCGTTTTACATCCCTTAGTCGTCTCGTACGATCACCCACGGGTAAGATATGGGATGGTGAATAGTATTCTACTCCGTCACCACACGGAGTAATCTATACAAATATTATAAAGCTGAAGGACTTGTTTGGTTGAATGTTATAGTGGTATGGCCACAATGTTGTTTTATGTCCACAGCCGCAGGCCGGCCCGTCTGAAATAGTACCACATTCTCGCAGCAAATCGACATCTAAGCAATGGCAATGTGCTGCTGTGCTTAGTTCGGTGAACGAGCCAAGTGCCCAACTTTCTGAGTGGGTTTGGGATTGTCATTGGTAGGCAGAGGCCTAGCTATACCTCTGGTATTGCAAGGTATATGGGTGGCAGTAAGACTTAAGATCAGATGTGCTGCTTGAGCACTGAATAAAATGCAGCAGTGCATTGCTACTTCTCAGATGTTGATTTTCTGTGTGTGTAGTACTACCCTAGATAGACCGGCCCTTAGCTGTAGACAGAAAACTGTCAGCAGTATGGCACTGCCACTACTAAGAGCATTATTTATCTTTTATTAAACACAATTGGTATTTAACCTTTCGAATGTCACGAGAGCGCCAAAAAAAATTACGTCATCTGTCGCAGCGAAAAGGATTAAAAGTGGTTAAAAAGAAGCAGGCACAGATCTGTGACAAGACGGTTTAAGAGGGGTGCACAGAACTATGTCAAAACGTTTGAAAGGTTAAAGTTAATAAATCTATGGCTTATCAACTTACCTGTACAATAGGCTGGTGTAGCATTGAACCCAGCTGTGATGGATTTACCATGGGAGATTGATTGTATCCTGCCATATAGCCAAAATCTGTAACAAACATAAACTCTCATAAGGCTCCACACTAACATCATGTGGTTTTTAAAAAAAAAATCATAAAAGAAGACAACAAAATTATATTTCTTATATAGACCCCTTAAATTTTTAAATTATTTGTTGTTATAATGACAATTGACATAATACATGCTTTATTTAATGTAATTGAATCCATCAAACCTATTAAAATTAGGCATAAATAAGTAACAAGTAGAAGCTTGGAAATAGATTTTTTGTTGCACTTATTAATGTATAAAATTTCAGGAAGTTTTAGCGGGAAAGGAAAAAGGTCATGTGGTGGTCTTGTATTATATTCAACATCTTAGTGTTTTAACACGTTATATTAAGTAATTTTGATGGAATTTTATGTAATGTGATGTGACGGAAGTACTGAAGTGTACTGAATATGATATAACAACTGGAACTTCAACTGGGTGGCTTTGGGGTTTGTATTGGTAGGCCGCTGCCTCGCTATACCCCTGGTATTGCAAAGGTCCATGGGCAGCAGTAATACTTACCATCAGGTGCGCTGCTTGCTTGTTTGCCACCATATGCTATAAAAAAAAATTAAAATAAAATAACAGTGCATACGTTTTCCACTAAAATTTCCAATAGATACCTTTAACAGTGTGGTCTTGGCACTTAACCCTTTCCACTCCAATGTCGAGTGTCACTCGACACTGATTTTGTTCCACTAGCTCCACTGTCGAGTGATACTGGACATGGTGTAATACCTCTTTTTGCGAAAAATTTTAAAACAGGAGGGATTTTTGTTACTAAAATGTTTGAATCACGAATGAATGAAACTAAACTGTAATTACTCATAAAATAAAGTTTATTAAATATGAAAAATTCGTTTTTTTTTACAAAATACACAAAAAACACTAAAAGTAAAAAAACGTAATTTTAGCGTGGAGCTGGTGGAATAAAAACAAAAACAGCCTTGGAGTGGAAAGGGTTAAAGGCGACAATAATTAATGAGTTAATTTATAAACAAAGATTGGACTTAAAAGTCTTAGTAACTCAGCCATAAACTTGAAAAATAAATATAAAGTTTCAATAATCATGTGGAGAGCTATTCGCAAGTACAAAAACGGAATATATGTGTATGTCCAAAGCAAAAGGCCACACATGCATATATGTATTATATATAGACAACTTACTTCCTGTAGCTGCAGGATTTCCAAACTCCTGTGTGGTTTCTAATTGGATTCCTTCTTGATAGGGAGGTGGTGGACCTGGCGGTTGATATCCAGGGCTATAGGCAGGAGCGGGGCTGTATGTGGGCGTTGGTGAGGGTGCACCCATTGCCGCCACATCGCTTACTCGCTTTGCTTTCCGAATACCGCCACTCTGGGCTACTAGAAACAAATTGTAAAAAATAACAATTTTATTAATAGGAAGTAACATTAAAAAAGTGAAAGTAAGTTATAAACTTTTATATTAATCAGAATGACATCACAAGACAACAATTCCAAGTAAATAAATTTTATTTTGTACTTTAAGGAACTTGTATACTAATGTCATACCTACTCCAAGAAACTTATGCAGTAAATAAATTTATAGAAGATAGCCATTAACAATTGTAGCTATATTATAACTACTAATGGTGTAATATCATTATTTACAGTTGAAAGCAATTTCAATTTGTTGAATGTATCTAACATGTTGGAATATGTTGTACAGGTGAATCGTTTATATATAATTTAAATTGAACGTACCGTTTCTGGAAGCATTGAAATTCATTGTTAGTAGTGTATTACTTAATAGAACAGCAATAACATAGTAAATTAATCAATTAAAATGATTTAGTTCTGATCATTTAGCCTGAAACACATCACCACAAACCACAACTTCCAATTTGATTTGTCAAAAATGTCACAACTTGACGTTCAATTTTGACATTTGCCCAGACAAATCATCATAGTATTTTTATTATGGTAATAATGTGCAGTGGTAGTTAAAGTTGGTAGTTTTTACAAACAAGCAATATATATATATATATATATAATATATACCCAAATCTTTTCATGTAACTGGCAATAAAAATCTCAAATAATGTAATGTCTTTGCTAAGAAGGATATATTTTCCTTGTAAGCTGATCTTTTCGAGAGCTGCGCCCGCTGTCTGTAATTTTAATGAACCCTTAACACAGAGTTTAGAGCTCTCAGCGCTCACTCGTAGTTCGAGCAAAGCTAATATATCTGCGGCTAACAACTAAACACAAAAGAGATTTATCTAGTTATAGTAGCTGTCTTCCCCCTGTGGTTGGCTACCATAATTCTCCTGTCTTCTGAGGCGGTTTACAACATAGTCAAACATCCATCATAGTAAGATTTGTCATGGAGCTTCGTAACCGAAACAATTTCGAAAGCCATAACTGAATCTGATTAAAAGTTTGAAATAATTTCGGATAAAACTTTAAATTTTCCATTTACTTATACTATATCCGTTAAAAGGTTACTTTGTATTTTCCTTTTACAAATTCTTGAATTTTAATTTTCTTGTGTATGGGTTTCCATACACCAGAAAATAGGTCGATAGTATTCATAGCCGTTTGGCTATGAATACTATCGACCATTACTTCGCTCGTGGATGTCGTAAAAGACGACTAAAAGCTTTATATCAACCAACTCCATGACTGTGATGCTGTTTAGTCAACAATTATCAGACACCAGGCAGGCGGCATCATAAAACTATTGCCAAGAATTTATGTAATAAGTACGAATAGAAGTACCTACATATTGTGTAGACCCTGAGTAATTGAGATTAAAGTAGGAGAATGATGATGATGAGTAACTGTAGGCTGTATTTTAATAGATGGTAAACTAGCAGTCACTAGCAACACAGCTTATCGCTATTTATTTTGATACTTTACTTCGTTTTCCTTAGTATGTACAAAACCGCAGAAAATACGTATTGGTACATGAGTGTTTATTAGTTCGTTTTATGTTGTATAATTTATAGAAACAAAGCTAGAATTATGCCTGCATCTAGAACAGTAATGTTGAGTCAAGTTGTTGGTAATGTAATTGGAATTATCTTGTCGATTTTTATCGTTACGCCGCTTTGCATTAGCTTGTTTAAGTTCAAGTAAGAATATAATTTTATATTAATAGAGTAAGGGAATGTCCCATGCTATGTGACCTGTTCAGAGGGGGATTGGTTTTTCAAAAATACTACTTTTGAATAAAATTGGGACGCAATCGTATACATTGGTGGTCACTGAGGAGGGCGAGAGTTTTAATTGTAAAAAATGGGTCACGTAGTATGTGCGTACATAGTGTTAGCAGAATTACTTTAAAAATAAAATTTTGTGGTCGGATATATAGCCTGGCATTTTTTAATTATATAAAAATTGAGCTCATAACAGTGGCATAGATGGCTTTATCTTAGAAAGTAATCTAGAGCATATCACACACGTAAGTGTAATTCATAAGAGAACTGTTGATTTTTTCGAAAATAGCCTTTTATTGTGATGCATCTATTACCAGGGTCGATTAATTTATGGTTTATGACGTTACATCAGAGACCGAGCGTGACTGTGGTTGATTTTTTAAGTATTTTTTTTTTTAACAGTTAGGTAATTCAAATCGAAGATGTTTGTTATGATTTTCGTATAGATTATTATTTATTAAATAATTTTTGTATCTAGTAAACAATTATTAGGTACACTGCAATAAGTAGGATTTTATTCTTAAATAAAACTCGGTGGAAAATTGATCCTCATTGTCGTTTGTTGTGTTGAGGACTGTGCATGCATTCTGGACAATGATAATCTTATAAAAATAAATGGCTTGTAAGAGAATTATCTTTATTACTATTATTACCCTTATTTTCCCGTGGGCGTAGTAAAATTGGCTGAAAAAGTACTAGAAGAGTACCTAAGTAGCAGCACTCTAGGGAACTTATTATATCTCCTGCGATCGCCAATTTGCTAGACAGCAGAGCAATTACATACATATCATCACGCCATATCCCTTGCAGGGTAGGCAGAGAGAACAGAGTGCCAGAGAACTCTATCTCTGCATACTTCACTCGCTTCCTCAACATTCATAATTCTCTTCATACACGCTCGCCGGTTTCGGAGACTCTTGACTCCGCCTTCCTTCAGTACATGACCGATCTGGTCTAGGTAGGTTAGTCTCGGTCTCCCCCGGTACCTACATCCTTCCACTTTCGCATTGTATATCTTCTTAACCAGACGTTCGTTCGGCATTCTTTCCACATGTCCGAACCATCGGAGCATTCCCTTTCGCATCTTTACACCAATACTCTCTTTCATACCTACTCGCTCTCTTACGTCGTCGTTACGAATGCGGTCGGTCAGCCTAACTCCACAGATTTTTCGCAGAGATCGCATTTCGACCGCATTAATTTTACTTTCATACTCTTTTCTGCATACCCAACTCTCGCTTCCATATAGTAATGTTGGGACAAGCACTGCGTTATGTATTGCTACACGTGCCTTCTGGCTGAGGTGGTGGCTGCCGAGAAGTTGCCCCAACGCTCCGTTCACTCTATTTCCCGCATTCACTCTTCGCTCTATATCAGTGGTGTACCTTCCATCTCGGCTAAATCCACATCCAAGATATACAAATTCATCCACTTGCTCTAGTACATCATTACCTATTGTTACTCTTACATCTGTTCTGGTTTCATCTCTTTCAAACACCATTATTTTGGTTTTGCTCACATTCACGCGTAGACCCCTTTTCTTACAATCTTCTGTCATTGTGTCGACTAGGGTCTGCAGGTCAGTCGCTGACTGTGCCAGCAGGACTGCATCATCTGCATAAAGCAGAGCAGTGACCACTGAGTCGCCCATCTGGACTCCCACATTCATATCGTTCAACCTTTGGAGACATTTATCCAGATATATGATAAACAGCCTGGCTGACAGAACGCTCCCCTGCTTAACGCCGATATTGACGTCAAAACAAGGCGACATTCCATCATCCAGCCGCACACAGGCTCTACAGCCCATGTAACTGGACTGCACAGCCTGTAGCAGTTTACCGTTAATACCATACTCCGGTAAAATGTCCCAAAGTTCCTTTCGTACAACCGTGTCAAATGCTCTCTCCAGATCCACAAAACTGCAGAAAACCCTCTGACCTAGAGCCAGATGCTTCTCCACAATGTTGCGCAGAGAGAACACTTGATCCATGCATCCCCTTCCACTTCTGAAACCTCCTTGTGTCTCACACAGTAAACCATCGGACACCATCCTCATTCTCCTTTCAATAATTTTACCATACACTTTTGCTGCCAAACTGGTCAAGCTTACGGCTCTGTAATTTGCGCAGTCATAACGTGAACCCTTGTTTTTAAACAAAGGTACGATGACTGCGCTATTCCAGTCCCCGGGAACCATTCCCGAGCTCCAACATAAATTGAGGAGCAACAAGAACGCCTCCCAGACACAGGAGCTACCAAGCTTGATCATCTCGGCAGACACCATATCAATGCCCGCTGCCTTACCATTTTTCAAACTTCTTATCGCCCATTCAACTTCATCCATACTGATGCCATCGGAGGACGCCGTTGTCGAATGTTGATCTACTAAACCACATGCAACACCGGCGCTAACCGTAGCATCCGCATACATATCGCCAAAATATTCACTCCATCGGCTTAACACGTCTTGTGTTTGTGTAAGAATGTCTCCACCTTTAGACCTTATTTTATTCATTCTGAAGGCTGACCAACCACCCCGAGACTTCTTCACCTCCCTCCAAAAGAGTTTGGTGTTACCCTCGAAGTTTTTAGTCAGCCTATCTTCTGCACTCATACTTGCTCTATCACGTTTCTCTTTCACTAAGGCCTTGGTGTCATTCTTACATTGTCGATATATTTCTTTCTTCTGTTCAGTCATACTGTCATTCAGATTCAAAGAAGAGACATAGTCCAGCCACGCTTTCTTCTTTTGCTCTACGGAAGCTGCCACTTCCGCATCCCATCATGCATCACCATTTGTTTTTCTATGCTTCTTTGAACTTCCACATACTTCTATCGCTGTATCTACCATACTCTCTTTCAATACTCTCCAGCATTCTTCAATGTCCGATTGCGGCTGGCTTGCCATCGTCAGCGTTCACTGGTTTCTGCCATATCCAGAACTTCCCTAACATTGTCTCAAAACTTCTCTAGGTCTGATGCCACCGAGGACCCTACGGGAGCATATGCTACAACCATGAATACCTTGGTGACACCTAGTTTTATACGGACCCAAAGAAGTCTGGGATCATACAATCCGTAATCACACCTGAGGCCAAGCGAGAGGACAACAGCACTCCTACCCTCATGCTGGCTCGATCGCTCGATCGATCAATCGATCAATTATAGCACTGTCCCCTTCTTGAGGGCGGTCATTGTATGTCCAGGTGACGCCGATAGCGCAGGCATCGATTAAGTGGGAATTTATATATGTATGTGATGCCGTTTTCTAGATGTGACGGGATTTGCCTTTTTGTCAGATATTAATAGACAAAAGCTAGTTGGTCTTAAATCCATGTATAAATAATTATTGTATTTCTATTAAGACTACTAGCATTTGAAATAAATAACCCGTCTGATCAGCGTGGGTATAGTAGGTCCATCGTCCTCTTAAGATGGGATACGGCGATTGACCCTTTTTTTCCGCCCTACGGAAGTTTAAACTTTCATGAAGTTTTTCGTACGCTTTGTCAGTGATGAAAAAGTACACGGGATACTTGCCATTCAACAAGATACTATTTTGAGGCATAAAAACAAAAATTTTTATGTAGTCCTAATTACTCAGCATATTGTCATGGCTAACTTTTTTATCTGTGGTAGGTATCTTGTAAGAAAAGTTTATATTATGAAAAAAAAAATACGAGTGAAGCGATAACTAGTATTATATGATCGCGATTATATAAACATGTATAATTGTATAAATAACTTGTATATACAGATTAATATTAAATAATGTTTTGATCCAGACTAACATTGAAATACATTTTTCCTGGGTTAAAAATAATTCGTACTGATAGTAATAGGAAAGTAAATTTTCTGGACTGAGCTTATAGGGACAAGTTTATATGTTCGAAATATAAATGAACATCATCATTATCACAACTCACTACTGAGCTGAAACTTTCTCCATAAATAAAACTGATGTATTACACCACGCAGGTCACACGGATATAGGGTTTTATTCCGAGTTGATGCATAGATGGTATATGAATATCGTAATTATCCCTTAGTCATCTTTTACGACAGCCACGGGTATATATGAGGATCAGTATCTTAATTCTGATTTCGAATATCGATTCGGCAGCCCAAAATACGTTGGCAAAGTAAAGTCTGATTCATCGCAAACCTACTTTTTTTGTGGATCTGTGTTATTAATATGGTTTTAAAAAAAACATCGTCCATCCTGCGCTGAGCAACATCGAACTAATTAATAAAACAATTTTTAGCCTATTCTATTGTTCTTTATATTTTTATATTATTATGTTTCAATGCGACAGTCATCGCTTGTCAAACCGACAATCCATTTCATTTCCTATGAGAAACTATGGGTCTTGCTGCAGTCTACCCAAACAGTGCAGGGCAACGTAAGAATGGCATTCCTGGTGATAATTCATTCCTCATCGTCAATTAAGCGAATCACCGAACAGGATATGTTGATTTCGGTTTCTTTTAGATACGCCTTAGTTAATTGTCAATAATGTACCGAAATGTCGAACCGACAACTCTTGAGAGAGAAAAATGCTGAGTGTGGAGTGGGATGACGGGACTAATGACATAGTTAAATTTGCAGGGAACCTAGAGTAGGGTACATATAGGATCAGTCTCAACGTCAATTTTGTGAGGAGGAATATTTCCAACAATGGACGTCAGTGGGGACCGGTCAGACCTGGTCACCTCATTGTTTACAGCAATTATTATCATGCAATAACACTATATTCTTAGTACTATAAAATAAATATGAATAGGTATCTCAATATATTTTATGTTGGAAAATAGTTTGCAGACGGTTTGGATCTTAAAGATTTATTCTTTTCGAATTCTTAAGAGTTTATCGGGTTTTGAGGCCTGACAGGAATCCGAGGCGGAACGACAATAAATCGATGACATAAGTCATGTCATGTTTTTAATTTTTTTTTGGCAGGCTATGGTTTGGAAACCGTCCGAAGCGATGGAAGGGCGGCGCGTAGCTTCATAACCTACCGTATTCCCTTCACATTGCCATTGGGCCGGTCAATGGTACTGAATCCTGGACGTCTGTGGCCATCGTGTTATTACTACAAGATTAACTTTTTTTTTATATTACAGATTAAATTGCTTGCTGTTCTCTTATGGCCATTGGACGTTAAATAATACAGAACTAGTGCCCGAAGTGAAATGGGCGTCGACTGGCTACTGCAGCTTCGTGATAACTATCGGCGCTCTCATGCTGATATTGTGCTCTATACAGATCTACAGGTAACTTACTGACCAATAAACCTCTCTCTATTACTTTCTTCTTTATCCAAGCAAAGATGGCGTGGTGCCCAAAATACTGACCTACCGTGCCAGTGGGTTTGATCCCCACGCTGGATTCTTTGTACGACGTTTCTACAAATTGCTGATCTGAGTTTGTGTGTACTTTGTCCGTGTTAATTATATGTTTGTAAAGTCATCTGCAACACAAAAATGTCCTTAGTGCTAGATGTTGTCTTTTAAAAAAATAAAGAAATCCGAAATAGACCTAAGATAATATCGGCATAAGGAGGCATTTTTCTTTGGCGGCGGGCTACGGCACATCAAACCCCGCTAATCTATCCGGGACGACAGAAAAAGCGGCGCAAGACCCCGTAGACCCGGCCTACAATAATACCTCTCTTCGCCGTGCGGGTGGGTTACTGGTATGCGGTCTTTTTCTTCAGTAGCCCACCTGGCAAGGAGGCATACGCTTATTTTAATGTTATTTCACACTGATTGAGTGAAAAGAACAAAATAGTGAAAGAGAAGGATCTCTTGTACTATTTTGCTCTTTTCACTCTTTGAACATTTTGATGAGTCAGTGTGTCAGTGGAATTGAGATAAAATTAAATCAAAATCTTAAAAATGTTGAGGGGGCCTTTTTGCAACTAATAGCTCATATAAATAGCTGATTGTCAATATACAAAGAGAAGAAGAAGAAGAAGAAAAATGTTGGACTTTTGACGCCAATTTGAAAACGTCATGTGGTGCTCTTGTATTATATTCGATATCTTAGTGTTTTAATGTGTTATATTAGATAATTTTGATGGCATGTGGTGGAACTACTGGGATGTAGTGAATATCATATAAAAGTGCTTTACAACGTTTTCGTTTTCCATCAAAATTCCCACAAGATATCATGAACAGTGTGGCCATTGCACTGTTAATGGCGACAATTTGACTTAGACAATGACTAACTTGAAAGACTAAAAACGTGAATATATTTATAACTTGACACTGGCACCAATAGCTCGTATATGTAGCTGATTGCCAATATATAAGAAGAAGAAGAAAAATGTTGAGAGGCTTAGGATTTAGTCGGTGTTTCAGTGGGAAAATGTTTAATACAATGCCGTGTTAACTAGATTTTACCATAGAAATCTCTATATCCCTATTAAATGTGGGTATTACACCGCTATCAATAATTCCCCCACCGAATTTTCCTGCTACCAGCAAACAAGTAATTAAAAAGGCCTTATATAAATATATATATTTATCTGTTGCAAGATAAACCAGTTACATAATTCCCATTGTCCTCATTCAACGCTCATTTAAAAATCTATATATAAGTACATCGATACGTACATATAAATAAAATGCAAGTGTCTATTTGTAATTTCAAATCAACAGCTTTTCACTAAATCTATATGCAAGTATACGCAATACTTACCTTCATGTCAAAGTATACACGTAAGTACCGTGTATAAATAAAGAACAATTTTTAAAATTGTTCTGTGTCTATCTGTTTGTTTCGGCTAGTCTCTGAAACCACTGGACCGATTTTAACAGGACTTTCACTGGCAAATAGCTAATGTTATTAGGAGTAACTTAGGGTACTTTTATTTTAGGGAAAAAAAATAGATTTCTGTTAATACAAAATTAAATCCATTGAGAGATGGCGTGTGACATCGAGTGCGTCACTGAATCCCGGGCGTGTGACATCGAGTGCGTCACTGAATCCCGGGGAATGACATACATAGGTTACCTTTTTATCATTAAATCACGTGGTTGAAGGCGCGGGCGAAAGCTAGAGTATAATAATTATCTACTATTTATAACATTGATGACATTTCAAAAGTTTTGGCAATAGTTTTGCCTGAATCAATCTGCCTAACGTCAACCCTCCTTGGAAATGTAACTGTAGATCAGATAACATTAAATAGAGTGGTCCCAGCTCAATGTAAAGCTGTTAGTCGTCTTTTAGAATATCCATGAGCAATGTAAAGATTAGTTATATTCGTAGCCTCTACCACAAATATATTAGTTATATTCGTAGCCTCTACCACAAATATATTAGTTATATTCGTAGCCTCTACCACAAATATATTAGTTATATTCGTAGCCTCTACCACAAATATATTAGTTATATTCGTAGCCTCTACCACAAATATATTAGTTATATTCGTAGCCTCTACCACAAATATATTAGTTATATTCGTAGCCTCTACCACAAATATATTAGTTATATTCGTAGCCTCTACCACAAATATATTAGTTATATTCGTAGCCTCTACCACAAATATATTAGTTATATTCGTAGCCTCTACCACAAATATATTAGTTATATTCGTAGCCTCTACCACAAATATATTAGTTATATTCGTAGCCTCTACCACAAATATATTAGTTATATTCGTAGCCTCTACCACAAATATATTAGTTATATTCGTAGCCTCTACCACAAATATATTAGTTATATTCGTAGCCTCTACCACAAATATATTAGTTATATTCGTAGCCTCTACCACAAATATATTAGTTATATTCGTAGCCTCTACCACAAATATATTAGTTATATTCGTAGCCTCTACCACAAATATATTAGTTATATTCGTAGCCTCTACCACAAATATATTAGGTATATTCGTAGCCTCTACCACAAATATATTAGTTATATTCGTAGCCTCTACCACAAATATATTAGTTATATTCGTAGCCTCTACCACAAATATATTAGTTATATTCGTAGCCTCTACCACAAATATATTAGTTATATTCGTAGCCTCTACCACAAATATATTAGTTATATTCGTAGCCTCTACCACAAATATATTAGTTATATTCGTAGCCTCTACCACAAATATATTAGTTATATTCGTAGCCTCTACCACAAATATATTAGTTATATTCGTAGCCTCTACCACAAATATATTAGTTATATTCGTAGCCTCTACCACAAATATATTAGTTATATTCGTAGCCTCTACCACAAATATATTAGTTATATTCGTAGCCTCTACCACAAATATATTAGTTATATTCGTAGCCTCTACCACAAATATATTAGTTATATTCGTAGCCTCTACCATAAATATATTTCATTTTTCAGATTATTGCAAGGCCTGATCTACGGCAGGGATTTTATATTCATAACGCCAATAATTGAAGCGGGCGTGTACGTGCTCATGACAGGTTTCATGATGTATGCCGCCCTGGTAGTGACACTCGGCTTTATGACTTGGTGCAACTTCATGCAACTAAGATATCGAACGTAAGTTTGCACTTGTTTAATGTATTCTCTGTATAAAACGTAAATTCCCGTGTGGTACACAGTTTTTTTATAGACCACCCTGCACTAACGAAATAATCCTTGATTTGCGGGGGTTTTCACAAACATATAGGTAATTACGCACACGAATTACACCCAAACTCATAAGAACAGTTTGTATATTACACAAAGTGGTGTCCTGTGTAGGAATCGAGTCTACGGCACTGGCACGAGACGTCGGTATCTTAACGATTACACCATCTGTGCAGTCAAGTCGATCAGTCAATAATATAATTCACCATTTCCTTTTTCCTGTGGATATCGTAAAAGATGATTATTAAGGGATATGATATGCATATGATATGCCCATCTATGCAAGAGAGGGAAAACTGGAGACAAAACTCTATACCAACCCGTCTGACTAGCGTATACGAGTACATATCCTCACGCCTGTTTCCCAGAGGGGTAGGCACAGACTACGGATTACCACAAACTACGATCCTCACATACGTTCATCGCTTCATTCACGCTCATCACAGTTAAGATTTCGTGTAGAATTTTCTTATTTCTCTTGTATAGATGTTATATGTGTTACCTACCTTAGTCATCCCTACCTTAGTGATGACTAAGGGATCGTGAGAGACGACTTAAGGGTCATTTTCGTGCATCGTGTTTAAACGCGGCCGCGCGTTACGACTGTCACGCGCGGCTCATGCGATAATAGCCAATGTGTGAAGATGTATGGCGAAGCTTACGTCATTCGCCGCTAACGACTGTCGCGGACCTTGGATATGACACCGGACTTTTGACGGGAATTTGAAAACGTCATGTGGTGCTCTTGTATTATATTCGATATCTTAGTGTTTTAATGTGTTATATTAGATAATTTTGATGGCATTTTATGTAATATGAAGCGGCGGCACTACTGGGACGTAGTGAATATCATATAAAAGTGCTTTACAACGTTTTCGTTTGCCATCAAAATTCCCACAAGATACCATTAACAGTGTGGCCATTGCACTGTTAATGGCGACAATTTGACTTAGACAATGACTAACTTGAAAGACTAAAAACGTAAAAATATTTGACTTGACACTGGCACCAATAGCTCTTATATGTAGCTGATTGCCAATATATAAGAAGAAGAAGAAGGATACGACACCACAATATACGTTATCATACTTTGACTATTGTCGCATCGGCCGCGCGCGACAGTTGTAAGCATTTAAACGCGCGCGGCCGCATTTAAGATAGGGGGTAGTGAATTGTATTCTTACTACGTCACTACACAGAAAAAAAAACTGATTAGTATTGGGTCTTATTTAGAATTTGTCTTTCCTTTATCATTGTGATATCTACTATCTAGCATCTAATTATTCTACGTGTAGTAACTAATAAGCACCGATTTCTCATGTCGAATGCTCGAATCATAGATTTGAACCCCCGCAGGATATTTTTTGTCCGAACCACAAACAATACTGGAGATAATTTGTGTGCTTCATTGTATGATTGTGATTGTTCAAGCGACATAATGATTTACTATTTAGTGATAATGTGCATAATGAATATTTATATGTTCGTCTCTTACTAAAGTTTATTTAACAAAATTAATCAAATATTTCTTTGGACAGCTGTGAAGAGGGCGATAATGAAAATATTGATGGCGTATATGAAGATTATTTCGATGACTTCGTTACAGTTGAGGTAAATGATAATTCTATTTCAATTACAATTATTGATGTGATTACAGATTGAGTATAGAATACACAAATACACCTTTATTTTCTGTTAGTAGTTGTAAAACCATGCTATGGTGCTGTGTAGTGGTCGCTAGGAATACTACCAACACTTACATTACTCGTAGATGTTGTAAAAAACGATTAAGAGCTTCGATATCGACCTGGGCCAACTCCATCTGGTGCCATTTGGTTAACACATTACACAAGGACGGTTGAAAAACAGCATTTTTATGTTGTTTGATTGGTAAAGATAAAATAATATTTATTTGTAATTTTATCCACAGGTTGTAGTATGGCTCGCTTTTGCTGTGTGCGTGTCATTCACCGGATACTCATTACACAAATTATATCTCTTCAATTCTTCAGGGAACTATCCGGATTTCTCACCTGAGGAGCGGCAGCCTTTGTTAAACTCTGGAGGGGTAGTGGACTAGTAATTTGAAATACTAATAACATTTATATTTAAGGTACAATGTTCAACAAATTGAGAATAGATTTACTTAACGATAGAGTTATTTAGACTTTGTTTTAGGCCAACAATAGTCCCTACTAATCGTTCGGGTTAACAGAAGAGTGAAATGAGGCCATATAGCCTGCTATCATTAAGTCTTTTTAATTTTATACGCTAGTCTTGGAGGGGAAATATTTACAAGTGCTTGTTAGAATATGTACAATGAAATTGATTGATATGTGTATTGATTTTTCAAATTGCATTTCAATTCAGCCAAATTAAGCTATACTATGTTAAAAATGGTAACGAATCTAATTGACGTAGGTACAATGGATTTTTAAAAGACACAGGGAGCCTTGTATGTAGGCATGATTGTTTGACGCTTAGGCTCGTGAGACCTGTATATTTGAAGACTAATATTTAGGGCGACATAATGTCAGAATCTCTAAATTTTTGGAGAAGTAGAAAGATCAAAAAGGCCATACAGCTCGGTGACTAGGGAGATAAACAGAAATTGGCCAATGGTAATTATGGATTTATGACTAGAATAATTTTAGGAGCGGTGGAATGCATGTAGGTAGTTAGTAAAAGACCGCCTTACGTGATATTGCCTTGGATAGGCCATCCATACATAATTATATAGGCCGTTAGTAAATTATTTGTAAGAGAACTTAATAAAGTAATATCTGGAGGACCGAGCCTTGCTCGGTATTTTCTTATTAGTGTGTTTTGGAAGATATATTTAAATATAATTAAAATAAAGAAAAAATAAATTAAAAAGGCAAAAAGTAAAAATAGAAACTAAAAAAATATATCGAGCATAAAAGAGCCAAAATCACGTTTGTCGTATGGGAGCACCCCTTAAATATTTATTTTATTTTGTTTTTTAGTATTTGTCGTTAGAGCGGCAACAGAAACACATAATCTGTGAAGATTTCTGTCTGACTGCTGTCTAACTATCATGGTTCATGAGATACAGATAGCCAGACGGAGCCTGGAGATAGACAGATGGACGGAGGGATGGACGGCGAAGTCTTAGTTATAGGGTGCCGTTTTACGTTTTTGGTACGGAACCCTGAAAAGGTTGAACTCTCATAAAAGCTTGGTACAATGGAAATACTCTTTAAAATTGGAATGTCTCGAAAATCACAATACTGTATTAAAACGGCATTTGAAAGTTTCTAAGCTATAAAGAGGTCATACACTTTTAGGATACGGCGTCATAGGAACGTAGAGTTTGAAATTTTAAATTGTTGGACAGCAATTTTCTAAGCCGAATATTGTAATTGAGAGCCATGATAACACATTGCATCGTATAACTGAAATCCATCGCTCATAAGATGTATTACCCGTTTTAATTTTACTCGGGCGAGGGTATTTTTACCGCATAATGATTAGGAAAGAGAGAAAGTCATTTTCTATATTTTTTTTCGCTGTTTAGTCAGGGTTTAATCAACATATTTGTAAAAATCGAGATGGAAATGCTGAGTTATATTAAAAAATCAATCAGTAACATACAATATGAAGACAGGATGTTAATGCTTGATCGCAACACGCCATGACCTACCTATGTACGCTATTACAGTCGTTTCGATTTCTTTATACTATTTACTTGCAAATATTTTAAATCATTCGAAGGGGTCGAATATTAAAATAAATCCTTCGAATAAGTGATAAACCCCGAGTCCGACAACCGGTCGAGTTCCTGAATACTCTGAAGGCTCCCGGTCTCCCAACTCACATCTTAAAATTGAGAGCTGGCGCGCCAAAATTATACAATGCCACCAGTTTGCAAGAAAAAACATTACATTGCATTGTAATCGGGTCAACTATACTGACCGGTTGCTCTTGAGCAGAGTCAGTATTTATTCCTAGGATTCTCCAAATACCATCAAATTACTCCTTCGAATATCAGAGAGTGCAGTTTGTCATTAAAGTCTGCTTCGCAATAATCATAAACAAAGCTCGAGGTCATATTCTTAAGGTAGCGGGAGTAGACTCGAGAGAAAGCTGCTTCTCCCATGGGCAGTTTTATGTGACATGCTTCAGAGTAAGCTCACAGAGTAGCCTGGTAATTCTAGTATCCGACAGAAAATTAAAAGATATTGTTTACAAAGAAATACTGTAATAGGTGTAGTATCACGGGTGGATGTCAAAGAAGTGGTACCAGTGGTCGGCCTAATTTCAATGGCAAAGACGGCGGGTTATGGTGCCGAACACTACCCTTCCGTCGCCTCGGTTGCAATGAGCGCGTTATGTTAAAAACATGGCCTGCTAAGAAAAAGCCCGGTGTCCATAATATATAACATTGATTTTTATGTTTATTAAACCTTCCTTACACTATAATAACGATTGTTATCATCTTCATCATCATCACAGCCCATATACGTCCCACTGTTGGGCTCGGGCCTCCTCCATAATAGGAGGGAAGTTAACCTACTATACCGCGCTGGTCAGACGTGTTGGTATAGAGTTTTGTTTCGAGTTTTCCTTCTCTTGCATAGATGTTATATGCATTTTATATCCCTTAGTCGTCTCTTACGATCGCCCACGGGTAAGATAGGGGGTGGTGAATTGTATTCTTACTCCATCACCACATGGATAAGATTGTTATACTATATAAGAATACAAAAATTTATACATAATTATCTATAAATAGCAATAAAAATAATAACGTAAAAAATAAACAAAAATCCTATTAAAACATTATCGACTTCTACGCTGACAAGGATGCCGGCAAATGATAATAAAACCATAAAAAAGGCCAAAAAGTAAATAAGAAAAGTAAGGATCCGAACCGAACTCCGGTTTGTTTGGATTAGACTACTCGATTTTCCAACTGAGCTAAATGTCTATTCTTAATGACAGCGTCAAAATTTGAAAACCCTCATATTCTAATAGTTTTAGTACAACGAAAAATTATATTTTTGTTGCTGAAATATACTGACAAAATAATATTTTCTATAAATGAAACCTAGCTAGATCGATTAGTCGCCCCCGGAACCCCTTGTATGCTAAATTTCAAGAAAATCGTTGGCGCCGTTTCCGAGATTCAGATTACATATATATTTATATATATACAAGAATTGCTCGTTTAAAGATATAGTGAGATTATCGTTCATTTCTTTTCTACATTTTCTTTTTACTGCAGTCGACTCTTCAGTATAAAGTCAAAATAATTTCATTCTATGTCTGAAGTATCTGGGCTAATTTTTATTCTTCAATGCTTATATTTAGTTAGCTTTATTTAGATGTTGTAAGTTGTAAAAATGTTAATAAACTGGTTTAAGAAACTGCGGCATTTCATGATCATAATGTATTTTTACCTGAATATGCATGTCTTCATTTTTAAAGGGGTAGGTAAAGTGTGTATTGTAGCTTTTAATCCTATCTGGATTGTGCCAGCTGAGGCACATTCATTCTGGGGTACTATCCCAGAAACCTCCACGCGGTGTACCCTGGGTGCGGGCGGCGGTCCCCAGTTCTTCTGTTGTACTGTCGTCCGTAGCGAATATCTGCGCGATTTCGCTCCTTACTCTACTACAGTCGTAGTAGAGGGTATAGGACGCGAAATATTGGGACGGGCTCAGTCACTCATTCATTTGAGGGCTGGGCAGGCACATGCCACCGCCCACACATCGTAAACCTGGTATCTTGCTTCAAGACACGTTGTCTTGAGGCGTAGTATCAGGAGCGAGGGTCTTGGCTTAACCGCCCGGACCGCGAGGAAGACAACCTCTATAAAGAGTTCGAAGTAACATTCGGACTCAGAAATCACCCAGAATCTTAAGTTCTGGCGTGCGGCGAGAAGATGCATGGCAGATGGGTTGTTCTGTCGTTAGCACGCTCCAGCCAGGGCACCGGCTGACCCCCTGGTTGGTAAATGTAGGCTTGCCCGGGTATAGGGATCTCTGCCCGGGTCGACGAAATGTATCTCCCATTCTCGTGGGAATCTAATGGATACTGCAAATTTAAAAAAAACCGACGGGAATCCTAGCGATTCTCACCCCAAGGCCCAGTCATGCCAACGCAAAACTGACCAAGACGACGCCTCGTCCTCAGGACTTGAGGCGTCCGCCGAGGGCCCGGCACAAATCGTGGAGGCCCAGAAGAAGAAGAGGAGGTCGCCTCGAAAGTCTCGGGGCAACGGCCTGAGCCATAAAAGGCGGCTGGAGGAGCGGCGAGCGCGCAGGGAGGCTGCCGCCGCTGAAGAGAAGAAGGACGGTAGACTCGCAGCAGAGCCGTCGACGGACGAGGGCGACAGCGATGTCGCAGAGCCGTCCGAAGACGAGGGCGGCGGATCTACCGTCAGAATGGACGAGGGCGGTGATATTCCCGCAGGGCCGTCCAAAAAGGACAGTGGGTCGGCTGGTGAAGGCCCCACTAGGTCGTCGGCGCGTCTAGCAGCAAAGACGCCGCCGGCGACCGCGACTAAGAAGGAGGAGGCCCTCCCCTCGCAGGTGCGAAAGCGCCCCCTGAGCAAGGGAGGCAGCTCGAGCGCCGAAACCGAGGGGAGCGTGGCCAACATGCCTCCACCCAAGATCCAGGCCTCCCGAAGAGGGCGAGGGACCTCGGTCATGGAAAGGGCGGCGGCGGTCGCTGTCCGCGCCGGCGAGGCCACGGATCTGCAGGCCGAAAATGTCCGCCTTAGAGGCGAGATGTCAGGCCTGCGGACTCGAAACCGGAACCTGGGCGACATGCTGGCGGAAATGCGTCGCGCAAACCGCCAGCTGTTGATAGACGTGGCCGACCTCAAGGCGCAGGTGGCGCTGTTCGTGTCACCCGCGCCAGCCGCGCTATCGGCCAGGGCCGGATACTCGGCGGCCGCTGCGGCGCCAAAGCCGCCTCGCGCTGCGGCGCCGACGACGTTGGGTGATGGCGTCAGCGTCACACCCGTCCCCGCGGCGAGGAAGACGCCTGCCGCCGCGAAGCGCGCGCCGCCGGCTGACGCTGGCGCGGTCACCGCGGTGAAACTCCCTGTTCCCGTGGTGAGGCTGACGCCTCTCCCCGCGGACCGCTTGCCGCCGGCTAGCGCCCCTGCGGCGCCAAACCCGCTAGGCGCCGTAGAACGGGCCCCTAAGGAGGCTCAGCCGACCCCGTTTGAGGTGGGAGGCATATCCGACGAGGCCCTCGCCAAAATCATCGGCGCAGTGGGCAAGCTCGTCGATGCGCGCTTCGCCGTTCTGGAGGCGAGGTTGCCTCCAGAACCACGTGTCCGACCACCTCTCGCCGCGGACAAGCGGCCGCATGTGGCACCAGCCCCCGCCCCGCTGCCTTGTCAGGGTGGCCGCGTGGGGAGCTACGCCGCGGCCGCGGCCGGGCCTAAGCCCAAAGGCCCCGGCCCAGCTCCGAAGGGACCCGCCCTGAGGAGGAAGATGGCCCCTGCCGGACCACTGAAGTCGCCCGCAACAACACCGCCGGCGACGACCAGCGAGGCCGCGACGAGACCTTCCGCGTCTGGCACGACTGCCGTACCCGAACAGGGTTGGCAGGTAGCCGAACGCGACAGAAGGAGTCGCGGCCAAAGGAGGAGAGCGGAGGCCAAGCGCGCCGCTGAGGTCCCCGCTCCTCAGGCAGGAGCCGGACAGAAGAAGAGACCGCGCAAGGGGCTCAAGTCGCCGAAGACGGCCGCAGTGGTGATCACTGTGCTGCCCGAGGCGGCCGAGAAGGGCCTCAGCTACGAGGCCGTCTTGAGGAAGGCCCGGCGGGAGCTAGACGTCTCCGATATTGGAGGCGTCGAAGCCAGGACCCGCAAGGCCCGGACGGGGGCTCGAATTCTCGAGTTCCCAGGGGCCGAGGGCGCCAAGACGGCCGACAGCGTGGCCGAGAAGCTGAGAGGTTTGTTCGCCGAGGAGGGTGGCATCAAGATCGCCAGGCCCGTCAAGTGCGCCGAAATGCGCATTTCGGGTTTGGACGATTCAGTGACGGTGGAAGACATCCGGGAGGCTATTGCCTCGAAAACCGGGTGTCCCATAGACACCGTCCGGGTCGGTGCCATTCGTCCCGGTCCGGGTGGCGTAGGTGCTGCCTGGGCGCAGTGCCCGGTGGAGTCGGTCAGGCAACTGGCCGGCTCAGGCAGGCTCCTCGTGGGCTGGAGCTCGGCGCGGGTAACCGTGCTTGAGCACCGGCCTGCGAGGTGCTACAAGTGCATGGCGGTCGGAGACACTCGACCGACGTGCACTAATTGCTTCGACTGCGGCGGATTGTGTTTCCGCTGCGGTCAGACCGGGCACGTGGCGGCATCTTGCGCCGCCCCGCCCCACTGCCCCGCGTGTGCGGCGGGCAATAAGCCCGCCAAGCACCGCATGGGCTCTGGGGCGTGCAAACCTTTAGCTTCGGCCCCAAAGGCGCGGGGCGGCCCTACGACCACGGCCGCTCCCGCTCCTAGCGCGGTCCGATCGCCCGCTGGCGAGGAGGTCATGGACATAACCCGATAATGGGTACACCAGCCATGCACCTCCTCCTGCAGGCCAACACCAACCACTCCGCCGGAGCGCAGGATCTCCTCCTGCAATCCATGGCGGAGTGGTCGATTGGTGCAGCCGTAGTCGCGGAACCGTACGCCGTGCCTGATCGCCCCAATTGGGTGGTCAGTCGAAACGGTACCGCGGCAATCGTCGTCTCAACGCAGCGGCACTTCCCGTCCTTGTCCCTTTTGGATAGGGGCGAGGAATTTGTCGCGGCGGAGTGGGGAGGGGTCACGCTCTACAGCGTATACCTCTCCCCCACTAGGAGGATGGACGATTTCGGGGCCTCACTCACCACCTTGGAGGCCTCGATACGGCGACTGGCACCGGGCCTCGTCCTGGTTCGGGGGGACTTTAACGCCAAATCCACGGCGTGGGGGTCCCCTACGACGGACGACCGCGGGCGGGCGGTCAACGAGTGGGCGGCTTCACTGGGCCTCTGTGTTCTGAACAGAGGCTCGGTGAACACGTGTGTGCGGCGGCAGGGCGGGTCGATAGTGGACTTGTCGTTCGCTAGCCCCGCTGTCGCGCCACGGGTGAGGAACTGGAGTGTCCTGGAGGAGGCGGAGACCCTGTCGGACCACCGGTACATCCGGATGGAGGTCTCCCCCCGGGAACCCGGTAGGGGTCACAGGGCGGACGGAGCTCCCGCGTTTCCGCGGTGGGCTGTGGGTCGTCTTGACAGGGATCTACTGGCGGAGGCGGCCATTGTCAGCACGTGGCTGTCCTCACCACCCCCAGCGGACGGAGTGGACGCTGAGGCTGTCCGCATTCGCAGTGCGTTAACGCAGATCTGCGATGCGGCCATGCCCAGAGTGCGGCGGCGTCCACCTCCGAGGCAGGGGGTCTACTGGTGGTCCCCAAGACTGGCGGACCTTCGTGCGGCGTGTATCAGTGCCCGAAGGTCCTACACCCGCAGCCGGCGGCGTCACCGCGACGTCGAGCGGGAGGGCCAGCTGTACGAGGCGTACCGCAGTGCGCGGACTGCCTTTCGGCTGGCCATCCGTGCCGCCAAGGGCGCGAGTTGGCAGGAGATGCTGGACGGTCTCGACCGTGACCCCTGGGGTCGCCCATATCGCGCGGCGCTGAACAAGCTTCGCGCGCGGGCCCCCCCCCTCACCGAGACCCTCCAGCCCGACTTCCTTCGTAGGGTGGTCGAGGAGCTGTTTCCACGGCAGTCGGAACACACGCCCCCGGTCATGGCTCCGCCAGATCAGGACCGGGAGGACGACGACGACGAGAGTGTTCCGCCCGTGACGGAGTCGGAAGTGGGGGCGGCCGTGGCGAAGATTCGTTCCGCCACCACGGCCCCCGGCCCGGACGGAATTTCAGTCCGGGTGCTGACGTCGCTCCTCGAGCACTTCGAGCCTCGCCTCAGGCAGCTGTTCAACGCCTGTCTGACGTCTGGACGGTTCCCTGAGTGCTGGAAGGAAGGGAGGTTGGTTCTCCTGCCAAAGCCGGGACGGTCCCCGGATTTGCCGTCGGCCTACAGGCCCATCGTGCTCCTCGACGATGTGGGTAAGCTGCTGGAGCGTGTGCTCGCTGCCCGCATCGTCCGACACCTGGAGGAGGTGTGGCCCGATCTGTCGGACGCTCAGTATGGGTTTCGGAGGGGGCGTTCGACCATCGGGGCCCTATTACGCCTGAGGCAGGCGGCCGCGGAGGCCGTCGCCGGGAAGGGAGTGCTGTTGGCGGTGTCGTTGGACATCGCCAACGCATTCAATAGTCTGCCATTCGGCTGCATCAGGGAGGCGCTCCGGTTCCATGGAGTGCCCCTGTACCTCAGGCGGCTGGTGGCAGACTATTTGGAGGGCCGCAGTATCCTCTGCGCGGGTCCCGCAGGGGACATTGTGCGGACGCCCATGTCGTGCGGCGTTCCACAGGGGTCGGTTCTGGGGCCGACTCTGTGGGACATCGGGTACGACTGGGCGTTGAGAGGGAGTCTCCCCCCTGGGCTGAGCTTGGTGTGCTATGCTGACGACACGCTCGTCACAGCCCGGGGCAGGACACTCGAAGAGGCGGCGAGCCTGGCCACTCTCGGCACCGAGGAGATGGTCAGGCGGATCGAGGCGCTGGGGCTCAGGGTGGCCCTAAACAAGACGGAGGCCCTACTTTTCCATGGGCCCCGTGTGAGGCTGCCCATCGGCGCCTCGATAGTGGTAAACTCCATCCACATCAGCATCCAGGCCCATATGAGGTACTTGGGTCTGGTGCTCGACGGGCGATGGTGGTTCCGGGAGCATTTCCGACAGATTGCTCCCCGGCTTGTCGGCGCGGCGTCCGCCCTTTCTCGACTCATGCCGAATGTGGGCGGACCCAGTTTTGAGGCCCGACGGCTGTATGCGGGGGTCATCCGCTCGATGGCCATGTACGGCGCACCCGTGTGGGCGAGGGCTCTGAACGCCCAGCTCAGGGCGGTTCTGTGGAGGCCACAGAGAGCCATGGCGGTCAGAGCCATTCGCGGGTACCGCACGGTGTCGACAGAGGCGGCGTGCCTGTTGCCGGGACACCCCCGTGGGACCTAGAGGCGGAGATGCTCTCCGACCTCTACCGGCGGGTTATCACAGCGCGCGAGGAAGGTGGCTCCCCATCGTTGAGCGAGATAGCCACCTGGCGCGTGGATGCCCGCCGAGACGTCATCGCCCGTTGGGCTGCGCGGCTGGAGAGGCCTAGGCACGGTGTGGAGACCGTTGAGGCCCTCCGGCCCGTATTGATAGAGTGGATGGAGCGGCGGCACGGAGTCCTCACCTTTCGGCTGGTGCAGGTATTGACGGGGCACGGGTGTTTCGGGTTGTACCTGCACAGGGTCGTGTATAGGGAGTGGACTCCGGCCTGCCACCACTGCAGGAGTGACGAGGACACGGCGCAACACACGCTGGAGGTGTGTCCGGGATGGGAGCGGCAGCGCCGTGACCTCGTCGCTGTCGTCGGTGCCGACCTGACGCTGCCGGCCGTCGCGAGAGCGATGGTCGACAGCATCAGGAACTGGGACGCGGTCGCCGCCTTCTGCGAGGCTGTCATCTCGCAGAAGGAAGCGGCGGAACGGGCAAGGGAGGATTCCCGCGCCCCGGGCCGCCGCCAGCGGCCGGGGCGGCGCAGGCGCGAATACCTGCGCCTGATGCCGCCCTAACCGAGGCTTCGGGTGATCGGACCGGGGAATTGTCCGGTCACCCGACGTGAGGCCACCGCGTGAGGGCGACGCCCCGACGGCGAAATCTGTTGGGGCGTCGACGAGAGGAACCCGCGAGGGTGAACCGCCGGGCGGGCCACCGAAGTTAAAAATCGGGTCCCGGTGACCCGCTCGCACGGCGAAGAGAGAGGAGTTTTACGGTGGGTCTATGGGGTCACGCGCCGCCTTTTCCGTCACCCCGGACCGATTTGGCGGGGCGAGACTAATCCATAGTCCACCAAAAAAAAAAAAAAAAAAAAAAACAAGGCACATTCATTCTTGATGTAAATAAATAACTCTTGAAACTGATAAATATTGGTTTATTGGCTGTATTATAATTATTTATCGTATATTGAATAGAGTTACAAGACGGTTATTGTTGGAGTGTTAAATTTGTATGATTATCGTTGCGTCGAAATGTTGCCACTACCCGCAAGCCACAGACGCCGCGCACAGACGACAGATGGCGTGACTTGTTCACAACGTGAACATAGATATTAAATTAATGGACAGATGGAGCAGACATTTTCTTTTGGAATGGTCTTGGTCCAAATTTACTCCAGCGCGAGACTCCATAGATAACCCGCTGAATATGCTTTCTCTACCGAGGAGCCGAAATGGCGCCTTGTCTTCAGTGACCTTTTAACAGACTCACGCCCTAATTTCTGTAAATAAAAGATATTGAAAAGTGATGCAAAATAAAAAAAATATGTGTACTATTTTTACGAGAAATCCAAAAACTATAAAAGAAAATATTTACCTAACATGTATAATTTTTAAATCTGATCTCGATACCAGCGTCACTGTCTTGCTAATAATTAAGAATCAATATATCCAGGTACTTAGTTCTATAAATACGAAAATTAGCCGTATAAATTAGTAAATTTAATAGAGGTAAACACAAATATACCTACCGAAAGAGCTGTGTGGTAGCGGCTACGAATACTACCAATCTTACCAATCTTTACTTTGCTCGTGGATATCGTAAAAGACGACTAAGAGCCTTATAACGACCTGGGCCAACTTCATCTAATGCAGTTTGGTCAACATTTACTTTCCCAAGGAGGGTTGATGTCTGGCAGGCGGCCGGTCATAAAACTATTGCCAATAATTTTTACAATATGTATTATGAAAGAAGAGTATATATTGTATCGAACCCAAGTAATTGGGATAAGAGTAGGAGAATGATGAAGGATGACCGACAATGGCATTATTTAAATTAATATATTTTCATACAATACATGGGTCCCTATTTGGATTTCTTTATTATCACATATACATGAAGGTATATTTTTAATTACTTCACTTAAAGTAAGGCTGTTTGACGATTGTGATCAGGGGCGGCTTTACCTATAGTGCAGAGGGTGCGGTGCACCCGGGCGCCGGGTGTCAGGGGGCGCCGAGAGCCGCTCGGGACACATAGAGCCTCCTCTGTAACGCTCCGCACGGAGCGGGTGCACCGTACGCAGCAAGTGCCTAACCATTTATAAACGTAGCGGGTGCGTTATTTGACAGGTTTGGGTAGGTTGCTTTGTCGCCATGCTCACTGTAACTTCATAATCCGATCGTGTTTACCTGGTTTCGTGTCAAAGCAACTAAGCATACGACAACGTACTCCTGCGAGGTTCGAAGTTTAGTCGAACGTGTTGTAACTATCAACCTATTCCATTTTGTTCATGCATTTTCATACAAGAGGGCGCCAGGTTATTGCTTGCACCCGGGCACTAGGTTATTGATTACACCCGGGCGCTACATGTGCTATAGTCGTCCCTGATTGTGATGCGAAAGTACTGTTAC
Organism: Lymantria monacha; assembly: GCA_905163515.2. NCBI lineage: Eukaryota > Metazoa > Arthropoda > Insecta > Lepidoptera > Erebidae > Lymantria > Lymantria monacha. The sequence goes on from LR991100.1 coordinate 28,215,904, forward strand.
AATTATCAAATATACATTTACAAGGTTTATCTAGAATTAATAATTAATCAAAAATTGTTTCAGTTATTATATCTGATTTATGGCATTGTGAAATAATGGCATTTAAAGTAACTGTGCCTACCTATTCTCAGTGGCAATATTCTGTATTGTACGCCTCGAAGCGCTTGTACGCTATAAGCGAGGCGTTGAGGTGATACTATACTCTCGATATATGAAAATCCAGGATTTTTCAAAACTAAAAATTGCTGTATTTTTCTCACACTGCACTTATATATTTTTTTAAAGTCTCTGATATTTTTAAAAAGCAATTATTCTGTTTAGAGTAAGGAAAAAAATTATTAAAAAAAATATTCTAGGACGTCCGGATGTATCCATAAGGAACTGGCACTCTCACGTTTGTAAAAAATAATGTATGGAAGTTTTTCTTTTATTAAAAGCTTCATAATCGTAACGCGCTGTTTCCTTTCGAAATTGGCTTGGTAATTCTTTGTCGTTTAATCACAATTAATAAAAAAAAACTAAACTGCTTAGTCTTTAGTGTATGTACCTATACCTTACAAAACCTCTAAAAATACTAAAGAACGAAAAATAAAATGACTATTTAATTCAAATGATAATATTCTAAATGAACCTATACAATATTAATGTTCTTATAGGGACGGCGTGTGTTCAGACCATAGCCCACCAAATAGAGTTGCGATCGTCGATGGGTAATTGTTTTGAGGGATTAAGCGATGTAACATTTAAACCAAACGGGCAGACGTATGAGGTATGCGGGGAGACAGGCGTCTAAAATGGTATTAAATGTGAGGCGTTAGGTATAGTGTTCTGAATGCATCTTTAAATTTTTATTTCTTTTAGTATTTTGGTATTATTGAAGTGAAACTTCTTTATCGGCGTTGGAAAAAAAATTACCGTCTCATTTTTCCGTTACGCGCCATCTTGTTTCGAAGGGAAACTTTTTTGCGCGCATGAGGGTAATTTTTTTACTGATGAAACCCACACGAGGAACGCGCTACGCCTGAGAGAGAGAGAGAGAGAAGAAATGTGATATTGTAAGGTTGTAAATAAATATTTGAATTTGTAAATACATATATTATGTAGCTTAATTGATAAGAACATTAATATTGTATAGGTTCATTTAGAATATTATCATTTGAATTAAATAGTCATTTTATTTTTCGTTCTTTAGTATTTTTTAGGGGTTTTGATGTTATTTTGAAGTCGGTTTATATATATTTTATAAAACGTTTAATTTTTTTTTAAATTAAAAAAAAAGTTGTGTAAATAATCGTAGTTAAGTAAAAATTTTAAATAGTTCATATAAATTAAATAATTTACTAAATATAGCACTATCGGCAAATCGACCAAAAATGCAGCTCGCATGAGGTAGAATAGAAGTAGGGAATCTGTACAAAAGAAAAAAGAATGTCTTTCGAAAAAGTGCCACCGAAATGCTATATCTCGTTCCCAAGAATCACCATTGGTTTAAATTTCACTGTTTCAATCAGGTCGCGTATACACTACATGTGCTATCGATGCATCACGAGATGTAGCAACTTATGAGACACAAGAAACAACCAACATCTAATGTTGTCCCTATTGATGTAAATAATTGTGACGGTTTGATGCAATTGTTAAAGCTGGGTAGAGGCTCCTGAGTCATGTTAAGATGCAATATCTCTATCATTAAGGGCTTTGTAAACGGGCAAAGGGGATAATATCCAAACTTAAATGGCCTGTCCTTCGGCGTGACCAAATTGAAACAGGGGAGTTACCGGATTTGATTTTTATAAAATTTTATGACGACACTATAGGCGCAAACGTGATGGTGACCAGTTAGTTGCCAAAACGCTTCTATTAACAATATATCAGGCAACAAAAGGTTATGGGGGTATTGAACGGATAATGCTGCTGCTAATCCTCAGTTGGGTGGTTACAGTATAAACTCCAGGGTACTTTTTAAAGCCATAAAAAGCTGTCATTGATTTAGACAAAAAAAATGCAAATGGTCAGGTTTATGTTGCACTAAGTTGTATAAAGACGCTAGAGGCAGATCTTTGCGACTTAAAGCCTAATAAACTACTCAGAAGACTGTACGATAGGAAAGCGTTGCACGGAATGCAAAGACTAAGGCGGTGTAAATAGATACGTATCTAATTAGAAAATTTTGATATCTTTTATCCAACTCGGCTAGGCACGGCAATTTAAGAGGATCTTCTCATCCAATATAGGTCACTGTATGAAGCACAGGTCTATGACCAGAGATCATTTATAACATGAAAATGTGATCCCTAATTGTAGGCTTTGTAACAAAGCTCAAAGTCGCTCAGTGTACTGTGGCACTCCGTATTCATTAGCGGGTATGCTCGTGATGTCAGTGCGAGATAGGATCCCAAATACGCCAATCCATACAAGAACGGGTGCAATCGACATATCACGGAGAATTAGCTCATTATACTCGTTCCAACCATTTATTTTACTTTTGACACATGCTTTAGGATGTAACTGTTTCATTATACGCAATTATTAACTTTGAAACGAGTGAACAGAGAAATATATAAACTGCCCAATAATATTTATATATCTTAATTATTACCCACTAAATACATTAATATGCCGTAAATAGCTCTATTCATAAAATTTAAGTGATACCTAATTCATTTCCGTTATAAAAAAAGTTACGTTCTATCGCATCTAGTGACAGGATCAAAAGTATTCGGTGCAAACTAATGAATCGCAAATAATCGATTACACTTATTTGCAGTTAAGTCAGCTGACAACTGAGTTTTGAATTGTTGTAATAGACAACACGTTAAAATTGTATCAGGGAGATATAAAAATCTTCTCATCATACCTATAACATGAAATAAAACAACCAAAATATTTTAATATTATTTTATTATAACGAATCGTCGGATTCTTCATACGAACTCGAATCGTCGCTTGAATCATCTGCAGTGTTTATTACTAACTCTTGTGTAGGTATGTTGTCAAATTCAATTTCCCGATCCCAATCAGAGAATATTATATTTTTTGTCTTGTTGACGACACTCGCCCAGTTTTCAGGCGTCACACTAGCACATGCGTTTTTTAAAAGTTCAAGCATTTTATTTGCTGTGAAAGGAGGAGTTGTATTGTTTCTTGCGGCGTGTCCTTTGACTTGTGCCCAGATCATTTCAATTGGATTATATTGACAGTGGTACGGAGGAATTCTGATTACAACATGCCCATATTCTGCTGCCATTTCGTCGATGACATATCGTTTTGGCTGCTTTTTACTTTTTAATATTTTAAGTAATTCTACTTTTAGTAGGGATTCGTCCACATCTTCCCCATTATCACGAAGCCAGTTTATAATCTCGTGTTTTTTGTTGGCCTGTGTTGGCATTTTATTAATTTGGCGAGAGTGATAGGGTGCATTATCAATAAATATTGTTGATGGCTCTTCAAGTGATGTAAGCATTTCTCTGAACCACTTTTCATACACGTCCGCATTCATCTCCTCATGATAGTCACCTCTTTTTTTTTATTTGAACGCTAACAGAGCGTTTGGTACAAATCCCTTTGTAGTTCCCGCATGGCAAATGATGAGGCGTTCACCTTTCCCCATTGGCACTGCAGAAGTAGAAGCAGCAGTATCGTCAGTCCAACCTTTTGGTATGGAATGATTGGCATTGAGCCAAGTTTCATCTGTGAAAACGACATTCGACCAGTCTTCTATTTTCTTCGCTTGTCTTAAAAATTCACAGCGAGACAAGGCTATATCACGACGTTCCATTAAAATTTTTCTTTTGTCGGATTTCTTATACAAGAACCCGATTTGGTGCAGCACCTTTGACAAAGAAGATTTTTGACCACGAAACAAGCCACAATTTCGTAGAGACGCTACTAATTTTTTCAAAGTAGGAATCTCTTTGCTTGTGTAATAATTGTATATATGACGACGAATAGCATCAGTATCAAAACTGTCAATTGCTGTCACTTTACGGGACTGACGTTTTTGCTTAGGCGTAGATAGCTTGTTCTGTTCAATACCACTACTACCATAGGCTTCTTTAGTGATTTTCGCCACCGTTGGAGCACTAATACCTAATGCTGCTGCAACACGGTCTCTAACTTGGGTTACTGGTATAAGGAATCCGCCATTGCGGCTTTCCTTTTCAAAAAATTCACGAAGCCGCAGCACTAACTCTCTGGATTGTCCTTTAAGCACCATACCTTTCGGCATTTTGCAAGTAAAATCTTACTGGGAGGAACGATACGCTCAACTCAATCAAAGTAAGAACAATGAAATCAATACGGTGGAATATAAATACTCAAAACAGCGTATGAAAAATATGAAAGAGCACTCAGCGAACAGAAATGTGACTAGCACGGGAGTCTTGTTTTTAAATAATATGAAATATGTATTTAAGCAAAAATAAAATATCCGTGTTAAATCGATTAAAAGTTCTTCCTGACTAAAATCGATTATTACAAAACATAGTATCCGTAATACATTGGTACAACACTAATTGATCAGAATTCGACCTGCCAAAAGTAAAATAATGGTTGGAACGAGTTTAAGTGGCAATGGGCACGCGACATCGGTTGACGAACCGATAATTACTGGGGAAGAAAGATTTGGGACTGTAGCGAAATATGATGGAAGCTTACGTCCAGCAGTGAATGGCAAAAAACTTAATAACGATGATACGTATTTACAACTGTTCAAGAATAAGCTTCAACTTTGAGGAAGGTAAATTAAAAAATATCCACACTTCCAGGTTGGCCTATTTTTTCTCTACCTACTTAAACTTAAATTATACCTCTTAATCGTTATGGAGGCACCTTACATTATCAGCTTACGTGAATAACTTGAAAGAATACAACTAAAGAGATCTTTAGTTGTATTCTTTCAAGTACGCAAGTACGCATAGATATGCGTACGTATGATATTGAAAGAATTAGCCTCCAACTCCTAACCGCTAAGGAGATGTACCTTCCATCACCAGTTCATTAAAATGAGATTATCACTGCCAGATGCAAATATTTGAGTAGCTTTAGAAAATATATAATACACGTAATATGTACCAATAAAATTTGAGGATTGCCCTCGATTTCCATGGATTCCCATCATCAGATCATGACTTGGTGGTAACGGGACAACCTCGGGAGTATACCCTTTAGAATAAAAAAAGATTTTTTAAAATCGACCAACAGTTGACTAAAATATCGTTAAACATACATAAAAAAAATACATACAATGAAACATAGAACCTCCTTTTCAAGTCGGTTACTGAAAATTGAGTGCGTTTACATTTTTTGCTCGCCCATTGGGACAAGCAAAGGAAACAAATCCCATACAGCTATGTTTAGCACTACGTCGAGAATGGCACGAAATTTGAAAAGTACTTTTTTTTGTTTTTTTTTTATTTTTCATTTATGGCATTGACTAATGAATGATAAATAATATAAAAATTATGAGGCGTGCACTTTTGGATTTTCCAAATTATTTTTTTACTTTATTACTAAACTTCCTACGTGATAGAGCAAGTATGAGTGCAGAAGATAGGCTGACCAAAAACTTCGAGGGTAACACCAAACTCTTTTGGAGGGAGGTGAAGAAGTCTCGGGGTGGTTGGTCAGCCTTCAGAATGAATAAAATAAGGTCTAAAGGTGGAGACATTCTTACACAAACACAAGACGTGTTAAGCCGATGGAGTGAATATTTTGGCGATATGTATGCGGATGCTACGATTGGCGCCGGTGTCGCATGTGGTCTAGTAGATCAACATTCGGCGACGGCGTCCTCCGATGGCATCAGTATGGATGAAGTTGAATGGGCGATAAGAAGTTTGAGAAATGGTAAGGCAGCGGGCATTGATATGGTGTCTGCCGAGATGATCAAGCTTGGTGGCTCCTGTGTCCGGGAGGCGTTCCTATTGCTCCTCAATTTATGTTGGAGCTCGGGAATGGTTCCGGGGACTGGAATAGCGCCGTCATCGTGCCTTTGTTTAAAAACAAGGGTTCACGTTATGACTGCGCAAATTACAGAGCCATAAGCTTGACCAGTTTGGCAGCAAAAGTGTATGGTAAAATTATTGAAAGGAGAATGAGGATGGTGTCCGATGGTTTACTGTGTGAGACACAAGGAGGTTTCAGGAGTGGAAGGGGATGCATGGATCAAGTGTTCTCTCTGCGCAACATTGTGGAGAAGCATCTGGCCCTAGGTCAGAGGGTTTTCTGCAGTTTTGTGGATCTGGAGAGAGCATTTGACACGGTTGTACGAAAGGAACTTTGGGACATTTTACCGGAGTATGGTATTAACGGTAAACTGCTGCAGGCTGTGCAATCCAGTTACATGGGCTGTAGAGCCTGTGTGCGGCTGGATGATGGAATGTCGCCTTGGTTTGACGTCAATATCGGCGTTGAGCAGGGCTGCGTTCTATCAGCCAGGCTGTTTATCATATATCTGGATAAATGTCTCCAAAGGTTGAACGATATGAATGTGGGAGTCCAGATGGGTGACTCAGTGGTCTCTGCTCTGCTTTATGCAGATGATGCAGTCCTGCTGGCACAGTCAGCGACTGACCTGCAGACCCTAGTCGACACAATGACAGAAGATTGTAAGAAAAGGGGTCTACGCGTGAATGTGAGCAAAACCAAAATAATGGTCTTTGAAAGAGATGAAGCCAGAACAGATGTAAGAGTAACAATAGGTAATGATGTACTGGAGCAAGTGGATGAATTTGTATATCTTGGATGTGGATTTAGCCGAGATGGACGGTACACCACTGATATAGAGCGAAGAGTGAATGCGGGAAATAGAGTGAACGGAGCGTTGGGGCAACTTCTCGGCAGCCACCACCTCAGCCAGAAGGCACGTGTAGCAATACATAACGCAGTGCTTGTCCCAACATTACTGTATGGAAGCGAGAGTTGGGTATGCAGAAAAGAGTATGAAAGTAAAATTAATGCGGTCGAAATGCGATCTCTTCGGAAAATCTGCGGAGTTAGGCTGACCGACCGCATTCGTAACGACGACGTAAGAGAGCGAGTAGGTATGAAAGAGAGTATTGGTGTAAAGATGCGAAAGGGAATGCTCCGATGGTTCGGACATGTGGAAAGAATGCCGAACGAACGTCTGGTTAAGAAGATATACAGTGCGAAAGTGGAAGGATGTAGGTACCGAGGGAGACCGAGACTAACCTACCTAGACCAGATCGGTCAGGTACTGAAGCAAGGTGGAGTCAAGAGTCTCCAAAACCGGCGAGCGTGTATGAAAAGAATTATGAATGTTGAGGAAGCGAGTGAAGTATGCAGAGATAGAGTTCTCTGGCACTCTGATCTCTCTGCCTACCCTGCAAGGGATATGGCGTGATGATATGTATGTATGTATGTATGTATGTACTAAACTTCCAAATTTATTTTAAAATTACATTTTCAACTAGTTATATATAATGTAATGTGTACTTAAGGTTTTGTTTTCGACAGAATAGTTTTTATTAATTATTATTTCATAAGTATTCAGTTAAAGTTGAGATTTAGTTAAACTTTTCCTAACTTACATAACGTACATTTTAAATGACATTTAACGTGAATTATGTAGAATTGAATTTAAGGTATTCAATGACTTCTAATGTTTACGCGAGTGTTACACATTTGAAATAAAACTACTTTTACGGATTCTATCGCGTTTATATTTAATTTTTAATTAAAAAAAATATATATAAACGCGATAGATTAGAAGTCATTATGTTAGCCAGTACGGACTGGAAATTGCAAATAAAATACGCCAGTTAGAGTATCTTTATACAAAGCGCGCAATATATAATTATAACATCGCTAAATTTCTTGATCAGCAGGATTAAAACTGGGGGTGATCACCGGATGGTTCGAGGCACATTGAATCTTCGTACGAAAGTCGAGCGGTCCCGCTTGATGAAGTCTACACTCCGACCTACACCTGTCCAATACCAGAACCCCGATAGCTTTCAACTCGAATTACATAATCGCTTCCAATGCCTGGAAGAGTGCGAATCTTCGAACGATATGAACAACAGGTTTGTGGAAACTGTCCACGCGGTCGGGTCAAAATTCTTTAAGGCCCGTCGCGCTACTAGAACAAAAAAGCTTTCTGACCAGACTCTTCAACTCATGGAGAGGAGAAAGGAAATGACGGTACAGTCTTCAGCCGATTGGTCCGAACTCAGGTAGCTTAATGGACAAATCTCTAAATCTATGCGACGCGATATTCGCCGATTCAATACACTGCGCATTGAAGAGGCGATAGAGCGAAATCGAGGCTCCAAAGTGTTTGCACGAGATTTGTCTATTGGGCAGACCCAAATGACTAAGCTGAAGACTGATAACGGTACTGTCATTTTATCCCAGAGTGAGATCTTGGGAGAGGTCGAAAGGTTCTATGGTCAGTTGTACAAATCATCCCTGAATCCTGTTGTCAGCTTGGTCCAAGACCCCAGATCCAAGCTAACTCGGCACTATACCGAAGAAATCCCGGACGTCAGTTTGTACGAGATCAGAATGGCTCTAAAACAATTAAAGAACGGAAAGGCACCGGGAGATGACGGAATTACCACAGAGCTCCTGAGGGCAGGCGGCAAGCCAGTTTTAAAAGCCCTACAGAAGCTGTTTAATTCTATCATTCTCGGGGGCGACGTTCCAGAGTCGTGGACCAGGAGTGTGGTGGTGCTGTTTTTTAAGAAGGGCGATAAGACGCTCTTACAGAATTACAGACCCATCTCACTCCTGAGCCACGTGTACAAATTGTTTTCAAGAGTCATTACGAACCGACTCGCGCGCAAGCTAGACGACTTCCAGCCGCCCGAACAAGCCGGTTTCCGAAAAGGTTATAGTACCATAGACCACATCCACACGCTACGCCAGATTATACAGAAGACCGAGGAGTATAATCGGCCTCTGTGTCTAGCGTTTATGGACTATGAGAAAGCCTTTGATTCTGTCGAAACTTGGGCAGTGCTGCAGTCCCTTCAGAGGTGCCAAATTGACTATCGATATATCGAAGTGCTGAAGTGTTTGTATAAAGACGCTACTATGTCAGTCCGCATCCAGGATAAGAGTACGAAACCGATACATCTGCAGAAAGGCGTGAGACAGGGAGACGTTATCTCTCCGAAACTGTTCACCACTGCGCTGGAAGATGTCTTCAAGCTCTTAGACTGGACCGGACTCGGCATCAACATCAATGGCGAATACATCACTCACCTTCGATTCGCAGATGATATCGTAGTCATGGCAGAATCCCTGGAGGACCTTGGCACCATGCTCAATGACCTCAGTAAGGTCTCCCAACTAGTAGGGCTGAAAATGAACATGGACAAGACGAAAATCATGTCTAATGCCCATGTCATTTCTGTACCGGTCCTGGTTGGGAATGCGATTCTCGAAGTTGTCGATCACTATGTTTACCTAGGACAAACAGTCCAATTAGGTAGATCCAATTTCGAGAAAGAGGTCAGCCGACGAATCCAACTCGGCTGGGCAGCGTTCGGGAAACTTAGGAGGATCTTCTCGTCTAATATTCCGCAGTGTCTGAAAACAAAGGTTTATAACCAGTGTGTGTTACCAGCGATGACTTACGGCACTGAAACATGGTCTCTAAATGTCGGCCTTATAAAAAGGCTCAAAGTCGCTCAGCGTGCTATGGAGAGGGCTATGCTCGGTATTTCTGAACTACGTGATAAAATCCGAAATACGGAAATCCGTAGAAGAACGGGTGTAACTGAAATAGCCCGAAGAATTAGCACGTTGAAGTGGCAATGGGCAGGCCACATCGCTCGACGAACCGACAACCGTTGGGGAAAAAAGGTTCTCGAGTGGCGACCACGAATCGGACGACGCAGCGTAGGACGACCCCCCACTCGGTGGACTGATGACCTCATCAAGGTCGCAGGAAACCGTTGGATGCAGGTGGCACAGGACCGTTATAGATGGCATTCTCGTGGGGAGGCCTAAGTCCAACAGTGGACGTTTACGGGCTGATGGATGGATGGATGAAATTTCTTGAAGAGATGTCGCGATCATGGTCTCATTCCTACGTGTGTGGGGAGATTCTTTGCAAGAAAAACATACGTGGAAGCGCTAAGATCTTAGAACAGGCGAGTAAAAAGTTATTGCAGACGGTAATTCACGAAACCCGTTCAGTCCTCCCGTGACCATGATCACTGTAGTGTTCGAAACGTCGGGAAATTAAAAATAAAATATAAACGCGATAGAAGCCGTAAAAGTAGTTTTATTTCAAATTATGTAGGTATTTAGTTTATTATAATGTTCGCTGTGAATTTTTTTGGTACCGAATTATCTTATATTTATGCATTATTATTGTGACTTTAATTTATGCTCTAATAAATATAATTGTTCATTTTCCTTTTGTTTTATGCAAGGGAAATTGTTTGGGAGTATATAATTGCAAGAGATAAAAGATTAAAAGTCATCTATGCTATAATTATGTAAGGAGTTAAATACCTATAGGTACGTCCACATGTCCAACTCTATAGATCTACGCTATCGCTACGAGAAAAAAAATACACATATTCTACCTAATCTAAACTAGAAAACAGGTACAAATAGAAACCCCTGTATTTCCTCATTTCCTGTAACATTACAATGCTTATATGTTGTAGGCATGCCATGTAATAGGCATGATGACAGTAACTAAGAATCACTAAAATAGTGATTTATTTTAATAATATAGGATACAAAGATTGTAAAAAAGCTATTGTTTCGAAATAGCAAGCGCGATTAACTTTAAAATATTAAAAATAAAAATTTCAAAGATATCATTTCGCCATATTGGCTCGAACACCAATCAGAAGCGATTGACGTCACGCTTTCGTTTATTAGTAAATTTTGCTAGCATCTTAGTTCGCACTGAGCTCGTTATCATATTATTACTCCGTTTACCAGATATTTTGCGGTAAAAACTTATAATGGATATCACTTTTGTGCTATATATATAAACTTTAGCGATGGTACTAGGATTTATCAAAGCTAATAACTCAAATTTGATGAGAATCGACTTGTTGATATTGGGAAAGTTTTTTCATCAAGCAATGATTTTTGTTCAGCAGAATTTCGAAATATTAGAACTTCCGTGTATGTATTGTTTAATTTATGAACTTAAACACATTATAGAACTCAAATACCATAATTACAGACGCAGATACAAATATATTTTACAAGCCTACAAAAGGCTACTTCTGTGTAGCAGACAACAACTACAACACAAATAAAAAATTGTGATCAAAATATATACTGTAGGATGACGCTTACATGTCTGATTTTCTGCAACTATTATTGGGTCTGTGGAAAAAATAAGGGTATATTCAGTGTTATATAATAGTGTAATATAACATTTATAAAAAAGTTTTTGCATTTCAAAAATTCTGTACGTATTCTAATTTCTTTTCTTCAATCCAATAAGACAATAAGATAAAGAGCCAATAAGACAACACAATAAAACTAAGTCTATCTTTTAAAATATTAACCTTATATTCTAGATTTATTTATATTAGAACCTTCAGCTAAAGTTAATATAATACAAAAGTATATAATTTATCTAAATTCTTTAGGGTTTACGGTAATTTTAGCTAGTGACCTATAATGTCCTATTTGTACATGTTTTCCTAGTGTACATTGAATGGTATTGTAACTTTACAAATGTGTTTTTAGTTTTATAAACACTTAGGTAGATAAATTAATAATAATTATTGTTCTGCAATAGTTAACATGCATAGGCATATCTATTTTTTAAGATTTAACCAAGTATTTCTCACATTTTTCTTCATTGAAAAGTTAATAAACAGCTTAGTTGAAGATTTTATTGATGTATTATTACATAGAGGAACTGCAGATGCAACTCAGAGATATGTAATGTGTTAAATAGTTTGCGTGGGCACACCGTATTTGTAACTAAACCGTATTTGTAAAAATCCATATTTAAATGAACGTATGATAAATGAAAAATTAGAATTAATTATTAAGAATTATGAATATTGTAAATACCTAAAAATATACAACGATTCTAATTACAATTACGTGAATGGAAGACCCATATATAACCATAAATATTATATTCTAAATTTATGTCATAGAGAAATTGATTTTAAACGTTACCATAGTGAATTTATAAATAAGATAAACAGTAAAATTACAAATTCTAACCATCAAATACTACAATCACACATGCACACAACAAATACACAAATTAGAACTACACAAGCTAAAATTACATCTTATTTTACTAAAAAACCTAACAGTATACTGAGCACCTCCATTTGTTTTCGTTAGACATACCACAAAACCTAATGAGACAAGACCGGTAACACTGATACACCAAAATATAGCAGGGCTATTAAATAAACAAGAACTGATTGAGACAGCGATTACAGACTTAGCAAAAATCTTAGATACTATAGACATTATTTGTCTAACAGAAACATATTTTTCACTACGAATGTTGTGCTGTTGAAATTATACATTTTAATCTTATCGTGGCATGTATATAAAGGACACCCATCTCAAACACAACTATATTTTTAGAGAAACTAGAGGTACTTGCAGATATGCTTTGTAAAAAATCAAATAAAAGCTTTATTCTGTGTGGTGATTGGAACATCGATACTCTGAAACATAACAAACTAAGTAATGATTTATTATCTATCCTTAAAAATAATAATTTAAAAAGCCACATTCAATTGCCGACCCGAAAAAAAGTCATGCCTTGACTTAATAGTGAGCAATATTCACCAAGCGCGAGCCGATCTTCACTATTTAGCACTTTCTGACCATGAAACCGCACAATCATTGAAAGTTGACATAAAAATTAATAACAAAATTAAAAATATAGTTAATTTTACATTAAAAAAAATAAGGGACCTTAGTGAAGACAACATAAACAAATTCATGGAATGCATTTTAAGCCTTTCATTCTCAGAAATATATAAGCATGAGTCGACAAATAGTGCTTTCAATAGCTTCCACGATACCATTGTCTTATTTAACAACTTATGTTTTTCAATGAAAAATATTAAAATCACTCACAAAAATATTAAAAATAGATGCTTAACTAAAAATATTAAAAAATGTTGCATTAAAAAACGAATGTTATATTTACAGTATCACCTTCATACACGATAAAAATAGAAATAAAATAAAATATGATAAATATTCAAAAATATTAAAACAGTGTATAAATAAAGCACAACCAATAAACAGTCTAAATTACATAAAAAAATTGAAAAATGCTAGTAAGGCAGCATGGAAAATCATTAAAAATAACAAAAATGATTCTGCAAATAACATTGAAATAGACTGCATAGAGTATAATAAAAAAAAAATACAAGAATCCCTTGAAAATTTGTGAACTTTTTAATGAACTCTACACCTCGTCGTATACACCTGAATACCAGCCTAGTCATCGACGAAAACCTATTTTTATTTTTCAACATTCTAAAACAATATATCTCACACCAATACATATAAAAGATACTTTCAAAGCAATAAATTCACTCAAGAATACTTATTCCACTGGTTATGATGATCTGAGTACTAAAGAGATGTGCAGGAGTATTATCAGCCCCATTAACACATGTAATAAATTTATCCTCCTCTGAAGGCACGTTTCCTGAACGCCTGAAGGTATATCTAGTGAAGCCTCTATTTAAAAAAGGGTATTAGGACACATTTGAACAATTATCGCCCAATCACGTTGATATTATACCAATACTTGCGAAAGTCTTCGAACGAATTATGTATAATAAAATGGAGGATTTTTTAACATCATTTAATATTCTTAGAAAAGAGCAATTTGGTTTTAGAAAGGGAAGTTTCACAACTTTGGCATGTTTCTCACTGATGAAGCACATCGCTGAAACTCAACTCAACACAATAGGTTAATGGTGGCATGTCTTTTCCTAGATATGACCAGAGCGTTTGACTTCGTATGTCACAAAACCTTACTGTCGAAATTATTCGACTATGGTATACGTGGTAAGGCTCATGAATGGATAGATAGTTATCTTAACAATCGCCTGCAGTGTGTTGAAATAACTAAAACGTATAGGACTAACCAGATATCTTATAGATCTGCATACAAAACTAATAGTCGTGGTACCCCCCAAGGTAGTTTATTGGCCCCTTTATTGTTCTTGTAGTACATTAATGACCTGCTAGGCGCCATAAACAAAGATACAATACTCTTCGCCGACGATACAACAATAATAATAAAAAATTCTAGTAAAATGGCACTTCAAACAGACATGACACTAGCTCTTGAAAATACTGTCAACTGGTTGGAATACAATAAGTTAAAAGTAAATATGACGAAAACAAATGTAATACAATTTCAGACCTACAAAGCAGATATTACTCCACTTAATATTGAATTCAATGGTACACATATCAACTGTGTTAGCGATTGTACATTTTTAGGTATTACCCTAGATAAATACTGTAGCTGGAAACAACATATAGAAAAAAATACTTACCAAAATAGATCGCTTTGTATATGTTATAAAAAAAATTAGACAAACAGTTAATGTATTTATTCAATGTTGCCGTTGCTTTAACTGCATACCATGCTTACGTCGCATCTGCGTTTAGATATGGCATAGTTATCTGGGGAAATTCAGTGATTGCTGATAGAGTACTAAGAGCACAAAAAAAGTGTATTCGACCAATATGTGGCATTAGCTTATTAGATACTTGTAAGCCACACTTTGTCAAGCTCAAAATCCTGACCGTGCCATGCCAGTATATCTACGAAGCATGCATATTTGTTAAAAATAGCCGGACATTTTCAACAAATTTGATAATACATCTATAGTTCATCTAATCTAAGAAGTGCATTTTGACGTTTTGCATTTTTTAATACACAATAACCTCGGTCAAACGTATACACATGATTGTAAACACTAAATCTGAATTTTTAAACAACTATTAAGTTGATTGATATACGTACTTGGTCCATTTGGTGATAAGAGAGTGAACGACGCAGGTAGGCTCATAGCGGATGTATGCATGGAGAGAAACCTTATTGTGTCAAACACATTTTTCCAACATAAGGACATCCATATGTATACATGGAGAAGGAATGAACAGAAAAGTATAATAGATTTAATTTTGGTAGAAAGTCGCCTCCGAAGCAAAATATTGGACGCAAGAGCCTACAGGGGCCCCACAGTCGATACGGACCACTATCTCGTTATTGCGAGATTTAGTGGTCTGTTCAGAAAGTGGAGGCACTGGTGAGAGCGTGTCCACTTCGGAGGGCTTGAAAGAATAAAGGTTGAAAGGTTGCAAGAGGAGTGTGTAAGAGAAAAGTATGCAGAGGGTGTCCGAGAACGGCTGACGATGGCAAGCCAGTCGCAATCGGACATTGAAGAATGCTGGAGAGTATTGAAAGAGAGTATGGTAGAGACAGCGAAAGAAGTATGTGGAAGTTCAAAGAAGCATAGAAAAACAAATGGTGATGCATGGTGGTATGCGGAAGTGGCAGCTTCCGTAGAGCAAAAGAAGAAAGCGTGTCTGGACTATGTCTCTTCTTTGAATCTGAATGACAGTATGACTGAACAGAAGAAAGAAATATATCAGCAATATAAGAATGACACCAAGGCCTTAGTGAAAGAGAAACGTGATAGAGCAAGTATGAGTGCAGAAGATAGGCTGACTAAAAACTTCGAGGGTAACACCAAACTCTTTTGGAGGGAGGTGAAGAAGTCTCAGGGTGGTTGGTCAGCCTTCAGAATGAATAAAATAAGGTCTAAAGGTGGAGACATTCTTACACAAACACAAGACGTGTTAGGCCGATGGAGTGAATATTTTGGCGATATGTATGCGGATGCTACGGTTGGCGCCGGTGTTGCATGTGGTTTAGTAGATCAACATTCGACAACGGCGTCCTCCGATGGCATCAGTATGGATGAAGTTGAATGGGCGATAAGAAGTTTGAAAACTGGTAAGGCAGCGGGCATTGATATGGTGTCTGCCGAGATGATCAAGCTTGGTGGCTCCTGTGTCTGGGAGGCGTTCCTGTTGCTCCTCAATTTATGTTGGAGCTCGGGAATGGTTCCCGGGGACTGGAATAGCGCAATCATCGTGCCTTTGTTTAAAAACAAGGGTTCACGTTATGACTGCGCAAATTACAGAGCCATAAGCTTGACCAGTTTGGCAGCAAAAGTGTATGGTAAAATTATTGAAAGGAGAATGAGGATGGTGTCCGATGGTTTACTGTATGAGACACAAGGAGGTTTCAGGAGTGGAAGGGGATCCATGGATCAAGTGTTCTCTATGCGCAACATTGTGCAGAAGCATCTGGCTCTAGGTCAGAGGGTTTTCTGCAGTTTTGTGGATCTGGAGAGAGCGTTTGACACGGCTGTACGAAAAGAACTTTGGGACATTTTACCGGAGTATGGTATTAACGGTAAACTGCTACAGGCTGTGCAGTCCAGTTACATAGGCTGTAGAGCCTGTGTGCGGTTGGATGATGGAATGTCGCCTTGGTTTGACGTCAATATCGGCGTTAAGCAGGGGTGCGTTCTGTCAGCCAGGCTGTTTATCATATATCTGGATAAATGTCTCCAAAGGTTGAACGATATCAATGTGGGAGTCCAGATGGGCGACTCAGTGGTCACTGCTCTGCTTTATGCAGATGATGCAGTCCTGCTGGCACAGTCAGCGACTGACCTGCAGACCCTAGTCGACACAATGACAGAAGATTGTAAGAAAAGGGGTCTACGCGTGAATGTGAGCAAAACCAAAATAACGGTGTTTGAAAGAGATAAAACCAGAACAGATGTAAGAGTAACAATAGGTAATGATGTACTAGAGCAAATGGATGAATTTGTATATCTTGGATGTGGATTTAGCCGAGATGGAAGGTACACCACTGATATAGAGCGAAGAGTGAATGCGGGCAATATAGTGAACGGAGCGTTGGGGCAACTTCTCGGCAGCCACCACCTCAGCCAGAAGGCACGTGTAGCAATACATAAGGCAGTGCTTGTCCCAACATTACTGTATGGAAGCGAGAGTTGGGTATGCAGAAAAGAGTATGAAAGTAAAATTAATGCGGTCGAAATGCGATCTCTGCGGAAAATCTGTGGAGTTAGGCTGACCGACCGCATTCGTAACGACGACGTAAGAGAGCGAGTAGGTATGAAGGAGAGTATTGGTGTAAAGATGCGAAAGGGAATGCTTCGATGGTTCGGACATGTGGAAAGAATGCCGAACGAACGGCTGGTTAAGAAGATATACAATGCGAAAGTGGAAGGATGTAGGTACCGAGGGAGACCGAGACTAGCCTACCTAGACCAGATCGGTCATGTACTGAAGGAAGGTGGAGTCAAGAGTCTCCGAAACCGGCAAGCGTGTATGAAGAGAATTATGAATGTTGAGGAAGCGAGTGAAGTATGCAGAGATAGAGTTCTCTGGCACTCTGTTCTCTCTGCCTACCCTGCGAGGGATATGGCGTGATGATATGTATGTATGTATTAAGTTATTTACATAATTAACATTGCGGGTGACTTTCTTATACAATAATTATTATATATATACTGAATTGTTTCATCACCATTTTGAAAAATAAAAATTAAAACGATTATTAATTATAAAGATTTAATATCAATTTCTCAGTAAAATTGGATATTTTCGATAGCGATTATTTGGTTCACATGCCTAGACAACGTACTCAGACAGCTGTCAAAGTGCACTTCTTAGATTAGACAGACTATAGGCATAAAGCGAAATTAAAATTGCCAGCAATTAAATTAGAATTATTTAATAGAGACTCGTATGCATGTCAATTAAAATATTTAATCACATACCACAAAATATAAGATTATTGCCTTTGCACAGATTTAAAAATGTACTACACAATATATTAATAAATAAAAATTATTACAGTTGCATAGAATATTTAGATGACAGAATTGAATATAGATTGACTGAAATATGAATTGACATTTACAATACAATATAATTATTATACTAACCGCACTGATATGAATAATACGGATACTAACCAATGTCAATTTTATTATTTATTATTAATATTACTAACAATTAAAATCATTGTGACATTTAATTGACTGAAAATAGTGTTATTAATTGAATATAATATTATTGTGACATTTAATTAATAGAATATGATATTGTTAACAATTGAAATAATTGTGACGCTTAATTCAATGATTATATATACCTATTTGCACGCCCTGCTGGGCAGAATATGATGTACCTAAATCTAAATGTAACCTGTTTATACCATATTTGAGCAAATAAAATAAATTAAATTGAATTGTACACCTATAAACACATTAGAATTCATCTTATTCATTCATAATTGCATAAAATTATAGAAATTACGGATAACAATAAACAAAAACAACGCTACTTGCGAGTGCATACGAAAGCGTGACGTCATAGACAGACGCAATTACTTTATTTTTGCAATTAATTTAAATTTGATTTTAAAAAGTTAGTTTTTATACAAAAATTAACTTTTTCTACGGAAATTAGATTTATTTCCGTTAAAGTAGATAGTGTATAACACAGTGGAGTCATTTTTCAAAATCAGTCATCATGCCTATTATCGCAGGTAGGTATATCAGTTTCTGTCAGCCTATAATTTCATTTGGATTTTGGATCATATTTATGCAGTAAAATATTTTGCAACCGTTTTTTTTAAATACATCGTACATTAAGGAATCCTTGTGTCGCAAGTAATTTTAGAAACATATCTGCTGACAATGAACACAAGTTAAAACTAAACTCTGAACAAGGATTTAGTGGATTGGAGGTCGAGTCGATCGGTACTTGGACAATCTTGCATTCAGATCATGATATACTTTTAAGATTATTATAGATGGTAGATGGGTATACTGGTGTGCTACTCGATGATGTAGGCCTTAGCTCATCCTTACCACATTCTCATTTAAGTGTATATGAGTTGAGAAAATAAGATAAAGAAAAATTTCATATACAGAGTGTAAAGGGACTGCTCCCGAAAACAAAGACAGGTAACCCTATTAGTCCTACTTGTAATGATAGGCTAGAAAAAAAATCGATTCGGATGACAATTTTTTTTTTCATCACGCGAGGTCGTTGAACTCTTGAACATATGAGCGTGAGTTTTGAATAGATCGCGTCTTTTCTCATCTGAGTATAGTTACGTATTTTTTATCGAGTTATCGTTACATGGCACTGTCCTAATACGATGGAATGTGAAAAAAACTTAAAAATATTTGTGAGAAAAAAAAAATTTCATCCTGATCGATTTTTTTTCTAGCCTATCATTACAAGTAAGACTAGTAGGGTCACCTGTCTTTGTTTTCGGGAGCGGTCCACTTCCACCCTGTATATGAGTTGAGAAAAATAAGATGAAGAAAAATTTCTATCGTAGATTTTTTATATTTTTACTTTAAAATAAGATTTTATATAATATTATGAAAAAATGTAAACTAAGCTTAGGCTAAAGATTTTTGACTGGCCCAAATAAAAGTCCTAATACAACACATTTACACAAATAAATTAATTAAATATAATAAAATATATGAAAAAAAATTGGCTGTATAGGGTGTTGTTTCTTTGCCTCAAGGGATGAATTGAACCATAAAAATATATCATCCTGATAGGAATGTTCATTATATAACCGAAAAAATAATTTGTTACTAATAAATAACCATATCGCCTATTATTTGTTATTTTTTAAACGTTATTTCATTGCACGACTACAACGACTTGTCATATGGTTCATGACACTGACTCGAACTTTTTTTTGGCAGGCTATGGTCTTGATACGCACCGTCCATTTCATCCGAGGCGACAGAAGAGCAACGCGCGGCCCCATAACCCACCGTATTCTCACCCCATTGTTATTGGGCCGGCCACTGGTACCGCTTCCTTATAGTATTATCACCCGTCGACCCCCTGGCTTGATGCCGGGGCGCCGACCTCCTCTCTAGGGATGAAAGATTATTCTCCGGTCCAGTCTCACCCGCGGCCTCGGCTAGGGAAGCAGCAGGCGCAGGTACTCACGCCTGCGCTGCACCAGGCTCTGGCCGCGGAGCGTGTCACCGAAGAGTAGGACTAGAATATATATTCTTCACTAAATAAATTCTGCCTCCTAATCACTCGAACATCAGCATCAGCTCGAACGGATTGTTATTCTTAAATTCTATTAAGGATCGTCATCATCATTCTCCTGCTCTTATCCTAATTACTTGGGGTCGACGCAATATGAACTCTTCCTACATATTGCAAAAGTTATTGGCAATAATTTTATGACCGGCTGCCTGCCTGACGGCAACCCTCCTCGGGAATATAATTGTTGACCAAACGGCATCGGTGATTGACCAAACGGTGGTGTTGTCCCAGGTCGAAATAAAGTACTTAGTCGTCTATTACGACATCCACGAGCAAAGGGTTGGTAATTATCGTAGCCACACAGCTAAATCTTATTAAAGATATATAAACGTTTAACAGAGTGACAACAATCCAAACGCGTCGTTTTACGAAGTAGAGTAATATATTATAGCGTAAAAAATAGGTAAAAAATAGTTAGCGTATCGTTATAACGTGTTTTCAATATATAGCATATATTAGCCTGTGATATAACCGTTGTGACGCTCCTAGTCAGCTGTTGTCAATTTTAATATCAGTCAAATTTTGTGATGACATTACTCATTCAAAATAATATTGTATTGATATTTCTGCGAATCTACGCATTTGTTATTTTTATGCCCGCTCAGAGCAGACGTTATTATAGATTATTAATAATCTAGCAGTGGCCCTAAGTTCATTACGTACTTTGAATAAGTGTTTCTCGCTGTGATTTAAAACACAAATAAAATAATGGCTCTTACTAACGTGCTGTTATTGAGTCAAATAGCAGGTCATGTTATCGGGCTGATATTGTCGCTTTGTATTATTGTACCGATGAGTATGCACCAGGATGAGTTCAAGTAAGTATTACAACATATATTAACATCACTTAGTAAAGTATTCTACCAACAATGCTTACAAGCACAGCTATTGTTTAAAGTAATATATCGGTATAATTACTTATACATGTGGTACTATTACTGTATTCTACGATGTCTAAATAATACATTGGGGCCATTTTTGTATTTAGTGTTATAAACATGAACTACAAAAAGCCTCAAATCATTATTTAGACATCGTAGAAATCATAAAATGTTGTACCCTCTCTTTCCATAACCATTTAGTCTTAGGCCAGGAATATGTTAGTATGTGGCTTATTGATTACTTAGAACTCAATAGAGGTCAATAGTGTGAATTATTGCTCTTGTTTCAACTGAAAATATTTGGATAAAAATTTTGTTTGCAGGACTTGATACAATATGGGATAATTTTCTAATTATTATATTAATTCCTATTGAAATTTTCTATTGATTGAAATTTTGTACAGGGTCTGAATTAACGCCATAAGCATTTCCTGCTACTTTATCTTATATAATCTTTTTATCTATTTAGATGAGATTTTATATTTTGCTATATGGTAGCTGCTATGAATACTAGCAACCCATACTTTGTTTGTGGATATAATAAAAGATGACTAAGAGCTATTATATATGACCTGGGTCAACTCCAGCTGTTGCCGTTTGGTGCACAATTACATTTCCAAGTAGGATTGACGTCAGGCAGGCGGCTGGTCATAAATAAATTTTGCAATATATATGAGTACATATTGCGTCAACCCTCAAGTAATTGGGATAGTAGGAGAATGATGAGAAGAGATGTCATATTTATAATAGCCTTTAGGATAATGTAATAGATTGCTAAATCTATGATGTAAAATGCAGCATTATAGGCATGATCTAAGCTGCGCACGCTCTCTCTCACAGAAGGAAACTAGGAAAAATATTAAACACAAAGGTTTGCAAGATATGATTTATGAGAAATGCAAATATTTTTGAGAAATATCTGATCTGGCACGATCACGATCGTAAAAATTAATGTATCAATGTTTTTCTTTTACTAAAAGCTTCATAATCGCAATGCGCTGTTTCCTTTCGAAAATGGCTTGGTAATTCTTTGTCGTTTAATTGCAATTAATAAAAAACTAAACTGCTTAGTCTTTAGTGTATGTGGGCCTTTTCATAAAAATGTGCAAGGGCGTTTTTAGTTTTGTATGGTAACATATAGTGGTTGTTAAATGGTAACATATAGTATGAGCTAAAAAGTAACATAAATATGTATATAAAAATGTGTGATATGTATGTTTAACTTATTTTAAGTTAAGATATATGATAACTGTTTTATTATTATAATTATATTAAAAGAAACTTAGCTTTACATTAAAAAAAAATAAAATTAAGTGTTTCTTCTGTTATCAACAGCAACAAAACTTGGAAATTATTGTCATATTTTTAGTATTTTTTCAAGTTTGTTTAACGAAGTTACATCATTAGGTACTTCAACTATGTTCTTTTTGGTTTTTATTAAAAAGAGAGATATTCCATTTATTGTTTCATTTTAATCATACATACATACCATCACACCATGTCCCTTGCAGGGTAGGCAGAGAGAACAGAGTGCCAGAGAACTCTATCCTTGCATACTTCACTCGCTTCCTCAACGTTCATAATTCATAATACGCTCGCCGGTTTCGGAGACTCTTGACTCCACCTTCCTTCAGTATATGACCGATCTGGTCTAGGTAGGTTAGTCTCGGTCTCCCCCGGTACCCCACATCCTTCCCCTTTCGCATTGTATATCTTCTTAACCAGACATTCGTTCGGCATTCTTGCCACATGTCCGAACCATCGGAGCATTCCCTTTCGCATCTTTACACCAATACTCTACTCGCTCTCTTACGTCGTCGTTATGAATGATATAGCTCTTTTAATCAAAAGAGCTATGTCTCTCTTTTCTTTTCAGTGAGCCGTTTTTCGCATCTCTACCATGTATACCTTATGAGAATTGGGTTCGTTTTACATTTTTTGTCCATTTTGACAGGCAAAAGAAAGAAATCCCATACAGCCTATACAGCTATGTTTAGCACTACGCGAGAATTGCACGAAATAAGACAAGTATTTTTTTTCTTTCATTAGTCAACGAAAACATAGCTTGTGTTTTCCCGCAGTAAACGTGTTAACAGCCCTTCCTTCTCATGCATGCCATATAATACCACACCATATCTTATCACTAACTATACTCATGTGACAAACCTAGTATTAGTGATGATGACCGCAACAGCAGTTCTGCCCAGGCCTTAGATTGTTTATATCAAATCCTTTAATCAACATATCATTAGCTTATTTAGTGTGAAACGATGTGGCAGATACAGGAACTAGCTAGTTATGAACACAGTTTTCTTACATTTCTTATATCAACAGTGGAAAATGCTTGCTGTTCTCTCATGGTACGTGGCAAGAGAATGATGGGCAGTTGCTGGTCTCGTGGGCATCACGTGTTTATTGCGACTATGTGATAGTTGTCGCTGTATTTATGTTCATAGTGTGCTGTGTACAGATATACAGGTTAGTCAGTTTATGTATATATATTAATGTCTTATTGATACATTTATGCCGAAAATATGTGTACCTACTAAAATTTCATAATCAAGAATGAATCTTTCAGATTATTACGAAACAGCTCAATAATATTAATTCTATTTAATGAGTGAATGTAGCTACTGTTAATATGGATGTTTCTGTAAAAAATGGAATATCAACCCTTTAGTTAGATTCGTTTTCATTAGTAACTTGGCGAATGAACGGCGCTGTATGGTGGCCGTTAACCCAACCCTTACTTTGTTCGCGGATGTCGTAAAAGATAACTAAGAGCCTTATATCGAACTGGGCCATCACTACCTTACGCCGTTTGGTCAACAATTACATTCCCAAGGAGGGTTAACGTCAGGCAGGCGGCCGGTCATGAAACTATTGCCAATAACTTTTGCAATATGTAGGAAGAGGAGTACATATTGCGTTGACCCAAATAATTGGGATAAGAGCAGGAGAATGATGATTAGTAAATTGGTGGAAGAAACAGTAATCATCCAGCTAATATATGACGACTGTGACGGTGTTGCAGAGTCCCTAACGGACCAGATTTAAAGTACACCCAAATTAGTTTAAAATTACTATCTATGATTCATTATCATTGGCATGCAATTTTATTATCTCTTGGCATGCAATTTTCTCAGAAAATTTGGGCACGAAGCGCGGGGCATCGAAGTTTGTTCCAAAATTGCCTAATTTTGACCAAAAAAACCGTAATATGACCATCGCTTAGGAATTGTTGAAATAACGTCAACCCCTATCCAGATTTGCTTAAAATGGTTATAACTGGTGATGAATCACGAGGATATGGTTATGACATCGAAACTAAAGTCCAATAGTCCCAATGGAAAAGCCCAGAAGAGCCAAGACCAAATAAAGCACGCAAAGTTCAATCAAGGTCACGGTTTTGCTCATGGTTTTCTTCGATTAACGTGGCATAGTGCATCAGGAGTTCTTACTACATGGTTGTATGATCAATACGGTGTATTATCTTGAAGTAATGCTTGGCTTGCTTGGATTGCTTATCTATTGTGCGGATACAAAATAATAATATAACTATTCATATTATCAAGTTTCCCGTGTGGTGACGGAGTAATAATATAATTCACCACCCCCTATCTTACCTGTGGGTGATCTTAAGAGACGACTAAGGGATATAAAACGCATTAAACATACACAACTCGAAACAAAACCCTATACCAACATGTCTGACCAGCGCGGTATAGTAGGTTACGTTCCTTCCCATTACGAAGGAGGCTCGAGCCCAACAGTGGGACATATATGGGCTGTGATGATGATGATTATCAAGTATTATGAAACGGTTCTATAAAAACAAGTGTCCAAGTTGGGACATATTACAATTTGATTTTTGAAGCAAATATCCAAAAAGTCTCGAATATTATCATTTTATTATAATTTGTCTGGTTAAGAAGATATACAATGCGAAAGTGGAAGGATGTAGGTACCGGGGGAGACCGAGACTCACCTACCTAGACCAGATCGGTCATGTACTGAAGGAAGGTGGAGTCAAGAGTCTCCGAAACCGGCGAGCGTGTATGAAGAGAATTATGAATGTTGAGGCAGCGAGTGAAGTATGCAAGGATAGAGTTCTCTGGCACTCTGTTCTCTCTGCCTACCCTGCAAGGGATATGGCGTGATGATATGTATGTCTGGAATATTCACTATGCTAGTGATCTCTACCATAGATAGACTTTCAGTGGCCGTCTTGGTGATTTTTGTCCGTACTTGTCCCCTAAGCAGTCATGACTTAGGTACTTCAAGACGTCGATCACACTTTTTTTGACAGTTACGGTTGGTTGATTGGTTCACATCCGACACGCAATACAGACTAATACCTGCTGTATTGTACTAGTAGCGAGTTTGTCAACGGTGATGTCGCCCCAACTAGGAAGGCCTTATTGCTTGTGGCGGACTGTAGGCAATCTCTCTAATTATGGCTTTGACTAGAGTTTTTATTTTCCCAAATTAGATTTAACACTAGTAATTTGATTTCAGCAGATTGTCAAGTATTATTATTATATATAAATACCCGATTACGAAACGAAAAATGATGTCACAAGCGGGGTTCGAACCCGCACCCATTGGGAGTCCGGCCCAATCGTGCTGCCACTTACACCACCGTAAACTATTGTAGGACATGCAAATCTCGCTTCGTATCATAATTTACGTCTTCAAGATGACGTATGCCATCTACCGGACAATGTTTACACATTGTATAGACTTAATACTTCAAAGTTTACAGTTAGAATTGTATTAAACGATGACACAACCTTGTTATTCAAATTACTGAAATGTTTAGCATTTAATATGCTTAACACATACATATCATCACGCCATATCCCTTGCAGGGTAGGCAGAGAGAACAGAGTGCCAGAGAACTCTATCTCTGCATACTTCACTCGCTTCCTCAACATTCATAATTCTCTTCATACACGCTCGCCGGTTTCGGAGACTCTTGACTCCACCTTCCTTCAGTACATGACCGATCTGGTCTAGGTAGGTTAGTCTCGGTCTCCCTCGGTACCTACATCCTTCCACTTTCGCATTGTATATCTTCTTAACCAGACGTTCGTTCGGCATTCTTTCCACATGTCCGAACCATCGGAGCATGCCCTTTCGCATCTTTACACCAATACTCTCTTTCATACCTACTCGCTCTCTTACGTCGTCGCTTATACGCTATATGCTTAATTATTTATAAAAACCCGATTACGAAACGAATTGCATGTCCTACAATAGTTCACGGTGGTGTAAGTGGCAGCACGATTGGGCCAGACTCCCAATGGGAGCGGGTTCGAACCCCGCTTGTGACATCATTTTTCGTTTCGTAGTCGGGTATTTATAAATAATTAAGCATATTAAATGCTAAAAATTTCAGTAATTTGTATTATCATTATAGTTTTAAATCTAATTTGGAAAAATAAAAAAATAGTGATTTGATTCCCTCAGGTTGTCAATGTTCATGTACAAAGGCGTAGACAGTTCTTTCCTTTCGGCGTTCTTCGAGGCGGTGTGTTGCATGGTGCTGTGTTCGCTAACATTGTGTGCAGCCGTCATGGTGACACTTGGCTTTATGACCTGGTGTCAGAATATCGTGGAGAGATTCCCGAGGTAAGACAATTTAATTAAATTATCCGTGTGGTGACGGAGTAAGAATACAATTCACCACCTCCTATCTTACCCGTGGGTGATCGTAAGAGACGAGTAAGGGATATAAAACGCCTATAACATCTATGCAAGAGAAGGAAATCTCGAACCAAACTCTAGACCAACACGTCTAACCAGCGTGGTATAGTAGGTCAATTTCTCTCCCATTACGGAGGAGGCTCGAGTCCAACAGTGGGATGATGAATGATATACGCTTTACAACATCTATCATTATATTCATTGACAAATATAAACAAATATTTTGCAAAGACAGTCGTTTGCCTTTGTATGAACTATGTATTTACCAATGCGTAGTTCGCTATCATCAGGAAGTTGATCATTCAGCCATCATTGGGAAGTTGGCTATTCTGATATCATTGGTAGCAATGAATAGTCTACTATTCATATAATATTTGAGTGACATTAGATAAATTACTCTGAGTCACCTTTAGATACATAGTGTAAGAAACAGCAGCGTTCATTTAATACAAATTGTACCCACAAATCGGTTAGGTGTAATCGTACATGAATTAATAATAAAAATACAACCGCACTTATTAACCTTTTTTTTTTTTTTTTTCGCTGAGGAAACGCATTTGCGCGCTATCCCCCGCCGGTGACAGACGAGGGGGAGTGTGGGACTCGCCGGCCATAGATGTTAGCGGCCGGAATACCCACTAAAACCACAGCGGCCCCTTCCGCGCTTTTACGGGGAGCCGGAGAGATCGTCTACTGACATTCGATCCCCGGCACCCCCACGCTTGGCTTTCTGGCCACGTCCTATCATCCCTCAAGGCGGTGGGAGGAGGTGCGCATAACGGCGCCTCCTCCTTCCCGGTCGCCGGCGGCGAAGCGAGTCAGCTGACGCAAGCGCCTCGCGTTCTCGCTCCGCGGCCTCCTTCCTTTTCATGATGACCTCGCAAAAGGAGGCCATCGACGACCAGCACCTGTCGCTGTCAAGCATCTTCGAGATGATGGTCGACAACGACAGGTCTCTCCCAACGACCGCCGATAGGACGTGGCGCTGGGGCCCCCAGGCAGGGCATACCTCCAGAGTGTGACGCGCATCATCTATTGGCGCACCACACTCGTGACATCCTGGGGCCCCTTCTCTTCCAATTCTGTGCAGGTACTTACCAAAGACCCCATGCCCGGTAAGCACCTGCACCATCCTAAAGCTTAGGCTGCCGTGCCTTCTACTAATCCAGCGGTGGAGATGTGGCGCAACCGCCTCCACAGTCCCCCGCCCTGCTACGGGGGACTCCAGATCTTCTCTCCACCGCTGAGTGACTCCCCTTCGGGCCACTTCCAGTACTCTGCCCAGTCTCCTTACGGAGACCTGCTCGTCGTTGGCCCGCGCCGCGACACGGAGCCGGTAGACCTCAGCCAGGGCCTCGGCCACAAGTGGCCAAGGTGGGTCGCCCGCCAGCAACGTCGCTGCGGTCCATGACACCGTACGATAGCCCCTGACAGCCCTCACCGCCATGGCCCTCTGAGGGCGTCGCAGAAGGGCCCTGTTGCGGACGGTGAGAGAGTCCGCCCAAATAGGGGCACCATACAGCGCCATGGACCGCACCACTCCAGCGTATAAACGCCGACAGGACGACCCAGGACTGGCTGTGTTTGGCAGAAGCCTACCTAACGCCGCGGCTGTCTTGATGAGCCTCGGAACGAGCTGGGCAAAGTGCGGCCCGAAACTCCACCTAGAATCAAGGTGCAGACCCAGATATTTCATCTGGGCCCGCACCGGCACAGCAACCCCAGACACGCTGATGTGTGCTCCTCGGGGGGGACCTCGACCCGGGCCATGAAATAGGAGGGCCTCGGTTTTCTCCACCGCGACCCTCAGGCCCAACATGCTGATCCGGCCCACGACGAGTGCAACCCCCTCTTCTGCCAATCGAGCAGCCCCCAGGAAGTCAGGCCTCGTCACCGTGATGAGGGTATCATCAGCATAGCAGATGACCCCCATCCCGGAAAGAAGCCGACCCCGTAGGAGCCAGTCGAATCCGACGTTCCACAGGATCGGGCCAAGGACCGATCCCTGTGGAACGCCGCACTCCACCCGATGACGATGAATGCGCCCGTCGCCCCCCTCCCAGAGCACGTGCCTTCCCTCGAGGTACGCTTCCAACAGCCTCCAGAGGTAAGGAGGCACTTCATGATACTGGAGTGCCTCCCTTAGCGTCTCATGCGGGAGGCTGTTGAAGGCATTCTTTATGTCCAGCGAAACTGCCAGGAGGACTTCCTTTCTGGCCACGGCATCGGTGGCCAAGGACTTCAGGGCGGCCAGTGCGTCAATAGTTGACCGGCCACCCCTGAACCCGTATTGACTCTCTGACAGTCCCGGTCCGACTTCCTCGAGGTGCTGGACGAGACGGTCCGCAAGCACCTTCTCGAACAATTTAGCCGTCTCGTCCAGCAGCACCAGCGGTCTGTATGCGGAAGGGGAGTCGACTGGGCGACCCTCCTTCCGCAGCAAGCACAACCTGCCGCATTTCCATTGCTCCGGGAACTGCCCGGACCTCAGGCACGTATTGAGCAGTTCCCGGAGCTCACCCCTGAGGTATTCCGCGGCGACGCCGAGTACAATTCCCGGGACGCCGTCCGGACCAGGCGATTTCCGCTTCCCGCGGAGTCGGGAGAGGGCTGTCGCCATTTCTTGGTCGGTGATGAGTGGGATTGAGGTCTCCACCTCTACCACCGACCAAGGAGCCATTCGGGGGGGAACGTGTCCCGCAGAACGCGGGAACAGTTCCCCCATTAGCCCCGACAGGAAACCCGGATCCATCGTTTCGACGATGGGGGCGCCACAGGCGCAAATTTTGTTTCGCGCCCGCTGATATGAGCGCCCCCAAGGATCCCTGTCGAGGCCCGTAAGGAGTTCCTCACGGGCCCTCTCCTTCGCCTGGCTGATGGCCAGCTGCAGAGTTTTCTTCCTTCTTGTATATTCCGTCCGCAGCTGACCCTCTAGAACGTCATCCCAGTTAGCCCGCTGTCGGCATCTAACATAAGCACGCCGCTCCCGATTGGCAGCCACCCGAAGATTAGCTATCTCGAGCGACCACCAGTACACCTGCGCACTTATTAACCTGTTTAATTAAGAATTTTATGATCTATGTAAGAAATTATATTATACGAGTTTTTTTTGGATCTGTATATTTATCAAAGTCAAAAAAATCCCTGTACTAACTCTTTTGATCAGCGTGGTATAGTGGGTCAATATTCCTCATATTTTGGAGGAGGCTCTAGCCCAGCGGTGACACGTATGAACTGAGATGATAATATATTAAAGACCTGGTTTGAAACTTGGTCCTGTTGCTAAATTAGGCTAATGTTTACGTTTA
The DNA here is from genome assembly GCA_905163515.2 of Lymantria monacha. Taxonomy (NCBI): domain Eukaryota; kingdom Metazoa; phylum Arthropoda; class Insecta; order Lepidoptera; family Erebidae; genus Lymantria; species Lymantria monacha. The sequence continues at coordinate 28,245,971 of LR991100.1, forward strand.
CTCAGGATACAGTTGCAAGACTTACAGTCTGTCAAGTAAGAGCGTGGTCGTGTTAATTTATAAAAAAAAATATTTTATGAAACTTTCTGTACGGTGACATTGACGATTTGCTGGGATTAGTAGGAATGAAGAGACTTCTTGTTCAGTAGATTAATCTTGCTTTATTTTCTTAAGAGTTGTTTCTTCGGAGAGAAGCACCTGACGACGGTGCCGGTACCACGGTTTGGTCCCGTATTTATATATTTTTGGCCGACCCCGCGATTGGTCGTAATTTTACAGTTTTCCTTGACCAATCACGGAGTCGGAATTATAGCCAATCACAAAGCTCTAAAATTTACTTAAGTACAACGCGGCGTTACCGTTGCGAGAGCCGCGCTTAATTTCAATACAATTAATTACCTTAAGTACTATGCGGCGTTACCGTTGCGAGAGCCGTTTACAATATTAGTACTTACGTGCTAATACTAAATCTATATTTATTCTTTATTTAATTTCGTAAAATCTTATAACTAATTAATTACAACTGTTACAAACTATTCTTAAAACTATTGTTTATCTGCTGTCCCGCACACTTTCATATTTATATATACATTGTACACATTACAAGCAATGATGCAATTTGGTCAATAATGTGTCCAGTCACCACCGGCGTCGATAATTGCCTGGCATCTCCGAGGCATGCTTTCTACTAATTTGACGGCGTATTCTAGTGGCAAGGATCTCCAGATCCGACGAATTTCGCAAGACAACTGCTTCAAAGTGTATGTGCGTCTTCCACGAAGCTTCTGTTTAATATATGCCCACACATTTTCAATAGGGTTTGCATCGGGCGACTGCGACGGCCAATCCAATGTAACGATGCCAGATTGAGTCTTCCACTGAGTACAGAGCTTGCTGCGGTGTTTAGGATCGTTGTCTTCCTGCAGAATCCAATCTTCATTTTTTGTGATGAACCATCGTTTGGCAGATGGCAGTAAAGCCTTTTTGTAGATTTTTATCATTTTCTCGGCATTTAGGTTGTCAGTAAAGAGGTACAAAGTGCCGAATCCCTGCTTTGAGAAGCAGCCCCAAAGATGCACCTTTATTCCATGTTTTACGGTCCGCTGAACAAGCCTATTGGTGGAGGCGGACCAGGCTCGCGTGAGGACAGAACGTGCCCATATAGAACATTCATCAGTAAAAATGACATTTTCAAAATCTCTATCAATATTTTCATGCGCCCAAGCGAGTCGCTTTGTCACATGTTTTTCAGTCAACAGAGGCTTCTTCATTGTGTTGCGCCATTTCAGATCATGAGTACGAAGAAGGGTTCGGATAGCTTCGTAGGATATATTTAAACCTTTTGCCATTAATTTTGCTTGTCCTTGCTGCAGTGTTAAAGCAGGATTCCGCGAAAACAGATTAACTATTCTTTTTTCATCTTTTTTGTTCACTTTTCCTATCGAACCACGTTCTGGTAAATCATCGACATTTTTAGCCACTTTATATCGCTGTATCCACTTCTGTACAAATGCCTTTGACTTTCTCATATATTTAGCAGCCGCTAATTGCGACATTTTGGGACCTTTCGGGTGGATGCATAGGAACACAGCCTCGTAGCGCGACGCGTACTTAGCACTCATGGCGTTTAACGTGATTCTTGTTCAAAAGATCAACGACAACTGAACCTTTGTTGATAATGCATCAAGGACAAAGCTTCCCTCTATCGGCTCGCAAAGGAATTAGAGCGAAATCTTTCATTAACTGTCGGTAAAGTCGACCACGCTCTTACTTGACTGACTGTATATATACGGAACCTTACTTCTAATCACATTTTGTCTAACTATGTTTATTTTATCCCAGCTGTGAAGATGCGGCTGGACAGGATATAGACAAGAAAGACAAAATATCGACGGTCGGATTTTACATAGAAATAGGAACGGCACAGGTAAATATGTATGATGTGTAGCGAATAACGATATAATTGTCATTAATCATTTCATTTCAGTCGACTAAGCGAATGGCTTGTGGACCTCGTGAACATCTCTGATGATAAGTTACGTGGGTTTTCACCGCCAGTCTATTAACCATACCGCCATATCCACTAAAGAGCTGAGATGATATATTTTTTACAAATCTTTAAAATGTTATTGTTTTGCTTTTAAGTTTATTTAAAAGTGGTAGGGCTACACGGTTCCCTTTTCGGTCTACAGCCGTGGGCCCGGTCCCCCCGGGGTAGTACCACTTTCGCAGAAAATTGACGTCTAAGCAGTGGCTATGTGCTGTGTTGCGCTTCGATCTGTGAGCGAGAGAGCCAGAAGCTCAATTTTCTGGGTAGGCTTGAGTTAGTAGGCAAAGGCCTATGTTACCATAGATATTGCAAAGGTCTATGATCGGCAGTAGCATTTCCCATCACGTGTGCTGCTTGCTAGCTTGCCACTATAAGCAAAAACAATATTAAATAACTATAGTCTCAGAAAAGTTTTGCGTAAAAGACAACTCACAACCAAGCCTGTCACAAAATTAAACTGGGTTCTCCCTTTCAGTTTGGTGCTTGGGCTTCTTTCGCCACATGGGTGGGGTTGGCTGTATTCTCAACGTTGAAAGTATGCCGCTACCATCAGCTCGAGAATATCCAGGTCTCTATGTACCGTGAGAGACAACGACTAGTCAACGAGAGTGGCTCACCAACAGCCCAGGAAGGGAGGAGTACACCACCATTGGATGCCATGCAATAAAATTGTACCATCAGGATAGGATAAAAATTTTCATGCGACATTACGGTCTCAGACCATGATAGTGACTAATTAAGTTATTTTACCACCTGGATTTATATTATTCCCTAGGTGGTATGGTGTCAGACACTAGTTGGTTTTATCTCTCTAGTATTACCAAGAGCAGCGATTAATATTCGCCACCCATTTGGCAGGTATCTTATCGCCATCAAATGAGATAGTTCCGTAAGCTGTATAAGGCTGATGATCCAAATGATGAACCATATCCAATATCGTTACAAGCACAAGTTAAATCGTTGATCTTGCAACAACATAACTTAGCACAAGAATTCAAAGTGATCCGATAGACAATTAAACTAAATATCATCTTTGTCGTGTTACCGTAATATGAAAAGTTGGAGGGTTCGTCAATTTTAAAATATTCGTGTGCAATTAAATTTCGCGGGTGTGTTGTGTGCAAGATAAGGTGGCGAGAGAGATGTCGCGAAATTTAAACTTTACGTACTATGTCTGCTGGTGGTAGGGCTGTGAACATCTGGATTCTGGCGTATTGCCTTCCGTCTTTTCAGAATTTGAGAATGAGGTGTGAGATGTATATTTTCATTAGACAGTTGTATTTCTCTAGCAGTGACCCTGTTTGGTTATTGATCAGGAAATTATTTAGTTGCTAGGTTGTCTGCTCCGTCTTTGAACTAGTGATTCGATATATTAAAATGGCTGCTGTTATCTATGTATATTTTATAAGAAGCGTCTTCGGGCGACTGTAAAATGATCGATAGTTAGGTATCTTAATTGGTGAACCTTTTCAAATTAATTTCTTTTAAAAAAAAAAAGTTATTTAAACACATTTCAATAAATTAGTATAAATATAATAAATAAAACACAAAAATTGTTTCTGCCTATGTCCGTTATAGATTTTGAAACCATCCAATTGATGCCACTAAACCGTTTTCATTAGAAAACTAAGAATACGAAAATGAATTTTGACCATTAAAGCATTGCATTAATGACCCGGTTGATTGCGCTGTGCTTGATTTCAAGAAATTAGGTAATTTTTACCCGACTGCAAAGGAGTGGTATTGTGTTTAACAGTCTATGTATGTATGTATGTTTGTATGTTCCTTTGAAGCACTATATATACCAAACGCCTAGGCCGATTTTTATGATTCGCACGTCAATCGATTCCTCTTAATCCGGCGAGTGTCACTAAAGATATGACGTTATTGAAAATTCAATATGGCGACTACTGGACGCCATATTGTTAAAATTAAAAAAAATAAAGTCAACAAACTATATCGAGTGGGGTATCGTTAAATAGGTATTTAAAAATCATTATTAGTTTTCTCTCAACATTTTTCGATTTGACTGGCCGTTTAGGATCTATATTGAGTTAAAGTTTTGTAACAATCTTTCTCACATATAGGTTTTTTAGACAGTAGAAATTTACGATGAAAAGACGAAAAATTCATATAACTGGATGTGGATGGACATATACTGAAGTATCTAGTAGGTATAATGTCCAATATAGCATAGGTAGTCCTACCTAAAGTATCTAATGTCTGACGCGGTCGCCCATCTCCAATTGCTAACGATTTAGTACTCAATTTCAGTCGAAAAACTATATATAGTTAGGTACTTACCTACTTATTAATAAATAAGATAACTATAGCTACTAGGTATTTATAACTAAAAAGTATAAAATAAAAAAAAATGATTAAAAAAATAAAAAATCCCGACTGCGTAAAAAGTCACCAAAACTACGTACATAATAAAAAAACTGAAAAGAAAAAAACAAGCACTTAGATGTCCGGTGGTCTAGAATTCCACAATATATTATTGAATAAATATTATTGCAGAAAATGAATTATATTTTAATAATAGAACATGACAACTGAACAGTCGGGATCCTTTATTCGACAGCAAATCTAATTTTTCAATGGATCCCGACTTGTCATGTTCTATTATTAAAATATAATTCATTTTCTGCAATAGTATTTATTCAATAATATATTGTGGCATTCTAGACCACCGGACATCTAAGTGCTTGTTTTTTTCCTTTCAGTTTTTTTATTATGTACGTAGTTTTGGTGACTTTTTACGCAGTCGGGATTTTTGATTTTTTTATTTTATTCTAATTCGTCCAGCGTCTTTTCAAGTCAGCTAGAATAATAATTGCATTTATATGAACACTGGCCATACACATATCCTGTTCGGAATATTTTATAGCTCAAAGATTTTGTCCGTTTTTCGTTTGAATTAAATTTGATAATTAGTAAAACAAAGATTCGCCCCTTTATGATTGTAATATACTAATATTTATTCATAAATACCCGATACGAAACGAAAAATGATGTCACAAGCGGGGTTCGAACCCGCACCTATTGGGAATCCGGCCCAACCGTGCTGCCACTTTGCAAAATTTGCATGTCCTAAAATAGTTCACGATGGTGTAAGTGACATCATTTTTCGTTTCGTATCGGGTATTTATAAATAATTAAGCAAATTAAATGCTAAAAAATTCAGTAATTTGAATATTTATTCATTTACAAAATAACAATGGCATGAATGAAAAAAGTTGTTTTACATCTAATTTGTTACTGGCAACTTTCATCTCAAAATGGCTCCTGATATTTTCGGGTGTGTACACATATATTTTTTATATTAGTTTTTAAAATTATTTCTATATATATGTACATAATATTTATAAATAGCTTATAAAATATATTGAATTTCTCAGTAAAACATTTATACATGTCTATGATTATTGTAGTTAGAAGGGCAAATTCATGACGTTTTTTAATTTGGTCGGCGATCGGAGCGCATAGTGATAATATTTATTTGAGACTGAGTTTATATTTGCTAATCTGTTGAAATACTAGTATCGGGCGATTTGCTTTTTTTTTAAATAAAAAAATATAAGAAAAGCATGAATACCCGATTACGAAGCGAAAAATGATGTCACAAGTGGGATTCGAACCCACACCTATTGGGAATCCGTCCCAATCGTGCTGCCACTTACACCACCGTGAACTATTGTAGGACATTCAAATCTCACTTCGTGTTATATTTACTTCTTTCTTCGTTTTAAAACAATTCAATGGTAACATTTATTCCACACATATACATCAGTTCTAAATATTAATAAATTAATATTAAACAAATTTCAAGTGCAACGTGTATTAAAAAAATCTAAAACCTTTATCCGCCTTACTCGTTACGAGCCTGCTATATATCTGTTTCGTCTAATGTAATTTCGTTATATAAGTTTTTATTTTAAATATATTAATATATTGTATGTTTTGCTTAAGAATGTACATTCGTTAGAGATCACCAGGCAGGTACGTGGTCTATGCAGCTGTTTTTTAATTTATATTTTATACTAGCAGACTCGGCCACGCGTTGCTGTGGCTAAGGTAGCCCCAAGAACACGTGGTGGTTATGCTAATAAATTGTAGCTTATATGAAACGTTTGTACGTTTAACATAGCGTCATCTATTAAATACTTACTCAATCCAGTCAACAGGTACTGCCATCTGTTAGAATCATTTGGAGATAACAGATAATTGTGACTGTCAAATAATAGACAAATAATTTGCAATAAAATAATATTGCGACTATAAATTGAGATGGAAGCTATCCTATCTTTTAAGTTGGATCAAACTACACATGTTGTACAAATTTGATTAAAATCGGTTAAGTACTTTAGGAGTCCATCGCGGACAAACAACGTGACGCGTAATTTATATATTAAGATATATAAACCAGTTTTTGTCATATATCTTAATTTTTCTTACTGGGACTTTATAAACTTACTTACTTCCCTTCTTGCTTATTCTTTTCTCTAAAAACCTTCGTAGTATTTATTTCAAAGTTACAAATAGTGAAATTGGTCCAGCCGTTCTTGGGCGATTGTTTAGGAACAAATATCGTTTAAATATTATAAAACTAATCAAATATTATGAAGTAGTAATTTGATTTTATTTTAAATGATTAATTAGCAATATAAGTTAATGAGTACCTTTATGTGATGGAATATCAAGTATCCTAGGCTGATTTTTCAACCACCTGAGAAGATTTATTTATCGGCTAAAATACAACATTTAAAAGTGAATACAATAACATTAAACTTTAAAGTTAATAACTTTTATCAGGACTGAACAATCCATCCTATTTGAAAGTGATATTTATTACATAATTTTATCTAGGTTAATAAAGATTTATTTTAATAGTCCTAATTCAATAAATTATTTTTATCAGGATCGAATAATCGACATTAATCGAAATTGATATGTTATTTAATAATAATAATGTAAAATAATAATCAGAGTTCACAATTATTATGATTTAATAAATAATTATTGTAATAATTTAACAAATATGTTTTAATAATTAATCAATTACAAATGTTTATCATACATGAGTCTGAGGACCTACACTTGATGGTGTACGATCCCAAGGTGTCCAAATGGGTTTTATTTACGTTTTTTTTTCATGCAAATTCTTGAAATACATTCGGCAAAGAGCGTCGGTGATGTGTTGCCAAAACCTGAATCGTAATAGCATTATTTATTCGAGTCTCATAACTGTTAATATTAACATACAATCGACTGTTTTACATAATGTTATAGATGTATATTTTATAAATAATTGTATAAGTACTTTTATCTATTTAACACGCTAGTTAATTGATATAGCTAGCATATAGAATATGAACCATCGTTAATTTTTTATAGAAGTTATATTTCTTCAGGCGCGTTATGAAAAAAAATGAGTGAATATTTAAGATGCGCGCGCATTACTGTAACACAAAAGTAACAGGTTGAAGTTGCGAATTATATATGTGCTAATAAATTATATTCTCTAGTGATTTAAATTGAATATTTTAATAATATTATTTACTATTCGTAGATATTAGTGAAAAAATATCCTATCCTTTCCATTCCTTTTATTATTTTATTGTAATTAATTATTTGCATGCAATTAAAAACTATGTTTTTAAAGATGCCAAAGAAGTATAACTTCTCACGCGCGTACATAAGTACAAGCACCTATTCTTTTTTTTATGAGACACGTATGCTGAGATAAAATTTTGTAATTGTGATATGGCAATTAAATTTAATTCCAAATAAGGTTATAGAAGTTTTCGGGTTGAGAGCCTTCAGCGCTCACCCACAGACCGGATAAAGTTGTCATAGCTAACTCTGAGGCTAACAACTAAGACACACACACAAAAAAGGTTAAATAGGGCCTTTAAATTTGTATAGAAAATTATTTTATTGATGGCCTCGATGGCTTCAGTTTTATATAAATAAATAAAGGAAACAATGAAATCTGTTTCCATTCTATGATGACCAAGGCTTAGTAATTTTTTTGCTTGGTTTCAAGATTCTAAAACATGAAAGAATAATTAAAATTCATGGACGTGAAGTCACAATTAATAGTTGATAATATATATTATTAATCATTGGCGATAGTAATTCAAGGGTTCACATCTATAATATAATAATGGTAATATGTTCTGTAACTAATCGATAGTTGATTAAGTAACTCTGTATTGTCGTCGAACACAATTTATCTAATGCAAAGAATATTAAAATTACTATTAACTCTTTATAAGTTTACCTCATCAGTATGAATACAGTCGAATGTTCAAACTGTATAATTAAAGTCCAGCATGTTTATTACGTAAAAGTATAAATAATAAATAAATAAAATTTAATAATAATTATTTAGTTTTATTTTATACTCCAAGATATTCTATATAATCAAATTTTAACAAAAAAATTAACCGACTATAGTGTTTGCCAAATAGCATGGCAAAAGAGGTCATTTGGCGACCTTCACCACGATATCATCAAACCCAAGTAATTTATCGCTTTCCATACAAACCGTCTTATCGTTGAAATACCGTGGTACCAGTCGGCTAGACAGTACAGGGGGTTACAAACATTTATGTCTGCGTGTAATTTCTTTAGAATTTTAATTAAGAAATTATGAGACATTACTACATTAAGTGATGTGTTAAAATTTCTGAATCAAAAACAAACAGATGCGGCGTGGGACTGTATTTTATAATTAAACTAACCACGCCGTCTATATCTGTCTGTTCGCGAGGTTTTTTTCCATATTAGTTGAGTAACGACGTAAAACAACTAAAAAAATACAGTTTTAAAAGAAACGAATATTTAATAATTACAAATTAGTATACAGGATTAATAAAGGGGAAGAGCAAGATGTTAAGGCGAGGTTAAATAATATACGTTAAGTCAATCCTTTAGGTTTATTACACCTGACGGTAATATGAGTTGAAAAAAATGTGTTATAAATTAAAATTTGGCATTTTTTGGAGCTTAAAGAATTATTCTTTGAAGCTAATTGCGTATTTATTTATAGGATCTATATTATATTGAATTTATATAAATATCCTCGGTATATGGCGTGATGATATGTATGTATGTCCTCGGTACCGTAATTTTAATGTTACTTAAAAACCTTTTTTTTTGAGACATTTTAAAGTAATTTGGCATTCTTATCAATGATATTATTTATAAATTAATGAAATATCACCAGTTATAGGTTCATTTGGTATTTTAAAACAAATACATGATTATAGGATATTAAAAACATAAATTTCCTATGGCAATTTTCCTAGATTTCAAGTTGTTTGTCATTTTGCTCTCTTGTAGGCCTGAACCAAGAGTCTTTTGCGATAGAACTTTTCGATAGATTTGTATGGTAAGCGATAGATTATTTTTGTGTTTTAAGATATCGTGGTGAAGGTCGTCTTTTGTCTCGTTATTTGGCACCGGGTATACAACTGGTAACTAGTGGACTAAATTGAAATGGGACCACATGGGAAGCACCAGCTTTCAAATAACAAAAGAATCATCAAATCGGTTTACCCATTCGAAAGTTTTAAGGTAACAAACATAAAAAAAATACAGTCTTAATTGAGAACCTCTTCCTTTTTTGAAGTCTGTTAAAAATACAGTATTGTGCCATGGTCGCATATGGTAGTAAAATAAAACAATTGTTTGAGGCGACATGTAATATATTCGAGAATAAAAATGTACATGTTGAATATGTCTTAATAATATACTTAATAGACTTGTAGAGGTCAGGAATTCACATAAACAAGCTTCAACTGGAGGTATTATAACCTCCAGAATTTTGAACTGGAGGTCATAACTGGTATGAAAATATTGTTTTTTTTTTATATAATTCATACTACATAATGGTATTATTGGTATATATTCAGATTACAAGATTTAGCAACAATTTTGGAAACCGTCGTACTGATTGGGATTATGTATGTTATGTTTTGCTATAAACTGGGTCGAGTTTCAAACAACTTCTCTGTCACAGTCTACTAGTATTAGCCATAAAAATAACAATCTTTACATTGGTCTTAATTTTTAGGAAGTACATTCAGGCAGCACGATTTAGTTAGATAAATTGCCTTCTCCCAGGACCTAGTCCAAAGATCTGTTTACTTTATTTACCCCTATCATCTTTATGAAAAATTTATCTAAGAATTAGTATCACATTTTCTTGGATGCTTTTTATTTATGTGGGTTTTCAAATACCTCAATTGGGCGAACACTAAACTACACTCTTCACAAGCAAACTTTCCTGCAGTATGGGTCCTCACATGACGCATTAAATCGCACCGTACGCTAAAGCCACGGCCGCACGTGGCACACAAATGGACTTTTTCTGCAGAATGCCTTTTCATGTGCCTGGCTAGATGAGTCTTCCACCTAAACGACATATGACACAGTGTACAAGACATATTTTTTATGCCTTTATGGATTTGCTCGTGTATGTACAAACTGGCTTTGGATCTAAAATGTTTTTTGCATTCTTTGCACTCGAATTGACGTTCTCCGGTATGTGTGGGTATATGCGCCGTGAGACTAGCCCGTGTCGCGAATTTTCTAAAACAAACATTGCATTCGTGTTCTTTTATTTTCTTGTGCGTGAATTTCATGTGATAAAAAAAGCTGGAGGATGCAGTAAATTTTCTAGAACAGATAGGGCATATCTGAGACTTCTTATGTGATTTTTTAGAGTTTTCTTTGCTAGGAGCAATTGAAATATCAGATGCACTACCGAGCGGTTCCCTTTCTGGAGTCTGTCTCGTATCACTAGTCTGAGTGTCTTGAGAATCCTCTATTGCTTCGAATACCGATTCAGGGATTGGATCAAAAGCATTTTCTATATCACTGTGATCGGAAAATTCGTTTTCGGGCTTGGTTTTACTGATTTGTGTAATTAAAGGTGTATCAGCCTTTTCTGGCGAAGTAGTCTGATTACTAACTTGGTTTAAATCATTTGCTCGGTTCTTTATAATTTTGGTATTCTCATCTATCTTTGGGATATAACCATATGCGTGAAGCGACATGTGAATTACTAAGACTGTTTTGCTGATGAATCTGTTACATTCTTCACAGAAGAATACGAGTTCTGAATGGTTTGAGATCATATGTTGGTAATATTGGTCTTCGGAGTACATGACGTTACAGTACTCACATTTCCGATGAGGTGGAACATATCTAGGTAGCTGACGGAGAGCAGATGGGCTCTGGGATGCTATAGACCGACCGGGAATCCTCACAGACTGACTTGGAGACGTTATAACTCGGACTGTAGGTACCATAAAAGGGAGTCGGGATGCTATAGTTTGGACCAAAGAAGACACAACCTGGACTGGAGGTGCAGCTGATTTAACTAGTAGCGAAGGTCTGATCGATATTGGTATGGGCTGGAGAAGAGGTGCACTGGATTGGATCCCGGTAGCTATGGGATTAATAGACAAAGTCTCGGACTTGATGGATCGTGACATGTAGCTCTCGGTTTCTTTCAACCTGCAACAAGGCTGGAGTTGTATTTTCCATTGTTTCGTGTAAACAATCTCGATATGGTAGGTTCTAGTGCATTATTTAGTTTTTAAACTGTGAATTTATAAAAGCGCTTTTCATACGACTTTAACTAAACACCCAAAATTTGTAAAAAAGTATTGGTTGGTTCTTTTTTGTTGCAACCAATTTCACCGTATATTCGTACTATTTTAACTCTTGCACAACGATCAACAATTATTTTCATAGAGGGCTGGCTCTCAGGAAGATTTAAAAAGATTTTAACTCTTGATAACCATAAGAAATTTAATTAGAAAAGATAAACGAGCGATATTTTTCTACGTATTATCCCGAATGACTAGAAAGGAAGATGGGTCCTATACCTTAAGATGATTTTAAAAGTATGCCTCACGATTGATTTTAATAGTAGGTATGACATAAACGCCTGAACGAAATTTTCTCAACTTGATACAAGCTCTCTGTAGTTATATTATTCCAGACATGACTTGCGCTGTTTAGTATAAGGTTAAATCCCAAAGAATATGCTGATTATGTATTAATATATACACTCGGGGTCAGATAGAAATATTGATATAGCGGTGAGGGTTCGAGACAGCAAATAAATTAATATTGACGTTGCCATGGCTAATAATGAAGCTTTGTTTCCAATTAATCCACTGCATTGATAGAAAATACATACTGCGCCATCAGAGATCATTTAACAAATACTAGTCTAACTGAAAATAAATCTTAGATCTAACAAAGATTCTTTGACCCGAATAACATAATGTTTAGTTATAATAAGGATTTTTACGGATTTCCTCCTAAACTACATACATTTATCGGGGTCTAATACAGAGGTTTTTTTCATTCTGACATTTTTAGTTCACATTTCAATCTTTTGATGTATTCGTGCATGTGAATTAAGTTGACTGCGTAGTCTAAACGTTTTCCCGCATGTACAAGCATGAGCTCTCTCCCCCGTGTGTACACTTATATGTGCACGAAGTTCAGCCTTTCGTTTAAATGTTGCCCCACAATCCAGGCACGACAACGTTCGTGCACCGTGCGTGCGTGTATGCATGCGTAAAGCTGCACTGGACTTAGACGCCTTTCCACATATGTCACACACATATGAACGCTCTTCCGAATGTGATTTAACATGGTCATTGCGATGAGTTCTTCGAGAAAACGTTTTGAGGCAAGTGGGGCACGAGAATGGCTTTAATTGCGTGTGCAAAGTCTTCACGTGCCTAGCTAAATTCCCACTATCAGCGAAAGCTCGTCCACAAGTATGACAGCTGTAGCGTCTTTCACCACTATGTAATCGTGCATGCCTCCGCCAGTAGACCGTGGAAACGCTTTTACTGCAGATACCACACCACGATGTGCGATTGCCATCTTTACTTAACTCACTGGGCTCGATTTTGATTACTACTTTCGATATTTCAGCTTCCCTCTCTTCGGATTTGATCCTCGTATACACTCTGAAAAGGAGAGGACAGGGTCAAGCAATAAAATAAACGCTTCAATTTATTCAAGTATATTTGGTCTTATTAGTAATGGCCGACATGATTATAAACTATAGCATTAGGAATTTCTCTTGGTGTAGGCTCTTCGTGCATCCGTTTTATATGATGTCGGAGAGCTCGTCTTTGGCGGAATGTCGTACCACACGCTGAGCATGCGAACGGTTTTATGTTAGCGTGAGATAAACTGTGAGTATTCAATTCATAACGTTGTCGAAATCCTTTTCCACAATGAGCGCATACATGTGGCCTTTCACCAGTATGTTTAAGACTATGTCTTACAAGACCAGATCGTAAACGAAACTTCGCCCCGCATTCTGCGCAATGATATGGAAATTGTTCACTATGTGTTTTAAGGTGCACGTATAAGGAACCGCTCTGGGTGAATCTCTTCCCACAATGAGAGCACACAAAAGGCCTCTCGCCTGTGTGTATACGTAAATGTTGCTTTAAATTTTGTGAGTTAGCAAAGTTTTTAGGGCACAAATTGCAAGTATATCTGAATATTCGTTCGTGCGTTTGTGTCAGATGCCGTTGGAGACCGTTCGGCGCTCTGAATTGTTTACCACATATATGACACACACAAGGTCTCTCGCCAGTATGTATCCTTTTATGAAACACGTAAGTATGCGACGAACTTAAGTTTTTGCCACATATTGTACATGTATAAAATAATTTTCCATTTATCTTGGTCTGCACTTGACTAAGTTCCAGTCTGGTCTCTTCATTCATCCTATCTTTCCTCATATTAAATTGCGTTAAGTCGTCAAAATTACCTATGTCATTATTCTCGACTTCTGACACACTAGAGTCAGTAAAATCAGGATATGATTCTTCCAGTTGATGATCGTTTACAAAATGGTTTCTAAAATTGACGAGTGCATTGTAGAAGTTACTATAAGCGTTCAAAGATTTTCTACTTGCTATTGTGGAGAGGGGTTTATTATCTGATTGGTCTGATGACTCATCTGATTCGCCGAGTAGGTGTGACTCCCTGCAACAAATAACCTTTCTTTACTTGCTGTGCGTCTTAATGTGGTAATCGAGGTGAGTTTTCTTCCTGAACTTTTTGGAACAAATCTGGCATTCATATTTTCTAATGTCAAGGTGTATTTCTATGTGTCTATCAAGTGTATTTTTGGCGCGATAACATTTGCCGCAGTAATCGCATTTGTAGGGTTTAAGGCCTGAATGTAATCGAGCATGAACATCACGAGCGGTCCGAGTCGGAAACGCCTCACCACATTCAGAACATAACACGTTTAGCATGCCTTCATGCACTAATTTAACGTGATTGTTTAAATTCTGTCGATTTTTGTAGGTCTTATTACATTTCTCGCAAGAGTACAAATTCACATCGCCACTGTGATTCTTCATATGTACAAACATGGCGTATTTGTTGGAAAACGTTTTATTACATTCTGGACACACCGCTGGTATATACTTCTGGTTTAACGGACTTTGTAACTTTTTCTCTCTATCTATTATCTTTTTAACATGTCTCTTGTTTATATGTAACTGCAATTGGTCAACGTTCTCTGCGGTGAATCCACAACATTTACATACCTTTAGCGTGTCCTCTACAATTCTATCGACATGAGCGTCTTGTAAGTGTTTGATGAAAATTTTCTTGTCGCTATACACAACATCACAGCATTTAGTACCATTCTCAATGCACACTTCGAAATGTTTATTAAGATGGCATAGTAATCTTGTAGGCGAAGTAAAGACACTAGAGCAAAATGGACAAAATAAATTTGGTAATGCCTTCTCTGTTACAACATCTGATTGGTCGTCCCTGTCAGAGTCCTCGGAATCTAATGCTTCCTCAAATGTTACATAATTTTTTATGAACGTTTTAATAGATTTCTCATCATTCACATCAGAATTGTGGTCGTATTTCAAGTGGTTACTCAAACTTTCTACTGTGGACAACATAGGTTTCTCCATACACTTTTGGCAAACAAATTCCACATCCAAATTGTCTTTTATGTTCAACTTTGGAAAGTAATCGATTATAACATTTTGAACATTGATGTAAAATGACCTGAAAATGTAAAATTTTGATATCTACGGCAAAAATTAAATAATATAAGATAAAATTAGATTACTCACTTGCTCTGTGCATCTTCTTCTGATGTCGAACTTGTTTTCGAATTGGATGGTTTTGGTTCCTAAAAATAAATTAAGCTATAATTATACAATATGCAGAGTAATTTTAAAAAGATGGTTAGTCAAATAGTTGCGGGAAGCAATTTTGCTGGAAGTTGCAAGCAATGAATCAGGAATTCACATTCTTTGCTTTTAACGCACAAATATATTTTTTTGTAACATTGAGTTAGACCTATACCTATTTACTATGACTAAATAAACATTTATTAGATCTAGTGTGATAAATATGTATGCATATGTTGAATCAAGTGCTTGTTGACATCATTTTTGACAGGATCTTTAGCATTGCCAAATGTCATTTGTACTATACATCGGTCTACACTCGGTAGTAGTATCCTGAACTGGTTTTCTTCAGTTTATTCTGTAGTCTTAATGTAGTTTATTGAGACTTCACATAATATTGTTTCATTTTTTGGCCACTATATAGGAACTTTCAGGGAAATTGTGTCTGTCAGTTTACCTTATCAGTCTGTAGAGAGGGATCAGCTGCAAGGCGTGTCCTCAACGCGGCATCAGCATGGCGGCAGCACGCGACAAGCTCGTGCCACGCCAGCAGCGTGCTAGCACACTGGTAGCATACAACACGGGGTAGTGCATCCGCCTCTGTGACCTGCCACATATGTCTAAAAGTCAAATAGCTTTTATTCCAAGTGCTCAAAGTTGTTAATATCATAATTCTAACTGCTCTTCAATCTCCATAACAACTGCAAAAGTATTGAACACCAATGAAATAATACAGAAACATTAACCTTACGATGTCACGAGGGCGCCAAAAAAAATTACGTCGTCTGTCGCAGCGACCAAAAGGATTAAATGTGATTAAAGAGAAACAGGCACAGAACAGAAGGTTAAAACATATTTTTATAGAATGGTTAATGTTTTAATTTGACTTTATTATTCTGATCACGAAGTATAGATACAAGGAGTCCGAAAGTAATGTTGAACGAATGGTCTCAATTTAGGGGACGGTTTTTTTTCCGGTAGAGCGCGCTACTTTTCAACAAGAAGTACTCGTTTAGACCCTTACGGAAGTTTTGTTGCTATTGACAGCTCTAGAATTTTATATTTAAATTAATTAGATTCAACATTGCCAACTCGTTTACGTGTAATAATAATAATAATAGCATTGGTACGTCCTAAATACTAGCGCAGCCAGTGGCAGAAAAAAAAACTAAGATCTGGGTTCATTATTGTGTCCATGAATACTATGGAAAAGCCTATACTGTTTCGACTCCTTGTATCCATACTTTGTGATTCTGATTACTCTATCCCACATCTGCATCCAATGTCGTTGGGGAACAGGTATATAATCTTTAACACTTTTATAAACACTGCTATACTATTATACTACTAGTTATTATTTTAGGATCCACTTTTATGCGATATTAGTCATTAACTCATATCATATAACAAATATCCATGTGGTGACAGAGTAAGAATACAATTCACCACCCCCAGTTTTACTGGTGGGTGATCCTAAGAGACAACTATGGGATGTATAACGCATGTAACAGCTATCCAAGAGAAGGAAAACTTGAAACAAAACCCTATACCAACACGTCTGACCAGCGTGGCATAGTAGGTTAATTTCCCTCCCAATGTGGAGGAGGCTCGTGCCCAACAGTGGGACATATATGAGCTGAAATGATGATGATGATGAATCATTAACAGGAAAAATAAATGATCTTATAAAATATTACTAATATTTACGCGAGTATTACACAGGAAGGACAGTCCCCACCGAGGACAGTCCTCCCGTGACCATGATCACTGTAAAGTGTTCGAAACGTCGAAATTAAAAATCAAATACAAACGCAATAGAATCCGTAAAAGTAGTTTTATTTCAATTATTATTAAATATGTTATGAATTTTTGGAAATTATATATGGATTTTTGGGAATTCTATACATATTCGGACCTTTCAGATTATTTTATAGGAGAGAAAACCTAGTATACTGCTAGGTGGATGTTTTAAGACATCTTGATTAAAATGTTAGTAGGTATAATACAAATTCATACGTTTAATATTTGCATGAACACAAAAAATCAGATTGTAGTTATTTGTATACAATAGAATTTTTAATCAAATTAAGTGAATTAACAAGTAGTTACCTTTATAGGTAGATGTGTATGTATTTTGTCAGCTAAGTTATTCTGTAAACCTTCACCAGCAAAAATTGGTATAACAAACTCTGTAATTGTTGCACACGTCCGACATACATTTGAAAAATCCTGCACATCTGAAAGCAGATATTATATTTGATATACAGTAAAAGCTCCTTATTCGCGCTTCCTTCATTCGCGTTTTCACTATTCGCGTATTAAAAAAATGCGACTCAATTTCTATATTCGCGGCTGAAAATTTGTTTATTCGCGGATCTAGTAAGTACATACATAAAAATAAAAGGATACTAATAGGTATCCAACCCAATATCCTTTGTAAATGCCGTCAAATGGACTAATAAAAAAGTATGTAAGTATGCGACTGCTGCGTTTGAATTGAAGGAGCTTTTAAAAACTCAAGCAAGAAAAAATTACAAAATTCTTCAAACCATTTAGGCAATGGTTTTTAAACATTTTGATTATTTATCTTAAGGCATAGGAAGCCTTAAGATAATTATAATCGAAATGTTCAAAAACTTCAATTAAATTGATTTTTCATATATTTTTGTATTTTATTTCGTCACCTAGGAACGTATCCCCTATAATCCCATATAAATTACCGTTCCATATTCACGGTTTCTGTATTCGCGGCATATTTATAGAACACATACCCTGCGAATAAAGAGCTTTTACTGTATATATTTTTTGGTAAATTGTATCCTTACTTTGTCACTATATTGCAAAAAAATATTTAAATAAAACTTTTTATTTAAATTATTTCATCTTATAGTTGGTGGTAAAATTAATATAAATAGTGAAATGAAATACCACAGCTTATTGTTTGTTTGTATCATCATCATCTCAGCTCATAATATGTGCTTCTGTTAGGCTGGAGCCTCCTCCGTAATGGGATGGAAATTTACCTACTATAATACCACGCTGGTCAGATGTATTGGTATAGGGTTTTGTTTCGAAATTTCCTTCTCTGCATAAATGTTATATGCCTTGGTACCCCTTAGTCGTCTCTTACGATCAGCCATAGGGGGTGGTGATTTGTATTCTTACTCTGTCACCACACGGACTTATATATATTATAATAGCATCATTTAAAAACATAACTTAGTTTCGTACTTTATTTTAGTTCTGCTTATGCTTTACCAAGAATAAGCTAAAAACTAGACTGTAGTTCCATGCGGTAGAGTGTTAATAAGAGTACACAATGTGTTATCAATTCTTTCTTGCCGCACCCTAACCGTAGGAAACATAAAAACTGAGAACCAAGAGAATGGCAGCAGGTCTTGCCCAGTATACTCATAACACCAGCTACTATTACCAACTTGCTTCCTTTAAGGACTATGTACAACGGTGGACGTTAATATATTGATGAATGAATGGAATTAAATATTATTAACTTAAATTGTTAAAATCCCAAGAAAATTAAAAGCACAGGTCTTTACTTACTCTCGAGGTTAACTTGTGCACTTGTCGATTTTGTTCCTGATGTTGATGGTTGGCAAAATCCTGCATTATGTGCAAATATTTCTTGAGTTTCATTCATTATATCATATGTTTTATACTATTATGTAGCTAAATTAGCTTCGTAAATTACGAACACTCTTTTTTATTAAAGTGTTAATTAATTTCTGTTTAACCGTTTACTTTTAAAGCCAATAATTGTTATTGGTTATGCACTCGTTTCAATTCTAAATGTTTATTTCTTCTTCTTGATGAATGGCTTCTGTTAGCGATTAACCGCAACTTCGTCAATGTCCCGACGTTTACTTACATTATTATATTCAAATCACATTAAAAATAGATCATATCACTGTAAACGATATTTGTATATTTCACACTTTCACAGATTAATAAATAATATAAATATGTAATTGTATTGTATACTATTTTTTTTTGTTTTGTTTGTCCGTTCGGACAGCAAAAGGATTAAAGCCCATACAGCCAAGCCTTATTTTTTTTTTTTTAATATTTCTTAATATTTCATCATATTGTGTAGTCTTGATAGCTATTGACGTCGGTAAGTCAAGTCGTTACCATTATTTGGGCGCTGATAACCAATTGAATGGTTTTTATTGGGAATTTTGGCAAAATATGAAAATACACGTAAACCACTATTATACCACATTCACTACACTTCAGCACTTTAACTGTACTATATTCTATAAAATACCAGCAAAATTATTTAATATAACACTACAAAACACTAAAGAAATGAATATAATACAAGAGCGCGACATGACATTTGCATATTCGCGCCAAAAAACCTATGTATACTACAGAGTGCATAGAAGTCATCTTATTTTTTTCATATTGGCAATCAGCTACTTTAGGAGCCATTCTTGCCAGTATGAAGTTACAACTTTCTTCATGTCTTTAATATCCTCATGTTAATCATTCTCCGTCATTAAGTAAAATCGTGGTCATCTACAATGCTATGGCCACACTTTTAATAGTAAATTTTGATGGAAAACGATAATGTTGTAAAGCACTATCACATTCAATACATCACTAGTTCCGTCGTATTATCATCATCAACATTTTAACTCATATTGCACTTAGGCCTCTTAACTGTATCTATCTATATATATTCTACTATACATACATATATCTATTCTACTATAACATATGGTCAAACGTGTCGGTAATTGGGTATAGGGGTTTGTTTCCTGCGTTTTATTTCCCTTAGTCGTCTCTTACGATTACCCACTAGTGAGATAGGGAGTGGTGAATTGTACTTACTCCGTCACCACACGGACATATCATATTACATAAAATGTCATCTAAATTATTTAATATAACACGCTCAAACAGCAAGATATCGAATATAATACAAGAGGCCAAGAGCACCACATGGCGTTTTCCGATTCCCTCCAAAAGTCCTCTATAGGAGTCGTGTATTGTTCACAATTCATGAATGAATCCTTGAAATGAACTACTTCAGTTTATTTCTGAGTTTCATAATCTAGTTCAGTTTCAATACCATTAGTTTTTAGTTCAATTGTTTAGTTCACCGCCCGCGAACGATCTGGCACACGAACAGGATAATTGAATTTTGGCTTAGTTACGTTCTAAGATCGTTCATAAACAAACAAATCTAGTTCTTGCTGTACATACGAATAAGCTAATTATGATATATATTTTTAATGGTGGCCAACGAACATGCAGTACACCTGATGGTAAGTGTTACTGCCGCTCATGGACCTTTGCAATAGCAGTGGTACAATTAGGCAGTTGTCTACTACTGTTGTGTACTGTCTACTAATGAAAACCCCTAACTCACCAAGAAAGTTAGGCCCTCACTCACCGAACGAAGCGCAACAGAACATTGCTACTGCTCAGGCGTCGATTTACCGCAAAAGTGTGGTCAGGAGCGGCTCTAGCAGATGTAGCCCCCGTGTACAATCAATAACCTGGCGCCCTTTTATATCAAAATGCGTCAACAAAATGGAAAAGGTTGGTACTTACAATACGATCTCGCTAGAATGCGTTGTCTCCTTGCTTAGTCTCGTTGTTTTGACACGAAACTAGGTCGGATTATAAAGTTACAGTGAGCATGGCGACAAAGGCACGCGGCCGCACCTTCTGCGCTATAGGTAAAGCCACCCCTGAATGTGATACTGCCCCGGACGAAACGAGATGACGAGCGGAAGGTATACGGCGGTAGCGTGCCATTGGTACCGAATTCTTGACGTCCGTTGACAATCCAATAGGCTGGATTATAGAAATAATTTGAAAAATCCAAAAGTGCACGCCTCATAATTTTACATTATTTATCATTTACTATTAGTCAATGCCAGAAATGAAAATAAAATTAAAGAAAGAAATCCTTTTTTAAAAGTAAGCTGTTTATTATTTCCTAAAAAAAGCAACACACTTTCATTTATAAAATTGGGACTGTGATAAAAACGGGAAGATTTAATAATTATGGTGTAAAGTGTTAGTGTTAAAAATATATAATTATGTACGATATGGAATTATTTTGTTGTTGAAGCTTAATCAAAAAATATCGTTAAAGGTTCCAATGAACTTATAAAGTGTTATATGTCTGATTAGAGTAAATTTATTTTTAACTTTTTAGTTTATTTTATTAGCAAATAATATGAGCTTGTTATTAAAAAAATATTTTTCTTTAATTTTATTTTAACTTTTTAGTATTTTTATTATTCGTGTTGTTCCCAATATAGGACAAAAATGGTTCATCACCCCAGAGGTCCATTGTGGTAGGATAAGGGCTTCAGTACAACAAGGTTCGCCCTGGTACTCTGAGGCGCAACGTTAGCGATATGAAATGTTTATACACCCTCATGCCATTCAGCCCTCGGCACGTGCTTACTTTGGCATTGGGTCATCCATCTAAGCAATCAAACATAATCCACATTCATAATAAGCGGAACGAACTTTTTCCCCCAATTTATTGGAGTTGCATATTCACGCCAACCAAGATACTCGTCAAGACGAATCAAACGAGCCCAAACTCAGTGGCGTTGCATCTTTTAATTACGGAGTTCCTATGGCCAGCTTCCAGGTCCATCATCAGAATCTAGTTACCATATAGTATCAAAGTACTCCTCAAGACGAATAAAACGAGCCCAAACTCGATGGGGTTGCCTTGTTTAATTACGGAGTTCCTATGGCCAGATTACAGGTCCATCGTCCAGAACCTGGTTATCATATAGTCTCAAGGTACTCGTCAAGACGAATCAAACGAGCCCAAACTCGATGGGGTTGCGTTGCTTAATTACGGAGTTCCTATGGACAGCTTCCAGGTCCATGATCAGACCCTGGTTTCCATATAGTATCAAAGTACTCGTGAAGACAAATCAAATAAGTCCAATTTCGATGGGGTTGCGTCGTTTAATTACGGAGTTCCTATGGGCAGCTTCCAGGTCCATCATTAGGTCAGCTCTATGTCACAATAATATTGCATTGTCATCTAATTTATACATGCATGCAAAATTTCAGCTCAATCGAAAACTGGGTAAGGGATCAAATTTAACTTGCAAGATTTGATTACAGACAACGGGACAGGTAAAACTAAATAAAAGCTTGTACATACTCGTAATGAAAGAAATAAAAATACTTTTGAAATTTCGTGCCATTCTCGACGTAGACCTAAACATAGCTGTATAGGCTGAATGGGATTTATTTCCTTTGCCTGTCCGAATGCACGAACAAAAAAATGTAAACGAACCCAATTTTCATAAAGTATACATACACTAATGACTAAGCAGTTTAGTTTTTTATTAATTGCAATTAAACGACAAAGAATTACCAAGCCGTTTTCGAAAGGAAACAGCGCGTTGCGATTATGAAGCTTTTAATAAAAGAAAAACTTCGATACATTCATTTTTACGGTCGTGAGAATGCCAGATACTTTACGGTAACATCCGGACGTCCTCGAATATTTTTTTTAATCAACTTTTTTCTTTATAAATACCCGATACGAAACGAAAAACGCGCTTGTGACATCATTTTTCGTTTCGTATCGGGTATTTATAAATAATTAAGCATATTAAATGCTAAAAAAAAAAAAAAAAAAAAAAAAAATTTCAGTAATTTGAATAACAAGGTTGTGTCATCGTTTAATACAATTCTAACTGTAAAGTTTGAAGTGTTAAGTCTATACAATGTGTAAACATTGTCCGATAGATGGCATACGTCACCTTGAAGACGTAAGATATAATATGATTCGAAATTTGCATGTCCTAAAATAGTTCACAATGGTGTAAGTGGCAGCACGGTTGGGCCGGATTCCCAATAGGTGCGGGTTCGAACCCCGCTTGTGACATCATTTTTCGTTTCGTATCGGGTATTTATAAATAATTAAGCATATTAAATGCTAAAAAAAAATTTCAGTAATTTGAATAACAAGGTTGTGTCATCGTTTAATACAATTCTAACTGTAAAGTTTGAAGTGTTAAGTCTATACAATGTGTAAACATTGTCCGATAGATGGCATACGTCACCTTGAAGACGTAAGATATAATATGATTCGAAATTTGCATGTCCTAAAATAGTTCACAATGGTGTAAGTGGCAGCACGGTTGGGCCGGATTCCCAATAGGTGCGGGTTCGAACCCCGCTTGTGACATCATTTTTCGTTTCGTATCGGGTATTTATAAATAATTAAGCATATTAAATGCTAAAAAAAAAAAATTTCAGTAATTTGAATAACAAGGTTGTGTCATCGTTTAATACAATTCTAACTGTAAAGTTTGAAGTGTTAAGTCTATACAATGTGTAAACATTGTCCGATAGATGGCATACGTCACCTTGAAGACGTAAGATATAATATGATTCGAAATTTGCATGTCCTAAAATAGTTCACAATGGTGTAAGTGGCAGCACGGTTGGGCCGGATTCCCAATAGGTGCGGGTTCGAACCCCGCTTGTGACATCATTTTTCGTTTCGTATCGGGTATTTATAAATAATTAAGCATATTAAATGCTAAAAAAAAATTTCAGTAATTTGAACTTTTTTCTTACTTTGAATAAAATAATTGCTTTTTAAAAATATCATATACGTTTAGACGAATGTTTTTTCTTGACATATGTATAATAATATTATCCTATAAGTGCAATGTGAAAAAAATACAATGATTTTTAGGTTTGAAAAGTGTTTGATTTTCATATATCGAAAGTAGAGCAAGACCTCAACGCTTCGCTTATAAGGCGTGCAAAATACACTATTTATAAAACAGACATAGATACCAAATCTATGTCGCTATAGTCTCCACAGACCGCCCGGCCCCTCTCGCTAGTGTCATCCGGTAGTCGCTGGTCGCTTAAAGCTGGATATCCCCCGGGGTTACTTGGGCCGCCGGATGAGACCATCCAGCTTAGGCTTAGACAGACCGCCACCGGGTGTGAAAAATTGTTCTTCAAACCCAAGGACCCGGTGTTCTTTAACACCGGCGTTGAAACAACGGTGTACCATCACCACCACAGCGGAGAGCTGCACTTAACCGAACCAGTACGAACCCCCACTTGCCAATAGATGTCACTCAATACAGTACGCTATTTTATCGCATATAATTAATTCGCAATAAATCTAATACAATTCTATCAATCCACCAATTCTATTTATGTTCCTGCATGAACAGAGGGGGAGAGGGCAACCGGTCTGGAACCGTCACTCTCATCCTTTTCGGAATAGAGAGCAAATCGTTGGATCCATGTTTATTTTATCCCTTCATCGTCAAACGATAGTATTTTATATTATTATTAATGAAAAGTGTTTATAATTTTCTAACGTTGCGTGTTGTTACTGTTATATTCTGTAGTTATTTTTAGCTCTCGACGTAAAAAGAGAAGTGTAATAAGTCTAATGTGTTTGTGTATCTGCCTGTCTGTCTGTGATACCATAGCTCTTCAACGAATGCATTAATTTTAATGCACTTTCTTTTAAAGATTTAAAACAGATATCTCAACCAAGTGATCGAGATATCTGTTTAGGCATTTCAAGGTTATCGGCTCTTTTTGTTAGTTGCCGTTGTGATCTTAGGCGCACAATGGATATTTACCTGCTCTCATACATATCTGTAACTAAACATTTAAAACACTATATATGATGGTACCTACCACTGAGATATTCTGGTGATGGAGCTCGAAGCTAAGAGCCGAAATCCTCGATTGCTTATTAGTAAGCCCATTAAATTTGGATTCGTCTTAACTAGTTCTGGTCAATAAACATTTTTTTTTTATGTCAGAGTTACTTACAATTTATAATTTTATATTATAATAATTACTAACTAAATAGCAGCTGTTCAAAGCTTAGCCATCCCTACAATATTTGTGACGCATGTGGCTATTTGACTACTTAGCTAAGACTCTTCCACGAACAGCTTAGTACAGGCGAGGACACACGGTCATATTCGGCATCAATGACTACAGTTAGACCGATAGAATTTCAGCACATACCTTTAGAAATATTCATGCGCGTTCTTAATAAAACTCATAATTGGAAAGCTCCTGGACGTGACCGAATACATAACTACTGGTATAAAAAATTCACAACCATACATCACTTACTTTATAATTACATAAATACATTCATACATACACCTGACAAAATGCCGCGATACTTTACACAAGGAATCACTTATATGATATCGAAGGATAGCGATTACCAAAATCCAGCCAAATATCGACCTATCACTTGTCGACAGACTATTTATAAAATATTGACCGCATGCATAGCTGAACTTATTCACCAACATATAACTGATAACAATATACTCTACCAAGAACAGAAGGGATGCCAAAAAAACAGTCAAGGCTGCAAAGAGCAACTCATTATAGATTCCGTAGCTATGAAACAGGCCATTATGAAGAAAAGAAATATTAATACTATGTACGTTGATTACAAAAAAGCATTCGATTCTGTACCACACAGCTGGCTTCTATATGTTATTCGCCAAAATAAAATCCACCCACAGATCATAAATTTTCTTAACCATTCCATGCAACACTGGTCAACCATGATTAATACAATAGGCCACTCTAACGTAGCTACATCAGAGATACCAATACGACGCGGTATCTTCCAGGGCGATGCTCTTAGCCCTTTATGGTTCTGTTTAGCCCTTAATCCTCTCTCTCATTTGCTTAAAAAATCTAATCTCGGTTACACGATTACTACACTACACAAACGAACAACACTTACACATCTCATGTACATGGACGATATAAAACTATACAGCGGCTCTACACAATCACTACACCGTCTTGCAGACATTACTCAAACATTCTCAAACGATATCCGCATGGAATTTGGGATTGATAAGTGCAAAACATTCTCTGTTCGAAATGGAGAAGTCATCCAAAACAGTTACACATTAGATACAGGCCATACCATTGAATCTTTAGAATTTAACACTTTTTATAAATATTTAGGTTTCAATCAAGCACGACAAATTGAACAAACAGAGACAAAAAGAACTTTAAAAGTAAACTTCAGACACCGACTTAATATCCTATTCCGATCTCAACTCAATTCGCGCAACTTAATTAAGGCCATTAATAGCTACGCAATTCCTATTCTTACATACTCATTTGGCATAATACACTGGACTCAAACTGATCTCCTCAACTTACAGCGCATTATTAATACCACTCTAACAGCCCACCGAAAACACCACCCAAGATCATGTGTGCAGAGAATAACGCTCCCAAGAGATGAAGGCGGGCGAGGCATTGTAGATATAATGAATTTACATAACAACATAATATCAACCCTGAGAAAATATTTTCATCAACATGCCGACTATACCACTTTCTGCAAAATAGTATCACTTGCAGACAAACGTCTCACTCCACTGAACCTCGCAGATAGAAATCCCCAGCGAAAGGAACGAACAGTCAGTATTAAGGATAAAATCGCAATATGGGAACAGAAATCCCTACACGGAAGACACCGTAATGACCTGCAGCTATCATATATCGATAAAGCCGCGTCGAATGCCTGGTTGCGCCGCGGTGAACTATTTCCTGAAACAGAAGCTTTCATGATGGCTATCCAAGACCAAGTACTCGACACCCGAAATTACCAAAAATATATAATACGTACACCTAATCTCCCAACAGATACATGTAGACACTGCCACTTGAACTCTGAGACCATACAGCATATCACATCCGCTTGCAAATCTTTAGCACAAACCGACTACAAACATCGCCACGATCAGGTAGCTTCCATTGTACATCAGCATCTTGCACATAAATACAGATTTATACAAAAAAAGACTGCATATTATAAGTATAAACCGGACACCATATTGGAAAATAATAGGCATAAGTTATATTGGGATAGAACTATTATTACTGACAAGACCATACACTTCAATAGACCTGACATCACATTGTTTGACAAAGAAAGCAAAACTGCTTATTTAATTGACATAGCCGTACCAAACACACATAATATTCAAACCACTATATCTGAGAAACTTTCAAAATACCAAGAACTAGCAATAGAGTTAAAGTGCCAGTGGCATGCAGAAACTGTACACATTGTCCCAATAGTTCTCTCGGCCACTGGAATAATACCCAAGAGCTTAAAACGGAGTTTAAATATATTACAGATGCCACAATATACAGTTCATATGTTACAGAAAGCAGTTATTCTCAACACTTGTCGACTTACTCGTAAGTTTTTCACTACATCAACCATATCAGCAATTAACACCATGTGCTAAGGTTACAATTATAATCATGCTTGGCCATGGCCCGTATGATTATATTTAATTACCCCTTGAAAGGGAGAAATTTACTTTTAAAATAAAATAATAATAATAAATTTATTTTTCTCTTTAAATTTTACATGTTATGTGTGAAGTCTCTGACTTCTGTGCTAGGTAGTAAACCTGTGTTACAAAAGTCAGCGCCCTCTTAATAGATGTGGGTACATATATATTATATACATCAAAACAAATTGTACAATTATTAATCTTGTAGGTAGTAAATACAAAACAAGTTAAAATGAATGAAGAATAGTGTGTGGTGTAAACATAGGCGTATGCGAGCATGGTTATAATATTTTTTTTTTTTCTTTTTTTCTGTTCGGTCGATGTGTGTACTATGCATTTGTGTGTGTGTGTGTATGTGTGTGTGTGTATGTGTGTGTGTGTGTGCGTGCGTGCTTGTGTGTATGTGTGTGCGTGCGTCTGTGTGTATGCGTGCGTGTGTGCGCGTGTGTGTGTGTATGTGTGCGTCTGTGTATGCGTGCGTGTGTGTGTGTGTGGGCGTCTGTGTATGCGTCCGCGTGTGCGCGCGTGTGTGTATCTTATGTGTAAGTGTGATAGTAAAAAAAGGGATGTTTTTATGATACAGTTTTTAACACATCTTCAGTATCCTCATATGTAAGAGATTGAAGCCACATTTTAGTTCTTTTCTTCAAATTATGTAAGGTGAGTTTGTATATGGAAAGTTTTTTATGAACAAGGTTGTATAGGCGAGCGCTCTGAATACGAAAGTGTCTTTGTGCGAGAGAAGTACGACACGTGGGTATCCTGAAAATAGGGTGACTCGTCCGTTGGTTAACTAACTTCGGGTCAAGAGTTAGTTTAGAGTGTCTTCGTACTATAGATCGTAAAATGTAAAGTTGTCTAACAGTAAGGACTTTAGTGTCAGAATATAACTGGTTGGTAGGATAGTCTCTTGCTAATCCAACCATAACCTTGAGCACTGCTCGTTGGGCTCGTTCCAGTTTTAGCATTACTGTTTTAAAGGTTCCTCCCCATATAGGGATACAGTATGTGATTATAGATTCGCAAAGAGAACGATAGATCAATAGCTTTGTTTCTAAGTCGGCAGAATGTCGCAGCTCTCTAAATACAAATAATAATTTCCTTACGCGAGAACAGAGGGTATCAACATGTTCCCGCCAGTCCAATCGCTCAGAAATATTGACGCCCAAATACTTAAGACTCTGAGTCATTGGAATACATGCACAATCGCATTTTGTATTATTTTGACACATGTGAGCTATTATTTGCTTAGAAGTAGGTGGTGGTATCAGCGAATTTTGTGGACAAAACTGGATAACTTTAGTTTTTGTAACGTTAAGAGTTAAAGAGTTAGTTGTTAGCCATTCTTTTATCGTTCTCAAAGAGTGTTCTGAATTTCGCTTAGATTTTAGCCAATCACTGTCATGCACTAAAAGAGCAGTATCATCAGCATAAGCAAAGATATCACATTTAAATAACGGTAATAAACAGAGATCATTCATGTACACCTGGAATAGAGTAGGCCCTAAGATACTGCCCTGTGGTAAGCCACAGCTTAGATTTTCTGCTGTACTATTAAAGCCACTAAGCCTAACATGTTGACTACGTCTACTTAGGTAACTTTTGAACAGTTTTAAAGTCAATCCACGTATTCCTATTAGCTCCAATTTGTCTAACAGTCTAGCGATATTTACAGTATCGAAAGCCTTGCTTACGTCCAAGAATATACCGTAACATTTCTGTCTATTATCCAGTCTGTCAACCAGACTATTTGTAAAATCAATCACAGCATCCTCTGTTGACATTCCGGATCTGAAGCCGTATTGATTGCAAGCTATTAGTTTATTCTTTAATAAAAAACCTATAAGGCTATTGTTCATGATTCGTTCTATTATTTTTGATAAAGTACTGAGAACTGAAATTGGTCGGTAGTTGCATATGTCATCTTTGGCTCCACTTTTATATATTGGATGAACCACCGCGTGTTTACAAGCATCAGGGAAAGTACCTGAATTTATAACACAGTTACAGATGTGTGTTATGCTAGGAGCAAGGGCATTACATGACTGTTTAATAACTTTTGTTGGTATGTTATCCCAACCAGTTGCACAATTACTGCGAAGAGTTTGAATAATGCGCTTAATTTGATCTTCATCAATAGGACTTATGACAAGAGAGCTTAGTGGTGACACTGAAATAGACGTAGTATGATTGGGATTTGCAGGATGAATTAGTTTTGAAGTAAGATTCTTACCAACGTTGACAAAATAAGTATTTATCTTATTTAACAATACGGTAGGTTCAGCAGCACTTGTTAACAAGGTATTTGAGGATTGAGTCTTTTTATTATTATTATGAGTGATCGATCCTATTACTTTCCACAATTCCCGAGGGTTACTTTTGGCATTTCGAAGTGCTTCCTTCTCGTATGTACGTTTTAAGTTTTTGAGTAGTTTATTGCAGAAATTGCGGTACCGAGTGTATGATATTTTCAGTATGATATTGTTCGGCAGTTTTTTAACGCGTCTATGCATTTTGTCGCGATTACGAATGCAACGAAGTAAGCCCAATGTCATCCAGGGCTTGAGAAGTATTCTAGTGTTTGAGGTTTTAACGGTCTTGCTATATTTGGATATGATATCTTGAACGCTGGAAATTAGTTCATTAGTTGCCACATTAGGATCGATTGTGTTTAGTACTGCACTGAAATCATAATTATCTATACAGTTTTTAATTGTTTTGTAGTCATATAGAAGCGAAACGTTCTCTGTGTAGGGCGCGGTATATCTCTTTAATTTCAAGAATAAAGCTATGGGTAGATGATCTGTAATATGAGTATCAAGGACAATAACCCTAGCTGGTAATTTGGTATTAATCATTATATGATCGAGGCAATTTTTATTCCTGGTTGGTTCATAGTGTGCCGGTAATAAACCAAGCATAGCTGTTAAATTTAGATAGTCATTGGCGTGGCGATCGCTATTGCCATACTTAATATCAATATTTATATCGCCTATGAGTATAACATTTTTTTGATCTTTACATGATGTTAATATTCGAGTTAAACTAGAGTAAAAGTTGTTAAGGTTTGTATATGATGGAGAACGATATATAGCTATAATTTTTGTATTATTACAACAACAAATTAGGCAGTTGGCATCTAAAATCGATGGTTCCTTTGTAGTGTGAGATAATGAATTATTTACATAAATCACAACGCCATCATTTTTTATAGTATTATTTAGTGTATGATGGGATGTGTAGCCTTGTAAAATAGGTATAGGTCCGGAAACCTGTAACCAGCATTCTGTAAAAATTATAAGGTCAAATTTAATCTTCGTTAAGGATAACATTGAAACAAATTGGTCTAAATTCTTATTTATACTTCTGATGTTTATGTGTATTATTCGTAGACCATTAAGAAATTCACTAGATAATTTCCAGCATGATTCTGGGGAACATTTATAAGAGTCTGCAATTGAAATACTGTCAATTTCTTGAAAGATTTGATTAACGTCCAACATTTTTATATACGCTGATGATCGGTGGATCTATAATATGTTGCAAATACATAATAGGAATTGTATCAAAAGCTGCATTAATTACGTAATTGTATGTGTTATTTTGTGTGGTGCGTTGAATTCTGTGATGTGTAGTTGAATATTTGAGTAGAGAGTATTTGTTATTAATAATATTTGAGGTGGTTTTATAAATTCTTTCATTATAAGTAAAATAGAAAAATACTAAATCTAGTGGTAGTAAATGAAATACAAGTAATGCTGTAGGCTTCTTAAAGGGTTCAGACTCTAGTCACTTATTCTGTTGGAGGCTGTTCAGGTCATCTTCATTTGTTATTATAATATGACGCTCTCCTTCGTCTTTCCGGAGCAACACTTTTCCAAAAGACGTCCAGCAGTATTTATAGCCGTGATCCCGAGCATAGCATCGAGCCAGATAATAAATACGTCGTGTTTTAGGAGTTAATTTTTCAGATATATATATAGGTTTTAAGTTACCTTGTAAGTTCAAATGAGATGTGTTTAGTTTATTTTGTTTATTAATATTATTAAACTGTCGTGCTTTCTTTACAATGCTGTCTCGTGTTACCGCACTCGCAAAATCAACGGTTATTGCTGAGATGTTATCTTTAATTTTTGTACGAAATATATCCCTAATATCACTGCCGTTTATCGGGTGACCTAGCACGTTAGCCGTCTCAACCACGATTGCTTGAAGATCCTCTTTCTTTTCTTCTTGCTTTTGGGGTATATTTCTTATTTCGATTTTAGTATAACATAACTGTCTTTCCATATTTTCCACTTTATCTATCTTTATCTTTTTATTTATTAACTTGCCTTATAAGGGGCAAATAAAAAATGTTTCAAATAGCTCGCCCAGACGGAGGCATACACAGCCCGCGCGGCCCTGACAAATAAATATCCACGATTCCGTCCCCGCCGTCGGGGTCGGAAATCGTGTTGCGTTCAAATCATAAACGTGGGTGAACCCACTTTGCCAGCGACTCCCCGAGCCGAGGTCCGTACCCCACAGGGGGTGCCCTCGGGATCGGTCGCTTAACTTTAACGGGTTGAGAGCCCTCAGCGCTCACCCACAGTCCGGGTAAAGTTGTCATAGCCATCTGAGGCTAACAACTAAGACACAAAAAAAAAAAAAAAAAAGAAATGTTTCAAACAGAATAGCACTGATATGTATATATGTATATGCTCGTAAACATATGTATGGAGATATATAATTATCGTTATTGCTGTACGCGAAAATTTGACAAACAAAGTAGTAATAATATACTAATTATTTCCATTAAAATGTTTCTATTGATATAATTGATTGAGTAAAGCAACACATAGCGGCAATCCATTATTATTTTAAAAATGGAAGAAAGGAAGGAATACCTATGGTTATTCAATATAACGCACACTTCAAGAAAGAAAGGAATATGGGACAGGATCAAGGTGGAATAGGACATAAGTAAAATTTATTCCTCTGATGAGTACTTCCAGAACTTCAACAAGCAATTTTCCACAGAAATGCGAATAATGATTCGACACGTGTTTCGCCTCTAAACAAGGCATCCTCAGGACAGTTCGGCTTCAAATGCGCATTCGAAGCAAAATTCATGTTGAAGTTTTGGAGGTGCTTATCACAGGAGTAAATTTTACTTGTGTCCTATTCCACCTTGAGCCCGTCCCGTATTCCTTGCCTTCTTGAGGTGTGCGGTATATTAACCCCGGGAAAGTGGTGGGTATTCCTTCCTTTCCTCCATTTTTGAAATGTTTCTATTGAAGTAATTCATAAGTTTAAAAATGTTTCTTTGAATATTAATTTCAATTTCATATTTTAAAAGAGCCAAACTTTTTTGGATGACGAGTTTTTCGACCGCTGGTGATTACACAGCAGGAAGATAAGAGTCGAGTGGCCGATGCTGTCGAGTTCTGCCTTTACCCTACCAGGACCCCATGTTAAGGGGACTGCATGATGACTTTCATCGTGGCTATGGTTAGTTTCCAGGGATCCATAGCGATTGGCCACCGAAGACAAAGATCGGGTATCGGTGGCGCGCTCGCACGGCGAAGAGAGGTGTTTGCATGGTGGGTCAACGAGGTCATGCGCCGCCTCTTCCGTCACCCCGGATCGATTTGCCGGGGCGAGACGCATCCATAGCACACCGCAAAAAAAGGGATCCATAGCGATGAAGTTGGAAGGGTATCTTGCCGGTGGGTCGTCGAAGTCCCGATAGCTGTGTAGATTGCTCAATAGTTGGACACGCGACATGTTATATGGCTCTACATTGCTCTTCTGTGCCCGCGTTCCACTGGGCTGGTACGAAGAAGAGAAGAGAAGAATCCAAGAAGTTTGTCGATAGCATCATTTGTAAGTCTGGTGAATGAGGTATAAAAGATAATGTTCCTCGTGGTGTCGCCCTCACACGCATGTTTCTCAGCATGTGGCAGACTTGTCCGTCCAACAAAGACTGCATGTCTTGTAAAAAAAAAACAAAGATATTTGAAATGATATCATTATATTTAAAATATGTAAAAACTGTGATTCTGTGTTATTCAGAGATGGCGTATGTGCGAATGTGCGGTGCGAGTGGCCGAGGCGACCATCACCGGCGCTACCATCATAGCTTTGTTCTTGTATGTGCTGATCAATTGCTGAAACACAATGTACAATTTAAATGTGTAACTTATTATTTTTTTTTTTTTTTTTTTTTTTTTTTTTATTGTCTACGGTGACAAACGAGCAAACAGCATACCTGATGGTAAGTAATGCTGTTGCACATGGACCCAGCAACACCAGGGGTACAGCCAGGCCGCTGCCTACCGTGAAGGAAGAGCTCTTCTTAAACCTCGTTTGAAGAAGGACATGTCATAGCGCTCGGGAAACACAGCAGCAGGTAGTTCATTCCAGATCTTGCATGTACGTGGGAGAAATGATCGCTGAAAACGTACGGTCGAGGACCATATCGTTTCCAGGTGAAATGAATGAACCCTGCTACGGTGTCGAGTGGTACGGTGGTAAAATGGTGACGGTGGTACCAAGTCAAACAGTTCCTCAGAGCACTCCCCGTGAAAGAGCCGGTAGAGTACACAGAGTGACCCAAAGTCTCTCCGCCGCTCCAGCGACTCTAGTCTGTCCGTGAGATTGGGATCACCGACGATTCGAACTGCGCGCCTTTGTAGGGAGTCAAGTGGGTCTAGCTGATATTTAGGCGCGCCTGCCCAGAGATGAGAGCAGTACTCCATGTGAGGACGAACTTGTGCTTTATATAGCACAAGACGTTGACTCGGCGTGAAGTACCGCCTGGCCCTGCTCAGCACGCCCAACTTTTTGCTTGCCAATTTGGCTTTGTCCTCCAAATGACTCCCAAACTGGACTTTGTTCGATAGCTCGACGCCGAGGATCCCAATACTCTCGGAGATTTGGAGAGTTACTCCTTGGAACTGAGGCGCCATGATAAAAGGGTCCTTCTTCGCAGTGAACGCGCAAACTTGTGTCTTAGTGGGGTTGAACTGGACTAAATTCCGTTCACCCCATTTTGAGGCCCGCCCTAGAGAGCGCTCGACTTCAGACACAAGTTGAGCCCGTCTTTCCTGTAACATACTCCGAGGGACATTCTGATGCTCGGTGTATCGCTCGTCACCCGTGCTGTCATCCGCATAGCAACGAATACTCTCTATGGAGAGCATGTCATTGATATGCAGAATAAACAACGTCGGGGAGAGCACCGAGCCTTGTGGTACACCAGCATTAATGGGCATGGTCTCGGAGCAGGAGCCATCGACGACTACTTTTATGCTCCGACCATTCAAAAAACTGGTGATCCAATTACAGAGTCCCTCGGGGATTCCATATGATGGTAGCTTCGATAGAAGGGCCCTGTGCCAAACCCTGTCGAACGCCTTCGCGATATCTAGGCTGAACGCTAGCGCCTCACCCTTGCCCTCCAAGGCCTCCGCCCAACGGTGTGTGAGGTACACAAGAAGATCACCAGCCGACCGACCATGACGAAACCCATATTGGCGGTCACTGATCAGCTGATGATCCTCAAGGTACTGCAGAAGCTGATGGTTGATTATTTTCTCCATTATCTTGGAGAGCAAGGATGTAATCGCAATCGGCCTGTAATTCGACGGGTCCGACCGGTCTCCCTTTTTCGGGATCGGGTGGACATGGGCTATCTTCCACGAAGATGGAACCCTACAAGTATCATAGGAAAGTCGGTATAAGCGCGTGAGGACGGGGGTCAACTCGGGGGCGCACGTTTTCAGGACCACTGCAGGGATGCCATCCGGCCCGCTCGACTTATGTACGTCTATTAGCCGCAGCTCCCGCCTCACCGCTCGCTGCGTAATGCGGATTTTAGGCAGAGAGCTTTCACACCGCGGGATGATAGGTGGTGTGGCGGTTCCAGCGTCCAAAGTCGAGTTACAGGCAAAGAATTGACCTAAAAGATCGGCCTTCTCCTTTGCACTGTGGGCTAGACTGCCATCATTTTTCTGCAGTGGTGGGAGATTGGACTGGCAGAAGTTGCCTTGGGCAGCTTTGGCGAGCGACCAGAATGCACGACTCCCGGCGGGATAGCTCTCCAATCGCTCGCCGATTCTGGCAACATGTTCCGCCTTGGCTCTGGCAATAGCCTTCTTACTAGATCTAGAAGCAGCATTAAATTTTCGCTTCTCCTCCCTGACATTTGGGTCCCGACAGTTTTGGGCCCTATTCCAGGCCTGGTATGCGGACTGCTTTTGCTGTGCAGCCGTCCTGCAGGTTTTATTAAACCAAGGCCGGCTGCGGCCACCGACCGGTATTTTGGTGTTGGGGATGAATAATTCCATCCCCGTAATAACGGTATCGGTAACGCAATCCGCACAAATGCTAGGGTCCCTAGAGGCGAAGCAAAGCTGCTTCCATGGGTAGGATGCGTAGAACTCGCGAAGCCTATCCCAATCTGCTGACTTATATTGCCAGACTCTGCGAGTCCCAGTCGCTTTAGAGCGATTAGGCCTCGCAATAGGGGCTTTGCTACGGACCAAGCAGTGGTCAGATGACCCAAGAGGAGCTTCGACCACTACCCGGTATCCGTGCTGGTGTGTAGTCAGCAGAAGATCCAGTAAAGACGGCTCATGGCTCTCAATGTCTGGAACACGGGTGGGCTGTGTTACCAGTTGTGAGAGACCATAGGCCGAGACCATATTGAAGAGATGCCTACCCAAGAGGTTAGTGGTTCGGGACCCCAACCACTCTTTATGATGAGCATTAAAGTCTCCAAGAACCACCACCTCCGCTGATGGACACTGCTCCAATATTTCGTCAATCCCCCATTGAACGTTCTCGAATAACTGAGTTGACCCTGAATCACTGCCATGGGACCTGTAGAGGCACGCGTAGATGCGGGTATACCCTCCATAGTCTACGCGTAACCATAAAATTGACAGGTCACCATGTTCGAGGGCCCTAAGGCGGCGACAACAGATGTCATCTCGGATGAACACGCACACCCCAGATTTACGGTGGAAGGAGTGTTCCAACTCGTAGCCTGGATAATTTAGGTACGAAATATCATCCGGGGCACTTATCTGCGTCTCCGTTAAAAAGAGCAAGGCAGGCCGCGCCGTCTCGAGGTGTTGGTGGACGGCGTCGAGATTGCTGTGTAAACCCCT
This sequence comes from Lymantria monacha, assembly GCA_905163515.2. NCBI lineage: Eukaryota > Metazoa > Arthropoda > Insecta > Lepidoptera > Erebidae > Lymantria > Lymantria monacha. Next base: position 28,282,767 of record LR991100.1, read on the forward strand.
AATGTTACAAAAGTCCACGTCAAATGTGGATAGAGGGACCGCCGTGTAAAACCTTCTCTTTTTGTGTTTCCTTTTCATGGGTTTTGTATAAGAAGAGGAAGGGAGTGTACTTTCGTGGAATGGGGTCCGGTGATGCCAAAAAAAAAGGTGCGGGGCATAGTACATGGTTGGAGGGTGGGTTTTGTGAGGAGCTGACACGAAGCACGGAAGGGCCCCCGGTGCCCCCCCGCCCGTAGTCGTCGGGCTCCACTCCGGTTTCCCACTCCGGCACGACGACTCCGCAACGGGATTTTCGCCGGTTGGCGGGACAGCCTCCCAGGGGGGATAGTCCTGGGCTCGGGTCCCCTGCTGACGGGCAGGTGGCCGGCGGTGACCATTCCCACCGGGTCTCCCTGTACCCCATATCAGCCCCTCACGCCCAATGCCCCAACCAAGACCTTACCACCGTAAATTTCAAGCATCACCAGAACCCACCACACGAAAACACACCCGGAAAGTTAGGCTCCGGCTCTCTCGCTCACCGAACGAAGCACAGCGGCAAAAGCCACCATTCATACGTCGATATTCTGCGAGAGTGTGGTACCACCCCGGTCGGGCCTGCCTGCGGCTGTAGATAGAGAACTATCAACAGTGTGGCCCTACCACAATAAAACATACACATTTAACATACATATTTATGACCAGTGGCAAACTAAGGCTTCGGCAAAGGCGGTCCGTACTAGGTACTAGACTATCTATATAAAGGAGGCTTCAAATTGCGATGCACGTTGGGATTTCGAATCCTCTAAGACTCAAACCATCTGTAAATTATTTCCCAATACAATGAAAATTTATTCAAATGGTTATTATAAATAACTTAATAATAAATTTTATTTCCTTTTTGAAGGTTTAAGCTATTTAGCATTACAGGTCTGGGCGTTCCAACAGCTTAGTCCGATACTGCTTATAGTATATATTATGTGAAGGGTAAACGGTACCGTGGGAGACAGCAAAAATAGTTAAGTGTTCCAGGGAAATGGGCAATAAAATTCTGAAACAAATAACACCCACTGTAAACACCAGCCCTTCTGCCACGCGTGGCTGTTATAGCATTATCCAGCTTATGAAGAAACCTACATAATAATGTTAGACGTCAAGAATAACTTGTTTGCCATCATCATTAAAAACTTGTCGAATATGCAAAGCTCGACCAATTAAAAAAATACAGAACTAAGGTATCACTTAACTTGCGAATAATATTTTTAATCTTAAATTGAGTCTTCCTCGATCAACATCTTAGCATATACTTATATGTAAGTGCCACATAATGGGCTTGAAGTGCGAACACAATGGGAGGCAAATTGACCTACTGTAACGGCGCTGATCAGATGAGTTGATAAAAGATATTATTTTGAGGTTATCGTCTCTTGTATGTATATTATGTTCTTTAGTCATCTTTTACGATGCTCTTTTAGTCCTTGGTTAAGATAGTGGGCGGATTGTACATACATACATATCATCACGCCATATCCCTTGCAGGGTAGACAGAGAAAACAGAGTGCTAGAGAACTCTATCTTTGCATACTTCACTCGCTTCCACAACATTCATAATTCTCTTCATACACGCTCGCCGGTTTCGGAGACTCTTGACTCCACCTTCCTTCAGTACATGACCGATCTGGTCTAGGTAGGTTAGTCTCGGTCTCCCCCGGTACCTACATCCTTCCACTTTCGCATTGTATATCTTCTTAACCAGACGTTCGTTCGGCATTCTTTCCACATGTTCGAACCATCGGAGCATTCCCTTTCCCATCTTTACACCAATACTCTCTTTCATACCTACTCGCTCTCTTACGTCGTCATTACGAATGCGGTCGGTCAGCCTTACTCCACAGATTTGCCGCAGAGATCGCATTTCGACCGCATTAATTTTACTTTCATACTCTTTTCTGCATACCCAACTCTCGCTTCCATACAGTAATGTTGGAACAAGCACTGCGTTATGTATTGCTACACGTGCCTTCTAAGGTGGTAGCTGCCGAGAAGTTGCCCCAACGCTCCGTTCATTCTATTTCCCGCATTCACTCTTCGCTCTATATCAGTGGTGTACCTTCCATCTCTGCTAAATCCACATCCAAGATATACAAATTCATCCACTTGCTCTAGTACATCATTACCTATGGTTACTCTTACATCTGTTCTGGCTTCATCTCTTTCAAAGACCATTATTTTGGTTTTGCTCACATTCACGCGTAGACCCCTTTTCTTACAATCTTGTGTCATTGTGTCGACTAGGGTCTGCAGGTCAGTCGCTGACTGTGCCAGCAGGATTGCATCATCTGCATAAAGTAGAGCAGTGACCACCGAGTCGCACATCTGGACTCCCACATTCATATCGTTCAACCTTTGGAGACATTTATCCAGATATATGATAAACAGCCTGGCTGACAGAACGCACCCCTGCTTAACGCCGATATTGACGTCAAACCAAGGCGACATTCCATCATCTAGCCGCACACAGGCTCTACAGCCCATGTAACTGGACTGCACAGCCTGTAGCAGTTTACCGTTAATACCATACTCCGGTAAAATGTCCCAAGGTGCCTTTCATACAACCGTGTCAAATGCTCTCTCCAGATCCACAAAACTGCAGAAAACCCTGTCAAATAGTAATACTTTATTAATATACTGTAGGTACTTTATAAACACAATCTCATGAGATCTCGACTAAACTACCGAATAGCATAAGATAATCATCGCAAGTACCTAAAGGAGTTATCAGTACATCGGATGAGGCAATTATGTTTTTTACTTACCAAAATCAATTTGATAAGAAATACTGCAAAAGTTAGAAAGGATATTGTCATAAGCGCACTCTCTGACGAGGGGAACTGTACGTGATGTCCTCGGGGAGACGAGCGTCTTGAGCGCGAGCTGCGGTGAGAGCCCGTAGTGTCGTCATCTGGCCACGTAGAGTCTATTCGCTCCGCTAATACGTTGTAATTACAATTTAGAATTATATTTGCTACATTTTAGTGAGATAACTAAAAAAATTCTTCATTTATGGTTGGTATAGGTATAAATGAGATGTCTACTGGTGAAAACAACAAGTTATATATCCATTTAAATGCTAACCATGGACGGATTCAGGGGTCACAACATGGTTGGCCATATTAGGGGTCACAGATAGCTAATCGAGGAGTCAATGGGTCACTGACATCCCATCTGTGTATAGGTTCACAGATACTCAACCGTGACAGAGTCACAGATATCCAACCTGGGTATCAGTGGGTTACAGATATCCAATCTGCGTGCCAGTGGGTCACAGATATCCAACCTGCGTGTCAAAGGTTCGTACACATATTATTATTATTTTGCTAAATAACTTTTATGAAAGTACCTACATGCCATCTTTGCTTCGAGTATTTCAGGAGTATGGTAATTAGTAAATTAAGCAGTAAAACCTGTTTGAGCTAAGCTCAGGGGTAGAGTTGATAATCACCATAGCCTCCCTGATTAATAATAGATGCTATAGATGGATGGGACCTTATTTCATTATTTTACAAGTGAATTCTAAATTCTACTATGACCAAAGTCCAGGCCACTGCCTACGACTGCTGCCTGCCTATACGGGCCACTGTATTGATAAGCAGCTGCAAAAATAATTTGCAGTGATCTATAGTGGCCATTTTTATGACACTATAGTTATCAAAATGTAGTTACGAGATTTTAAAGTTAGTGAGAGTCAGACTACAATCTTCACTCTACTTTTGGCAGTAAAAATTACCCAGACTTACCTATGTTTGCTAGTATAGAGTCTTTCAGTTCGTGCAGGTACCTCATTTTACCACTAAGACTCCTTCGTGAGTTTTGGGATATTGTATTTGCAACAACCTTTAATAGTTTCTTTAAATGATCTATATTATTCGATTTATCTGGTTTACTTTGTTTTTTTATATCTTCTTTGTCCTTATTGCCATCTTGGATGTCTTCTTTAAGATTTTGTTCTTGATCTGATACTGCATTATTATTTTTATATTTACCATCAAGCTCTATTTGTACTCCCCTTGTTTCATTTTGGATATTCCTATGTTCATAGTTTTTATAGCTTTGTACTGTAGTATGTTCTAGAATATTGGATTTATTTTTAGTCACAGTTTCATTACCTAAATCCGTAGCTTTCGTTGTAGACAAAATTTTCTTTTGTGGAAATTCATAATCTGTATGTTTTTGATCTTCTGAGTGCGTAAATTCTTCCATTTCAGTTATAAATATAGGCGTATGAGATATTTTATTAGGCATATCAGTTTGATTTTTGTAATGAGGTTTTGGCCGATTTTTACTAACATGTATTGCTTCTATAAATGTATCTTGATTAGCAGGAATTATACTTGTAGATTCAAAGTCATATTGATTTGAGACAGCGTTTAAATATTTTTTTCGATTGCTAAATTTAGTCGCAATTGTTTCTTTAAATTTCTCTGCTTCATCTTGTTCGTCATCCAAAGGAAACTCCTCGTAACGATCGTTTTGTATTTTATCTTTATCACTTTTCACATTTACGGTCGGTGATTTGACAAAACTATTATTAAGCTGCACACGTTTCACATTGCCTCTATTAGGAACCTTCTTAATTACACCTTTTTGTTTGCTACTTATACCTTTTTGATTATCACTAGTACTGTAGGCCATTTTCGGATCATGATTAAGATCTAATTCAAAAACATCTTCCTCTATGTCTCGATGCTTCTCATTTTCGTTATCTGCTTCAGCGCTATCAGAGAACTGAACCCGTTTCAAATTTGCTATATGTGGTTGTTTTGCAGTGATTTTATTCCAGTTGTAATCGGATATACTTTTATTATTGTACTCCCATGTCTCTATTGTATCTTCAACTTCAATTTTGTCCAAAATTGTGGATGGATTATAAATGCTATGCATTCTCAAAGGTTTTCGGTAATTTTGTTGTGATATTTCCACCCACTCAGTAGATACTACAGTTAGTATCATAAGTATTAATAACATTGTCACACCGTGACGCTTCCTCTTATGTTCAGATGAATGTGAATTGTCGTGTGACGTATTGTAGGTCGCGAGAAATATTACTGTTATATCAGGGGTATGACACTCAAAGTACTTATTTATATAAGAATATACTTTCTTTCAGTCGCTAGTATTAATAGTTTTCTTTTTTATTACTACACCTAATAAAATTGTCGCGTTTTAAGAAATACTTTTATAAAATTGTCAATGTGGTGACAGAGTAAAAATTTAATTTAAAACTCTTGCCTCTCAAACACATGTCGTAAAATATCAAGGCTTATAAGAAAGATACCGGTGATCCGTTCCATAAGCGGTGAGATAACGCAGTTTATGTGGTCACACACCATACATCTATTGCCCTGAATGGTTTGGCCGGGATACGATCAGACCAAAAGCCTGTCAATAAAAGGCGTATAAGCAGGTGATTTCAAGACAAGAGACGTTAACTCAAAATAAACTCTCCCTCCAATGGCATGACCGGTCAGCATGGTAAAATTTTCCCACACATTTAGAAGGCTGGCTTTATAATTCTACTATCAAATATACTTATGATTTTAGAAGATAAGATCTACCAGTGCTTACAAATTATTAGCGATATTCTTTTTTTCTTAAGCGTAGCCGCATATATATGTTTTTGGACATGGGTCTTCTCCATAAAAGGATGGAGTAGTTATAGTTTTTTTTTAATAAAATGCCTTTCGATAATAACGTCATTTTAAATGATATGGTCCTATAATTGTGCCCTGATGGCTCCCAGTATTGCAAAAATTCTAATAGGTTATTCGATAAAAACATTCAAATGCATTCCAAGTGCTCAAAGTAGTATTATGGAATGATATATTTTTCCAACCGTTTAAAATCTTTGTGATAAATGGTGTTATTATTCGCTCCACAGAGCTTGCCAAGCGCCCAGTCCTCGGCGCGTGAAGTTTATCTACCTACTATTGTTCTTATAACTCGAGTACATTTACAGAGTACTTACCTATATACAAGTTGTAGCCCCAGCTACGCTCACACAGGACATTTTTTGGAATATACAATTGCATATTTATTGAATTATATGAGATCTTCACTATGAATTTTACTAAACTTTGCTAAGCCGTTACAGTATCAAAAAAACACAAACATACGTTCACTCTTGATCGCATTTGTAATGACTTCCATATCTATTTACCGTGTGGCGATGGGATAAGAATACAATTGTTGTCATCCCTTGCCTGTTTGAGTCGTTAAAGTCGACAGAGGATCTTACCAAGAGTGTGTAGCACCTCTATCTTAGTAAATAAATATTACCTCACTGCAATCGCCAACCTGCCTGTAAAGTGTGGCCGTTATGTCACCATCACTTTATTTGTAGGAGGTGCTTGAGGTTCAACAGTAGACGGTGAAAAACTGAATGGTGTTGATGAGTTATATAAGGTACTTTATTTAGCATAACATTAAAGAAACTTTATTTTTCTTGTAGAATAATATAATAACAAGGTATCAAATCAGTAATAGTCATATTAGATTTACTAATCCAACTAATAGTCACTACGTACAATACGCAAAATGGTTATTTCGCCTTTTCAACTAGTTTACATATTACTACTGAGCAAGCGCCCTCTCTAGACGAGGAAATTAAAATACTGTAAAAGTATTGGCTGGACGTTTAGGTATAGGACTTTATATCGTACATCTCTTATTTAATTTGTACGAAACCCATGATGAAACAAGAAGATGCGACTATTCTATTCTTATTTCATCAACATACGATAAAACGGATATATACTTACACGAAAGTATATGTAGGAAGCTAAGCAAAAAAATTCCCCAATTACTTATTATGACACCAGGCGGCGCCACAATTGCACTAAATATTGCCATCAATAATAATATTTATTTATATTATTACGTTTCGTGTGGTGATCATATAACAATACAATTCGTCAACCCCATTTCTTGTCTGTTTGTCGTAAAAAACAATTAAGGGATATCCATATAACATCATCATTCTCTTGCTCTTATCCCAACTACTTGGGGTCGACGCAATATGTCCTCTTTTTCCAAACAGCCCTATCAAACATCATTTCTGTAGACACTCCTTGTCTATTCATGTCATGCGTCACGCAGTCCCTCCATCTATTCTTTGGTCACCTGTATATATGCATATAACAGGCAAGAAACAGCAAGAAAAAGAAAACTCGTCATAATATTCTATCAATATCTGTATTTTGGGGGCTCGAGTCCAGCAGTAGGACGTATAATGGCCGAGAAGAGAATGTATTATTTGTATATGCATAACTGTTGTACTTGTAAAATCTAAAAACACGTGTATGGAATGTCAAGTATGGGATAGAAAAAACGAGATATTATATTCAAAACGGCATTTATTTATTTAAATCATTATTTTAACACATTTGTAAATCATTCACGTTATTAATCGCCTAAGTACAAACATCGACGGGCCACACGTGACGTGCTCACAACTTTAGGTACTTACCATACTTAAATATACAAATTTTCAATTTAGGCCGATATTTTACGGTTAAAATGCACCTTAAACGTTATATCTTATAAAATAACAAGCGTGCTTAATTTTAAGAATATTTGAAGTTAACGAGATTTTCAAATGTTTATTTACTTTTGACGTGATAATGTTTTATAAATTGACGAACGCTGGCCGCATGCACCAAGTGTCATGTTCCGACTGAACTGAGCGTGCAAGCGATACAGAGACACGATTGGCCTAAGCGTTCGGCTCCATTTTCCTCTCTCTCGGTCGATGCATCCGAGTAGAAGAGAGACAACGGCAGCACACAACCTACTCGTAAACCGTTTTGTCAACTGTTTATAAAAGTGAAATGAAGAGTTAAAGTGGTTCCCATTGTTTATTACAACAACAATTGTGTCAAAAAAAGGTAATTAATTCTTGCATTTTGAGAATTTGACGTAAACTGTTTTGTCAACTATAATGTAAAGTGAAAAGTTAGTGTGGTTTCCATTGTTAATATTTGTTCAATTCACAAAAGTATGCAATTTTTCATCAATGTTATATTATGACATTATCGCATAAAATTATTGTCCGTAAACCGACTTTACAAAGAAACATCTGTTTTTTTTTACAACAAAACATAGTTATAATAACAGTAAATGTAATAGTAATGCCGTTACTGTAATGGTTAATATTAATTAGAGATAGTTCAACGATATTTTATTAAATTGTCACAAATGCGTAGAATTTACGGATATAATATTTGTAACGTCAATATTTCGAATACAGTTATATGCTATAAGGTTAAAGGGAAAACTTTTAATATTATTCATAAATAAAAACGCCTAAAAATATATAATTATGAAACTAGTGCTGTTTATAAATTTTGTGATTGTGCTTGAATTAAAATCAATAATTATGTTATCCTATATATCTGCGTATATCATTATTTGTTTGATATAATTTTAATATCTAAGTAATTTAATACATTGTATGTCATAAACAACTAGACCCTTACGAATCCTTCTCCCCTTTCAGTTAGTGAGCACACCACGCAGTGCTAGCCACGATCATATTATACTTTTACGTTACAAGTCATTATCAATAAACTCTGCACAATAGGTAATGACACATTACCTTAGATGATGAAGAATTGAGTTTAAAATCTTCATCAAAATGTATATTGAACAAAGTTTATCAATAACTGATTTATCGTTATATTCGTTTAATATACAAACTTTAACATTGTGAGACGTTATCGTTTAAATAATTTATTAACTAACTAAGATACATGACTTTTAAGATGTCCAAAAGTATTTGAGACGACGCAACATATATTGATGGGGAAATCATTTTAAGTTCTCGGTAATACATCGATCAGGCAGATGATTTCATTAATATATTTTTTTTAATAATACTAAACAAACCCAAACTAATCTAAAATATTTTTTTTTTAATAAATATATTATTTTCGCTTCTATAATCGTTCAGAGCTATTTTTAGATGTACATAAAAACTTCATATAAAAAAACGTCTCTGAATGATTAAAAAAATTGAATTGAAATAATGCCACCAAAAATATAATAGGCTTTAGTGTTTGTTAAATACAACTGTAAATGAATTCACAAATTATAAAACAACCTATCTACACTTTTCTTTGACAAATTCTTTAAATTATTATAGTCTATTTTTGACTTTGTCTAAGATGGGGCCACTTAAATCCACGGGTCCACATCCAGGCTGAAGCCTTATGTCATATGGTAGATCCGGCCCTGTCAGAGCATAGAGACGCAATGTTAAATGGATTTACAGTTACATCTCATCACTCATAGTGATGTTAGGGTACGCATACCGGGATCACTAGTTCCTTTAAATTGCCAGGAGCAATGTAACGACTAGTGTCATAGTATTATGTAATTATTTTATTTATTACAGTTTAGTTACAATTTAATTAAATAATTTATTTACAGTGTACTATTCTAGTACACTGTAAATAAATTATTTTTACCATCTAACTAAGATATAAAAACTGTGTAATATCGCGTAATTTACGTATAAATGTCGTAAATATTTTTATTCGTAGGCATAGTAAAGTAACCAATACATTTGGACACCTATTATGATCATATAACCATATACACAGTGATATATATATATATATATAGATATATTCGTATATTCCTTTTAGCCACGTGAAACTATCACACAATGAATTTTACGATACAAAGAAAAGTTTCATGTTAAATAATAAAGTTATATTTTCAATTTAGAACAAACATTTGTACAAATATTTGTCACAAACGACAATCGAGTTCAAATTATTCACTAATATTATATATTAAAAAAATAAGTACATGGTTAAAAGGAATTGACAACTTAATACTTATTACATTACATATAAACTAGCAAATATTTTCGAATGTTTGGTCCGAAATTTATTATTTTAAATATAAATATACGTGGATATTGGCGATAATATATGTGCGCATACATCGTATGAATTAATTGTAACACGAATAGTACAAAAAATTATAGCATACATTGAAGTATAATATAATAATATACGTAAATAATATTAATTATAGAAATTATACGTATTTAATATATAAATATGCGATTTATATTTAAATAGTGCTAGGTCTACTGGACCTCGGGTATAGAATAGCATGTGATGAAGCTAACACTCTCCTCCGACAAATAAAATCTCGAATAAAAAATATTTTAGCAGCGGAGGTCTCGCAATAATGATGTCACAAGCGGGGTTCGAACCCGTGCTATTGGGAATCCGGCCCAATCGTGCTACCACTTCACCATCGTGAACTATTTTAGGACATGCAAATTTCGCTTCATATTATATCTTACGTCTTCAAGGTGACGTATGCCATCTAGCGGACAATGTTTACACATTGTATAGGCTTAATACTTCAAACTTTACAGTTAGAATTGTTTTTCAGGCATGTAAAGTTTACTGGCCCACATTAGATTAGCACGGCAAAGTATGGAATCCACAGACATCTCTCATTGTAAAATCAAAATGTTAACCGACCGTGAAACTATAGTTCAATCAGTATGATATATCTTCCATAATACTGTATTAATATCAATATTTGAAGCGGCTATTGAAATAGTTTTCGCTTCAATAATGAGAAATAAGTAAATATTTTGCAATTAAAGATTTTCTTAAAAAAAACATTTACTTCTCTCGCGTATCAAGCTGTATCTATCAAAGTGTATAAAAGTACCGTTAAAGTGTCATTTATGTAATAAATATTTAAAAACGGTACTTAAATTGTTTATTTCGGTTTAATTAACTAGAGAGTATGTGTATATTAAAATAAATGTATGAAAAACCATTTGCAAATAAAATACCCGGTACAACAAGATCACAGATAAAAGGAAGCATGTTCAGAAAAATATTGTAAATAAATATAAAAATAAAGTGTAGAAATCACAGTAAAAATAGTATCTGTAATATTTTATTATAAAAATGCATAAATGTTTTAATTATGTTTAAGAAATATGTATTTAAGAGTCGTCCATTAATCACGTGAGCATCAAAACAGCGGGTTCGATGAAAACCACGAAATGTCACAAGGAGGAAGAGGGGGTGTAGTGAGATATCATATATATTTAATTTATTTTATTGTTGAATGCGTTACTTCTAAAAGGCGGCGTGTGAGCTTCACCTTCGCCTTCTATTCTCCACATTCGCCGATCCAGCGCATGATTCTTTCACCTGCCGTGGCAACCGCTCGGCTCAGCTTGCCAGTAGCCAGTTATATATAAATTTATAATTAAGCACAGCTGTGTGGTAGCGGCTACGAATACTACCAACCTTTCTTTGCTCGTGGATGTCGTAAAAGACGACTAAGAGCTTTATAACGACCTGGGCCAACTTTACCTGTTGCCGTGTGGTCAACAATTATATTTCCAAGGAGGGTTGACGTCATGCAGGCGGCCCGTCATAATTATTGCCAATAACTTTTGCAATATGTAGGAAGAGGAGTAAATATTGTGTCGACCGCAAGTAATTGGGATAAGAGCAAGAGAATGATAATGAATTAAGCACAGTGCAAACAGCTGACTTGCTAGATGCTTATTTAATTGCTGTTCGGTCCTTGCAAGTTATGTGGAGGGTATTTGGAGAAACTTCACAACTTCGATTCTGCAACCGTCGTTATGACAGTTGAGTAGAAGTTTTGAGACATCTCGGTCCGCCAGGCGGTTGTGCCACTCCGTGTATTCGTAATCGCCGCACCTGCTTAATCCTTGGTAGGACATAGTTTAACGGAACTGTTGGAACCACCATAATAGTGTTTTGTGGTGCTGTGAACTGCATAATTATATAGAATATAGTGAAGCTGACCGCGCGGTTTGGCGAGCCTACTGCGACGACACTACTGCCCTCGGCGAAAGTGGATGAAAGGTTGGTGGAGTATTTTTTAATTACTTCTTCGCGGCTTGCAGGTATAGAATAATATCAGTTCCTCATCTGGTTTCGTAAACTTACCTCATACAGTCCAATGCAGGCTGTGCATACCGTACAATTGCTATTATTAAAAAAAATACTAAAAACATACATACCTATCATCACGCCGAGAGAACAGAGTGCCAGAGAACTCTATCCTTGCATACTTCACTCGCTTCCTCAACATTCATAATTCTCTTCATACACGCTCGCCGGTTTCGGAGACTCTTGACTCCACCTTCCTTCAGTACATGACCGATCTGGTCTAGGAAGGTTAGTCTCGGTCTCCCCCGGTACCTACATCCTTCCACTTTCGCATTGTATATCTTCTTAACCAGACGTTCGTTCGGCATTCTTTCCACATGTCCGAACCATCGGAGCATTCCCTTTCGCATCTTTACACCAATACTCTCTTTCATACCTACTCGCTCTCTTACGTCGTCGTTACGAATGCGGTCGGTCAGCCTAACTCCACAGATTTTCCGCAGAGATCGCATTTCAACCGCATTAATTTTACTTTCATACTCTTTTCTGCATACCCAACTCTCGCTTCCATACAGTAATGTTGGGACAAGCACTGCGTTATGTATTGCTACACGTGCCTTCTGGCTGAGGTGGTGGCTACCGAGAAGTTGCCCCAACGCTCCATTCACTCTATTGCCCGCATTCACTCTTCGCGCTATATCAGTGGTGTACCTTCCATCTCGGCTAAATCCACATCCAAGATATACAAATTCATCCACTTGCTCCAGTACATCATTAACCACTGTTACTCTTACATATGTTCTGGCTTCATCTCTTTCAATGACCAATATTTTGGTTTTGCTCACATTCACGCGTAGACCCCTTTTCTTACAATCTTCTGTCATTGTGTCGACTAGGGTCTGCAGGTCAGTCGCTGACTGTACCAGCAGGACTGCATCATCTGCATAGAGCAAAGCAGTGACCACTGAGTCGCCCATCTGGACTCCCACATTCATATCGTTCAACCTTTGGAGACATTTATCCAGATATATGATAAACAGTCTGGCTGACAGAACGCACCCCTGCTTAACGCCGATATTGACGTCAAACCAAAGCGACATTCCATCATCCAGCCGCACACAGGCTCTACAGCCCATGTAACTGGACTGCATAGCCTGCAGAAGTTTACCGTTAATACCATACTCCGGTAAAATGTCCCAAAGTTCCTTTCGTACAACCGTGTCAAATGCTCTCTCCAGATCCACAAAACTGCAGAAAACCCTCTGAACTAGAGCCAGATGCTTCTCCACAATGTTGCGCAGAGAGAACACTTGATCCATGCATCCCCTTCCACTCCTGAAACCTCTTTGTGTCTCACACAGTAAACCATCGGACACCATCCTCATTCCCCTTTCAATAATTTTACCGTACACTTTTGCTGCCAAACTGGTCAAGCTTATGGCTCTGTAATTTGCGCAGTCATAACGTGAACCCTTGTTTTTAAACAAAGGCACGATGACTGCGCTATTCCAGTCCCTGGGAACCATTACCGAGCTCCAACATAAATTGAGGAGCAACAGAAACGCCTCCCAGACACAGGAGCCGCCAAGCTTGATCATCTCGGCAGACACCATATCAATGCTCGCTGCCTTACCATTTTTCAAACTTCTTATCGCTCATTCAACTTCATCCATACTGATGCCATCAGAGGACCCCAGTGCCGAATGTTGATCTACTGTGGTTTACCACATGCGACACCGGCGCCAACTCGAGTATCCGCATATATATCGCCAAAATATTCACTCCATCGGCTTAACACGTCTTGTGTTTGTGTAAGAATCTCTCCACCTTTAGACCTTATTTTATTCATTCTGAAGGCTGACCAACCACCCCGAGACCTCTTCACCTCCCTCCAAAAGAGTTTGGTGTTACCCTCGAAGATTTTCGTCAGCCTATCTTCTGCACTCATATTCGCTCTATCACGTTTCTCTTTCACTAAGGCCTTGGTTTCATTCTTACATTGCCGATATATGTCTTTCTTCTGTTCAGCCATACTGTTATTCAGATTCAAAGAAGAGACATAGTCCAGCCACGCTTTCTTCTTTTGCTCTACGGAAGCTGCCACTTCCGCATCCCACCATGCATCACCATTTGTTTTTCTATGCTTCTTTGAACTTCCACATACTTCTTTCGCTGTATCTACCATACGCTCTTTCAATACTCTCCAGCATTCTTCAATGTCCGATTACAGCTGGCTTGCCATTGTCAGCCGTTCTCGGACACCCTCTGCATACTTTTCTCTTACACACTCTTCTTGCAACCTTTCAACCTTTATTCTTTCAAGCCCTCCGAAGTGGACACGCTCTCGCCAGTGCCTCCACTTTCTGAGCAGACCACTAAATCTCGCAATAACGAGATAGTGGTCCGTATTGACTGTGGGGCCCCTGTAGGCTCTTGCGTCCAATATTTTGCTTTGGAGGCGACTGTCTACCAAAATTAAATCTATTATACTTTTCTGTTCATTCCTTCTCCATGTATACATATGGATGTCCTTATGTTGGAAAAAGTGTTTGACACAATAAGGTTTCTCTCCATGCAAACATCCGCTATGAGCCTACCTGCGTCGTTCACTCTCTTATCACCAAATGGACCAAGTACGTCCTCATAATCGGGATGCTTGGTCCCCACCCATCCGTTCAAATCTCCGCATACAATCACGCGTTCACTGGTTTCTGCCATATCCAGAACTTCCCTAACATTATCCCAAAACTTCTCTAGGTTTGATGCCACAGAGGATCCTACGGGAGCATATGCTACAACCATGAATACCTTGGTGACACCTAGTTTTATACGGACCCAAAGAAGTCTGGGATCATACATTCCGTAATCCTTCACACCTGAGGCCAAGCGAGAGGACAACAGTACTCCTACCCCCATGCTGGCTCGATCGCTCTGTGGTACACCAGACCACAGAGCCATCCCGCCACCAGGAAGATCGCAGGCGTCGCTGCCCCTTCGCTTGGTCTCTGTTACACAGAGCACGTCTAACTGTTTGTCCGCCATGACAGTTATCAGCTCGTGCAACTTACCTTCCACACAACCTCTTACATTCCACGTGCCCACCCGGCACTCTGCTCTCCTCGACTCGCCTGACTGGGCAAGGTGTGATGGGTGGCGGCCCCCATCGCCCCATCTGCCGATGTTAGTACCGACGGGGGCGGGTCGGTACGCGTCGCCTCCGGGGGACACCCTAACCCGCACTGCGGTACTCATATCGAGCTACTAAAAACATATCACGTGATTAATGGTTGGCCCCTAAAAAAATTAGTTAAGCTAATTATTAGTGATATTTACGCGAGTATTATACGTTTCAAATAATAATATTATAATGGATTTTATCGCGTCATTATATATATATATATATATATATATATATCATTTTGTTTCGTGTTTATTTTTATACATTCCTGGTGTTTTAAACATCACGGAAGGATTACAAACACGATAGACATACATACATATCATCACGCCATATCCCTTGCAGGGTAGGCAGAGAGAACAGAGTGCCAGAGAACTCTATCTCTGCATACTTCACTCGCTTCCTCAACATTCATAGTTCTCGTCATACACGCTCGCCGGTTTCGGAGACTCTTGACTCCACCTTCCTTCAGTACATGACCGATCTGGTCTAGGTAGGTTAGTCTCGGTCTCCCTCGGTACCTACATCCTTCCACTTTCGCATTGTATATCTTCTTAACCAGGCGTTCGTTCGGCATTCTTTCCACATGTCCGAACCATCGGAGCATTCCCTTTCGCATCTTTACACCAATACTCTCTTTCATACCTACTCGCTCTCTTACGTCGTCGTTACGAATGCGGTCGGTCAGCCTAACTCTACAGATTCTCCACAGATTTTCCGCAGAGATCGCATTTCGACCGCATTAATTTTACTATCATACTCTTTTCTGCATACCCAACTCTCGCTTCCATACAGTAATGTTGGGACAAGCACTGCGTTATGTATTGCTACACGTGCCTTCTGGCTGAGGTGGTGGCTGCCGAGAAGTTGCCCCAACGCTCCGTTCACTCTATTTCCCGCATTCATTCTTCGCTCTATATCAGTGGTGTACCTTCCATCTCGGCTAAATCCACATCCAAGATATACAAATTCATCCACTTGCTCTAGTACATCATTACCTATTGTTACTCTTACATCTGTTCTAGTTTTATCTCTTTCAAAGACCATTATTTTGGTTTTGCTCACATTCACGCGTAGACCCCTTTTCTTACAATCTTCTGTCATTGTGTCGACTAGGGTCTGCAGGTCAGTCGCTGACTGTGCCAGCAGGACTGCATCATCTGCATAAAGCAGAGCAGTGACCACTGAGTCGCCCATCTGGACTCCCACATTCATATCGTTCAACCTTTGGAGACATTTATCCAGATATATGATAAACAGCCTGGCTGACAGAACGCACCCCTGCTTAACGCCGATATTGACGTCAAACCAAGGCGACATTCCATCATCTAGCCGCACACAGGCTCTACAGCCCATGTAACTGGACTGCACAGCCTGTAGCAGTTTACCGCTAATACCATACTCCGGTAAAATCTCCCAAAGTTCCTTTCGTACAACCGTGTCAAATGCTCTCTCCAGATCCACAAAACTGCAGAAAACCCTCTGACCTACAGCCAGATGCTTCTCCACAATGTTGCGCAGAGAGAACACTTGATCCATGCATCCCCTTCCGCTCCTGAAACCTCCTTGTGTCTCACACAGTAAACCATCGGACACCATCCTCATTCTCCTTTCCATAATTAAACATTAACACGATAGAATTCATAAAAATTGTTTTATTTTATATTAGTAAGCGTAAACACCCACCACATTATTTCATATTAGTGGATGGAGTGGCTCCATACGGTAGTATAATTTTAATCCAAGAAATTATTCATCCTTTCACTATCTATAAATATTACTAACTATCCCCCCAACTTTTAGTCATGATGTTGACTATTTTTTAAACGATATTTTAGTCCAATTCGTTATTTTCATAACACGGCTGCTTGAATATACGACCCCAGAGAATTAAATATATACATTTATTTTGAAGTTAGATAAGATTGTGTTATATTTTTTAAAATTAATTTGCGTATTAAATTTTTGTCTATAGTATTCAAAAGAATATCATAAATTTAGTATGAATTACGATTATCGATAATAAAAAAAAAAGAAAACATAAACTAGCGGAAAAAATTAAGGGATCAAAAATAAATTCCAAATATTTTGAGGTTTTTCAAGTAGCTGTATTTCCCTTAAAAATGGTCGTACTGGAATTTTAAAAAAAGATTTTAAAGCTCAGAGTGTCTAGTTTTAAGATATTAGGATGATTTTTTTTTCAAATCACGTGTTTTGCTCATTCCTGATGAATACTGTGTAGTTAAGTCAAATGTAGTCCTTTTATGAGAAGGCACGATAATGGCCGCCAGTTGCATTAACGGTTGAAGGAATGCAAGAGTTTTATATATAATAGTTATGAGATATATCTCATTGTAACATTACATTAAGGTACTTAGGCCAACATTTCTCTCAATACTAATTTCTAAATAATCTTTGATAATTATATAATTTAAGAGTTAATTGATTTTAATAATTTTATTAAACAAAAATGTGATTATTTTTTTTTGTGATGATAAAGTATTTGTACAATAAACTAATTAATTGTTAATTCTTCCCTTTTTTTTACAATGGCAATCAGTTATTAATATGAGCCTATGGTTATTAGGGTTAAGTTTTTAGTCTTAATTTATAAAATATAGTTTCATTTAATGTCAGTAAGTCAAATCGTTACATTCAACAGTGCTATGGCCACACTGTTAATGGTATCTTGTAGGCATTTATGTAGAAAACGAAAACATTTGTAAAACACGGTTGAATCATATTCAGTATACCCCAGCACTTCTTACGCATTACATTATATAAAAACTAATATATTGAATATAATCCAATACCACGTAACGCTTTTATATTCCCGCCCAAACTCCAAAATGTTAATTTATATAATAAAATTATAGTTCAATCAGTTATGTGTGCGCGACTTAATAATTAACATATTATATCGCATTGACGCCTTTCAGTGATTGTACTACCTTGTACATTTAGGTTCCTTTACGTTTTACAGGAATACAATAGCGATAAAATAGCCATTCCTGCTTCTAATTTGTGACATACGTTTCTATTTTCGTTACGTTTGACGGAAGAATGATAGCTAACTACGTCATCATCAATGATGCATATCTCAATATAGAGGTCAGTATTCATCATCTATGTAGATTGTTACGAATGCACGTGTCTAATCTCAAACAATTACCTTTGCATAAAATAAAATTCACTGTTATTTAATTATAAATTTTGATTGCAATAAAATTGCATTTTTAAAATGATTTTTCACTTTAGTTGCCGCATCCTTTTCCAATTTTGTTGCAAACAAAATTTTACTTTATACATCTATTTCGGTTGCAACACTTCCGTTGCATCGCTAATTTAAAATCTGTATTAAATAAATTGAGTTACTTTTAATTTATTTAAAAAAACATACATATATAGTTACTAAATGCGCACGTACTAAAATATTATATATTGTATCTAATTGAAGCGTAAGTTTAATATTAATAAGTGCGAGTATATCTAATATATTATTATTGTGTCATCTCTTATTAATTTTAAATACAATGTTTGTATAAAACAATCCACATTTGTCACCTACACATAAAACATTCACAATATATACTAGGCACCTTGTGGTGCCGGTGTAAACCGAGTTATAAAAATTCAAACAATCAGAACTTAAATTATTAGTTTATAACTTTATGCATTTTATATAATTCTTATAGACTAGTTAGTTTATTAACGCTAACAAATGAGTCGGAAGTATTTAGGTACACAATGTATAAAATATAAATATATTGTTATATAATAATATGTTGACAAAATAATACCTTACTATTAAGTATGTAAATAATATATAACGAAGAACTCTAGGGAAGTATTATGGAGGTGATTATTGGCATTGAATTAATAAATTATGATATGTTGTATTAATAATTTTCTAGAGTATTTTCTACAGTTTTGTTAAATCATTTTAAAAAACTGTTGTGTGATGTTTGCTACGAATGATACTAACTATTATATTGTTCGCTGGTTTGTTCAAAGATGACTGGCGCGATGGTGGTGGACGTCAGGCAGCCGGTCAGTCATAAAACTATTGCCAAAACTTTAGCAATATGTACTATGGAGGAAGAGTGCATATTGCGTGGACTAAGTAATTGGGATAAAAGTAGGACTTTGAACTGGAGAAAATATGATTAATTATATATATATATATAACAAAAGTATATAGACATTTGCTGTGCTATATTTTTATATAAGCATTTTATAAACGATATTTAAACTTTTATCTCATTTAGGCATTTATACATTTAAACTGTATCGTATAACACTTATAAATAATTAATTTATTCATATTTATTCAAATATGTATAAATATGTAATGTCGATTGTGACTGAAAACATATTTGCATAAATAAAAAATGCTAAAAAAAACGCAACTATTTGAAAAATATTTCTACTACGTAGGAATGCAATCTGACAACCATTGTTATTTAATATAAAATGCATGTCAGTATTTATTTATTCTTAAATATGTAAAACAATAAATAAAAATTAATTCATTGAATATTAAAATTAACTAAAATACAACAGCTAAAGTCAAAATATACAATAAAATATACAACAGTAAAAAAAATTCTTCAAAAAGAAACAACTCGACGAGATCGATAAACACAGTAAAACTTGTATAAAATTATAAAAACCCATCACGCGTTATTATTAATTTTAATTGTAATTATTTATATAATAATTAATGATTATAATATGGTATTTATTATTTGAATTTATTTTTATATTATATTACATTTGTGAAATTAAAAATAAAATCACTACAGGTTTGACACCGCATAAGGAGTATAATATTTCATTATAATTGTACGAAGTTATTTCTAGTTAATATGTTATATTGATATATTCTGTTGATTAGTGCAATTGAATTGTAATTAAATTGCAATAACCTAGTGGGGGGATGTACTCTTCGTTTACAGCTATTTAATATCATTGGTTAATTGATGTTGGCACATAATCGTTACGAATTGAAGGAGCGGTTACAAAAATAATCTTTTTAGAATTGTATAAGCGAATCTTTAAAATAAATTACATAAAAATACGTTCTTTATCATATTATTATCGCGTTATTTCGCATTATTTCGTTATCAACCCTACGATGGGATTGTTAATATGTATTAATCGAATGTTTTTAATATCGGTACATAGATGAAACTATTATAATCTACATTTTTCCGGTCATATTACATTTAGTTGCTCTATGACGTTGGACGTTTCATCTAAAACAGTAGTTATAGTCAAAATCAAGTAAAAAGCGCGATAAAAAACGTAAATCTAGTATATTTGATACAAAAATAACGCTTAAAATTTGATTGGTAAATATAGGCCCAATATTCGTTCACATCGTGACATTGGCCAATATTAGTTCTACATTGTATTAGCTAGTTTTTAAGTCCCCTATTGGTGTTGGTGTTGGCAAACGTTGGCACTATATGTAGATAAGGTGAGTTTGTGTTGGTGTTGTTCGAGTATATGGTATCAAGTCTACCTGACCCGTATGAGGAGTTTCTTCCAACGAAACTTGATGCACAGTCTGTTTGCGGCTCGCGTAGGCCGCTCCTCGTCAGGAGACTTGTTCTCTGTTCTAATAAACAAAATAATAATGTAACAAAACTTCATTAATAATTTTATTGCGTTCTGATTTTACTTTCATTACCTCTACATATCGAATATTTTTCCGTATTCATATTTTTAACATGTCCTATTTTACTATAAATATAAATGGCTTTTTTGTGACATACTAAGGTCCAGACAAATCATCCGGAACGGAGGCAAGCATGACGTACAACCCTATAAGATTTCGTACAGTGCCTCTGTATGTGGTGACATTAACATGAATGTTAATGATAAATGTATTGGCAACATTGCGAAAGTAAAAGCACAAATAAATGCATATTTAATAGTTGTAGGAACAGGCTGTAGATGGTTTTCTGTCTACAGATGTTGCGGGCCGGTCCGTCCGGGGTAGTATCACACTAAGCTAGAGCAGTAGCGATGTGCTCCTGTGCTTCGTTCGGTGAGCGAGAGAGCCGGGTGACGAATCTTCTGGATAGGTTTGGGTTTTTATTGGTAGGCAGCGGCCTTGCTGTACCTCTGGTATAGCAAGGGTCCATTGGCGGCGCCAACACTTTCCATCATCCATCAGGTGTGCCGCTTGTTCGTTTGCCACCACTTATAGTGATATGGATGGATATTATCTCGATTTTTTCATTGCTTACAATGAAAAAAATCAAGATAATATTGGATAAATAGTTTTTTACATAATATTAACAAATTGGCTGTTGCTTATGCTTTTCATGTAGTGATGGTGCAAGAATACAAACAAATCACCCCCTATCCTGTCCACAGGCGTCGTAAAACATGTATCATAGCATATAACGTTTATGCAAGTGAAGGTTAATTCTAAAACACTAACAATGCGACTGTTCAGCGTGGTGGTGTTAGTGTAGTGTGTTAGGTTAGGTGATGTCGAAATACAGGAATTTAGACGTAAAAAGTTTCGATGTAGTGAGTACAATCCCCGGCGAGGTCTACCCCTTGTTATGTCATCCAGAAGAAAAATTCGATAAGGGAACCCACTGGACAAGTCCCTTAAACCAAGGCAGAGGTAACGTTGATTCACTCAATACGAGAGAATATATCGTATTATGCGTTCGACGACTAATGTTGCTTGCATTTCAGTGTAGTAATCTTTGGGGCTGTGTCAGCTAAATCCGTTTTTTTTATTAATATAACGTATAACAGATTTTATCATGAGTTAGTCTTAAACCAATCGTACAACAGGGTTCTGTGATGATTTAAACAAATGACTGTTGTGTAGTGTAGTGTGTAGTGCGTAGTGCAGTATAGGCGAGTGTGCAGTGTAGTGAGTAATGTGTAGTGTAGAGTGTAGTAAGTAGTGCAGTATAGGCGAGTGTGTAGTGTAGTGAGTAATGTGTAGTGTAGAGTGTAGTAAGTAGTGCAGTATAGGCGAGTGTGTAGTGTAGTGAGTAATGTGTAGTGTAGAGTGTAGTAAGTAGTGCAGTATAGGCGAGTGTGTAGTGTAGTGAGTAATGTGTAGTGTAGAGTGTAGTAAGTAGTGCAGTATAGGCGAGTGTGTAGTGTAGTGAGTAATGTGTAGTGTAGAGTGTAGTAAGTAGTGCAGTATAGGCGAGTGTGTAGTGTAGTGAGTAATGTGTAGTGTAGAGTGTAGTAAGTAGTGCAGTATAGGCGAGTGTGTAGTGTAGTGAGTAATGTGTAGTGTAGAGTGTAGTAAGTAGTGCAGTATAGGCGAGTGTGTAGTGTAGTGAGTAATGTGTAGTGTAGAGTGTAGTAAGTAGTGCAGTATAGGCGAGTGTGTAGTGTAGTGAGTAATGTGTAGTGTAGAGTGTAGTAAGTAGTGCAGTATAGGCGAGTGTGTAGTGTAGTGAGTAATGTGTAGTGTAGAGTGTAGTAAGTAGTGCAGTATAGGCGAGTGTGTAGTGTAGTGAGTAATGTGTAGTGTAGAGTGTAGTAAGTAGTGCAGTATAGGCGAGTGTGTAGTGTAGTGAGTAATGTGTAGTGTAGAGTGTAGTAAGTAGTGCAGTATAGGCGAGTGTGTAGTGTAGTGAGTAATGTGTAGTGTAGAGTGTAGTAAGTAGTGCAGTATAGGCAAGTGTGTAGTGTAGTGAGTAATGTGTAGTGTAGAGTGTAGTAAGTAGTGCAGTATAGGCGAGTGTGTAGTGTAGTGAGTAATGTGTAGTGTAGAGTGTAGTAAGTAGTGCAGTATAGGCGAGTGTGTAGTGTAGTGAGTAATGTGTAGTGTAGAGTGTAGTAAGTAGTGCAGTATAGGCGAGTGTGTAGTGTAGTGAGTAATGTGTAGTGTAGAGTGTAGTAAGTAGTGCAGTATAGGCGAGTGTGTAGTGTAGTGAGTAATGTGTAGTGTAGAGTGTAGTAAGTAGTGCAGTATAGGCGAGTGTGTAGTGTAGTGAGTAATGTGTAGTGTAGAGTGTAGTAAGTAGTGCAGTATAGGCGAGTGTGTAGTGTAGTGAGTAATGTGTAGTGTAGAGTGTAGTAAGTAGTGCAGTATAGGCGAGTGTGTAGTGTAGTGAGTAATGTGTAGTGTAGAGTGTAGTAAGTAGTGCAGTATAGGCGAGTGTGTAGTGTAGTGAGTAATGTGTAGTGTAGAGTGTAGTAAGTAGTGCAGTATAGGCGAGTGTGTAGTGTAGTGAGTAATGTGTAGTGTAGAGTGTAGTAAGTAGTGCAGTATAGGCGAGTGTGTAGTGTAGTGAGTAATGTGTAGTGTAGAGTGTAGTAAGTAGTGCAGTATAGGCGAGTGTGTAGTGTAGTGAGTAATGTGTAGTGTAGAGTGTAGTACGTAGTGCAGTCTGTAGTATAGTGTGCAGTGTAGTGCAGTATGTAGTATAGCAAGCAGTGTGTAGTGTAGTTGACAGTGTAGAATATCGTGCAATGTAGTGCAATTTATAGTGTAGTGTAGATTATAGTGTGGTGTGTATTGTAGTGTATAATGCAATATGGTGTATTAAGGTGTGGTGTAGTATATATATGTACTCACGGTCAGCGTGTTGTCCAGCGCGCGTCGTCACTAGGGTGCGTGAGATATCTGGAGCCGACGCGGCGCTCGAGCGTGCGCAGGTCGCGCCACGCCTCAGCCGTCTGCAGCCACGCGTGCGCCACCGACTTGTCCACAGACAGCCGCTTCCGTTGCTTCACTTGCAGCAAATTGTTGATCAAATCTATCGCTGAATACACAGAGACACGATGTACGTTAGCACTACTTGTAAATAAAATAATTAAATACTTACAATTGCTATTAATTTGTTATGGTAGTCATCGTCTAGTGATGGAGGAGAATTACTATTTATCACCTCACTCTCGTCCGCAGGTGTCGTAAAAGAAAACTAAAGGTTGTAATATGTTGATAACATGAGGTGTAAAACTCGACGTAAAACTTTATACCGATCTGTTTGACCAGCTTGATATACCTAGTACATCAGAAGAAGTTCTAGTCCAGTATTGGGACGTATATGATTTGAGATAATGATACATATTACTAGACAAAAAATATTCGATTGCATAGTGTAGTGGTTAACATACCGACCTTCCGCACCAAGGCTATGGGTTCGATTCCTATGTAGGACAATACTTTGTGCGATCCAAACTGATGTTTTTGGTATAATTTGAGTCCGTTAATTATATGTTTATAAAGTCCCCCGCAATACTTAAGATTATTTCCTTAATGCAAGGTGGTCTTTTCTTTAAAAAAGAAACAATAATAATATTCTATTGATACCTTCAGCGGAGATCTCCCTCCACGGTGTTGGTGGGTACATGAAGGCGGCGTTCTGTATCTGTTCGTTGATGTCCTCGTCTTCATTGAACGGGAACGTGCCGGATAGTGACACGTACACTATCACGCCCACTGACCACATGTCCAGCGAACGATTGTAACCCTTGTTGCGTAACACCTCTGGAGCTACAAACACACAATCGTATTACATAAGCCTAACCTTATACAGGTCGTAGATGTCGTAAAAGCCGAATAAATTTACATGCACCTGAGCCACAACTACCTAAGCCTTCTGGTCAACAATTACATTCACAAGGAGAGTTGACATCAGAGAGGAAGCCGGTTATAAAACTATTTCATTATCTACTGTAGAAGAAAACTACATATTACGTCGCCGCAACAAAATATTTGTTTCGAGTCGGGATGTAATTTTCTTTAAATGTATATCTTGTACATACATACCATCATGCCATGTCTCTTGCAGGGTAGGCAGAGAGAGAGAACAGAGTGCCAGACACCTCTATCTTTGCATACTTCACTCGCTTCCTCAACATTCATAATTCTCTTCATACACGCTCGCCGGTTTCGGAGACTTTTGACTCCACCTTCCTTCAGTACATGACCGATCTGGTTTAGGTAAGTTAGTCTCGGTCTCCCTCGGTACCTACATCCTTTCATTTTCGCATTGTATATCTTCTTAACCAGACGTTCGTTCGGCATTATTTCCACATGTCCGAACCATCGGAGCATTCCCTTTCGCATCTTTACACCAAAAGTCAAGTATCTTGTAAAATGTTTTATAGCTTATGGTGGCAAACGAGCAAGCAGCACATCTGATGGTAAGTGTTACTGCTGCTCGTGTACCTTTCCAATACCAGGGGTATAGCTCGGCCGTTACTTACCAATCCAAATCCCAAACTCACCTACAAAGTTGAGCTTCTGGCTCTTTAGCTTATCAAAGGAAATAACAGCACATTAGCACTGCTCAGTCATCGATTTTCTGTGGAAGTATAGTCCTATACCTCAGATGGCCCGGTTGGGGCTATATACAAAAAAACTGGTAACAGTGTGGTACCCTACCATTATTTTATTAATACATGGCGGCTTTAAAAAAATATAAATAAGAAAAAGAAAGACTTTTAACTCACACGGGCAGATATAAGAAAAATCTCCTACGGACGAGGTAATGGAGCCTAATGTCTTCCACATTCCCTTGGACAACGAGGCGTTCTATATATAAGCTATCATATGCTTATATAAAGCTGGTCAAAATTCAGTTCTCACCCAAGTAAGCTGGAGTGCCAACCACGGAGCGTCTAAAAGATTTCTCCCCGATGATTCTGGCAAAGCCGAAGTCGCACAGTTTAACCTGAGGGAATTCTTCGTCTGTTGAGAGCAGAACATTCTCCGGCTTCAAATCGCAGTGCACTATGTTCTTCTCGTGGAGATGCTTTAAGGCAACCAGTATCTGGACATTGAAATATATATAGTGTTAAAAGACCACCATTTCAGTGTGGTGATAGAGTAAGAATAAAGTTCACCCCTCTGTCCTCCCCGAGGATATAATAAAAGATAGATAAGGGATACAAAATTATCATTTCTTTTCCTCATGAAGTGTAGGTATTCCATCGAGTGCCAGGTAGCGCCATGAGCTAATTCTTTATTTTGATACTATGACCTGGTGTTATCTCGCCCAAACCATCCAGGGCGATGAAAATGCGGCTGTTTGTATTACCCCTT
Source organism: Lymantria monacha (assembly GCA_905163515.2). NCBI lineage: Eukaryota > Metazoa > Arthropoda > Insecta > Lepidoptera > Erebidae > Lymantria > Lymantria monacha. Next base: position 28,308,940 of record LR991100.1, read on the forward strand.
CCGCCAACTGCTAACTAACCCCACTATGCCAGCCCAACAGTTGCGACTCGGGCGGAGCATCGAGGACTAGGAATGCATACCGGTGGTCAGTGTCATGGCGATAGGTGATACGATAGGGTCGCCCCGTTGTCGCCCTGAAAGAATAGGATGGAGAGATGATGAGAGAAAACCTCTCATAAGGTTAAAATAATACCTGCGCCACCAAAAACTTGGTGATCCTCTCAGTCAACCTGCCATTTTCATGGGACAGAATCATCTCCAGCATATCACCCTTCAGCTTCTCCATCACAACGAAGATGCGCTCCGGCGTTTCGAACATTCGCTCCAAGTTTACTACCCCCGGATGCGACAGGTTCTGTAGGATCGCTACCTCGTTCTTCAGTTGCGCCTCCTGCTTCGTCGGGAATCGGAGTTTGTCTATCACCTGTGGGGGGTTCACGGTCGTGAATACAGTTATATGCTTGTAATAAGTCACCAGAAACAATTAGTTTAACTAGCTGTAGGAGCAGCTTCGCTTGTCATGGTTTACTTAATTATTTAATGCTATTATTTTGTCTAAACACCGGGGTCGTTCCACAACATTAACAATAATATTAAAAATATCCATAATAAATCACAATTTTCTTTATCTCAGCAGTTAACGTGCCAACGGCGAACACATAGCTGGAGGCGATTTTTTCACCAGCACATTCATCATATCAGCACAAAAATTTAACATTCTTGAAAAGAATTGAGTGGTAAAGTGGTCATCACCTTGATAGCGACCGGCCTCTGTGTGCGCCTGTGCAGTCCACCGTACACAATGCCGAACTGGCCAGAGCCCAGCACCTCGTCCGGGTATATCTGGTATAGCTGCGCCATGTCGGTGACGCGCTCCTCCGTACCCGCCTCGCCCTCCGCCTCCGGACCCGCTATGCCACGGGACTCCGCTGGATGAAACACAGATAATATCACTTGTAGAAGTTGACACGTCTTTAGGAGTTTTCAAATTCTTAAGAAACTGTAAACTGGATACAGCTAGAAGAATATTTATCTAATAATGATACATACAGCATATGAGAGAACGAGACAGGTATATTTCACATTGTATTATAACCTCTGTCTCTCTTCTTTCACAAATGAACGATGTACAGTTATTTAAAAATATTTAAGTGCTTTTATCTATTGCAGTTACTTTAGTCACGTCATGATACGAAATTGTATTAGTCAATAAAGTATTATAAGCTAAGATTACAATTACCGCGTCAATGGCGATTGAAATGTACAGAATAGCTGGTTAAGGGGTTGTACGCTGGCTCATCTACCGTCCTTTATAGTGTGGGGTATAACTGGACCACAGCTTGCCAACCAAAAACGTAAGCACAACTAACGATAATCGATAGATTAATAATAAATACATATATATAAATGGATCACATACCAGCGTGGTGGGTGACAGGCATAAGTGCTTGCCTCACAGCGGTCTCCCAGGAGCGCGCTAGATATGCGCCCATACCGGAGTCTGGTGGGGGCGGGGCGCCACCGGCCCACGCCTCCTCCACGCCCACCAGGTAGTCCACATTAGCAGTGCGGACCTCGAAACAGTGCATCACCTCTGTACCTAATAATAAATTATTGAGATTTAGCGTTTAACATTCAATTTATGATTCATATTATTTTATCGTCTTTATGAGAGACGTGTGCCATCTACCGGACAATGATTACATATTGTACCGATTTAATGATCTAACTTTACAGTTAGAATTGTATTTAACGATGACATGGCAACTCTTAACATTTATATCTTATTGTTGTTGTACAGGGTTGTAATATCTAATCTGTGGTAGAAAGCCTGTTAATAAGTTATATATAGTTATGGAGGTTTAGGTGTATAGCTATGTCAGTTGTTTGGTAATACTCTTACATATTACAGTACTAGTTTAATAATTCATTTACCCGTGTACGTGTTAAGGATCACCAGGAGAACCGGCTTTAGGTTTCTTCTAGGAGGCTTATAACACCAACTGCGATCACATAATTAGGGCGTCCAAAAAAAAAACAAAATTTTGAGCTTTAGGTACTTCAGAGAAAATCTTGCACTTCAAATTTTTAAGTAGGTGGGCGTTCAAGTTATGTAGTTTTTGACTTATAGAGGTAATATTCGACTTAAGGATTAGACTTATTTTAAGAAATTTGCAAATTGGTGTGGTGATGGAGTAATAATAGGTACAGTTCACAATTTTTTGTTTGTGGGTGTCGTAGTAAAAGGCGACTAATGGATATGATGTGTAGATATGACCTAAGCAAGAGAAGGAAAACTCGAAATAAAAACCTATACCAACGCCTCAGACCAATGTGTTATAGGTCAATTCTCCTCCTATTGTGGAGAAGACTTCAACTTTCTAGCTGTGTGGTAGCGGCTACGAATACTACCAACCCTTAGTTTGCTCGTGGATGTCGTAAAAGACGACTAAGAGCCTTATAACGACCTGGGCCAACTCCATCTGATGCCATTTGGTCAACAATTACATTACCAAGGAGGGTCGACGTCTGGCAGGCGGCCGGTCATAAAACTATTGCCAATAACTTTTACAATATGTACTATGAAAGAAGAGTACATATTGTATCGACCCCAAGTAATTGGGATAAGAGTAGGAGAATGATGATGATGTGGAGAAGACTTCAAGTCGTCATGAGTAGACATGGTGATGAACATATTTTGAACACATATCAACTTTGCACCTAACGGCATTATCCCTTATTAAGGGAGCCCTATGTTAAACAATTGACGTAGGTTAATGGTTATATGGTTAAATATAAGATGGCAGGTACCAGCGTGTGGTTGTCTCGCCGTCTCTATCGCCAGTATCTCGTTCAGTGGTATCTCCTTGTAGTACTTAGTGCCTTGATCTGATGTAAATAGTGTGATTGATTTGCTATCCAATCGCCAGTAGTGACGTTTTAACTGAAAATATACATAATATATATATAATTATATATATATATATATATATATATATATATATATATATATATATATATATATATATATATATATATATATATATATAATTATATATATATATATATATATATATATATATATATATATATATTGCAATATGTATTTATAATAAATAAAAGAACAAAATAAATAAAAGAAGAATTACTTCTTCTTTTATTTTCTTGGCAATCGGCTATATAGAGCCTTTGTTGCCCGTTTAGAGTTATTCTTCTCTTCTCGTCTTTAGTCTCTTAATGTTAGTCATTGATCGTCAGTAAGGGGCCGTTTAAGTATTACGTAACGCAATTTTCTTGTTAAATGTTACAATGCGTTACATAGCCGGGAGTGGGTTACAAATAACGCGTTACGTAACATTGTTTTTTATTTAATAAAAACTAGGGAATTAAAATTTCCTAAGTTGGCAAGCAAATTTTTATTTTTTAGATGATGAATAAACAACATTCATATGTATTGCGAGTTTGGAATCTCTTTTTTATTTATTATTGCCTCAAACACGTTTAAAAACGGTCACTTGGGTGTTATGTAACGTTCAGGGAGGGGGGAGGAGGAGTACAGACATACGTAACGGTGCGTTACATGTGGGGGAAGGAGGATCAAAAATCTTCAAAAATTGCGTTACGTAATACTTGAACGCCCCCTAAGTCAAATCGTCGCCATCAACAGTGCATGTATGTTAATGGTATCTCCTGGGTACTTTGATGGAAAACAAAAATGTTGTAAAGCACTTTTGTATCATATTCACTACATCCTAACAGTTCCTCCGCATAACATTACATAAAATATCACTAAAACGATTTAATACAACACGTTAAAACACTAAAGATAATGAATATAATTCTACAGTATCATATGAAGTTTTCAGATTCCCGCCAAAAGTTTATAACTCTTTTATTATATATTTTTTTAATTTGTTTGGATAGGATTTTTTGGAGAGTTTTTGTTGGCTTATCTGCTAGGTATATATATATAATATAAAAAAATATACTCACAGTTTTAACATCTTTGTTAGTGCAATGTACAAGCCAGCCCTCCTTCAGCCACTGGCCCTCCCTCTTCTTTGTGTGCTTGACGGACTGGACGATACGCATGAGAGGTATGTTCGCGCTGGGAGACGACGATGAGCTGGAAGCGTTGAAAAGCGTCAGATCTAACAGGTCGGGGGGTCGGACCTTGTGAGAAGCGCGTGTGTGGCAGCAGTGATGATGGTTGGTAGGAGAGGCGAAGACATACTTGAAAAAATTATCGTTTTATTTTTGACTGGCTAAACCGTCCAAGGTGACGGCAGGCCGAGTGCAGACGGCTTCGCTCTAGCTTTCCAAAAACGTTGCCGCTCGAAAATCAGTCAAATCGTGTGTGATTCGGACCGCTTACGCTGAGTGCCGAATCTCGTATGATAAAAAAAAACAATAAAATAGATTCATTACTTTTTTATTCTATTAAGGAATTAGTTATAATATACCTTATCAATCTTAGTAGATCGTGAATCTGTGACGTCACAAGTCTATTAGGATTGTGGATATGCCCCATCGTGTACATGACGGTGGATCCGCAGGTGGAATGGAGACCCATTATTGGGGCGAGAAGATGAAAAAAATATGTAGAATATTGAACTACCTATTCTCGTGTTCTAACCCACTAGGATATGAAGTTACACACCTCCTTCTGTGAGGTTGCAGTATACTATTTGTTGGCTTATCGCTGATGCTGCGACGGCGGTAAGTCTTACCCATCATATTCATAGATCACCTTAAACTAGATACAAAACTGCCCTATGCAGGCAGGTTAATTCGTCAGCACCCCTAAAATTACGACAGTCATAAAAATTGAAGAGAGAGATCAAGAGAATAGACAGCAACTCTCTCCTGGGACAGTTATAATATGAAATACGATCATCAAACCGAACCAATAAGCGTGGGTAAATATGGTATTATTCCCTTTTATCTATAAATGTAATGGACTGAATTGGATGATGGGTGAATACAATAGGACTACAAACACAACAATGTTATCAGATTAAATCATATTTATACATACATACATATATATCATTACGCCATATCCCTTGCAGGGTAGGCAGAGAGAGCAGGAGTGCCAGAGAACTCTATCCTTACATACTTCACTCGCTTCCTCAACATTCATAATTCTCTTCATACACGCTCGCCGGTTTCGGAGACTCTTGACTCTACCTTCCTTCAGTACGTGACCAATCTGGTCTAGGTAGGTGAGTCTCGGTCTCCCCCGGTACCTACATCCTTCCACTTTCGCATTGTATATCTTCTTAACCAGACGTTCGTTCGGCATTCTTTCCATATGTCTGAACCATCGGAGCATTCCCTTTCGCATCTTTACACCAATACTCTCTTTCATACCTACTCGCTCTCTTACGTCATCGTTCCGAAAGCGGTCGGTCAGCCTAACTCCACAGATTTTCCGTAGAGATCGCATATAATATTTATAATTTAAAAATAAAGCAAAAGGCTAAAATTTGTACACAAATGACAACATCGAATCTTATTTAATATTAGAAAACTCAGTCCGTGTTCGTTCGTTGCTGCAGGGCTGCATATCAGGGCTATAGCTAGGCCGCTGCCTACTAAAGAAAACCGCAAACCCTATCCAAAAAATTGTGCTGCTGGCTCTCTCACTCATCGAACGAAGCACAGACGATAGTCGTTTTTCTACAAGAGTGTGGTATTATTACCCTGTATAGTATACAGCTAGGCCACTGCCTACCAATGAAAACCCCGAAATCCATCCAAAAAGTTGGGCTGTCGACTCTTTCGCTCACCGACATTTTGGAATCCAACTAACAGTGCCTCAGATTAGTGCGTACATACAAACAAACACTTCTAAGTTTATGATCGTAATATATTCATATTATTATTACTAGGTACTCTACATGTTTTATAAGTAAATAAAAACGGACCAAAGCTAATCTCCACCAAGCCCCATGATCACCACCACCACCACACACAAACGATAGTTCACTGGAGGAGCAGTACCTGCTCGGCCGGCTGGCCGACCGCTCTGGTAGTGTGTCGCGCTGAGGTTCATCATCTTCGTGACCTGGACGTCGCCGCAGTTGTACCTTAAACATTAACTTTTGCATTAAAGAGATATGTGTACCTTGCTGGGCCAATAATTTTGAACGGGCTAATTAAGCGGTCAGTATTCTAACTTACAGTATATATAACTCCTCTGAATCTCTGGTGAGTTATGCATTTAGATAGCAACTTATTGAAGGATATCCCAATACAAATACAAATTTGTATTTGTATTTATTGTCCTACGTAGGAATCGAACCTATGATACTGGCACGGTAGATTGGTATCTTGACCACTACGCCATCTTACGTATGAATCAAACCACGCTACTCAGTATGAAAGTTAGCTATTTAGACCATTCTGATATCTATGAAGTCAATAACTTAAATGTAATAAATAGCACTTTACGCCTGATTAATATGGCGTAGTAGGTCATACTCCCCACCATTGTTGAGACAGCTAGTGTCTAACGGTAGGATGCATAAGAGCTAAGGCAGAAGGAGAAGAGTAGTATTTAACTAATCGTACGACATATTCCTATCATAGTATCTTATAAATCAGAGCCCATAATAGCTTCCAAAGATGTGACCGAGGTTTGACCCTCGGGCAGTCCCGTGAAATGCTTTTAAATGTTTCGAAATCCATAACAAGTTTAATTAGGAAAGTTGAACAGGAGGAATTGGAAAAGATTGATTCAGGAAGCCAAATTCGTTATTCGGTCAATATATATGTGGATGTAGAAGTAGAATGAGCACAGCAGTATAGCAACGCAGATGGTACAAAATTTAAGGGCCTATATGTGAGCCATAAGATTACTTGGAATAGTAGTAATGGCAGAAACGCCTGAACGCACGGCAATTTTCTCAAATTGGAACAAGGTCCCTATAGTACTACTCCAGACTTGATTGGAATGCTATTATAACCTGGACTCCAAAGATGGTCTAAGTGGTTCAGTTTGAGTCTAAGCGTAATTTGGGTCGGCTAATTGTAAAGTGCATCGAGATACAAAAATTCATTTCTTAGTGAAAAGAGTGGTGGTGAGAGGATAATTACCTCTGTATCATCTATGCTGGTGGTTTCGGCAGCATCGTTACCACCGTCGTCCGATTCGTCGTCGGGTAGTCTTACGGACTCGGACAGCTCACTGCCAGTACTGCTGTCCTGGTACTCACCTGCACACAATATTGTAGCGCCGATCATTATCAGCATCTACTTATTTCATATATGAACCAGCTACTCAATATGAAGAAATGAAATATACTCTATAGGTTATGAAGAAAATAGTACAAGATATAGTTTTATTCATTAAACTAACAATGTATTCGACTGAAGAAATTTTTATGTAAATGAAAGAAAGAAAAATAATGAGTGGTTCTTACACTTACTGTGAGGGTCGCGCACCTCGGCGCCGCAGTCCTTGGGTATGAACGGCAGACACTTTCTATGCGCATTGTAGTGACAATCGCGGCATTGCAGACCCTACCATCAATACACAATTATAAAGCATAATCCTCATTATCGTCATATACGTTCCACCTCTGGGATTCGAGCTTCTTCTGCAATAGGAGAGAACTGACTTACTATTACCACACTAGTCAGAGGGCTTACTAAAGGGTTTTATTTAGAGTTTATTTTTTGTATACTTCTTACATAGTTGGCATATTATATTCTTCTAGTCATTTTTTAAGACACCCACGGATAAAAAAGAGTGACGGTTTATTTTTTTCATCTTTTGGTCGGTTTATTTTTTTCGTCTGCCAAGACGAGCAATCGGCTTCTGAACTTCACACCAGGCAGGGGAACAGCCAAGTCACTGCATATCGTCAGGGAAGAGCAATTGTCAAAGCTCTTTTGAAGATGCATCTGTCATAGCGCTCGGCAAACACCATAGCAGGCAGTTCATTCCAAAGCCCGCATGTACGTGGGAGAAATGAGTGTTGAAAGGTACAGTCGAATTTCCAAAATAACGTTTTCAGGTGGTATGGATGAATCTTACTGCGATGTTAAGCGGTATGATAGAAGGGATACGTTGGTACCATCAAACAGCTCTTCAGAGCATTCTCCATTAAATAGTCGATGCAGTTCACAGATGGATACGAATGTTTGCCGGCGCTCCAACTTCATCAATTTGTCCATACGATTGGGATCATCGACATCGTTTGCTGATAGCTGATATTTGGACGCCAAGAGATGTGAACAGCACCTACTCTACGTATGGACTAACTTGTGTTTTGTATAAGATAAGTCGTTCTCTCCTCGTAAAGAACCGCTTGAGTCTCTTCAGGATGTCCAGCTTTTTGCTTGTATTCTTATTTTGTTGCCACACAGAGACGTTATAAGCATTATATAGACAAAATTGGAGTAGGCTGCGTGGGGGAGATACTCCTATAAAGAATTCGAGTTTAAGGCTTGCGGATATGTTCGATCAGAGGCAAAAAGAGCCACTGATCTCAACACAGCAGTAGCGGTTGTAAGTAGAGTGGGATATATGTGGCGTTATGTTGCCCACATTGACATTTCGTTACCTCAGATGGCTGGGCTGAGTCAAAAAAGAGAGAGAGGAAAAAAAGTGATACGATACCTGTTTGAATAGCCCTCGCAGTAATTTCTTGCAATAGCGACAGACGGTGGGTCGGGTGTAGGAGTGCACCTCGAAGGTGTGCGGTATGGCGAGCATGGCCCCCGTTGAGGGCGGCACTCCCGTCACCGAGCCCGCTCGGGACGGGGAGCGACTGCCCTTGCCGATACTACCGAACCCCATCTGATAATTAAATAGATGAGAACGTGAGTTTCTTCATTACGCATGAAGTACCGATTGTTTTCAAATTTTGCATACACTTTGTCAAAAATATGGTGAAGGCGCTATGTTACCTTTTTTTTAAATTTTTTTTTATTGTTTATGGTAGAAAACGAGCAAGCAGCACACCTGATGGTAAGTGTCACTGCTGCCCATGGACCTTTGCAATACCAAGGGTACAGCTAAGCCGCTGCCTATCAATAAAATACTCAAACCCACCCAGTTGGGCTCCCAGCTCTCTCGCTCACCGAACGAAGCGCAATAGCACATTGCCATTACTCAGACGTCGATCTTCTACGAGAGTGTGGTACTACCCCGGACGGACCGGCCCGCGGCTGTAGACAGTAAACTGTCAACAGCGTAGTCCTACCACAATTAATATGATCCAGACAAAAATACTGAAATGAAGGGATGCAATATAACTGATTAACAAAATAGAAACTACAGCGCGGTCATCGATATATAGAAATACATAGGTATTTACATATGTATTTAGAAATACAATGTATTTCTAGATATCGATCCATTAATAAAAATGTATCGTATCCTAAAGTAGAAAGAGTATCATTGATTTTTTTATTGGGACATTTTAAAAGCAAGCATGGACTTTCTTATTTATGACCGATAGATCGATATTATCGCTTCTATCCTTAAAAGTTATATCGTGAATTGTGATCTACTTCTTCAGCTATAAGACATATAAAATTATCATCATATCAGCTCATATATGCCCCAGAGCCTCCTCCATAATGGGAGTGAAATTGACCTACTACACCACGCTGGTCAAACGTGTTGGTATAGGGTTTTGTTTTGCGTTTTACATCTCTCGCATGGATATTATATGCATTTTATATCCCTTCGTCGTCTTTTACGATCACCCAAGTGTATACGATAGGGGATGGGGGTGATGAACTGTATTCTTACTCCGTCGCCACACGGAAAATGATAAAGATACATAATGAATATACTAATTAAATTCTCTAAGCAAATAAAAAATGGCGTCTTTCTAAGTTGAAATTTTAGCAATTAAAGCATATTTAAATATTTGTTAATTAAAAACTAATTAATTTAAAATTTATTGCATTTCTTCTGACATTAGAGTGATCTAGATTCCATAGTATAACTTCATCAAGAAAAAGATTGATGATGTCATTATGTGATACCAATACGCAGAGCTTCGGGTCAATATAATGAAATGTCATGACAACTGATGTCATTCTAGAATATAGTCATGATGTTCACTCTGTAGGAAAGTGTACTACTCGCGTTAAATTGGATAGAGTGGAATGGTGAATTTAACTCGAATGATTATAATGATGTTATTCTGCTGACCTGATGTCTTCTATACCGCCATAGCTATTCACAAGTACAGTACTTCCCTTGTTGGCGTCGACTTTTTCCAGAACGGTGTACGAATTATCACATAATAGCACGCTGGTCAGAGATTATAGCAGTTATTGTTATTCTTGTCTTTCTTGTAGTTTTTTGTGTGTTCAAAAAAAGATATTTATTAGCACCGCTGTGAAAATATTGTAATATATTCTAACCTACAAACATACTTCTGTTTAATGTTGTTAAGAAATACAGTAGGTACTTGTATTATATTTAATAATAGTTAATATTAAAAATAAACAAAACATTACATTTGAATTTGGAATCTGTCATTTTTATATGATTGTTGATTGTGTTTTCTCATTTTGGCGCCAATATATTGTACAATATTTTGCGATATTAAAATGGTGTGGGGTGATAAAGAAAACTGAATCGCTGTGATTGCATTACACAAAGTAGGTATGGAGCCTAATGCAATTTTTAAAACTCTCCATACGCTTGGTATTAGTAAAATGTTTATGTACCGAGCTATTAAATACAATGAGACCTCCTCTGTTTGTGACAGAAAAAGATCTGGCCGCCCACGTAGTGTTCGTACGAAAAAGGTGGTCAAAGCGTAAGGGAAAGAATTCGAAGAAATCCTGTCCGAAAGCAAAAGATTTTATCTCGGCAGATGAAGATAGCACCTAGAACCATGTCGCATATTTTAAAAGATGACTGTTATTTCTAAACTGATATTTTAAAAAAGAATAGGGTGGTAAAATCGAAACAACTACTGAAGCGGTACACAAAGGGAGGTCACAGAAAAAAAATATTTACGGATGAGATATTTTTTACAAGCAACATTTTAACAAGCAAAATGATCGTATTTATGCCCAAAGCTCTGAGGAAGCTTGTGACTAAGCCATACTTTTTTGAAACAGGTATCAAAACACCGGCACAAGTGTATTAAGATACCATTCTTAAGAAGGTAGTGAAACTCCTTAACAACACCATATTCAATAACCAAGAATGGTCCTTCCAGCAAGATTCGGCGCCGGATCATAAAGCTCGGTCTTCGCAGTATTGGTTGGAAATGAACGTTTCGGACTTCATCAGAGCTGAAGACTAGCCATCGTCTAGTCCCGATCTTAATCCGCTGGATTATGATTTATGGTCAGTTTTAGAGAGCATGGCTTGCACTAAACGCCATGATAATTTGAAGTCCCTAAAACAATCCATACGATTAGCATTGATGAATTTTCCCATGGAAAGAGTGCGTGCTTCTGTTGACAAATGACCTCAACGTTTAAAGGACTGTATTGCAGCCAATGGAGACCACTTCGAATAAGCTTTTTGTATTTTAAATTGTTTTATATTTATGTATTAAACTAACACACTGTAAAAGTAATAAATGTTATTTGCAATAGAAAAGTTTTTTCTTTGTTACAGTATTTATAGCAAAACTAGGTATATAGTTCAATACCTTTCAAACTGTTGTAAGGATAAAGGCAGACAGATCAGCTTACCGCCTAAGGCAAGCCCTTTAGATCAGTGCACTATATAAATCAATTTCCCTTTCTTTCCTGAAAGACTACAAACCCAATCGTGGTAGATGTTGGTGTTGAGCTGAGAGACTACAAGACATATCACATAGCGCTATAAATAACAACTTCCTATGCTAACGTATTGTGGGTTTCGATCCATATCCAGTACAATTCGATCCACATAATTGTTCTAAATCTGGGTGTAACTTTTGTACGCTCATCATCATCATCATCATCACAGCCCATATATATCCCACTGTTGGGCTCGGGCCTCCTCCGTAATGGGAACGAAATTAACCTACTATACCGCGCTGGTCAGACGTGTTGGTATAGGGTTTTGTTTCGAGTTTACCATAGATGTTATATGCGTTTTATATCCCTTAGTCGTCTCTTACGATCACCCACGAGTAAGATAGGGGATGGTGAATTATATTTTTACTCCGTCAACACACGGATAGAAATTCGTGTACGTCAATTGTTGTTTATTCATTATTAATCCTTATATTTTTAATAGATGTCGTAAAAGACGACTAAGAGCTTCACATTGACCTGGTCCAACACCATCTGATGTCGGCCAGTCATAAAACTATTGCCAATAACTTTTGCAATATGTACGATGGAAGTGGAGTATATATTAGGACGATCACATTTAATTGGGATAAGAGCAGGATAATAATGATGATGATGTAATGTATGTTTGTAACCGCCACGTCCCAATGTTGGGCACGAGTCTCTTCTTTAATGGTAGAAAAATTAAACCATGTTGGCGATAAAAGTTGGCATCACATTGTCGACTTGCCTGTCTCTTACACTTTATTTATGTTTAGCGTCTTCAATATAGTATTATAAGCACCACGCTTGACGGTTATTGGCGATCGTAGTTGTTATAAGTGTACCAAAAGCAACTGTTGATAGTGTACATATATACTTACAGTTGGAGTACCATGTCATGGGTTCGATCGTGCGCAGGACAATACTTTGATGATGTAATTTGTGTGTTTATTCTATGATAATATTATGTTTGTAAAGTTTCCTGTTTCGATGTGGTCTTTAAAAAAATTGCAGCCCATTTTTCTATTGATTATTTGATCCCTTAGCCGCTTTTTATAACTCTCGTAGGAAAGTAAAAGGTAACACGCGGGGAAGATTTAGATATATAGTATAATGTATCAAGGGTGTGGTACTCCCTTGTCTACCTGTTCGAGTATTAAGGCTCGAGATACAAGAATAATGATCAAGAACATTTTTGAATTCACCAACAGTTCGCAATAAGATGATGGGTAACATGGGAAACAAAATAAAACTAAATAAAAAAATTAAATAATTTTATTGATAAAAAATTAATATAAAATTTCCACAAATGCTACCCACCACCCTATTCAAGTCGTTAGTTTACAAAAATATTCAATATCATTAATACAGAAATAAAAAAATGTCATTAATTAACCTTACATATAGTACCTATCCACTTAAAATTAATTGTATATTTTTAAAATATTTTTTTATAAACAGATCTATAAATATGCACAGATAATAAATGTCAATTAGTTCATAGACAAACATGTAAAGAGCTACGGACATTATCAGGTAGAGTCTATGTATTTAGGCAACGGAAATCCGCAGAGCCCGCTAAAAAGTCGATTAAAAAATATTTGTGCAATTCACACTTGGTGGAAGTGAAATTTTCAGAAACCTGAGAAAATAAGTCGAACGTAGCATAAGAAGTGACTATATTTACCTCACTTAATTTTTTTAAAATAAAATAATTATGCTCTTTTCAGAGAGTTCGGTAATACATAGTCAAACCTTCATCTTTATCTTATTACTAATTTATAACGGCGCTGAAATTTTCACTTCATTTTTATAAAACTTTTTTTCGAGTACTATGGCTACCTCAATCAGTAAAAGTAGTGCTTCACTAAAAAAATATTGTAATAGGCATTATCAAACCTTGTTGCTAATATCAGCATTCAAAACAGATCTATTTTTATTTCTATTTTATTTTTTGTCTACCATTTGAAATAAAACTACATTTATGGATTCTATCGCGTTTGTACTTGATTTTTAATTTCCCGACGTTACGAACACTTTACAGTGATCATGGTCACGGGAGAACTCATCACTGTAAAGTGTTCGAAACGTTGAGAAATTAAAAATCAAATACAAACCCGATAGAATCCATAAAAGTAGTTTTATTTCAAATATGTAATACTTTTGTCTACCTTTTAAATAATGTCTTAAAAATATAAAATTGTAAATAATATGTGTAATACCGCATACAGTACCAGTGAAATCAATGAAATATGTCATCATACATTACAAATAGTGTAAATTCTATAAAACACATGTATATATAATATTTAGGAATGTAAATTAACATCAAAAAATATTTATTATACAGGGTGGAAGTGGACCGCTCCCGAAAACAAAGACAGGTGACTCTACTAGTCCTACTTGTAATGATAGGCTAGAAAAAAATTGATTCGGATGAAAAATTTTTTTTTCCCCAACGAATTTTCAGTTTTTTCACATTACATTGTATTAGGACAGTGCCATGTAACGATAATTCCAAAAAAATACGTAACTTTACTCAGACGAGAAAAGACGCAATCTATTCAAAACTCAATTATATGTTCAAGAGTTCAACGACCTCGCGAGATGAAAAAAATTTATTTTCCCATCCGAATTGATTTTTTTTATAGCCTATCATTACAAGTAGGACTAGTAGGGTTACCTATCTTTGTTTTCGGGCACGGTCCCCTTCCACCCTGTATAACTACATTAGTATAGTCAGAATTATGATATTCGTCGTCTTAGTATCTATTTGTGATTTTATTTTCACTACGTATATAATAGACGTATTAATTGTGCTTGCACTTTATTTTAGTGAATTAAATACCTATATATAATGTTATTTGTTTCAATACTCACATTAATAATAACATCAAAATTAATAAGATTCAGAATACATCAATTAATCATTTTTTATTATCTCACCAGTTGTCATGACAACGAAGACTCTGTATATACTTTGACAGCTATGTTCCACTGTTACAACATTTTGCCCGACTTTATTCGCTGTTATCGTTATGTATCATGCTTTAAAGTTCTCGATTAATTTACTATTATAGACAATAAATTTTTTAATCCAAGTTTTATTTTTATGGCTTTTGGTGGCAAACGAGCAAGCAGTACACCTGATGGTAAGTGTTACTGCCGCCCATGGACCTTTAGGGCCGCTGTCTACCAATACAAGCCCCAAACCCACTCAGTTGGGCTCCCGGCTCTCTCGTTCACCGAACGAAGCGCAATAGCACATTGCCATTACTCAGACGTTGATGTTTTGGGAGAGTGTGGTACTACCCCCGCG
Organism: Lymantria monacha; assembly: GCA_905163515.2. Classification (NCBI taxonomy): domain Eukaryota; kingdom Metazoa; phylum Arthropoda; class Insecta; order Lepidoptera; family Erebidae; genus Lymantria; species Lymantria monacha. Next base: position 28,324,013 of record LR991100.1, read on the forward strand.
GCTGTAGACAGAGAACTGTCTGTGAACAGCGTGGTCCTCCCACATTTTACCAAGTGGTGGTATTCGTTGTTAACGAACAAATTTTTTAGCTTTATATTTTTATAACATTAATGTACGTTATTATATGTTAGTTATCTATATTAATTATAATAGGTATGTGATTTCATATAGTACCGGCGAAAGCGCTCCAAATATAAACCGTCTAGTCGGGTGGGCCACTGAAAACATAGACCGGGCAGGTCATTCCAAACAATCAAATCTATTATTATTAAAATGATATTATTTAAGTCATATTCCAAGTTTTTAAATGTTCACGTTTTGTACAGAGTTGTTGCATATTTTGAGATTTCTCGATAATTAAGCAATAATACATTCGTATATCACCACTCATAAGAAGAAAATAAAGATAAGGTATTTTAATGTTAAGATTTTGAAATGTTAACAATTATGACTATTTTCGTTATTATGAATTGTAAAGTACTGCTGTCAAGTATTTCGTTTAACCGTCACTGTGGCGTTGTAACATCTAGAAGGTGGAGTCTTTAGAGTGGCCGGTGACGAGTTGCGCGAACTTCCTTACCAGAGAATCGTCGTGCGATGAATGAGTGGGGGCGGAGGCGCGAGATGGCGAGCGACCACCTACGCCGGCCGGTGCCGTGCAGTTCGACGGCACTTTCACTGCGCACCGCTTGTGGTAACTCAGTCCGCATCCTGGAAAAATACCCGAGTTCATCAATCTTCCATTCAACAATTAGCGTAATCGGAGACAACAATCAAGTTGTGTGGTTGTGGCTACGAATACTTTTTTTTTTTTTGTTTACGCTGTGGAAATGCTTTGCGCACATCCCCCGCCAGTGACAGACGGGGGGGTGTGTGGGACTCACCGGCCATGAGATTGACGGCCGGAATACCCACTAAAACCTAACAGCGGTCCCTTCCGCGCTTTTACGGGATGCCGGAGAGATCGTCTATTGACATTCTATCCCCGACACCCCCACGCTTAGCCATCTGGCCACGACCAGTCAGCCGTCAAGGCGGTGGGAGGAGGTGCGCGTAGTGGCGCCTCCCTCTCCCTGGTCGCCGCCGGCGGAGCGAGTTCGCAGACGCGAGTGCTTCGCGTTCTCGCTCCGCGGCCTCCTTTGCAGAGATGACTTCCTCGCAAAAGGAGGCCATCGACGTCCAGTGCCTGTCGCTGTCAAGCATCTTGTTGATGACGGTTGACAACGACAGGTCCGCTCCAATGATCGCCGACAGGTCGCGGCGCTGAGGCCCCCAGGCGGGACATACCTCCAGGGTGTGACGCGCGTCATCGATTTGCGCGCCACACTCATGGCATCCAGGGGCGTCTTCACGTCCAATTCGGTGCAGGTACTTACCGAAGACCCCGTGTCCGGTAAGTACCTGCGGCGGCTACGAATACTACCAACCCTAAGTTTGCTCGTGGATGTCGTAAAAGACGGCTAAGAGCCTTATAACGACCTGGGCCAACTCCATCTGATGCCGTTTGGTCAACAATTACATTCCCAAGGAGGGTTGACGTCTGGCAGGCGGCCGGTCATAAAACTATTGCCAATAACTTTTACAATATGTACTATGAAAGAAGAGTACCTACATATTGTATCGACCCCAAGTAATTGGGATAAGAGTAGGAGAATGATGGATGATGAGGAGACAACAATCAAGTTGTGTTAATATCACTAGAATAATTTTTTTCCTGGTGAAGTTTAACAGCGCAGCGGTCTAAGCGACAGCGGCGACCTTCCATCAATTGTCCTTATTAAGAGTTTTATCTCCGCGCAGGACAATTTGTATGCGATCGGTATCTGTACATTACTTGTGTCAGTTAATTGTATGTTTGTAAAGTCTCCCGCGATGGGAGGATATATTCCTTAGGACAGAGTGTTGGCTTTTAAAAACAAAACTTAAATTTTTAGTGTAAAACTCTATGATTGTTTAAAAGTAGATTTGGCGGGAAAATTAAAGCGTCATATTCTTGTGTCTCTCTTCAATATCTTAATGCTTTAGCGTGTCATGTTAACTAATTTTAATGGCATTTCTTGTAATGCCATGCGGAGAATCTGCTGGGATGTAATAAATATGATATAAATGTGCATTACAAATGTTTTCTATCAAAACTCCCATAAGATACCAGTAACAGTATGGCTATGGGATCGTTGAAAGCAATCATTTGATTGACTGACTGACAATGACTTTAAATGAAGCCATTTATTTAAAATTAGCTTCTGTCCACGTAAAAAAGTAACTTAGCCAAAGTTGAACTATTATCCCAAAGGAACACATTACCAGGATAAAAAGTATTTTACGTGTTAATTCTAACATGTACTAATTTTCATTCAAATTTGTTCAGCGGTTTACCTGTGATTGACCAATTCAAACATCTTGGCATGGCAACAATGGGTGTATATTAGTAGTTGATTGCTATTACAAAACAAGGAGGTAAAATACATTAAAATGTGTAAGTACGGCAGTTAAGAGTCTCTTAAGCTATTTTCTCGCGAAATTATCATCCCTTGAAAAGAATTGCGGTTAAAAAAAAAATTATAAAGTCTATATCTATAAAAGATGATGTTTGTATATATGACATCGGTAAACTCAGAAACTATTTGACCGATCATTATGAAAATTGGTATGTATATGAACTTTTTCATATGTTATCCACATTGATGTAAGTCACCACCAGGCGGCGCTGCAATATATCGACTGCTACAAATTAACTATGGAGGGTAAAAACTAAGGAGAACCATCTTGTATGGGGGATTAGTCCAAAAAGTGTCCATTTGTAAACAGCAAATTATTGTTCGAACACTCACCGAAATAGCGCTAGTGTAGCAAGTGGAAATGATATGGATGTAGCAGTAATAAGCAGAGTGAAGTGTGCTGAGTTACGTAGTCAACTGTGATTTGATAAATAATAACCTATGAACCTATGAAATTTGTGGCGCTCTTTTTAAAATTCTTCCACTTGCTACTATAGCGCCACCTTAATTTGCTCCCGTTCAATGGACACTTCTTAATACACTGAGATGGTCCTCCTTAGTTTTTACCCTCCATAAAATTAACCAACGGGCGGTGTTTGATGGTATTCCCATAAAAAGATCCACTTCAAAAAAAATGTATTTACAGTCCATCATCCGTTGGAATTATGGAAATATTTAAACAGTTACCGAAGTACCTACTAACCTAATAAAGTATTCACGAGCATATATTATTTGTCTCATGAGACATGTATCTATTATAATTTAAGTTACCTTCACACTTGAGCCCCTGTCGCACCAGACCGAACAGCATCTCCCCGCAGAAGTCGCAGAACGTTGGCGCTTTGTACGAGTGTACGGCGAGTGCGTGCGGCCGGGGCACCGGCGCCGCCTCCGGACCTCCATCGCATATTAGTGCTGAAACAAAAACAATAAATATACAATTTTGTACACGTTCAAAGAACTTTATAGGCTTTAGTTATTCTTTATTCATTTTTAAACTGTGACTTTAAAATGAACGAAAGAAAGATAATCATTTATATTGCACTCGTTAAAAACTATTTAGAAATAAATATAACTAAAAAGAAAAATAACCTCTGACATTCAAATAATATTAACGAGAAACAAAAAGGCTACGTTTTCAGCGATCATTTCTCCCACGTAACGTACAACGATCTGGAATGAACTACATGCGTATTTCTCGAGTGCTATGACATGTCCGTTTTCAAACGAGGTACAAGAGTTCTTTCGTGTGATCTAACATATAAATTTCAGATCTCATTATACAAAATCCCAGTAACAAGCAAGAATAAAAAATACCATTTACAAAACCAAAAATGTCCCTCTAAAGACGAAAATGCGAGCGCTGATTCGATTATATACGCACTCGACTATGTTAGCTGAATTACTACAGCTGTAGGTCTAAATTCTGGCAGTTGAAATCTATTTTCGGTCGGCATAAACCTTGATTTGAAGGGCACTACGGAACTTCTTTAAATCAAATAGGCCATTATAGTGATTGAGATACGTAAAGTTTCCATCTATACAGCAGCTTATCCAGGTCTAATGGTGGATTGGACTGTCCACTACTGTCGCTCAGGCAAGTACTGCTGCCGATTTTTTGGTGATCCATTTTGGGTTTTTAAAATTCTCACGGAATAAACTTACTCGGTAATATATATTGCATTCTTGAACCAGGTCATCACTTGGAAACTGGGTGAAATTGTTAAGTTTACAATTACCAATATCCCGCCTTTCTCTTTAGTTATTGCGCAGTAGTTCATTATTATGGTTTAAAATCATTTTATTGGGAACAGGAAGTTAAAAAAAAACAACTTAGCTAGACTATGTGATGAGAACTGAACTCCCTCCTTCGCTCCAGTAAGTAAACGTGGCAAACCCGCTCCCTCCCCGGTGTGGTACTACGGCGAGGTCTACGTCGGACCGGTACAATGTACAATATGACGACAGTACAATACTAACGGTTCGCTATGAGTACAATTTCGACGAGCGTCTCGTCGGTGACGTCCGAGGCGGCGTTGATTATCTGCAGCACGTTCGGCGAGCAGTAGTCGTGCCGGAACAGCAGTATGCGGTCTGATAGCCGGTTCAGTCCGTTGTCTGGGATCTGTAAATTCACAAATAAATACTTCGCTACAACAGACACGTTTTTATATACATATATAATAATTACAATTGTAAGAAATATTTGTCCGTGTGGTAACAGAGTAACAATACAATTCACAATTTCTATCTTACTCGGTGTGGTAAAAGCCGAATAAGGGATACGCATATATGTATACAATAATTTTCCGTGTGGTCACGGAGTAAGAATAGAATTCACCACCCCCTATCTTGCCCGTGGGTGATCGTACGAGACGACTAAAGGATAAAAAATGCATATAACATCTATGCAGAGAAGGAAAACTCGAAACAACACCCTATACCAATACGTATGACCAGCGTGGTATAGTAGATCATTTGCCCTCCCATTACGGAAGAGGCTCGAGCCCAACAGTGGGACATGTATGAACTGAGATGATGATAATGATGATGATATATATAACATGATGTACCATTGTTACATAACGTATAACGGTAGGTACGGAAAGAGTTCCCTTTGCCCAAACTTCAGCTATAAGTTCGCATAAATAAATTTCTGTATCGCGGTCGGGATATTGCGAAAGAATACTCTTGATCGTATTAGTTATGCATAAAAAAATATTCATTATCAGTTCATCATCATCTGTTTCAGAGATACCAGAAATGAAACATGCCCATGAATTTATGTGTGGTACAACTATGATGTCAGTTACTGCTTACAGTCGCGGGCCGGTCCTTCCGGTGTAGCACCAGACTCTTGCAGAAAAACGACATCCGAGCAGTGGCAATGTGCCGTTGCACTTTGTTCAGTGAGCCAGCGAGCTGAAAGCGCAACGGTCTAGTTGTACCTCTGGTATCACTAAGGTCCATCAGGGGCAGTAACACGATTAGGTGTGCTGCTCAGTCGTTTGCCACCATAAACATGTATGAAGATAAACAAGCATTTACATTCCCAAAGAGTTGATGTCAGACAGGCCGGTCGATCATAAAACTAGTGCTAATAACTTTTGCATTATGTACTGTGGAAGAGGAGTACATATTACGCAGTCACAAGTAATTGGGATAAAAGCAGCAGAATGATAATGATGGTTCTATTATTGTAGTTCCATTGATCTTAAGTTATTTGTTTTATTTAAATAATTCAAATAATGGAATTTAAAGGCAATAGGTCCCATGGAGAAATAAGACAGGCTGATAGATGAACGCATAGCAGTGTCGGCGTATGATGTCAGATGCTTCGTTACCTTGTCATGAACAAATCTGACGGCGAGCTCCTTGAGGTGTGCGAGTGTTAGCAGGTGTGCCGGCGCTGCCACCGCGTCGCGCACCACGCCCAGTTGGAACATGAAGGTCACCTCGTCCTCCATGCCGCCACCGACACCACCGGCCCCCGCTCGCTGCAACACAACAACAACATTCATAAAACACTCAATAATACTTATTTTTAGGGAAAGACCTCGGATGGTTCGGTTACAGCCCAGCCAGCGTGCCCGGCGCGGCGTACTCACGGCGTCGATGACGTGTTACCCCATAACCTAGTTTTTTTAGGGGTATCCCACAGTCAACCTCACACTACCTAGCTATCTTTGAATATATATCTAATGAGAGAAAATAGTAATAAATGGACAAAAGATAAAGGAACCCCTTGATTCCAAACAAAGGGAAAAATCTATAAAGCTTAATACATCAGCACGCAGACGTCCACAGTCGATCTTGGTCCTTCCCACGAGAATGTCAGAACGGTCTTGTGTCACTTGTATCTCTAACTGTTCCTAGCGAATTTTAAGATATCGTCAGTCCATAGCGGGTAGTCGATTTATGCCTCATCGTCCGATTCATGGTCCCATTCGAGAACCGATATTCTCTAGTGATTGTCGATTCAACGAGTGATGTGGCCACTTCAACGTGCTAATTCTTTGGGCTATGTCGGGTATTTTTGCATTTCGGATTTTATCATGTAGAGAAATACTGAGCATAACCCTATCTCTAGCACACTAAATGATTTTAAATCTTGCTATAAGGACGACGTTTAGAGCCCACGTTTCAATGTTATAAGTCATCACTGACAACATACAAACTTCATATGAACTTTTGTTTTCAGACATGGCCAAATTCAAAGATCGGGTACCGGTGGCCCGCTCGCACGGCGAAGAGAGGAGTTTGCATGGTGGGTCTAATAGGTCACGCGCCGCCTTTTCCGTCACCCCGGACCGATTTGGCGGTGCGAGACGCGCATCCAAAGCCCACCGCAAAAAAAAAGAAGACATGGCGAAATTCTGTTAAGTTTTCCGAAAAAAGGCTTAACAATAATAATAACATGCAAATTACTATATAAATAGCGAAGTAGCCTAAATATCGGCCTTCTATTTAATGTATTATGATTCAATTATCAAATAATTCAATTCTTTGCACAAATCAACTATTTGTGTGATCTAAGCCCGAGCGGTTTTTTATGTATACGTTGTGATTCTAAAAAGTCCCGCAATAAACGATTCATTATTTAGTGTAGAGTATTATTTAAATCACATTATAAAAACACGACATTTTATTTAGCATTTTATAAAGTAATCAATATAAAAAGTAAAAAAAAAAATACGATTTTCTACTTCATCCATTTTTTATCATGTAAAGCATTGTCATCTCAAATTCACTACAACTTAACATTTTCTCTGCATTATATAAAATACTAAAGTTTTGAGTATAATTTAATAGCATCACAAGACGTTTTCATGTTCCTACCAACTCTGCGATTGTAGGGTAGTCAGTGATGCGTTGGCGATGTCCAACGGCACCGCCAACAGCATTCCTCTGCCGGCGACAGCCTCTGCGGCCGTCTGCCTCAGGCGTAGCAGGGCCCCGATGGTCGAACGCCCCCTTCGAAAGCCGAATTGAGCGTCCGACAGATCGGGCCCCACCACTTCCAGGTGTCGGACGATGCAGGCAGCGAGGACACGCTCCAGCAGCTTACCCACATCGTCCAGAAGCACTATGGGCCTGTAGGCCGACGGCGAATCCGGGGGCTGTCCCGGCTTTGGCAGGAGAACCAACCTCCCCTCCTTCCAGCACTCAGGGAACTGTCCAGACGTCAAACAGGCGTTGTACAGTTGCCTGAGGCGAGTCTCCCCCCCGGGTTGAGCGGCTGGAGAGGCCTAGACACGGTGTTGTTACCGTTGAGGCCCTCCGGCCCGTACTGATGGAGTAGATGGAGCGGCGGCATGGAGTCCTCTCCTTTCGGCTGGTGCAGGTATTGTCGGGGCACGGTTGCTTCGGCTTGTACCTGCACACGGTCGCGTATAAGGAGTGGACTCCGTCCTGCCACCATTGCAGTAGTGACGAGGACACGGCGCAACATACGCTCGAGGTATGTCCAAGCTGGGGCGGGCAGCGCCGTGACCTCGTCGCTGTTATCGGTGCCGACCTGACGCTGCCGGCTGTCGCGAAAGCGATGATCGACAGTGTCAGGAACTGGGACGCGGTCGCTGCCTTCTGCGAGGTTGTCATCTCGCAGCAAGAGGCGGCGGAACGAGTCCGGGAAGATTCCCGTGACCCGGGCCGCCGTTAGCGGCCGGGGCGGCGCATGCGCGAATATCTGCGCCTGATGCCGCCCTAACCGAGGCTTCGGGTGATCGGACGCGGGGAATTGTCTGGTCACCCGACGTGAGGCCACCGCGTGAGGGCGACGCCCCGACGGCGAAAGCTGTCGGGGCGTCAACATGAGAGGAACCCGCGAGGGTTTGTCTTCGGTGGCCCGCCCGGCGGTTTACCGCCGGGCGGGCCACCGAAGACAAAAATCGGGTACCGGTGGCCCGCTCGCACGGCGAAGAGAGGTGCTCGCAGGGTGGGTCTGTGGGGTTGCGCGCCGCCTCTTTCGTCGCCCCGGACCGATTTAGCGGGGCGCGACAACGTCCATAGCCCACGGCAAAAAAAAAAAAAAAAAGGGTAGTCAGTGATAGTTTAAGATTACCAGTATTTTTTACAATTACCCTCCAAAAAACCTCTAGATTAAGTTCCAAAACAGTTTTATGCCTCATTTTCCTTGTATTATCATAGCTACGAATATATTTTTCTGACTTTGGGTCAACGGATAGTTAGTTATCTGTGCCAAATTAGTACTTGTATAATGATTGTATATACGTAGAAGGCAAACTATTTTATCAACGCGATTATATTTTATTTGTTTACGGGTTATATTTGATTCAATCTTTAATCGTCGTAAGACTAAGTTGTGGTATAGCTTCATTACGTTCGATGTTCCATAATACGCATTAGAGGCCATTTTTAGAGTGTTATGGCGCTTACGAATGCTTTCAACGCTTACATCGCTCGTGGATATCGTAAAAGACGACTAAGAGCTTTACATCGAGCTATGGCAACTCCATCTGATGCCGTTTGGTCAACAATTACCTTTCAAGGAGGGTTAAGGCGGCTAGTCATAAAACTATTGTCAAAACTTTTGCAATATATACAACGACAGTAGAGTACATAACGCGTCCACTGCTTACGGTGTTATCAACGATTACATGGTTAAGTTGAAGTCAGGCAGGCGCCCAGTCCAGTTACTTTATGTACAATGTTTTGATCCTATTGCCCCTGTTTTAGAATAGAGGTTCTTAACCTTTTTGTCATGAGTATTGTTTTGGAGGTAATATAGATATACATATGTAGTTAGAAGGAAATAAAGGAATGAAAACCAATAAAAATACGTATTAAATTATATTTATTACGAATACAAGATATTTTTTTTTGTGATTGCATATTCTTTACTATAGTATATACATACATATCATCACGCCATATCCCTTCCAGGGTAGGCAGAGAGAACAGAGTGCCACAGAACTCTATCTTTGCATACTTCACTCGCTTCCTCAACATTCATAATTCTCTTCATACACGCTCGCCGGTTTCGGAGACTCTTGACTCCACCTTTCTTCAGTACATGACCGATCTGGTCTAGGTAGGTTAGTCTCGGTCTCCCCCGGTGCCTATATCCTTCCACTTTCGCATTGTATATCTTCTTAACCAGACGTTCGTTCGGCATTTTTTCCACATGTCCGAACCATCGGAGCATTCCCTTTCGCATCTTTACACCAATACTCTCTTTCATACCTACTCGCTCTCTTACGTCGTCGTTACGAATGCGGTCGGTCAGCCTTACTCCACAGATTTTCCGCAGAGATCGCATTTCGACCGCATTCATTTTACATTCATACTCTTTTCTGCATACCCAACTCTCGCTTCCATACAGTAATGTTGAGACAAGCACTGCGTTATGTATTGCTACACGTGCCTTCTGGCTGAGGTGGTGGCTACCGAGAAGTTGCCCCAACGCTCCGTTCACTCTATTGCCCGCATTCACTCTTCGCTCTATATCAGTGGTGTACCGTCCATCTCGGCTAAATCCACATCCAAGATATACAAATTCATCCACTTGCTCCAGTACATCATTACCTATTGTTACTCTTACATCTGTTCTGGCTTCATCTCTTTCAAAGACTATAGTATATAGCTGTTATTTTTAAGGTTGGCTCCGCGGACCAATTCGGATGCTCTCAGGGACCACCTGTTAAGAAACACTGTTTTAGAAGAACAGGTGCTGATATACTGTGCCAGATCTATATAAATTGGGTGAAGGGTAAAATGATGAGATGTATTTAGAAGCCTGATGTCGTTAACTGAACCAGTTCTGAACTTTGATTTTCCCATCAATTGATTAGATCTCTAGTAAACTTATATTTATATTGTTTAAAATTAAAAATGTGAGATGAAAATTTTAGGTCAAAGCCAAGATATATGGTATATGTATATGATCATACTTTTATAAATTTGTGAAATCTTTGGGGCTCTCTAAAATATCATTTTTATTTATATGACAAATGTGTACTATTAAATAATATTAAGCATCGAAGTTCCAGTGATCCACTCAAGAGGGAATCGTGTCGCTCCGCCTCCTCCCGGTCAGTTTGGGGGGATTGTAGCCCGAACGTAGCCTTATTACAAAAAACATGTTGCTTTCTATAATTGTACGAGCCAATCCTCAATCTTTAAGATATTATAATGAATTGTTTATATATTTTTCGATGGCGATCTTAAATTAAATAAAATGAAGAAAAACTTTAAAACGTATTTTTAAAATGACTTTACTGCATAAATTTTTATGTAGATGTAGACGTTAATTGTTAGTTATATACAGGAAATAGGCAGTATATTTAATGATGACGCGAATAATTAAGTATAATAAGAGTTATAATCGTCCTTGATATTACCATAATAATATTTTCATTCAACCATCAGTCTATCGGCGTCCACTACAGAACATGGGCGCCGATAATGGGAGATATGCTAAATCCACGCTTAGAGGCTGCTAATTTGCCCGTTGATACTTGAGGCGTATTTTCCGACTCCCAGGTTCATATAATGGGTAACGATATTCGTGTAAGTTTCTTAATTTTTCAGCAGGAGGGTAAAAATTATAATATTTAAAGACATATAAAGAAAGTTCAGAATAATCCTCAACATCATTCTCCTACTCTTACCCCAATTACTTGGGGTACATAAAATATGTACACTTCGTTCATAGTGCATTTTTTTTGTGTGTTTTTAGCTGTTAGTCGCAGATGACTTTGACAGCTTTACGCGGACCATACGTTCATAGTGCATATTGTAAAAGTTATTGGCAATAGTTTTATGACCGGCCGCCTGCTAGACGTCAACCCTCCTTGGGAATGTAATTGTTCACCAAATGGCATCAGATAGAGTTGGCCCAGGTCGTTATAAGGCACCGCTGGATGACACGAAGGCACGGCAACCTGTCCTTCAGGCTGACGCAGGTACTTACCGGACACGGGGTTTTCGGTAAGTACCTGCACCGAATTGGACGTGAAGAAGCCCCTGGATGCCATGAGTGTGGCGCGCAAATCGATGACGCGCGTCACACCCTGGAGGTATGTCCCGCCTGGGGGCCTCAGCGCCACGACCCGTCGGTGGTCATTGGAGCGGACCTGTCGTTGTCAACCGTCATCAACAAGATGCTTGACAGCGACAGGAACTGGACGTCGATGGCCTCCTTTTGCGAGGAAGTCATCTCTGCAAAGGAGGCCGCGGAGCGGGAACGCGAAGCACTCGCGTCTGCGAACTCGCTCCGCCGGCGGCGACTAGGGAGAGGGAGGCGCCACTACGCGCACCTCCTCCCACCGCCTTGACGGCTGACTGGTCGTGGCCAGATGGCCAAGCGTAGGGGTGTCGGGGATAGAATGTCATTAGACGATCTCACCGGCATCCCGTAAAAGCGCGGAAGGGACCGCTGCTGGTTTTGGGTATTCCGGCCACCAACATCTATGACCGGCAAGTCCCACACACCCTCCGTCTGTCACTGGCGGGGGATAGTGCGTAAAAGCATTTCCACAGCGTAAACAAAAAAAAAAGGTCGTTATAAGGCTCTTAGTAGTCTTTTACGACATCCATGAGCAAAATAAGGGTTGGTAGAATTCGTAGCCACTGCCACATAACTTAATTAGTCCAGAATAATCCTTCTCTCATAAGCTATCGTTCGAGACCTTGACATTAAGCCGTTACTTACTTATTAATAACACGACCAAATCTTAATAGATAACTAAAGATGACGATTTCTTTCTTTAGGTTATCTCTGTGAATTTTATTTAAAGTAGATAAGTACGAGATTTATGTTAAAGGTGCATTTTAATTATGTTTTGAGACAAAATATGTATTTATTGACCGCTATTGCACAATATGCGGACAGCCATTATTGCCATATAATTATATTAATAGCGTAAATTGGTTGATTATTTTTTTTACAAATGCTAGGTTAATATGAAGAAATTTAGTTTTGTGAAAATATATAAGGTACTAGCAGACCGTGCACGCGTTGCTGTGGCTAAGGTAGCCTCAGTAACACATAGTGGTTATGTTAATAAATAGTAGCTTATATGAAACGTTTGTACGTTTAACATAGCGCCATCTATTAAATACTTACTCAATCCAGTCAACAGGTACCGCCATCTGTTAGAATCGTTTGGAAATAACAGATAATTGTGACTGTCAATTAATGGACAAATAATTTACAATAAAATGATATTGCGACTATAAATTGAGATGGAAGCTTGATTGATAGAAGAGAGAATCCATCGCGGACAAACAACATGACGCGTAATTTATATATATTAAGATATAACCCTTTGGGAGGCATCCTTTACATATAAAAAGCTGGCTAATTGATTCATCAATGCCTAGCCGTTGACCTAGAGACTCACTAATTCATATTTTACGAAGTTAAAATCCAAAAAGAACGCTGCCTAACTATACCAGCCATACATTCCAAGCTGTTGGAACCTCATAGTAGGTCATCGGCCTACATTTCCCTTCTGCGTGTATTCAACCGTAGATCGCTTTAACAGATTTGCCCGGACTAAGGGTGAGTGGTGAGGGATCTCAAACCGGAATTGATTTTTATCTTCCGAGTCTTCATTACATCCAATAATAGCTCGGCTTTTTAAAAACAGTTTCAGAAAAATATGTTTGTTCTATAAAATTACTTGATGTCACCATATTTTTCAACTAAATATTTACAATTTAATTTGCACAAATAGTTCTTATATGACAACTGATAGGTTCGTGCCGTGGGAATAGAACAAAAGACCTCTGCGTCATCATCATCAATTAATTTTCTGTGGTGCACAGCTGAATGTGATCTACATTCAGCTGTGCCCATCCGCCATAGACTACTATAATACCGTGCTGTAATAAAATACGCTTGACGAATTGAGGGTGATTACACTAAGGTGTTATGTAAACTCTATCCTCAATGAAGGTATAGAACTATAAAAATAAAAAAACACAAAGCAGTCATGAGGACTGCCGACAGAAGGCAAACTTAAATCTAAGAAAAATAAAAAAACAAAAAAAAGCGTGCCCCAATATATAATGGTGTATACCATACCATAGCCAGCCGTCGAAAAATAACTATTAAATAAAAGCTATTGAATAATTCATAATAATTTATAATAATTATTATTACATATAAATTGAATATAGTAAACACAGCAACACACCAGTGAAGAACAAGCTGACTGTACCTTTTTCGCTCGGGTAAACTCGGCGATCCCGAGTTCACCTCCTCCATCCATCAGCCTCACTTACAGCCTACAAAAAAATCTGTGTGCGCCAAAAGGAGAGTTCACTTCAAAAAATGGTATAATGATTTTTGATGTTAACGCGAGTATCTATTAGATACACTTTTGAAATTTTACTAATTGTGGAGGACTGTCCTCCAGTGACCATGAACGCTGTAAAGTCACATGAGTAAATAAACGTACAGAGACCAAGCTTCTAAGGAGCGAGCAAAATTGTTACCTATTCTGATAGGGTTGGCACATGAGGATGAAAATAAATACACAAAACGTTTGTCCGCTTTTTTATGTAGATATGGATATTTTTTTACAAATTGTAAATTCTAAATCTAATATAAAGTTTTTTAAATAATCAATGGGTAAGCACTTGCATGGCATATCAAATTTACAATCTTGTATACGTTTTAGTATATCACTACCAATATTAACAATATTTATTTCTAGATCGAAATATTCTCGAAATTTCTTCTCAAGCAATTCAACAAATGCGATGAAGTTGTCAGGAGGTATTATCAAAAAACCCAATTTTCGATTGTTGTTCATGCACACAGTACAATAAACCATATTTCACTCTTTCTAATTAATTCAAATTTAAACAAACACTCACGACGCGATGCACAGCGAGCGGTGAGTGAGCCCTTTGTTTGAGCACTGGCCGAACCAGCCTAAACAGGTTTCGTTCCGTACGTGACGAGCCGCCAGTGCTCACGCACACACGCGTATCATACTTGTAGTGATGTAACTACCGTGGCGCGGTTGTTTGAATGTTTGTCTCTGTACGTTTATTTACTCATGTGATAAAGTGATCGAAATATCAGATAATTAAAAATCAAATACGAATACCATAGAATCCGTAAAACTAGTTTAATTTCAAACTTCGATAATGTCAATATGAAAGTTACACGTGTAATATGAAGTTTGCGGTTAAAATTTGCAGGTTTCCTCAGTCTGCGGTCGGATAATATAGTAACGAAAACCGTAGCGTATATTTTAATTGGAGTAAAGCAAGGGTTAATTTATATCTCACACTTAATTTACCTGTCGGCAATTAATGAGTGTTTCCTCTTCATTATTTTAAGTAATAATGGTTTTACTTCATTTACCATCTAATTCGATCAATTGTACTGTAGGTATATAGGTATTTCCGCGAGTGACTGGATCGGGGAATTAGTCCGTCACCCAGCGAGAGGCCCACCGCGTGTGGAAAGACCGACATTCTCTCCGAGGGGGGGACGTCGGTCGAGGAGAGGGTACTCCTCAGGGGATACTCCGTCGGGCCGGCCACTGACGTCAAGTCACTCTGCTCTAGTGGTCGGCCCACGGTTGGGTTACGGAGGTGCGTGCTTACGCCTCTCTGTTGCCCCAAACGGTGTGGTGCGAGGAGTGCGTCGACCGTAACCCACCCCAAAAAAGAAAAGGTGTATAGGTATTTATTTCAGCTGCAATACTCAATTTCATATTAATATTTTAATACTAACTGCACAGATGGCGCAGTGGTTAAGATATCAACCTTCCGTGCCAGTGCCGTGGGTTCAATTCTCACGCAGGACAATACTTTGTGTGATCCACAAAGTGTTGTTCTGAGTCTGAGTGTAATTTATCTGCGTTAATTGCATGTTCGTAAAGTTCACCGCAATACAAGAATTATTTCCTTAGTGCAGGGTGGTATCTGTAAAATAAAAAGGAACACATCCTTTTGAATGGAGCTGTCCTAACTGGCAACCCGCACGGACGTGTGACATCACATTGGTCGGTCGGCGGGTTTGAATTTCAAACTGGTTCTGTGTTGTCGTGTCGGTCGTTCAGGGCACACGTGTTTTTCATTTACAAAATGGGACAAAAACTACAAATTGTCGTGTTTTGGTTGACAAAAAAATGGTTAACAAACATTAAAAAAAAGACTAACTACCTTTTATAAAACCCGATTATATAAATATGATAGGAAGCGAAATTTGCATGTCCTACAATAAGTCACGGTGGTGTAGTGGCAGCACGATTGGGTCGGCATCCCAATAGGCGCGGGTTCGAATCACGCTTGTGACATCATTTTTCGCTTCGTAATCGGGTTTTATAAATAATTAAGCATATTAAATGCTAAATTTCAGTAATTTAAATTTGACTAACTACCTGCTTTATTGTTTATTATTTTTACCGTTATGGTCATATTGCGTAGATACATACATACATACCATCACGCCATGTCCCTTGCAGGGTAGGTAGAGAGAACAGAGTGCCAGAGAACTCTATCCTTGCATACTTCACTCGCTTCCTCAACATTCATAATTCTCTTCATACACGCTCGCCGGTTTCGGTTTTGCGTAGATATGGCGTTTTATTAGTTTTTTACAAAACTTAAGTGTTTGGAAGATCAATAAATTAGTATTACTTCTTATCTTCTTCTATAATAATGGTTTCAAGAATATAATCAAATGTATCTGTCTTCATTCTAGTGTATTGGTAAAATAAATTGTTGTTTCATCATAGCTGACGACAGTACAGGTGGTGAAATTCGCCAAATTTCAACCTATCTTATTTTACTTTTCCGCTAATAAATATTTTAAATAACAATTTTCACTTAAGTAAAGCACCAGCAGCCTTTGATAGATACCGTATCTTGACGACTGACGACAATGCAGTTTGGACACAATGATATTGTCGTACGACCAACTAAAGTAGTTTTGTTGCACGGTAATGCGAACTACCGATTTTGTCGTAGAACGACTTGCCAATTAGGACGTAGCCTAAGAGCTTTATAACGACCTGGGGCAACACCACCTGATGTCGTTTGGTGAATAACTACAATACCAAGTAGGGTTGACGTCTGGCAGGCGGCCGGTCATAAAACTGTTGCCAATAACTTTTACAATATGTACTATGAAAGAAGAGTACATATTGTATCGACCCCTAGTAATTGGGATAAGAGTAGGAGAATTATATAGGTAGATCTTTATGTAATTTTCACAAGCTCAATATTTCTGCAACTTTACATCATCCATGTTGACGAAAGCGCTGAAGAAATTTACAATCATAATGAACTTTGACATAAGTGAGGAATGTAATAGAATGGGTTACAATTAATAACTAACAATCACTATTCATCATATCAACTTATATATGTTGCACTGTTGGGCTCGAGCCTCCTCCATAATGAGAGGGCAAATGACCTACTGTATCGCGCTAGTTGAATGTGTTGGTATAGGGTTTTGTTTCGAGTTTTTCCTTCTCGTACATAGATGCTATATGTGTTTCATATTATTTAGTCGCCTGTTACGATTACCCATGGGTATGATAAGGGTGGTGAATTTAATTTTTAGTACGTCACCATACGGATTGGAAAAAAATATGGGCAATTAAAACTGTTTTTAATAGAGAAACTTAAAAATTACTAAACTGATTTTGAAAAAATGATCATCACGCGAATGTGGATGTGTAGATGTGCTGTGCTATCTACCTCTCCCATAAAGACGATAAAATAATACAAGCCAAAATTTGGTTGTCGTACGACTACTCATCATCATCATTCCCCTACTCTTATCCCAATTACTTGGGGTCGATACAGTATGTACGCTTATTTCATAGTAGATACATATTGTAAAAGTTACCGGCAATAGTTTTATGACCAGCCGCCTGCCAGACGTCAACCCTCCTTGGGAATGAAACTGTTGACCAATCGGCATCAGACGTAGTTGGCCCAGGTCGTTGTAAGGCTCTTAGTCGTCTTTTACGACATCCACGAGCAAAGTAAGGATTGGTAGTATTCTTAGCCGCTACCACACAGCTAAACTACTCATACTTATTAAAGTTGTAGGACGATTGAAACGGATTTCCAATAGGTGCAGGTTCGGGTCCCGCGTGTGACAATCATTTTTAGCTTGCAAAGAAGATTTTATAAATAACCTAGCACGTTAATCTAAGCAATTTAAATATGATTAAAAAAAATATTGCCTTGAACATTTTATTTATATACATAAAATAATATAAAATTATAATTTTTAATTAATTCCCAACACAGATTTCTATTTGGTGACGGAATAAGAATACAATTCACCATCGCCTATCTTACCTATAAGTGTCGAAAAGAACGAATATGCATATAACGTCTATTCGTCATCATCATCATTACAGCCCATATATGTCCCACTGTTGGGCTCGGGCCTCCTCCGTAATGGGAGGGAAGGTAACCTACTATACCGCGGTGGTCAAACGTGTTAGTATGGGGTTTTGTTTCGAGTTGTTGTTTGTTTAATGCGTTTTATATCCCTTAGTCGTCTCTTACGGGCACCCACGGGTAAGATAGGGGGTGGCGAATTATATTCTTATATCTATTTCGTCACCACATGGAAAACGTCAATTCAAAATAAGGAAACGTCTATTCGAAACAAGGAAAACTTGAAATAAAACTTGTGATGAGCAGTATTTTTTTTTTTTTGGCTGCGGCCTATGGAGTGGTCACGCCCTAGCGGGGCGTAGCCGGGGCGACAGAAGAAGCGGCGCACGACCCCATAGACCCGCCCTACAAGTACCTCTCCACGCCGCGCGCCGTGCGAGCGGGCCACCGGAATACTATGAACTGATGATGATGACTGACATAAAAAAAAACTCTAATAAGCAAACTTGTTAAAACCAATCCAATGTGCTAAAATTGGATGGGTTTAAGAATAGGCAATACATAATTTAGTCTTCTACCTTCCAATTATATGAATGTTTCATATATTAAATCACACATATATATGATAAGTAGGTAAGTATTTATAAATACCCGAATACGAAACGAAAAATTATGTCACAAGCACGGTTGGGCCGGATTCCCAATAGGTGCGGGTTCGTACCCCGCTTGTGACATAATAATTTTTCGTTTCGTATTCGGGTATTTATAAATAATTAAGCATATTAAATGCTAAAAATTTCAGTAATTTGAGTAGGTAAGTACCTAACTATATATAGTTTTTCGACTGAAGTAAAGTACTATATCGTTAGAAATTGGAGATGCGCGACCGCGTCAGACATTAGATACTTTAGGTAGGACTACCTATGGTATATTGGACAATATACCTACTAGATACTTCAGTATATGTCCATCCACATCCAGTTATATGAATTTTTCGTCTTTTCATCGTAAATTTCTACTGTCTAAAAAATCTATATGTGAGAAAGGTTGTTACGAAACTTTAAATCGATATAGATCCTAAACGGCCAGTCAAATCGAAAAATGTTGAGAGAAAACTAAAAATGATTTTTAAATACCTATTTAACGATACCCCACTCGATATAGTTTGTTGACTTTATTTTTTTTAATTTTCACAATATGGCGTCCAGTAGTCGCCATATTGAATTTTCAATAACGTCATATCTTTAGTGACACTCGTCGGATTAAGAGGAATCGATTGACGTGTGAATCATAAAAATCGGCCTAGGCGTTTGGTATATATAGTGCTTCAAAGGAACATACATACATAGACTGTTAAACACAATACCACTCCTTTGCAGTCGGGTAAAAATACAAATTTTCAAATTCAAATTCATTTATTATGCATAAACCTTGCGAGGACAATATGTAAGTACATATTGTCAATTTTAACATATTAAATTAATCCAATAAACTACCACAAGTTAAGTTATTAACTTATTACCCATGCGCCTAAGATGCCTACAGTAGATAATAATATAGATGGTTCTGAAATTCCTGAACAAATAATCATTGTTCCATCATATATGTTGTTTTTGCTAAGAACCATATCGATCACTTCAGCTTTCAAACGAAAAAAAATCGCCTTATTTTCAGTCCATTCGTTTACGAGCTACTATGCCACAGACAAACACATAGCGACATCAAACATATGACACCTCTCTTCATGCGCTGGAGGTTAAAAAGCTTCGCAAAATAATTGACCCGAATTGAGAAACTCCGTGACATTATGCCTCCTTGCGCAACCCCGTATTCAACAGCGACCCTATGTAGCTTTTATTAAGGCGTCGATGGATGGGAAACGCAAATCTAAGGCCTAAAATAAGCTTCGACGCCGATGGCAACAAGTGGTTTCTTTTAGTGAAGGATGTTAAAATAGGGGCGAAGAGGTATTTGTGTTTTGTATGTGTCAAACGTATCTGAGATAACGACCTAATTATATTTCCTTTAAAAAAGTTGAAAGTAAACAGCTGTTATTCATATAAATAGAGAGCGTGTCACGATGATGGTCCGTGCTGCCGGAGGGGGAGGGGTGTGCCGCGGGTGCAGGGCGCGCCTACACGTGGCGCGACGATAACCCGCCCTTGACTCGCAATCACCTATGTATTCAAAGGGTCACTATTTCTAGCACAACGGTTGCACAACACAAGTTAATTATAAGATTTTTATAAAAGACTTATATATAAAAAAAAATCACCATAGACAATGTTTATAAAAAACCGAACCATTAAGATACTATGGCAGCCATCAATTTACCGCTTACATTGGTAACATATCTTAAAGACAAGAATGCTAATGAAAATGAGATTGCTACCCGGAGTTACTAATGTGCTTAAATTGTGAGGCACTCGGATCGTATTTGCAATATCTTTCTCGCAATTCAGAAATTGTTTTATAAATGGCCTAGCACGCTAAAATACGTATTTCTATGTAAGCTCAGTCCAATATGTACACAGTAAGAAGTTGCAAGGAGTTTGCCATGAGTGTAAGGACAGATTTTGAAGAGTGATATTCTAGTACCACGCACCTATGACTATGAAGGTGCTACGCTATAAGTGTTAATTAAGTCAGCAGTCCAGAGCCAAATCAAGCCATTCTATTGCATGGGAACTGGTTCAACAGTATTTTTTTTATTACATCTGTGAATTATATGTCTTGGTCTGAAGTAAAGCACTTGTGCTTCCGCACTTGGACTAACTGCACATATTGTATACATTTTTAAAGAAAACGACCGCATTACAATCCGTTGATAATTTTTTTAATAAAATTTAAGGTAAAATGTTAAAAAGGGGTTTGAAGTATTTTGATTTAAAAAGCTTTCGAGATTCGTAACGAGAATTATCCAAGACTTATCTACAAGTCTAAAATCTGCTTAACAATGTAAGTCTAATGAAAACATCGTCCAAAGTGAATATGCGACAGTAAGTAATAAAAATATTCAACGATACTTTCATAACAATAATATTATTTGTCTCAATATTAATCAATAAAGTCTCCTGATATCATTATCACATGCACTTTCTTTGCTTCGTAGTTATATATCACCTTGCTGACGCCAAAGTGCACCTTCAAGGTTACCTCATCAACGACGCAATTATTCGTTTGTAATTACGAAAATGTTATATTCCTTTATGATATTTCTACTTATAGACAATATTTAGATTAGAAATCATAAATAGCATAGCGATCACAGAACAGCTGATTCTACATATTTTCCTAATATGTAAGTCTAAATTCTCAATTTTTTGGCATTTTAAGATGGTTCGTGCAGTGTGGTAGCAGGCCACGAGTAATACCAACCCTTACTTTGGTCGTGGATATTGTAAAAGATGACTAAGAGATTTGTATTAACCTGGGCCAACACCACCTGATGCTGTTTGATTAACAATTACATTCCCAAGGAGGGTTGGCGTCAGGCAGACGGCCGGTCATAAAACTATCGCTAATATTTTTTACAATATATATGGATTGGATGGAAGGAGTACACATTGCGTCGACCACAAGTAATTGGGATAAGAGTAGGAGAATAATGATGATGATTAAGATGTTTTGAGACAGTTTCAGATGTTAGTTCAGATGTGTTCTTTCTTTAACACAAAACAGATGGAAGAGAAAAAAAAAGATAATGTCTCTAAACTAGATTTTCGATAACATTTGCAGAAGATTTATCAATCCATTTATATTCAACACTTATTGGAAAAAACCAGCCTACCAATATTTTCACCGACTGTCAAAACAGTCTGTGAGTTTTAAAAAACTTACCTTACCTGTTTTAAGAAACTTATATCAATATAGTATCCTTCCGAGTTAAACTAAAGATTAACAGTTACATTGAACATGTCAGATTACTGTTGCTTTGAACATGACAGTTTACACAGATGGCCTAGTGGTTAAAAAACCGACCTACTGTACCAAGTGTCAAGTGCTCCATTCCTACGCAAGACAATACTTTGTGCGATTAAGATACTGTTTGCCTGAATCTGAGTGTTTTGTGCCTGTTAATTGTATGTCTGTACATTTAAAGCCTGTAACTCCATTTACCCCCGCAGTATAAGGGTTAGATCTTCAGCGACTTTAAAAAAATCGTATCTACTTTTAGAAATGCCTGTACTATTTTTATAACTTAAGCATATCTAAAGAGGTATTTTATAGTGTCCACATTGCTGACAGATTTTTGTGTACAGCCACGGGCCGGTCCATCCAAGGTAGTACACTACACTCCCTCAGAAAATCGAAATCTGAGCAGTGGCAATGGACTGTTGTGCTTCGTGCGGTGAGCGAGAGAGCCAGAAGCTCAACTTTCTTTGTTTGAGATTTTCCGTACCTTAGAAGGCAGCAGCCTAGCTGTACCTCTGGTAATACAGAAGTCTATGAGTAGTAATAACATTTACCATCAAGTATGCTGCTTGCTCGTCTGCCACCAAAAAAAAGAGATAGCAATATGAGTAAAATAATTTTTTTTCAAACATGCTTGGAAATTTGAGCATTATTTTGACAACCTTCTTCGAGATGTACTGACCCAAATACTTACGCGAGCAGCGGCCGGCAAAAATGTATGAAAATCCATATCTGTCGTGTTTTAGCGGGACAAATGTAATTTAAAAATGGAACGATTTGTTACTTCAAAAATAGCCACCGAGGAGACAACTTATCAGAGTTTTATTTAAATTTCGAATCGGCTTGAAAAAGAAAGCTGTTTGATAATGAAAACAAAAAAAGAAAATGAACCCTTTTAGCACGTGAAAAATGTTGTTCGTCATGTATACAGTTCTACTTAGAACCACTTAGTTTTAATTTCCGCGCATTATTTGAGAAAAGCACTATACAAGCCTTGGCATCAACTAGAAATTAATGGACTTACGTATTTACACGTTCGTCCATCAATCCCTGTTTTGATGGCCGCTTGCTCGTCCGCCACCACAAAAAAAAAAGAACTAGCAATATGAGTAAAATATATTTAACGAGCATGTTGCTGTGAAGATATACATTGCTGCGTAGTTTTACAATGAAGATATGAAATAACGACGTGTATGCAATTAAACGAAGAGTATAATGAATTCACGCCAGTATATCAGTGAAATTTACAGCCGGTAGGGTCATATTGCCGACAGTTTCCTGCGGGCATAAAAGAGCCGGTTCATTCGAGAGACTACTGCATTCTTGCAAAAAAAATATATCTTAGTAGTATCAGGAAAATTGACCTATTCCACGCTGGACAAACGGATCAGTATTGGGTTTTATTTTAAATTTTCCGTCCCTTGCATAGATATTTCTTAGTCCTTTTTTGCGTCAGCCACGGGCAGAATAGGGGAACTGTATTCTTACTTTGTCATCATATAGAAAAATGAAAAAAAAAACGATGTATGGTAAGGAATTATTTGCCGCATATATGTATCTGTATTCAAAAGTAACATGCATATATATTTGCAGGCATTTTATATAGTTTGGACACACGGTGCCTGTTCCGTCTGGAGCGACGAAAGGGCAGCGCGTTGCCCCATAATCCACTATATTCCCTCCCCATCGCCATTGGGCCAGCCAATGGTATTGCAATCTTGACGTCACATCGACAGCGCCACTGAAAAGTGACATATATGCGATTACGAAGCAGTCTGTAGTCAATTCAAATATTGCCTACTTTTATAAAGCAATATATATATATATATATATGTATATAAAAAAATAAACTAAAATAGTTTGGAAAAGCTAAAAGTGCACGTATTATAACGTTCCTTCGTCACAAAAAAAATAGAGCCTATTCACAAATTCGGTAGAATTTGGCGCAAATTTTTTTTTTTTAAATTAAAGTACATTGAAATAGACGGTAATTTTTTATAGGCTAGGAAGCTTTTTATATATAGCTAGCTAGCTATATATAGGATAGCTTTTTATGCTCCGATGGTTCGGACATGTGGAAAGAATGCCGAACGAACGTCTGGTTAAGAAGATATACAATGCGAAAGTGGAAGGAGTAGTAGTAGGAGTAGTAGTAGTAGGAGGGTACCGAGGGAGACCGAGACTAACCTACTTAGACCAGATCGGTCAGGTACTGAAGGAAGGTGGAGTCAAGAGTCTCCGAAACCGGCGAGCGTGTATGAAGAGAATTATGAATGTTGAGGAAGCGAGTGAAGTATGCAGAGATAGAGTTCTCTGGCACTCTGTTCTCTCTGCCTAACCTGCAAGAGATATGGCGTGATGATATGTATGTATGTATGTATTTCCCTGTAATACAATAGTATAACTGTTATCATGTCTATGACACATCTTGTCTAGTCTTTTTTGTCATAAAAAGGAATGTTACTGAAGCGAAAGAAAAAAAAATGGACTCAAGGAGTGGATTTTTTTGTGTGTTATAGTGACACCATCCGCACATACAGACAACCCGACGTACATCGAAATACTTTTTCAAAATAGGTTTTTTATACTATCTAGAAAAAAATAGTGTTATTTAAAGAATCTACTATCATAAGAAATTGTTACTGTTGATATTTGTCAACTCATTTAGTACTCAAAGTGCAGAAAAAATCGGATAAAAGCAA
The DNA here is from genome assembly GCA_905163515.2 of Lymantria monacha. Taxonomy (NCBI): domain Eukaryota; kingdom Metazoa; phylum Arthropoda; class Insecta; order Lepidoptera; family Erebidae; genus Lymantria; species Lymantria monacha. The sequence continues at coordinate 28,348,479 of LR991100.1, forward strand.
TTTAAGCGGGGATAATTGCTTGACCTTGAGATAGTGAGAGTAAAGCACTATTCAAACGATTCGCGTTATGAGCCGTGCAACTTATATGGCTTTGTGAAAACAACATAAACATTTATTTTCATATTGAGCTAGTTACAAGCATTTAAATAATGAAACCATTGGTTCTTAACCTTTTTGCCATGAGGGACAACTATACAAAATTTTTGAATAGCCGCGGACCACCTATCTGATTTATTGTTTTGGAGGTAATACAGATATAGTTAGAAGGAAATAAAGGAAGGAAAACCAATAAAAAATACGTATTAAATTATATTTATTACGAATCAAAAGTAAAATTTAATGGGATTTTTGTGATTGCATATTCTTCACTAATTTCTCGATCCTAGGTTCGATGCATCTCAAAGACAAACGAATGTCGGCAGAGGCGTCCAGCCGATTTCAGTGCTTATTTTTATTAATTAAAAGCGCCGAGAACCCTTGTTCACATAAATAAATTGATGAAAATAACGTTAAGTAACGTATTGCTATACTCCGAAGTTTTGAAGGAGAAATTGCCTTTTGACGTTCTTCTCTCTGAGTAATTTGTTCTGTGCTTTGAACTCACGCAATCGCGCCTCGCAACGTCGCGTTGCGTTGATCGATTGTAGGTATACAGTTGTTATTTTTAAGGATGGCTCCGCGAACCACTTCGGATGCTCTCAGGGACCACCAGTGGTCCGCGGACCATCGTTTAAGAACCACTGAATTAAACAGAGATAACAATACAAAACATGTGACGTCAATGTTGCAATTTGAATACGAATCTGCATCTGCCCTAAATAAACATCGACGTGAAAAATATGGAGTATGAGGCTAACCTAGAAATATTTTATTTGGCATATTACGTCATTATTATCACACGTTGACTGCACAGATGGCGTAGTGGTTAAGATATCGACCCTCCGCGCCAGTGTCGTAGATTCGGTTGCTATGCAGGACGTTTTGTGCGATCCACAAAGTGTTGTTCTAAGTCTGGCTGTAATTTGTCTGCGTTCATTGCATGTTTGTAAAGTCCCTCGCAATACAAATATTATTAAGATTATTTCCAGATTATTACAAGATACCACCATGCATTAAGCATGGTGGTATCTTGTTAAAAGAAAAAAATATTTTTTAGTTATAATAATATTACTAATTATTTAATATTTTGATATTCGAGGCACTCTTTAAATAAAGCAAGCGAAGCTGCGGCTTACAGCTAGTAAAGTATATGATGCTTTCAATTAAATAAAGATAATATATAATAATTAAAATTTAATATAATTAACTGATAACGTTAGCACTTTCACTTCCAACAACATTGTTGCTATCATTTATGTTGAATAAGTACCGCCGCTTGACGCAAGTTTAAATGCAAGATTAAGATAAAATCTATGTCATAATAATAATAATATATTGAAATTACATTACATATGTATCAGTACATATGTAATGTAATATAAAAAAGAAATATTCCAATAAGAATTTTGTTCGAGAACTATTCTGTGCTAAGAACGCCAATATTATTAGGTTTTTGAAAACGAAACGTCGGGAAATTAAATTCACATAATAACGCGATAGAATCCGTGAAAATTTAATCACGTATGGCATATTGGCAGTTCTCTGTCTACAGCCGTGAGCCGGTACGTCCGGGGTAGTACCACACTGAGCAGAAAATCGAAGTCCGAATAATGGCAATATCCCATACGGGAATCCCCAGAGTTAAACAACGGGGCCAAGCGAGGCACGGTCCTGGCTTACCGGACTTAGGCGCAGCAAGCCTGGCCCGAAGCTGGATAATTCAACCTTGGCCGTTCCTATGTTCAACTTATCTCGGGCCACGATTGGCTACACTAGCCTTGGCCATCTCTTAAATTTACCAACGTTGGGCCAAGACCGGGCAACCCAGCATCGGCCATCCTATGACGACTCAGACTTGTCCCAAGACAGGGTAACTGAGGATCGGCCATTCCTTAAAATACCCAGCCATGGGACAAGCCTGGAATATCTAGCTTCGGCCATTCTATGGCAATACAGCCTCGCACCAAGACTGGGAAGCCCAGCTTTGGCCAACCTATGATCACTTAGATTTGGCCCAAGACTGGGCAATTGATAATCGGCCATTTCTTAAATTACCCAGCCATGGGTCAAGTCTGGGATATCCAGCTTCGGCCAACCTATGGTGACTTAGACTTGGCCCAAGACTGGGTAACTGAGGATCGGCCAACCTATGGTGACTTAGACTTGGCCCAAAACTGGGTAACTGAAGATCGGGCATTCCTTAAATTACCCAGCCATGGGCCAAGCCTGGAAAAACCAGCTATGGCCATGCTATGGTGACTCAGACTTGGCCCAAGACTGGGTAACGACATCTTGGCTATGGCATTTTTTAAATTGTCAAGACTGAAGAATCTATTTTTACATAATTAAATCAAATTATGAAACAAATATTTATTTCAAATAAATATTTTTTTTTTGAAAATAAAGTTTATAAAAGTTCATTAAGCATTTTAAAAAAGTTCTTAACAAATGCTTTATTGACAGGTTATATGTGAGATTATAGAATATTCAAATTTTAAGTACAATAGGGATGTTGACATTTTTTTTAAATTGATTTTATTGTAAAGATAGGGTCTATATAAACATCTCAACTTTAACAATTAAATTTAGGCAATTAAAGGTTAGCCAGTCTTGGTGATCAAGCATGACTCAGCTTTGGCGCTCGAGCGTGGCCCGTTGGTACATTTCCGGATTTATACCATAGAAGGACGATTACTAGTGTGCAGATTTAGCCCAGTCTAGATGATCAAGCATGGCGCAGAGTTTATAACCAAGCCTGGCACTATGTTATCGTTCCAGACTTATACCAATGTCGGGCCAAAACAAATATGCAGATTTGGCCCAGTCTAGATGGTCAAGCATGGCCCAGTCTTGAAGATGAAACATGGGCCGGCCTTGGTGTTCAAGCGTGGCCCAGTATTGACTATAAATCATGGCCCAAACTTCACAACCAAGGCTGGCACGATGTTATCATTCCAGACTTTTCCCATAATTGGGTCAAGACTGGCGTACAGACTTGTCCCAGGTCTTTACGGTTCTGAACCAGGCTTGAGCCAAGTCTGGGCCCATGGTTTGATACTGTATGGGATGCTGTTGTGCTTCGTTCGGTGAGCGAGAGAGCCGGCAGACCAACTTTCTGGGTGGGTTTGAGGTTTTTATTGGTAGGCAGCGGCCTAGTAAGGTCCATTAGTGGTGAGTAACACTTACCATCAGGTGTGCTGCTTGCTCGTTTGGTGACGCATCAGCAATAAAAAAAAATAGTTTTATTTAAAATATATAATACCTCCCGTAAACATCAAAAAATCATTATGATTACATTTTTTATTTAAATGTTCGTGAAAACACATTGGAACCAACTCGTAAATATCGATGCTGTCATTTTTTATTCCGAAATATTTAGTTGCGGGGAGTGATTACACAGTTATAATGATAACAAAATGTAATAGCGGACATTGTATAGTGCAATGTTTCAATTATATATGTCTATGAATGCTACTGGTGCCAATAGCTTCATATCAGTTCTCACATCTTATAGAATATGTCCTTGAAACTTCACACGTACCGACGTACGAAAGGATGACACATTTTAACTTCAATAACTGATACTGTAGCGGGTAGATATAAATTTCTGTAATAACGATGACTTATTGGACGTGAGAGACCTTAGTGCTCCCGTGACCATGCACACTGTAAAATGTTCGAAACGTCGGTATATTAAAAATCAAATACAAACGCGATAGAATCTGTAAAAATAGTTTTACTTCAAATGCTCGCGTATACATCAGAAGTCATTTTACAGTTTATTGTGCGTAAAAAAGTCGTTAATCTAACACTTCGTTATCACGTCGCGACCATTTCATTTCCACGTTTGGTGACTTTCTTTCTTTTGATCATCATCACAGCCCACAGACATCCCATAATCAGGGATATAAAACGCATATAGCATCTATGTAAGAGATTTCTTATTTTATCCATTCTTGTCACACCACACATCCATCTCAACATTCGCATCTCCGCTACATGCAGTCGTCTTTCGTCTTTCTTCAAGTTCGAGGACGGCAATGGGACGTATATGTTCGGAGATAAGATTTTTTTTATAAGTATCTACAATTTCTGCCGAAATATTCTAATTAAAACAATAATTTTATTAACGACTACGTTAGCGGTTAGCGACACTTTATCTGAGCGGATGCTTAGTGTTCGAGCGCAACTTGTGATGCTGCGCGTGTCAAGTTAAGGGTCAAGGTCGCCTCGTGTGTGCAAACGGGATTACCAACGCGTGAAACTTATCGACGGAAATTCTGCTCCTTTCTTATTTTATTTTATTTCCTCTTGATGGCAGACGAGTAAGCAGGCCGGGGATCGAATGTCAGTAGACGATCTCTCCGGCTCCCCGTAAAAGCGCGGAAGGGGCCGCTGTGGTTTTAATGGGTATTCCGGTCGGGTTCCAGCTGGCCGGTGAGTCCCACACTCCCCCTCGTCTGTCACCGGCGGGGGATAGCACGCAAATGCGTTTCCACAGCGTCAAAAAAAAAAAAAAAAAACGAGTAAGCAGACTACTCGATGGAATATGGTAACCAGCAATATCAGAGGCACAGCTAAGTCACTGTCTATCGTGAGATAAGAGCTTCTTAAGCCTCATTTAGTGAAGGATATGTCATAATGCTCGGGAAACACTACAACACGTAGTTCATTCCCGAGTCGACACGTGCGTGACAAAAATCGACACTGAAAACGTACAACCGAAGGTCAATTCATATTAGTGGTGGTGTTTAGTGATACAACGATGAAAGGGGACATTGGTACCAAGTCATAATTCTCCTCAAAACACTCTCAGTGAAAGTATCGATAGAATATACAGACACAAAGTCTCTCCGCTCGAATGATCTCTCTCATATATGAGCTGAGATAAGTTAAGAAATTATTAAATGTTTTCTTTAAAATAGCTGAAAGGAAGGGAGATCCATTATTTCCAAACGGTGGCCCTGCCTTCCTTTCGTCAGTTTCAAAATATTATACAGTAATTGATCTAATATATGAGAAGCTGGTCGGATGGATTGCCATTTTTTTTTAATTTCGAGTTCTCCTTGCATTATTATTATATTACCTGCATATTATATCTCTTGGTCATCGTTTACGACATCAATTCGCAAGAACTTCTAACTGAACTACCCTCTTTTTTTGGTAGGCTATGGTCTGGACACACGCCGTCCATTCCATTCGGGGCGACGTAAGGGCGGCGCGTGGCCCCACAACCGTAGGCGGCAACACAACAGTATTCCCTCCCCTCGCCATTGGGCCAGCCACTGGTACCGCTTCCTTGACCTCCGTGGCCAGCCCAGTGGGTTACCCTTTCGGGTACCAACACGCGTCGGCCTACTGCCCCTGTGTCACCCTCACATGGGCAGCCTCTTTGTGGGCAGTTAGGGCGGCGTCAGGCGCAGAATTACCTAGTACTGAATTGTATTCTTCCTATATCATATTAACTCATATAAGTCCTACTGTTGGCTACCTTCTCCATAATGAAAGTGATATTGACATAGTATACCACGCTGGTCAGACGTATTGATAGGGTATATTATAGGGATACGCTCGAGGTTTGTGCCGCTTGGGCAGAGCAGCGTCGTGAACTCGTCGCAATCATCGGTGCCGACCTGACGCTGTCGACCATCGCCAGGACGATGCTCGACAGGAACTGGGACGCGGTCGCAGCCTTCTGCGAGGCAGTTGTCTCGCGGAAGGAGGGTGCGGAGCGTGTGCGCGAGGAGCGCCTCATCGAGGACGCAAGCCGCCGCCGGCGACTGGGGCGGCGCAGGCGCGATTAACTGCGCCTGATGCCGCCCTAGCCGAGGCCGCGGGTGACTGGATCAGGGAATTAATTCGTCACCCGCCGAGAGGCGGACCGCGTGAGGAAAGACCGACGTCCTCCACGAGGGGAGGACGTCGGTCGAGGAGAGTGTATTCTGTCGGGCCGGCCACTGACGTCAAGTTACTCTGCTCCGGTGGTTGGCCCTATGACGAAGGCGACATGCCACGGGTGGGTTACGGGTGTGCGTGCTTACGCCACTCTGTTGCCCCGGACGGAGTGGTGCGAGGAGTGCGCCGACCGTAACCCACCCCAACAAAAAAAAGGGTATATTTTAGGGTTTTGTTTCGAGTATTTCGTCTCTTGTAGATTCTCTCTTGCACTTTTTATCTCTCAGATGTTTTATAATATTATATTCCTAAATCGTCTCTTAAGATCACCCACGGGTAAGATAGGAGGGTGGTGAATTGTATTCTACTTACTATGTCACCAAACGGAATAATAGAGTCGTTATTAGATAAAATAATATTATTTATACCTATATTATTATTGATATCAATGTATCGAGATCATCTGTGTCGATGTTATAAAGCAATCCACAATATTTATAGTTCATAGTTATCTAAATATAGTTCGGCCCATTTATATTTTGATATCGACCTTCACATTGATTAAATGGTTGACCCTTTAGACGTACACACACTATTTTAACTTTGAATGCAATGATAACGACGGCGGCGGTGCCGGTGTATTTTCTATCCATCAATGTACCACTAGTACTTTATGCCATTGTATTGTATGGCTTTTGAAGCTTTCAAAAAAAAAATGCAGTTTTATTTCAAGTTAGAATTTTTATGAAGAACTGGTATGACTTCTTCTGATTTATCCTTCTGGACTTCGTTAAAGATTAGATGAAAATTGTTCAACTACACCATGCTGGTCATACATGTGATATAGGGCTTTATTATGACCATTCTTTCTCTTGCAGTGATGTGTGTGTGTCTGCTTGCTTTTGTCGTGAAAGTGCTGCTAGGTATTGTTGTTCCTGTTTTAAAGACAAAGAAATCTATATCAATAGCATAGGGTGCATATTTGTATAAGCATTACAAATAACGCTGAAGCTTACACGTGTCGGATAGCTCGTCATATTTACTCAAACATAATAAAAAGTGAGAGGCCACTATCAATTTATGGCTGTTATAAAAATATTATGACGTTAATATACACTCACAGCCAGCTAACATAACAGAGCTATAAAATAATTATCAATATATAAGACATATATTAGCTGATAGAATAAAAAACAACCATCTTGGGACTACTTGGGATATGTGTGGATATAGAATTTAATTTATTTAAATGCAACGGAAGTGTCAAAAAATGCGGCTGCGGAAGCCACAAAATAAAAGCTCTATATTTTAAAATACAATTTTTAAGAAAAATATATACAAGACAAATTTTTTTTTATAACTCTTGGTGGCAAACGAGCTCGCAGTACACCTGATGGTATGTGTTACTGCCGCCCATGGTCCTTTGCAATACCAGGGGTCAACTAGGCCGCTACCTACCAATAAGACACCGCAAACCCACCCAGCAAGTTGAGCTGCCGGTTCTCTCGCTCACCAAACGAAGCACAGCAGCACATTGCCATTGATCAGACGTTGATCTTCTGCGAGAGTGTGGTACTATCCCGGACGGACCGGCCCGCGGCTGTAGACAAAAAACTGTCAACAGCGTGGTCCTACCACTATTTATAGGTAGGTTATAGGTAGGTTGTATTTTATGAAATGTAGTTCAGTCATGTTTAAACGTAATAATATGGATGAAGGATACTGTTATGTATTATTGGTAATAAGTTCATCATAGGTGAGGTACGTTGGACTTCATGGTCAACTTAAACGTCGCGAAGTTTCGTTCAAAATTACGTTATAGAAGGTGTGGTAACAGAAACAGAAATGCATATCGAAAAAAACCCGCAGAGCTTCAACAGTTATGGAAATAAAGATAGAAATCTGTTGCATTCATTTATCTTATCTTAATAAATTACGCATTACGTTGTTTGTCCGCGATGGACTCCTAAAGTACTTAACCGATTTTAATCAAATTTGCACAGCATGTGTAGTTTGAGCCAACTAAAAAGATAGGATAACTTCCATCTCAATTTATAGTCCCAATATTATTTTATTTATTGCAAATTACATTTGTCTATTATTTGACAGGCACAATTATCTGTTATCACCAAACGATTCTAACAGATGGCGGTATTTGTTGACTGGATTGAGTAAGTATTTAATAGATGGCGCTATGTTAAACGTACAAACGTTTCATATAAGCTACAATTTGTTAGTATAACCACCACGTGTTACTGAGGCTACCTTAGCCACAGCAACGCGTGGCCAGGTCTGCTAGTAAATTATATATTTATGAATTTATATCGACGTGAGCCAATTACCTGATGTTGTTTGGTCAACAATTAGATTCCCAAGAAGTGTTGACGTCAGGCAGGCGGCCGGTTATAGAACTATTGTCAATAACTTTTGCAATATGTACGATGGAAGATGAGTACATACATATTACGTCGACCACACGTACTCGTAATTTGGATAAGGCAGTATAATGAGGAATGATGATTACATATTATCTAATGGTAACGTTAGAATATGCAATTATAATTGATCCATCAGCTTTCTACATACACTTATCGTTATCATTTCAGCTCCTATTTTTTAGTATTAGGCTTGAGCTTTCTACACAGAGGGTGGTAAATTAACGTGGTATATATGCTGATTACATTTAAGAGTAATTTCTTCTATTGCAGTGGTGTTATCTGTTTGACTCCGATGTCTACTTACAGCCATTAAATTGTCCAGGGCAGTGCTAGTGCAGTCTCCTCGTGTTCCCCTAAGCCGAATTTTACAACTTCCACGGGCAAGTGCTAGTGATGTTTTGTCTACTTAATTCCTTTCCTCACGGCGACGTATTTATTAATATTCGGTAAGTCCTCGGTAAATTTATGATATGAATAAAATGCTCATTTGAATGATTTCTAATGTTTTTGTGTTTGATAGAATTCGTTTTTATTTAAATTTGTGAAATAGTTAGTGTGAAAAAATGAGAATATCATTACATTAGTTTTATTTCATATGTTTATATTACTTTAAAAATGACATGTGCAAAGAAAATTTATAATAGCTTTTGACCAATAGAACACGTTTCAGAACTATATAGGTTTATACGACTTCATAGACAATTCACTGATAAAGTATCGTAATGGGTTCAATTGCCTAGATAATTTTTGTGTGTTCCTAGAAACGGTAGTTCTCAGTATATGTGTAATTCGAAACAGTTAATTGTATTTAAAGTCCCCCGTGACGCAAGTATTTAATCCTCAATGCTAGCGAGGCGTTGTGTAAAAAGAAACAGCCAAGTGCGAGTTGCACTCGAAGGGTTCCGTACCATTATATATAAAAAAAATGTAATATAACTAAAAATTTAAGCTTTTAGGCATTTTTCCTTTATATGCTTGCTTCATGCCGAATTTCAATCTGGTTTGAAAATATGCTACTTAAATTGCTGTTTCTTTTGATTGCGTTGACATAGAAGTTTGATTTTGTTACAGCTTAGGGCCTGTGCACACCACGTTTTTTAAACGCGCCGTCGACGCGCGTCTTAGAAACGCGCGTCGACGGCGCGCTTTTATCCTACAGAGCAGTTTGTTGTCGTTTGTATCGATACAAACGCGATGCTAACGCGCGTTTGTATCGATTCAAACGCGCGGTCGCATTGGTGTCCAATACGACCGCTAGCGCGCGCGCCTTCCATACGGGCGGGGTTTCCCCCGCAATGAGGGAAGTGTGAATCAGTGAAAAAAGTGAGTTGTTGTATAATGTCCACACAATCTTCTCTCGCTTGTAAATGGGTGTACCCAAAAACGACGACAATTTTTCATCTTCCTCTTTTTAAAAATTAATAACAAAGCGCATGCAATCAATGCTGTCTCGACCGACGCCACCTTGCTACTGTTGACGAGGTTTTGCTTAAAAACGCAAAATGCCAGCGCGTTTGTATCACGTCTGTATCGCTACACATGCGCGTTTGCATCGCGTTTGTATCGATCCAAACGCGTATATGAATTTATACAGGTGTGCAAAGATCTACAGGCTGCGTCTGACTTGCGTGCGTATCGCTACAAACGCGCGTCGACGGCGCATTTAAAAAACGTGGTGTGCACAGGCCCTTAAAGGTATCAATTTAATACCTCTATGCGTTCATGAGGAAAAGGGTTGTAAGTTTAAAATTATTAAAAAAAAATTATTATATGATGTCACTAAAAAATTACGGTTTTCGCTATTCTTCCTTTATTTGTGCTATAAGAAGTTGCTTCATACCAAATTTCAAGATTCTAAGTTCACGGGAACCCTGTAGGTACCCTGTAGGTTTTGATTCCATTGCGAGTGTCGAAAATTTGAGGAAATTTGCGGCATAAACGGCTGTATCTTTTGATTGCGTTGGCTTAGAAGTTTGATTTTTGAGGATTTGAGGAACAGTAGACCTGAGTATTTGATATAAATTTCAGCTTGATATCTCCACGCATTCCTGAGAAAAAGGGCCTTGACAGACAGACGAACGAACGGACAGACAACAAAGTGATCCTATAAGCCATAAGGGTTCCGTTTTTTTTTTTTTTTTTTTTCATTTTGAGGTACGGGACCCTAAAAATACATATCATTGCGACAAAAAAAAATAATTTTATATAAATATATAAAGATAATGATTCGTTGCGAACTTGAACTTGTTTATAATACATTAGTTCTATATATTGAAATATATAATTGGGTGATGGCCATTTTTCTTGTAACACAACATAAAACTTCCAATGCGAATTGAGTTTAGAGATGTTATCAAATTGTCTCTGATAACATTGTATTTAAATACATAATATAATATATTATATTGTAAACAATATTACTAAAATAAATGATAATTTCATTCATATTCGTTTATTTTTTTACTTTATCTAGCAGAGATGTGAATAGTGAACGACTGCACTGATGATGTAGTGGTTAAAATACCGACCTTCTGTGCTAGTGTCTCTGATTCTCACGCAGGAGAATACTTTGTGCAAAGTATTGTTGCGAGTCTGGGTGTAATTTGACTGCGTTTATTGCTTGTTTGTAAAGTTCCCTGCAATACAAAAATTACTTTCTTAAAAAATTGTGATGTGAAAAGATTTTTTTCTTTAAAAACGACACCACACTAAGGACTTGTATTGCGGGGAACTTTACAAACATGCAATTAACAACAGACAAATTAAACCCAGACTCAGAGCAACACTTTGTGGCCCGCAAAAAGTATTGTCCTGCGTGGGAATCGAACCTCGGCACTGAAGGTATCTTAACCATTACGCCATCTGTGCAGTCAAAATCCGATTGAATATAATAAAAAATACTGAATTACAGGTATCATGAAAACTGCTCCAGTAACAGAAAATTAAAGAACGAAAGCATGAATTGGATGTAAGGAAATTTTTTATAGTTTTTCGGTTTCATTCCGTATTTTCTTGATCTTACGGTTACATTATCAGAGGCCTAATATGAAATTAAAACGAATTTGCCTGCCGTATTGTATGAGTTAGCATGTTTAGCTACAAAAGCGACGGATGAGAGACGGTTGCATTTAGCAGAGATGCAAATGTTAAGATGGATGTGTGACCTGACGAAATGGATAAGCTAGGAAATGGGCATATAAGAGAAAGTTTGAGAGTGGCACCAGTGACCGAAAAGTTGAAAAGTGAACGTCTGACTTGGTATGGACATGTGATGAGACGGGATGAAAGTAATGTTGTGGAATTTAAGTATGAATGTTGAAGGCAGGCAGGAAGGAAGGGGTAAGGGAAGACCGAAGAAAAGATGGATGGATTACGTGAAGCATGATATGGATAGAAAGGGTGAAAAGTGAACGCAGGGATGACTTCAGACAGGATTGAGTGGACGAAAAGTACATATTGCGTCGACCCCAAGTAATTGGGATGGGAGCAGGGTAATGGATGAGATAGATTTTCGGATCCGTTCCGTATTTTCTTGATCTTGCCCTAATATGAAATTAAAACGAATACTTGTCGGATGTTTATTAGTTCACTCTCAAATTTATCATTACAGCTTTTATTTATTTATCTCATTGATATCTTACGACATCTGCGGAAAGGGAAGCATAAATAATCATGTATGAGGATCCGGACATATATTTATATTATCAAACACTTCGATAAATCTGTTGTTACCATTTGTATACTTGCACTGTATAAGTATGTATGTTTGGTTATTTATTGATCGTGTTATTGTGAACTCTTATCGATAACCGGCTACACGTGCCTCTCCGAGGACCTAACAACTATAAATAACATTAGCTGTAATCTAGGACATCGGTGACGGACCGGCAATGTTTCTATGTCACTAACGTTGATATAATCATGAATCATTTGACGACACGAGTACCTCGCTGTTTCTAAAGACAACAAATGCTTAGTACGGTGACTAAGCATTAAGTTCTTATAACGCGTGGGAGTTTAAAAACATTGAATTAAATGTCACATAATACGTAAACTTCTCAAAATTAAATCCTTATATAGCTTAGCACAGGATGTAGGTACTACTACGTCATCTGTGCAAAAGAAGAAGAAGGAGGTTCAAGCCATTAAGTGGCACTGCTAAAAACCCGCCGGATTCCTTCCAGATCTATTACTAAAGTGAGAGATGAACTCTCCATATTCGTTACCCCTACAAAATTTGACATTCGAGAGATTCGATTCTGGATTATTTATTCTTTTAAAATAAAAAGTCTTTCTTATTCGATGAACGATTCGACGCATATTTGACACATGAAGTCCAGTCGTAACGAAAGACATAGGTAACTAACTAAAATGTTAGAACATTGCTCACCGAACGAAGCTCAATAGCACGTTACCATTACTCAGACGTCGATCTTCTACGAGAGTGTGGTACTACCTCGGCCGGACCGGCCCGTGGGTGTAGACAGAAACCTATGAACAGCGTGGTTCTACCATTAAGACTTATTTTTTTACGAGATAAAATATAATACAACGTATTCCCTTGAAAAAAAATGTGATAATGGGCCAGTCTCATCGTTCAACGAATCAAGATTTGTAAGCAAAGACAGCTTGTTGCGCGGCGACTATTTAACTGATTACCTCGTTACGGCACGTAGGCCTCATGTAAGGTGACCTAATAACTTGATCAAAAGGACTATGCGTACACATTTTTTTGATAATACGTAATGGATATTAAATCTAAGGCTGGAGACATCATTCCGTACTAAAAACCTATATGAAAATACAGAACCTACATATATGGAAGACCACGAATCAAGATTTATAGTGGTAGGATCACGCTGTTGACAGTTCTCTATCTACAGCCACGGGCCGGTCCGTCCGGGGTAGTACCACACTGAGCAGGAGAACGACGTCTGAGTAATGACAATGTGCTATTGCGCTTCGTTCAGAGAGCGAGAGAGCCGGCAGCCCAACTGGGTGGGTTCGGCGATTATATTGATAGGCAGCGGCCTAGCCATAATACCCATGGTATTGCAAAGGTCTATAGGCGGCAGTGACACTTACCATCAGGTGTGCAAATCCGATTCCATGTGGTGACGGAATAAAAATACAATTACCATCCCTATCTTACCTATGGGTGATCGTAAGAGACCATTATGGGATATAAAACGCATATAACATCTATGCAAGAGAAGATAAACTCGAAACAAAACCCTATACCAATACGTCTGACCAGCGTGGTATAGTAGGTCAATTTCCCTCCCATTAGGGAGGAGGCTCGAGCCCAATAGTGGGACATATGTGAGCTGAAATGAGATATTAAATCTAAGGCTGGAGACATCATTCCGTACTAAAAACCTATATGAGAGTAAAGATATTCTATAGTGGCGATTATAATAATATCATTGTTTGTGATTACATTGAAATTAGTTGCATAGCTGTAGGTATTCGACTGCCGCTAATGTAATTGCAAATTTTGGTAATAATGGTACTTATTATTATTTTTATATTGGCAATTAGCTATTGATACGAGCCCATAGTTACCAGCGCTAAGTTAAAATTTTCTTTATAAATTATCAGATTCCTCACATTTTTTTACATTAGTAATTTTCCATCATTAAATCAAATAGCTGACTTGAACAGTGTCATGTGTTGCCAAACTGTTAATGGCATTTGCTGGGTATTTTGGTAGAAAAAGAACACATTTTTAAAGCACTTTTTATATGATATTCGCTACACGCCAGCGGTTCTCCCTTATCATCTTACATGACTTGTTATGCCATCAAAATTATACACGTTAAACACTAAGACATTGAAAATAATACGAATTCATCATATGACGTTTTATATTCTCGTATTGTTGGTTGTATGTGAACAAACTGGAGCGTTTACACTGTAGCCTTTGGTAACAAACGGTCTATTGTGGTAAATACCGCTCATAAACCTTTGCCTATTAGGGCACAGCTAGATTGCTGTCTATACAAAGTGGAACTTAAGTTTTCAGTTCTCTCGCTCAACAAACGAAACGCTGTAGAAAATTATTATAGCTCAGTACGAATACTACTATTCCTACGTCGATTTTAGATAATGTGTTACTAGCCTGGAGTCGCCGACACGTTTATGGCTGTAGGCAGAACTACCAGCAGCGAGGTACTTCAACTAGTTTCTCAGAAGGATGCTACTATCGATTGCCCTGTTTTGATTTTATCAAATGGATTTTTCATTGTTTGGCCTCAGTCGGTATATTTTGTTGATAAAATGTGTTAACACAAAGTTTTGTTAAGAGATTTATTTATATTGTTATAAGAGAGCTCTGTGGTGTGAATGAAGAAGTAGCGACAAAGATAAAAAAAGGGTATGCTGAGGTGGTTTGGACACGTGGAAAGAATGAGTGAAGAAAGGTTGACTAAACAAGTATACAAAGCGAGTGTGAGTGGGACGATTACAAGGGGAAGACCACGTCGTACTTTACTGGATCTAATTGAAGACGTGTTAGCGAAAGGTCAGATTAAGAATAGATACTGTTAGGAATTGAGAAATGAAATTCTTTTTAAAAAAGAATTTATTTATAGCTAAGGAATAATATAAAATGTTTACAAAATCAAGGATTAATTATAGAGAAATTCGGTAAACCCTTTCTGTATGACGACCCGATCTCAATTGAGTGAGCTAGTATGACGGCTACTGGAAGAGTGTTGACTGGGCACCCTGTCAGCGTTAGGTGTTGCAATATAGGGATGTAACAATACGCGCAATCGTATAGCATGCATGAAGACTGTGATGAGTGTGAATGAAGCGATGAAGGTATGTCAGGGTCGTGAATTGTGGCAATCAGTCTCTGCCTACCCCTCTGGTAAACAGGCGTGAGGCTATGTATGTAATATTTAGGTGTATCTTACGTCACACGATTGAAAGAAATATATGATAACATATTATATTCTTAGTTAATAGTCTTTCTTTCACATTTGCAAATTGCTGAAATAAGTTAGTTTAATTTGTTTTAGACGCAGTTAAACCGTAGTCGTTGCTGAAAGTCGTCAGTGTGCTACGGGCCTAACGTTTACGGGCTGTAATCGTGTGTACCGCCACACACAGCCCGACCACAGGTCGACGCACTCATATGATATATGTATATTGCGAATGATACATTATATAAAATGAGTGGTCAGTAGGCGCGCGTACCTATGAACCAAATATAAATAGGCAGTTTTTGCATATATTAATTATGACAACGAGGATAACTTGTTTTTTGTACGTATTAGATTTGATATTAGATGTAAATAATTGGTTATTAATAAATTATAAGTTACTATTTTTATTGTAACTGTTACTAACGTAAGCTTCGTAATTATATATATATATATATATATATTTATTGGGACTAATCCTACCACACATTCCCACCACTGTAACGCCTGTAAGCCAGGATCCACAATGGTTTCCATAAAAGACACTGAGGTTTGACCCTCAGGAAGACAGGTTGAGAGCCCTCAGCGCTCACCCATAGTCCGGGTAAAGTTGTCATAGCCATCTGAGGCTAACAACTAAGACACACAAAAAAAAAACCCTCAGGAAGTCCCGGAAAACGTTTTTAATTATCTTGGGACCCGCAACAAATATAATTAGAAAAGAAAAACAGGAGGAGTTGAAGAATTTCCACTTCCCCCCTATGCAAAGCGGGAGACATGAAGCAAAATTGGCTAATAGGCCAATAGATAGAAGGATGTACTGACACGTGAAGCGTAGCAGTACAGCACCACGGATATGACAGAGCTTAAGGGGCCTATATGTGAGCCTTAAGTTTGATTACAATAGTAGGTATGGCAGAAGCGTCTGAACGCACGGAAATTTACTCGAGTTGCTACAAGGTCCGTATAATATATAATCCCCGACACGACTTGCAGACTGTCTAACATAAGATTGCGCTCGTTTTGCCAGAGACTGCACTCTCAGAGGATGTGATGAGCTGTTTGTTCAAAATCGCAGTTTGGTGTGGAACATCGACAAAATGGTGAATCTACTATGTTAAAATAGAATAATTTACTTCTAAAATTACCATGGCCTGTGAGCAATTGTGCTACATAGGGATCAAGTTCTAGCCATATTTTCTCTAAACGCTCTCGAATAGATGAAAAGAATAGATATAGATGACGGCCCTTCGTTGATGAGTCCCACCTTACTTGCCATTCGGTCAGGAGGTCCTCGTACACGACGGATTGCGGCGCAAAAAGTCTGGTAATTTTAATACGATCGCGCGGTAAAAGAAAATTGGTGTTCATATTTTCCCTGGTGGAATAATACAATGACGCGCGCCTTTGTATCTCCAAGTCGACCGGAAGTACACCTGCAAGTACTGGTAAGGCTTCGGTACTAACTGTTCTATATGCTTTACATAGGAAGGAATCATCCATCCATCAGCCCGTAAACGTCCACTGTTGGACATAGGCCTCCCCACGAGAATGCCATCTATAACGGTCCTGTGCCACCTGCATCCAGCGGTTTCCTGCGACCTTGATGAGGTCATCAGTCCACCGAGTGGGGGGTCGAGGGGCACCGAGTAGGAAGGAATATTACAGGAATATTAATGCTAATCGTTGACTTTGGAGTAATTTACGCCGCGCCTCGCCTATTGTAGTTCTGTCAGCCCAAGCTGGGGCACCGTAACATATACACCCCAGATATGTGGCTGTATATATGATTTTAAGTGTATTAAAACAGATGCCCCAGGTAGACGTTGAAATTCAAGTAAGAGCATAAAAATTTCGTTTTGCCTTTTCACCCACAGTTTTAATATGTTCAATGAATGAGAAGCTTTTTTCTAAGACTAGGCCAAGATAACAAACTGACTCTTTACTTTTAACTGTCGCATTATTAAATTTTATGCGTGGCGTTGACTATAAATTACCCTTTAATAAAGTTGATAAGTTTTATGAGGAGCGAAATTTAGCTGATTTCGTGCGCCCCATTCCAAATATTACATTAAAACATGTATCCACCAATTTCTCAAGTCCGTCTCTAGTGTTCGATTGTATGAGTAGAAGACCGGAGCCTATTTGGTAGCCGAGGATGGCGCGTAATCAGCTGAACGCTCGGTCGTGGGATATGCGATTACACAGGGCGCGCGCGACGACCGAACCTCCACCTGTGGCACGACATTAGATAATTTCAATTTTTCGGCATACGATGGTTTCTTAATATTATTATTGAAAGGCTGTGTAGTTTTGGTTTGGTTCAATTCCCGTTCAATATTTGCCAGTTTAGTCTAATTGCAAGATGATTTTAACGCTAATAATGATACGATGGCAATAATGCGTTGAGTGTAATCCATTATCGCCGTTTTATTTGCGTTATTCATACGCGAACCCTGATCATTGACGAGCTCGTTTATTTTGCACAGAAATGTAGAATCTTCTGAAACTAACTCACAATAATCAGGTTGTCCTACGTCGCTGACACTAAATGATGACGAATTATTAGCACTAGGTACCGGTAAAGGTTTCGTCTCGGGTGTAATGTATGCCGGAGACGGCTCAGTATAAAGGGCACGTCTACTGGTGCCGGCTGGCGGCGAGCGAGGTGTTAGTTGACTCAAACGAAATACGTCAGCGCCACGATCAGGCGGTTCGCTATCATTGAAACATTTAGGCATTTTAAAATTATGTATAGAAAAAATTAATAGAAGTAAACAAAACCGAAAATAACGAAACTCAATAATAACTATAAATCTACCCACTACTTAGGAATATAGAAAAACTTACCGATTTTTAGTAGTATTTAAGTATAAAAAAGAACAAATACTTATCGTAATTTACGTAAACACGAGCTAAACATAATAAAACACGATTGAAAACACAGCACTAGTCGATAGAATACCCTTAAAAGGATAAAACTATTTTTAATTCGCACACGAATCAACTTCACACTGTACCGAACTGAGTCAGGGAGGGGAGTGAGTTCGTAATCATATCTATAATAACATACATACATATATATCATCACGCCATATCCCTTGCAGGGTAGGCAGAGAGAACAGAGTGCCAGAGAACTCTATCTCTGCATACTTCACTCGCTTCCTCAACATTCATAATTCTCTTCATACACGCTCGCCGGTTTCGGAGACTCTTGACTCCACCTTCCTTCAGTACATGACCGATCTGGTCTAGGTAGGTTAGTCTCGGTCTCCCTCGGTACCTACATCCTTCTACTTTCGCATTGTATATCTTCTTAACCAGACGTTCGTTCGGCATTCTTTCCACATGTCCGAACCATCGGAGCATTCCCTTTCGCATCTTTACACCAATACTCTCTTTCATACCTACTCGCTCTCTTACGTCGTCGTTACGAATGCGGTCGGTCAGCCTAACTCCACAGATTTTCCGCAGAGATCGCATTTCGACCGCATTAATTTTACTTTCATACTCTTTTCTGCATACCCAACTCTCGCTTCCATACAGTAATGTTGGGACAAGCACTGCGTTATGTATTGCTACACGTGCCTTCTGGCTGAGGTGGTGGCTGCCGAGAAGTTGCCCCAACGCTCAATATCAATGGTGTACCTTCCATCTCGGCTAAATTCACATCCAAGATATACAAATTCATCCACTTGCTCTAGTACATCATTACCTATTGTTACTCTTACATCTGTTCTGGTTTCATCTCTTTCAAAGACCATTATTTTGGTTTTGCTCACATTCACGCGTAGACCCGTTTTCTTACAATCTTTTGTCATTGTGTCGACTAGAGTCTGCAGGTGAGTCGCTGACTGTGCCAGCAGGACTGCATCATCTGCATAATAAAGCGGAGCAGTGACCACTGAGTCACCCATCTGGACTCCCACATTCATATCGTTCAACCTTTGGAGACATTTATCCAGATAAATGATAAACAGCCTGGCAGACAGAACGCACCCCTGCTTAACGCCGATATTGACGTCAAACCAAGGCGACATTCCATCATCCAGCCGCACACAGGCTCTACAGCGCACGTAACTGGATTGCACAGCCTGCAGCAGTTTACCGTTAATACCATACTCCGGTAAAATGTCCCAAAGTTCCTTTCGTACAACCGTGTCAAATGCTCTTTCCAGATCCACAAAACTGCAGAAAACCCTATGACCTAGAGCCAGATGCTTCTCCACAATGTTGCGCAGAGAGAACACTTGATCCATGCATCCCCTTCCACTCCTGAAACCTCCTTGTGTCTCACACAGTAAACCATCGGACACCATCCTCATTCTCCTTTCAATAATTTTACTATACACTTTTGCTGCCAAACTGGTCAAGCTTAGGGCTCTGTAATTTGCGCAGTCATAACGTGAACCTTTGTTTTTAAACAAAGGCCCGATGACTGCGCTATTCCAGTCCCCGGGAACCATTCCCGAGCTCCAACATAAATTGAGGAGCAACAGGAACACCTCCTAGACACAGGAGCCACCAAGCTTGATCATCTCGGCAGACACCATATCAATGCCCGCTGTCTTACCATTTTCAATTTCTTATCGCCCATTCAACTTCATCCATACTGATGCCATCGGAGGACGCCGTTGTCGAATGTTGATTTACTAAACCACATGCAACACCGGCGCCAACCGTAGCATCCGCATACATATCGCCAAAATATTCACTCCATCGGCTTAACACGTCTTGTGTTTGTGTATGAATGTCTCCACCTTTAGACCTTATTTTATTCATTCTGAAGACTGACCAACCACCCCGAGACTTCTTCACCTCCCTCCAAAAGAGTTTGGTGTTACCCTCGAAGTTTTTAGTCAGCCTATCTTCTGCACTCATACTTGCTCTATCACGTTTCTCTTTTACTAAGGCCTTGGTGTCATTCTTACATTGCCTATATATTTCTTTCTTCTGTTCAATCATACTGTCATTCAGATTCAAAGAAGAGACATAGTCCAGCCACGCTTTCTTCTTTTGCTCTACGGAAGCTGCCACTTCCGCATCCCACCATGCATCACCATTTGTTTCTCTATGCTTCTTTGAACTTCCACATACTTCTTTCGCTGTATCTACCATACTCTCCAGCATTCTTCAATGTCCGATTGCGGCTGGCTTGCCATCGTCAGCCGTTCTCGGACACCCTCTGCATATTTTTCTCTTACACACTCTTCTTGCAACCTTTATTCTTTCAAGCCCTCCGAAGTGGACACGCTCTCGCCAGTGCCTCCACTTTCTGAACAGACCACTAAATCTCGCAATAACGAGATAGTGGTCCGTATCGACTGTGGGGCCCCTGTAGGCTCTTGCGTCCAATATTTTGCTTCGGAGGCGACTGTCTACCAAAATTAAATCTATTATACTTTTCTTTTCATTCCTTCTCCATGTATACATATGGATGTCCTTATGTTGGAAAAATGTGTTTGACACAATAAGGTCTCTCTCCATGCATACATCCACTATGAGTCTACCTGCATCGTTCACTCTCTTATCACCAAATGGACCAAGTACGTCCTCATAGTCGAGACGATTGGTCTCCCCACTCATCCGTTCAAATCTCCACATACAATCACGCGTTCACTGATTTCTGCCATATCCAGAACTTCCCTAACATTATCCCAAAACTTCTCTAGGCCTGATGCCACCGAGGATCCTACGGGAGCATATACTACAACCATGAATACCTTGGTGACACCTAGTTTTATACGGACCCAAAGAAGTCTGGGATCATACATTCCGTAATCTTTGACACCTGAGGCCAAGCGAGAGGACAGCAGCACTCCTACTCCCATGCTGCCTCGATCGCTCTGTGGTACACCAGACCACAGAGTCATCCCGCCACCAGGAAGATCGCAGGCGTCGCTGCCCCTTCGCTTAGCCTCTGTTACACAGAGCACGTCTAGCTGTTTGTCCGCCATGACAGTTATCAGCTCGTGCAACTTACCTTCCACACAACCTCTTACATTCCACGTGCCCACCCGGCACTCTGCTCTCCTCGACTCGCTTGACTGGGCAAGGCGTGATGGGTGGCGGCCCCCATCGTCGCAACTGCCGAAGTTCGTACCGACGGGGGCGGGTCGGTACGCGTCGCCTCCGGTGGACGCCCTAACCCGCACTGTGGTACGCATATCGAGCCGG
The DNA here is from genome assembly GCA_905163515.2 of Lymantria monacha. Lineage (NCBI taxonomy): Eukaryota > Metazoa > Arthropoda > Insecta > Lepidoptera > Erebidae > Lymantria > Lymantria monacha. The sequence goes on from LR991100.1 coordinate 28,370,017, forward strand.
ATTAGCAGTCTAATTAGACTGGCAGGGGACGCGACGAGCACGCTCTGGACTATGCCCTCCAAATTTCTTTGTAATACTGGCAATAAATTTTTACCAAAAATGTGTGTCAAAATTTAGTAACTAATACTGTAAGCGGGTAGGTATAAATCTCTGTAATAACGATGACCTATTGAACGTGAACCACCTTAGTCCTGCCATGACCATGGACGGTGTAGTTTGAAATTAAAAATCAAATATAAACGCGATAGAATCCATAAAAATAGTTTTATTTTAAATGTGTAATATTCGTATAGTGGAGTCAAGAGTCTCCGAAACCGGCGAGCGTGTATGAAGAGAATTATGAATGTTGAGGAAGCGCGTGAATTATGCAAGGATTCTCTGGCGAAAGAGTTCTCTGGCACTCTGTCCTCTCTGCCTACCCTGCAAGGGATGTGGCGTAATGATATGTATGTATGTATGTATGCGTAATATTCGTGTAAACATCAGAAGGTATAAGTAGCAGGGTGGTAATCAATTCTTGGGCGGCTTAGGCTGGCGATTCCGCCCATTGTTGAGGCCTAACAACAGTGGACGTTAGTAGATTTATGGATGTGATCGTGTTACTTACTCTATGATCAAGTCGACGCAAAATGTCTTCTCCTTCCATACAACTCTATCAGACGTGATATCTGTGGCGTGACGTCATATCACTCCTTGTCTATCAATGTCATGTTTCACGCAGTCTATCCATCTTCTCTTACCCGGTCTGATCTTCGGTCTTCCCTTACCCCTTAAGCCTTCAACATTTATACTTAAAACTTTCCTCACAACATTACTTTCATCCCGTCTCATCACATGTCCATACCATGTCAATCTTTCACTTTAAGTTAAGTTAAGTTTTCCGTCACTGGCGCAATTTTCATACTTCCTCTTATATGTTCATTTCTTATTTTATCCATTCTTGTCACACCACACATCCATCTCAACATTCGCATCTCCGCTACATGCAGTCGTCTTTGCTTGCCACCATAAGCAATAAAAAAATATTAAAGATTATTAGAATTACTTTTCGAAATATATTTTTTTAATTTATGATTTATATATTTCTTTGAATTTTATATCATAGTTAAAAAATAATGAAAATTATATATAACGATTAGCATCAAAAATTTAAATTAATTTATTATATACCTATAAACCGAGCGGTCACTTACGTATTGTCAATTTAAGCATTTAAAATTTAATCCAATAAACTACCACTGGATTGGAACGTAGCCGCCATTGAAAAGATCCAACAAGAAACTCAGCAAGTTTCTCTATTTTTTATTTCCCTTTTGATTCTTTTTTATATAAAAAGTACATGTTTAGTAAGCGGGCGGTATTTGACCGAGGTATACCGACCTTCCGTGCCAGTGCCGTGGGTTCGATTCCCACGCAGAACAATACTTTGTGCTATTCAAATTGTTCTTCTGAGTCTGGGTGTAATTGGTCTGCGTTGATTGCATATTTGTAAAGCCCCCTGCAATACAAGGATTGTTGCTTTAGTGCAGGGTGGTGTCTTTTTTGGCCACAGAGGACAAAGATCGGGTACCGGTGGCCCGGTCGCATAGCGAAGAGAGGAGTTCCTGCAGGGTGGGTCTATGGGGTTGCGCGCCGTCTCTTCCGTCGCCCCGGATCGATTTGGCGGAGCGCGACCACATTAATAGTTCGCCGCAAGGGAAAAAAAAGGCTGGTGTCTTTTATAAAAAAAAAACTGACACAATTATAAATTGATTGAATCGCCACTGCTTTTATTATATTATGTTAAATTTGTTACTGAAAAAAATAATTTTAAATCAAAAATTATAAAAATGCAAAACTTTTGACTGCACAGATGGCCTAGTGGTTAAGATATCGAACTTTCGTGCCAGTGCTATGAGTTCGATTCCCACGCAGGATAATGCTAAGTGCGATCCACAAAGTGTTGTTCTGTGTCTAGGAATAATTTATTAGCGTTAATTGCATGTTTTTGTATTGTTATTCCCAAGGAGGGTTGACGTCTGGCAGGTGGCCGATCTTACAACTATTGCCAATAACTTTCACTCTCTATATATATATAAGAGACTTCCACCTATGTATTGACTCATCACGATATCTCTGGAAACATAAGCCCTTACAAACCTCAAATTTGGTAAGAATATTTCTTTTGCCGAGTAGAGGTCAGCTAAGAACAGATTTTACGAAATTATATCCCTAAGCAGGGCAAAGTTTGTATGGGACAACGTGATTCCTTGGTCCAATCTATTTCAAATTTTGCATAAACATTCTTTAACAGAATTGTTGAAAGATGTGATTCATATTTTATTGAGATTTATCTCTTAGCTGGGTTAAAAAGGGGTGGAAAGTTATTTTAGGGATGATTTGCTTTAAAGTTGATATCAATACTTCTTAGTGATTTTGATTTAAAAGACATATTATTTTGACACATGTTTGAAAACTCAATTCGATTATATTGAAAAAACCAGCCAAGAGCGACTCGGAGTCGCGCACAAAGGGTTTCGTACATATTCCGGTTCCGTATCTATAAATGGCAAAATAATCATGTTTGTTGTATGGGAGCCCCTCTTAAATTCTCTATTTCTTTTATTTTATATTTAATTATTTATTTCTAAAGTGAACGTATTACGAAATATTCTGAGAATATTTCAAACGTCTACCTATTTTTGTTATCAATATCGCAAAAAGATTACCTTTGTTATGTGGGAGCCCTCTTAAATATTTATTTTATTGTTTTTTAGTATTTGTCGTTGTAGTGGCAAAAGAAATTCATCATCTGTGAAAATTTCAACTTCCAACTATCACGGTTCATGAGAGCAACCTGGTGACAGACAGGCGAAGTAACGGACGGACAGTGGAGTCTTAGTAATAGGGTCCTGTTTTACCTTTTGGGTATGGAACTCTAAAAAGGTTGATGTCACATAAACGTTTGGTACAATGCAAATACTTTTTAAAATTGAAATATCTCGAATGTCACCGCACTATATTAGTACGGTGTTTATAGGTTTCTAAGCTTTAGAGAAGTCATGTACTTTTAGGACACGGCCTCATATGAACGAAGACTTTGAAATTTGAAATGATTGGATATTTTTTAAATATATCTCCTACAGACTTGAATTTCAGTAGGCATATTTTTGTTATAATACACAGGTTAACTATGAACGGCTTTTTAAAAATTCCACCCCTATTGCGTAGGTGTTAACCCAAAAAATCTACATTTTCCTATACTGCCCCTGCAGACTTGGAATGTAATGTGGACTTTCTTTCTACCCTGTAAAGGTCCGATAAAATAAGATTTTAAGAAATTCCTTCTCCGAGAGGAATTCTATGTAGCGAAAGTAGACGTACCCGAAGCGAAGCGAGTGCGGGTCGCTAGTATGTACTATAAAAGAAGAATAGACATACATACATATTGTATCGACCCCAAGTAATTGGGACAAGAGTAGGAGAATGATGAATGAATTGCATGTCTGTAAAGTCCTCCGCAATACAAGGTTTATTTCCTTAGTGCAGGGTGGTATCTGTAAAAAAAAAGGAACACATCCTTTTGAATGGAGTTGTCCTAACTGGCAACCCGCACGGACGTGTGACATCACATTCGTCGGTCGGCGAGTTTGAATTTCAAACTGGTTCTATGTTGTCGGTATTTAAAATATGAATAAAAAGTCTATCCAAAGCTAATTATTTAACATACTAATGTCAATAAACAATTTATAAAATATGGGAAGGGAAAAAAAATCATTTTTTTTTTATAGCTTTTGGTGGCAAACGAGGAAGCAGAACACCTGATGGTAAGTGTCACTGCCGGCCATGGATTGTTACTATAGCTAGGCCGCTGCCTTCATGTACGGCGCACCCGTGTGGGCGAGGGCTCTGAACGCCCAGCTCAGGGCGGTGCTGTGGAGGCCACAGCGAGCCATGGCGGTCAGAGCCATTCGCGGGTACCGCACGGTGTCTACCGAGGCGGCATGCCTATTGGCCGGGACACCCCCGTGGGACTTAGAGGCGGAGATGCTCTCCGACCTCTACCGGTGGGTTACCTCAGTGCGCGACGAAGGTGGCTCCCCATCGTTGAGCGAGATAGCCACCTGGCGCGAGGACGCCCGCCGAGACGTCATCGCCCGTTGGGTTACGCGGCTGGAGAGGCCTAGACATGGTGTTGTTACCGTCGAGGCCCTCCGGCCCGTACTGATGGAGTGGATGGAGCGGCGGCACGGAGTGCTCTCCTTCCGGTTGGTGCAGGTCTTGTCGGGGCACGGTTGCTTCGGCAAGTACCTGCACACGGTCGTGCGGAGGGAGTGGACTCCGTCCTGCCACCATTGCAGTAGCGACGAGGACACGGCGCAGCATACGCTTGAGGTATGTTCGGGCTGGGACAGGCAGCGCCGTGACCTCGTCGCTGTCATCGGTGCCGACCTGACGCTGCCGGCTGTCGTGAAAGCGATGGTCGACAGCGTCAGGAATTGGGACGCGGTCGCCGCCTTCTGCGAGGCTGTCATCTCGCAGAAGGAGGCGGCGGAACGAGTCCGGGAGGATTCCCGTGACCCGGGCCGCCGCCCGCGGCCGGGGCGGCGCAGGCGCGAATACCTGCGCCTGATGCCGCCCTAACCGAGGCTTCGGGTGATCGGACCGGGGAATTGTCCGGTCACCCGACGTGAGGCCACCGCGTGAGGACGACGCCTCGACGGCGAAAGCTGTCGGGGCGTCGACAGGAGAGGAGCCCAAGAGGGCATACCGCCGAGCGGGCCACCGAAGACAAAAATCGGGTACCGGTGGCCCGCTCGCACGGCGAAGAAGAGGTGCTTGCAGGGTGGGTCAATGGGGTTGCGCGCCGCCTCTTCCGTCACCCCGGACCGACTTGGCGGGGTGCAACGTCCATGGCCCACCGCAAAAAAAAAAAAAAAAATAGGCCGCTGCCTACCATTACAATCCCCAAACCCACGCAGTTGGGCTTCCGGCTCTCTCGCTCACCGAACGAAGCGCAATAATAGCACATTGCCATTGCTCAGACGTCGATCTTCTGCGAGAGTGTGGTACTACCCCGGACGGACCGGCCCGCGACTGTAGACAGAACTGTCAACAGGTCCTACCACTAATAAAATGATAAACACATGCAGAATTTGAATCCATATCTATTGAAAATCTGTTCCAACGAACCATCATCATTCTCCTACTCTTATCCCAATTACTTGGGGTCGATACAATATGTACTCTTCTTTCATAGTACATATTGTAAAAGTTATTGGCAATAGTTTTATGACCGCCCGCCTGCCAGACGTCAACCCTCCTTGGGAATGTAATTGTTGACCAAACGGTATCAGATGACGATGACCCAGATGTTTATAAGGCTCTTAGTCGTATTTTACGACATCCACGAGCAAACCACCCAGCTGTTCCAACGAACCATAGATCGATAATTTCCAATAGATGCAAGTTTATGCCCAACATGTGATAACTATTATTAGTTCGCAAACAATTATTTCTGAATTATCTTATCACATATGGTAAGTTGTTGTCATGACAGCTGTCGTTATGCAAATCGACCGTTGCACTGTTTGCACTAACATTAAATAACATTATTTAATTGTGCACCATCTGTTAGTGCTACCACATATAGAGTGCACCAATTAACAGCGACCCCACGACCTGAGATAAGTTCAAATCGATATTGTTATATTATTGGTGCGCGTTCAAAGTTCTATATTACCTTCTTCGATTGTAGCTAAGGCCGCTATATACGCTGACTACAAATGACTGGCAAATTCTATATTTAATTGGATTCTTTGTGCAAAAAATTGCAAGCAGCATACTTTAAAGTAAGAGTTTTTGGCACTCATGGAACTTTAGAATATCAGGGATCATCATCATCATCACAGCCCATAAATGTCCCACTGTTGGGCTCGGGCCTCCTCCGTAATGGGAGGGAAATTAACCTACTATACCGGGCTGGTCAGACATATTGGTATAGGGTTTTGTTACGAGTTTTCCGTCTCTCGCATAGATGTTATATGCATTTTATATCCCTTAGTCGTCTCGTACGATCACTCACGGGTAAGATATGGAGTGGTGATTTGTATTCTTACTCCGTCACCACACGGATAAGATACCAGGGATGTTAGCAAGGAATCTACCAACCTGAATTTGCGCAGAAAATTGGGCTTCCTCTCGCTTATCGATCGAAATGCAACAGTAAATTGGCACTCTTCAGACGTTTTTCTGTGAGAGTGTGGTACTACCCCGGACGGATCGGCCCGCGGCTGTAGACAGATAACTGTCAAGTGTGATCCCAACACAAGTGAAATTAATATTCTTTTTGTACTGATGTATTTTCTTAAGTTATCATCAATCATGCTGCCGTTATCCCAATTACTTGGTTGCGACGCAATATGTACTCCTCCATCGTACCTATTGAAAAGTTTTGGCAATAGATCTATGACCAGCTATCTGATTGTCGTTAACCAACTCTTACATTTGGGAATACTATTGTTGAACAGACTGCGTCAGATGGAATTGGCTCAGGTTTATATAAAGCTAGTCGTATTTTACGACATCCACAAGCAGAGGAGTCGGGTGTTGTCGTAGCCGCCTTAATACAGGTACTCGTACTTCATTATTAAGAAAAAAGAATCCTTTTTTTTTATTTTACGCCACTCTGTACTAAGGAAATAATCCTTGTATTGCGAAGGATATTACAAACATGCATTTAACGCAGACATCGAGCACTATACCCGGATTACAGCCAGACACAGAACAACACTTTGTGGATCGCAAATAACGTTATCCTGCGTGGGAATCGAACCCATAGTACTGGCACGAAAGGTCAGTATCTTAATCACTACGGCATCTATGCCGTCAAAAGTATTTCATTTTTATAATTTTTAATTTAAAATAAAATTTTCAGTAATAAACTTAACATAATATAATAAAAGCAGTGCGATTCAATCAATTTATAACTGTATCAGAGTTTTTTTTTTGTTAAAAACACCATCCTGCACTAAGGAAACAATCCTTGTATTACAGAGGACCTTACAGATATACAATTGACGAGGACAAATTACATCCAGACTCAGAACAAGACTTTATGGCGCAAAGTATTGTCCTGTATGGAAATCGAACTCACGGCACTGTTATGGAAGGTCGGTATTTTAACCACTACGACATTTTTGCAGTCAACGGAGTCAAATATTACAGCTAATGGAGCTGAAATTAATTACAATTAGCGTGTATAACAGTAGGTATACATTATTCTATCATATTCCTATTCAGTTACTACGCAGATAAGTTACGCGGAAGTTATCATAAATAAAATTAATTTAAAGTAATCGCATAATCGGTACATATGACGAGAGATATAGGTCACACTGTAATGGTGCACCTTATCGCTATTGCAATTTCATTATCATGATATTTTCGCGTTAATTAACATATTATATCATAGTTCAACAATAATGTCATGCCAATTTCAGTCATAATATGATAAACGTTTGGAACAAATCATAGGTATGTTTATGTAAGCTCACTTTGACATCCGTCAATATGAAGAGAAGGGAGATTATAAGTTAGATTACTACTAAAAATATTAATTATTATGCTAAAATTAATTTCTAGGATTACTTCATACACATTTTATTTTTAATAATAGATTTTAATAAATTGGGATATATTTTCTATATAAATTATTGGTAGCTATGACAAGAATGGGAAGAGAATTAAGGATGATGTTTAAAAAGTTTAAAAATAATATATAGATACGCGGCGTGTCTAGAACTGAAAATTTAAACTGAATTTAAACTGAAATTTTTCATTTTTCGTTTCGTAATCGGGTATTATAAATACCTAATACGAAACGAAAAATGAAAAATAATTAAGCATATTAAATGCTAAAAATTTCAGTAATTTGAATAACAAGGTTGTGTCATCCTTTAATACAATTCTAACTGTAAAGTTTAAAGTATTAAGCCTATACAATGTGTAAACATTGTCCGCTAGATGGCATACGTCACCTTGAAGACGTAAGATATAATATGAAGCGAAATTTGCATGTCCTAAAATAGTTCACGATGGTGTAAGTGGCATCACGATTGGGCCGGATTCCCAATAGGTGCGGGTTCGAACCCCGCTTGTGACATCATTTTTCGTTTCGTAATCGGGTATTTATAGCTAAGTTCAACTCAAAAGAACTAGCGAGTCGTATCGTGTGTAAGTTTACATGAACCATTCCGTTGCACATTTGATCACGACTTTGGTCTTAGCTAAGCGCGGTTCGGCGTGCGGTGCGTTTTGCACGCCACGTACCTTCAGTAGCGGTTAGTCACAGCGGCCTAGGTGGACGTATTTAGGTAGTCAAAACGTGTTTAAAATCATGGCGTTATCAAAATTATCCCTTCTATGATTAGAAAGCAGTATATTTTTAAAACAAGACATTCTTAATATGAGAGATGGAGTGCATGAACTAAATAAATATCGGTATTTTAATTGCGAATTTCGTGACCTATACGAAGATTACAGAAAATTTCAGATAAGTTTTATGAGTAGACAAGAATGAGTGAAAACTTTTGATTATATTCTGCAGCACATATAGGTATATAATGCCTCGGTATCCATTACCGCCACAAAATCGTCTAAATTTTTTTGTTTTTATCTACGCCGCTGAGTACGTCCCTCCTATTCTGCGCCGCTGTTTAGTGGCGTCGCACTCACGTACTTTTGTTCATGCCACTCACCATACCGCGCGCCGCTGTAGTGTTTCGCTCGAAAAAACCGCGCGGGTTTTCGCTATGAGCGGCGTCTCGTGGCGTGCTTTAAACATTTTTATACTTTTGATCTTACCGCTCTCCACCCCGCGCTTAGCCACCGCTCACAGCGGTAAGGTCGTGAACGGGCCGTAAGAAGGGAGTGTCACGGCTAGCAGAAGTCAAAAACATCACTATTCATAGAGAAATCCCACCCAGCAAAACGAATAAAACGACAGGACGGTAAAATTAAAACCTCAGATGAACTTGATGAAATTAAGTCACATAAATTCTAACTGTTAAATTACTGCACCGTGTTCCAAGCAGAAATGTATGCAATATACAGGGCAACGGAGGGAGCAGCTAAAGGAAAAAGTAATAAATATGCAAAATTAAGAGATTCTAAATCATCACTTGACAACATTATCAATAACAGGTCAACCCACCCATTAGCAACACTGATTAGAAAAAAATTAGATAAATGCCAATCACAAAACAAAAATGATAATTTATTCTGGATCAAGTCACACGCAAATATAACAGGAAACGAGCGGGCACACAATTTGGCGAAAGAAGCTGCCTTGGTACTAAAGTCAAAACCACATTATGACAGGTGTCCGGCTGCATTTGCCAAGCAACAAATCCGCAAAGTGGCACTTGGTGAATGAAACCGAAGGTACCAAAACGTAGAGACTGCCAAAATTAAAAAATATTTCTTTCCAGACGCAATCAAAGCATACAAGACAGTACTAAAAATAACTATTAACAAAGAACTCATACAGATCCTCACGGGGCACGGTGGATTCTCAAAATATTTGCATCGATTCCGGCGGAAGGAGAGCCCGGTGTGTCCCTATGCTGGAACAACATCAGAGACAATACCACATATACTTTTCCAATGCACGATATATATGCACAAACGGTATGATTTGGAAATAAAATTAGACCAAAAAATTTGATTAGATAATGCAAGACAACTAGTGGACAAAGAAGGAACAAGGGAAGGTTTAATAACTGACTGCATAGAAATAGATAAAATTGAAACACACAGGCGTTTTGAACTCGCTGCATACGTCTCCGTGTTTTAGTCAAAGAAGATATATTTAGTGGCTCAAAGACTAAGTCCATATAGTTTAAATAGGATAAAATTGCTGAGCACACAGAACATTGTCAGTAACGTAGAGCGTAGCCGTTACTATGCTACATCCTTTCCAAAAAGCCTGTTTATGTCTTAGGTAAAATATTGTTGCTCTTAAGATATTCAACCAATTGTCTACACAAACCACTTTCATTATCATCTTCGACAAAATGTTATGATAGTTATAGGTCTAAAAGCGTAGGGAATTTTAGGTAGAGGATGGACAATCAAACACCAGGAAAACGAGATGTATTTATAGACATATTTGTCAAGTCTTTATGACATTAGTTGCTTAAGGCAGAGTTATAATGAGTGTAAATATAGATTTACCTGTATAACCGCAATCTTCAGCATTCGATTTTAACTAATTAATAATTACTTCTAATGTTTACGCGAGTATTACACATTTGAAATAAAACTACATTTACGGATTCTATCGCGTTTGTATTTGATTTCTAATTTCCCGACGATTCGAACACTTTACAGTGATCATGGTCACGGGAGGACCATGATCACTGACTTCCCGTGACCATGATCACTGTAAAGTGTTCGAAACGTCGGGAAATTATAAATCAAATACAAACGCGATAGAATCCGTAAATGTATTTTTATTTCAAATAATTAATAATTTTAAATCAGTATACTGTCAAGGTCATTCTGTTCCAAATAAAAGGTAGTATTAATAAAAGGATCATATTCAACTACCTAAGTTGAGAGATACTAACATTCAAGACCTGGTGTTGGGACACTTGTTTGCTCCAACATATTGTATGTAGATATGCTGATTTGTTGTGTGGACGTTTTCCGCGACAGAACTTACATGTTTATAGTTCTGCGGTGGTATTTGGATTGTTCAATTATCATTGTTGAATGTAGGCGGCACAGGACAGCACATTGTGAAGTATGAGGGAGGCCCACGTTTAGCAATGGATAACAAAAGGCTGAATGATGATGATGAATCATCAATCACCTACTCTCTATAAATAAATATTGCGTCCACCCCAAATAATTATATTTAGGGTGGACGCAATATTAACTCGCACATATTGCAAAAGTTATCGGCAACAATTTTATGACTGGCCGCCTGCCTGACGTCAAAACTCATTTGGAATGCAATTGTTGACCAAACGGCATCAGGTGGAGTTGGCGCCAGGTAGATATAAATCGTTATGGATTCCTCAATATAATTCAAAATTAACTTATTTCTAAAGGGTGAAATTGCTTGTACATCATAATATAAAGTCTTGTGCAATATAAACGTCTTCTACCTTCTAATCGAACTTGGTATACCAATTTGAAAATGCATATTTATTTGATAGGTACTACTAAATCCAGCAACTCGTGGCGAGTTACGTCAATGGCGATAGCATATAAACCTTCGTGAAAAAATATATATACATATCAATCTTCACAATGATGGGCCAATTAACTTCCAAGTTTAACGATGTCACAAACCTCCTTTTTTTATAAATATAGATAAAACTATTTTTACTGATTCTAAGGCGTTTGTATTTGTTTTTTAATTTCTCGACATTACGAACACTTTACAGCGTTCATGGTCACGGAAGGATTAAAGTGTCTCCTGTCCAGCAAGTCATCATTATTATAGAGATTTATATCTACATGCTATATAGTATTAATAATTGTTAAATTTTTGACCCACATCTTTTTATATAAATTCATTGCTAGTACAAAAAGAGAATGATTTTTAACCGACGAAAAAATAGGTTCTCAAGTCGACACGTATTTTTTTTTATATATGACCAAGCCACAACCTTTTATAGAGTAGTAATTTTGATAATTCTTTTTTTATTGGAAAGGAAGGTTGGTCCCATATGAATTCACAAAAAACAATCCAACCCTAAGGCTAGGAAAACACGAGATGGTTTATAGTTTATTCACAGATTTTATTACAGCCACAAAAAAATAAAATAAATTTTTTAACAAAATATTTAAACCGCCAAAAACTGAAAAGGAAAAAATAATAATAAACTTTGTTTTTATTGACCTTAATAACTAAGTTCTTAAACGTCGGCGTCGAAGGTAATTCAGTGATCATTGTTCATTGATTGGACTCAAAATTACTTAGGTATACCTAGTTAAATTAGTTTAAGAACTTAGTTATTAAGGTCAACGAAGACAGAGTTTATTATTTTTTGCTCTTAAGTTGTTTCGACGGTTTAATTTTTTTGTTTAAAATTTTTTATACATTATATTGTACAAACAAAAAATAATTCTCTATTTATATTGTTTTTGGTCAATTATTAGGAAAAATTAAATTTACATTAATTATTATATTATCACAATTTACTATTTTAAAAACTAACAAATCTATTAAGGTGCCGCCGGACCGGAACACGGCCATACTGAGAAAGATCCGCTAAGAAAACTCAGTCTTAATACTAATTATTAAATTAAGAAGCGGCTTTTTTTTGTGGGGTGGGTTACGGTCGTCGTGCTCCTCGCACCACTCTGTCCGGGGCGACAGAGGGGCGTAAGCACGCTCACCCATAACCCACTCGTGAACCTCGCCTTCGTCGTTGGACCGGCCACCGGAGCAGCGTGAACTTGTCGTCAGTGGCCGGCCCGACGGAATAGATATAGAGGGAGGATATAGAGGGGACCCCCCGAGGGGTACCCTCTTCTTGAGCGACATCCCCTCCCTCGGGGAGGACGTCGGTCTTTTCCTCGCGTTCAGCCTCTCGGCGGGTGACGGACTAATTCCCCGGTCCAGTCACCCGCGGCCTCGGATAGGGCGGCATAAGGTGCAGGTAATCGCGCCTACGCCGCCCCCTTCTGCGAGACTACTGCCTCGTAGAAGGCTGCGACCGCTTCCCAGTTCCTGACGCTGTCGAGCATCGCCCTGGCGATGGTCGGCAGCATCAGGTCTGCACCGATGATTGCGACGAGTTCACGGCGCTGCTCTGCCCAAATTAAGAAGCGGCTAACGTTATCCTACTAAAGTTAAAAAAAATCTTAATGTAATAATTAGTATTAAAACTCGAGAGAACCTTCATACTAATTATTAAGAGACAGCTAACTTTATCCTACTAGAGTTAAAAAAAATAATGAAACTATTGCATATTTATTGCATTTGGAAGAAGTGCGGTAACTTTAAATCGATATTGCGATTGACAAGTAAGCGTGACATTGTAGCATTATTCCCCTTTGGGGAGGTCTACATCTACTAGGAGACGTCGATAGACTGATGGATTGTATGATGGGTGTTGTTGTTTTTCTTTTCTTCTTGCGAGTGTAGTCGTAAAGACGAAGAGGATAATAAAATATTTTTTATTCTCTTTGATGACAAGCGAACGTTGTTTATAAAACTCTGCAATACCAAGAGTCACTTTAATTACGCTATCTGTAAAGTCAATTTTCAACAAGAAATATCAATTTATGTATTAAAATTTGATAATTCCATTACATATATTATAAGGAAAATGGTTGTTTAGCATGATTATTATACAATTTATACATATACTATTTACCTTCTCAGTTTTAGTTATAAGGAAACTTACCTAATACTATAATGACCTTTAAACGATTGTTCGAAGGATTGTTCCTTGCGTCATCATTCTCCTCTTATCCTAAATACTTGGGGTTGACGCGATATGTGTTCCTCTTCCTACATGTTGCAAAAGATATTGGCAATAGTTTTATGACCGGACGCCTGCCTGACGTCAACCCTCCTTGGGAATGTAATTGTCGAACAAACGATCACACACAAGATGATCACAACAACATCAGATGGATATGGCTCAAGTCAATATATAACTCTTAGTCGTCTTTTACGACATCCCCGAGCAAAGTAAGCGTTGGTAGTATTCGTAGCCGTACAAAAAGGGCTCCAACGATTACCATTCAATGTATGCAGCAGGTTTTTTATTCATTCAATGTTTGAGGCAATGAAAAAAATATAATTAGAACATGAAGATAAATTTAACCACTGCCGTTGAGTAAAGAAATAGCTCGGTTGGGAAATCGAGTAGCCCTTTAAACCAGAGAGCAACCAGAGAGCATTCTTGGAATTTCATTTTTTAATGTTTCATTATGAATGTTTTTTTTTTCATTTAATTAATTTGTTCATATCTTTATATCGTCGATACGATATAAAAGTATTCATATTTTATTAGTATATAATGTGTATCTAAATATATTCCGAAACTTTCTTTTTGGAGTTTATGGCTTGGTTACTTAGACCTTTAAGCCAAGTCTTCATAGTTTAGACACTTCGTGTCTTATCTTCCGTATTATTGTTTACCACTTCTTCAAATTGTAATTAATTCTTGATAGTCACTGTCCGTCAGTAAGTCAAGTCGTTACTATCAATTTAGCGCTGATAACCAAATTCATAGTTTCGTTGGGCATTTTGGGTGAACACGAAAACCACTATTATATCATATTCACTACACTTCAGTACTTTAACTGTATCATATTCCATAAAATACCAGCAAAATTATTCAATATAACACTACAAAACACTAAAGAAATGAATATAATACAAGTGCGTGACATGAGATTTCCATATTGGCGCCAAAAAACTCCTTTCGAAACTCTACTTTAATATGTTTTCCAAAACAGTTAACAAAAATACGGATCTAAGCGCGATCATCCAGATATTATTGTTTTTGTCATCTATTGAGTTTTGTTCAAAAAGGTTACCACACATTTTCCTGGTAAAACCTTTGAAGTAATAAGAGACCAAAAATGTTTACAACTATCTTCTGATGAAAACTCCAATTGAACCTTATGTATTTCTTTTGTTACAAAACATAGTTCCGCGTGTTAAGACAGCTGTCACATGACTATTACTAGGTTACAAGTACATGTAACGCTGGCTGCAAGCACGAAAAAGTATCACTTGTCGCCTGAGTTGAGTATGCAAGCGATTTGAACAGTTCACGTTTATACTGTTTATAAAATGAAGTGAAAAGTTAATGTTTGTTCAATTTATGAAAGAATGTTTTTTACCAATGTTTTCTCTTTCATCAATGTTTTATGATGTTTTCACGTAAAATTATCGTCCGTAACCCAACTTTAAAGACAAACATATATTTATATTGTTTATAGTGGCCACTATTGGACACGGTCCGCGTACTTTAAAATAGGAACAAATTTGTCCTACAATATTACATAGATCCGATGCATTCTTCTTTTTTAGTGTTGCTATTTACATCCTTATGTCATCATTTACGATATACCTGATAAAATAAGGGATGGTGAACTGTATTGTGCACGGTATATCGATATGTATGGAATATTGTATTGTTATGTTCGATGAACCATAACCGTATAGATATCGCGGAGGGAATGGTAATGAGTGGAGATGTTGTCGCGACAACGTGCGGGTCGGTCTGCATACTGATCAATGCTACTGACCTGACCCTCGTTGACCCTAACCGACTTGTTATTCATGATCGAACCGGTTACACGTGCTAAATATTTTTTTTGCAGTCTATTTATATCAGCGTGCTATACGTCAGCTTCAGCGTCTATGATTGAAAGTATGGCATATCATGGCGTGTCGCACTCTCTCCATATATTCAAATTCATTTATTAGGTATAAACCCCGTGAGGGCACTTACATATTGTCAGTATTAACATTTTAATTTTAATCTAATAAACTACCACCGGATCGGAACTACACCACTACTGAGAAGATCAGGCAAGAAACTCAGCGGGTTTGTCT
Source organism: Lymantria monacha (assembly GCA_905163515.2). Classification (NCBI taxonomy): domain Eukaryota; kingdom Metazoa; phylum Arthropoda; class Insecta; order Lepidoptera; family Erebidae; genus Lymantria; species Lymantria monacha. Next base: position 28,385,594 of record LR991100.1, read on the forward strand.
ATTATTATTTCTTTTCATTTTTATATATATATAAAAAGAATAGTACATGAAATAAATAGCTCCAGTGTGATGCCCTTCGAACCTAATAGTTTAAATACAATGTAAAATAGCCAATGGCTGGACCAGATCCCACAAGCGGCACCCGATCACGAGTTAACTACTAGAGCAGCCATCACTCCCCTCAACCACCTTGAAGGGAATGGAGGGACCCGCTCGACGCAGCTACCGCAAGTAGACCTTTCAGTGAGCATGACCAATACCATGTATTACTAACGCTAACCAAAGTCAAAATTCGTTAGGCAAAACACGCTACGCTTCACAGGTATGTAAGATCATTATAAAAAACATAAAACAAACAGTTTACAAAGACAAGGTAATTGCTGAATGAGGAGCTGCTCATAGCCAGTCTGTACTATCGCTTAGATAATCCGAGATTTTATAATAACCTGTCTAACAGAGTCTGTTCTTGACAGCCCTTAAATTTATTCACAGGCATGTCTCGGATATCTTTTGGCAGTTTATTATAGAAGCGTATACATTGCCCCATAAATGACCTATTAATTTTTTCGAGACGAGTCGTGTGTACAACTAATTTGTCCTTATTCCGAGTATTAACACAATGATGTGTTAGTGAAAGGTCAGATTAAGAGTACGCGTAATCGTAGAGCATGCAGGAAGACTGTGATGAGCGTGAATGAAGCGATGGAGGTATGTCAGGATCGTGGTTTGTGGCAATCCGTAGTCTCTGCCTACCCCTCTGGGAAACAGGCGTGAGGCTATGTATGTATGCATGTATTAACACAATGAATGTCACAATACCTTTCAAAATTATTGATATTTCTTTTTACATACAATACGTTTTCGTAAATATATTGCGATACAACAGTCAGAATATTTACTTCTTTAAATTTTTCTCAAAGTGAAACTCTTGGGCCTAGTTTATAAATTGCGCGGACAGCTCTTTTTTGGAGAACAAAGATACTACTCAGATCCGCGGTGCATCCCCACAGTAATATGCCGTATGACATAAGACTATGAAAATAAGCGAAATAAACTAATCTAGCCGTTTCAATATCGGTCAATACTCGAATTTTTTTGACCGCATAAGCCGCTGAGCTAAGCCTGCTCGACAATTTTTCAATATGAAGGCCCCATTGCAGTCTAGCATCTATAGTAATACCTAAAAAAAACGGTTGTTTCGACAAGGTCCAGAGCCACACCATTCATTTGAACATTGATTCCCACTTGTCTCACATTAGGTGTGCTAAATTTAATACACTTTGTTTTATTCTCATTAAGAACTAAGTTATTTGTGTTGAACCAATGAACAACATTAGACAGTGCGTTGTTCACATCGTCATAATTAAGCTTTTGTCTTTTAATTTTAAATAACAAAGATGTGTCATCTGCGAACAACACAATGTTTTGATTGTCTCCTATATAGTAGGGTAAGTCATTAATGTATACAAGGAACAGAAATGGCCCCAGAATGGACCCTTGTGGAACACCCATTTTAATAACAGAACCAGATGATCGTGCACCATTAACATCGACCCTCTGAATTCTGTTGGTTAAGTAAGAAGTTAACAGCTCAAGGGCGCTATCCCTGATCCCATAGTGGTATAATTTTCTGATGAGGGTTTCGTGGTGCACACAATCAAATGCCTTAGACAAATCGCAAAATATACCCAAGGCCTCATGCGATTCCTCCCAGGCTGCAAAGATGTTCTTTAACAATTCTACACCTTTTTTTTTTTTTTGCGGTGGGGTATGGACGTCACACCCCGCCAAATCGGTCCGGGTGACGGAAGAGGCGGCGCGCAACCCCATTGACCCACCCTTCAAGCACCTCTTCTTCGCCGTGCGAGCGGGCCACCGGTACCCGATCTTTGTCTTCGGTGGCCCGCTCGGCGGTATGCCCTCTCGGGCTCCTCTCCTGTCGACACCCCGACAGCTTTCGCCATCGAGGCGTCGTCCTCACGCGGTGGCCTCACGTCGGGTGACCGGACAATTCCCCGGTCCTATCACCCGAAGCCTCGGTTAGGGCGGCATCAGGCGCAGGTACTCGCGCCTGCGCCGCCCCGGCCGCGGGCGGCGGCCCGGGTCACGGGAATCCTCCCGGGCCCGTTCCGCCGCCTCCTTCTGCGAGATGACAGCCTCGCAGAAGGCGGCGACCGCGTCCCAATTCCTGACGCTGTCGACCATCGCTCGCGCAACAGCCGGCAACGTCAGGTCGGCACCGATGACAGCGACGAGGTCACGGCGCTGCCCGTCCCAGCCCGAACATACCTCGAGCGTATGTTGCGCCGTGTCCTCGTCGCTACTGCAATGGTGGCAGGACGGAGTCCACTCCCTCCGCACGACCGTGTGCAGGTACTTGCCGAAGCAACCATGCCCCGACAAGACCTGCACCAACCGGAAAGAGAGGACTCCGTGCCGCCGCTCCATCCACTCCATCAGTACGGGCCGGAGGGCCTCAACGGTAAAAACACCGTGTCTAGGCCTCTCCAGCCGCGTAGCCCAACGGGTGGTGACCTCTCGGCGGGCGTCCTCGCGCCAGGTGGCTATCTCGTTAAACGATGGGGAGCCACCCTCTTCGCTCATTGAGGTAACTCGCCGGTAGAGGCAATAGGGCGAAAATTGTTAACATCTGACATACTACCAGATTTGTGCAAAGGAATTACTCTACTAATTTTCATGAGTTCAGGAAATACACCCCGAGCAACACAGCAGTTAAATACAGATGCCAGGAGGGAAGCAATAATAGGTATTATAAAATTAACAGTCTTTACAGATAAAACCCACAGATCTGCTGTCTTTTTAATATTAAGAGTTTTAAAAGAATTTAAGATATCATTCACACTGACATCTGAAAATTTAAAGGAAGTGTTACATTTCACAATGCATTGTTTAAGGAGCGATTCAGCTAAAATAGGAGACGACGCTAAAGATTTTGTTGTTAATACAGATACATTTGTAAAATAGTTTTCAAATTTCGTCGCCACTTCTTTATCCACTTTCACAATTTTATCATCTATCTTTAAAATCAAAATTAAAATAAAATCCTTTTTTCGTACAAGGTTCCTACCAGTTTCACTATTTGTCACTTTCTATGTCATTTTAATTATATCACTGGATTGTGTAATTTTGTTTCTCAGATAAATAGATTTAGCACAGGTGCAGGCTCGTTTAAATATTTTTGAATAATTTTTGACATATTCTAAAAACACTGGGTTATGGTTATAAGATTTTTCATTATAGAGTTCATATAACCTTTTTCTACTCTTGAAGATACCACAAGTAGCCCATTCACTAAAACCAGCAGGCACTCCAATTGTTACAGTTTTGGGTTTAAATACTGTATTGAATTCAGTATCAATTATGCGAAATAAAGATGTATATAATTTATTAGGATTATCATGAATAGGCAACAGCGGTAACTTCATAGTCAAGTTGTATTTAAAATGCTCTAAGCGGCTAGCGGTCATAGGAACAAAGGTAATACTTTCAGGTTGAATCCTACTAGTTCCCGGAAGTACAACAAATTGCCCACAGTGGTCTGATTCTAAAACACTTATAATAGATATGGCTGATTCTCAAAAAAAATCGATATTGATGTCCTTGATCATTTTTATAAACCAGAATCGTGAATTATGAAAAGTTGTTTTTTTTTAATAAAACGACGTACTATATCTACGAATGTATGAAACAAATTTATTTTTTATATGATAAACAACAAAGACATGTCCAAGAAAGTGCCCTGAAAATCATTCCCTCACTATGTCCCAAGCGCTAAATTTAAAGATAATCATTATCTTAAAACATAAAATTCCTAACAAATTGTTTATTATCATATTTTTTATTTATATAGGATAGTATTGACTATACCAATATGAGTTCATAGTTTCATAAATGCGAATGGAAATATTTTTAAATATAATTCAAAATTTGTCCATAAAAAAAGTATCATTCCCTCACCGTTTTGTAACAGTGTGATTGGAGCAATACTCCAAAGCCTACCAAGTCCCACCTTATTTTTTTTGTAGTTGGCAACACTGCCCTTGAGAACATACACTAGAGTGGACAATTGAAGAAAGGATGTTTTCTTAAAATCAATTTGACAAAAAGTTTTTTGATTATTACATTTTTAATGTCATTTCCTCATGTAATGTTATCAAAAGATAAGCATTTTTTTTTAATAATCATAACATACTTTTATATATTTTCGGTAGTAATAAAGTAATGTTTACAATTCGTACGAAAGTAAGGTTATGTTCCTAAGTTTGTAGCAATTTTGTTTCGTTTTGTCATTCCCTCATCGTCATTCCCTCATAATTTTTTTTAATGAGGGAATGAATTATTTTCTAATAAATATAGAATACTTTGACAAAAAGTTTGTTCAATATTACATTTTAATGTCATTATCTCATGTAATGTTATTAAAAGGTAAGCATTTTTTATTTAATAATCATAGCATATTTTTATATTCTATATATATTTTTTATATCATTCAATTCAAACTCAAAACAGTTGGGGACCACTATAATATTTTCCTCAAACAAGACATATACTACAACTTGAGCAAAAAAAATTCGATCACGAGTTAAAAAAAAACTGATCAACTCGATAAAGCCATTTTCGACTTTTTTTGAGAATCAGCCATTTATTTATGGGCTTGACATTTGTAAATATATTATCTATACAAGTTGCACTCCCAGCAGCTATCCTAGTAGGTTCTAAGAAGACATTATATAAATTGTATGATATCATTAATGTTATAAATTTTGTGTAATGTTATTATTGTCTAATAAATTTATATTAAAATCCCCACATATCGCAATATTTTTATTAGAAGTGGAGATTTTGAATAACACATCCTCTATGTATTTTTCAAAAACATCAAATGGTGAACATGGAGGTCTGTATATACACATGACTATGAGCTGCTCACACTCAATACAGGAAATTTCAATTACACGTTCAATAGAGAGTCTCACAATATCATTTCTTTCTTTAAATTTAATGGTATTATTTAAAATTATCAATGAACCACCTCGTATCATACTGACTCTATTGAACGAGCTAGCAACGTGGTGATTTGGAAAATTAAACATTAGTTGATTATTCTTGAGCCAGTGTTCAGTAATACAGAGAATATCTATCTGGTAATCATTCAAGAATAATTCAATTTCCAAATCTTTACTTAACATACCCTGAATATTTTGATGTACCAGGTTGATACACTTAGAACTATTCTTAAGACTTAAATTCTTAGTAAAGCAAGAGTAGTCCTCTATTGTCTTAATATTGAACGACTACCGGTACTTTCGTACTGTGGTGACCCATCCGGCGGGTAACACTTGACAATATAAACTAAATTTTCTAATTTATATTTTAAATTTTCAAAATGATTAAGACGCATTCAGTCTAGTCAGGTGGGTCGCAGGTATCCCAAGTTACAAGTAGATAATAAATTAAGCGGAGATATAGAAATGGCGCAGTCGTTAAGACTACCTACCGTGCCAGTGCGTGGGTTCGATTCCCACGCAAAACAATACTTTGTGCGATCCACAAACTATCGTTATAACTCTAGGTATAAATTGTGTCTATTAATTGTATGTTTGTAAAATTCGCCGCAAAACAAAGATTATTTCTATAGCAGAGACTGTTGTCTTTAAATAAAAAAAAAGAGATTTATCACAAAATAATACGGTCCAATATGGAATGCAAGTTTCATTACTTAATGTTATAGATATTAGTGAACTCTATAGGCATTTATTTTTTAACTTTAGTATTTATTGCCATATGAGTTTTGTCTTCTTAGCCCATACATGTTTTACTGTTGGGTACAGACCACCTCCTCCTTCAAATAAGGCAAATTACAATACCACTACATTGGTTAGGCTAATTGATATATATTTCGGGTTTACCCATACTGGATGTAAGTTGCTTATAGCCGTAAATCGATAATTTTAATACCCATGAGAAGGGATTCGTGACCATAGTATTCTCAGTGGAACACCACACGGACAAAGAAAAACGAAGTTCTTGAATATTAACTTAGTATCGCCGAAATTAAAACGGCCGGGGTCTATTTGGGGTCGCACATCTTCTGGACCACTGTAGGGATACTATATAGCCCGCTTGAAACTAGTTACCTCCCGATGACGCTAGCTCTCGCCTGACCACTCCTTGCGTGATTCGGATTTCAGCGAAACGCCGCGGTAGTTGGTGTGGCAGCTTTCGCGTTCAAGGTCGCGTTAAAGGTAAAGAATTCACCCAGATAGTCGACCTTATCCTTTGAGCTATGGACTAGACTGTCTTGTGTTGGGAGATTGGACTGACAGAAGTTGCCTTGACAGCCTTGGCGAGCGCTCAAACACACAATCTGATGTTGATGTATGATGTACTTGCTCGTTTGCCACCATAAGAAAGATAAATAAAACACAGGGGAATTACCGTGTTTAAAGATTTTGGCGGATTTATTTATCTATCACGTCGGACAGCGATAAAGACATAGCTTCATCGAGTATAAATAACTATTTAAAGATTTTAATATCACAAACAGTAGAGCAAGTTAAATTCGTGCAACCATCTAAAGCTAATGGTTTTTGACCCGGCTTCAATCCGAGTAACCATCTGTGGAGGAGGTTTGGTGACCTATTATTCTCTGTATATCCTCTCCGGGTCTATTGAGTGAGTCATATGTGAAGCAAAACTAAATGAAATTGCACGTAGACGGATCGGGTATTCTCTATCAAATTCTATAAGGTTAATTCTATATGTGCATTGCATCTTCACATAGAACCCACTAGAAGCGCTCCGTTGCTGAAGTAAAATCCTAGAGGTGTCTACTCTGATCCATTCGAAAGGTGTGAAAATGTCGCAGAGTGATTTATGAGACCTCATGTTGCCCTGTTGTGACATGGACGGTCAGGGTGCGATCAGTTTCCTGCCTTTTTTCATGTTATTAATCAGTTTATCGACGTCTATTGCTATATACGCCTGTCCAAGACAAGATGTATTAATCATCATGCCTGGCGGTTAGCACTCACCGCGACCAGCAAGGGGGAGGCACCGTTACGCGCATCTCCTACCGCCGCTTTGACTGTCGACTGGACGTGCCCATATGGCCTAGCGTTGAGGTGTCGGGGATAGAATATCGATAGAGAATCTCTCCGGCACCCCGTAAAAGCGCGGAAGAAACCGCTGTGGTTTCAGTGGGTATTCCGGTGGGATTAGCTGGCCGGCAAGTCCCACACATCCTCTTGTCTGTCACCGGTGGGGGCTAGTGCGTAAATGCATTTCCACAGCGTAAACAAAAAAAAGTCAAGTTTGATGTTACAAATTTTCGCAAGAGACTCCCATGACCACACTTTTGATGGTCCCTAAGCTGTTTTTATGACGTTTATCCCACAGCTGTTTTTATGACGTTTATCCCACAGCTGTTTTTACGACGTTTATCCCACAGCTGATTTTACGCAGTCAAGTCAGGTGTGGTCACATATTCTATTGTTATCTATCACCGGATGACGATCAATAGCTACCAAAACCAATATATAAGTGTATTATTCTAGAAACTTGTAAAGTAGTTATATTTGCTCTTTAAATTTTCCACGTGTGAGGAATATTTTAACATTACAAATGTGAAATATTTATTTATGGCAAACGTTGTGTATGTTTTCGATGAATTTCAACAAGCACCGAATTTGCCTACTTACAATTTAATGTCGCCATACATATAAAGATGGATATCCTAAATGCTGAAGGAACAAGTGTAAATAAATAATTTTTTTTTAAATTTCTTTTTCTTCTATTTCGATAGAGATTTCGGTCCTCTTATCGTGGAAGCAAATAGGCTTCGCAATGATCTGTCAAATGACTTTATGAAATTTATTAATCTGTGAAATTCAACCAATTAAATTGGACCGATTAAAGATTTCATAGGTAGTTCATGTTTATTCTGAAGTAATTTTTTTGCAAGGTAATAATAAGGTTCCATTGAGAGCTACAAATGCAAGCATAATGCTCTTTTAAAACATTTATTTTTGTGCGCTGACTGATGGAGTGATTGTATGTGACCACAATTGATCACCCTACTTTCTTGCCTGTAGGTGTCGTAAAATATGATTACGAATATAATATGCAGATGACATCTATGCATAAGACCTTATTTCAACCGTGCCCATTGTAGAGGAGGTTTGTAGGAGAGGCTAGAAGAAAATAAATAATATGTTAAAATTGGGTCTGTCTATCAAAATACTGCAGTTCATTGTTGAACTTAGACCCTCACAAAGATGTATCAAAAGATATACCATAAGTGCCGCGTTTGGTAGGCGGCTTGGCGTCTGCAATGAGTTTTATAAGTGTTTTACTTGATTTATTTTGTTCAATCTCCTTATGATTTATTACGAATCCTACAGGTAAGTAAGTGTTGGTAACATTGTAATCGTTTAATCTGTCACCATGTGGATACAATAGTGTATTGTATTATTAACAGAGGGAGGAGACAGCTTCAAAGTCACCAAGAGCACAAATATTTTTTTTTTCTGAAAGACAAAATGTGGGGATTTGAGAAGTGCTCATATGTAGACGGCCGATTTAGAGGTATCAGGTGAGAAAGATTAATAAAAATATGACCTTATGGTACGTAGTTTCATATTTCATCGTTGAGATGATAAAGTGTGTTTCGCACGTGATGGCTCCTAGTACACAGTGATTATGTTAGAAATGATTTCGTTGAATCTATGACACATAAATATAACATTAATAACATCATGAGTGAGTGACGCCTACGTGATATTACCATCGGTCTATTATCTTAAGGTTTCATAGAAATATATACTAACTACGTGTGCGTACAATGGGTTAATATTGTTAAGATAACCTGCGCTGATTAACGAATATATTCGCAGATTTCTATTTTTTTTTTATTGTTCTTGTTGACAAAAGAGGAATCAGCGCACCTGATAATAAGTGTTATTGCCACACACGGATCTTTGCTATACCAGAGTACAGGCCGCTGTCTACCAATGAAAACTACAAACCCACGCAGAAAGCTCGGCTGCCGACTCGAACCAAGCAAAGCCACTGCTCAGACGTAGATTTTCTGCGAGAGTGTGGTACTACCCCAGACGGACCTCACCGCGGCTATAGCCAGAAAACTGTCAACAGTGTAGTGGTATCACTATTAGAAAGAAAGAAAGAAAAACATTTATTTTGTTCTCGTTAAAAACTAGTGAAAATAAACAGAACTAAATAAAACAACATCTAGTATAAAATGACATTAACGAGAAACAAAAAAGTCTATTGGCTCAGCTTTGGCTATTTTATTTTATAAAATAGCACTGATATTCTGCCAACACCTGGTACATTTTAAAGAAATTATAAAAACATGACTATTAAAATTATTAAAATGTATAAGGCATATATTCTTATTGTGTGAGATACTTTCATCTTGGATTATATACGTCCCACTCCTGGGCTCGAGCCTTCTCTGCAATTGGAGGGCAATTAATGTACTATACCAGCCTGGTCAGAAGGGTTAGTATAGGGCTTTATTTCGAGTTTTCCTTTCCTTGCACGGATGATATATGCATATTATATCTAGTCGTCTTTTATGACTCACGGAGAAGATAGGGCTGGTAAATTGTAGTCTTTCTTCATCACCACAGGGTAATAGAGATACTGTACAAACATACAATTGGAGGAGACGAATAACATACAAATGAGGATCGAAGTGACGACATTCGACATGGTAGGCGAATGTCGAGTCACTGCAAATTGTGTAATTTGCAAACTTGATGGCTACAGGGAATCTATATCGACCTGGGCCATCTCCACCTGATGCCGTTTGATCAACAATTACATTACCAAGGAGGATTGACGTCTGACAGGCGGCCAGTCATAAAACTATTGCCAATAACTTTTGCGATATCTGCGATGTACCTATATTGCATCGACCACAAGTGATTGGAATAAGAGCAAGATGATGATGATGATGACGATAGCTACAGCGAACAGCGGCTTTTTTAATATAAAGCCTTTTTGTAGTGTGAAGGCGGCAATTACATATCTTCCATGAACCGAATGACATCCTAATACAAATAAGGACATACTAAGATTGGATCTTATGTATTATGTAAACAATGAATTTCAAAATAAACTGTCAAATTATCTGTGATATCTGCTTTAATTTGCTATACGGATGGGTGGTCGTTGCATTAATCTGTTTTTATATAGAACGTGTATCTTTATATTAGATACTAGTTTCCGCCCGCAGCTTCGATCGCGCGGTTTGTTGATAAAAGGGATATTGTTCAATATTTCATTGGTGTCTATTTTGTCTTAGCGGAACTATTTATTTTTTCTAAAATAAAATTAGCCAAGTTACTACTTATAACATCTACCAGTGAAAGTCCTGTTAAAATCGGCACAGCCGTTTTGGAGATTAGCCTCAACAAACAGATTAAAATTTAAATTCGAGTTTCTATGTAATTACGGTATATAATTTTATATGCATTTAGTGAAAAGCTGTTATTTTGGAATTACAAACAGACACTTTAATTTTATTTATATGTATAGATTTATAGATGTATCCATCTATATAGTAACATTTCGAGGTCAATTGTTGAACATAGGTCTCCCCGGGAGGGATACATAACTATTCCGCTTGGCATCGCTGTTGATGCTATGAAATTTACAGAAATGATGCTGCGTACTAATTTAGTGCACCTTTAGCCAATGTTTACGACTTCGATGGGCAAATAAGTGGACATATTCGATTGTCCTGCCTGCGGGTATCGACCGGTCTTTTTCATGACCGTTATGATCAGACAAAATTCTTCGAACTTTTTCGACTTGACTACACAGAATAATGATTACGATATGGATCTATCGTGTCAAGCGTCATGGGTTCGATCCTACTCAGGAAAATACTGTCCTGAGTATCGGTGTAATTTGTGAATTGTTTGTAGTCTCACATAATACAACGATTAGTATACTTAGCGCAGTGTTGGTTTAAAAAAAAAAAGTTTAGTTACAGACAATTTATAGATATTATACAGCGTGGTGACGGAGTAAGAATACTATTTACGACCCCATATATTACCCGTGGGTGATCGTACGAGACGAGAGGTGTGTTGCTTGCTCGTTTACCACCATAAACAATAAAAAAAAATAAGTTCAAATTTTATTTTCTACTTACAGAATACTGATTAAGATATATTGTTGCCAATTGTTAGTTCCTCCACAAACCTATAGTTCTAGTTACGTCATACCTCTCTGTGCAAGAAAATAAGGCTAGTGAAGGATCAAAGTTTAAAAATAAGTCTCTAATTATAAGCGTTCTACTTAAAACGATCGCAAAAAGTTTATATAAAAATTAATAGCAATATATATATCTTGGCAATATTTTATGCCCATAATAAAAAATAAATTATACGCACAAATGTCTATTCAAACAATTTAAAAAAAATATATTTATATTATAAAATACTTCGGTACTTTTTGTCTTAATCGCGAGTTACATTATTATCTTGCTCTTATCCTAAATACCTGTTCCGCGGAACCTTATCGGATGTCATTCCTATATTTACTATCTGTCTATTCATGTCATGTTTCACGTAGTCCATCTATCTTTTCCTCTCCTCCTTGCTTTGGATATTAAAACTTTTCTTACAAAATAACTTTAATACCTTCTAATGTTTACGCGAGTGTTACACATTTGAAATAAAACTACTTTTACGGATTCTATCGCGTTTGTATTTTTCATATATAGAATCATTCTCTTTTTGTACTGGCAATGAATTTGTATGAATTTTGTATTAAAAATGTGGGTCAAAATTTAATATCTTATAGGGTAGATATAAATTTCTGTAATAACAATGACATCACTGTAAAGTGTACGAAACGTCGGGCAATTAAAAAAGAAATACAAACGCGATATATCGCGAATCCGTAAAAGTAGTTTTATTTCAAACTTTGAATACCGTCTCATCACATGCCCGTAAGGCAAGCGATTTAGTTAAAGCTCAAAATGGGTTAAAACACTATCGTTTGGTGGCAGACTACGGTATAGGCCCCGTAATATATATCTACTAACTCTAGCCGATAATGGATCATATTTGTAGCGGTAAGAACTACACGCCTCTTACAACTCCATTTTTATTTTTCTTTGGGTGGCTTATGTCACCGTATTCCCTCCCCATCGCCATTGGGTCGGCCACTGGTACCGCTTCCTTGACATCCGTGGCCCTCACGGGGTCAGTCTCTCTGCGGGTGACGGACTATCCACCGATCCAGTCACCCGCGGCATTAGACGCAAAAGCGTGAGACATGAAATACAATTGACTAATAAGTTAATAAGTAAGAGGATGTACATCTGTACAGGTATCTACCTGAAGCGCAGCAGTACAGCACAACGGATATGACAAAGCTAGAAGTAATGTATCTTAAGATTGATTACAACTCCACGGAAAGAACCCCGACGTTTTAAACACTACAGCGTTCATGATCACGGTAGGACTGAGGTGCCTCACGTTAGCTAGATATTAATCTCTGTAATAATCATTATGATAATTATTTATATTCAAATATACTTTAAGTAAGATGTATGGTAGCAGCTACGAATACTACCAACCCTTACTTTGCTCGTGGATGTCGTAAAAGACGACGTTGGCCCAGGTCGTTATAAGGCGTCGACGACACGACGTCTTATAACAACCTGGGCCAACTCCATCTGATTCCGTTTGGTCAACAATTACAATTATTCCCAAGTAGGGTTTACTTCTGGCAGGCGGCCGGTCCAAAAACTATTGCCAATAACTTTTACAACATGTACTATGAAAGAAGAGTACATATTGTATTGACCCCAAGTAATTGGGATAAGAGTAAGAGAATGATGACACAATACTTAAAGTCTACTATCTGTCTTCAACCCAGGCACTTAAAAGTTCAGTTTTTCAGGCCAATACGATATAATATATGTTAATTGCAGTATAAATAATGTTGTCAATCATGCATTGATTCGTAGAGTCGTAAATATTGATAAACACAATGACAAAGTGTGACTTTTTAACTGCAAACTATTACTATAGGTACGACAATACTACATGTCTTTTCACTTTGTAATGAATATATACTTTGTGGACCTTAGCTTAAAGGAGCTATGGGTCGTTTGAATTTTGAGAATTGTTTAAATGTGTTTTTGTTGAGTCTCTTCATCAAGCTCATACATGTCGGGCTCGAGTCTCATGCAAATGGAAGGGAAATTAAACTATGCATTTTATATCCCTTAGTCGTCTCTTACGATCATCCACGGCCCCCGAGCAGGTGGACCGATGACATCACCAAGGTCGCAGGCAACCGTTGCATACAGGTAGCACAGGACTGAATTTCGAATGGCATTCTCGTGGGGAGGTCTATGTCCAACAGTGGACGATTACGGGCTGATGGGTGGATGGATGGATGAAAGAGAAAGAGAGAGAGAGAGAGTCGACTAAGAAGTTAATAAAAAATCCTTCTCTTTTATTTTAATAAAAAGAAATAATTTATAAACGTTGATAATTTATATATACCTAATTAGAAAATATTTATTTTTAAAATATCCTACTCTCTTATTTTAATAATATTTAAGATATCATGTTGTTTGATAATTTGGATAAATTAATTATAAAGTAAATTACAAATTAATTATAAAGTAATTATACATACAAAATAAGAAACTGGATAGTTCGCGCTCTTTGTGTATTATTGGCGGCTAGTCGGCGACTACGATAGTGGCCAGATGATCGGCTTTACTGACTAGTCGTATTTGCCTTCAACTTATGCCGGTTAAAACTACTTTTACGGATTCTATCGCGTTTGTATTTGATTTTTAATTTCCCGACGTTTCGAACACTTTACAATGATCAGTCTTTCCGTGACCGTGACGTGATAACTGTAAAGTGTTCGAAACTTCGGCAAATTATAAATCAAATACAAACGCGATAGAATCCGTAAAAGTAGTTTTATTCCAAATGTGTAATACTCGCGTAAACATCGGAAACCATTCTGCCGATTAGTCGAATCGCCAGAAAATGAAGGAAAATATGGTTCTTATAATAAGTTAATCAGTTTCAAGGAGGTTTATTACAATTAGTTTGTACGACAAATAAGTACTTGTTTACTTTAAAAATCAGTCTTCCTATCGGGTTGAGAGCCCTCAGCGTTCACCCACAGTCCGCGTAACGTTGTCATAGCCATCTGAGGCTAACAACTAAGACACAAAAAAAATCAGTCTTCCAATAAAAAAAGGAAATATTATTATTAGAATAATAATAAGGTTTATTCTTCATAATTAAATAGTCTTATAATGAATGAGGGTGATTTGACAGCTGACGATTGCAGATGACACACGAGACACGAAATCTGCCGAAGTCGACCGAGCGACGCGTTTACGTTACCCAACCACGGGGTATCATACCCTTTCCCATAAAAAAAGAGTTATCAAAATCGGTCTACTCTTTGAAAAGTTGTACGTGTAAAAGTTATACATAAAAAAAATATACGCGTCGACTTGAGAACCTCCTACGTATTTTTTTCGTCGGTTAAAAATACCTGACACAGAATGAAGCTGCAGGAATAGTCAGCAATTATTTTATAAAATTAGAAATCATTATCATCTCGGATCATATACGTCCCACGGTTGGGCCCGAGTGTCATCTCCTCCACAATAGGAAATTAAATTAACAACTTATACCACGTTGGCAAAATAGTATATAGAGCATTTTTGCTTCGTATAACGTTTCTAAGATGGGTGTAATTTGTCTGCGTTAATTGCATGTTTAAAGTCCCCCGCAATACAAGGATTCTTTCCTTATTGCGGTGTGGCATTTAAAAAAAAAAAAAGAGATATTATCTGCATATTTCTTAAGTCAATTATTACGATGTCCACGTGCAATATATAAAATTATGAATTGTATGTCTATTAAATCATCAAATCGAAAACGAATAACTCAAAAAAATCTATCTATAAATAAAATATTTCAATCAACTAAAGATCACCAAAGTGTAAAAGCGATAAAAAATATGTTTAACCAGTTTTTACAACTGCGTCATTAGTCCAAGGATATAGTGGTAGTGGTTCGCGTATGTGTCGTCTCAAGTTCGAATTCTGAATTATATCATGTTGATGTAGGAATGTTACAAAATCTGTGTGCACGGATGATGCAATGGTGCTAGTGATGATCTCCTATGTCGAATGTTATGAGTTTGAATACTGCGCAGAACATTCATTGTACAATCCAAAAATGGTAATTTTGTGGTTGTAATTTGTATTAGTCAATTGTATATTTGTACAGTATCCTTGCATACAAATATTTATTGTTTATAGTGCGATGTGTTGCCAAATAAAAAATTATAATCCACTATTATACCGCGGAACGATTAGAAAATTACGTTTTCCTTTTAGCACTAAAACTTGGTCAATTTGTTATTACCTGATAACACGTCACAATGCATACTTGGTGTTGAATACGCAGATACAGTAACAATAGTAACAGAGTAATTTTAATCATTTATCTTAAGGCATCTTATTTACCTGAAGGCATCGTCATCATCATCATCCTGCTCTGGCGATAGCTTTATGAACGGTCGCCTGCCTGACGTCAAACTTCCCTGGGAATGTAATTGTTGACCAAAAACATTAGATTGTGGTTGACCAAGGTCGATGAAAAGCTCTTGATCGTCTTACACGACAATGTAAGGGTTGGTAGTATTCGTAGCTACCACCACACACCATGAAGTCACCCCCGAAAGTCATCCTACAAAATATGTAAAGCATATAGTATGGTATAGGCCCACATACCAGTCGATTTGGGTTGGTATAGAATTCATATTAGAGTTTTTCTCTTGAATCGTATGTACTGCACCCTTTGTTTAAGACAAGATCATGCATACATACATACATATCATCACGCCATATCCCTTGCAAGATAGGCAGAGAAAACAGAATGCCAGAGAACTCTATCCTTGCATACTTCACTCGCTTCCTCAACATTCATAATTCTCTTCATACACGCTGGCCGGTTTCGGAGACTCTTGACTCCACCTTCCTTCAGTACATGACCGATCTGGTCTAGGTAGGTTAGTCTCGGTCTCCCCCGGTACCTACATCCTTCCACTTTCGCATTGTATATCTTCTTAACCAGACGTTCGTTCGGCATTCTTTCCATATGCCCGAACCATCAGAGCATTCCCTTTCGCATCTTTACACCAATACTCTCTTTCATACCTACTCGCTCTCTTACGTCGTCGTTACGAATGCGATAAATGCTCTAAGCAATAACTGCTTTTATAATACTCAAATGAATTTCTTACGCTTCTGCCTATGCCTTTGTAAGTAAAGCACTATAATAAGAAGCAGTACATAGTAAATAATACATAAGGAATATGTGAGACTACATAAATAGAAAGTTTTGATTGAATCACCCGTGTGGCGATAGGGCGGCCCGTTCCTTATATACGCGGGTGCGGCCGGCCGCCGGCGGCAGTGAGACAACCGTCGCGCTACGGACATGACTGGACTCGCGTACCACGTACTAATACTCGCTTCGATACTGGCCGGTAAGTATTGCGAAGTGTTGTGATTCGAGTTATTATTTTTAAATTTTGCAAATTTAAAATATTTCGAAAATCGAATGTGAGTTTATTCAAAATTTGGCAATTTACAAAAAAATTTTGGTCGTGAAATTATTTTTAAAATGTTTTGTTATTTTGAGTGATTATGTAATATTTATTTTTTAAATATTTCTGGTTATTTAGTATATTTTAGTTTGAATTTTCTCAAGCAGTGTTGCAGTGAGGCAAGGGATCCCAAATATTGATGACACGTCTTACAGTAGCTCCTTCTCTTTTCCGTGTATTCATTTTTTTCAAAATTACTTATAAATGCTTCATAATTATAATAACGATAAGATCATCTCTATTAAAGCTAATAGGTCCATATCAAAATACTTGTTTCATATCAAAAATTTATTTTATTTTTAATGTTATTTGAATTGAGCTATAATTTGTGTCACGACCAGATTAATTTCATATAATTCGTGATAAATATTTGTTTTTTTTTACACGACACAGATTCAAGAGGTCCAATAAAATAATAACATCGTAAAATATATAAAATAATCATCATTTATCATTAACAATTCAGTCTGGTGACAAATTAGAAATATAATACGTCACCGTACTTTCAATTGCCTGTATATCGTAAAAAGCGTATAAGTAGTCTTAAGTAAAAAAAAACACTGTAAAACATGTCAAAATCGAAATAGAGATGTATAGGGATCTGTTTGTTGGGTATGGTGGGGTAGTTCGTCCATATAGTACAAGGACTTAGTATCTACTAATGGTACACCTAAATGACGGTAAAGAGATAATGTATGGCAGGTTATGGGATTGCACGTCATCATTTTCACCGCCGGGCAGTTTAAGCAGGATGCGATAGAAGCATAATCTGTATTAAAAAAAATGGAATGGTAGTACAATTCCTCTTCCGTAGTGAGTAGGCTCTTGTATAATAGTCCTAGTACGTGCGTGGGCAATCACTACTTCACTTTTCGACTTTTACTATAACTTCGAATTCGAAATGATATGGCCATTGCAATGACGATTCTCTATAAAGCATATAAACGGACATAGAATTTCTAGACTCAGAACAACAGTTTTTGGATCGCACAAAGTAACGCTCTGAGTGGGAATCAAACTCACGTCATTTGGCATATGTCATACGTATACAAAATATATGAGTTAAGAACTTATATAACAATAAAAACAAATATCGTATTACAATACGAAATTCGATACAATCAAATTGTAATAGAGATATATATATTTAGCTTCCTATAAGCTGTAGTTATTTTTTCTGAAAAAAAATCCAATTGCTTTTAATAATTATACCACAAACAGATATAGGCACATATATTTTTATATGGTTATACATAGTAACATGTTATCCCCGCTATGTGGTAGCTACGAATATTATGTATTAGGTTTATGGGTTTTTGATTGAAAACAACTTATTTAGAAACGGTACAAAAACTTATTTATTTTCTTCAGTGTATAACATTGCGAGTATCATTTACAATCATATAGAAAGTGCTACCACCTAGTATTATATATTTCATATTTTTTTTTCAATTTATAATACTATCAACCCTTACTTTGTTCGTGGATGTCGTAAAAGACGACAAAGAGATATATATCAACCTGGGCCAACTGCACCTGATGCCATTTGTTCAACATTCACAAAGTGGGTTGATGTCAGACAATCAGTCGATCATAAAACTATTGCCAATAAATGTTGCAATATGTGCGAGTACATGTTGCGTCGCCTACAGGTAAGGATTAAGATCAGGAGAATGATGACGATGAGCAAAATGTTTGAATTATGAATGTTGAGGAAGCGAGTGAAGTGTGCAAGGATAGAGTTCTCTGGCACTCTGTTCTCTCTGCCTACCCTGCAAAGGACACGGCGTGATGGTGTGTATGTATAATCTTTTTTTTATTTCCATACTTTGAACGGCATATAAAATTTCATAATGTCATATGCACATCGATGCGTTTTAACATACAGACAGTTTTACGACTAAATAGCGATGTCCAGCACCGAAGTTGATACTAACATTCTCAAATGACAACATATAGTTGTTACAAACTTAACGAGAACATCGATATCACAATCTGAACAAATGGCGACACTTAAACATTAAAATAACTAAATTATTGTTAACTTGTTTATTTAGAAATACATATACATAAAATAAGAAATAAATATATAATAGGAAGTTTGAAAGTCGCGCCAGTGACGAAAAAGTTAAGGAGTGAAAGATTGACATGGTATGGGCATGTGACGAGTCCAGATGACAGTAATGTTGTGAGGAAAGTTTTAAGTGTAAATGTTGAAGGCTTTAGGGGTAAGGGAAGACTAAAGAAAAGATGGATGGACTGCGTGAATAATGACATGGATAGACAAGGAGTGACCACAGAGATGACGTTTGATAGAGTTGTATGGAAGAAGATATATTGCGTCGACCCCAAATAATTTGGGTAAGAGCAAGTCGATGATGATAATATTTGAAAAATTTATTTGCGATTATATGCAGCACTTCTATTAGAAATATGTTTCAATTACTTCATAAATTGACTACAGATGGCGTAGTGGTTAAGATGCCGACCTTCCGTGCCAGTGTCGTGGGTTCGATTCCCACGCGGGACAATACTGTGTGCGATCCACAAAGTGTTGTTCTGAATCTGGTTGTAAATTGTCTGCGTTAATTGCATATTTGTAAAAGCCACCGCATTACAAGGATTATTTACTTAGTGGACGGTGGTGTATTTTATAAAAAAAAAAACAAAAATAAATTAAGCTAATGTCACAGTAGCTTAATTGATGTTATGTAAACAATAAACAGCACGATATTCACACATGCCGATAGCTCCGATTGTGATGTTAAAACCTCTACTGTAAAGATAAGAATTATCATCATTCATAATATGAAAGGGTTATTTCCATAATGACCCTCGCTTGGGATGCGTTTTGGCGATCGAATGAGTGGAACATAAACGGAAGATTGATGATAACAATCATTTTTGCGATATTCAAAAGAAATTTATAAGGTATCGTAATTAATTTATCAGCGTTTATTGTCTGCATTTTTATATCGAACATTTCTTCGATTAGATACTTATTGTTAATTTAAAAGTTTAGATAATTTACCATAGATTGCATAATCAAATATTGTTTGATAAAAACTGAAAAATAAACAGAAAAATCATTCACAAATTAACTTCAAATATTAATTTATATGAAATACGCGCTTGATATTAACTATACAAGTCCTTGACATGATCTGCAATATACACTCACTCCGTCCTTGCTTGTGTCGAAAACAAACTTGTACTACAATAACTATAGAATGCACAGATGGTGTAGTATCATATATATACACTACCGCATCTGTGCAGTCTGCCCTATAAAGCTGCATAATGTCACAAACATTTTTTCTAAGTATAATATACTTACTTTGCTTGTGGATGTCGTAAAAGTCGACTAAGAGGCTCATAACGATCTGGGCCAACTCCATTTGATACCGTTTGGTTAATAATTACATTCCCAAGGATGGTTGACGTCTGGCAAGCGGCTAGTCATAAAACTACTGCCAATAACTTTTACAATATGTACTATAAAAAAAGAGTACATATTGTATTGACCCAAAGAAATTGAGAAAAGAGTAGGAGAATGATGACGATGTATATATATTTTTCTAAAGTTTTTAACGACAAAAACATTTATTCTTTAACTTAGTAAAATACCCGCGGTTTTCTTCGCGTGCTTCCCGTTGCTGTTAGAATACGGAGATAAAAAAGATAAATTAGGTTATGTTAGCCTTTGCTTCGCTTGCGTAAAATGTTAATTTACTCAAGTGGAACTTATTATCCCAAGGGAACATATTACCAAGATAAAAAGTAAGTATCCTATATATTAATTGGAAAGTATCCTATATATTAATGGGAAATCCTGTATATTAATGGCCAGGAAATGGTCTAACTATGTGCCAATTTTATCCAAATCTGTTTAACGGTTTAAACGTAATAGAGCTGTAAACATTCTAACATCTTCACAAATATTTCACATCACAATAGGTATTAGTAAAATTAGATAGGTATTTTTTTAAGAAATAACGTACAACAATCAGGCATCACTAGTCGCTAAGCCGCTCGCGACAATATTTGAGCTGTAGTGATGCGCCACTCAACACGCCGCCGTCACTCATCACACAGATAACATAATAAAACACAACTCGTTATCTATACACGTGGAATATATTATTAACATAATTGCATTTTTTTGGCATCTGCAATGATAGCGGTCATATCTGTTTGTAAACATTAAAAATATGATTTAAAAAATTGAGCACGAATTATTTTTAAAGTGGCGTTTAAAAAAAAATTAATGCGTATTCTTTTAATCAGTATCGTCGAATACTTATTATTATTCTAACTGTATCTGCGGAAGCGTTATATATGTATATTATGCGAAATTTATTATTCTTATCATTTCTAAAAATTAAAAGAAATTTGCGAAATATTTGAGTAATATTTTTATTTTTTTATTGCTCTTAGTGGCAAACGAGCAAGCAGCACACCTGATGGTAAGTGTTACTGCCGACCATGGATCTTTGTAATAGGTGTACAGTTAGGGTGCTGCCAATCAATAATCCCAAACCCAATCAGAAAGACGGGCTTCCGGTTCTCTCGCTCACCAGACGAAGTACAGCAGCACATTGCCACTGCTGAGTCGTCGATCTTCTGTGAGAGTGTGGTACTACCCCGGACGGACCGGCCCGCGGCTGTAGACTGACAACTGTCAACAGTGTAGTCCTACTACTATTTAGTAAGTAACATTGGGTAGTAAGTCTTATAATTGGGCACCCACGTTATCTTAGCTAGGTACCTAGCAATAGGTAGGTTATTTGATCCACTAAATTATAGTTAAAATTGTTACCATAGTGATTTATGCAAGTCACGTGTGGAGTAGGTTAACTACATGGATCTTGTAGCAAATCGAAAAAAATCTCGTGCTTTCAGGCGTTTCAACCATACTTATTATTGCAATCGATCTTAACACACTTATAGGCACCTCTAACTTTGTTATATCTGTCGTGCTGTACAGCTGCGCTTCAGGTATCTGTACATCCTCTTACTTATTGGCTTATTAGTCAATTGTACTTCATATCTCACGCTTAGTAAAGAAGGGCAATGGACCGTTTTTAATTCCTCCTGCTTTCCTTTCTATTTCAATTTGTTGTGGGTCCCAAGGCATTGAAAAGCATTTCCCAGAACTTTTTGATGTTCTAACCTTGGTATCATTTGTGGTCACTATTGTTGATCCTGACTTTCAGTTATTAGAAGGCTGTGTGGTAGCGGCTACGAATACTACCAACCCTGACTTTGCTCGTGGATGTCGTAAAAGACGACTAAGAGATACTGGGCCACCATTTCGTCAACAATTACATTCCCAAGGAGGGTTGACGTCAGACAGGCGGCCGGTCATAAAATTATTGCCAATAACTTTTGTAATATGTAGTAAGAGGACTACATATTGCATCGACCCCAAGTAATAAGGATAAGAGCAGGCGAATGATGATGACTTACGGTTATTAGAGTGGTGGGATTAGTCCTATAAAAACAGTGATGTATTTCAAGTTTTCTTTGTTTTGTGCACAAGTATAAAGCTGGAAATTGAATTTCAACTTTTTAGGTCAACTGAAATTAGTAAGATATTTTGACGAGTCAGTGGGAAAATAGCGATTTTCATAAGTCAAAATCTCGCGAAATTACAAGTGGGTCTGGTCTGGGTCAAATAAATTTTAAATTATTTACGAGTCAAAAGTGGCTCGAGATAGATCCGTATAATATGATCAACGGCTAGTATGTCTTCTTGTTTTGCGATATTAGTAGATACACTACAGTGTTTAGATTTTGTTAATCATTTTTCTTCTATCGCTAGTGAACAGTTACTTGACGAAAGATATCTACTCTTCTATATCACAGACATGTATGCGAAATCTTAACGTAAATACGTTAAGATATGAAATCGATACAAACAAAGTTTAATTCACATTTATAATTGTAGAATATAATATTAGTATACTACTTGTATACACACAAGCTTTTTTTTTTACTTTACAATAACGTTTGGTTTGTATACGCTGTTACAGTTGCTAGCCCAAACGAATATATTTAGTTATCAGTAGACCGTAACTGGCCAAAAAAGGAAGATATACGATTGACTGACACAGAGTATAGAGTAAGGAACATCAATTGTAAACACAATTTCATGGTGCGTGCGTGTTATTTCTTTAAAACAACCGGAAGAAACAATCTAAAAGTTAAGAAACATCATAATTTTAATGTTATTACCACCAAACTAGGATCGTATTATGAACTTAATTAAAAATGAAATAAACACAATATACGACACTTCGAGCACTTGTTGATTTGATTTAAAATAATAACGACTCTTCTATTCTATACTAGCTTCTATTCGCGTAAATAGTAACATTCTCAAAATTGAAATATTACTCCAAGGGAACATATTGACGGGACTGTGGAATAGTCCATCACCCGCAAAGAGGATGACCGCGTGAGAGCGACGTCCCGGCAGCAAGCCGGCGTGTGTACTTGACAGGTATCTTTAAATTTAAAAGACGATAATTTAAATTCATAACATCATAGATTCAATAAAAAAGTAATATATGTGGCTAGAAGCTAAGCTTAATTTATTTGTAAAATATGCGTAAAATCTGTTTAGTTTGAGTATTAACGTGTATTGTAACTATATATAGTTTCACAAAAAAAAAATTGAATAACTTATTAATCTTCTTTGTATTTTGTTATTCTCTTCTTAGTTTCGCACGTTTTTGTCTTAATTATATATATCTAATATTCTATTATATGCAGAGATGTTCAGATAAAAATTAACGATACAATTAAACATCATGATGTAAATAGATTAACTCCTGAGTGAAAAATGGGAGATGTCTAGTATTCGGCTATCTATCGTAGCAATTATTGTAGCGACCGCTACGTTACTTGCTACGAGAAAGCACATAAAATGAAAATTTCCATTTAACTTTAGTTTATGAATAATTTTGAAACTATCGGGCTGAAATATGGTTGAAATATGGTTGGTTTTAGTGACAATGATCGATTAATATGGCAGACGTTATAAAATGGCGACTTATCATTGTAACAACTCATATCATGAGATATGAGTATTATTTATAAAAGTGCTTGTTGAGCGAAACACAACAGGATAACGTCATTTCAAATATAATATGGGCGACTTCTAATGTGTCAATGCAATGTTATATATGCAGCAGCAGATCAATAGATCTGGTGATGGAAGTGGAATGTTATCAAAGCTTCTAATCTAAATCCATGTCTAATCCAACCCTCGACGGGTTGGGCAAAAATAAAAAATGCTATAGCATAACGCTTTTTTTCTGCTTATGGTGGCAAACGAGCAAATAACACACCCGATGGTAAGTGTCACTGCCGCCCATGGACCCTTGCAATACCAAAGGTACAGCTGGCTGCTTCCTACCAATACAATTCCCAAACCCACCCCAGTTGGGCTTCCGGCTCTCTGCTCACCGAACAAAGCTCAATAGCACATTGCCATTACTCAGACGTCAATCTTCTGCTCAGTGTGGTACTACCCCGGACTGTCCGGCTCGCGGCTGTAAATAGAAAACTGTCAACATCGTGGTCCTACCATTAAAAAACTTACAAATTAAGAATTATATAAATGAAAAAAGGTATTTATTTAAAGAATCCTTTATTTTAATGATTTCTGATGTTTTCGTGAGAATTACGCATTTGATATAAAACTATTTTTACGCATGTTATTTCGTTGTTATTATATTTTTAATTGCCTGACGTTTCAAAGACTTTAAAGCGTTTAATGACACGGGATACCTTTTTTATTTCAAAAGCCTTTACTTTGTTAACATAGAATTAGAAATTAAAAATGATCTACATTTGACAACGAAGAAAATAAAAAAAAATATATATTAACAGGCATTTTCTTTTGTTAACAGATTAAAAATATATCTTTTAGATTTTAAAAAAATACGTATTTTTTTAATTATCCAAATAACGCCAATGCCATAAACGGCACGTTCGACATACTAGCTGTCGATCGCAATTGGGGATTTTTCAGTGATTTTTATGACATTTACGGGTAGGTAATGAGAAGAAAGAAGGTAAAGTGATGTGACTTGTGATACCTATTTATCGCAAAAAAAAGATCCGCGATGAGATTTTCTAGTGCGAGCTGACCCTTATCGTTTTCGTGTATACGTGCTTTAATAAATGCATACACGTGTCGAGTCAAGGCCAAGGTCGTCGCTGTGAACATTTAAAGTAAAAAAAAAAGAAAATGGCGCTTAGATTATTAATAGCAGTTCCGTAATATTACATTATTCGTATAGTCAAAGAGTAAGAATACTATTTTCGCAAACTTTGCTGTCCTGCGGGCGTAGTAAGAGATGACTACGGGACGTGAACAGGTAATTCTAGTAGTCCCACATACTTCCCGTGTCTTATGTTCTTACCTTCCCATGGAAATAACATGTTTTCTCGGTATAAATGACAGCCTACCTAATGCGCCTCAGTCGAGGAAAGAATTTCATAAAATACTAGCGACCCGCCCTCGCTTCGCTTCGGTTACGTCAATTCAGTAGTGTAGTTTACTCTCGCTACATAGAATTCCTTTCGGAGAAGGAATTTCTTAAAACCCTACTTCATCTGACCTTTATAGGGCAGAAAGAAAGTCCACACCAAATTTGAAGTCTATAGTATTTGGACATGTAGATAATCAGCAGTTGTAAAGATTTAATTGTGCAAATTTACAAACCGTTTTATATTTTGACTGCACAGTTGGCGGTGCGGTATTAGTTGCGACCTCTGTGCCCAGTGTCGCGGATTCGATCCCCGCGTAGTACAATTATTTATATGAATCAAAAATGATTTTATGGTTAAAATCATCTGCGGTAATAGGATTTAATAGTTAGCGGTAGTAGTCTATTAAAGGAAACAATACTGTTAGGTGTCTAATAATCGTTTGAATATAAAAATTGTATTTTCTTCTTCTTAGTTCAATTATATATCATTGGGTTCGCAATCATAGTTAATATTATAAATTTCCTAGCAGAATACTATCGCCCCATCTCTTGATAATCCATCAAGAGGTTTTTAAAACATCTACGGCAAATAAAGCTACGGATATTGAAAATTCTTAGCTCAGTTACCGCCCGTTTTCTTAAATACATTTTTTTTTAAATAATGTCTCTGGATACCTACCAATGACCATGAAAACAGTATGTATGTATAATTTTTGAATTAAAAACGTAAAAAATATTCGATTAATAGACATAACATATACTGCTTCTGATAATATTGTTGGACTCTGTAACCATTTGTTTTGGTGGTTAGCCTGCAAACATTTTTATATGGTATAGTCACACCCCACCCGATCTTGGGCGACGGAGGGGGCGGCGAACGACTCCATAACCTAGCCTACACGTACTTCTCTACTCTCTACGTAGAGCAGACGGACCACCGAAATCAGATCTTTGTCGTCGGTGACCCATCCGACGGATTACCCTTTCGGGTATCGTCTCGAATTGACGTTCCGGTAATCCCTGCAACCCTAATGATGCTTAAAGCGTGAAAGCGCAATAAATGAACAAACAAACTTACCTTCTCATTTACTATTATTATATACTAGTTAGGATTATAAAATGATCAGGAAAACCTTGGCGCCATTGAACAAGTTTTATAATTAATTATGTAGCGAAACATGACGTAACAGATTTGTGAATTTAATATTTTTTTAGGTGTTGCCTAGAGGCCGTCAATATTCTAATAGTGTGTTCTATTATAATAATATTAGTAGTACGAGCAGCAACTTCCTGTGACATTTATAATAATACTAGCTTCTGCCCGCGGCTTCGGCCGCGCAAAAGGTTATTTTCCTAATGATTTTCATCCCCTATTTTTATTTTACTCCTTAAGGGTAAATTTTTACAACATGTAATGTCATATTTATTTATATCTAATCAATAGCCTAAAAATAAGTTTCAAGCTTCTGGCTTTAAAAATAACGATACTTCCTTACAACTTTTCATCCCCCTTTACAACCCTTTTTTGCATTAAAATGTAGCCTATATCCTTTATCAAGCTCTAGTCTATCTGTGTACCAAATTTCATTTAGATCGGTTCAGTAGTTTTGGCGTGAAAGAGCTACAGACAGATAGACAGAGTTACTTTCGCATTTATAATATTAGTAAGTATTAACATTAATAATATTCACAGCATAATATCACTATTATTGTTGTCTTAACAGTTGTTATGACAACAGTGACTGATCAGAATGCTTGATGCGCGACGTCTCACTGTTACCAAATTTGTCCGAATTTGCTAACATCTATAGACACTAACTACCCTCCTACCTGTGACAGTGATGTGTATTGCAGCTCAAAACCTTCGATAAATAGGCTATCTTACACAATACAATTTTATTTGAATTCAAGTTTCTGAGATTAATATTTTAATAATGTTAGAGCCACCCTGTCTACAGCCACGGGCTGGTCCGGGGTAGTACCACACTCTCGCAAGAAACATACGTCTGACCCAATGAGCAAGAGAGCCGGGAGCCCAACTTCCTGGGTGGGTTTAGCGTTTTCGTTGGTAGTCAGTGGTCTAGCTGTACCCCTGGTATTGCAAAGGTCCGTGAGCGGCAGTAACACTTGCCATCAGGTGTACTGCTTGCTAGTTTACCACCATCAGCAGTAAAAAAAATATAAAGGATTACAAATATACAATTTTTCAGATTGTAAGTGAACGCAGTATTTGCCCCTTTCAGAACGAAACAAAGTTGTAAATTAGTAGCGCTGCACAGCGCCACCTGTTAACGAATAGCAAGATTCGTTACATCAAAATGCTAATTTATTAAATAAACGATTCATTAAAATTTATAACAGATTCTAATTAAAGATTTACAGACAGCAAATTCAGTTGTATCGAAGACTCTATTTGAGTAACATTCTTTAGGTCCGTAAGCTATCTATCTATTTTATATTTCATCCTAATTTGTTTAGGCAATATAGCGTAAAATGCAAAGAATATAGCATATATATATACGTGCATAATATAGTTTAACATTTATGATAATATGAATGCATATGTGTTATTTCAGTGCATGCGCATGGCCGGCCGGAAGCATGCAACGTGCGCGCCAGAACAGACGCGGGCTGGGTGTGCGGCCTCCAACGCAAGGCCGATGATGGGTCACTATACGCGAGCTTCAGAGGAGTACCATACGCTAAGCAGCCCTTAGGAGAGTTAAGATTCAAGGTATTGTTACTACTTCTGTTCGTATTTTAATCAAATAATCTTCTGATATTTTTTTTTAATTCTCAGTAATACATAGATAGTAAAAAGTATTTTTTCTTTAAGACTAATCTTTGTATTGCGAGGAATCCTACAAATATATAATTGACGGACACAATTTACATCCAAACACGGAACAACAATTTGCGGATCGCACAAAGTATTGTTCTGTTTGGGAATCGAACGCACGACAGCTGGCATTGTAAATCGGCATCTGATATTTACTCGAGTGATATTTATTTGATTTCTTGTACTCGTATTTACTCGAGTCACGGGAGGAAGGTCCTCCAAAATATGCATACAAATGCGACAAATCAGAAGAATGTAGGTGCCTTAAAAATAGTAGTTTTATGTCATTAAAAAAATAACCACTGTCAACGAGGGATAAACAGATGAGCTAAGCAGCAAACAAAACTTGTAGAATTATATTTCCTCCTACATTCTTCTGATACGAAACTAATTATCTTTTCCCTCTTAGAACTAATTCGTAATACTTAATTCGTATATAATTCCTATAAAACCTGTTTAGATTCAGCAATAATCGACTTTGTTAAAAATTACTGCTTAATTTGCGCGGTATAAGTTATCCGTGTGGTGACGGTATGGGCTGTGATGATGATGAACTTAAGGAGTACCGATGTTGATGAGTCAGATGAGGCTCTTTAATCATCATCAGTAAGAATACAATTCACCACCCCCTATCTTAGCCGTGGGTGATCGTAAGAGACGACTGAGGGATATAAAACGCATATAACATCTATGCAAGAGAAGGAAAACTTGAAACAAAACCCTATACCAACACGTCTGACCAGCGCGGTATAGTATGTTAACTTCCCTCCCATTATGGAGGAGGCCCAAGCCCAACAGTGGGACATTTATGGGCTGTGATGATGAACTTAAAGAGTACCGATGTTGATGAGTCAGGTGAGGCTCTTTAATCATTATCATCATTCTAACGAGGGAGTAACGCCAAAATCATCACATTTGGCACACGAGTTGGCGATCGTAGTTGGTGTTATGTTGCCCAGTAAACACACCTCAGACTCCCATGGGAAAGTAAGAAATGGTGAAACATTGTATTCTTAACACGTCACCACACGAGTGGCCTCTTTAAGAAAATAAGATAAAATAAATACCGTATTATTTATCTTAATTCAAAGGTGCTAAAGAAAAATTTACTATTTTCAGGAACTGCAACCGTTAGAACCATGGGATGACATTTACGATGCAAGGAACGAGGGACCAATATGCTTCCAAACAGATATCCTTTACGGAAGGATCATGCAGCCGCGTGGGATGAGTGAGGCTTGCATCCATGCTAACATCCACGTGCCAATTGAGGCATTACCAAATAATGAATGGAGAACCGTTAGGGAAGTGCAGGCACCAAGGGAAACAGCTGACAAACGAGAGAATGTTGTCACATCAAAAGGTCTGCCAATATTGGTGTTTATACACGGCGGTGGATTTAGTTTTGGTTCCGGTGATACTGACCTGCATGGCCCTGAGTATATGGTCAGCCAGAAAATTATTGTCATTACCTTCAACTACAGGTACAGCATAATTCCTTTCCGAATATTCTTACAATACCACCTTCGAAATATTGAAAGCAAGAATTTTGTAGCTTTTTCTTATTGCTTATGGTGGCAAACGAGCAAATGTACACCTGAGAATAAGTGTTACTGGCGCTCATGGACCTTTTGCAGTACCAGGCGTACTGCTAAGCCGCTGCCTACCAAACAAATACCACTTAGAAATTTGCGAGACTATGGTACTAACCCGGACGGGCTGGCCAGGGTCTGTAGACAGAAACTATCAACAGCGTGGCTATACCACTACTTTTGAGGGAACAAGCCACGTAAACGCAGTAATGCAGCACGCTAACAAATTTGTTTTAAATATTCATTAAAAATAGTTTTGCCCAGTAATCGATTCCATTTAAATTCTGTGCATATGCACGAAGAATGGTTTAAATGACCGAATATCTATATTGTGCGAATGGAAGACCTTCGTTGAGCAGATTTTTGCTCTGTACAGAATATAAACTACGCTAGGATAAAACATTGTAGAACATTATCTTTATCATCATCATCATCATTAACTCGACTCCTCCATAATGGGACCGTTTCTACCACAGTAGTCGGAGGTGTTGATATAGTGTTTTATTTCGAGAATTCCTTCTCTTGCATATATGTTATCGGTAGGTATATACAATCTCTTAATCGCTTTTTACGACACCCACAGGCAAGCGATATGTTTGGCACGGAGTCCTCTCCTTTCGACTGGTGCAGGTGTTGTCGGGGCACGGATGCTTCGGCTTTTACCTGCACACGGTCGCGTGTAGGGAGTGGACTTCGTTCTGCCACCATTGCAGCAGTGACGAGGACACGGCGCAACACACGCTGGAGGCGTGTCCGGGCTTTGACCGGCAGCGCGGTGACCTCGTCGCTGTTATCGGTGCCGACCTGACGCTGCCGGCTGTCGCGAGAGCGATGGTCGACAGCGTCAGGAACTGGGACGCGGTCGCCGCCTTCTGCGAGGCTGTCATCTCGCAGAAGGAGGCGGCGGAACGAGTCCGGGAGGAATTCCGCGACCCGGGCCGCCGTCAGCGGCCGGGGCGGCGCAGGCGCGAATACCTGCGCCTGATGCCGCCCTAACCGAGGCCTCGGGTGATCGGACCGGGGAATTGTCCGGTCACCCGACGCGAGGCCAACGCGTGAGGGCGACGCCCCGACGGCGAAATCTGTCGGGGCGTCGACGAGAGGAACCCGCGAGGGTAAACCGCCGGGCGGGCCACCGAAGTTAAAATCGAGTACCGGTGGTCCGCTCGCACGGCGAAGAGAGAAGGTTTTACGGTGGGTCTATGGGGTCACGCGCTGCCTTTTCCGTCACCCCCGACCGATTCGGCGGGGCGAGACGCACCCATAGCCCACCAATAAAAAAAAAAAAAAAAAAAAAAGGCAAGCGATATGTTGGTACTTTATACTTAACACCGTATTACGTAATTTGCATTATATTTAATGTTGTTTTGTCTTTTTTATCTACTGCACTTTCTAAAGATTTCGGTATTTGATTTACAGGTTGAACGTTTTCGGTTTCCTGTCTTTGAATACCACCAAGATTCCGGGTAATGCTGGCCTGCGGGATATGGTCACGCTCTTGACCTGGGTGCAGAAAAACGCGCGAGCTTTCGGCGGAGATCCCGATAATGTGACTCTTGCAGGGCAGAGCGCGGGCTCTATAGCGGCACATTTACTCACCTTATCAAAAGCAGCCGAGGGGTTATTTAAAAGGTCTGTGATCAAATGTATATATTTGATTTCCTTCTAAAAACTGACAATGCTCATAAGTAAAATATTATACAATTCTCATTTTGAATGGAGGTCCATTAATCCAATAATCCAATCACATACTATATATGGTTCAATTATAACATTACAGAACGATCCTGATGAGTGGAACAGCGATTAGTAGTTTCTACAGCAGCTCTCCATTTTTCGCACAGTACTTACAAAAGCAACTACTGGACATCTTGTTAATCAATGCAACGGATCCTGATGATATCTACCAACAGCTTGTTGACTTACCGGCCGAGAAGCTCCACCAAGCAAATAGTATACTTATAGACGTGATTGGTTTAACAACTTTCGTGCCTACAGTCGAGTCCTCTTTCCCCGGAGTAACATCTATAGTCGATGATTACCCAGATATATTATTAGCTAATGGACGGGGCAAAAATATTCCTCTTTTAGTCGGTTATACTAATGCTGAATGCGAAACCTTCCGGCGCAGACTTGAAGAGATCGATTTCGTTCAGAAGACCAAAGACAATCCACTTATCATTATACCCCCAAAGCTTTTATTCACAACTCCACCAAACTTATTGCCAGTCATGTCGAAGAAAATCGTACAAAGGTACTATAATGATAAAATTAGCATAAGCGGATTTGTAAAATACTGCACAGACGGATTTTTTGAATATCCCGTGATGAAATTAATGGAAACACGAGGAAAAGCGGATAATGCGCCCATGTACGTGTATCGCTTCGCTTTCAACAAAGATCCTACCGTTATCAAGTACGCATTAGGTCTGAAGTTTCAGGGCGCTGGACATATCGAAGACCTGACGTACATATTCAGGGCAAACTCAGTAGTTGGGTCACAAATCTCATTCTCTCCATTAGAAGACCCCGGCATGACAGAACTTATGACCGGTTTCGTCATAAGTTTTATGACTAACAGGTAAATATTTAAACAGATTAGTATATGTAAGTTCATCACATTTTCTTGTAAATCAACTCTTTGACAGCAAGCTTATTAGTAGATCACTGATAAAGAAATTGCGGGTATTACCTAATACAATATTTATTTATGAAATCCTTAGTCAATAATGGGTGCATAAAACAACAATTCAAAGGTGATATTGTCATTTGCCGGGTAGTTATGAGTTAAGTTTACAAAATGTCGCCATCGTCTCACTTACTTGTGGGAGTAGTAATAACCAACCAAAGTACAGCTGCACTCTGCTAGAAACCTACAACACAAATAAATTAAAAACAAA
This sequence comes from Lymantria monacha, assembly GCA_905163515.2. Taxonomy (NCBI): domain Eukaryota; kingdom Metazoa; phylum Arthropoda; class Insecta; order Lepidoptera; family Erebidae; genus Lymantria; species Lymantria monacha. Next base: position 28,418,154 of record LR991100.1, read on the forward strand.
AATTTACGGGAAAATTACAACTTCAGCATCCATTAATGAATGAATTAATTATTTTAAACCATGTCAATCAAGAAAATCTATTTTAAATTTTCAGCAAGCCTACTTCTGGCGAGACGTACCCAAAATGGCCGGCAACGACTCAGAATCATATACAGTATGAGGAAATACGCAGCCCAAACAAGTATCAAGTAAAAACAATTACATCTAGACAACAAGAGATTATCAAGTTCTTCGACAATTTAACAGTTGAATGAAATATAAAAGATGGGCGGCGAAGGTTTTAAATGAACGATTGATAATTTTGTTTAACAATAAGTTTTGAACAGTCTCCATAGATACTTGCCTGAAAGCAGACTCTATACGACGATCTAAAATATTGTCTTTGAAATAGGTACTATTAGCATTCGAGTTGTCTAAAAAGACGGGTATTCAGTGTGCCAAATATCAATTAACTAAGTTTAGTTATAAGTAATTTGTGTTTTTAGACGTTTCACTTGAAATGATAATAACTCGTGTAATCATTTTGGAGCGACGTCCTATGCGTTACAATTGTAATTACCTCAGACGATTCTTATTATTGTGGTCAAAGGCTGATGTGAATCCTAGTCTCGCACGTTGCTCAAATGACCATAGATTAAAGTTTGACGATTGTAGCTTTACGAGAAAAGTAAGACTAGTCATATCACCTACGAGGTAAACACTAAGTTAGAACAATACTAATCATCCTGCATACTCTAATCGTTTGATTAGAGTATGCAAAAACTTTTTTGATTTATAACTATAAATTAGAAAGAGCAACTGACTGTCAGTCTTTCATTTTGATATAGATTTAGCAATAGTTGAGTTATTACTTCTCTAAGAGATTTAAAGCTTTTATTAATCATAAATTATAATACCTATCATTTGTAATAAGGAATTGTATATTTAATCCGTGCCTAAGGTGCGTACGGACTACGCGTTCCAGTTTGATGCGTAGTCGGAACTCGCTCGGCACGCGTTCTCAAGAGTATACGCGTAGCTACAAGTACGGGCTGCGTTCCAGGCTACGCTTAATCGGCTACGCGTACCCTGGAACGCGAAATCCGTACGCACCTTTACACTAATCAAATATGTAATTCTATAATTCTAGAGCTCAGCTCTTATTTTTTTTTTCTAAGTCAGATTTGGGCGATCAATTATTTTTATAAATTTTCGTAGATTTATTTCTAAAAGAAAAAAATAACGAGACGTCTTAATATAATAAAATATATTTATAGTGAACATAATGAAGCGTATGCAGTTTTGATATTTTAAGGATCTCAAAACAAGTATATAATGTTCTGTTTACTTGGAATATAATATAGGCAAGTGACATCTTAATTATACATCAGACAGTGTTGCTGTCGTGGTTGAGGGATAAGTAGGCAATAAGAAGTTCTATCTTAGTCACAATAATTAATATCTTTATAAACTTTTAAGTGTTTTATGGCGTGTGAGTAAACGTAAAAATTTTCTATTGTGATACATGTGTTTTGAAATATGTGTTTTAAAATTAATAATGATTTATTTGTAGTTGTATGTAATTTTCGTACGTTACTATATAGAAGTGTTTGTGTTTCAAATAATTTAAGAGCTGTTTTCTTTATAATTGTTAAGTTATTTTTAATTAATTTATTAATTGATCTAGTCTTTGTTTGACATAGGTCTTGCCAAATTCAGATTATATTACTGAAGATCAAGAACATTATTATTATATAACAAACATATTTACAAATAGAAGTACTCACCAATTTACATTCACTGGTATGTAAGGGTAAAATGAAGTAGCGTAATGTTAGACTCGGGGGATAAGCACGACAAAATCATAGCAACTATGTCGTTTGCCTCAACCGCCATCTTGGCAAACGCGTTTCATTAAATATCTCGTTAACCGTGCATCGTACGATACAAACAGTACAGATAATTTTCATAGATAATCCCATCACTTTTATTCGAAACTTTTTTCTGTATTATTAATACGTGCGCTATAAATAAAATTGATGTTTTAAAAATTTTAGAATATGAAATTTCCAAAAATTACGTCTGATACTTTTCGCTGTCACCTAGCATGTATATTCAGTAATAACTATATTTTAAAAGTTCGTAAGAAATAAAAAGGAATGAAAACATTATACAGAAAGTAGTTTCGAATAAAAGTGATAGCAAATGTGATTATTTATTAATCTGTACTATTTTAATCGTGCGATGCAAAGTTAACGGGATATTTAAAGAAACGCGTTTCCCAAGATGGCGGTTGAAGCTTGCGCTCCCGCGTCCCGCCAATTTGAATTTACATTGGGTGGCACTCCCCTTTTCTAAAAAACAATTTATCATCAATAAATCTTTAAACTCGTTTAACTCAAAATATTTAAATAATATTAAACGTCAAAGTTATGCCGTGCCAGTCGTTATAGGATATTATTATATTTTATCATGTATAGATATAGAATGTAAGATATATGTATAACTACAATGGTGAATCAAGTCGGGTAAAAAGTTTTAGAATTTCGCCTCCGAGGTTCAGCTACGAAATTGAAAAATGATTATTTCGAATCAAAACGAACAATTTAAACTTCACCACTTAAAACAAACTCAAAAACTTCATCACCACTTATTTTACATTTTTTTAGGATTTTTATTCAATAGAACACCACTCCGCTTAATTAATTACAATTAGTTTTAATTAACTATAATTAATTATAATTCGTTTTTGTTAAATGTATGTGTGTGGCTACGAATACTATTAAATCTTACATTGATCATAGATATCATAAAAGACGTCTTACGATATAAGACGTGGCCTGGGCAAATTCCAACTGATATCGTCCCGTCAACAATTACATTCTCAAGTAGGGTTGACGTCAGGTAGGCGGCCGGTCACAGAACTATTGCCAATAACTTTTGCAATATTTACAATGAAAGACGTAATATATATAGTATCGACCACAGTTGTAATAAGAGCAAGATGATGATGATGAATTAGTTTATATTAAATCGCAGATTTGACGAGTGCATATCGCACAAAATATTTGATAGTGGAGTCTAAGTCTCTACTTCTCATCGCAGCTAACTTTGTAGCTATGGACTCCCTTTTTGTTTTTTTTTTGTTTGACGGCGGGCTACGGTACGTCAAACCCCGCTAATCCGTCCGGGGCGACAGGAAAAGCGGCGCAAGACCCCATAGACCCGCCCTACAATATACCTCTCGAGCTATGGACTCCCTTATGTTGTTGTCAGGAAAACAAGTGACATAACATCGAACCCATTTTATTTCTTATTTCGTAGTAGTACCTCTATAGATATATATATATATATATAGTAGATACTACTATATATATATATATATATCGTTATTTCTATATATATATATATATATATATATATATATATATATATATATATCGTTATTTCTATCACGAGCGAGGATAACACGACTGATATAACGTATTATTATTTAAGATACCATAAGTTCATTTGTGTGCATTGTTTTAATATTTTCTAGTTTCTATGATACCGTTTTGAGTACAATGATCTTAGATAATTAAATATATAAATATTTGTGAGAATTTATTTGTTGTTTTATTTCAAAATTGTTGGGTTGTAGAAGAAACGGATCACGCATCATATAACAGGATCGCTAACTATTTCTTGGAGGCAGTTGTTTTCAAGAAGAAGGTGGTGGAGCCAGCACAGAAACATCGATGATAACAACCTCTATCAGCTGAGCAGATACCAACGTTTATTTTAGAGAATTGTAAAACCTTTTGAGAAAGAACCAGACAAATAGTATACTCCTAGAAAATTTATAACACCTGCGATCCCCAATTCTTTTGTCGTGCATATCAATTATGGTATTGCCTCTACTTGAGGAGGTTTATGTTCTGGACTGGACGTCTATAGATTGATGAATGTATGGGTTAAGAATAGTGATATATTAAAATCAAATCCACTAAATTCGTCACATAAGATGTTTACTTATAACCGCTACATTATATACATTATGCGCTAAATTATATGTATTGGATGCAACATTTGTTTTTTTTTTAAATAAAAGACACTTTTTTGCCCTAAGAAAATAACCTTTGTATTGGGTGGACTTTATAAACATAATTCATCATCATCATCACAGCCCATAAATGTCCCACTGTTGGGCTCGGGCCTCCTACGTAATGGGAGGGAAATTAACCTACTATACCACGCTGGTCAGACGTGTTGGTATAGGGTTTTGTACCGAGTTTTCCTTCTCTCGTATAGATGTTATATGCGTTTTATATCCCTTAGTCGTCTCGTACGATCACCCACGGGTAAGATATGGGATGGGGAATAGTATTCTTACTCCGTCACCACACGGATAATATTAACGTAAACAAATTACACTCAGACAACACCCAGAACAATTTGTGGATCGCATAAAGTATTGTCCTGCGTAAAAATCGAACCAACGACATTGGAACGTACGGTATCTGAACCATTACGCCATCTGTTCAGCCAGATTGTATGCATAAAAGTTGTTGGGGTTAAACTGGAGAAGAATAATCGAATGTCTGCAAATATACTCGAGTGGGGTCCCAAATGAAAGCGCATTACGGTTGAACTGTGAAAAAAGTCTGGCGGTAAAAGTGGGGAAAATACCCAATGTCTGCAAATATATGTGGGGTAGGGGTAATAGGGATGGAAATCTGAATGTCTATGTATTTACAACTTAACAAAATCTACATTGTAATGAGTATGTAGCTATAAAAAGTATAAAATAAAAAAAATAAATTAAAATAAAAAATAAAAGTTACAAGGTCAGTATAAACTAGCTGGAGTATCTGGCTTCGCTCAGGAGTTGCTATGAGAACTTGTCACATCTGGGACTCAAATCCACATCTATTGCAAATCCGTCACAATTGTCCTACTACTTAGACAAGTGTGATAAACTATGACACGAGCCAATTCTCCAAATTATTGTAGTAGTAGTTGTAGTTTGTTTAATGCTACTCCAACTATAAAGTTAGAGTATTAAATCGGTATAAATTGTCCGGTAGAAGGCACACGTCTCCCGTACAAACGATAAAAATAATACGAGCCACATTTTGATTGTTACACGTCAGCTCACACTCGTCTAAATGATGCGGATGCGGATGCGGACGCGGACGTTTGAAGCGGATTTCCAATAGATGTGAGTTCGAGTTCCATGTGGCAACATCACTTTTCGCTCCAAAAATAAATTTTATAAATAATCTAGCATGTTAAATGCTGATTCTAATTCTTCTCTTGCATAGATGTTATATACGTTTTATATCCGTTAGTCGTAACCCCCACGGGTAAAATACGGGGTGGTGAATTGTATTCTTACTCTGTCATCACAGAAGTTGTAGATGTAGAATGCTCTCCAATAATCACAAATAATCAGATGATATACATATAACTCTTTTCTTCATACCGGGGCTCGTTTCTGAATCTTACTCGTTCACATTCTTGATACTCTCGGTAGTTTTACTGATTGTTTAAACAAAATAAAAACAAGTTATCAAATTTACAATAATCCTTACTAATATTATAAATGCGAAAGTAACTCTGTCTATCTGTCGCTCTTTCACGCCAAAACTACTGAACCGATCTAAATGAAATTTGGTACACAGACAGTCTAGAACCTGATAAAGGGCATAGGCTACTTTTTAATCCAAAAAGGGTTGTAAACGAGGATGAAAAGTTGTAAGGGATGATCGTCATTTTTAAAGCCCGAAACTTGTTACTTATTTTTAGGCTATTGTTTAGATATAAATAAATATGACATTAAAATTTCGAAAAATAGGGGATGAAAGATTTTAGGAAAGTAACCTTTTACGCAGGCGAAGCCGCGGGCAGAAGCTAGTATAATATATAACAACGCTTCCCAAATATTTATTTTTAAGACAAAGCGGTAAATTAATTTTAATTACTATAACTAAAATTTTTATAACAATGTGTATGAAGTAAATGAATAATAATTTTAAATAAACATAATAATATATATCGGCGCAAATACAACAATACACCTACTATAAATAATTAGACTAATTAATTTAATAGTTTAATTACTTCATAAATCGTCAATTGATTACTTATAGATTATTTTGATGTTAAATTAACATTAACAAACATGTGATTAGTTCTCTCATTGAAATTTCTATACTTAAATTGTAAACACGTGCGAGTGCACGTGCGCCGAGCCCTATAAATACGGACACACTGTCGTGATACATTTTACGGGTTGATAGCCCTCAGCGCTCACCCACAGTCCGGGTAAAGTTGTCATAGCCATCTGAGGCTAACAACGAAGAAACACAAAAAAAAAAAGAAGTAATACATTCATTCGTGTTAGAGTCTTTGTACCGTGCGGAGCTCTCTGGGGCGACGTTACGCTACTCGTTGAGAATACAACATTTAAACAGTTACTTGTGGAGTTTTTATTTCGATGATCAAAACCGTACCATGAGTAATCCACGTAACTAACAACAGTGACGTCGGCAATGGTGACGTCACACCTTTTAAAAAATACAATGGCGGTGCCTACTGCGCCATGATTGGTTCCTCCTTCGTCATATATATTTTTCAAGGAAATAGTCACGATACTTCGCTTAGTCGTTAAATCGTAAGCCGTAAGCGTAGTTCGTTGCCAAAACAAGGCCGTAAGCTATGAGGTGGATTATTGGAGTGTATAGGCTGTTTGGATCGCTCTAGAACACTTCAGATGTTGGCCCGAAACGCTATCCTCCTGTGAGTCTAATCAGTTCAGACAAAAGCCCGCCAACAAAAAAATAAAGCTATGTGTTTTGGAGCCATTGTAAATAATAAAACAAACAAACCAACTTTAATATTTCCCAACTATTACAGTTATTTGCTTATAAACAAAAGGAGGGAGAGTATTTAAGGTAGTACGCATAGCGAATCGGTGCGCACTCGTAGCTGAACCGTCTTGAACCACTACGGCAACTTGCAAGATCAAGCTCTGGAGGCATCACATCACACAGCAGTAAGAATTTTTATATCTCCTATTCAACCTTACATCTATCCGCTACTTTCTTTCTGAATTCAGATAGGGGATCAGCACCAATTAGCTCAAATATTATTATACCTATATATCTTCGTTTCAGTACTACAGTCCAACAATCCAGTTTAAGCGATCACATTATAGAGTTGACGATGAATGTATTGGTGTGGATATTAAGCTTGTGCTTTGGTGAGTGACCTGATGATTATTTTATGCGTGTGTTAGATTAATAATAGAAGAAATGTATAGGTATATAGCATTTAAAAAAGGTAATAAGATTCTATTTTACGTCGATTTAAAAAATAATGATGAATTACGATATGATTTGTGTTATTAGGGTGAAAAGTGGATTAAAATGAAATAATATTCGCTGATTTGATATCAAAGTTGTGGGTTGTCGGTTGTTTGTGCAGTTTGTGGGTATTTAAGGAGCGATAGCGCGGTAAAACGAGCCAGTTGCTGTTGGCTTTCGTACTGTTAACATCTAAGGTTGTATTTTTGTATCATTATGTAGTTGTGCATTTAATGGTAATACTTTTGCTTATTTTCATTGAATAGTATTATGATAAATTGCTATGTAAATTAAATGTATTGTTATAAGCTTGTTTGCTTTATTTTTATTTATCCGATATGATAATAACCTGATACCTATTACAGGTAATATTGAGTATTAATAATACATATATCTAAATATAGTACCTATATATATATATATATACAAAAATATAATATATACACAATTAATTTAACACGTGCTTGCATATACATAAAGTTGAAATATTGATCCCACGTTAGACTCTATGGCACCTGCGGGAAGGTAATATTTTGAATAAAATCGAGACGAGTATTGAAAATATTTTGATTTAGTTAAATACATATTATGTTCAGTAATTCCTCGTAAATATATTGGATATACCTAAATAAATAAAACTCAATTGTATTTTATTCAGGAATCGCGCTTCGCTGGTTATCATAATTTTATAATTCTAGTGTGTTGTGTTCGTATTGTGAGCTCAATAGCAGGGGTATTCACCCTGTAATGAACTTCAGTATAAACTGTCAAGCTACCAATAAAATCTGCTTTATAACATTTATACTACACCGTTATATAAGTAAAATATATAGTTGTAGTGGCTGCCACAGAAGCAACAAGCAAAATGAAATGTAACGTAAGTGCCAGGATCGATTCAGGATGGGTGTGCGGATCATTAAGGGATGCAGCGCCTGGTGTCAAATACGCTAGTTTCAGAGGCATCCCTTATGCTCAACAACCACTTGGCAAATTACGGTTCAAGGTATATAAATGCATCTTTATATATATATCAATTTCTGTATTTGTGTATATGACTGGACTTTTCCTAAACGGCTGGACATACTTCGAAAAAAAAAACTGTGTAAGTGTTAATAGATGGCGCTGAAATCGATTTAAAGCAATTTTACATTTATTTCTTTAGATTTGTTAGAACAGTGTCTCCGTTTTTTTTTACGTGTTTTTAGCTGTTAGCCGCAGATGGCCCCGACAGCTTTACGCGTACTATGGGTGAGCGCTGAGGGCTCTCAACCCGATTGAGGTAAAAGCTAAGCGACATCGCCCAAGGGCTCCCACTGTGGGGAACGGACCTCGGCTTGGGGCGTCGCTGGTGGCAAAGTGGGCGTGCCCACCTTTGGATTTATGATTTTTGCGCGTCGCGAGTTCGCACCTCGACGGCGAGGACGAAACCGCGGATATTTATGTGTAATGGCCTCGCGGGCCAGGTAAGCTCTTAATTGAGCGAGTGTGATATCGTCGTCGTCATCGTCGATGACGTGCCGCGGAAGTCGGATTTTTGAATTACGAGAGGGCGTGTAGGAAGCCGCCCCAACCACTAGTGGGTTAAGGTGTGTCATGGCTGAGTCAAAGTAGCTCCGGGAGCACAGTTTCACAAATTGCCTGATGGTCGGTAGTTCGAGGTCGACATGAAGATCGACGTTTCGTATGAACCACGGTGCTCCAGTAGCTCGGCGCATGAACCTATTTTGAAGTGTCTGTAGTCTGTGGATCCTATGTGCCTTAACATGCGCGAACACTACGCTCGCATAGGTCATGATTGGCCGTATGTAAGCGGTGTATAATCGGACCTTGCTGCTCAAGGTTAATTTAGACTTAGCATTTATTAAACTATGGAGGCGTCCCATCACGAAAGCCGCACGCGCGTGGACTTGCGTTATGTGAGGTGTGAAGCTGAGTCGGTCGTCAAGGGTTACACCTAGATATTTGGCTTGCCTGCTCCAAGTAACAGGCTTGTTAAACATTTTAAGGGGCGGAATGCTATCGATAGAGTACGTACGGGCATTTCAACGTGTGAACATGACCGCCTGACTCTTATCGGGGTTGATTTCTATTCTCCACTTCCTAAACCAATTGGCTAGGGCGGTAACCGCTGTTTGGAGAGTCTTTGCTACTGTTGTCGTGATCTTCCCTGCACAGAAAATAGAGAACATTCCTTCCACCCTGTAGCGAAAGCTGCGATGACTTAAGTAGTCATGTATGATTAAAATTAGATAGTCGGGGATCTTAAGACGATAAAATTTGTTAATAAGGCCCTCGTGCCACACTTTATCGAATGCCTTCGCTACATCTAGGAAAATTACAGCCGTGGATCTGTTCATAATGGACTGGTCACACTTATGTATTCTACTACTCTGTGAACTTGCTTTGCTGCACACAACTGTGCCCAGCACGAAAGCCAAATTGCGCGTCTGGGATGAGGTTGTTAGCCTTGGCGAATGTTCTTAGTCTACTGAGGACTATACGTTCGTAAATTTTGCCTAACCCTCTCAGTAGACTTATCGGGCGGTAGTGTCTTCCTGTTCAGCTAGAGTATTGATATTTGTCAGTATAACGCTGTTCGCTATTTGTACCTTTTTAATAAAGGTTAGCCTCTGCCCGCGGCTTCGCGAGCGTAATAAAGTGACTTTCACAATATTATATTTTATTATTAAATTATGGCAAAGAAGCATAACCGTGATAAATAGTAATAAAAATGGTATGTATTAATCCAGGATATATTCTTTCAGTATGGCAATTTTCATATATTATAAGACAATTAAGGCATATATCCTTTTGTAGCGAATGAATTTACATACATATGATAACATAAATAATAGTCAGCAACTATTTTTGTGTATTGTTCTAATACTTGTTTCAACCGTGGTCAATACTTGTTTCAAAACGTTTTACGGACGGACGCTTGCAGAAATAGAATTAAATAATACTTAATTAATATTTATAAAAAAACAACTACACGTGAAAAATGTATTAATAATAATAATTAATCGAGTGAGATGTGGACACGACAATCGTTGTACCGATAGTTAATTCAACCAACTGTTTATCAGAGAAGAGTCTCACTCAACAAAGGTGCTCGCGTTAGGTAGATTGTTGTATCGGAAGTTTAATGCAGAAGGTGGTGTTACTCGACACGGCACGCGTAGTGAGAAAGTTTCTGTCTTTGGAGCTCTAGCCACCGACAGCTTCGTCCCAGTATTCGTTGCCGCTGGGTCAACATGCTTTTTATATTTTTTTCTTCCATTAGCCCATGGATGTGTACTAAGATATAGTCTCCCCACGAAAACGCCACTCAGAACGGTTCCGCGCCACTAGTATCAGGTTCGACTATCAATGTGGCCTGCCCATCGCCATTTTAAAGTGCTAATTCTTTGGGTTATATCGGTTACATCCGTTCTTCTACGGATTTCCGTATTACAAGTTTTATCACGTAGAGAAATACCGAGCATAGCCATCTCCATAACACGCTGAGCGACTTTGAGCCTTTTTATGAGGCCGAAATTCAGAGACCTTATCCTACTAATATTATAAACGTGAAAGTTTGTAATAATGTATGGATGTGAACATCTTTGTTGCTCTTTCACGCAAAAACTACCGAATTGATTTTGATGAAACTTTATAGTAATATAGTTTACACATCAGAATAACACATAGGCTATAATTTATAAAGATATTTTGAAAATTGGCTAAAATATAACGATAAAAATCGCTTAAGACAGAAAAAATCGCCCATCTGCGAGTTATTTTTGCATACGCTGCAAAGATCTTGAAAGTTAGACAAATGTTATGTATTGTGGAAATGTACCTCTTAAATACTTTTACAAAAAAGTCCGCGACAGCATATATCTATTTTTAATATTTAAGCATTTATCGTTAAAATAGTAAATTAAAAATTCAAAATAATTTGGTATTTATTGCCGATGCACATTTTATAGTAACAAATTGATTCTTATGCAAACAAATGCTTTTATTGCTTCCGATATTTAAAGTACATATTTTTTGCTTTTTACCGCGTGTCGTTTGGTACAATGTTTCAAAAGTTAGAACGATAAGAGTGCGCATATGTGGTCAGGCAGCAACCGGGCGCACTACAGAAATATGGCAAGAAATCTATGATCGCCGATTGTGCGACCCGAAGTCCCGAACACAAGTAAAGACGTGAGAGCAGTCATCGTTGATGATTGTTGTATTTTTGACAGCACTATCGATTTGTTAATAACATACTATACCTGTATATAATAGATAGGTATTGAAATTTTGTGATATGAAACATCTTTTTGCGCGCCTTGGCAGTAAAATTATGTCGACTACTGGAAATGATATATTGGGTTAGGTAGGTACTAAGGCAAATGTGGTCATGCCGTGATACTACGCCGCTATTCTCTATACATTTGTGTGTGTGCGCGTGTGACAGCGGTAGCTGTCTAACATAAGTGTAACATTAAATCCTTACTAATATCTATTATAAATGCGAATGTAACTCTGTCTGTCTGTCACTCTTTCAAGCCAGCACTACTTAACCGATCTAAATGAAATTTGGAACACAGATAGTCTAGAGCCTGATAAAGGACATAGGCTACTTTTTAATGCAAAAAAGGATTGTAAAGGGGAATGAAAAGTTGTAAGGAAGTATCGTCATTTTTAAAGCCAGAAGCTTGAAACTTATTTTTAGGCTATTGATTAGATATAAATAAATATGACATTAACATGTTGTAAAAATTTACCCTTAAGGGGTAAAATAAAAATAGGGGATGAAAAACTTTAGGAAAGTAACCGCGGGCAGAAGCTAGTTATAAATATTTTAAAATATATTACCTATTTTTTATTATTATAAATGTATTAAGTAGCTATAAGTAGAAGTTAAAAGAAAGAAGAGTACATATTAATGTCGACCACAAATAATTGAGATAAGAGCAAGAAAATGATGATGATGATGATTTTTATTTAAATATTTAGTCTTTTATCATGCTCTTTCCAGTTCCTATAAGTATGGTTTATGTCAAGTCTACATGTTATTGATGTAAGCATTCTTCGATTACATTGCAGGAGCTTCAGCCTATTGAACAATGGTCACATTACCTGGACGCAACGGAAGAAGGTCCTATATGCCCACAAGAAGATGTTCTATACGGTCGTCTAGTTAAATCTGACCGTGAAATGAGCGAAGCCTGCATCCACGTCAATGTCCACGTATCTGTTGATGCCTTACCGAAGAGCACAAAATTTAAAGAGTCTGAAGAGAACAATGCCGGCTATCCAATATTTATCTTTATACACGGAGGCGGTTTGTCGTATGGATCTGGTGATGCTGACCTGCATGGTCCTGAGTATTTGGTGAGCAAGGGGTTCATCGTCATCACATTTAATTATAGGTAATAGTTATTAAATGTTATTTCATAGAGCTTATGAGCTCAACTAATAGAACCTCAGTCCCAATTCAAATATGCAGCATCAATACCTTGTTATTTGATTTAACTTTATTCCTAAATAATCAAAACAGTATCACAGATTTTGGACTTATTAAGTCTATACAGGATATTATAATTTACAGAATCAATGTTTTCGGATTTCTCTCCCTCAACAGTACTGAAATTCCCGGCAATGCCGGTCTACGAGATCAACTAACTCTGCTTCATTGGGTGCAGAGGAACGCGCAAGCCTTTGGTGGTGACCCATCTGATATCACTTTAGCCGGACAGAGTGCAGGAGCTGTTAGTGCACATTTACTAGCTTTATCTAACCAAACGAAGGGGCTGTTCAAGAGGTAGTTTCTACTTTTACATACCAAAACTAATAATTAATTTACTTCTAAATTACGCATGTTCATACCTAAGTATAATTTTCAGATTGATATTGATGAGTGGTACGGGTGTGCCAGCATTTTATACACCTTCACCAGTTTATGCCAGAGAGGTTGCAAGCGAGTTTCTCAAAAGAGTAGGCATTAATACAACGGATCCAAAGCTTATACATGACCAACTAATTGATATGCCTATAAAGAAAATAATGAAAGCTCATAGTAAAGTACTATACGAGGTCGCGTCAGGTACTGCATCTTTTATGCCCGTAGTAGAAACTAAGCATCCAGGAGTCACAACGATTGTAGATGACGATCCTGTACGACTCATACACAATGGTAGGGATAAACAATATCCCATTATATTAGGTTTAACAGACAATGAGTGCGCATCTTTCCAGAAAAGATTTGATGAAGTTGATTTAATTAATAGAATGCGAAAGAATCCAACTATAATTTTGGATACGAGAATACTATATTCTATTAATTCTGATGATGCTCTTTTCATTGCTAATGCGGTGATAGATAATTTATTCTCTGGTGTTATAAACATGCAAAATTTTTTGGCACCTTGCAGGGATACTTTGATAAAGTATCCAGCTCTACAACTAGCTCGATGGAGAGATGAGATGAACGCAGCACCTACGTATTTGTATCAGTTCACGTACGAAAGTGATCACAGCATAATAAAGGATGCTTTAAATATCCAATATCAAGGTAATGCTCACATTGAAGATATAACGTATCTGTTTCGCGATAACTGTCTGATCGGCAACCTACGCATGGCTGACACCAAGGATGACAAAATGAGGGATTGGCTTACAACGTTGATTGCTAATTTTGCGCGATGCAAGTAAGTTAATTTTAGTTCCTCTCTTTTTTGAATATTTCATTATTTTTTTATTAAAATAAAGATCTTTTTGATACGGTAATTCTACAAATTTATTATGGACTAAAAGAAAACAAAGAGAAAACACAATTATTCTTATAACTGTCTCAGATTTTGAAATGGATAAATTATTGGAACTAAAATGCTTCAAGTAATAGTCTAATTACGTCTGTTTAATGGGAATAGGCTTTTATTAGAAAGAAACGCTGAAAAAATCATCAGGAGAAAGCGCAACGGCATTGTTTCGAAAAACCGTAACTATAACACCAAATGTATTTGTAAACCGCCTCCGAAGCTGACGGTTATGCCATTATGCACATTATAAATAACTAGACCTATACACTTGACATCGAAAGATTGTAATAGTTATTATTTTATGTGTATTTTCAGTAATCCATCATGCGGCGAGGGGTGGCCACCGGTCGATCGTCACAAATTGAACTATCAGTCACTGTACCGACCTGGAGTATATAATAACACCTATCCCACACCCGACGAGTGGGCAATGATCCACTTTTACGATAACATCCATCAAATTGTCAGGTATATATAGGTATAGGTGTTATACACCTATCCTTTATTGACAATTGTATTGAGTCTGATTTTTTAGACAAAAGCGATTACGTTGATGATGTATGGGATTGTGAGGTGACTAGTATCAACTGCTATAGATTGTAGCAAGAGACGTAACTTTTTAAAGAGCTTTTAGAAATATGTCTCCACAGCACTTATAATAAAGGTCTCCGAAATCTCGTCTTCGAAAACAACGATTTTAAGAAGTTGCTTCTAAAATGTCACGAGATCAGGCCTGCCACATAGTTAAAATACGCTTCTTTCTTAATCCGTCATCTTCTGGGGGCATTGATCTATTTCAAATTGTTTGAAATTTTAGTAGGCTGTAGCTGGCTTATTTGTGAAAGATTCATTATCATCACTGCTCATATATGTCCCACTGCTGGGCTCGAGTCTACTCCATAATGGGAGGGAAATTGACCGACTATAAAACGTTGGTCAGACTTGTGGGTTATAGATTTTGTTGCGAGTTTGCCTTCTCTTTCCTATGCATCTATATGTTATATGCGTTTTATATCGCTAGACGTTTCTTATGATCACCCACGGGTAAGATAAGAGATGGTGAATTGTATTCTTACTCCGTAACCTCACCAAAAGATTGCGCAGGTGCGTCTCACTTCCCAGATATATCGATTATACAGATGGCGTCTAGTCAACAATCACGTTCTCAAGGACTGTGGACGTCCGGTAGCCAGCCGGTCATATAAAACTATTGATGAAACTCTTGCAATATGTATTATACAATGTAAGAAGTGTACCTATTACGTCGACCACAAGTAATTATGAGAGCTGGATGATGATTATAATGTTTCATTAAATATATTTGGATACGACTAAAATTATTTAATATCAAAGAATACACAAGCCGTTTTCTTTCAGAGATTTGTCACAAGCCTAAATGCATCATCATATATACACTTGTCTGCTAATAAACACTTTTCCCTACTGGAATTTGGAACGATTAAAACTAGCTGAAACTTGAAGTACGTTGATAAACGGCACCGAACTTTGGAATTAAGAAACAAGATTAATACGTACGAGTATCATTGTTAATTTTTAATTTGCTTTATAAGAATATCCAATATCTCCATCCTTTCGTTTGATCATATTACTATTTTAAACAATGACTTTTTGTGACTTTAATTTTCAATATATTAATACATTTGCACTAGCTACCGATGCTTTTATGGGTTTGAGATCATAAGTATCATCCTTCTTTTTTCGACAGACTAATGTCAACCCGGATCGAACATGCGTGTCAAGGAATCGGTACCAGTGGTCGGTCCGCTGGAACTTGGAAGGAATAGCCGTGGGTTATGGGGCCACATGCCGTACTTTCGTCGCCCCGGAATAATAGGCAAGGTGTGTTCAGATCCTGCACAAAAAAATGGCTATTGTCAACAATACCGCCAAATCGCCCGGAACGAAGGGAGGTCGGCATGGGCCCCATAACTTACCATATCAAAAACCCACCTATTGGGCAGGCTACCGCCAACTATTCCTTGATTTTGATGGTCATAACGGGCGGTATTATAATAGCTCTTTGACGCCCTTCCAATCTGATCATCGGTATTGAAATCTTGTCACTATCTGTATAAGTTTCGAGGTTAGCATCAGCATCTATTTAAAAAAATATTTTAGAGGTACTGAAATCTTCTAGATCAAGATCAAAAAAGGTATGCTGAGGTGGTTTGGACATTTAGAAAGAGTAAGTGAGGAGAGGTTGACGAAGCAAATATATAAAGCAAGCGAGAATGGGATGAATACAAGGGGAAGACCACGTCATACTTTCCTCCACCAAATTGGTGATGTGTTGACGAGAGGTCATATTAAGAGTATGGGTAATCGTAGAGCATGAATGAAGACTATTATGAGTGTGAATGAAGCGATGGAAGTATGCCAGGATCATGGTTTGTGGCAATCCGCAGACTCTGCCTACCCCTCTGGGAAACAGGCGTGAGGCTATGTATGTATGAAATCTTCTAAATAGCTTGTTCGTATTTCTGCGTGACAACGGGTTAAGATTAATTATTGCTACCCCTTAGAATCTGCAAGAGTCGTAAATATCACCTGACGAACGACGAAGAGAATCAGCTCCCTTTCGGGAACGGTATAAACACCAGTGACCACAGACATTGACTGTACAGATGGGCGTAGTGGTTAAGGTACCGACTTTCCACGCCAGTTCCGTGGGTCCGATTCTTACTTAGGACAATAGACATTTTATTTTTTGTACTTACGTATTCTAAGTTCCTATACATACCTATTTATATTTGTACAGATGCTTTCGTGTAATATAATGTATAGATACATACTACGAGTAATCCCTACTAATATTATAAATGCGAAAGTAACTCTGTCTGTCTGTCGCTCTTTCACACCAAAACTACTGAACCGATCTAAATGAAATTTGATATACAGATAGTCTAGAGCCTGATAAAGGACATAGACTACTTTTTAATGCAAAAAAGAGTTGTAAAGGGGGATGAAAAGTTGTAAGGAAGTATAGTCTTTTTTAAAGCCAGAAGCGTGAAACTTATTTTCAGGCTATTGATTAGATGTAAATAAATATCGTTAAAATTTTGTAAAAAATTTAACCTTAAGGGGTAAAATAAAAATAGGGGATGAAAAGCTTTAGGAAAGTAACCTTTTACACGGGCGAAGCCGCAGGCAGAAGCTAGTAGTTACTAAAACAATATTACCATCGAGATCATAACGTTCAAATATAATTGTTTAAATCAATTACTAGCTTCACATTTCTGTTAACTGGACTGCGTGAGGTATGATATGGATATACAGGCAGTGACTACAGATATCACGTCGGATAGAACTCTATAGAAGAAGTTGATATATTGCGTCGACCCCAATTAATTGGGGTAGGAGCATAAGAACGATGATGATTCATTCATTTCAGTTCACATTTCTATTTTTTTTTTATTGCTTATGGCGGCAAACAAGCAGACAGCAAGCACACCTGATGGTAAGTGTCACTGCCGCCCATGGACCTTTGCCAATGGTATAGCTAGGCCGCTGCCTTCTATTCACTTAAAGTACTATAACTTACATGATTTACAAGTAGGTCATCTTCACGTGTATATAGTTCGATATGTTCAATGTTGATATTTTACCTGCAACCAAAATAACAGATATAAATTATTATTATCGAAATTACCTCATCAGACTGCCAAGCTTGGATATTAAACTTGCCAACGAGAAGTTGGATAATACAATAATCATGATCGCACAAAGTTATTTGTCTATTGAAATTAATCAATCCGCGATACATTGGAATAATAGGCCGGCATCACAACCACTAAACCATCTGTGCAATCAGTATTATTGAAGTGAAACTTCTTTATCGGCGTTGGAAAAAAATTTACCGTCACATTTTTCCGTTACGCGCCATCTTGTTTTGAAGGGAAACTTTTTTGCGCGCATGAGGGTAAAATTTTTATAGGTGAAACGCGACACGAGGAACGCGCCACGAGAGGGAAAGAGAGAGTACACGCTATTGGTTGATGTAAGTAAACGAGATTTAAAAAATAGTTTGTCAAAGTTTCACTTCTGATATGCTTACTTTGTACGCACGCATCATTTATTTGTTTTAAATGATACAGCTGCTAATTGGTACAGGTCATTCAATCAGTCAGCTGTTTATATTCATTAAATTGCATGTAAACGTTTAATTACATAAATCATTTCAAATTATATCGATGTTTAGAAATTATATTAAACTGTTTTGTAATTTTAAATTTGCGAATAATGTTAATGTAACACATTTTTTTTTCATCCGATTTAATGTTGTTGTAAGGACATATCGTTCCACTTTGATGCAGTAGTTATATAACTGTATCATCGTAATCTTTTTTATATGGTGACCGTGACCGCTATGAAGGTCACAGGCAACCGTAGCATGCAGGTGGCACAGGACCGTTTTTGCATAGCAGCATAGCATTCTCGTGGAGAGGCCTATGTCCAACAGTGGACATCTCTCTGATGGACGGATGACCGTGTACAATACAATTCAACAACCACTCGCTTGTGTTTCATAAAAGGCATCCACTAAGGGATATATCATGTATATAACACAAGCAAGACAAGACAAAACTCGATATAAAACCCTATACCAACACGTCTAACTAGCGTGGTATTGTACGTTAATTTCCCTCTTATTGTGAAGAAGAATAAATC